>BSBN01000774.1:2946414-4260328 GCA_027924645.1 Cunninghamia lanceolata
ATCCCTAAGCTAATAACAAAAGTATCCTCTCCCCTTGTCTATCAAATGGATCTTGGGTGTAAGAGAACTTGTTATTATCTTTCGACAGGCATGCCTTGTTGGGAAAAGAGGTACTAACCCCAAGGGTACAACCTCAAGTGGTACTTTTGTTTGGTCCTCTATATAAAAAAGGATAAGGTGAAAGTCAATTCTAATCGGTACTAGTGCTTACCGTATAGTGCTAGTTTAAAAGGAGTGTTAGGAATTGCATGAAGAAGATATCAATTAAATGCAAATAAAGATTAAACAGAGGAATGAAAATACACAAAAATAATAACAGCGAGAGACAATATTTAACATGGTTCACCCAAACTTGGGCTACATCCACCAACAGAGATTCTAATATTATTATCCAGCAAATCAAATAGATTACAAAAATCAATCCATGCAACTCAATACCGTTGCAAATGCTACAATACAATATCTCAACAGAAACCTTAACCCTTAGCCACTTTTATCAAGCCTTACATCGGTTACAAAATATTATTTTTTATGTCGGCCAATAATTTGGGGGGAAACCATGCCGATAAAAGTGGGAAATTTTTTGTTGGGAATTAAGGTGTCTCAACCTTGGTAATTCCTTACATTATTAATGTTTGTATTTATTATTTAATTGCCTATGTTGTAAATATTTGTAAATTCCATATTGTCATATTGTGGGATGTGGCACGGTGATGTGTCAATCCTACATGGAATATAACAACTTGTAATTTTTTCCTCACATGAGGAGATAGGCATCCCACTTTGTGGTAGGAGTATTTTGCCATGTGTCGGCATCTTCCATGTTGTGTAAGGGAATATTGACCGAAACGGTTATGACAGATTCCTATGACAGAATCTATGACATGCAAGAGTCAGAAATAGAAGTTTGTAAGACAGGTGAGGACATGTGTCATGAAGAATCTTTGAGAAAAGCATATTTGGGAGCCCCAAGGTGGACTATGACATGTTGTAAGAGAATATGCTATTTATAGCCTGTGTATGATAGATTCTCTTATAGCTGTAAGTTGTAACTGCTATGACAGATTCTATGATGGTCGTAAGTGTCGTAAGAGCATCTGTCATAGCCCATTTTGGAAATAGGTGACCTCTTTGGGATGGGAGTTGTGGACAAGTGTTAGGCACATTCTACAATGTTGACCAAGTGTCCTTAGGCATGGGTTTTGGTCCATGAAGCCAAGTTGGACGCCCATCCCAAGATAGGTCCAATATTGCCTTGTATTTTCTATATAAACAAGTGTTTGGAGATGGAGTTTGTAGTACAGGTTTATAGGTACTGTTATGCTATAGTATTGACTACACATACAAGTGTCAAAGACCATTGAAGCTTTCATTGCAAGTCTATTGTAAACATTCTTTCAGATTTGTTAATACATTGTGCAGGTTTCTTAGTGTAGGGTTTTTCACCTGATAAGGGTTTTCCCCATTGGTAATCTTTGTCTCTCTTCTTCTGTCTTCTTTCTGGTTCATGTGTATTACTGCAATATCTCATTTAGGTGTTCTATGTTTCTATAGCTGTAAGGAATAATTTGAATTTGCATAGCCCTCTCCTCATTAGATTAGTGTAGGAAGCATTTTTCGCACACCTAGCTTCCTTTCAGTTGGTATTAGAGCTTGATCACCTTTGGTCCTAGTTGTTGGGTAGGGTTTTTTGAGCTGATATTAAGTTGAGTGGGAGTCTATGTAGAGTATTTTATTTTCTATTACAGCAAGGAGATGGCAAGCACATTCGGAAGAATGGAAGTGGAGAAGTTCAATGGCACTAATTTCGAGCTATGGAAGCTCAAGATGGAAGACATGCTTATTGACTGGGACCTTTGGGAAACTGTTACTAGAACTAAACTAGTTGCAATGCAACAAGCTAATTGGGATCTCAAGGATTGGAAGGCTAAGGGTCTCATAAGACTTAGTCTTGTTGATTCTATGTTGTTAAATGTCCATGAGGAGAAGACTGCAACCTTGCTTTGGAAGAAGTTGGGAGATGTGTATCAAGCCAAATCCCTAGTTAATAAACTTTTTCTAAGAAAGAAGTTGTATTCTCTTTGAATGGAGGACAAAGGATCCATTGCTAAACATATGAATACTTTTAACATGCCAGTTGCACCATTGACATCTATTGGTGTAAAGATGGAGGAGGAGGATCGGTGTATGACCTTGCTTTGTTCTTTGTTGGACTCATGGGATCACCTTATTATGGCTATTGGAAGCACCACATCTACATTCAAGATGGAAGATGTAGTATCTACGTTGTTATCTGAAGAGATTCAGAGGAAGTCTTCTGATGCAGCTAAAGAGGCTCTTGTAGTTCATGGAAGACCTAAGGAGAAAGGTAAAAAGAAGGACAAGAAAGCTAAAAAGGGTATATCCAAATCTCCTGGAAAGTCCAAGGCTATCTGTTGGAATTGTGGTAAATCTGGGCATTTCTAAAAGGAACGCAAATAGGAGAAGAAGAATAAGAAGAAAGATCCTGATTCAAATTCTGACAAATCACAAGATGATGGTGATGCTTTCATCGCAGCCCTGGCAACCCATGCATCTAATGATGTGTGGCTAATTGACTCTAGTGCATCATTCCACATGACCTCGCATCAAGACTGGTTCACTAAGTATGAGGAGTTCGATGGTGGAAAGGTGTACTTGGGTGATGAATCTCATATGAAGATTGTTGGTTGTGGAAGAGTCTCTATCTGATTCCCTAATGGTCAAGTGAAGGGGATCTCTAGGGTTATGCATATCCCAGGCTTAGCACGGAACCTACATTCTGTAAGTAGTTTGAATGATGCAGGTGTGCAAGTTGTCTTTTCGAAAGAAGGATACAAGATGACTAGAGGAGCTATGGTGCTTGCTAAGGGTACTAGGAGAGGTACTCTATTTCAGTTGGAGGCATGCATTTCATAATGTAATAGTTCTTTTGATTCAAAGAAGAGGGCAGCAGTCACTTCATCCCCACCATCTAAATGAGTAGTCAAGAGATCTATTGTTTCTAGTTCTGATGTTTGTAATCATGCCTTCGAAGTTAAACTTCCTGCTAAAAAGACAATGTTAAGGCATAAGAGATTTGGCCACATTGGTGAGAAGGGTCTACTTACCCTGAAAAATAAAAACCTCATTGAGGGGTTAGATGATTGTAATCTTGAGTTTGACTTTTGTGAACATTGCATTTATGGGAAACAAAACCATGTTCAATTTTATTTGAGTTCTCACAAGTCCTCTGGTGTGTTGGACATTCTGATGTATTTGGTCCTGTTAATGTTCCTTCATTATCAAAATCTATATATTTTGTATATTTTATAGATGACTACAGTAGAAGGACATGGATTTATTTTCTTAGAAGCAAATCTAAAGTCTATAGTAAGTTTAAGGAGTTTAAGGCCTTTGCTGAAAATCAGACTGGTAAGAAGATTAAGTGTTTGAGAACTGACAACAGTGGTGAGTTCTGTTATACAGAATTTGATAAATATTGCAAGGAACTTGGGATTGAAAGACATAAGACAACTCCATACACTCTCCAGTAAAATGGAGTTACAAAAAGGATGAACAAGACACTGATGGAGAAGGTTAGGAGTATGGTTAGTGGAGCTGGCCTAGAACAAAAGTTTTGGGCTAAAGCTGTTTCCACTGCTTGCTATCTTCTTAATAGATCTTCTACATCATATCTTGTTGGAAAGACACTGATGGAGGTGTGGTCTAGTAGAAAGCCTTCAATAAGGCATCTTTGTGTTTTTGGTTGTGAGGCATATGCACATGTGCCTAGGGAGAAGCAGTCAAAATTGGAGAACAAGGCTGTTAAGTGTCTCTTCATTGGCTATGGTGTCGGTGTGAAAGGATACAAGCTTTGGGACCTTGTGGCTGAAAAAGTGTTGTATAGTAGAAGTGTCATCTTTAGAGATACACCTTCTTCCATTGTTTTATAGCCAGAAGAGAAAGAAAAGAAAGAGGATGTTGTTCAGTTTCCTCTTACCCCTAAGAAGACTGAATAGAAAGACAATGTTGGACCTAATGATGAGGAGAGCTCTAGCAGATCTGAAAGCTCAGATGAAGAAGCTGAACCTCAACCTTAGCTCCTGAGGAGGTCTACACGGATAAGAAAGAAACTTGAAAGGTTTGGTTTTACATTGCTTGAATCTAGTTGTTCTTTTTCTTTGCTTACTAACAATGATGAACCTAGAATAGTATCAAAGGCTATGGACATGAAATATGCAGGCTCCCAGAAGGAGGCCATGGAGGATGAAATGGCTTCTTTGGAAAAGAATCAAAATTGGGACTTGGTGCCTTTGCCTCTTGGATAGAAACCTGTTAGATGCAAATGGGTGTTCAAGAAGAAATTTGGTGCAGATGGCAGTGTTGAGAAGTATAAGGCCAGATTGGTTGTGAAGGGGTATTCACAAGTGGAGGGTATAGACTATGTTGAGATCTTCTCTCCTATTGCAAAGCTGACATCCATTTGATTCAAGTTGTCTCTCGCAGTAGCTTATGACTTGGACGTAGAATAGATGGATGTGAAGACAACTTTCCTTCATGGTGATTTGGAGGAAGAAATCGACATGTCACAGCCAGAGCATTACATGGTGAAAGATAAAGAAAATTTGGTTTAGAAACTTAAGAAGTCTTTGTATGGTTTGAAGTAATCCCCTAGGAGATGGTACTTGAAGTTTGATGCCTTTGTGTTGTCAATTAGATTTGTGAGATCGAAATCAGATCACTGTGTGTATTATAAGTTTGATGGTGATCATATTCTCATTGTTGCACTGTATGTTGATGATATGTTGCTTATTGGGAAGGGTAAGAATATGATTTCTGATTTTAAATCTCAGTTGTCAGCACATTTTGAAATGAAAGATTTAGGGGCAGCTAGGTGTTAGTGCCTGAATTGACTGACAGTTTTTGAGCAATTTTCATGCAGGCACCTTCCCAAAAAATCCAAAATGTTCTAAGTGTTGGACCTCCTCAGCATTTTTCAGCTGCAGCATCATATTTTCTTTGAGGAGGAGATCATCATCATCATATTGTCTTCGATGATGGTCATCATCATCATGTTTTCTGTCAACCGGTTTTTAATCAGGATCATCATGTTTCAATATTGGATGATGTTTGGATATCATCCCGATCCTGCTGATGAGCTACAGTGTGCTCTGATTTGCTTGCGAAGGTGATTTTTCAAGTTTCCGGTGATTTTCCAATTATCACCTTGCCCTTTTATGATGATGATGTCACCCCGATCTTCTGAAGGGGTTATTCTCTAAGTTGTTCGACCTGACTTGTTTTTTCTTAAGGGTCGTCATCATCATCATCATATTTCCAGTTATCACCGTGTTGCTTGCGAGGGTCATCATATTTTCTGCCTGCATGATATTTCGCCGGGGTGATATTTTTATCATCGGGTGATCTTGGTTATGATCATCCTGATGATGTTGAAGAGTTCTAAGTGTGACCCGATATTCACTGGGGTCATCATATTTTGAACGTCAGGATGATCTTAGTCAATATCATCCTGATGTTGTTGTATCACTTCATGTTCGTTGTTTTATCATCCTGATGATGCTGACGTCATTCTTATGTCAGGGTGATATTTATTTCTCTGCCTATCTGCATCATGATATTTCTGAAGGAGGGGGTGATATTTTCATTTTTGAATATCACCCGCGTGTATGTTTGTTCCAGCGTCATGATGATGCTGATATCAAGGAGATATCCTCCTGCCGGCTTCGTGCATTATCTAAGTGGGGGGTGATCTTTTCAAGCATCATCATATTCATCTATCGCCCCGATCTTATAGTGGAGCTACAGTGCAACCTGATATTTGTGCATCAGGATGATATTTCCAAATATCCGGTTATCTTCCGGATATCATCCTGATGTCGATATGATGATGACGTCATCAAGGTCTGGGGGGTCATATTTCTAACACTGATCATCTTGTGGAGATCTCCCGATATTTGCAAACATGATGATGACGTCATCCGGATATGAGGAGGTGCGCAGTGGGCGGATATGATGATGACGTCAGCAGGATATGATTATGACATCATCAGGATGTTCATCGGCCAGACTTTTGGTATCGGCTAAGCAGGAGGATCTTCCTCCGATGGATCAGGTTGTGCCGATGAAGGCGATTATCATGCAGGTTATATTGCGATATGATGCTGACGTCAGGGTGATATTTCAAGTGACAGGATATCATGCTGCTGGAGGATGATGATGATGAAGTCTTATACTAGTGTCGTCAGGAGCAAAAGCACCGACATCATATATGCTCGCGAGCTAGTATATAAAGTGTTAAAGGGTCACTGCGGGGTGCATGTGGGATAATTGATATCCTGCATTTTTTCAAATATCATGACGATGTATTTTGGCGGGAAATGGTTGCGATCGACTGTAAGATGTTCTTCCCAAGGCCGCGGGTTGGTGCGCCATTAATGGCGATTGTTGCAGAGGTATGGGTGATGGTGTGGACGGATTTAGTACCCGATTGAAGATCTGGATCCCTAGGCGGCGCAGGGCTCGAGATTTCTTCCTGTCTCCTCTCCCACCTGCTGCATTGAATGTTTGAGCGCCATTTTTCTGATACTGTGTATCTGGCAGGATTTTTGGTCAACCATGTAATTAATTGCTGAGCACCTACCTGGCTGTTATAAGCAGGTTGTGTTGCTCATTTGAAGGTTGTTGAAAACTGGACATTTTGGCTCTGTAATAAGATACAACTGGTTTTGGTTGCTCTGTGCAGCAAAACTTGTGAGTTTATGTATCTCCTGTTGTACGATTTGGCATGAATCCACTGATTTCATGGTTAATCTTATATGAATAATGCTGTGTTTGCATGTGTTATGCTGATTCTATCTCTAGTTTTGCATGTATCTTTCTTACTGCAATAGGGATGCCATAAGTATAGACAGCTTAACACTCTTTATTGGGAGATATCTGTAAGGCAGATATCATGTGTATCCCCCTGAAATCCAGTTTTAGCTATTCATGCTGATCATTCACAGGTGTATGTCTACCGACTCCAAGCCCTAGATAGGCACCAATCTAGCTCTGTGTTGAGGTTATACACCATGTCCAGCTTTGCATCCAAAATTCAAATCAAACCATCTCTTCCTTCCACCTGTTAGTTGTAGGATTAGGAGTAGGAACCCCCTGCATGCTCTCATATCTAACCAGACATATATGTCCAAGAACGTTGCCCACCTTGTGATCTATCATACAGATCTTGGTCCATACATGAGAGTATTCTGCCTGTTGTTGTCAAGTTAGATCTTTCTATCTTTGAGCTAGTCAAGGTTACATCTTGAGTTATACGGATACCCCCCTTGGTGCGGCAGAACCAGAAGTGAAGGGGAGGCAGCTCACGCAACCTCCTGTATTTAGTTGGTTGAATCTGCCTGTGCATTAGAAGTGGCAAACCCTAATGCTGATTCAGAAGAAAAACCAACAAAATGGCGACTCTGCTGGGGATTGAGAAGTAAAGATACTATCTAATCATCTCCAGTAATATATCCGTGACCCATCCGAGTCACCAACAAAATGATGCTCTGCTGGTGGAATGAACCTGGAAAAGTAGCTTTCAGCTATTGAAAATTTTGTCCTCTCTGGAGAAATTGGCGACTCTGCAAAAAAGATCTGAATGCACATGAAAGATGGATGTATGTGATGTGACAAAAATGTGTTGTTCATTTTTCTGCATCTATATGAGAAAAGGTACCTTGTTCCTTTCCCTTTATATTTGTTGTTTTGCTGCATAAGTTGGATGCCAGGGGAAGCCTTAGGTCTTAGACAGACAAAGGATGTCTAAGAGTAAGTTTTTTATGAATCCAAGTATGAATTATCCCGTACTCAGTGGTGAAATGTTGGAGAAAGGAATAGAAGAGATAAGAAATAGGTTGATATTCTTAGAGGCTGAGCAGGCCCAGTTAAAAAGCAGTAACCCTGTTGTGTCTGCCAGTCAGAAGGCTAAACCTCTTCTCAGCCCTTTTGATCCTTTGTATGACCAATTAGATTTGTCATGGGTTGATTATAAAGTAGAAACTATGCCTGCTAGGATATATTTTCAGATGCCTAGATTTGGTGGTCACAGTGTATGTGATGGGAATGCACATATCCAAAATTTTCATGAGTTCATGGGAAAGCATTCACTCAGAAATGAGGATATGTGGATGAGGTTTTTTGTTAGGTCCTTTGATGCAAAAGCAAAAGACTGGTATTTGAGCTTTTCAAAAGGATCCTTTGCCTGTTGGGATGAGCTTGCTGACTATTTCAAGGAAGAATTTGCAAAGGAACTGACTGATCTTGTTGCAGAATTGATGAGAATCAGAAAACAAGATGAAGAGCCATGTGTTGATTTCAGTCATAGGTTTGCAATAGCCCTTTCACAGATCCCAGAAGTCTTCAGACCTGATATTTCAGCCTGTGTTGGCATATTCTTTGAAGCTTTTGAGGAGGTCTTTAGTGCAATACTGAGGGATTTCAAGGTGACAAGTATGCAGATGGCATACAGGTTCATAGAAAAGATAGAAAAAATTAGAAATGTGTACCTGCTGAAACCCCTGTCCCCAGGCCTTGGTGTGAAAAATCGTTGTGAAGCTGCAAATGACCAAATAATTAAGGCATCATGTGAAGATGAAAAGATGAATGTTGAGGATGCCAGTGAAAGGACTAATGAGGATTCCCATTGCAATGATGAGGCATCTGACCATGAAGACAATAACGAGGTTGTGGACAGCAATGAACAACTTTTGGAATGGACCTGTGGAGATAATTGTGAGTATTGTACTCAAGACAGAGAAGATATAAGCAAACAGAGAAACAGTCCTATGTGTGACCCATTGACTTCTTTTCAAACACATGGGGATCGTGAAGAGTAGTCAGAGATTGAAACAAGTGCTAGTTCAGAGCATGATTGTTTTTCATTTGATGGCTGTTTTGCTTATGACACACAAGCTAATACTCATCCACAAAGGGAGTCCATTGGTGATGAAGATGCATGTTCTGCTGCCCATGAACAAATGGCATACTGTGATCAAGCTGATGTACCTGGATCACCCATCTTTGACACATATGGTGATGAGGATCTGTCTGAGTATGGTGAAGATCTAGACACTATTTTTGGCTTGGATTCTGTTTCTCATCCTAATGAAAGAGGAAACAACATACATCAGGTAGGTGACTGTGAAAATGTGCCTGATTTGAAAGAGATGCCAGAGCCTGATCTTTTCCAACCTGGTGCTGCTGATTGTTGTGTACATGATGTGCACAATTGTGATTTTGAAAGCTTTTCTTTTGATGTGCCAGCATATAATACCATGAGCCCTGATCTTCCTAGTTGTGTGGTGGACTCTGAGTGTTTCCTATTTGCAGTCCATCTAGGAGATCATGTTGCAATGCATGATGATAATACAGATGATAACCTGTGTTCTATACCATTTGAGTATGCATTGCCTGATACATTCTGCACCCACATGTCACATGATGTTGAAGGTTATCTGCACAGGGGTGATAATGACAAGCCAAATCAGAGGGTTGAATATGCAGAGGACAAGGTTTGTTTGTGGGTGGATCTCTGTAGTATCTCCAAGCTTGACCCAGTGTATGCAGATGAAAACAAAGTGTTTGACAAAGGGAGATACATGTTTTTCTTTTCTTGGTGGCCTTAGGCCATCAAGTGTGTTCGGTGATGCAGGTCGGTGCAGTATTTGACTCTGTGCCCAATGGATAAGGGACTGGTCTGCATCCCAGAGATCTGGGGTTCTCGCTGCAGTCTTACACCTGCACGTCCCCAGACAGAGCCAGTGTTAGTGCCTGAATTGACTGACAGTTTTTGAGCAATTTTCATGCAGGCACCTTCCCAAAAAATCCAAAATGTTCTAAGTGTTGGACCTCCTCAGCATTTTTCAGCTGCAGCATCATATTTTCTTTGAGGAGGAGATCATCATCATCATATTGTCTTCGATGATGGTCATCATCATCATGTTTTCTGTCAACCGATTTTTCATCAGGATCATCATGTTTCAATATCGGATGATGTTTGGATATCATCCCGATCCTGCTGATGAGCTACAGTGTGCCCTGATTTGCTTGCGGAGGTGATTTTTCAAGTTTCCGGTGATTTTCCAATTATCACCTTGCCCTTTTATGATGATGATGTCACCCCGATCTTCTGAAGGGGTTATTCTCTAAGTTGTTCGACCTAACTTGTTTTTTCTTAAGGGTCGTCATCATCATCATCATATTTCCAATTATCACCGTGTTGCTTGCGAGGGTCATCATATTTTCTGCCTGCATGATATTTCGCCGGGGTGATATTTTTATCATCGGGTGATCTTGGTTATGATCATCCTGATGATGTTGAAGAGTTCTAAGTGTGACCCGATATTCACTGGGGTCATCATATTTTGAACGTCAGGATGATCTTAGTCAATATCATCCTGATGTTGTTGTATCACTTCATGTTCGTTGTTTTATCATCCTGATGATGCTGACGTCATTCTTATGTCAGGGTGATGTTTATTTCTCTGCCTATCTGCATCATGATATTTCCGAAGGAGGGGGTGATATTTTCATTTTTGAATATCACCCGCGTGTATGTTTGTTCCAGCGTCATGATGATGTTGATATCAAGGAGATATCCTCCTGCCGGCTTCGTGCATTATCTAAGTGGGGGGTGATCTTTTCAAGCATCATCATATTCATCTATCGCCCCGATCTTATAGTGGAGCTACAGTGCAACCTGATATTTGTGCATCAGGATGATATTTCCAAATATCCGGTTATCTTCCGGATATCATCCTGATGTCGATATGATGATGACGTCATCAAGGTCCGGGGGGGGTCATATTTCTAACACTGATCATCTTGTGGAGATCTCCCGATATTTGCAAACATGATGATGACGTCATCCGGATATGAGGAGGTGCGCAGTGGGCGGATATGATGATGACGTCAGTAGGATATGATGATGACATCATCAGGATGTTCATCGGCCAGACTTTTGGTATCGGCTAAGCAGGAGGATCTTCCTCCGATGGATCAGGTTGTGCCGATGAAGGCGATTATCATGCAGGTTATATTGCGATATGATGCTGACGTCAGGGTGATATTTCAAGTGATAGGATATCATGCTGCTGGAGGATGATGATGATGAAGTCTTATACTAGTGTCGTCAGGAGCAAAAGCACCGACATCATATATGCTCGCGAGCTAGTATATAAAGTGTTAAAGGGTCACTGCGGGGTGCATGTGGGATAATTGATATCATGCATTTTTTCAAATATCATGACGATGTATTTTGGCGGGAAATGGTTGCGATCGACTGTAAGATGTTCTTCCCAAGGCCGCGGGTTGGTGCGCCATTAATGGCAATTGTTGCAGAGGTATGGGCGATGGCGTGGACGGATTTAGTACCTGATTGAAGATCTAGATCCCTAGGCGGCGCAGGGCTCGAGATTTCTTCCTGTCTCCTCTCCCACCTGCTGCATTGAATGTTTGAGCGCCATTTTTCTGATACTGTGTATCTGGCGGGATTTTTGGTCAACCATGTAATTAATTGCTGAGCACCTACCTGGCTGTTATAAGCAGGTTGTGTTGCTCATTTGAAGGTTGTTGAAAACTAGACATTTTGGCTCTGTAATAAGATACAACTGGTTTTGGTTGCTCTGTGCAGCAAAACTTGTGAGTTTATGTATCTCCTGTTGTACGATTTGGCATGAATCCATTGATTTCATGGTTAATCTTATATGAATAATGCTGTGTTTACATGTGTTATGCTGATTCTGTCTCCAGTTTTGCATGTATCTTTCTTACTACAATAGGGATGCCATAAGTATAGACAGCTTAACACTCTTTATTGGGAGATATCTGTAAGGCAGATATCATGTGTATCCCCTGAAATCCAGTTTTAGCTATTCATGCTGATCATTCACAGGTGTATGTCTACCGACTCCAAGCCCTGGATAGGCACCAATCTAGCTCTGTGTTGAGGTTATACACCATGTCCAGCTTTGCATCCAAAATTCAAATCAAACCATCTCTTCCTTCCACCTGTTAGTTGTAGGATTAGGAGTAGGAACCCCCTGCATGCTCTCATATCTAACCAGACATATATGTCCAAGAATGTTGCCCACCTTGTGATCTATCATACAGATCTTGGTCCATACATGAGAGTATTCTGCCTGTTGTTGTCAAGTTAGATCTTTCTATCTTTGAGCTAGTCAAGGTTACATCTTGAGTTATAGGGATACCCCCCTTGGTGCGGCAGAACCAGAAGTGAAGGGGAGGCAGCTCATGCAACCTCCTGTATTTAGTTGGCTGAATCTGCCTGTGCATTAGAAGTGGCAAACCCTAATGCTGATTCAGAAGAAAAACCAACACTAGGTACATTCTAGGAATGGAAATCAGAAGAGACGGAACCAACAGAATGTTAGTGTAGGTTTATTGATCCTTATTATAAGGTTTTTCCTACACATCTTTTTTAAGTTTGCTTAGGTAGTTTAATAATGTGAGCTATTTAATAGGCCTTTTATGTTAGTGGGTACATGTGTGTGTGGTGTCAATCCATTCATGGAAGTTACTCCACTTCCCCCTATTTTTGGAGATGCTGGAGTTACATTTCCTTTTGCTAAATATTGACAGCTCACCCCACTCACCTTGCCTATAAATACTCACTCCTTTGCATGTATTTTTCATGGGTTATTCAATGCATTTCTCTAATATTTTGCATCAATATTCTCTTGCCTTTTTTTCATAACTCTCCCATAGACGAATGCTTGCAGCTGATCTTGGCTCTAACACAGAAAACTTTGGTTAAGCCAGAGTAAGTATGTGAAGATTGTGTTGGATAGGTTCAGCATGGCAGATTGTAGACCATTGTGTGTTCCCATTTCTTTGGGGACAAAGTTGTCTATTGAGGATTGTCCAAAATCTCTTAGTGATGTGGAGGACATGTGCAGAGTACCTTATACTAGTGTTGTTGGCAGTTTGATGTATGCTATGGTCTGCACAAGACCAGACATTGCCTAAGCAGTGGGAGTCCTTAGTCGATTTATGGCTAATCCTAGACGAGTTCATTAGGATGCAGTTAAGAGAGTGTTCAGATATTTGAGGGCTACTTCTAAGTATTCCATTTGCTATCATGGTAATGTTTCAAGACCTTCACATTCTGTTGATATTCATGGATTTGTGGATTTAGATTGGGCAGGTGACATTGATAGCAGGAGATCCACCAGTGCTTATGTGTTTACACTATTTGGTGGTGCTATTAGTTGGATGAGTAAGCGATAACCTGTTGTTGCTTTGTCCACAACAGAAGTTGAGTATATGGCAACAACCCATGCTTGTAAGGAAGCCATTTGGCTTAAGAGATTGTTTTCCAATATTGGTGTTGATGCAGGTTAGATCATGATCAGTTGTGATAGTCAAAGTGTAATTTGCCTTGCGAAGAATCCAACTTTCCATGCTAGAACAAAGCACATTGATGTATAGTTTCACTTTGTGCGAGACATGGTTGAGGATGGAAAGGTAAATTTGGAGAAGGTAGATACTTTTAAGAATGTTGTAGATGCATTGACGAAGTCAGTGGGCACAAAGAAGTTCAGATGGTGTTCGAAGTCTATGGGCCTCTTGGCCTATAGCAGTTAAATCCCATTTTTCTATTGGCTTTTACAAGGTGTTTGACAAGTGGGAGAATGTTGGGAATTAAGGTGTCTCAACCTTGGTAATTCCTTACATTATTATGTTTGTATTTATTATTTAATTGCCCATGTTGTAAATATTTGTAAATTCCATATTGTCATATTATAGGATGTGGCACAATGATGTGTCAATCCTACATGGAATATGACAACTTGTAATTTTGTCCTCACATGAGGAGATAAGCATCCCACTTTGTGGTAGGAGCATTTTGCCATGTGTCATTTGTTGCAAGTATGGGCCTAATTGGTGTTGTCATTGATGTCAACATACTCCTATTGCATTGATGTCAAGGATTGGATGAGTTGTGTGCTGAGGATATTGAGAAAATTAGTCCTTTTAGAAATAGAGAAGAATAGTGAAGATAGTGAAGCTCTATGAAGTGAAGATCCCAGCTAAGATGAAGATCAGAGGATGCACATCAAAGGGTTTGTAGATATGTGTCTAAAGGTGATCCAGTAAAGATTTGAGAGGTCCACATGAATATTTGAAGTAGTTATGACCATATAAGTAAAACTAGTTCTGGCAGATGTTCAGAGGTGATAGAGTGACACAAATAGGTCTGGTGAGATCTAGAAATACATTATCTTGTTCTACAGTTGTTGTGGGGTGTTTAGGAAGTCAATGTGAATTGACAACTTAATTGGTTCATGGTCTGGAGGTCCACAAGCATCTATTTCAATATGACAATGATAACAGACTATGTTCTTGAGGTTCCAGATGAAGAAGAGAATGATTTTAGTAAGCAGAAGTAGTGTAGATGTTTTTTGGTGTTTCAGGCAAGCTTTTGGGGGTCTTTGGATTGTGTCCAGTTTGTGTTGGTGGTCCACATTGAAGATGGAGCTCAAAATTAAAGAATTACTTTCGGATGATGATGTTCTTCCTCAACTTGGCCAACCGGATGAATCACACATCTTGTGTATGATCTTTAAGATGTTCTACAAAGGATGGCATGTTCCTCAAAGAAGATTGAAGTCCTAGATATGTGTGGTTGATAGAGTGATGATTCACATAAAGTCTTTTGTAATAAGTCAGCTTGTATTGTGTATTTACTTTGTAATAAAATAAAGTATGCCGACTTTGATGATTATCCCAAAGTTGATGTCATGTATAAACAAGGGTTGTAAAGTCATTTCAAAAAAGTGTGTGTGTAGAATGTGGTAGTGAGGAGAAGTGTGAAAGTCAGAGTAGAAGTGTTGAGCTTAAATGGAACTAACTCAAGCACGGTGAAGATGCTATTCTTCAGTTTAAGTAAGTAATATTTATCATTCTGTAGACAGTGTGTCTCTTGTAGGCAGTGGGCCTCTTGTGAGTAGTGTGCTCAGGCAGTGAGCCCTAATTGGCATGTGCCATTTGTTCTTCTTATTCTTTTAACAGAGAATACAATCTTGGGTTAGTCACCCCATGGTTTTTTCCCTTAACCAGGTTTTCCATGTTAAAATCTTGGTGTCATATGTGCTAATGTGTTTTTCCTCTTGAATTATCACATTGTGTTTCCATGATTAATTTATTATTATACTGCTGAATTACAAAATGATTTAAGTGGTTAGTGAAAGAAAATTTTTTGGACAACTGATTCACCATCCCCCTCTCAGTTGTCTATCCTGAAACTAACATTTGGTATCAGAGCTAAGTTCCTTTAGAAGAAGCTTAACCTCTTGAGGAGATCCAAAATGTCAACGTACAAGAAGGACAGTCCAAGGTTTGATGGTTCAAACTTCACTGCCTGGAAAAGCCACATGGAATGTCACATACAATGCATGCGATATTAGTATTGGAACATAACCTCAATTAAATATGTTCCCCCAATAAATGGCCCTATAGCTCTAAATGAAATCAGAGATGCATAAAATAATCTTCGAGCTAAAGAAGCCCTACTGAGTGCCTTGTCTGATTCAGAGCTGACAAATGTTATGGGTTTGAAGACTGCTTATGAAATTTGGACAAAGCTTGAAAATCTATATGAAGGAGACAAATATGTTAAGTGTGCCAAGCTACAAAGTCTGAAAGGAAAGTTTGAAAACTTAAAAATGACTGAAGATGAGAATATCACTTCTTACATGACAAAAGTAAATGAGCTTGTTTGTGGCATCAAATGTGCTGGTGGAGTTCTAGATGAAGATGAAATTGTTGCTAAGGTTCTCAGATCCTTACCTCCTTAAAAACACAAAGTTGTTGCTATTGAAGAAATTAGATCCTTAACAACTATCACAAGGGATCAATTGGTTGGTAAGATATATCCATTCGAGTTAGCTGAGTTTGGTGATGCACTTCCCAAGACTGAATCTACATTCAAAGCTAGTGTCTCTACAAAAGGCAAATAGAGATATGATCTCGGAGAAAGTTCCTCAAGAAAATCATCTTCGTATGAGAAAGCAAGAAAAGATCTGGAAGAGGATGAATTAGAAGCTAAACAACTTGAGGCCCTCTTTGTAAAAAGATTGCCTAGAGGATCCGGTAAGTATGAAGGAAAGTTATCTTTCAAATGTTTTAACTACAATAAGATTGGTCATTTTGCCTCAAGGTGTCCGGAAAGATTTTCTAGGCTGAACCCTAATAGATAAAGATTTCAAAAGAAGTACTACTATGTGTTGGATCTAGGGCAAACAACTGAGAGTGGGGGGGGTGAATCAGTTATATAGAAACTTCCTTTCTTCCTCAAACACTTGATTCTTCTTTGTTAGTTAACAGCATATCAATTAATCATCCATGAAAGCATAATGCACAAATACAAGAGCAGTTAAACATCAACACATTGAACACCAAGATTTTGACGTGGAAAACCTGGTTAAGGGAAAAACCACGGGGTGATTAACCCAAGAATTATTCTCTGTTAGAAGAATAAAGAAAAAGAATGGCACTTACCAATTAGGGCTCACTGCCCGAGCACACTGCTCACAAAGAGGCCCACTACCTACAAGGAGACACACTATCTACAAAGTGATAAGAATCATAGTCTTGAACTAGAGAATGACATCTCTACCATGTCCAGATCAGTTCCATTTAAGCCCAAAATCCCTGCTCTGTCTTTCGCACTTATCCTTGCTACACCGCTCTCATCTCCACAAATCACACTTTGAAATGAACTCACAAACCTTTATTTATACAAGACATCAACTAAGGAACAATCATCTAAGTTGGCTATCAACCATAAGAATATCCGCAAGATGAATAACACATCCGGTTGGCCACCACAAGAACATTCGCAGGATGAACAACTTATCCGGTCGGCTAGTCGGAACAAGAGCTTCATCTGGAAGAATATCTTCAATTCTAGGCTCTACCATCAATGCGGACCAATAACACAACCTCAACATGATCCAAGAACCTTCACAAGCCTACCTGAATGACTAGGTACATCCGCACTTCTCTACTTACTGGAATCTCTTTTCTTCCTTATCTAGAACTTCAAGAACACAGTCTGTCGCCACTGTCATAAAGCAAAAGGTACTTCCAGAGCTCCAAATCATACACAACTCGAGATGAAACATCACAAGGACATCCCAAACACTCCTTCCAATCCGCAGATTAAGATTATGCAATTCTGGACCTCACCGGACCTTTCTGTGATCGTCTGTCACCTCTGAACACTTGCTGGAACCGGTTCCACACCGACACCCATAACTTCTACAGATCTTCATGCGAACCTCTGAAATCTTAACTAAACCATCTCAAGACTCATATATACAAACCCTTTAATCCACATCCTCTGGCTTGCAACCTATACAATACATTTGCCTTCTTCTCATCACTGTTCTTCACTGTTCTTGACTGAGGCTAATTTTCTCAATATCCTCAGCACACAGCTCATCCAATCCTTCTTGTCAATGCAATATGAGTATGTTGACATCAATGACAACACTGGTTCACCTCATACTTGCAGCAATCTCCCCCTTTGTCATTGATGGCAACATGTGATGTGAAAAACCATCAAGACAAGAACTTCTTTCTGCCACAGCTCCCCCTATCAGCAACATGTCTTCTCCTTATTTACTGCTCCCCCTTTGATCATCAGCCACTTATTTTTCACATGTCTTCTCTCCCCCTTTGACATCAATGGCAAAGGGCTCATACTTGCAATTCTAACACATCAGAGTCATACCAGCTGCTCCCCCTTAGTAGCAGCTCCCCATCATCAATCCAGATCACAAGAAATGACTATGATATCCACTGGACTGATGCATATCAGTGCATCCTAGTTCATCACCGGAGGGGCCATGACCCCTAACTTCTCCTGAAGGTATTCAAAAGAGTCCTTGGGAAGAGGTTTAGTAAAGATATCTGCAATCTGATCGTTGGAAGGAACATACTCCAATCTGACTTCTTCCTTGTTCACTTGTTCTCTCAAAAAGTGAAACTTGATAGATATGTGCTTAGTCTTAGAATGCAATACCGGATTCTTAGAAATATTAATTGCACTTGAATTATCACAGAAAATTGTGATAGGCTCCTCATATTCAACTTTAATGTCTCTTAGCATCTGCTTCATCCATAAGATTTGAGTGCAACTACCTGCTGCTGCAATGTATTCTGCTTCAGTTGTAGACAGAGATATTGCATCTTGTTTCTTGCTTAGCTAAGAAACCAATCTCTTCCCCAAAAAGAATGCTCCACCACTGGTGCTCTTTCGGTCATCCACATCTCCTACCCAATCTACGTCTGTGTAAGCATGAAGAGAGAAATCTGGATCTCTAGGGTACCATAGACCATACTCAGCTGTTCCTTTTAAGTACCTGAAAATTCTTTTGATTGCCATAACATGAGATTCTTTAGGATCAGCCTGGAATATTGCTACAAGATCGACAACCTGCATTATATCTAGTCTAGTCTGAGTGAGATACAACAATCCACCAATCATTGATCTATACTTTGTCTGATCTATCTTTGGGGAGTCATCATCTTTGCTCAACTTGCATCTGGTTGCCATGGGAGTGTTCATTGGCTTTGAATCTTCCATACCAAATTTCCTCAACAATTCTTTCACGTATTTGGTCTGAGAAATGAAAATCCCTTTCTTTGTTTGAGTAATTTGCAGACCCAAGAAGAAATTCATTTCACCAAGCATAGACATTTCAAACTCACTTTTCATCTGATTTGCAAAAGTTTTGCACATACTATCTCTTCCTCCAAAAATGATATCATCCACAAACACTTCAACAATCAAAATGTTTTCATGATCAATTTTGAAATATAAGTTGCTGTCAGCAGTACCTTTGTTGAATCCAATCTGCACAAGATGCTTATCTAACCTTTCATACCATGCTCTTGGGGCTTGCTTTAATCCATACAATGCTTTCTTCAACTTGCAGACCATATCATCATTATCAGACAATTGAAATCCGTCCGGTTGTTCAATGTAAACTTCTTCTTCCAGATCACCATTTAGGAAGGTAGACTTGACATCCATCTGATATACCTTGAAGTCTTTAAAGACAGCAAATGCAAGGAATAATCTAACTGCTTCAATTCTTGCCACTGGAGCAAAGGTCTCTTCAAAATCAATTCCTTCTATTTGAGAGTAACCTTTGTAGACCAATCTAGCTTTGTTTCTGATTACTTCACCAACTTCATTCAGTTTGTTCCGGAAGACCCATTTGGTTCCAATTACATTCCTGTCTCTAGGTCTGGGAACAAGATCCCAAGTATGATTTTTCTCAATTTGTATCAATTCATCTTCCATTGCTTTGGTCCAGTTTTCATCATTGCAGGCTTCATTTATTGTTTTAGGTTCAATCTTTGAAATCAGACAACATTCATCCTGATTTTGAGCAACATTCCTTCTAGTTTGTACACCTTTGCTTTTGTCACCTATGATCTGATCTTCAGAGTGGTTCAGTCTTACATACCTTGGAATTTTGGGAGTATCTTGCACAGCTACTTCTTGATCAGGTTCATTCACACCTATCTCTTCTTCCTGATTTACCGGATCAGGCTGACTCTGACTTACCGAAGAGGATTGAGTTCCTTGAACTTGAACACCATCTTGGTCATCTTCATCAAACTCATAAAATCTTGAGGGCTTCTCAATTCTTTCATCAAATTTCACATTAGTGCTTTCTATCATATTCCTCAATCTCTTATTGTAACACCGGTATGCTTTGCTTTGAGTGGAGTAACCCAAGAAAATTCCTTCATCACTTCTAGCATCAAACTTTCCTAGATCTTCATCTCTTTTAATATAACACTTGCTACCAAATACTCTGAAATACTTCACAGTAGGAGTGATGCCAAACCAGAGTTCATAAGGGGTCTTACCAGTGTTGTTTCTGATTTGAACTCGATTGAGAGTGTAGACTGCAGTGCTGATAGCTTCTTTCCAAAACATTTGAGGAACATTTGCTTCCAACATCATTGTCCTGGCAGCTTCCTGGATGGTCTGGTTCTTTCTCTCAACTACTCCATTCTACTGTGGAGTCCTAGGAGCAGACAACTATCTTCTTATACCCTGCTTCTCACAAAAGTCAATGAACTCACCAGATGTAAATTCACCACCTCTATCAGACCTTAGACACTTCAGTTTCAATCCGGTTTAATTCTCTACCATAGCTTTAAAGATTTTGAACTTCTCAAGGGCTTCTGATTTCTCTTTTAGGAAGGTAACCCACATCATCTGGGAATGGTCATCAATTAGCAACATAAAATATCTATCACCTTGCAGACTCTTGATTCTTGTCAGACCACAGAGATCAGTATGTACTAATTCCAACAATCCGGTAGAGGACTGATCTTTGCTTTTGAAAGAGACTCTACTCTGTTTACCTAGCTGACATTCTTTGCACAAACTATTTGTAGGTTTCATCAATTTTGGAAGATCTCTTACAACCTGAATATTGCTTATCTTGATGATGTTATCAAAATTCACATGACACATTCTTCTATGCCATAACCAACTCTAATCAACTTGAACAAACAGACAACTTTTATTTGAACCAACCAGATGAAAGATATTACCTTTTGTCTGAGTACCGGATGCAATTTCAATTCTGGAGCTTGTAAAGATTCTGCATTTTCCATTCTTGAACCAGAGATCATAGCCTTTGTCCACTAACTGACCAACACTAAGAAGATTGTGCTTCAATCCTTCAACATATAGTACATTACCTGTTTTACTCTTCCCATCAAAGGACATAGTTCCCTTACCCCTGATTCTGCCAGCAGAATTGTCACCAAACTTTACCATTCCTCCTTCATACCTTTCCAAATCCAAGAACTTATTCTTGTCACCAGTCATATGGTGAGAACATACACTGTCAATAACCCAATCATCCTTTTCTTCCACTTGAGCAGCCAAAGCTCTTTCCACAACCTTCTGATTGACAGATTCAGAGGATATAGAATCTTCTTCCTTGATGGCAATAAACACCCTTTCATTTCTAGATTTGCTTCCTAGTTCTGATTCATCATCTGTTACTCCTTCATTGTCATCTTCTTCATGAACATAATAGCAATTCTTTTGAAACCTTTGTCTGTTAGTATTAGACCTTGCAGATCTATCCGGACATCTTGAGGTAAAATGACCAATCTTATTGCAGTTGAAGCACTTAAAGGGTAGTTTTCCTTCATACTTACCGGATCCTCTTAGTAGTCTCTTTGCAATGAGGGTTTCAAGTTGGGCTGTTTCTGCTTCTTCTTCTTCCATGTCTCTTCTTGCTTGATCATACCATGACATCTTTCTTGAAGAGTTTTCACCCGGATCAAATCTCTATTTGCTTTTCACATAGGCACTGGCTTTGAAAGCAGATTCAGTCTTGGGAGGATCATCTCCAAACTCGGTCATTTCAAATGCATCTAGTTTGCCAGCTAATTGTTCTCTTGTGATAGTTGTGTGAGCTCTGAATTCATCAATGGCAGCAACCTTGATTTTGTAGGCAGTAGGAAGGGATCTCAGGATTTTGCAAACAATCTCATTCTCATCCAGAGTTCCACCAGCATTTCTAATTCCACACACCAGCTCATTCACTTGTGGCATAAATGTAGTGATGTTCTCATCATCTCTCATCTTTAATCTTTCAAATTTCCCTTTCAGAATTTGCAACCTTGCACTCTTGACAAACTCATCTCCTTCATACAGAAGTTCCAGTTTAGTTAGGATTTCATATGCAGTTGGTAGGTCAATAACATTTGAGAGATTTGAGTCATTCAATGTGCTTAGAAGAGCTTCCTTGGTCCGTAGAATGTTTTCAGCATCTGTGATTTCATTCAGAGTTGTCGGACCACCCTGTGGAGGTACATATGGTTTTGAGACCATGGCCAAGTATGCTTTTCCCATACACTCCAAGTGACATTTCATGCGGCCTTTCTAGAGAGTGAAGTTGGTTCCATCAAACTTTGGACTATCCTTCTTGTATGACGACATCCTGGATCTCCTCAAGCGGTTAAGCTCCTTTCAGAGGAACTTGGCTCTGATACCAATTGTTTGATCTAGGGCATACAACTGAGATGGGGGGTGAATCAGTTGTATAGAAACTTCCTTTCTTCCTCAAACACTTGATTCTTCTTTGTTAGTTAACAGCATATCAATTAATCATCCATGAAAGCATAATGCACAAATACAAGAGCAGTTAAACATCAACACATTGAACACCAAGATTTTGACGTGGAAAACCCGGTTAAGGGAAAAACCACGGGTGATTAACCCAAGAATTATTCTCTGTTAGAAGAATAAAGAAAAAGAATGGCACTTGCCAATTAGGGCTCACTACCCGAGCACACTGCTCACAAAGAGGCCCACTGCCTATAAGGAGACACACTGTCTACAAAGTGATAAGAATCACAGTCTTGAACTGGAGAATGACATCTCTACCATGTCCGGATCAATTCCATTTAAGCCCAAAATCCCTGCTTTGTCTTTCGCACTTATCCTTGCTACACCGCTCTCATCTCCACAAATCACACTTTGAAATGAACTCACAAACCTTTATTTATACAAGACATTGACTTAGGAAAAATCATCTAAGTCGGCAATCAACCATAAGAATATCCACAAGATGAATAACACATCTGGTCGGCCACCACAAGAACATTCACAAGATGACCAACTTATCCGGTCGGCTAGTCGGAACAAGAGCTTCATCTGGAAGAATATCTTCAATTCCAGGCTCTACTATCAATGCAGACCAATAACACAACCTCAACATGATCCAAGAACCTTCACAAGCCTACCTGAATGACTAGGTACATCCGCACTTCCTCTACTTACTGGAATCTCTTTTTTTCCTTATCCAGAACTTCAAGAACACAGTCTGTCGCCACTATCATAAAGCAGAAGGTACTTCCAGACCTCCAAATCATACACAACTTGAGATGACACATCACAAGGACATCCCAAACACTCCTTCCAATCTGTAGATTAATATTATGCAATTTCAGACCTCACCGGACCTTTCTATGATCCTCTGTCACCTCTGAACACTTGCCAGAACCGGTTCCACACCGACAGCCATAACTTCTATAGATCTTCATGCGGACCTCTAAAATCTTAACTAAACCATCTCAAGACTCATATATACAAACCCTTTAATCCGCATCCTCCGGTTCGCAACCTATACAATACATTTGCCTTCTTCTCATCACTGTTCTTCACTGTTCTTGACTAAGGCTAATTTTCTCAATATCCTCAGCACACAGCTCATCCAATCCTTCTTGTCAATGCAATATGAGTATGTTGACATCAATGACAACACTGGTTCACCTCATACTTGCAACACTATGTTCATGAAGATGATGATGATAAAGGAGTAACAGATGATGAATCAGAGACAAGAAACAAATCCAGAAGTGACTGGGTGTTTATTGCCATCAAGGAAGAAGATCCAATGCCCTCTGAATTTGTCAATCATAAAATGATAGAAAGAGCTCTGGCTGCCCAAGTTGAAGAAAAGAATGATTGGGTCATTGACAATGGATGCTCCCACCATATGATAGGTGACAAAAATAAGTTTCTAGATTTGGAAAGATATGAAGGAGGAGTTTTAAAATTTGGTAATAATTCTGCTGGCAGAATTAGAGGTAGAGGAACTATTTCTTTTGATGGAAAGAACAAAACCAGTGATGTACTGTATGTTGAAGGTCTGAAGAACAATCTTCTCAGTGTTGGACAGTTGGTGGACAAAGGCTATGATCTCTGATTCAAAAATGGAAAATGTAAGATCTTTGAAAGTTTTGGAACAGAGTTTACATCCGATACTCAAACAAAAGGTAACATCTTCCATTTGGTTGGTATTAGCAAAAGTTATTTATTTGTTCAAATTGATCAGAGTTGGTTGTGGCATAGGAGAATGTGTCATGTGAATTTTGATAATATCATCAAGATAAGCAACACTCAGGTTGTAAGAGATCTTCCAAGACTGGTGAAACCTACTAATAGTTTATGCAAAGAATATCAGTTGGGTAAGCAAAGTAGAGTCACATTCAAAAGTAAGGAACAATCTTCTACCTGACTATTGGACTTAGTACATACTGATCTATGTGGACCGGCAAGAATTAGGAGTTTGCAAGGTGATAGATACTTCATGTTATTAATTAATGACCACTCCCAGATGATGTGGGTAACTTTTCTTAAAGAAAAATATGAGACTCTTGAGAAATTCAAAATATTCAAAGCTATGGTAGAAAATGAAACTGGATTAAACATAAAATGTATCAAATCTGATAGAGGTGGAGGATTCACATTTGAAGAGTTCATAGAATGGAGTAGTGAAGAGAAAGAACCGGACCATCTAGGAAGCATCTAGAACCATGATGATGGAAGCAAATATTCCTTAGATCTACTGGAGAGAAGCTATAAGCACTATTATACTCTTAATCGAGTACAAATCAGAAACAATACTGGTAAGACCCTTTATGAACTCTGGTTTAGCATCACTCCCACTGTGAAGTATTTCAGAGTCTTTTGTAGAAAATGTTACATTAAAAGAGATGAAGACCTTGGCAAATTTGATGCTAGAAGTGGTGAAGGACTATTCTTGGGTTCTTCTACTTAAAGCAAAGCATACCAGTGTTATAACAAGAGATTGAGAAAGATTATAGAAAGTACAAATGTGAAGGTTGATGAAGGTATTAAAAAATCCTCAAGGTTTTATGAATATGAAGAAGATGATCAGGATAATGTTTTGGTCCAAGATGTTCAAGTTCCTTTTGAAATTTAGATCCAGATTGATCTAGAGAAACATTAAGAAGAGATAAGTTTGAATGAACCTGTCCAAGAAATAGAAGTGCAAGAAATTCCCAAAACTCCTAGGTATGTAAGACTAAATCATTCTGAACACTAGATCATAGGTGATAAAGGTAAAGGTGTCCAAACAAGAAGAAAGATTGCTCAATACTCAGAAAAGTATTGTCTGATTTCAAAAATTGAACCAAAAATAGTAAGTGAAGCATGCAATGATGAAAGTTGGACTAAAGTAATGAAGGAAGAGTTGATGCAGATTGAGAAAAATCACACTTGGGAACTTGTTCCTTGACCTAGAAACAAAAATGTGATTGGAACCAAATGGGTCTTCCAGAATAAACTGAATGAAGATGGTAAAGTAGTTAGAAACAAACCTAGATTGGTCTGCAAGGGTTATTCCCAAGTGGAAGGAGTTGATTTTGAAGAAACCTTTGCTCTAGTGGCAATAATTGAAGTAGTCAGATTATTTCTTGCCTTTGCTGACTTCAAGGATTTCAAAGTATATCAGATGGATGCCAAGTCTGCCTTCTTGAATGGTGACTTGGAAGAAGAAGTATACATTGAGCAATCGGATGGATTTCAATTGTCTAATCACGGTGATATGGTCTGTAAGTTGAAGAAAGCACTATATGGACTCAAACAAGCCCCAAAAGCCTAGTATGAAAGACTAGATAAGCATCTTTTAAAGATTGGTTTCAACAAAGGTACTGTTGACAGTAACTTGTACTTCAAGATTGAACATGAAAATTGTTGGGAATTAAGGTGTCTCAACCTTGGTAATTCTCTGCATTTGTAATGTTTGTATCTATTATTCAATTGCCTATGTTGTAAATAATTGGAAATTCCAATTTGTCATATTGTGGGATGTGGCATGGTGATGTGTCAATCCTACATGGATTATGACAACTTGTTATTTTGTCCTCACATGAGGAGATAGGCATCCCACTTAGTGGTAGGAATATTCTACCATGTGTCAGCATCTTCTATGTTGTGTAAAGAATGTTTGACCAAAACGGTTATGAAAGATTCCTATGACGAATCTATGACATGCAAGAGTCGAGAATAGAAGTTTGTAAGACAGGTAATGACATGTGTCATGAAGCATCGTTGAATGAGACATATTTGGGTGCCCCAAGGTGGAATATGATGTGTTGTAAGAGAATATGCTATTTATAGCATGTGTATGACAGATTATCTTACAGCTGTAAATTGTAACCGCTATGATAGATTCTATGACGGTCATAAGTGTCGTAAGAGCATCTGTCATAGCCCATTTTGGAAAGTGGCAACCTCTTTGGAATGGGAGTTGTGGAAAAGTGTCAGATACATTCTACAATGTTGACCAAGTGTCCCTAGGTGTGGGTTTTGGTCCAAGATGCCATATTGGATGCCCATTCCAAGAAAGGTCCAAAATTGCCTTGTATGTTCTATTTAAACAGGTGCTTGGAGATGGAGTTTGTATCACAGGTTTACAGGTACTGTTATGCTGCCGGATTGACTCTAGACACAAGTGTCAAAGACCATTGAAGCTTGCATTGCAAGTGTATTGTAAACATTCTTTCAGATTTGTTAATACATTGTGCAGGTTTTTGAGTGTGGGGTTTTTCACCTGATAAGGGTCTTCCCCACCGTAAATCTCTATCTCTCTTCTTCTGTCTTCTTTCTGGCTCTTGTGTTTTGCTGCAATATCTCATGTTAATGGTTTAACATTTCTATAATAGTTAGGATAAAGTTAAATTTGAATAGCCCTCTCCTCAATAGATTAGTGTAGGAAGCATTTCTGCACACCTAGCTTCCTTTCAGTTGGTATCAGAGCTTGATCACCTTTGGTCCTAGTTGTAGGGTAGGGGTTTTTTGAGCTAATCTTAGGTTGAGTGGGAGTTTGTACAAAGCATTCTGTATCTTATTGCAGCAAGGAGATGGTAGGTACATCAGGAAGGTTTGAAGTAGAGAAGTTCAACGGTAGTAATTTCGAGCTATGGAAGCTCAAAATGGAAGACATGTTAGTTGACCAAGACCTTTGGGAAAGTGTGAACAAAACTAAACCAGCTACAATGACACAAGTTATTTGGGATCTCAAGGATCGAAAGGCTAAGGGTCTCATAAGACTTAGTCTTGCCGATTCTGTGTTGTTAAATGTCCATGAAGAGACCACTGCAACACTCCTTTGGAAGAAGTTGGGGGATGTGTATCAAGCCAAATCCCTTGTCAATAAACTTTTCCTGAGAAAGAAGTTGTATTCTCTTTGAATGGAGGATGGAGGATCCATGGCTGAGCATATGAATGCCTTTAACATGCTGGTTGCACAATTGACATCTATCGGTGTAAAGATGGAGGAGGAGGATCGATGTATGACCCTGCTTTGTTCTCTGCCAGACTCATGGGATCATCTTGTCATGGCAATCAGAAGCACCACATCCACATTCAAAATGGAAGAGGTGGTTTCTTTGCTATTATTTGAAGAGATGTAGAGAAAGTCTTCTAAGGCAGCCATAGAATCCCTTGCAGTTCGTGGAAGACCCAAGGAGAAAGGGAGGAAGAAGGAGAAGAAAGCTAAGAAGGGTAGATCCAAATCTTGTGGGAGATCCAAATCTCCTAGAAAGTCCAAGGCTCTTTGTTGGAACTGTCGCAAGACTGGCCATTTTTGAAAGGAATGCAAAGAGGAGAAGAAGAAAAAGAAGAAAGCTCCTGATTCAGATTCTGACAAATCACAAGATGACGGTGATGCCTTCATCGCAGTCCTAGTAACCCATGCATTTGATGATGTGTGGTTAATCAACTCTGGTGCATCATTCCACATGACCTCGCATCGAGACTGGTTCACTAAGTATGAGGAGTTCAATAGTGGAAAGGTGTATCTGGGTGATGACTCTCATCTAAAGATCATTGGTCGTGGAAGAGTCTCTATCTGATTCCCTGATGGTCAAGTGAAGGGGATCTCTGGGGTTATGCACATCCCAGGCTTAGCATGGTTTCTATAAGTAGTTTGAATGATGTAGGTGTGCAGGTTGTCTTTTCGAAAGAAGGATACAAGATGACTAGAGGATCTATGGTGCTTGCTAAGAGTACTCAGAGAGGTAATCTATTTCAGCTGGAAGCATGCATTGCACGATGTAATAGTTCTTCTAACTCAAGGAAGAGGGCAGCAGTCACTTCATCCCCACCATCTGAATGAGTAGTGAAGAAATCTATTATTTCTAATCTTGATGGTTGTAATCATGCATTGGAAGTTAAACTTCCTGTAGAAAAGACAATGTTATGGCATAAGAGATTTGGCCACATTGGTGAGAAGGATCTACGTACCCTAAAAAATTAGAACCTCGTTGA
The DNA here is from genome assembly GCA_027924645.1 of Cunninghamia lanceolata. Lineage (NCBI taxonomy): Eukaryota > Viridiplantae > Streptophyta > Pinopsida > Cupressales > Cupressaceae > Cunninghamia > Cunninghamia lanceolata. The sequence continues at coordinate 2,974,628 of BSBN01000774.1, forward strand.
GGGGTTAGATGATTGTAATCTTGAGTTTGACTTTTGTGAACATTGTATTTATGGAAAACAAAACCATGTTCAGTTTTACTCGAGTTCTCATAAGTCTTCTGGTGTGTTGGACCTCATTCATTCTGATGTGTTTGGTCCTATTAATGTTCCTTTGTTATCAAAATCTATATATTTTGTATCTTTTATAGATGATTATAGTAGAAGGACATGGATTTATTTTCTCAGAAGCAAATCTGAAGTCTATAGCAAGTTTAAGGAGTTTAAAGCTGTAGACACCTAAAAATGTCTTGACCACCAAACTGACTCCCGACATCCCTAAACATACCAATTTCCTTTCCAACCAATTAATTAAATTTTTATTTAATTAATTACCCCTTTCATTTCCTAAATCCACACCATTTCATCCCCAAAATTGAATTAATTTTGTTGATTCAATAGTCCAAACCTTAGCCAATTGATTTAATAAATATGCAAAATTTATTAAATCAATTCCCCCATTTTCCCTAAATCTAATTAATTAGTTAAAACCATGTTACTTAATTAATCCAGCCTACTAATTAGCCTATCCCTACCCTAGACAATTAAATAGCTATTATTTAATTGCCTACTCTAGCCTACCTCATCCTAGCCTTAGGATTAATTAATTAAATCACTGATTAATTAATCTTATCCTCCCACTAATCTCTTTGCTAATTTATTCCAGCCATATTAATTAGGTTAATTACCTTAATTAATTGAGTCAAACCCTCATTAACACTTCTCCCCACATCCCCCAAATTTAAAATTCAAATAAATCACACATCACATTTACTTCTCTTACACATCCCTTACACATGTCATAACTCATAAATATTCACTCTTCCCCAAATGAATTTTTAATTCATTTTACTCTTCCCCATGTGAATTTTTAATTCACAAATAATCCATCTCACCCAACCTCATTTATTCACCCATTTCCCAAAAATGAATAAAAGATTTACTTTTATTCCTAGCCCTCCATCTTCCAAGATCAAATCTAGGCCCTCCACATCACTTTCATCCTCCACCATTGATCTCTCCAATCAATCTCCACCCTTGGATCAAAATCCTTTCCAAAAATCTATAAATACAACCTCTCACAAGTCATTTTCATCATCCAAGTTTATGCAAAGTTACCATGCCAAAATCACTCTTGAGTTAGATAGTGAGTTGCACAATTGAAAGAGCATTTCACATTTGAAATCCATAGTCTAGGGATTATCTTGGTCTTGGGAGCTTCTTTTGGGTGTAAAGGCTCCTTTCTCCCTTGATGGGATTAGGTTTACATGAGAGGTATAATCTTGTGTTTTATTGCATTTGATTTAGTGTTTTTACCTTCCTTGCATTATCTAATCTACATTGGCATGCCTGGTGGGACCCATAAGGTCTGAATCTCATCTTTGTTTGTGAGTTTTTGTGTTAGTATGTGATTTTGCAGGTTCAGCGCTATTCACCCATCGCAGTGGCACTATATCAACTGTATTTCAGTGCTATTACTGTATTAGCACTATCTCTGCGTGAATTTATTTTAATACTAACCCTACTCACGTGTTGTTTATTTGCTTTTCCTATGGTATTTGCTCTCTGTTTTATAGGAAAACTAGGAATTACAGGGGGAGGTTATAGCAAATTTTTGAAAGAAACAAAAAACTAGCATCAGTTTCCCATTTTGACGCCATCATTCAGATTAGCACCATCTACGTTTTCCCCAGACTCTCTGAAACATCATGCAGTGGCACCTTCACTGACATCTATCATCGCTATCCTCTGTATTAATGCCTTAAGTAGGACCTATTAGCGCTAAACTCTATATCCATGCCATTCTATTAATTATCGCTATAGTAGTGTGTCATTAGCGCTATAAAATATTTTAGCACCTTCTTTCGTAAGTCGGGTTGTTCTGCCCGCAGTGGCGCCTACACATGTTTATTTTAGTGCTATTTCGGGAAATTGCTTTTCTATCTGTTGCAGGTACTACGGATACTAACACAGCTTTTCCTTGCAAGGTGGTTTGATGTTAGTTAGATAACACTTTGATTTGGGAAACTAAAATGAACCCTTTTGCATGTTAGGTCTTAGACAACATTTCAATTTGGTGTCTTAAAATCAATCCAAACAACTCCTTGTGTGAAGTGTGTGTGCTCATAACATTTATTTTGGTGCTCTAAAATTTACTCTTTTGTGTGCCAACAAACAATCAAACACTTCAATTTGGGCTTTAAAAAGAACCACAAATTGCATACATCATTGGTTAAAAAGAACAACTTGCATCTCTCACGCATATAATCAAGAAAAACATCCTTTAAATTATGTGTGAAGTGTTTTGTGCTCTTTTTACTTATGGCGTGAAAGCGTATGCTCTTCCCTCGCACCATTTTGGTGACCTTGGGAATCAAAATCTTATCACAAAACTTGCATTAATCACACCCCATTTAATCCAAAGATCTAAAATTGAACCATGTTTAGTGTGATATAATCATAGGGAACACGTATGCTCTCCCCTCGCATCTTTGTATGAACTTGGGGATCAAAAGTGTTTTCATGATTGTATTGCTTTTGTAATCCTTAGAGGGCCTGCCACCCCGCTTTGAAATGTGGGAACGACCCAAGTGGCATCAAGCTAAAGCCAAGCTCTTCCAAGCCGCTATATAAAATAAGGTGTTTGAGATGAAAGTCTCAAGCGACAGGTGTTGTTTTGTTATACCGACAGCCAACCTCCCCCAAAACCCTCCAAGGCGCAACCCTTGGAGGCTGGGAGACTCCATAATAGAGAGTAGCGCTGCCACACGTATAACCACCTGAACGGATGCCCTTACTAAGAACCATTGTTTTAGCAAGCCAAAATCCTTCTATTTGTTGACGCAGAGGGCAAAACCCTTGAAGCAGCCTCGATTCATGTGGTTCTTAGCCGAGGTAGCAGGGACAATCTAAAGGTTTGGTGAGGGACAAGCCTTATAAGAAACCCGGATCTTGGTATGCATGAGAAGTGTGTGCAATTGTAAGGAGGAGCTGGTGCTACCAAGATCCTAGAGCTACCCGCTTTGAATAGGTGCAACTAGGGGATTCAACAAATATTGTCACATTCTCGCCTTAGGTTGTGAAAAAGTGCTTGTTCTAAACAAAGTCATATGTCATTTCACAAACAAAAATCATTGCTTGTTTTGCGTTCAAATGTGTGTTAAAGTGCTTTAATTTTTCACAAACAACTTGCCTGAGACAAAACAAATCAGTTGGTCACATTCCAAACAAATAGATCCAAAAATTTGCCATCAGAAATCTGTCTATCCTATTTTAGTGCCATATCTGTCTAATTGTAGCACCATTTCACCAGTGGATTGGCGTAATTTTTAGATTGACTTGCCTAAAACAAAACAAATCAGTTGGTCATGTTCCAAACAAACAGATCCAAAAATTTGCCTTCAAAAATCTGTCTACCCTATTTTAGCATCATATCTATTTGATTGTAGCGCCATTTCATCCGTGGATTGGTGCTATTCTTAGATTGACTTGCCTGAAACAACGACCCATTTAGTTGTGATCTACACCTTCTGCTTTGCCATATTCCATATCCATCTCGCAGAAATCTACCAACAGTCCAGCCATTTTCTTCAAAATTTTCCAAATTGCACCTTCTCTTTGACCTTCAAGGATCAATCACCACCATTGTTGGACCCCTTCAATACATCATAATCAGCCCAAATACATATCTATCCATCCCCTTTCAATCTTTTTTCATATCTCCTTGGACCAAGACAAATCATTTCAAAAAAGAAAATTTTCACATCCAAATCAAAACATCCATCAACAAATCATCACCCAAAAAAAATTGTCATCCTTTTTTGAGCCAAAGTTAGATCTAGATCTTATCATTAACATCACATTTTCCTTGAAAAGTCATTAGTCTACCTTTCAAGAAAAACAAATCACCTCTCTTTGCGTAAGGTCATTAGTCTACCCCAAACAAAGAAAATTGTCATCCTTTTTGTGCCAAATCAAAATCTAGATCTTACCTAAAAGCTCAATTTGAAAAACATCAAGAACATCATCCTCATCATCCTAAATCAATCAAAAAATCAAAACATCACAATTCCAAATCCCTTTCTCATCATCCATCTTTGGTCCAAAATTTGTGCAAAAATCAATATCACCCATTCATATCACCCTTAGGATAAAATCTTTGGAAAGATATATCGATCTTCACCATACCCTTCTACTCCATCTCACTACCATATCCATCTTTGGGTCCAACCAAATCAATCCGATTCTCTGAGGTCTCCATCTCCATTCCACTCTACTCCTAATTAAATCCATACGCGTATGCCCATCACGAGATCACAACACGAAAAGAATCTAGAAATGGCGGAACAATGGTCCTTTGGCATACCTAACACCAACAATAGCAACATACCCACCTATCCAACATATAATCCATCTACATATTCCTTCATCCCCCCATTTGGCACCAATGACCCTTTTCACTTCTTACCACAAACACAAACACTACTACCACCACCACAAAATGTCCCCACCATATCCCAAGATGACCTAGATGTCTTGAGCTTCACGCAAGATGTTGATAACATGGACCTACTTGATAAAGTCCTAAGGTCAGACCCAAATAGATATCTTGACCATCTTCTCAAGCTTAGCGCTCAACTTCCCCCCATCACAACATTGTCACAACCATCCACTTCTACAATCGTCCCTACCACATCGAATACCCAAGCATCTACATCACATACCCAACCCACCATCTCTCAAACGTCAACACCTAACGTATCTACCACCTCCACAACCTCAACCACTACCACATCTACAATTCCCACATACACTGCTATACCTAACATCTCCCAACCCGTCATCACTTCTACTACCACAACAACTGTCAACCCTTTCGTTTCACACATCACCATGGGTATACAAGGCAACATCACGCAAGCAAGTACCTCCACAAGTGTGCCCCCACCCAACCCCCACACCATTGCATACCTACGACAACTATTCTCACAACAATCTTGTAACACATTCAACCAATCCAATGTCCACATACCCAACGTCAATCCATCTTATGTCACATACCCCCATAATCCCATAAATCAACAAAATCCCAATCCCCAAATACCACCACATGTTCTCCAACAACTCTACATGCACCAACAATAGCAGCCACCAATCAATCCAAACCCCAACCTGCAACACCAACATCTCAACCAAACCAATCCCCAACATCAAATCCCACCCCACCTCCAATATCTCACCAACCAACAACCCTACGCATTCCAACCACAACAACCACAAGATTTCAACACTATCCTACAAGGCTTAATCCAAAAGGTGGACGATCTACAAACTGGGGGCAAACACAAATACTATTCTTTTGAGGATATTTGCCCCTACCCATTTGACCACACCTTATACATGCCCCCTTTCCCTAAAAACTTTGAAACGCCAAAATTTGACAAATACAAGGGAAAGGGCGATCCTAGGGACCACCTTCGGGAGTTCTACATTGCTTGCCTCGAAGTCTCTAACAACGACACATATCTTATGAGACTCTTCCCACGAAGCCTTGGCGGCCAAGCCACTAAATGGTTTTCCCATCTTCCACCTGGAATTCAAACATTTCTCGAGCTTGCGGAGAAGTTTGTCAATCACTTCTCCTACAACTTTGAACATGAGGTGTCTATGACCGACCTCTGTAACACCAAACAAAAGAACAGAGAAGCTTTTGCTTCTTTCTTACAAAGGTGGAGGGGCCTAGCAAGCAAGCTCCCATGGCCTATTCCTGAAAAACAACTTGTCACCATGTTCGTGGCCAATCTCAATCAGGAACTAGGGTTTCACTTACAAATTCTTTGCGCATCTACCTTTGAAGAGGTTATCGACAAAGGCACTACTGTCGAATGAGCCCTCATTGCCAAGGGCTCCATTAAACTGTATGACCCCAAATCCAACAATAACAACTACAAATCCAATCACAACACCCCCAATACCAACAACAATACCAACACGCTATTGGGGGAAGAACAAGAATAATCTGAACGACGGCATCACTGATGTGAAGGCTATCCAACACATCCAAAACCAAACACCTGCACATACGTATGTAGTGAATGTAAATAACCCAAGAGGGCCAAATAAACCACGCAAACCTCACCAAAATTTCACACCATTGGCAGAACCCATCGAGGACGTCCTCGATAGATGTATCAAACAAGGAGTGGTCACACTCCTGCCCGTTCGACCACATCAAGACAATGAACTCAAAGCGGCATGGTATAATGAAAATGATTACTGCAAATATCACCGCATGGCGGGCCATAAAATAGCTGACTGTATGTAACTAAAACATTGCATCCAAGACCTCATAGACCAAAATCTCGTCAACCTCAATCAAAGTACCCAACCATCACCAAACGCTAACCTTGGAGCTTACAAGGATCCTTTACCCAACCATAATAAAGCATCCTCATCCAACCAAGCATACAATGTCACTCCACCACCCGCATCCTATGACTCCATTGTTAGCCGCATCGAAGCCTCATCCCACTATGTCAACACAATCACCATTTGGGCACAAGCACCCAATTGCACCGTAACAACCCGTCGAGGCCATGTCTCAATCCGCACTGCTCCTCCCACTGAATCAACACCCACATCCACATCTGATCCCCTCCCCCCTCATCCAAATGCCTGTCCATCACCCACCACTTGATATAACCTCCTAGAGCATCTAGGAAAGACACCCGCACAAATCTCCATCCTTGAGCTACTTCACACATCACCCCGCCACAAGGACATTCTCGACAAGGCCCTTTTGGAAACACAAGTCCCTGCAAACTTGGATGTCTATCAATTTCAAGCCATGGTCGGCCATATTACTACACACCATATCATGTTTTCTGAAAAAGATCTCCCTGCTTCCGAACACCTACATAATGATGCACTACACATTGAGGTCTGCATTCACAAACACACCATTAAAAGGGTCCTCATAGATGGTGGTTCTGGCCTAAATATATGCACTCTAAAATTGCTAAAACACTTGGGGTACTCGGATGTGGTTGTGGATGCTAGCGAGTGCATAACAATCAAAGGATATGATGACACCGAGAGGCTATCCGAGGGCACCATAAAGCTCCCTATTCAAGTGGGACAGAAAATCCTTGAAACAAAATGTCAGGTTCTAGATCTTGACCTCCCCTATAACATTCTTCTCGGCCACCCATGGATCCATGCCATGCAAGCTGTCCCATCCACTTTCCATCAATGTCTCAAATTGCCCCACAATGGCACCGAAGTCACTAATTATGCCAATCCCCGTCCCTTCCAATACTGTAGTTTTCTGGAAGGACAAAACCAAACCTTCTGTCCATATAATAAAGCCACCACCCAAATCACCCCAACAACTTCCACCTCATACATGGACCTTGCCAACATCGCCACCACTTCATCCCAAACACCTTCACCACCTGAGGTCAAGATCAAGCTCAGCAACCAAGGCTGTGGGGAATACAACCATCACGGCACCTTTTGTGTGGGCTTATTATCCACTCCTAAGACATTTGGCACTCTGAACACAGAGGCAGCTGACACAGTCATCATCAAATGCAAACCCTTGCCCATCTTTGAGAAAAAACACCTTCTAGATCAGGACATACTTGAAGATATTTCATCCTGGCTTTACAAGGATGAAGAAATAGAACAAGACATCCCCACCATCCCAACAAATAGTTATGGCAAAGGTTCTGAAATAGTCAAAAGCATGGGTTACAAAGGATAAGGCGGTATTGGCCTTCATGAATAGGGGATTGTAGAACCACTGCAAGCAATAAGAAACCCCTATACTTAAGGGTTAGGGTATGGTCAACCACAACACATCCTTAATACCGGTGAATGTATCCTAGCTGAGTTTGCTCCAGTTTCTCTAGATGTCGACAATGTTAATGAAACTAGCCTACAAGACTCCTTTAGTGATTTTGCCGACTTCTTCGCCTCCTCCATTTGCACCATCTACTCCGTCACCACTCTCACCTCATCATCCAATGACCTACCATTAGTATAGCCCGATCTCATTGACTGGGACCAATGAGGACCTCCTATTTTTGATATTGCACCAAATGACAAAGCCATTGCTGAAATGATGGGAGTAAGAGACCACTTCCCCTTAGGAGATCACAGAGCTGGATACATCATGGAACTCAATCCGGCTGCCTATTTCAGGGAGACAACCCCTGCTTCTAGTCACAAAAACACAAAAAGAAATAATAGATCTGATGGTGAAAACCATTCCACGGTAGTATCAGATCCCAAAATAGTAAAAATAAATGACGTATCTCTTGGTGAAAACCTCCATGAGGTGCCAAGGGATGGAAGCATGGACCTCCCTGAAATAGATAAAGTATATCCTGATAGATCACCCATCTTGGTTGAACCAGCTCAGGAAATGAATCTAGGGACAGAGGAAGATCCAAAAATCACATACAGAGCAGAATCTCTCAGCCTATTTGAACAAGAAGACTTCTTGGCATTCTTCACATGTAGAAATCACAACTTTGTGTGAACCTCTGTAGACATGTCAGGGCTAGATCCTGCCTTGGTTGTTCATCATCTTGCAGTACGTCCCAATGCCAAACCAGTCAAACAGAAGCTCCAAAAGATGAATCCTCAAGTGGCCCTTCTTGTCAAAGCAGAGCTCAAAAAGTTACTAGATGTGGGGTTCATACGTCCAACTGATTATCCTGAATGGGTTTCAAATCTAGTACCGGTTGCTAAACCAGATGGCAGAATCTGCTATTGCACTGACTTCAGAGATCTCAACAAGGCCTGCCCGAAAGATGACTTCCCACTTCCCAACATTGACATGATCATGGATCTTACCGCAGGGCATGAGATGCTATCTCTCATGGATGGCTTTTCAAGATACAATCAAATCAAAATTGTCAAAGAAGATCAGCACAAGACATCCTTTATATGCCCATGGGGGACATACTGTTGGGTAGTAATGCCATTCGGCCTAAAGAATGCAGGAGCTACTTATCAAAGAGCAATGACCATCATCTTCCACGACCTCTTTCACCACATCATGGAGGACTATGTTGATGACTTACTCGGCAAATCAAAGACTAGAGAAGAACACTTAGACATGCTAGCCAAGATCTTTGACAGGCTAGAGCAATATAATGTGCGTCTAAATCCAAAAAAGTGTGTCTTTGGTGTCACCTCAGGTAAATTGCTAGGATACATAGTCTCCAGACGAGTAATCGAGGTAGATCTAGTGAAAGTCAAAGCTATTACTGAAATGCCACCTCCTAAAACCTTGAAACAACTAAGAAGCCTGCAGGGTAAACTACAGTCTATTCGCCGATTCATTGCTCAACTTGCTAACAAATGCCAACCGTTCCAACATCTCCTCAGGAAAGATACGGCTTTCACCTAGACTACTCAGTGTCAGGATGCCTTTGACCAACTAAAAGCATATCTGGCTAATCCCCCTATTCTATCACCACCAAGACAAGGAGAGCCCCTCCTCTTGTATATCTCTGTGATAGACACAGCAATTAGGGCTTGATTAGCACAACATGATGAGTAGGGGAAGGAAAGAGCCATCTACATTAGCCGCACCTTGATTTCCTATGAGCTTAACTACACACAAATTGAACGAGCATGTCTCGCCCTGGTCTTCACATCACAAAAGTTAAGACATTATATGCTCAATCACAAGACTAAGCTCATTGCTAAGATCGACCCACTCAAATATTTGCTAAACAGAGCAGCTCTCACTGGAAGAATGGCAAAATGGGTCATGATTCTCACTGAATTTGACATAGAATACATAGAGAGAAAGGCAATAAAAGGACAAGTCATAGCAGATCAGCTGGCTAAGGCACCTATTTAGGTAGAACATCCTACAATAGAAGAATTTCTAGACGAGGCCATCTTGACAATCACACCAGCCACAGATACATGGAAGATGTATTTTGATGGATCCTACACTCATAGAGGCTCGGGGGTAGGCATCCTGTTTGTTACCCCTTAAGGTGACACAATCCCTAAATCATTCAAAATCACATTTCCATGCACCAATAATGTAGTAGAGTATGAGGCCCTCATCACAGGTCTTCGAATGGCCATCCAATGGAAAATAGAAAAACTAACTGTGTATGGTGACTCTCAACTAGTCATCAGGCAAGTCAATAATGAATACAAAACCAAGGACGATAAGCTCCTTCCCTATAAGAAGATGGTCGATGACTTTAAAGATTATTTCAGTGACATCCACTTTGAGCAGATCCCAAGGTTAAACAACAAAGCAGAAGATGCCATGGAAACCATCGGATCTCTGGTAGACATGAAGCAAGGCAACAAGAAATGCGAAGTCCTGATCGAAGAGCTCCCCATCCCAGCATATGATGTTCCCCAATCTGAACTAGTGTGCAAAATCATTGGTCCTCTATCCCCCTGGTATCAGGAAACCTACCTCTACCTTCATGATAATATCCTCCCCAACAACCTATCCCCATCACAGAGAAAATCCTTCATCCGTCGAGCCTCCTGTTTCATCCTTGTAGGTGACACCCTCTACAAAAGGAGTCTTGATGGCACGCTTCTACGATGTTTAGACTCTAGGGAAGCCAAGGCAGCTTTGGAAGAGGTACACGTAGGTATTTGTGGGGCACATTCAAGTGGACCAGCTCTTTCTAAAAAGATCCTGAGGACTAGATATTATTGGCCCACCATGGACAAAGATGCACATCAGTTTATCAGAAAATGCCTCCCATGTCAATAGCATGGCGATCTCATCCACGCACCAGCACAGGAGCTGCAACCAATCACAACGCCATGGCCTTTCTCACAGTGGGGACTCGACCTCATAGGGAAAATACATCCTCCATCTTCCAACGGCCATAAATTCATAATCACTACTACCGAATACTTCATAAAGTGGGTGGAAGCAATACCACTCACCTTCACCACAGGCATCCAAATCTCCAAATTCATTCTCCACTACATCATTTGTCGCTACGGTATCCCTCATTCCATTGTCACTGATAATGGGAAGCCATTCAAAAACCAAGAGGTTCACACTTTGTGCGACAAGTTCGACATCAAACACTGATTCTCCACGCCATATTACCCCCAAGGAAACGGTCAAGTGGAGGCTTCTAATAAAACCATCCTCCGCATCTTAAAAAAGATAGTCAATGAAGCTGGCCACGACTGGCACCTCCAACTCAACCCCGCCCTATGGGCTTACCGCACAAGCATCCGCACTCCTATCGGAGCCACTCCATACTCACTAGTATTCGGATCTGAAGCCATTTTACCTATAGAGGTCGAGCTCCCATCCCTCCAAGTATCATTGCAAAACATTATCTCTGATGAAGACTATCGCGTTGCAAGGTTGCATCAACTTGAACTACTAGATGAGAAATGCCTAAATGCATTAAATCACTTATAGGCATACCAAAACTGCCTTAGAAGAAGCTACAACAAAAAGATCAGAACCAGAAAGTTTGAGGTAGGTGACCTGGTCCTAATGGAAAATCAGAAGAACCTGCAAGAGCGTCTGAAGCAAGGAAAGTTTGAACCTAATTGGCTAGGACCTTATGTCGTCACTGCTAACTATGGGTCAGGAGCTTATCAGCTTGCAACACCTGAGGGGCAGCCTCTAGATGAGCTGATGAACATTTTGCGTCTCAAGAGATTCTATGCATAACCCATCTGGTACCACAAGTCAAAAAATAAAAAAAAATCAAACACCAAAAAATTAGAAAATCAAGAAAAATCAGAGTGCAATAAAAACTTCCAATGGTGAAAATCACCTTGGTGACGCCTTGGATAAGTACCATGGTGAAAACCTGTTTCAGGCGCCATGCGTAGTGACTGGTTCTACCATCTAATAAGTCCTCTTTCCATCATAACACTCCATACCCATGCATCCCATGGCTTGAAATTCTGAAACATCAAGTTTGTTTGCCCATTCTGCTCTAACTCACCCACCCAAAACCCCATCCGTGGAACAAGGATCCTTGTAAGCTCTCGTTTGTATAGTTCATAAAATCAGAAAATCCAAAAACATCATAAAATTAGAAAATCCAAAAACATCATAAAATCAGAAAATCCAAAAACATCATAAAATCAGAAAATCCAAAAACATCATAAAATCAGAAAATCCAAAAAAATCCTAAAAAAATAGAAAATGCAAAAACAATCACCCCATGCATCAATCTCGCATCCAATCACGATCATCTAACACACATCAATCCTCATCACATCCCACCCATCGCAAACCATTCCCACATCATCAAGTCACGCCAGAACTACATATTCATTTCACCCACATCTTAAAAGTACCTTGATCCCGTGGACACAGGGTATGTAGGCAGTCTAGAATACGAAGGATGTTTCCAGTACTCAGGTATCTAAGATGCACCCATCCGACCCATTGGGATGGTTCCCACTCACTAAGCTTTCTAGATCTAAGAAATGATATGCATGCTATGTATACAATTGAAACATGGTCCCTCACGCAAATATCATCAAGCAACATACCAACTATAATCTTACATTTGGCCAGAATGTTCTTTTGCCCATCTTCCAAAAAACTCTCCAATCAAACACCAACAAATCTGCGTCCTAGGATATGTCTTTCCTACAATGGACACAAAATCTATCATTCTATCACCCCGTCTCTTGGCAAGCGCACACAAAGGCTATTTGTATCTTTTCGTTAGTCTTTTTGCTTATTGACTTTTTTCATCTTTTTTGTCTCGCTCCAAGTAATCTCCAAAGCTACCTTGATCTCATTATATCATGGTACGTAGCGGATAGCCCTTGGAGTAGACATAGTCATTGTTTCAGTATGCTGTGCTTGTGGGTTGGTTTCATTACTCCAAGAATAGTATTCATATCTTGAAGTCTAGGTTGGTTCTAGCATGATGTGTCCTATTTGCATATACAGGTATCAACACCTTATATGTATTATTCACACTCACTGCTATGAGTCCCCTTCCTCCACTAGACAAGATTATACTACCTTGGGCATGCATGAAATCAACCTGTTGTTTGTGGGTCTAGTCCATGCAATCGTCGGATATACATCATCACCTAGGTCATTTCATACTTTTGTGACCGGTATCCTACATTGCTACATTAAACTAAGAAATGCTCTCAATTAATTTTGTGCAACTACTGTTATTAGCTCAAAATCATCATCCTAATCACTCAGTCACCTATCCCATATCAGCCTAGATTTGATAAACACTTTTCAACCACCCCCCAATCTAACTCCCTCACTAACCCCATCTTCCCACCATATCTCCACTTAACACAACTTGAGCCAAACCAAAACCCCCCCTCAATGACGTGGTGTCTTATGACCTAGCAAGCCTCCAATCTCCCCACTACCATCCCCTAGACGCTCCCACCCCTATCATCCCCACCACCTAACATGCTCTCCCACAGTCTCACCACTCAGGGTCATCACAAGGAACATCATGTGTATCAGGACTAGGCCATCTCACCTATCACCTCGTTTGCATACCACCTATCACCTAAACTACATTTAAGCATATCATTTAGCTACATGTCATGACCCACTTCATATCTGGGTTCATTTTTGCATATCATGTTAGGTTCATTTTCATCCCATTTTTGCATATCATTTTAGGTTTATTTTTGCATATCAGGTTAGGTTCATTTTCATCCCATTTGCATCTCATGTTAGGTTCATTTTAATCCATTTGCATCTCATTTTTAATCCATTTGCATCTCATGTTAGGTTCATTTTCATCCATTTGCATCTCATGTTAGGTTCATTTTAATCCATTTGCATCTCATGATTAGGTTTATTTTAATCCATTTGCATTTCATGTTAGGTTCATCTTAATCCATTTACATCTCATGTTAGGTTCATTTTAATCCATTTGCATAACATTTTAGGTTCATTTTAGCTGCATATCATTACACCTCATATCATGTTCATTTATCATATAGGTGCATGTTAAAATTAAAATTAGTATCATCACATTGCATTCCATACATATAAACATCTCATAAACAATTAGTTGCATTACAACATCATCAGCATCACCATTGAAACAACATATACATCTAATGGCATATACATAATTCCATACATTTTCATTCATAATAAATGTTCATTAGTCTGCATATTCAGTTACATCATATAGTCCATAAAATCACAACACCATGCATATATCACAAAAACATCCATGCATCCATCAAATCACACATCATTTGCATCAACATCACACATCCACAACATATAAAACATAACATGTGCATCCATCATATAAGCATCATCACAATAGAACATCATAAACCATCAGAAGCATCGCATCATATATAATCACCACAAAAATAATGTACATCGGTCACATCATCAAAAAATAAAGTGGCCTGATACAATACCTCTAAGGGCTAACATGGTATAACTATCACATCGAGGATCCTCTCTTTGAGGGAGTAGGAGACTCTGACCCTGGTCGAGCCTGTGATCCTAACGGCAGCTATGGCTGTGGCGCTACTGGTACCTGAGGACCTTGCCGGGGCACATGTGAGGGAGGAGACATCGTCTACTATACTGATTGCACAGATCTCGATCTATGTGATCTCGATGCCCTTGATCTACTGACCTAGTTGTAACTTGGTGGTTACTGCGCCGCGGGCACGGCTGCATAGTACAACCCCTGATATTACTCCGTCTGTGCTCTGGCCTTTGCTAGCTCTCCCTATACCTGAGATATCTACCCCTGTGCCTGGCTCAACTGCCCCTGTATCTGATGTACATGTGTCTGTGCCTGAGCCAGCTGGGCCTACATCCCTGCCAAAATTAGGGCAAGTCCCCCTCTCACAGCCTGTACACTACTCAACATAATCTCTACCTGCTGTGCTCTCATGAGCGCTGCATCCCGCTCTATCCTCAAATCCTCCATGTCCTCTCAAGCCTAGGCCAACTGAGCCTCTAGCACTGCCACCTGCCCATCTACTCCCCGTAGCTGTCCCAACTCGGCCTCTCGGCACCCTAACACCTCCTCTAAGCTGGCCACCTGAGCACATAATGTCTCCACCTCCTTCGTCTCCTCCCGTGGATGTTGCTGAGGTGTCAGCCTCTCAACCTCTACCGCCACCCTTGCCCTTGAACTCCCTACCCCGGTATCATGTCTACTGACTCGCAGCTACTCCACCCGTGATGGAGATAGATCACCCTACTCTGCCCTCGGCTGTCCACTGCACCATCGCGGTCCTCTACCCTGTCGTCCACCCCTAACCTAGGCCTGCTGTGCAGGAACTTGCTGTACTGGAACCTCCTGCCCCACCTGTCCCTGTCCCTCTGCCGCTGCTGCCAACTCCTCTACATGCTGGCCATCTCTCGCAATCACCCTCTCCTCCCCATCATCCATCACCTCTGCAATAACCTCATCTCCATCCCCATCAGGATCATCTCCACTCCTATCTGCTTCATCCCCTGGTACCTCCACCGTCAGATCTGTCAATCGGGTGGGCCAATGCATCTGCCACCATACCTCATATGTAGGTGTAGTACCTACATCCCTCACTATGCTCCTCCAATCCCACTGAACTGGCCGAAGTGCTACGAAATCATTTAGCGCAACCTGTGGCTGTAATGGTGCAGGCCAGTGGGCTATATCCTGCGGCATCCATGCATATATCACCATCTACTAAGGCGTATCCTGTACTAGTCCAAACTGACGCATAACCTGCGAGGGTAGGTACATCTCTATGGTACAGTCTGCACAACCCATAAGATATCTCTACTGGAATGTGTACAAGAGATGAGTTACATCATCGAGCCACTCCTCACAACCAATATATGGATGCCATACCATGCTAATCACATCATCCAATATCCGTCGCTAGTGGTGGACCTGTCCAGTGTATGTATACTCTGCATCTCGATGCAAAAACATAAACGCCTCAAACGGCCACCGATAATAACCACGTATCAGCTGCATCACAGGGATATGCTCCCAAATCCATACATGTAGCAGCGTAACCCCAGCAGATAAAGCCCTGTCATGAAGATAAGTGACTGTGTGCATCTTGTGAAGCAGCTGTGATAGCATCACCGGCCCCCATGCGTAGACAATATCATGACCCACCATCCCCTCTATCATCCCACCCCAGCCCATAGGAAAACCTCTACCTCACCTATCTGGCATCACCACACCTCCAATCAGTGCACACAGAAGTAAGGCAAAGGGATCTACACCTGCCACCAGCGTCCTATCGTAATCCAACTCCCTCTCATCTGCCGAAAGAAGTAGGTGCTCTACTCCGAACACTCTGGTCAATGCAGCTCGCCCCCTCCTCATGTCATACCTCACATGTCGACCTAGAATCAGCAGCTTGAGGATGTGATAAACATCCTCAAGTGTGATGGTCATCTCTCCTGTCGGTAGCAGAAAGCTGCAAGTCTTGGTGCGATATCGCTCCACCATGGCCATCATCAGAGCTCTATGAGCTCGCAGCACTGGCATCGATGCCACCATCCAAAGCCCCAGCCTCATCAGTCAAGCTCGCCATGCCTCATCAAACAGTGCCATCATGGATGGCACTCGTCGCTCCCGCGACTGCAGTATAAACCGCTGTGTATCCTACATCCACCACTTCTTCGTTAGATACTAACTTATTTCCCCCACACACACTTTTTTCTTCTAATGTCTCAAAGGCCCACACCATGTGGCCGCCACACGGATAGCCCCTGGTGCCATTTTTAAAATGGTGCTACTTTTCCCTACCCATTGCACCAATATAGATAATGGTGCCACTGCACGACCTATATCGCGCCAATCCAGATGATGGTGACGCATTACATTTTTGCATCAATTTCCACTTTAGCGCTAAAACATACAATAGCGCTATTTCCCATTATGGCGCTATTCCAGACGATAGCGTCGTTCTAACCCTAATATGGCGCCAAAATGCCATTTTTTCATTTTCCTAGGATTTGGCGCCAATCCAGACAATGGCGCCAATATTTCCCCCAAATGGCGACAAAACCGCCCTACCCTACCCTGGTGAATAGCGCTAATCCACAAGATTGCGCTAATTCACCTTATCTTTGGTGCCACGCACTGTAAACCCATATCCCAAAACCCAAAAAAATGTGCATAAAATAAAAAAATCACAAAGTTCAGGTTAGGCCCTACCTGGGGTCCAGCCTCAGGTGACCACCCGACCTCTCGGAATCGCTCTGAGATGTGATGAAGTCACAGGAAATGTGGGTTGTGCTCAGCCATCTCTCCTTTGTCTTTTCTTCTATAAAGTCAAAAGTGTGCCAATGTGGCACTCTTTGGGCCCACTTTACCTAATATAGTGGGCCATGTCATCCCTCCATCTCTTCATTTTTCCTCCAGGGTGCAGATCTCAGCCTTTTTCCTCCATTTTTCCTCCTACCATCTTCTTTTTCCATCACCTCTCCAACTGTCACTTCTGTCGCATCCTTTCAAGAGCTTACCTGCAAAATTTTCATTTTCCCGCCAACCTCTTGAGGGGGGCATCCCCTATCCATCTCATTCCTTCCCAATAGCTGGAGCATATTTTTCTTCAACCTGACACCACTTCCCTCCTAGGTCCTGATGCCACATCAAAGAGGGGCAAATGTAGACACCTAAAAATGTCTTGACCACCAAACTGACTCCCGACATCCCTAAACATACCAATTTCCTTTCCAACCAATTAATTAAATTTTTATTTAATTAATTACCCCTTTCATTTCCTAAATCCACACCATTTCATCCCCAAAATTAAATTAATTTTGTTGATTCAATAGTCCAAACCTTAGCCAATTGATTTAATAAATATACAAAATTTATTAAATCAATTCCCCCATTTTCCCTAAATCCAATTAATTAGTTAAAACCATGTTAACTAATTAATCCAGCCTACTAATTAGCCTATCCCTACCCTAGACAATTAAATAGCTATTATTTAATTGCCTACTCTAGCCTACCTCATCCTAGCCTTAGGATTAATTAATTAAATCACTGATTAATTAATCTTATCCTCCCACTAATCCCTTTGCTAATTTATTCCAGCCATATTAATTAGGTTAATCACCTTAATTAATTGAGTCAAACCCTCATTAACACTTCTCCCCACATCCCCCAAATTTAAAATTCAAATAAATCACACATCACATTTACTTCTCTTACACATCCCTTACACATGTCATAACTCATAAATATTCACTCTTCCCCAAATAAATTTTTAATTCATTTTACTCTTCCCCATGTGAATTTTTAATTCACAAATAATCCATCTCATCCAACCTCATTTATTCACCCATTTCCCAAAAATGAATAAAAGATTTATTTTTATTCCTAGCCCTCCATCTTCCAAGATCAAATTTAGGCCCTCCACATCACTTTCATCCTCCACCATTGATCTATCTAATCAATCTCCACCCTTGGATCAAAATCCTTTCCAAAAATCTATAAATACAACCTCTCACAAGTCATTTTCATCATCCAAGTTTATGCAAAGTTACCATGCCAAAATCACTCTTGAGTTAGATAGTGAGTTGCACAATTGAAAGAGCATTTCACTTTTGAAATCCATAGTCTAGGGATTATCTTGGTTTTGGGAGCTTCTTTTGGGTGCAAAGGCTCCTTCCTCCCTTGATGATATTAGGTTTGCATGAGAGGTATAATCTTGTGTTTTATTGCATTTGATTTAGTGTTTTTACCTTCCTTGCATTATCTAATCTACAAAAGCCTTTGCTGAAAATCAGATTGGTAAAAAGATTAAATGTTTGAGAACTAACAATGGTGGTGAGTTTTGTTCTACAAAATTTGATAAGTATTGCAAGGAACTTGGGATTGAAAGGCACAAGACAACTCTATACACTCCGCAGCAAAATGGAGTTGCAGAGAGGATGAACAGGACACTGATGGAGAAGGCTAGGAGTATGCTTAGTGGAGCTAGTCTAGAACAAAAGTTTTGGGCTGAAGTTGTTTCCACTACTTGCTATCTGGTAAACAGATCTCCTACATCAGCTCTTGTTGGAAAGACACCCATGGAGGTGTGGTCTAGTAGAATGCCTTCAATAAGGCATATTCATGTTTTTGGTTGTGAGGTATATGCACATGTGCCTAAGGAGAAGTGGTCAAAGTTGGAGAACAAAGCTGTTAAGTGTATCTTTATCAGCTATTTGGTTGGTGTGAAAGGATACAAGCTTTGGGACCCCGTGGCTGGAAAAGTGTTGTATAGCAGAAGTGTCATCTTCAGACAGCTTACACCTTCTTCCACTATTTTGCAGCTAGAAGAAAAAGAAAAGAAAGATGATGTTTAGTTTCCTCTCACCCCTGAGAAGACTGAACAGAGAGACAATGTTGGACCTGATGATGAGGAGAGCTCTAGCAGCTCTGAAAGCTCAGATGAAGAAGCTGAACCTCAACTTCAACTCTTGAGGAGGTCTACACAGATAAGGAAGCAACCTGAAAGGTTTGGTTTTACATTGCTTGATTCTAGTTGTGCTTATGCTTTGCTTACTAACAGTGATGAACATAGAACTATATCAGAGGATTTGGATATGAAGGATGTAGATTCCTAGAAGGAGGCCATGGAGGAAGAAATGGCTTCTTTGGATAAGAATCAAACTTGGGACAAGGTGCCTTTGCCTCCTAGATGGAAACCCATTGGATGCAAATGCGTGTTCAACAAGAAGATTGGTGCAGATGGCAGTATTGAGAAGTATAAGGCCATATTGGTTGTGAAGGGGTATTCACAAGTGGAGGGTATAGATCATGGTGAGATCTTCTCTCCCATTGCAAAGCTGACATCCATTCGATTCCTGTTGTCACTCGCAGTAGCTTATGACTTGGAGGTAGAATAGATGGATGTGAAGATAGCTTTCCATCATGGTGACTTGGAGGAAGAAATCTACATGTCACAGCTAGAGAATTACATGGTAAAAGTTAAATAAAATTTGGTTTGCAAACTTAAGAAGTCTTTGTATGGTTTGAAGCAATCCCCTAGGAGATGGTACTTGAAGTTTGATGCCTTTGTGTTGTCAATTAGATTTGTGAGATAAAAATTGGATCACTGTGTTTATTATAAGTTTGATGGTGATCATATTCTCATTGTTGCACTGTATGTTGATGATATGTTGCTCATTGAGAAGGGTAAAAATATGATTTCTGATTTCAAATCTTAGTTGTCAGCTCTGTTTGAAATGAAACATTTAGGGGTAGCTAGGTACATTCTAGGAATGGAAATCAAAAGAGACAAAACCAATAAAAAACTTTGGTTAATCCAACGTAAGTATGTGAAGTTCGTGTTGGACAGATTCAGCATGGTAGATTGTAGACCATTGTGTGTTCCCATTTCTTTGGGGACAAAGTTGTCTATTGAGGATTGTCCAAAATCTCCTAGTGAGGTGGAGGACATGAGCAGAGTACCTTATGCTAGTGCTATTGGTAGTTTGATGTATGCTATGGTCTACACAAGACCAGACATTGCCCAAGTAGTGGGAGTCCTTAGTTGATTTATGGCTAATCCTAGACGGGTTCATTGGGATGCAGTTAAGCGAGTGTTCAGATATTTGAGGGGTACTTCCAAGTATTCCATTTTCTATCATGGTAATGTTTTAGGACCTCCGCATTCTATTTATATTCATGGATTTGTGGATTCAGATTGGGTAGGTGACATTGATAGCAGGAGATCCACCAGTGCTTATGTTTTTACACTATTTGGTGGTGCTATTAGTTGGATGAGTAAGCGACAACCAGTTGTTGCTTTGTCCATGACAGAAGCTGATTATATGGTAGTAACTCATGCTTGTATAGAAGCCATTTGTCTTAAGAGATTGTGTTCAGATATTGGTGTTGATGCAGGTTAGATCACGATCAGTTGTGACAATCAGAGTACAATTTTCCTTGCAAAGAATCCAACTTTCCATGCTACCAAGCACATTAATGTTCAGTTTCACTTCATGAGGGACATGGTTGAGGATGGAGAGGTAAATTTGGAGAAGGTAGATACTTTGAAGAATGTTATAGATGCATTGACGAAACCAGTGGACATAGAGAAGTTCAGATGGTGTTCGGAGTCTATGGGCCTCTCGGCCTATAACAATTAAATCTTATTTTTCTATTAGCTCTTACAAGGTGTTCGACAAGTGGGAGAATGTTAGGAATTAAGGTGTCTCAACCTTGGTAATTCTCTGCATTTGTAATGTTTGTATTTATTATTCAATTGCATATGTTGTAAATAATTAGAAATTCCACTTTGTCATATTGTGGGATGTGGCATGGTGATGTGTCAATCCTACATGGATTATGACAACTTGTTATTTTGTCCTCACATGAGGAGATAGGCATCCCACTTAGTGGTAGGAATATTCTGCCATGTGTTGGCATCTTCTATGTTGTGTAAGGAATGTTTGACTGAAATGGTTATGTCAGATTCCTATGATGAATCTATGACATGTAAGAGTCGAGAATAGAAGTTTGTAAGATAGGTAATTACATGTGTCATGAAGCATCTTTGAATGAGGCATATTTGGGCACCCCAAGGTGGAATATGATGTGTTGTAAGACAATATGCTATTTATAGCATGTGTATGATAGATTCTCTTATAGCTGTAAGTTGTAACTGCTATGACAGATTCTATGACGGTCGTAAGTGTCGTAAGAGCATTTGTCATAGCCCATTTTGGAAAGTGGTGACCTCTTTGGAATGGGAGCTGTGGACAAGTGTCAGATACATTCTACAATGTTGACCAAGTGTCCCTAGGCATGGGTTTTGGTCCAAGATGCCATGTTGGACACCCATTCCAAGAAAGGTTCAAAATTGCCTTATATGTTCTATTTAAATAGGTGCTTGGAGATGGAGTTTGTATCACAAGTTTACAGGTACTGTTATGCTGCCAGATTGACTCCATACATGAGTGTTGAAGACCATTGAAGCTTGCATTGCAAGTGTATTGTAAACATTCTTTCAGATTTGTTAATACATTGTGCAGGTTTCTAAGTGCGGGGTTTTTCACCTGATAAGGGTTTTCCCCACTGTAAATCTCTATCTCTCTTCTTCTGTCTTCTTTCTGGCTCTTCTATTTTGCTGCAATATCTCATGTTAATGGTTTAACATTGGTGTAATAGTTAGGATAAAGTTGAATTTGCATAGCCCTCTCCTCAATAGATTAGTGTAGGAAGTGTTTCCACACACCTAGCTTCCTTTCAAAAATATCTTGATTGTTGAAGTATTTGTTGATGGTATTATTTTTGGAGGAAGAGATAGTATGTACAAGACTTTTGTAAATCAAATGAAAAGTGAATTTGAGATGTCTATGTTTGGGGAAATAAATTTCTTCTTAGGTCTACAAATCACTCAAACAAAGAAAGGAATCTTCATATCTCAGACCAAATATGTGAAAGAATTATTGAAGAAATTTAAGATGGAAGACTCAAAACCAATGAATACTCCCATGGCAACTGGATGTAAACTAAGCAAAGATGATGAATCTCCTAAGGCTAATCATAAAAAGTATAGGTCAATGATTGGAGGACTACTATATCTTACTCAAACTAGACCTAATATTATGAATGTTGTTGGTCTTGTCGCTAGATTCCAAGCTAATCCTAGAGAATCTCATGTCATGGCAATCAAGAGGATTCTCATATATCTAAAAGGTATAGTTGAGTATGGTTTATGGTATCCTAGAGATCATGATTTCTCTCTTCATGCATATATAGATGCAGATTGGGTGGGAGATGTGGATGACCGGAAGAGCACTAGTGGTGGAGCATTCTTTTTAGGGAAAAGATTGGTTTCTTGGATAAGAAAGAAACAAGAGGCAATATCTTTATCCACTGCAGAAGCAAGTAGTTGCACTCAAGTATTGTGGATGAAGCAAATGCTAAGAGACATCAGAGTGGAGTATGAGGAACCTATCATAATATTATGTGATAATTCAAGTGCAATAAATATATCAAAAAATCTAGTGTTGCATTCAAAGACAAAACATATATCCATCAAGTTTCACTTTTTGAGAGAGCAGGTAAACAAGAATGAAGTCAAATTGGAGTTTGTACCCTCCAAGGATCAGATTGCAAACATTTTTACTAAACCTCTACCTAAGGGTTCTTGTGAGTATCTCAGGGAGAAGTTAGGGGTTATTACCCATCCAGTTTTGAATTAAGGTGCACTGATATGCATCAGTCTGGTGGATCTCACAAACATATCTTGTGGTCTAGATTGATGATAGGAAGGTGCTACTCATGGGGAGCAATCTATATGATTCTAAGTGATGCAATTATGTGCCCTTTGCCATTGATGTCAAAGGGGGAGAGAAGACATGTGAAAAACAAAAAGTGGTTGATGATCAAAGGGGGAGCAGTAAAGGAAGAGAAGACATGTGAATGGTTGTTGTTGATAGGGGAGTTATATCAGTCAGTAAGGAGAAGTCCTTGTCTTGATGGTTAAAACAATTTTTCACATCATATATTACCATCAATGATAAAGAGGAGATTTTTACAAGTATGGGCCTAAAAGGTGTTGTCATTTATGTCAAGGATTGGATGAGTTGTGTGTTGAGGATATTGAGAAAATTAGTCCTTTCAGAAAAAGAGAAGAACAGTAAAGACAGTGAAGCTTTATGAAGTGAAGATCCCAGCTAAGATGAAGATTAGAGGATGTGCATCAAAGGGTTTGTAGATATGTGTCTAAAGGTGATCTAGTAAATGTTTGAGAGGTCTGCATGAATATTTGAAGTAGTTATGACCATATGAGTAAAACTAGTTTTGGAAGATATTCAAAGGTGACAAAGTGACACAAATAGGTCTGATGAGATTCAGAAATGCATTATCTTGTTCTACAGTTGTTGTGGGGTGTTTAGGAAGTCAATGTGAATTGACAACTCAATTGGTTCATGGTCTGGAGGTCTGCACGCATCTATTTCAATATGACAATGATAATAGACTATGTTCATGAGGTTCCGGATGAAGAAGAGAATGATTTCAGTAAGTAGTAGTGTGGATGTTTTTGGTGTTTTAGGCAAGCTTCTGGGGGTCTCTGGATTGTGTTCAATTTGTGTTGGTTGTCCGTATTGAAGATGGAGCTCAAAATTAAAGAATTACTTCCAGATGATGATGTTCTTCCTCAACTTGCCCGACTGGATGATTCACACATCTTGCGTATGATCTTGAAGATGTTCTACGAAGGATGGCGTGTTCCTCAAAGAAGATTGAAGTCCCAGATATGTGTGGCTGACAGAGTGATGATTCGCATAAAGTCTTTTGTAATAAGTCAAGTTGTATTTGTGTATTTACTCTGTAATAAAATAAAGTATGTCGACTTTGATGATTATCCCAAAGTTGATGTCTTATATAAACAAGGGTTGTAAAGTCATTTCAAAAATGTGTGTGTAGAATGTGGTAGTGAGG
Organism: Cunninghamia lanceolata; assembly: GCA_027924645.1. Lineage (NCBI taxonomy): Eukaryota > Viridiplantae > Streptophyta > Pinopsida > Cupressales > Cupressaceae > Cunninghamia > Cunninghamia lanceolata. Next base: position 2,999,080 of record BSBN01000774.1, read on the forward strand.
AGAAGTGTGAAAGGTAGAGCAAAAGTGTTGAGCTTAAATGGAACTGACTCAAGCATGGTGAACATGCTATTCTCCAGTTCAAGTATGTAATATTTATCATTCTGTAGACAGTGTGTCTCCTATAGGCAGTGGGCCTCTTGTGAATAGTGTGCTCAGGTAGTGAGCCCTAATGGGCATGTGTCATTTGTTCTTCTTATTCTTTTAACAAAGAATACAATCTTAGGTTAGTCACCCCATGGTTTTTCCCTTAACTAGTATTTACGTTAACCGGTTTTGCTCTTGAATTATTGCATTGTGTTTCCATGATTGATTTATTATTATACTGTTGAATTACAAAAGGATTTAAGTGGTTACTAAAAGAAAAGTTTTTGGACAACTGATTCACCCCCCCTCTCAGTTGTCTATCTTGAAACTAACATCGGCATCTTCCATGTTGTGTAAGGGAATATTGACTGAAACGGTTATGACGGATTCCTATGACAAAATCTATGACATGTAAGAGTCAGAAATAGAAGTTTGTAAGACAGGTGAGGACATGTGTCATGAAGCATCTTTGAAAAAAGCATATTTGGATGCCCCAAGGTGGACTATGACATGTTGTAAGAGAATATGCTATTTATAGCCTGTGTATGACAAATTCTCTTACAACTGTAAGTTGTAATCGCTATGACAGATTCTATGATGGTTGTAAGAGCATCTTTCATAGCCCATTTTGGAAATAGGTTACCTCTTTGGGATGGGAGCTATGGACAAGTGTTAGGCACATTCTACAATGTTGACCAAGTGTCCTTAAGCATGGGTTTTGGTCCATGAAGCCAAGTTGGACGCCCATCCAAAGATAGGTCCAATATTGCCTTGTATTTTCTATATAAACAGGGGCTTGGAGATGGAGTTTATAGTACAGGTTTACAGGTATTGTTATGCTATCGGATTGACTCCAGATATGAGTGTCGAAGACCATTAAAGCTTGCATTGCAAGTGTATTGTAAACATTCTTTCAAATTTGTTAATACATTGTGCAGGTTTCTGAGTGTGGGGTTTTTCACCCGATAAGGGTTTTCTCCACCATAAATATTTGTCTCTCTTCTTCTATCTTCTTTCTGGTTCATGTGTATTACTACAATATCTCATTTATATGTTCTATGTTGCTATAGTTGTAAGGAATAATTTGAATTTGCATAGCCCTCTCCTCATTAGATTAGTGTAGGAAGCATTTTCTACACACCTAGCTTCCTTTCAAATTTAACCTCCAAGTCTAATTAGGCTCCATATAGAAACAAGGAGGCATACCTTTTGTATATGAGACTCCTAGTAAGACTAGTTAAAGATTTAGTTAGTTTGTTGGATGCTCATAACATGTCGATCCCATGAATCATCACTATAAACCACTTGTTCTAGAGGCCAAAAACTTTTTTTCTTGTTGGTGCAGGAGGTCGGACCTCTGAAGCTTCCCTATATGTACTATTCATTGTAGAGATAGAAAATCCATTGGTTCATAAGAGCTCTAGATCTTCAGGGTAAGAGATTTGGTGTGCCTCTGTCGTGGTGGGGTAGCTAGTGTCACCAATATCTCTAGTTGTTTGCTTTGTCTCAGTATATGGAGAAATCCAAGTAGGGACTCAGCAAGTAGTATTCTCTTTCCAGCCTAGGTTGTACATGCTTACAAGTCTCTTCAAAATTGTCGACACCCATGAAACATTTTGGGCTAATCTAGGCCCTCATTTAGACTTTTCTTTTGATTTTGTATCAGAGTCATCCAAAACATCAGCCGTTATGTCTTTGTTGTATGTTCTCTTGCTAATTATTTATCAAAAAATAAGACACTGTCACTAAAACTCACCTTTGTATAGTCCACAGTTGCTTTTGAATCATAGCTAGTCACCTTTGAATGATAGAAGCTTGCCTCTGGGTCATCCTAATTTACCTCTAATCATCATATAGATTGCCTTTGAGTTATCCTACATCACCTTTGTTGGCAAGAGACATTGCTATGAAGATAAGTTGAGCATTGTCATTGATGGAAACAAGATTATGAGAACACATCTGCATGATAGGAAGACATAACTCTGGAAGTTCACTTGTGATTGGGAACAAGGCACAAGTCTGGAAGGCAAAAATGGCTAAGTATGGAAAATGTTTAGGTATGAGACAGACAATGGACCAGTACTCCTCCGCAAGATAAGATGTGAAGATGTGGTTCGAGTATGATATTCATAGATACTTATTGCTCTTATATTCCAATAATCAAGTCATGACTTTTTCTAGAAGTCATATGATGAAAAGGCAAAGTTTAGGATAGCAGAAGTAAGGTAGGAATAGTGAACAGTGCAAGATGAAGTGGTCTGCATTCCTCCACATTAGCATGTTTTGTTCTACAGTTCTGAAGTAAGTTAGAAATAGGTCATGACTATTATAATCCAAGGCTATAGCTCTGGAAGTCTAGCAGATCTTATTCTACAGGTTCTCCAATACTAGCATCCAGTTTGACTGTGTTCCAGTGTGACAATGCATCAAGTCAAAGGTCTGCATTTTGGCATACAGATTTATCTTATTCTGTGGAGTTGAAGACATGTCAAGAGATCAATAATGATTGTTGAATATGGTTCATGAAGTTCCATTTGGTATGTAGCATAAGTTTCGATTTGATACCACCTGATGCAGAGTGACACAATTTAAGCTTGTAGTTTTTCTCTTCTCTACCCACTCACCCACTTCACTACTTCATCCAACCAAAGTCACATCCAAGGCAATTTAAGAATTTGTTGTCTAGGCTATTACCCAATCCTCAAGGCTCCTTCCACACCTTATGATAGGTCTGCAAACTCCTTCCCCATAGTTGGTTTGATCCCCAACTTCTCACAACTCTCCAACCCTTACTTGGCCTAGTGATGCTACTAGCCCTCCTAATCCAGGTTTCACTACACAACTTTCAAAAACCCTTAAGAATCAGGAAAACAAATGATGGATTTTAACACCCTTTATGGAACTCTAATAGACCTCCAAGCCTCCAGTTCCAACTCTACTCCAGTAACTCAAAACACCCACTAGGTCTCTAGGCCTAATTGATCAATTTAGGTCTAGGTTACAAAGCAAATGGTCTAAGTTGGGGTCATAAACTTGGGACAGGAATTTAGATCTCTTCCACCACATGTAAACATCTTAGAAAACCACCATGCATTCATCCACCTATCAGATTTTGTCACCTACACCACCAAATTGCATAATTTCAGTCAAATACATAGAGATATTTGACCTAGGGCATCACTCCAAAAATCAAAGACTGAGTTTTCTCACCAAATGCTTTTGGAATCATGTAATATACAACCCTAGCCTACATTTCACCAAGTGGCATGAAGTTTCACTGGTTAGAATGCATTCTAGGGCAAGTTTTGTATGACAAACCCTAAGAATGAGGGTTTTAGACCAGTCTGCACTAAAAATGCATATCTCCCTACTCAAATCACTTCAAGACCTCAAACTTGACTCAACCTAGTTTCAGAAAAACCACATCGATCCACTTGGCCAATCCGTACAGTCCATACAACAATAGAATTTTAGGGAAAAATAGTCAGTTTTATTGGTTTTTGTACCCAAAACTCCGTACAGAAACTTCTCCTCATACTAGAGTAAGATGTCAACAATATCAACCCATCCAAGTTGGTATGCAACTTGCAAAAATAGTTGCAACCATCAAAAGTGGGTTGGGACTGACCAAATGTGCCATGACAACATTGACACCATCTGACACTATGGCATTTGGCATCCATACAAGGATCCCGATTGGTTCAACATGTCCAATGGAACCCAAACAACTATCATACCCCCTAAAACATGCCAAAATAGTAAAACTACCAAATAGACTAAAAAAATCATCATTAGACCTACTAGGCCTAAGTGACACAATTAGGGTCCAAATGGACTAAGAAGGATTTGAGGTTTATATGGTTACCTCAAACCTCTTGACCATACAAAATAGACCTCACAATCATGGCTAGAAAGCCTTATTATAAACCATACTGAACAAGAAACTCAACTTATCAAAATTCTCTTAGGAATCAAAAGGCTCTTGGGTGCCCTGCACCACAGAGGAACCTATCATATATGTTATGAAGGAACAAGATGACAAGATGGTTAATTCCTTATGAGGAGAAGAAATATGAGTTGGATGATAAATGAAAGTGGTTGTATGATTAGAGATGACACATATGAAGACATGTTCATGATGGTTTGGATCTACATTGAAGATTCAACACAAAAACAAGCCGACAGGATATAACACTTGGTATACATGTTTCACAGTTTGCTTGCTGACCTGATCATAAGAAAGATTTAGTTGTGGATATAAATAGATGATGGATTTCAGTGTTTGAGTGTGATGTGAAGATTACGACGTGATGTATATGAATACGAAATATGTGAAGATAGAATGGCTGCAACAAATAAAGAGAGATCTTGAGCATATGTAAGAGCAAAATAGAGAAACAGTGGCAAACTGAAATGAAGAGTTCTGATTCAGTATTTATGAGCTTAATTAGAACTGTCACCATCCATATGTAGATGCAATTACAATAGTTCATTCTTAGCAGTGAGCCACCCTTCTTCTTTCTTCTTCTAATTGGTAGTGAACCTTTTCTTGAGTAGTGAGCCTTTTGTATTTTGGTATTGTGCTATAATAATATATTGAGAGCTAACATTCTCTGTGGTTTTTTCCTCTTTGGTTTTCCACATAAAAATCCTAGTGTTCATGTGTTATGTCTTTGTGGTTGCCGTTCATTTGTTTAATCTACTTTCACATAATTGAATTTGGTAAATGGATAATAGAGCAAGTGCACAAATGGTTTTTTAGAACACTAATTCACCACCCCTCTTAGTTTTCATTGTATTCAACAATTGGTATTAGAGCAAGGTTCCTTGGAAGAAACTTAATAGCTAGATGAAGATCTAGGAAGGTGTTCTCATGATAGCAAAAACGTATCTCACTTATCCTGAAACAAGTCATCCTAGTATCATTGTTATTGATGATCATGTTTATGTCAACAATGAACAATTTGAAGCAGCTCTAGAAGATCTTGACAACTCCAAGGTTGATATCAATAGTTTAGAACAGAGTATCAAAGAAGTAGATGATTGCATTCTAAAATTAAAAGAACGGGTTAGTAAATCTTAGGAAAGAAGGAGAGAATTATGTGAGCAACTAAAACAAGCAAGTGAATCCACAGAGAGTCTTCTTAGGGTGATTGAAGAAAAGACCAAGAATGAGGAATGTCTAAATCAAATTGTGAAGGACAAGTCAAAGGAATGGGAAAATTTGGGGAAGAAGTTATGCTCTTAAAGTTTGACCTAGAAGCAGCCAACAACTACAAAGAAAAAATAAAAAATAAGCTCTGCAAAACTTGATGAGCTACTAGCCAGTCAAAAGTATCCAGATGATAAACAAGGTTTGGGATTTGAAAAGGGAGAAAGTTCAAATTTAGGGCAAGATAGCTCTAAAGAAGGAAGAGGTAGAAACCATCCGTTAAGGAATCAAAGAAGAAGACCTAAAGGACCTCCAGTCAGGCAACCAAATGCACAAAGGTACCCATCATTCAATGGTTATTGTTTCAAGTGCAATAAGTATGGTCATAGGGCTACTTAGTGTAGAAATAGAATAAATCAAAATTGCAAGAAGATTGGTCATAAAGAAAATGAGTGCAGAAGTGTGTCAAGAAATGTGCCAAACTATTTAAGGAATGGTCAATCTTTCAATGACAAATGTTTTGCATGTAATAGATTTGGGCATATGGCTAACCAATGCAGATCAAGGCCAAATTCAAATATTAGAAGTATCAAATAAAGAGTAGAATGGGACAATTGAGAAGACTGATCAATCCTAAACTAGAGTCAATGACCAAGATTGTAGCTAAAGCACAGTTTGCTGCACAAACCGCCACACCATTAGACCTGCAAAAAGTTGAAACTCTAGTTTTTCTACTCAGTGAGCATATACAAATTTTAGATGGTGCTAAGAAGAGATAGGATGTTGAGATAGCTCAACTAAAGAACATCTTTAGTGACATTCTTCAGCATATGTAAAATAAAGTAGAAGATTGTACCTGTAAATATGTGGTAGAGTACATAAAATTTTTGAAGTTTTGACAAATCTTTGGTTCTGGAACACACCCTTTTCCATTGATGTCAAAGGGGGAGAAGAAGATCAGTGAAAAATGGATAAACATCTCAAGGGGACAATAAATACATAAGTGTATATAGTAAGGGGGAGTAGCTTTTGATAATAAAGCATTTTTCACTGAGTGTTGCCATCAATGCCAAAGGAGGAGACTGTTGGCAAGAGACACTGCTATGAAGATAAGATGAGTGTTGTCATTGATGGCAACAAGATAAGGAGAACACATCAGCATGACAGGAAGACATAACTCCAGAAGTTCACTTGTGATTGAGAAAAAAGGCAAAAGTCTGGAAGGCAAAAATGGGTATGAAAAATGTTCAGGTATGAGACAGAAAATGGACCAGTATTCCTCTGCAAGATAAGATTTGAAGATATGGTTCAAGTATGATATTCATAGATAGTTATTTCTCTTATATGCCAATAATCAAGTCATGACTTTCTCCAGAAGTCATCTGATGAAAAGGCAAAGTCCAGGACAACAGAAGTAAGGCAAGAAGAGTGAACAGTGCAGAATGAAGTGGTCCATATTCCTCTGCATTAGCATGTTGCGTTCTATGGTTCTGAAATAAGTTAGACATAGGTCATGACTATCAGAATCCAAGGCTATAGCTCCAGAAGTCTAGCAGATCTTATTCTATAGGCTCTCCCTTACCAGCATCCAGTTTGACTATGTTCCAGTGTGACAGTGCATCAAGTCAAAGGTCCGCATTTTGGCATACAGATTTATCTTATTCTATGGAGTGGAAGACATGTCAAGAGATCAACAATGATTGCTAAATATGGTTCATAAAGTCCCATTTGGTCCACATCATAAGTTGTGATGTGACAAAGGAACCTATCATATATGTTATGAAGGAACAAGCCGACAAGATGGTTAGTTCCTTATGAGGAGAAGAAATATGAGTTGGATGATAAATGCAAGTGGTTGTATGATTAGAGCCGACACATATGAAGACATGTCCATGATGATTTGGATCTGGATTGAAGATTCAACACAAAAACAAGCCGACAGGATATAACACTTGGTATACATGTTTCATAGTTTGCTTGCCAACCTGATCATAAGAAAGATTTAGTTGCAGATATAAATAAAGGATGTATTTAGGTGTTTGATTGTGAAGTGAAGATTGTGACGTGATTTATATGAATGTGAAATATGTGAAGATAGAATAGCCGCAAAAAACAAAGAGAGATCTTGAGCATATGTAAGGGCAGAGTAGAGAAATAAGGGTAGACTAAAATGAAGAGTTCTAAGTTAGTATTTATGAGTTTAATTGGAACTTGTATATCAAAAAATTTGGATTTGCAAATGGAAATGATCAAACAATTGAAATGCATAACCTAAACCCAAATCATTCAATACCTCAAAGATGTAAGATGAGCTCGATTGATTGATCGCTTTGTTGTGTTGATTGCTCGATTCTGCAGCATAACGTTGATAGAGAGATAGGTGATGGATGATTGGTGGTTGATAGATGCAAGCTAGATGGATTGAAAGAGGATAGATAATGGCTTGAGATGAAAATTTAGCAGAGTGAGGTTGCATGAAGAAGAATCCTCCATTCTCTCTAATGGCTCAAGAGAGGCTTGTTTTATAGGAAAGGCTTGGTTCCAATGGATGGCTAGGATCAATTAGGGCTTTAGATGAAATGGATGGATAGGATTAAGTTAGGTTTCCTTGCACATCAAGAAATTGTAGTCAATTGACACGTGGCAAGGAAAGATAAGGCTTAGGTGTGCTTGTGTAGATAAATACTAAAATTAGGTCCCATTAGTTGTGCATGTGAAGGATATAAGTTGTAACACATGATTGAATGGACAAGTGTTGGAATGTGATGAAAGATGAGGACTTAAATCAAATAAAATATTTGAATTAGTTGTGATATGAGTTGGATATTAATTAAATAAATAAAATTTATTTAATTAATTAGGTAGATGAATAGGATGGGATAAGATATGATGTGGAATTTATTAAATAAATAAAATTTATTTAATTAATTGGAAAGTGGGATTATGCATGTGAAATAATTAAATAAATAAAATTTATTTAATTAATTGGCTAAGTAGGATAAAGATGGGGATTTTAATTAAATAAATAAAATTTATTTAATTAATGGGATTAAGAGTGGGTTTAGGAAAAAATGCTACATGATGTCTAGGATAATGTTTTAACTAGGTGTTGCCGGACATGGATAAAGTTGGGACAAATTTGGGTGTCTACATTTTGCCCCTCTTTGATATGATGTTCAAGATGATGAGCTTTATGTCGAGTAACATCATTTCAAAGAATCTAAGGTATGGATAGAGGAAAATGATATGTGATGATGATGCCCCCTCGAGAGGATAGGCGGGTTGGACAAACACGGGTAGGCTCTCGAAAAGAAATGGCTTGGCTGCAAAAGAAAGATAAGGGGATAGATAGGAGAAATGGATGACGTGTTATGCTGCAATGAAAGTGAGCAACCATGATGTTTGATATAGCACTAGATGTTATGCACCAAGGTATAAGGACCAAGGTGACGATGTGTCTTGTGCCCCAGCATAATACAACCTTGTCTAACGTATGAGGAAGTAAACTTAGAGAATTAAAGTCCTAATGCACAAAAGGTATAATATGACCTTAGATGCAAAGGATAGTGCAAAAAGCTATTCCAACATACACAAGATATGAATATTAGCTAGATTGATACTGACATGATACAAATGCAAGATAAAATGATAACACACACAAGCAAGCAAGCAAGCATGCACAAATGATACAAAAACAAACAAGGTATTGCCCCTGTCAAGTTGTAAACCAATGATTAATTGTTTGATTGTTTTGCTGATAATGATGATAGTTGAGAGTGTTGTCATTGTGGGGAAAGCTATATCCCTAGATCAACACAAGGTTGTTTGCTGAGTTGGTTGGCTGGTTGGCTAATTGATTTGGCTTACAACAAGGCTAGGATCAAGACCATGGATTGTGTTAGATAACTTGGCTTGATTGATTAACTTGATTGGTATAGATTAAGGATGATTTGCATTTGGATCATTGTTTGGAATGATTTGATTTGATGAATGAAGATTGATTTGGTTTGATGAATTGATTTGATGGTTGGATTGATGTGCTATGATTTTGGTGATGATGGATTGCTATAAATAGATTGATTGGATGATAGATTGATTGGAAGAAGTTGTTTATTGATGATGTATAACAGGAGAAAGAAGAAAAATGGTATGTGCCTGAATCTGGGCACTTCCTTCGTACTCCAGATTGCCTACATACCCTGTATCCATGGGATCAAGGCACTTAATGATAGAAATGAGATGTAGTTCTGATGTTTTATTGATGATGATCAAAGATTAGGTTATGGATTGAGATTGATTGATGAAATGTTAATGATAGGATGATGATATGTGGCAGATTGAACTGCTTTTGATTTGTTGAAGTGATTGGATTTGTTCTGATGGTTGGCTTGATGTTCTTTTGTTGATTTGCTTTGGTGTTGATGTTGATGATTGATAGGATTTGTTTTGATGGTTGGCTTGATGTGCTTTGGTTGTGATGTTTGCTATTGCTAGGTTGATTGTTTTGATAATTGGATTGTTTTGAATGATGATAGTGATGGTGTGATGATTAGAGTGTCCACTCAATCTAAGCATAAGCAAGTGTTCTTAGTGTGCTCAAAGGAAGAAAATGAACAAGGTATTGCCCTTGTCAAGTCACAAACCAATAATTGATTATTTGATTGATAATGATATATAGTGTTGTCATTGCGGGGAAAGCTATATCCCTAGATCAACACAAGGATGTGGGAACGCTATATCCCATTGATGATGATTGATGATGATTGATTGGGCTTATGACAAGATTAGGATCAAAACCTATTGATTTGATTGGATAATGTTCCTTGATTGATTGGCTTGCTTGATACGGATTAATGTGACTTAGATTTAAGATCATTGCTTAGATTGATTTGATTGATATGATTGGAAGAAGTGATTGATTGAAATGAATAAATGAATGTTATTTATAAGAAGAATTGATAATGATGAGGATTTGATTTTGATTGAATGTTGATGGAGTGGATTGTTTTGGATTGATGATGATTGGTTTTATTGCTTGGATTTTTCGTTGGATATTGATTTTTTTTGTGTTTTTGGAATATTTTGATTTTTTTTTATATTTTTTGGAATATTTTGATTTTTTGTGTTTTTAAATGTTTTGGAACATCAATGGATTTACAATTTGGGTAGCCTTTGTGCTTGATACCAATGACAAGGGAAAACCAAGTCTAGGTGCAAGGGATGGATAAAAGGATGGAGAAAAGGGATGGAAGGCTCATGATAAATGAGTGGATAAAAAGAATAGGCCATATAAGGGATGGATGCATGCCTCATGATAAATGGATAGGTAGGCTATAAGATGGAAAGCTCATGATAAGGATACGCCATAGTGGATGGATCATAAATGAGCTAGGATGTGATCTCGAAAAGGCTATGTTGCATAGGAAGAACTTGCCCCATACTAGGTAGAAGACTTAGGATTTTTCATGACAATGCTTATGAAAATAGGATGACATGATGGATTGGATTTGGATGAAAAGGCTTATGATAGGTGGATAATGATAGGATTGTTTGGAAAAGGATAAGGTATATCAAGAGATATCAAAGCATATTTCAACATTTTGCCCCTATGTCTTCATCAAAACCAAAAGGCAGAAGGATGGATAAATGGGTTCAATAGGATAGGCATGTTTATGTAATGGCTAAGGATGGTAGGATGACAAGATAGGATAAGATAGGTTGGTATGATATAATAGGATAGATAGTTGGGAAATGGATAGGTTGGATGAGACAATGTGCCCCCAAGTGTAGGTGACATAGAAGATCAACCTACACATGACGCCTGTTTGCCAGGTTTTTCATCATGGTACTTATCCAAGGCACCTGTTTACCAGGTTTTCACCATTGGACGAAGGGATTTCTCTTTACTTTTTTGATTTTTCTTTTTTACTTTTTTTCTTTTTTTTAAGATGGGATGACAATTACACATGGTGCTTGTTTGCCAGGTTTTCACCATGGTAATGGATAGGAGGGATTCAAGTGTCTAGTTCGATGGATGTTGGTAGTCCCGTTAGAGATGGATGATGTCTTCGCATGGACCATGTCAAGTGTGCTCATAGATGTTGATAAGGGATTGTGTGGATGGGAGATGGATTAGGTGGATAGTAGATTATGAAATGGATTATGAAAGGGTAGGCTAGTGGCTTATGGTGTGGATTTATATAGGCTTATGGAATGAAGATGGATGAAAAGTTTAATGCCAAAGCATGGACCATAGGGATAGCATGGGGGAGATATGTAGGATAATGGATGGAAGATGGCGAGATGTAGTTATGTGGAGGTGTTGCGGAGTGGAAGGGAATCATGACCAACGGTTGCACACACCGTGATAAACACTGAAGCTTTTGATTGGATGGTGGTGTAGGAAGTAATGGGGTTGTTTTCTTAGGAAATGGTTAATGAAGTGATTTAGGAACCCACACAGATTTAGTATGTTTAGTGCTTTTGTTTTTCTTGTGGGATTTTTGAAGGAAATGGAAGTTTTGGATGGAAATAGGCCCTTTGATGGATATAGGTGGTTGGGATTCTTGAGATGTGGATGAGGATGCCTCATTCACTTTGCTAGCTGTTTGCTTAAGAACCCAAACCATTTTGCTTTTGGGCTTTGCTTTTGGAGGTATGGACTTGGATAGCTTTTTGAATGTACTTTGCTTAGAAGATGGATGATTTAGAGACTTTTCACATTGATACCCTAAGGCATGAGGGTCCTTAGGAGTTTTAGTTGGATTTTTGGCTTTATAAGTAAAGGCATCCAAATGTTTATTTTAGAATCCCATGGGGTGGGTGGAGTGGATGGAATGATTGGAAGCTTTATGCTTAAACGATGTGTGCTTTTGTTGGCCATGATTAGGGATGTAAGGATACTTATGAATGATATGTATGTTAGGTGTTGGAAGCAATGGTGGCAAGGTGGATGGAGGGATATTTAGAGTTGGTAAAAGTGGAGGCAAAGTGGATGGTGGAAAGTGTATGGTCACATGTTTTTGACATTTATAAGATGATGGAGATGGAATGGCTAGATATGTCTTGGGTAGATGATGGGGGGTACGATGGAAAGTGGTAGGTTTAGGATGCATGAAGGGATTACCAACATCTTTAGCTTGTTTACCTTGGGGTGTGTATCCAAGGCCATATGAGCATGGAGGAACTTTGACATGGTTTGGCTCCAAAATAACTTGTTCATAAAGGCCTAGGCCTTTGCCTTGGTAGTTCATGTTTTGGAGGATGTGATTGACTATGGGACTAGATGTGTTTTGGGAGCTAGACTTGAGCTCTTTATTGGATGGAGAAGGTGAAGTGGAGGACAAAGGTTGTTGTTGTCCTAAGGGAGAACATTCATGGACAAAGGTTCTAAGACCACTAGGACATGATAGTGGATTTGAAGTGGAATCAATGGTGGATGTGGAAGGAGGATCATTAGGATCTTGATTAGCATTGTGTTCACTATGATCCAAGTTATTTGTTTGATCTTTTATGCTTACTTGGGGGACAAGTGTCTCATCATGACAATTAGATGTTTGCTCATTACAGATAGGGCTAGATGGCGGATGACTAGGAGCAATTTGGATATCTTGCTCATGGATGGATATAAGATTATGGATAGGATCAAGGTGCTCATGGATAGCTTCTTCATAGGTATCATCTTGATCATAAAGAAGGTAAATGTTATGGATGGGTTGCATGAAAGTGTTTTGATTTTGAGTTGGACTAGGGCTTAATGTTTCCACATGCTTAGGATTAAACCTTTGACATACCTCTTGAGTTGCTTGAATGGAATTGGATGACCCTTGGATAGGCTCTTGGTCAACAACATGAGAACATGATGACTCTTGACTTGGATTAATGATAGAAGATTCGCAAATATGCTTGATAGCTTGTAGGTCACATGATGGGCTTGAAGGACTAGGCATGGTGTAGGACTCTTGAATAGATGTTTGACATGGGGATAAGTAGTTCCTTGCTAATAGCTAATGGATCACATCCTTTGCAAGTGTATGGGTATAAGGACAATAGAGTGGATGAGCAATAATAGCGGATGATGTTGTAATCTTAGGACTAGAATTAGGTTGGGAGCTAATTGGATTGGGTGGATTAGGATTTGGATTGGATGAAGGGATAATCTTACCACAATTTATGAGGTTTGTGATCAATCTCTTAAGTTTGACACAATTGGTTGTTGTATGGCCCTTATACCTATGGTATGCACAACAATGGTTTTCATTATACCAAGGGGGTTTAAGGATTGGTTCAAAAGGTTCTATTGGTGGCAGCTCAATCAAATTTGCTTGAACCAATTGTTGTATAGTTATGTCCAAGGGATCTTGTGGTGGAAGATTGGTAGAACATGAGGATGAAGGTGATGAATGTTGGTGGACCAATGGACTAGGGGTAGGATCACATGGTGGTCTTATGATAGGGTTAGTAGGCTCATGTGTTGGCATGTGATTGGATGATGGAGGGTATTCATAGGATGAATTAGCTAGGTTGGTATCTCCCTTGTCAAAGGTAATTAGGTCTTGTTGCATTAGGCTTGCATGGTTTAGATACAAAGGGCCACTTGGAGTTGTATGTGCTTCTTGTTGTAAAGGTGGACTTAGGCTCACTTGTGCTTGTTGTAGAGGCCATTGATAGTCTTGGTAGCTAGATGTAATGGTAGGATATGTAGACAAAAGATCTTGAGGTGGACTCAAAGTTAAGGGCATTTGATCTTGTTTCCAAGGTGGATTTGAGCTTACATGTTCTTGTTGTGATGATATTTGGTTGCCTTGTGAATGGGTTTGGTGGTATGTTGGAATGTGAGAATGAGAAATTGGATAATGTTGATGTGGAGGTTGATATGTTGATGTGGCATAGGTTGATATGGAATTGTCATGATAGGTGGATGGATTAGGTTGGTGTGAAGTTGAGGTGGGTGACATGTAGGATTGTGGTTGAAGTTGTTGGAAGTTGTGATGGTGTTGTTGTGATATGATTTGTTGTTGTTGGAATTGTTGAATTGGTTGGTATTGTGATGTGATGTGCTGATGTGGATAAGGGATAACATTAGAAGAAATAGAATAAGTTAGTATCAAATTAGGTTGATGAGTGGATAGATATGATGGGATAGGTGCTAGATAGGATGGTTGTTGGACTTTATAAGTGGCCAAGAGGTGTTGGATTTCTGCCAAGAGGTATTGTATGTGTGAGGATTGGTTTGTTTGACATATTTAAATTAATTCTTGAATGCTTTGAAAGGTTCGCTGCTCTAAAGGTGATTGGCCTGCATACATGTGGCGAAGCATATGAAAGAGTTTTTGGAGGTCCTCTAAGGTTGACATGATGTCACACAAGTGTTTTAAGTCTTAAGTCCTTTTTGGCAAGTGCTTGGTTATGATTCGATGATGATGTGGAATGTTTGGATGAAGTTGATTAGGATGAAGGTGACTAGGATGAAAGTTTAGATTGATTTGTTTATGTGTTTGGTGTTTATAGCTTGATGTGGCAATATTCAAACAAATGATTATGCATAAACACACATGAATCACTCACGCAAGACACATAAGCAAGTTTAATTTTGAAATATGAAGAATGTAATGATTAAGAAAGCACTTGAAAACACATCACAAGTCTAATGTCTAGTCAAGTGGGTATGACCAATTAGGTTTTGGGCTATGTTTACACAAGGTTGACTAGGAATTGAAAGTAGAATCCTGCCACACAGCCAGGAGAAAGGAGTAACCCACCCTTCACCTTCACTTCCCAAAGGTATAAAGTTCTTTAGGGCTTAGCCAAGAATGACAAGATTTCAACTCCCAATGAGGGTGTCTTTTGATTCAGCCTCGATTGAGGTCGTCCCTTGGAGTGGTGTGTCTCTAAGCAGGCCTCCTAGATAGGGTTTACAAAAGCAAACCAAGTGAGCTATCACTTGATTCACACTCACACTTGTTAATTGACCCTTAGAAAATGAAATGTGTGGAAGACAATTCAAGCACTTATTCATTTTAAACCCAAATCTAAATGTGATGGAAGACAATGATTCGTTTTAAGCCTAATTTCTTGATGATGTGATAGCAAGCAAGTTGTTCATTTTATGCCCAAAGTCCAAATGTGTAATCAAATAATGATTAGAGATGGGAGATTAGAATGAGTGCACCTTATAAAAATTGCTTTCCAAGTTGCTATTATGATTGATCCAAATGTTGCTCCAGCTCCTTTGATTCACCTACAAGTCACTAATTCTAAAAAGAAACAAGTAAACTTGCATAGAAGAAAGCTATGTGAAAAAGATGAAATCTAAAAATTTCTAATTAAAATGACATGATACAACAAAATGGATTGTATAAATAGAAAATTTAGAAAATTTCATGCACTTTAAAAAAAAATTGTTAAAAAATGATCAAAATTGCAAATGTTATGCCCATTTGAAGTTTTCAATGAAAGAGTGTTAAGATTGAAAAATAAACCCTACAAAAAAATCAGCAAATAATGTCATCCAACAGTAAAATAGATATGACCATGAGATCCCTTATGATTTTTTAATCAATATCAAAAATTGTTTTGCTCAAATTGGACTCCATATGCAAAAGTTATGTCATAAACTAGGGTTGAAAAAAAATTATTTTTTTGACAAAAAATTCATTTGTACCATAGATCTGAAAAATAACGATATAGAAAAATAGATTTAAATATTTCTAACCACCTGCAAAAAATAAAATGTGATTTGGTTAGCTAGATTGGAAGATATGATTTTTTTTCTAAAAGTCACGCGTCAAAAATTTCTGAAAAATTAGAATCACAGGGTCAACTTCAAATTATCATAACTCTTTGAATACTGAGCCAAATCTTTAATGTAACCATTTTTCGGAAAGCTCTCAAAGTCCTCTTTCCAACGAATCTAAGATCTATTTTTTCTAGGACCTGTGTAAAACAAAAAACCCTCTGCAACAGATCTGGTCATAAATAATAAAAAAATCAGCAAAAAGTCGCGCATCAAAAATTTCTGAAAAATTAGAATCACAGAGTCAACTTCAAATCATCATAACTCTTTGAATACTGAGCCAAATCTTTAATGTAACCACTTTTCGGAAAGCTCTCGAAGTCCTCTTTCCAACGAATCTAAGATCTCTTTCTTGCAGAACCTGTGTAAAACAAAAAACCCTCTGCAACAGATCTGGTCCTAAATAAAAAAAATCAGCAATATAAAATATCTTCAACCTACAAATCAAAGTGAATAAACCTGCAAAAAGAGGGTGAGTCCTACCGGGCGTGCCAGAATGTATATCTAAAAATTTGGATTTGCAAATAGAAATAATCAAACAATTGAAATGCATAACCTAAACCCAAATCATTCAATACCTCGAAGATGCAAGATGAGCTCGATTGATTGATCACTTTGTTGTGTTGATTGCTCGATTCCGCAGCATAACGTTGATAGAGAGATAGGTGATGGATGATTGGTGGTTGATAGATGCAAGCTAGATGGATTGAAAGACGATAGATAATGGCTTGAGATGAAAATTTAGCAGAGTGAGGTTGCATGAAGAAGAATCCTCCATTCTCTCTAATGGCTCAAGAAAGGCTTGTTTTATAGGAAAGGCTTGGTTCCAATAGATGGCTAGGATCAATTAGGGCTTTAGATGAAATGGATGGATAGGATTAAGTTAGGTTTCCTTGCACATCAAGAAATTGTAGTCAATTGACATGTAGCAAGAAAAGATAAGGCTTAGGTGTGCTTGTGTAGATAAATACTAAAATTAGGTTCCATTAGTTGTGCATGTGAATGATATAAGTTGTAACACATGATTGAATGGACAAGTGTTGGAATGTGATGAAAGATGAGGACTTAAATCAAATAAAATATTTGAATTAGTTGTGATATGAGTTGGATATTAATTAAATAAATAAAATTTATTTAATTAATTGGGTAGATGAATAGGATGGGATAAGATATGATGTGAAAATTAATTAAATAAATAAAATTTATTTAATTAATTGGAAAGTGGGATTATGCATGTGAAATTAATTAAATAAATAAAATTTATTTAATTAATTGGCTAAGTAGGATAAAGATGGGGATTTTAATTAAATAAATAAAATTTATTTAATTAATGGGATTAAGAGTGGGTTTAGGACAAAATGCTACATGATGTCTAGGATAATGTTTTAACTAGGTGTTGCAGGACATGGACAAAGTTGGGACAAATTTGGGTGCTTACAGAACTGTCACCATGCATATATAGATGCAATTACAACAGTTCATTCTTGGCAGTAAGCCACCCTTCTTCTTTCTTCTTCTAATTGGTAGTGAGCCTTTTCTTGAGTAGTGAGCTTCGGGCAGTGAGCCTTTTATATTTCAGTATTGTGCTATAATAATATATTGAGAGCTAACACTCTCCGTGGTTTTTACCTCTTTGGGTTTTCCACATAAAAATCCTAGTGTTCATGTGTTACATCTTTGTGGTTGTTGTTCATTTGTTTAATCTTCTTTCACATAATTGAATTTGGTAAATGGATAATAGAGAAATTACACAAATGGTTTTGTAGAATACTGATTCACCCCTCCCTCTTAGTGTTCATTGTATTCAACAAACTTTGCATCATATACAGTTGCCTTTGAGCTGTGGAAAATCACCTTTCATCAACAGAATCATGCCTTTGGATTATCCTAAGTCACTTTTGAGCTATCTTGACTCGCTTATGGTTGGTACAATCTCACCTCTAGCAATTTATAGACTTTTTCTAGTCATCCAATCCAAAAACCTCATTCTATTCAGTCCTTAACCTTGTCATGAGTTTCCCAGACCATACACTGATCATCTATAGCCAGCATACATCTTATTCAGCCTGATCACATCATATTTTGGACTTTTTGAGCCCTTGTATCCTCTTGAGACTCTAAAACAGCTATCAACATCAATCAATCAATCAAATCAACATCATGCTTTGGCTTTGGTCACTATCAAGCTTTTGATCATATCACAACAATCTTTTCTAGCTTAAGAGAGTGGTTCCTTTTGAGTTGGGCTATATCATTATCATAAATCAATCTTATCTACCCTTGAGTTCATGAGTCAATTTCTTGGGAGATAATCCTATCCAAATCAAATCAACCAAACCAATCAAACAATAAATCATCAATCAAACCATCCTACCTAAATCAATCAGCAATCCAATCAATCAATCAATCCAAGCAATTGATCAAGCCAAATATCAATCAATCAAACCAATCAATGAATTCAAGGAATTGATCAAGCCAAACATCAATCAATCAAACAACCAATCAATCCAAGAGTCTCAACTTTGTCACACAAGTCCAAAAATCTCATCCATCATCAACCAATGCCTCAAACTAGGAGTCAATATAAGGTGGCTATGGAGGCTAACCTAAAATAATTTCAATCTACGCCTCTTAAGGATGCCTCAAAATTCATGACTGGAATGGATGCCAATATCTTTGTACCCTCAAGCTATACCATCGAACCTTCATCATCAACTTAAGTAGCACAATACTATCTCAGACCTTCATCATCAACACAACCACCATCATAGAATCAATCTACTTATAAAGAATCTCAAGATGATATAGAGGAGCTAGAAGATGTTGAAACTTTACAAAATATCAATAAGCTCTTAACATCCAATCCTGATAGATTTTTCTTACAATTAGCTCAAGGAGGAGACAAATTGCCGAGTGAGTTTAACATATCCAAAATCCAAAAACAAGTTCCAATAAATGATACCATTGTTGCTAAGGAAACCCATAAGGCTATTACTACCATGTCTACTAAACCCACAACATCTACACACAACATCCAAACACCACCTTTTACTAATCAATCCACCTATCCATTTCAAGCATCCTCTACATCTATGAACATGAACCAACCAAATGTTCCCACATCAATCGAGTCTTTGTTAACACCATCTTACATGATCAACTCGCATGTGTCACAAGCACCTCAAGTGTCTAATCAAAATGTGTCACATGTTACTCCATCTCATGCATCGTATCCCACTCTATCTTCTTCCATCAATGTAACTCCACATGTGACACAAGCACACCAAGTCTCTAATTAAAGTATGCCACATGTTAATCCATCTTATGTATCACATCCCATGCTATCTTCTTCCATGAACATGACCCCTTCACATGTGTCACAAGCACCTCAAGTTTCTAATCCAAGTGTGTCACATGTTGACCCATCCCAAGTGTTTAATGTATCTTCCCATCTCAACACATTATCTATGAATCCATCTCAAACCTCACATGTGATAGCTAATCACAACACATCATTTATTGACCAACCTTTTGGATCACAATCATATTCCAATCTATCATAAGTTGATCAACTCCTTTCACTTGTGATGCAGAGGTAAACGCAACGGGAGCTTACAAATGGGAAGGAGGAGTCATTAACACGACCAACATGTTAAAATCCTGGACATGCAGTATGTAATACCTATCGGCTTATCATCATCATCATATTTCTTGCTAACACAGACAACATCATCATATTTCGGACGAGCATGAAATATCCTCCTGCTGGACACTGTTCACTTCCTTATCGCCTATCGGCGAGAGATGGTTCATCGGCCAAGGGGAAATGTCTTACCCTCGATGACTAATGTCACCCCGATGAATATATCGGTCCTATACCGATCGGCCAGACTTGGCTTATCAGCCGGACTCCAACACTCTGTCCCGATGTCCGATATCACCCCAATATCTCTTTTCATCGGTCAGGTTGCCTATCGGCAACACTTCTTCTATCGGCCAGGCTGAAAAAGGTCTCCCTGACGCTATTACTCCTACCGATGCCGAAACACTTAACGTCAGCAGGATAAATCTGCATCGGGTGATATTCGCAATATCCTGATGACGATGACGTCACATGCACCTGATGATGATGTCACCTGGATATAAGACTCTTACATCCTCCGCAGCATGATAATAAAATGTCGGGTGATATTATACATATCCTGATGATGACCTTTAAGATCCTGATGACGACTTTTAAGAACCTCCTATCCTTAGCCAAAAAAAAATGATTTTTTTCCCCCGCATACGATAGTGATATGCGGATGATGGGTACACATGAAAGATGATCCTAATGACGATATACACACTGAGTATATATCCAACCTATATCATCCTGATGCATTCAAAACATACAATTTTTGCCAACTTCAGAACCCGATCCGGATAGTGATATACTCACAGATGACGATACGATTCACTCCGTCTGGAAAAGCACATGCAGATCCCTGTATATCCGTCAGCTGCATGCAAACTCACAGAACCGCACAATTTCACAAAGAAAACATGATGATCGGGCCGGATCACCTTCAGATCAAAACTTAACAGTTTATCTTCCTGAACCTAGCACATGAGGATGCTAGGTTGATTCATAGCATGCTACCAATCGATCTCCCACACAATGAAATGCATAAACAGAAAACTAAAATACAACCTAAACTAACATGCATGACCATTCCACTGATTCACAGAAATCAACCGGTGGAAGGGTTGAAAGAATCCATTAACCTGTAATCAGAACAGAGATCAAAACATAAACAACTGAGAAACCAGATAATGTAATTGATGAGATCTTATTTAGATGAAACACCAATGTCCTATTTCTACAATGTTTCACAATGTCTAGACTGATCTCTGGATTTCACTCAATCACCAGTACAACATAACACAACTACTACTCTCCTTGATATATCTCAAACCCTAACTGATCTGAGTTATTTATAGCAAGATCCTACGAGTACTACCAACTCGATTCCCAGCAGCTGGGAGCTTCCAAGCGGCTGGGAGAGGACCGCTCATACTACCTGATCACGAGCTCTAACTACCTGCACACTCTCCTAGGCTGATCTAATACATATGCATTGGTCCAATGGACCTTATTACATTATGAAGTCAAACATACTAAAAATAGACTAATGTCCTGTCATGCGGACAATGAACCTATATCATGTCTTGTAGGGGTGCTCCTGCACCATACTCCCCAGAAGAAGAAATCTCAAGTCCACTTGAGATGAGAGTATGAAGATCTGCACCATGTTTCTGGATCTGCTCTTTAGTCATCCAGACTGCTTCAGAATTAGGTTTTCCCTTCCAAGAGACTAGATACTCCAAGTACTGTTTGTTCCGGGTCTGTTTGACCACTCTGGTGTCTAAAACCTTCTGCAACTGTGGAGGATCATGCTTGGGAATGTTATCATGGACTGTATCCTGTAGGAGTTCCTGGTCTGCATCTGGATAAGACTTGTATGGAGTTAAATCACATACATTGAATATAGGGGACAAACCAAGATCAGGAGGGAGTTGTATCTCATAAGCATTCTGTCCATGCTTGTGCAAGATCTGACATGGTCCAACTTTTCTTTGCATAAGTTTAGTATATTTTCCCTTAGGAAGTCTGTCCTTCTTCAAATGAACCCATACCAAATCTCCAACATCAAAATGTACATCCTTCTTCTTTTTATCAGCATATTCCTTATACTTCAAGGTGGTTTGCTGCAGTTGGGTCTTGACTTGATCATGAACCTCTTTTATGGCTTCTGCAAAAGCTTCTCCTTCTGCACTAACAGGGTCTACGGTAGGTAGATCTCTTAATTCCAAAATTCCTCTTGGATGCAAACCATAAACTATCTGGAAAGGTGATTTCCCTGTGCTCCTATTGACAGTATCATTATAGGAAAATTCAGCTTGAGATAGAATATTATCCCACTTTTCTCCATGTTGTTTTGTCAAACATCTAAGCAAATTTCCTAAGGAACGGTTCACTACTTCAGTCTGTCCATCCGTTTGAGGATGATATGCAGAGGAAAAAGATAAATTTGTTCCAAGTTTCTTCCAAAGAGTTCTCCAGAAGTGACCAATAAACTTCACATCCCTATCTAACACTATGCTTAATGGCAATCCATGGATTCTGACAATCTCCCTGAAAAACAAATCTGCAATGTATGAAGCATCAGCAGTGGTTTTGCATGGCAAGAAATGTGCCATTTTGCTGAATCTATCCACTACAACAAAAACACTGTCAAGTCCTTTCCTTGTCCTTGGTAAACCCAAGACAAAATCCATACTTATGCTTTCCCATGGTCTGGAAGGAATGGGTAAGGGCTGATATAAACCTGCATTAGTCGACCTGCCTTTAGCTTTCTGACATATCACACATGTCTCTACAAACTTTCTGACATCTGATTGTAACTTAGGCCAAAAGTAATGTCTTCGGACAAGATCAAGAGTCTTATCTAGACCAAAATGACCTACCATAGCTCCACAATGTTTCTCCTTAATGATGTTTAACCTCATAGAACACCTTGGAATACATAACTGTCCACCTTTGAACAACAATCCATCCTGAATCAAAAATTTAGAGAATTCAGCATGATATTTCTCTCCAAAAGAAGTACATACATGATATATCTCCCCAAAATCTTCATCAGTCTCATACATGGTCTTTAGTGAATCAATGCCAACACTTTATAACTGAATCTGGTTGACTGTTAGAACTCTCCTGCTCAAAGCATCTGTAACTTTATTCTTGACTCCTTTCTTATGCTTCAATGTAAAAGTAAAAGCTTGTAAGGTTTTTACCCATTTCATGTGTCTGTGGTTCAGCTTTTCCTGGTTGCTTATGAAACTCAGAGCCTGGTTATCTGTGAATACTATGAATTCCTTTGGCATCAAGTAATGCTTCCATTTCTTGAGTGACTGGACTAAAGCATACATTTCCAAATCATATGAGGAATACCTCTTTTTAGCATCATTGAGCTTCTCACTGAAAAATGCAATAGGTCTACCTTCTTGGCTGAGTACTGCTCCAATGGCCATGTGACTGGCATCACATTCCACCTGAAAGATTTTGTTAAAATCTGGAAGTGCAAGGATTGGTTGCTGTGCCACCTTCTTCTTCAATGTTTCAAAAGAATCATCTGCTCTTTGAGTCCAAACAAACCTGCACTTCTGTCTTCCTTTGATGGTATCAAGCATGGGTGCACAATTATGACTAAACCCTCTTATAAACTTCCTGTAGAAGGTTGCTAACCCATGGAAACTTCTGACATCATTCATAGTCTTTGGGGTTGGCCAAGACAATATGGCACTTACCTTCTCCTTATCCATTTGTAACTTTCCTTGTGAAAGGACAAAACCCAAATATGTGATCTCCTCTTGCATGAACAAACACTTGTCTAAATTTATCATCAGCTGCTCTTCATGTAACCTCTTAAGAACCACATCTATGTGTCTGAGATGTTCTTCTTTTGTGTTGCTGAAAATCAGAATGTCATCTAGATATACTATGACAAACTTACCAATGAACTCTTTCAAAACCTCATTCATCAACCTCATAAAAGTACTAGGTGCATTAGATAAACCAAAAGGCATAACCTTCCACTCATATAACCCTTCATTAGTTTTGAATGTTGTTTTCCATTCATCTCCTGGCCTAATCCTGATCTGATGATATCCACTCTTTAAATCTATTTTTGTAAAATACTTAGCACCTCCCAAACAGTCAAGTAAATCCTCTATCCTAGGGATTGGAAACCTATACCTGATTGTGATCTTGTTAATAGCTCTGGAATCTGTGCAAAGCCTCCAAGTACCTTCCTTCTTTGGTGCTAGTACAGCTGGTACTGCACATGGACTTAAACTTTTCCCAATCAGACCTGAATCCAATAATTCTTCAATTTGTCTGGCTACTTCTACATTCTGTTCTGGAGTTAGCTTATAGGCTGCTTTGTTTGGAAGTGTTGACCCTGGAATTAAGTCTATGCAGTGACTGATATCCCTGACATGTGGTAGGGATCTTGGCATTCCCTCTGAGATGATACCTTTGTACTTATCGAATAGCTCTTGGATAGCTGGGTCTATGAACCTTTGCTTTTTCTCTTCCTTGACTTCTTGCTGCTGTTCTTTATTCACCCTCATACATGGGATTAGGGCATATGCAACTGCACCTTCTGCTGCTACTTCTTTCATGAACTGTTTACCTTCCATCAGCATTACCTTCACCTCTTTTCCTTTAGATTTCGCCTCCTTCTCCATCAATGGTAGTAACGTTATAACCTTACCATCTTTATTGATTGTATAGGTATTTCTAATACCATCATGTTGTGCCTTCGAATCATACTGCCATGGTCTACCAAATAAAAGATTGCAAGCATCCATCGTGGTAATATCAAACAACAACTTATCCTTATATGCTCCAATCTGAAATTCTACCCAAGCCTGCTCTTCTACAGTTGTCTGCTGACCTTGGGTAAGCCATGAGATTTTATATGGGGATGGGTGAGGCAATCTCCTAAGCTCAAGCTTTGTCACCATTTCTTCAGACACAAAATTTTTAGTAGAACCAGAATCAATCAAAACTTTACATGCTTTACCTCCTGCTTTGCAAATAGTCCTGAAAAGAGACTTTCTTTGAGGGGATTCTTTGTCAGGTACCTTCATGGTAGTCACTGTTCTTCTCATCATTAGAGACTCTCCACTTTCTGGGTATCCATAATTATCAGGAGCATTCACACTCTGAAAAGCATTAGAGCCTGTCATACTTTGATTATCAGGTTCTTGGATCAGATTTGTTCTCCTTTCTCCTGTTGAGCTTGTGGCCTTTTCTGGACATCTGCTGGCTATATGGCCTTCTTTGTTACAGTTATAACATCTGATGTATCCTCTGCCCTAGGATCTTCCTCTGAAAGGTCTTCTACCTCTGAAGTTTCCTTGCTGACTATAATTTTCCCCCTGGTTCTGACTATTGTTTCCCTTACTATTGTCATGACTGGATTCTCCTTGATATCCATGTCCATGTCCTCTACCTCTAAAAGGACCTCTTCCTCTATTGTGTTGTTCTTGTTTTCTCTTTAACTTCTCTTCCACTTTCAATGCCAACTGAAAGCATTTCTGAACTGTATCTGGATTATGCAAACTTAAATCTTCCTGAATGTTGAACCTCAATCCATTAAGGTATCTGGCTACCTTCTCTTCTTCACTTTCCTTTGCCTTTGTTTTCATACAAAGTTTCATGAATTCTTCTGTATATGAGCTGACATCTAGCTCCTTCTGCTTCAGGTTTTGCTTTCTCTTGTGTAATTGGATACTGTAATCCAATGGGACATAAGCTTCCTTTACTAATGCCATCATCTTCTTCCATGTAGTGACTCTACGCTTTCCTTCCTGTACTCTATCATCTTGGACGAAATTCCACCATGTCAAGGCAGCTTCTTTCATTTTTGACTGGGCTATTTTCACCCTCTGTTGTCCTGGTATCTCCTCTGTTTCAAAGAAATTGTTCAAGGAGTCTATCCACTCCATCACTAAATCAGGTTCCATCTTTCCTGTAAACACTGGCAAATCCAGTTTCACATCCATGGTTCTCCTCTCCATGGCCTTGAGGGCGTTCAACAGTGGTCTCTGGTCTGCAGGAACGACCTCCTCGTTCCAACTAGGGATCTCTTCTTCTTCCCTATCTTCTTCTCTACCAGAACCTACTCTGTTCCTCAACTTCTCTAACTCATCCTTCAATTCCTGATTCTGAGCCTTCACGGCCTTACTCTCTGCAATCTGTTTCTTTACCAGAACTGCCAACTCCACGTTGGTCATCCTTGCCGGAATCTCCGATGTTCCTTCTTCATCTGACATCCTGCTATACCCTGATCTTTTCCAGAAGATCCTTCCTTTGCTCTGATACCACTATGATGCAGAGGTAAACGCAACGGGAGCTTACAAATGGGAAGGAGGAGTCATTAACACGACCAACATGTTAAAATCCTGGACATGCAGTATGTAATACCTATCGGCTTATCATCATCATCATATTTCTTGCTAACACAGACAGCATCATCATATTTCAGACGAGCATGAAATATCCTCCTGCTGGCGACTGTTCACTTCCTTATCACCTATCGGCGAGAGATGGTTCATCGGCCAAGGGGAAATGTCTTACCCCCGATGACTAATGTCACCCCGATGAATATATCGGTCCTATACTGATCGGCCAGACTTGGCTTATCGGCCGGACTCCAACACTCTGTCCCGATGTCTGATATCACCCCGATATCTCTTTTCATCGGTCAGGTTGCCTATTGGCAACACTTCTTCTATCGGCCAGGCCGAAAAAGGTCTCCCCGACGCTATTACTCCTACCGATGCTGAAACACTTAACGTCAGCAGGATAAATCTGCATCAGGTGATATTCGCAATATCCTGATGACGATGATGTTACATGCACCTGATGATGATGTCACCCGGATATAAGACTCTTACATCCTCCGCAGCATGATAATAAAATGTCGGGTGATATTATATATATCCTGATGATGACCTTTAAGATCCTGATGACGACTTTTAAGAACCTCCTGTCCTTAGCCAAAAAAAAAATGATTTTTTTCCCCCGCATACGATAGCGATATGCGGATGATGGGTACACACGAAAGATGATCCTGATGACGATATACACACTGAGTATATATCCAACCTATATCATCCTGATGCATTCAAAACATATAATTTTCGCCAACTTCAGAACCTGATCCGGATAGTGATATACTCACAGATGACGATACGATTCACTCCGTCTGGAAAAGCACATGCAGATCCCTGTATATCCGTCAGCTGCATGCAAACTCACAGAACCGCACAATTTCACAAAGAAAACATGATGATCGGGCTGGATCACCTTCAGATCAAAACTTAACAGTTTATCTTCCTGAACCTAGCACATGAGGATGCTAGGTTGATTCATAGCATGCTACCAATCGATCTCCCACACAATGAAATGCATAAACAGAAAACTAAAATACAACCTAAACTAACATGCATGACCATTCCACCGATTCACAGAAATCAACCGGTGGAAGGGTTGAAAGAATCCATTAACCTGTAATCAGAACAGAGATCAAAACATAAACAACTGAGAAACCAGATAATGCAATTGATGAGATCTTATTTAGATGAAACACCAATGTCCTATTTCTACAATGTTTCACAATGTCTGGACTGATCTCTGGATTTCACTCAATCACCAGTACAACATAACACAACTACTACTCTCCTTGATATATCTCAAACCCTAACTGATCTGAGTTATTTATAGCAAGATCCTACGAGTACTACCAACTCGATTCCCAGCGGCTGGGAGCTTCCAAGCGGCTGGGAGAGGACCGCTCATACTACCTGATCACGAGCTCTAACTACCTGCACACTCTCCTAGGCTGATCTAATACATATGCATTGGTCCAATGGACCTTATTACATTATGAAGTCAAACATACTAAAAATAGACTAATGTCCTGTCATGCGGACAATGAACCTATATCCTGTCTTGTAGGGGTGCTCCTGCACCAACTTGGACCAAAACCATCCAACCAACACATATCCTATGTCAATCCACCTCTCGTGTCCCAAGCTCTCTCAATCTCCAATCAACACATATCCTATGTTAAACCACCTCTCGTGTCCCAAGCTCTATCAACCTCCAACCCTCACATATCCTATGCCAATCCACCTACCATATCCCAGGTTCCACCAACTTCCAACCAACATATGTCCTACATCAATCCATCATTTGGTTCACATGCTATACAAACCCAAAATGTTAATCCATCCTCAAGCTCATACACATTCCCATCATTTGACAACCAAGGTCAAAACACATACACCCCGCCATATAATACATCACAACAATATCCTCCAAATCAAAATCCGGTGTACCAAATACCTCATCCAAGTCATCAAAATCCCATGCAACAACAAGAACCATCTACACCAAATCTTGAGCAGTGATTCAATCAGTTACAACAACAAGTCATAGATATGAGTATGAGCCAAACAAAGAAGACATTTTCCTTTGAAGATGTATGCACATATTCTTTTGATAAGTCACTTCAAATGATACCTTTTCCTCCACATTTTGAGATACCACAATTTGAAAAATACAAAGGAAAAGGTGATCCAAATGATCATCTTAGAGCCTTCTATTTAGCTTGTCTTGGTGTTGCATATAACGACACATATATTCTATGTCTATTTCCTTGTAGTCTTGGGGGATAAGCTATGGAATGGTTTTCTCACCTATCCCTGGGCATCAAGTTATTCAAAGAGTTGGCAGGAATATTTGTATCACACTTTGCTTTCAATATAGAAAATGAGATATCCATGAACGATCTTGTCAACAACAAACAATGAAATGTGGAAACATTCTCATCTTTCATCCAACCATGGTGAAATATTGCTAGTAAGCTCCCATGATAGATGCCTAAGAAACAACATGTCAACATCTTTGTCCAAAATCTCCATCCCGAACTATCATTTCAATTGCATCTCCAAAGTGGCACTACTTTTGATGAACTCATATCCAAGGGAACAAACATTGAAAAAGATTTAATTACCAAAGGTCTCATCAAGATTTTCAACGAAACAAAAGACAATGGACAATCTTCAAGTGATAAATCCGCTTTTCGAACAAAAAAAATATTGTCAATGATGGCATTGTTGATGCAAAGAATTTTCAAACCATGAAGGATCCCATCCATATCCAAGTGACATCCAAAGACACACCCTTTGTTCCAAGAAACCAAGCTACAACAAATCCATCACCTAGATGCCAAATCACTCCTTTGGGAAAGCCTATTGAATCTATCCTCAAAAAGCTACTACAAGATGGAAAGATCACACTACCTGAAGCTAGACCAAATGAAGAACCACAGTTTAAGCCTAATTGGTATAAAGACAACAAATACTGTGACTATCATAGAGTGAAAGGACATAACACAACTGGTTGTATGAAATTGAAACATTTGATTCATAATCTTCTTGATCAAGGAGAAATCATTGTTGATCCACCAAAACAGAAGACAAACTATGACCTTGATGCTTTCAAGAATCCACTTCCACCACACGATAAAGCAAGTGGCTCTAATATGGGGAAGAATGTCCATTATACCTATGAGTCATACACTATTGGATGTATCGACCAAGCTCACATATCTACATTAATATAAGAGGAAAAGAACACATTAGCATAAGAGGAAAAGAACCTGATTGTGACGTTACCACCCATCAGGGCCGTGTTACTATCCAAGGAGCACCACCTACCATATGTCCAAACTCTGGATACAATATCCTTGACCATCTAGGTAAGACTGCTGCTCATATTTCCATTTTAGAATTATTGCGTATATCACCTGCCCATAAAGCTATCTTAGATAAAGCCTTACAAGAGTCGTCGGTATCCAATGATATTGATACTACACAATTCCAAGCCATGGTAGTGAGTATTGCATCACCCTATCGTTTGACCTTCCCTGATAGAGACCTTTCATCATCTGATCCATCCCACAACAATGCTCTCCTTATTGAAGTCTACATAAACCAACACTGAGTCAAATGAATACTAATAGATGGTGGATCTGGGTTAAATATATGTTCTCTAATGCTTATAAAACTACTAGGATATTCTGAGGATTGCATTGACACTACCAAGAGAATAACTATCAAAGCATATGATGATGCAGAGAGAATCTAAAGGAATTATCCATCTACCTATCAGGGTTGGTCCTATTACTACTGATACATGTTTCCAAGGCTTAAACTTTGAACTCCCTTACAACATTAGCCTTGGTCATCCTTGGATACATGCCATCAAAGCGCTTCCATCCACATATCATCAATGTTTGAAATTTCCTTACAATGGTGTTGAAATCATGATTCCTACCGATCCTAATCCATTTGAGTTTTGTCAAAACTTCAAAGCTAAATATCAAGATCCTAATCACATACCTATCAATACTGAAGCCCATCCATCTACATCCTATGTTGATCCATTCAATTTGAATAATCCTTGATCTAGTAAATTGGTGCAGTGCACCTAGTTTAAGCATTTAATCAATTTTTTAAAATTTAGTGTCAAAAGGCAAAATGAGTTTCAAAAATAATAATAATAATAAATAAATGTAATAGAGCCTTAAAAAGGCATAGGAGGATGATTTTAGTTATTTTATGTTAGTGGAGTTTGAAAATAGTTAGTTTCTTCTAGTGGGTCTGCAGTCATAAAAATAGTGACAGTCTATTATTAGTAAAAAATAATTTTTTATGAAAAATTAGAAGTTTAGGCTATTTTGAGCCTTATTCCCATGATGGGAATCTTGTAGGAGGAGACAAAAACAATTGGAAAAGGCATTGTAGGAGGAGGATGGTCGAATTTGGAGATTTGGTTGAAGTTTAGAGAAGAGAAATGAAATAAAAGTTTAGTTTTCTGCATTTTTTTGACTATTTTGTCGCTATTCCTGAGGTTGGTACGACCCTATACGAAATCCAAATGGAATAAAATTAGATTTTTTGGAAATATCTCTAAGTCTTCTTTCGTTTGGAGTTGGTTTCATCAATTTTTATTATGTTGTGTGAAATTTATGATGAATTTAGTGATTGACACTTCCATTTTTTTTTCACTATAATAGTCATCTTGTTTGGAATGGTACGAATTGTATAGATCACTTACAGGTCTGAAACAAATGGGAAAAGATGGATATATGAGTCTAGTTTCATATTATTTTAGTTTGGCCAATTTTAATTAAGAACTGGGTGAGTTATGCCATTTTTGGTGAGGATAGGTTTGTGATCTACAAGGGTTTCCATATCTATAACAGTCCATTTTTTAAGCATACTTTCAAAAGTAACCCTACCCATTTTGAGATATGTTAAACAAGGGCCAAATGCGTATTTGAATCAGGTTTTATTTGTTGCATATTAGTTTTAGGTCAAAAATTATGGTCAATAAAACCCTATTTGGTGCTCCATTTCAAAACCTAGGGAAGAGTAGAATAGTCACCTTTTGAGGCATATGTCCAAAAACAACCTACGTTTCATGTGAGATATGTTTTGTAAGAGGAAAAAGGGTATCCAAATCAGTTTTTAGATCATGGGATTGAGTTGTATTCTGAAAATTATGTCAAATTTACCTTATTTGTTTCTCTCATCAAAGCATAGTGGAAGTTTGTGAGTTTGGGTGAATTCTCCATGCCTCTGCATCAAATTGGTATTAGAGCACAGTTAGTAGGTTTGTGAAGTGTTGAGTTGAAGAGGAAGTTTATCAAGATGCCTCCAAGAGAAAGAAACATGGCTTAAGAGATGAATGAGCTGAAAGAGAAGCATGATAGAGAGTTGAGGGAGCTGAAGGAAAGAATGGCTACCCTAGAACAAAATCAGAGAAGAGGAGTGGCTCTAGGTGAAGAGATTGAGTCTGAGGAAGAAGATGAAGTTGAGTATGAAGATGTGGAAGAAGAGTTAGACCCTAAGGATCAGAGGATGGTAAAGTTGTTGAGGGTAGTAAAAGAAGACAAGCACAAGATGAAGATAGATGTGCCAAAGTATGGAGGAAGCCTGAATGATGAAGAGTTGCTAGATTGGATTGTAGCATTGGACAATCATTTTGAGTGTGAAGAAGTTCCCGAGGATCAGAAAGTGAAGATTGCAAAGACCAAACTGACAGGTCAAGCTTTTTTATGGTGGGATTATCAGCAAACAGAGAGGAGAAAGCAAGGAAAGGAAAAGATTGTCTCATGGGAGAAGATGGTAGAAAAAATCAAAGGTAAATTCTTGCCTAAAGATTATGAAGTTCAAATGTTTAAGAAGCTTCAAGGTTTAAGAAAAAAGAAACAGATGTTAAAACATACACTAAAGAGTTTTATAAGTTGAGTATAAGGTCTGGTCAAAATGAAACTGAAGTGCAAAAAGTGCTAGGTATATCAGTGGTTTGAGATTTAACATGCAGGAAGAGTGAGTGTTGGCAAATATAAGGAGTGTTGAAGACTATTACCAGATGGCAGTTAGAGTGGAAGAGAAGCTGAAAAGAAGACAAGATAAGTTAGCCAGAGGTTCTTTCAATACAAAACAAGTCACTGAAAGTCAAGAAGACATGAATAAGGCACAAGGACAAGGTGTTGATTTCAAACAAGGACAGAGTGCAGATTTGGTGGTGGAAGAAGTGCAAATACCTTTGTAGGTAAGTGTTATAATTGTCAAGAGTTTGGGCACCCAGCATATAAGTGTCCTGAGAAGCAAAATTTTTCTGGTGATGGTGAAAGGAAGAGTGAGAGAAGGACTCAATTGATCCAAGAATAAGAGTGTGGTTGTTCTAGTTACACCAAGTGTGATGCTGAGTCAGGAGAAGCATTGATGATGAGAGAAAGAGCACTACTGAAGACCTCTAGGGAGAAGGAGCTGATTCAGAGGAGAGCATTGTTTAGAACAAATTGCAAAAGCAAGAACAAGGTATGTAAAGTTATAGTGGATTCTGGTTGTACTGACAATATGGTGTCAAGTGAGATGGTGGACAAATTGAAGTTAAAGAAAGTTCCTAGGGAAGTTCCCTACAAAATTTCTTGGGTGAGTGATCATCAGTCCATTTTAGTGATTGAGCAAGCATTAGTTGAGTTCAAGATTAGAGAATATGAGGATAGAGTACTTTGTGACATCCTACCAATGGATTATTGTCATGTGATATTGGGAAGACCATGGCAATTTGATAGGTTTGCAGTCTATGATGGAAGAGCTAATACCTTCACTATCAAGAAGGATGAGAATAATTTTGTGCTACTGCCATTAGAGAAGCAGTCAAGAGCAGAAAATATGATTATTTTTGGCAAGGAGACAATGATGTTTGAGGAGTGTGAAAACAAGGAGTGTGCAGCCTTTTCAAGGCATGAAACTGTTGAAACAACAAAGAGTAAGTGTGGAGCTGATTTGCAGCCTATTGAGAAGAGAAATATCTTCATGTGGAAGAAGGAAGTGACTAAAAATGTGAAGTGAAAGAGTGTAGAGACTATGGTAAGGAAAGGAGTGAGTGAAGGAGTCTTGGTAGGGACAATCATGTGCCCTGTAGTGATGAGTAGACAGCCAAGAGAAGTTGGTACAACAGTTTACAAAGTAAGCAAGTTGGATAAAGACCTGATAGATGTTGGTAAAGGTAAGATGATAGTGAATAGTGGAAAGGAGAGTATGAAACCATGGTACAAACGAGAAGGTAAGGAGTTCAGTGAAAGGACAGTAGAGAGAAGCATAGTTTCTGATGAAGATGACAAGGTCAGAGGACCAAGAGTGGGACAGTCCACAAAGAGTGCATATGGTCAAAAAATAAGAAATGTTGGCAAACATGCCATGGACAACGAAGATGGACCTGATGAAGACAAGCATGGAGAAATGAAGGAAAATTTGCAAGAATATTTCCAAGGGACTTAGAAAAGTTTCAAGTTAGGTTGTATGGTGCAGTGCACTAGTTTAAGCATTTAATCAATTTTTTAAAATTTAGTGTCAAAAGGCAAAATGAGTTTCAAAAAATAATAATAATAAATAAATGTAATAGAGCCTTAAAAAGGAATAGGAGGATGATTTTAGTAATTTTATGTTAGTGGATTTTGAAAATAGTTAGTTTCTTCTAGTGGGTCTGTAGTCATAAAAACAGTGACAGTCTATTATTAGTAAAAAATAGTTTTTTATGAAAAAATAGAAGTTTAGGCTATTTTGAGCCTTATTGCCATGATGGGAATCTTGTAGGAGGAGACAAAAACAATTGGAAAAGGCATTGTAGGAGGAGGATGGTCTAATTTGGAGATTTGGTTGAAGTTTAGAGAAGAGAAATGAAATAAAAGTTTAGTTTTCTGCATTTTTTAACTATTTTTTTGTTGTTCCTGAGGCTGGTACAGCCCTATACGGAATATAAATGATATAAAATTAGATTTTTTGGAAATATCTCTGAGTCTTGTTTCTTTTGGCATTGGTTTCATCAATTTTTATTATGTTGTGTGAAAGTTATGATGAATTTAGTGATTGACACTTCTATTTTTTTCACTGTAACAGTCATCTTGTTTGGAATGGTACGAATTGTACGTATCACTTACATGTCTAAAACCAATGGGAAAAGATGGATATATGAGTCTAGTTTTATATTCTTTTAGTTTAGACAATTTTATTAAGAATTGAGTGAGTTATGCCATTTTTGGTGAGGATAGGTTTGCGATCTACAAGGGTTTCCGTATCTGTAACAGTCCATTTTTTAAGCATACTTTCAAAAGTAACCCCTACCCATTTTACAATATGTTAAACAAGGGCCAAATGGGTATTTGAATCAGGTTTTATTTATTGGATATCAGTTATAGGTCAAAAATTATGGCCAAGAAACCCTATTTGGTGCTCCATTTCAAAACCTAGGGAAGAGTAGAATAGTCACCTTTTGAGGCATATGTCTAAAAACAAACTATGTTGCATGTAAGATATGTTGTGTAAGAAGAAAAAGGATATCCAAATCAGTTTTTAGATCATGGGTTTGAGTTGTATTCTAAAAAGTATGTCGAATTTACCTTATTTATTGCTCTCATCAAAGTATAGTGGAAGTTTGTGAGTTTTGGTGAATCCTCCATGCCTCTGCATTATAAATCCATCCCCAATATTGATGTTCAATACAAAGAGAAAGAAATTGGTGAATATGGCCTACAAGAATCTTCTTGTATAGGAGCCTTTCCCTTATCACTCAAATCCTATGGTCAACCATCAGTATCCAAAGCTACCACATCAAAGGCTACTATCATTGTTCCTCCTGTTAGTGCCTGAATTGACTGACAGTTTTTGAGCAATTTTCATGCAGGCACTTTCCCTAAATATCCAAAAGATGTTCTAAGTGTTGGACCTCCTCAGCATTTTTCAGCTGCATCATCATATTTTCCTGAGGAGGAGATCATCATCATCATGTTTGCTTCGATGGTGGTCGGCATCATCATGTTTTCTGTCGACTTGTTTCTCATCAGGATCATCATGTTTCAATATCGGGTGATGTTTTGATATCATCCCGATCCTGCTGATGAGCTACAGTGTGCCCTGATTTACTTGCGGGGGTGATTTTTCAAGTATCAGGGTCGTCATCATCATGATCATATTTCCAGTTATCGCCGTGTTGCTTGCGTGGGTCATCATATTTTCTGCCTGCATGTTCTTTCGCTGGGGTGATATTTTTATCATTGGGTGATCTTGGTTATGATCATCCTGATGATGCTGAAGAGTTCTAAGTATGACCCGATATTCACCAGGGTCATCATATTTGAACGTCAGGATGATCTTAGTCAATATCATCCTGATGATGTTGTATCACTTCATGTTCGTTGTTTTATCACCTTGATGATGCTGACGTCATTCTTATGTCAGGGTGATATCTATTTCTCTGCCTATCTGCATCATGATATTTCCGAAGGAGGGGGTGATATTTTCATTTTTGAATATCACCCGCGTGTATGTTTGTTCCAGCGTCATGATGATGACGATATCAAGGAGATATCCTCCTGCCGGCTTCGTGCATTATCTAAGTGGGGGGTGATCTTTCCAAGCATCATCATATTCATATATCGCCCTGATCTTATAGCGGAGCTACAGTGTAGCATGATATTTGTGCATCAGGATGATATTTCCAAATATCCGGTTATCTTCCGAATATCATCTTGATGTCGATATGATGATGACGTCATCAAGGTCCGGGTGGGTCATATTTCTAACACTGATCATCTTATGGAGATCCCCTGATATTTGCAAACATGATGATGATGTCATCCGGATATGAGGAGGTGCGCAGTGGGCAGATATGATGACGACGTCAGCAGGATATGATGATGACATCATCAGGATGTTCATCGGCCAGACTTTTGGTATAGGCTCAGCAGGAGGATCTTCCTTCGATGGATCAGGTTGTGCCGATGAAGGCGATTATCATGCAGGTTATATTGCGATATGATGTTGATGTCAGGATGATATTTCAAGCGACAGGATATCATGTTGCTGGAGGATGATGATGATGAAGTCTTATACTAGTGTCGTCAGGAGCAAAAGCACCGACATCATATATGCTCATGACCTAGTATATAAAGTGTTAAAGAGGTCGCTGCGGGGTGCATGTGGGATAATTCGACCCTGCATATTTTCAAATATCATGATGATGAATCTCGGCGGGAAATGCTTGCGATGCAGAATTAATGTTCTTCCCAAGGCCGCAGGTTGGTGCGCCATTAATGGTGAAGGTTGCAGAGGTATGGGCGGATCTGGTACCCGATTGAAGGTGTACATCAGCGGACAGTGGCGCAGGGCTCGAGAAATCTTCCTGTCTCCTCCCCTACCTGCTGCATTCATGTTTGGGCGCCAATCTGGTAATGCGTTGAGCGCCATTTTTCTGATACTGTGTATCTGGCGGGATTTTGGTCAACCATGTGATTAATTGACTGAGCACCTACCTGGCTGTTATAAGCAGGTTGTGTTGCTCATTTGAAGGGGGTTGGTTGTTGAAAACTGGACATTTGGCTCTGTAATAAGATACAAGCTGATCTGGTTGCTCTGTACAGTTAAACTTGTGAGTTTATGTATCTCCTGTTGTACGATTTGGCATGAATCCACTAATTTCATGGTTAATCTTATATGAGTAATGCTGTGTTTGCATGTGTTATGCTGATTCTGTCTCTAGTTTTGCATGTATCTTTCTTACTGCAATAGGGATGCCATAAGTATAGACAGCTTGACACTCTTTATTGGGAGATATCTGTAAGGCAGATATCATGTGTATCCCCCTGAAATCCAGTTTTAGCTATTCATGCTGATCATTCACAGGTGTATGTCTACCGACTCCAAGCCCTGGATAGGCACCAGTCTAGCTCTGTGTTGAGGTTATACACTAGGTCCAGGTCTGCATCCAATCACCATTTCAAATCATTTCATACTTCCACCTGTTAGTTGTAGGAGTAGGATTAGGAACCCCTTGCATGCTCTCATACCCAACCAGACATCATGTCCAAGAATGTTGCCAGCCTTGTGATCTATCATACAGATCTTGGTCCATACATGAGAGTATTCTGTCTGTTGTTGTCAAGTTAGATCTTTCTATCTTTGAGCTAATCAAGGTTACATCTTGAGTTATAGGGATACCCCCCTTGGTGCGGCAGAACCAGAAGTGAAGGGGAGGAGCTCACGCAACCTCCTGTATTTAGTTGGCTGAATCTGCCTATGCATTAGAAGTGGCAAACCCTAATGCTGATTCAGAAGAAAAACCAACAAAATGGCGACTCTGCTAGGGAGATCAATGTCATATCCATGAAAGTTTGAGTCTACAAGATTAAAAAATTAGACCTGGAAACTATTTGTTGCAGCAGAGAAAAAGGGTTATATATGTGACTCTGCTGGTGGATGACCCAGAAAGAAAGAAATCAATTTGCAACTTCAGCTTGTTTGAAGCTCATTCCTCTTCAAGGAGGTGGCGACTCTGCATCAAAGAACCTGGTAAAAGAACAAAATCAGTCAGAGAAGAATTTGCAGCTCCTGCAACATATCCAGGTATTTCATATTGTTTGACAGACTCCCTATTTGGTGAGATAGCACTGGTTAAAAGGG
Source organism: Cunninghamia lanceolata (assembly GCA_027924645.1). Taxonomy (NCBI): domain Eukaryota; kingdom Viridiplantae; phylum Streptophyta; class Pinopsida; order Cupressales; family Cupressaceae; genus Cunninghamia; species Cunninghamia lanceolata. The sequence goes on from BSBN01000774.1 coordinate 3,036,765, forward strand.
AACATTGGTGAAAGCAGAGCTTGCATGCTTTTGTTAGAACTTACTCTGTATTTCAAAGGGCATGCAATGTTGTTCAAAAGACTCATTTACAGGACTTTAGGAAAGTTTGAAAAAACAGTCTAAATTTTCAGTGCCTAAAGTCATTGTTTGTAGAAAATCTGAGTAGAGAGGAGGGTTGCAAAAACATAAAGGATGTATTATCAGCCTATGCACCCTTGTAAAGTGTCAAGTGCAAAAATGTATAGTAGTCAATCCCAACAATGTAATAAAAGAAGTTTTAACATAGACAGATATAAGCCCATAAATTTCAGTGGCATTTGTGGCTACCCAAATGCCTTTCCACCTAAAATCAGAAATTTTTTGCCCAAATTCAATGGTATAAAAGATGAATCAGCTGAGAGACACTTGCAGCAGTTTATAAATGTGATAGATGATTTTGAGATTGACCATGAGGATGTGGTTATGAGATTATTTGTTCAATCTCTAGATGAAGGTGCAAGAGACTGGTTTTCCTACCTTCCAGCTCACTCTGTCAGCTCTTGGCATGGTTTTAAATCTGCATTTCTAGTACAATATGGTGAAAGAATCTCTGAATATGCAGCTATTAGTGACTTCATGTACATTCATATTGGAGAAGATGAGTTGATCCCAGCCTTTAACCTCAGATTTATGAGGGCACTGAATAGAATACCAGAATGTATGAGACCTAATGATGCACTGTGCTTAGTTGTCTATTTGGGAGCTTTTGATAAGAAAATGAGTTACAGATTAAGAGACAAGGAGCCCACCACATTGCATCAGGCACATCAGTTTGCATTAGATATTGAAAACAATTGGAGGTATGGAATACAAAAGGGTTATTTTTCTGAAAATTTTTGTTGTCCTGCAGCCCCTAATGTTGATGAAAGTTTTAATTGAGGAATTGATAATGAATGTCATAGTACTCACACCCCTGTTGTCCCAGTTTTTGCATCATTCCAAGTGGATGATGTTTCTATTATAGAGGAGGATGTCCTTTTTTGCCCAGCAGGTGAAGTTGAAAATAATAATTTTTCAAGTAATATTTGCATACCAGTCCTAAACAAAGAGCCTTCATGTTTAAATGATCCAGTTGTGCAGAGTTGTGATCATATGGATCAAGAATCAATATCAGTTTCATCAGGAAGCATTGGAGGGCTGGAAAATGATGCAGATTGTTCAACTTCAGAGTGCATTGAAACAGCAGCAATCTTGTATGCGGGGCAATTAGATGATAAAAATGATATCCATGACCAGTGCATGGATCAGGTTTGTTTTTCTTATGACTCTGGATCTGATAGTAATGAAAAAGAATTGGAATGTCATGAAGAAGAAGCAGAGGCCTTTGTAGTGAATGTTAATCCCCTTTATGATGAGCCTGCTGATGCATATGATGTTGTGAGTCATGACCTTCATTGGTGCAGGATTAACCCTTTGTTTGAAGATGATGATACTGATTTGCAAACTGTGAATAATGAATGTTCATCATCACCTGATTCAGACATGTGCAACATTGGGTGTGTGGATCAGGATTTGTTTTCAATATCAGTAGATATTAGGGGTCTCATATTTTCTGAGTATTTTGAATTGTTGGATCAGCTGGATGAGTGCCTGATAATGTGCAGCAGCCAGACAAATGATAAAGAGTGCCAAGAGCACTATGATGTACTGTCTAAGGGACATAACCTACATGTGTTGCCTAATGTTGAAGAATATTATGTGTATGGTTATATGTCTAATTCTAAAATCCAAAATGACAGAGCTGAAAATGATGGTGGCAAGCTTTCAAAACTGGTGGAATATCTTTTTAAGCAGATGACATTATGGGTAGATTATGCCAATCTTTTCAGTTGGGATTGGGATCTTCCAGTTTGGAATCAGGCATTTGACAAGAAAAAATTATGGTTCTTCCTTTTTGGTTGCCCGGGGCCGCCAAAATGATGTTTAAAAATAATGAGTTTGGTGATGCAGATCAATATAACATCATGACTCTGTGCCCAATAGACAAGGGACTGGTCTGCATCCCAGAGATCTGGGGTTCTCGCTGCAGTCTTGCACCTGCACGTCCCCAGACAGAGCCAGTGTTAGTGCCTGAATTGACTGACAGTTTTTGAGCAATTTTTATGTAGGCACTTTCCCTAAATATCCAAAAGATGTTCTAAGTGTTGGACCTCCTCAGCATTTTTCAGCTGGATCATCATATTTTCCTGAGGAGGAGATCATCATCATCATGTTTGCTTCGATGGTGGTCGGCATCATCATGTTTTCTGTCGACTTGTTTCTCATCAGGATCATCATGTTTCAATATCGAGTGATGTTTTGATATCATCCCGATCCTGCTGATGAGCTACAGTGTGCCCTGATTTGCTTGCGGGGGTGATTTTTCAAGTATCAGGGTCGTCATCATCATGATCATATTTCCAGTTATCGCCGTGTTGCTTGCGTGGGTCATCATATTTTCTGCCTGCATGATCTTTCACTGGGGTGATATTTTTATCATCGGGTGATCTTGGTTATGATCATCCTGATGATGCTGAAGAGTTCTAAGTATGACCCGATATTCACCAGGGTCATCATATTTGAACATCAGGATGATCTTAGTCAATATCATCCTGCTGATGTTGTATCACTTCATGTTCGTTGTTTTATCACCTTGATGATGCTGACGTCATTCTTATGTCAGGGTGATATCTATTTCTCTGCCTATCTGCATCATGATATTTCCGAAGGAGGGGGTGATATTTTCATTTTTGAATATCACCCGCGTGTATGTTTGTTCCAGCGTCATGATGATGACGATATCAAGGAGATATCCTCCTGCCAGCTTCGTGCATTATCTAAGTGGGGGGTGATCTTTCCAAGCATCATCATATTCATATATCGCCCTGATCTTATAGCGGAGCTACAATGCAGCATGATATTTGTGCATCAGGATGATATTTCCAAATATTCGGTTATCTTCCGAATATCATCCTGATGTCGATATGATGATGACGTCATCAAGGTCCGGGGGGGTCATATTTCTAACACTGATCATCTTATGGAGATCCCCTGATATTTGCAAACATGATGATGACGTCATCCGGATATGAGGAGGTGCACAGTGGGCGGATATGATGATGACGTCAGCAGGATATGATGATGACGTCATCAGGATGTTCATCGGCCAGACTTTTGGTATAGGCTCAGCAGGAGGATCTTCCTTCGATGGATCAGGTTGTGCCGATGAAGGCGATTATCATGCAGGTTATATTGCGATATGATGTTGACGTCAGGATGATATTTCAAGCGACAGGATATCATGTTGCTGGAGGATGATGATGATGAAGTCTTATACTAGTGTCGTCAGGAGCAAAAGCACCGACATCATATATGCTCATGACCTAGTATATAAAGTGTTAAAGAGGTCGCTGCGGGGTGCATGTGGGATAATTCGACCCTGCATATTTTCAAATATCATGATGATGAATCTCGGCGGGAAATGCTTGCGATGCAGAATTAATGTTCTTCCCAAGGCCGCGGGTTGGTGTGCCATTAATGGCAAAGGTTGCAGAGGTATGGGCGGATCTGGTACCCGATTGAAGGTGTACATCAGCGGACAGTGGCGCAGGGCTCGAGAAATCTTCCTGTCTCCTCCCCTACCTGCTGCATTCATGTTTGGGCGCCAATCTGGTAATGCGTTGAGCGCCATTTTTCTGATACTGTGTATCTGGCGGGATTTTGGTCAACCATGTGATTAATTGACTGAGCACCTACCTGGCTGTTATAAGCAGGTTGTGTTGTTCATTTGAAGGGGGTTGGTTGTTGAAAACTAGACATTTGGCTCTGTAATAAGATACAAGCTGATCTGGTTGCTCTGTACAGTTAAACTTGTGAGTTTATGTATCTCCTGTTGTACGATTTGGCATGAATCCATTGATTTCATGGTTAATCTTATATGAGTAATGCTGTGTTTGCATGTGTTATGCTGATTCTGTCTCCAGTTTTGCATGTATCTTTCTTACTGCAATAGGGATGCCATAAGTATAGACAGCTTGACACTCTTTATTGGGAGATATCTGTAAGGCAGATATCATGTGTATCCCCCTGAAATCCAGTTTTAGCTATTCATGCTGATCATTCACAGGTGTATGTCTACCGACTCCAAGCCCTGGATAGGCACCAGTCTAGCTCTGTGTTGAGGTTATACACCAGGTCCAGGTCTGCATCCAATCACCATTTCAAATCATTTCATACTTCCACCTGATAGTTGTAGGAGTAGGATTAGGAACCCCTTGCATGCTCTCATACCCAACCAGACATCATGTCCAAGAATGTTGCCAGCCTTGTGATCTATCATACAGATCTTGGTCCATACATGAGAGTATTCTGCCTGTTGTTGTCAAGTTAGATCTTTCTATCTTTGAGCTAATCAAGGTTACATCTTGAGTTATAGGGATACCCCCCTTGGTGCAGCAGAACCAGAAGTGAAGGGGAGGAGCTCAAGCAACCTCCTGTATTTAGTTGGCTGAATCTGCCTGTGCATTAGAAGTGGCAAACCCTAATGCTGATTCAGAAGAAAAACCAACACCTCCAACCATGTTCATCAAATCAGGAATGCTAGAAGATGAATCTATTGACGATATCTCCTCTTAGATCTTTTTTGATGAAAATGTTCAAGTCACTTTAGAAGTGGAATGTTATGACAATGGATTTTGGATCATCAAGAACATGGGTTATAGGGACAAGGAGGTCTAGGACTACATAGACAAGGACCTGTTGAACCTATCATTGCCACAATTAAGTTTAATAAGAAAGGTTTAGGGTATGGTAAGGAGGTTCTGCCTTCTTAGACATTGAGTATATTCTCGATGAGGTAGCTAAAGCTTTTCCCACAGAAGAGACCTTTAGTCAGGATGCCATTGATGATTCCTCTTTTCACATAACTGAACTATTCCAAGACCTATCCATCTTTATGTTATCATCTGGTTCCTTTACCTCTCAACCTAAATCACTTGACCTTCATCCTATATATCCCAACCTCATCGATTGGGACCAACAAAGGGCAACTATTATGGACACATTTTAAAATGATGAAGCCTTACCAGAGTTCATGGGCTTAAGAAAAGGCATACCATTGGAAGATCACAAAGAAGGCTTCATGATGGACCTACCTTAGTTAGCATACTTTGGTGGAAGTGCCAAATCCTTCAGTCAGAAAAGTGAAATAAATAAAATAAAAAAAGAAAGGTCACTAGGTGAAAACTGAAAGGTGCCTCTTGACCATAAAAAAGTAAAAATGAAGGATGTATCTAAGGGTGAAAACCTCTCTAAGGTGCTTGAGGATGGAGGATTTGATCTTCCCTTGACCATAGAATATCAAGAATAGTCATTCTTGTTGGTGGAGAAATCTCAAGAGATCAATATAGGTACAATACAGAATCCAAAGATCACATTTCTAGCAGCATCACTATGAGATCGGGAAAAGATAGATTTCATCAGCTTCTTCATGAAGAGAGAAATCAACTTCACATGGACTTATGCAAATATTTTGGGGCTAGATCACTCACTTGTAGTACATCATCTAGTAGTATCTCCAAATTCAAAACCTGTCAAACAAAAGCTATGGAAAATGCATCCTCAAATAGCACTCTTGGTCAAAGTAGAAATTCAAAAATTGTTGGATGCTAAGTTCATAAGGCCTATTGATTATCCTGAATAGGTTTCAAATCTAGTACTAGTTTCTAAACTGAATGGGGGCATCCATTGCTGCAACTATTTTAGAGATCTCAACAAAGCTTGCCCTAAAGATGATTTTCCTTTTCCAAGCATAGATATCATTGTTGATCTTGTTGGAATTAGACCAGACAACTGAGAGGGGGGAGAATCGGTTGTCACACAAAATAAACTTTTTTTGCTTTTAACCTTCTTTATTAACTTACTATCAAATTAATGATGTAAACATTAAAGCATAGATTAACAACATATGAGTAGAAACATAAGTAACACACTTGACACCAAGATTTTGATGTGGAAACCCAATTAAGGGAAAAACCACGGTGGGAGTTGACCCACAAAGATTCATACCCTGTTAAAAGTACTTTAGAAAAGTAGAAGGTGCATGCCTTCGGGTGCACTGCCCCGAGCTCACTATTCAAAAGAGAGGCTAACTACCTACAGAATTTATTTAGAATAGAAAGAATTAACTAAGAAATAGCATTTGCTTCATTCTTGGTTCAGTTTCAATGAATGCTCACAAAACTTCTGCTTTACCCCAAAGTACTCTTCACTAACTTTTCACTCTATACTGCTCTCACTCCTTTTCTTCTCTACTCTGCTTCTGATCCTTTATTCAGATTTAATATATTTTTCTCAAGGATGTTTTTAACAACTCTTCAACAAGTATTTATACACTTCATCAACCTTGGAATGATCAACAAGATCGGCTAAACTTAACGTGGATATTTACACTATAGGCCAAACATAGCTGAGACTTTAATCTTCCTCTACTAACATGTCATGCTTCATAAAATGATCTTTAGATCATCCACAATATGCTAGGAACATCCGATCAACCAAGACTAGGAAGAACATCAACTTCAAAGAGGAAATCTTCAATAACAAGCTCAAACTCCAATATAGACCTCCAACACAGTAGCCACATGATCTAGAGACCTCAACAAGCACATTGAATTCACCAATAACATCCACACTAAACCAAATTACTAGAATCATTTGTATCTTCCTCTGGAACCTCGAGAACATTGTCTACCATGACTGTCAAAATAGAAGGATGGCTTGCGGACCTCCAAACCACAAACCACTAGAGTTGATGATACACACTGACTTCCCAAACATGCCTTCAGATCCATAGACCATAATATTTTACTGTGGAGCAATTTAGACCAACTTACTATCACTCTGTCTCTTCTGAATACTACAAAATCTAGTTCTACTCAGATGGCCATAACTTCTTCAAATCTTCATGCAGTCTTCTCAATTCTTAACTAGAACAACCTCTAATAATCCTCTACACAACCATATGGTCTGCGAACATTGAGTCTTCATTAAATTTCTCAATATCCTCAACATTCCAGTCTTCTAAACAAGCAACAAAATAAGGCACAGTTGACACCAATGACAACACCACTTAGGCACATATTTGCAACAATCTCATCCTTTGTCATTGATGGCAACATATGATGTGAAAAACTGATTCAACCATCATGACAAGAACTTCTCCCCCTAACTTCTATAACCACTTCCTTCATTGCTCCCCTTGTCATTAGAAATTAGTTTCTTACATGTCTTCTCTCCCCCTTTGACATCAATGGCAAAGGGCACATATTTGCAAACTATACTCCCCCTTTTTATTTCAGATTGATCTCCAACATTTGCATATTGACTACTCCTTAGAGTAGTATTTTCTCAACATCAATCCAGATCTCAAGATATGACTGAGAATTCCACTGGACTGATGCACCTCAGTGCATCTTAGTTCTCATTTGGAGGGTTAATAACCCCTAACTTCTCTCTGAGATACTCAAAGGTATCCTTGGGAAGAGGCTTAGTGAAGATATCTGCAATCCGATCTCTGGAAGACACAAACTCTAACTTGACTTCATTCTCATTTACCTTCTCTCTCAAGAAATGAAACTTGATAGATATATGATTTGTCTTTGAATGCAACACCAGATTCTTTGAGATTCTTATTGCACTAGAATTATTACAAAATATTGTGACTAGCTCCTCAAACACAATTCCGATGTCCTTCAACATTTCCTTCATCCACAGAACCTAAGTACAATTATTTTCTGTTGCTATATATTTTACTTTTGCAGTAGACAGAGATATTGCCTCTTGCTTTTTTCTCTTCCAAGAGACCAATCTTCTTCCCAAGAAAAATGCACTGCCACTAGTACTTTTTCTGTCATCCACATCTCCTGCCCAATCAACATCTATATATGCATGAAGAGTGAAATCATTATCTTTTGGATACCACAATCCATAATCAATTGTTCCCTTGAGATATCTAAAAATTCTTTTGATTGCCACAACATGGGATTCTTTTGGATCAGCTTAAAATCTAGTAACAAGTCCAACGTCATTCTTGATGTCAGGTCTGGTCTGAGTTAGATAGAGCAATCCTCTAATCATTGATCTATACCTTTTCTAATTTTCCTTGGGGGAGTCAACATCTTTACGTAACTTGCATCCAATTACCATAGGTGTACCTACTGGCTTTGAATCTTCCATTCCAAACTTCTTCAGTAATTCTTTCACATACTTGGATTGAGATATAAAGATACCTTTATCTGATTGAACAATTTGAAGACCTAGGGAGAAATTCATCTCTCCAAACATTGACATCTCAAATTCACTTTTCATCTGATCAACAAATGCTTTGCACATACATTCATTTCCACCAAAAATGATATCATCAACAAAGACCTCAACAATCAGGATGTCCTCATGATTAATCTTGAAGTAAAGATTACTATCAGTAGTACCTTTGCTAAAACCTATCTTAAGCAAATATTTATCCAATCTTGCATACTAGGCTCTTGGAGCTTGCTTGAGTCCATACAAGGCTTTTCTTAGTCTACAAACCATAACTCCCTAATCAGACAACTAAAATCCTTTTGGTTTCTCAATGTAGACTTCTTCCTCCAAATCTCCATTTAGGAATGCCAATTTAACATCCATCTGATACACTTTAAAATCTTTGAAAGTAGCAAATGCAAGAAACAATCTAACTGTCTCTATTCTTTCAACTGGAGCAAAAGTTTCTTCAAAATCAATTCCTTCCACTTGAGAATAGCCTTTGCATACCAACCTTACTTTGTTTCTTACAACTTCACCATCTTCATTTAGTTTATTCTGGAAGACCCATTTGGTTCCAATCACATTTTTGTCCTCAGGTCTAGGAACAAGATCCCAGGTGTGGTTCTTTTCAATTTGCATCATTCTTCTTCCATTGCTTTTACCCAGTTTTCATCATTGCAGGCTTCACTTACTGATTTAGGTTCAGTCTTTGAAATCAAATAAATCAAGCTTCTTGATCTTCAGCAACTCTTCTCCTAGTTTGAACACCTTTATTTCTATCGCCTATGATTTGATCTTCAAGATTGTTCATTCGTACATACCTGGGGGTTTTGGGAATTGCTTGAACTTCTATTTCTTGAGCTTGTTCCTCAACATCTGTACTATTTTCTTGAGTTCCTAGATTTTCTAGATCAATCTGAATCTGAGTCAGATTTTGAACTAACCTTCCTTGACTTTGAATTTCATCTTGATCATCTGAATTATATCCACAGAACCTAGAATGTCCTTACTTTCTCTCATCAACTCTAACATTAGCACTTTCAACAATCTTTTTCAACCTCTTGTTAAAGCACTGGTAAGCCTTACTTTGAATAGAGTACCCCAAAAATATTCCCTCATCACTTCTTGCATCAAAATTGCCTAAATCCTCATCTCTTTTGATATAGCATTTATTACCAAAAACTCTAAAATATTTCATAGTAGGAGGATGACCAAACCATAGTTTATAAGGGGTCTTACCAGAATTGCCTTTGATCTACACCCAGTTAAGAGTGTAGACAACAGTACTCATAGCTTCTCTCCAATAAACTTGAGGAACATTTGTTTCCATCATCATGGTCCTAGCATCTTCTTGAATGGTCTGGTTCTTTCTTTCCACAACTCCATTTTGTTGGGGAGTCCTAGGAGCATATAGCTGTCTTTTATGCCATGCTTTCATAGAAAGCATCAAACTCACTGGAAGTAAATTCTCCACCTCTGTCGGAACTCAGACATTTCAGTTTTCACCAATCTCATTTTCCACCATCACTTTGAACAACTTAAATTTGTCAAGAGCTTCTGATTTTTCTTTTAGGAAAGTTAACCACATCATCCTAGAGTAATCAACAATCAACAACATGAAATATCTATCTCCTTGCACACTCCTAATTATAGCAGAACCATAGAGATCAGTATGTACTAGTTCCAATCATCCACTTGAAGCTTGTTCTTTACTTTTGAATGAAGTTTTGTTTTGTTTCCCCAATTTACATTCTCTACACATGCTATTAGGTTTAACAAGTTTTGGAAGATCTCTGACAGCCTGAGTGTTACTTATTTTGACAATGTTATCAAAATTCACATGACACATCCTCCTATGCCATAACCAACTTTGATCTGTCTAAGCAATCAAATAACTTTTTCTAGAACTACTTAAATGAAAAATGTTACCTCTAGTTTGAGTACCAGATGCAATTTCAGTTTTCAATCTCTCCAAGATTCTGCATTTTCCATCCTTGAATCGAAAATCATAACCTTTGTCAACCAATTGTCCAACACTGAGAAGATTATGTTTCAGTCCTTCCACATACAAAACATCATTGGTGCTATTCTTACCATCAAAAGAGATGGATCCTCTGCCACGGATTCTACCAGCTAAGTTGTCTCCAAATTTCACAAGCCCTCCTTCATAATTTTTAAAATTCACAAACTTACTCTTGTCTCCAGTCATATGATGAGAACATCCACTATCAATCACCCATTCATCTTTCTTAATAACCTGAGTAGAAAAGGTACTTTCCATATTTCCATAGCTAGCAGATTTAGTAGACACTAGATCTTCTTCTTTGATAGCAATGAACACCCAATCTTTTTCAAAGGAACCTCCATGATCAGATTCATCATATGTGACTCCTTCTTCTCTAGCTTCTTGGACATAGTAACATTTGATCTAATTTTTGTATCTTTTAGGGTTTGGTTTTGAAAACCTCTCCAAACATCTTGAGGCAAAATGACCAATCTTATTACAAGCAAAACATTTGAGTGGTAATTTTTCTTCATACTTACTAGATCCTCTTGGCAATCTTTTGGCAAGAAGAGCTTCAAGATCTGCAGTTTCAATTTCAACATCTTCAAGATCCTTCCTTGTCTTCATGAATCTATTTGATCTTGTAGAAGAGCTTTCACCTAGATCATATCTTTGTTTTCCATATACACTGGCCTTAAAAGCATATTCAGATTTGGGAAGAGAATCACCAAACTCACTTAATTCAAAAGATGAAATTTTGCCAACTAGTTCATCTCTTGTAACTTCTGAGATAGTCCTGATCTCCTCTATAAAAACAACCTTATGTTTGTATGAATTAGCTAAAGATCTGAGCACTTTTGATACAATCTCTAATTCTTCCAAAGTTCCACTAGCACACCTGATTCCACACACAAGTTCATTTATCTTTTGCATGTAGATTGTGATGTTTTCATTTTCACTCATCCTTAGATTTTCAAATTTTCCTCTCAGACTTTGCAGCTTGGCATATTTGACAAATTCATCCCCTTCATACAGATTCTCCAACTTTTTCTAGATTTCATGAGCAGTTTTTAGACCAAAGAAATTTGACATTTCTGAATCAGTCAGGGCACTCAACAAGGCTTCTTTAGCTCAAAGGTTATTTTAAAATCTTTGAGTTGATCTAGAGTTGAAGGACCTTTCTTCGGAGGTTTATACTCAACACTGGTTATCACCCAATAGGCATCACCCATGCATTGCAAATGGAACTCCATGTGATTCTTCTAAACATAATAATTTGTTCCATCAAATCTCAGACTATCCTTCTTGTAGGTTGACATCCTGGATCTCCTCAAGTGGTCAAGATTTTATAAAAGGATCTAGCTCTGATACCAATTGTTGGAATTAGACTGAAAAAATAAGAGGGGGGTTGAATCAGTTGTCACACAAAATAATTTTTTTCTTCTTTTAACCTTCTTTATTAACTTACTATCAGATTAATGATGTAAACATTAAAGCATAGATCAACAACATATGAGCAAAAACATAAGCAACACACTTGACACCAAGATTTTGACGTGGAAACTTGGTTAAAGGAAAAACCATGGTGGGGGTTAACTCACAAAGATTTGTACCCTGTTAAAAGTACTTTAGAAAGTAGAAGGCACATGCCTTCGGGTGCACTACCCAGAGCTCACTACTCAAAAGAGAGGCTCACTGCCTACAGAATTTATTTAGAACATAAAGAATTAACTGAGAAATAGCATCCGCTTCATGCCTAGTTTAGTTTCAATGAATGCTCACAAAACTTCTTCTTTGCCCCAAATTCTTCTTCACTAACTTTTCACTCTATACTGCTCTCGCTCCTTTTCTTCTCTACTCTGCTTTTGATCCTTTATTTGGATTTAATCCATTTTTCTCAAGGATGAGATTTAACAACTCTTCAACAAGTATATGCACTTCATCAAATTTGGAATGATCAACAAGGTCAGCTAAACTTAACGTGGATCTTTACACTGTCAGCCAAACATAGCTAAGACTTGAATCTTCCTCTACTAACATGCCACACTTCATAAAATGATCTTTAGATCATCCGCAATATGCTAGGAACATCTGGTCGGCCAAGACTAGGAAGAACATCGACTTCAAAGAGGAAATCTTCAATAACAAGCTCAAACTCCAATGCAGACCTCCAACACAGTAGCCACATGATCCAGAGACCTCCACAAGCATATTGAATTCACCAATAACATCCACTTAAACCAAATTACTAGAATCATTTGTATCTTCCTCTGAAACCTCAAGAACACTATTTGCCATGATTGTCAAACTAGAAGGATGGCTTGTGGACCTCCAAACCACAAACCACTAGAGTTGATGATACACACTAACTTCCCAAACATGCCTTCAGATCTAAAGACCATAATATGGAGCAATCAAGACCAACTTACTGTCACTCTGTCTCTTCTCAATACTATAAAATCTGGTTCTACTCAGATGGTCATAACTTCTTCAAAGCTTCATGCGGACTTCTCAATTCTTCACTGGAACAACCTCTAACAATCCTCTACACATCCATATGGTCTGCAAACATTGATTCTTCATTAATTTTCTCAGATCCTCAACACTCCAGTCTCCTAGATAGACAACAAAATAAGGTACAGTTGACACCAATGACAACAAGAATATGTTGACATCAATGACAACACTGCTTAGACACATATTTACAACAGATCTTATAGCAAGACATGAGATGTTATCACTAATGGACATATTTTTTGGCTACAATCAAATTCTAATCACTCCTGAAGATCAACATAAAACAGATTTCATATGTCCACGGGGTACTTACTACTAGTAAGCAATGCCTTTTGGCCTTAAGAATGCAGGAGCTACATATCAACGAGCCATGACTATCATCTTCCATGATCTTTTTTACACCATAATGGAAGATTATGTTGATGATATCTTAGGCAAATCAAAAACTAGAGAAGGTCATCTAAAAGTACTAGAACCAATCATTGATAGACTGGAAAAGTATCAAGTGAGATTAAATCCTAAGAAATGTGTATTCGAGGTAACTTTTGGAAAGCTATTGGGTTACATTGTATCTTAGAGAGGCATAGAAGTTAATCCAGATAAGGTAAAAGCTATAGTTAACATTCCTTCACCATCAAATTTGAAACAACTTCCCAGTCTTCAAGGTAGATTACAATCCATCCACCGGTTCATTTCACAATTAGCAGATAAATGTCATCCTTTTTAACACCTTCTCTGGAAGCGAGAACCTTTTAAATGGGATGATAAGTGCCAACAAGATTTTGATCACATAAAGAAATATCTAGCTACATCTCTTGTACTGGTACCTCCTATGCCTAATCGACCATTGCTATTATACATGTCTTCAACACAATAGTTCTAGGTGCCCTTTTAGCTCAACATGATGACTCAGGGAAAGAACAAGTTATCTACTATAGCAGCAGAACTCTCATCGGCTATGAGATTAATTATTCATCTATGGAAAAAGTGTGTTTGGTTGTAGTGTTTGCTTCCCAAAATTTGGGACACTATATGTTGAACCAAAGAACAAAGCTCATATCTAAATTTGATCCATTCAAGTATCTTCTATCCAAAGTAGTACTGACAGGCACATTAGAAAAATAGATAATGATTCTCAGTGAATTTGACATAGAATATGTTGATCAAAAATCCATAAAAGGACAAGTGATCATGGATCAACTTGCAGAAGCACCAATGATAGATACTCATCCTATCCATCCTGAGTTTCCTAATGAAGAGTTATTCAATCTATATCCTTCAATAGTTTGACAGCTGTACTTTGATAATTCATACACACAACATGGATCTCAAGATAGAATATTGTTTATCATCCCTCGAGGTGATTGTATACCAAAATCATATAGAATTGCTTTTCCTTACACCAACAACATTGTTGAATATGAAGCCTTGATCACCAGATTATGCATGGCTATACAATGGGATATTAAACAGTTACAAGTCTTTGGAGATTCTCAGCTAGTTATTAAACAAGTTTTGGATGAATAACAAACAAAAAATGAAAAAATCCTCCCATACAAGTTGATGGTAGATGATTTCAAGAAATACTTTTCCAAAATCACATTTGAGTAGATCCCTAGGATAAATAATAAAGCAACAGATGCTATGGCTATAATCGATTCTCTTCTAGATATGCCCAGTAATGCAGAGAGATGTAAGTTTCTTGTTGAACAACTCCTGATTCTAGATTTTGAAGTTCCACAATCTGAGCCTATATGTGAAATTGTTGGTCCCAATTCTCCTTGGTACGAGTATATATATGAGTATCTCTACAATGGTACCCTTCCATTTCAATTATCCAACACACAATGTAAAACCTTTATCTGCCGAGCCTCTCAGTATACCATCATTAGGGAAACCTTATACTGTAGGAGTCTTAATGGTATCCTTCTTAGATGTCTTGACTTGAAAGAAACTAAAGTTGCCTTACGCGAGGTACATGAAGGTGCCTATGGTTTGCGTTCCACAAGCACTAGCCTTACTAAGAAACTCTTAGAGCTGGATATTATAGGCCAACCATGGAGCAAGATGCACAACAATTTTCTAAGAGATGTCTACAATATCAGTAACATGGGGATTTGATACATGCTCTAGCACATGAGCTACAACCTGTCACTACTCATTGGCATTTCTCGCAGTGGGGACTCAACCTCACAGGAAAGATTCATCCATCCTCATTCAATGGCCATAAATTTATCATTACTGCCACTAAGTACTTTACAAAGTAGGTAGAAGCTATTCCAATGACCTATATCACTGGAAAGCAAAATATCCAAATTCATCCTCCATTACACTATTTGTCGATATGGAGTTCCACAAGCCATTGTTACTGATAATGGATGCCCATTTAAAAATCAAGAAGTCTGTGATTTATGGAATAAATTCCATATCCAACATAGGTTTTCCACACCTTATTATCCCCAAAGTAATGGCCAATCCAAGGCTTCTAACAAAACTATCATCAAAATTGTTAAAAATATAGTCAATGAAGTTGGTCATGATTGGCATCTACAACTTAATCCAGCTTTGTGGGCCTATCGAACAAGTGTCAGAACTCCTACTAGAACTACACCCTATGCTCTTGTGTATGGCACTGAAGTTGTCTTACCTATTGAGGTTGAAATCTCATCACTGAGAGTTTCATTACAGCATATCATTTCTGATTAGGAGTACATAATATCCAGATTGAATGATCTAGAGCTATTGGACAAAAGATGTCTCACTGCACTCAGTCACCTTCAAGTCTGTCAAAATTATCTTCACCGTAGTTATAAAAAAAAAGATTAAGGAAAGAAGGTTCCAGGTAGGTGACCTCGCCCTCAAAGAGAATCAAAGAAATCAACAATATAATGAAAAGAAGGGTACATTTGAACCAAATTGGCTAGGACCTTTTATGATCACAATAGTCTATGGATCAGGAGCTTATACTCTCTCAACACCTGAAGTCATTCCTTTAGATGAACCTATCAATAGTGTTCATCTTAAGAAATTTTATGCTTGATCTTTGGAACATCCCCAGTATAAAAAAAAATCAAAATCAAAATAGTAAAGATAAAATAATTCATCCTCTAGTGAAAACCTAGTAAAAAGGTGCCTTGGATAAGTACCATAGTGAAAACTTGGCAAAAATGCACTATGTGTAGAACCAACTTCTACCATCTATTCAGTTTCATTCACCATACCATCCATCCCATAATAAACTCCATCCATCCCATAATAAATTCCATCTATCCCATAATAAACTCTACCCATCTCACAATAAACCTATTTATCCATAATAAGACCACTACCTTTTTTCACCTCCATACTTTAGTCCTATCATGGTTTGGAAATTGTTGGAGTTGAAGTGTCATTTTGTTCCATCGTCTATCTAGAGTTAGGTCACCTAATCCATCACCTTCCATAATAAGTCCTTCCCACACTGGGGCACTTGCTTGTGCTTAGTTTTTGGAGTGGATATTTAAAGCATCATCACCTAACACCCCATCAACATCTCATATCATCAAAGAATCAATCAATCCTATCAATCCATCAAACCTTCATCATTACCACCTAAACATTGTAAGAACTACATATCATCTCTATCATTAAGTGCATTGATCTCGTGGATACAGGGTATGTAGGCAGGCTGGAATACGAAGGAAGTATCGAGACTCAGGCATAGGAAAAACACCTCTTCTATCTTTCATCCTTCATCCAACCTTCATCCATCATAATATTCATGTTGGGAATTAAGGTGTCTCAACCTTTAAAAATTCCTAGCATTATTTATTTAATTGTATATTTATTTATTGCATAATATTGTATTTACTTGCGCATTTAGTTTGGTCACTTAGTTGAGGTGGCACGGTGACATGTCATCTTACTTGGAATGTGACTTGAATGGTCAAGTCAAACCTACATGGATTTGGACATCCCATTTGAGGTGGCACTATTATGCCATGTGTCAACATCGTGTGGTATATGGAAGAGGATATTCCATATAACAGAATCTATGACGCATAAGAACCAAGTTTGGAGATTCCTATGACAAGTGAGGACAAGTGTCGGTGAGTATCTTTGCATGAGGGAAAGGCATCTTTGGGCACCCAATTTGGGCTATGACATGTTGTAAGCGGAATTTACTATATTTAGTCTTCTATGATGGATTCTCTTACAAAATTTAAGGTTGTTATGTTGGGAAAATCTATGATAGCTATAAGATGCGTAAGAGCATATGTCATAGTCTATTTTTAGCATGGAGCACTCCAATCTTGGAAAGTCAAATCTGCCATGTATGATAGATGTAAGGGATGTATTTGAAGCTTGGACAAGTGTCCTTTGATGCAGTAAAATGGCCATGTGGCCAAGGTGGACGCCTATCGCAAGAAGCTTCCAGAATATGATTGTATCTCTATAAAATGCATTGTTTTGGAGTTGTAGTTGCATAGTGTTTTTACAAGTACTATTATGCTTCCGGAATAACTCCAAAATCAACATTTGAAGACTCTTGGAAGAACTTGCATTGCAAGTGTATTGTAAACTATTATTGTTTCAGATAATACATTGTGCAGGTTTTAGAGTGTGGGGTTTTTCACTTGAAAAGGTTTTCCCCACGATACATCTTGTGTCTACTTCTCTCTGTCTACATTCTTGTATTATGTTTGATGTTGTAATATCTCTAATATATGTTTAATATAGCTACAATTGTAAGGGTTAAAATGAATTTGCATATCTCTCCCCTCATTAGATTAGTTTAGGAAGTGATTTCCGCACACCTAGCTTCCTTTCAGTTGGTATCAGAGCCTGGCTAGTTTTGGTCGTAGCTATTGGGTAGGTGTTTTTTGTACTAAACTTAGATTGAGTGGGAGTCTATGTAGAGTATTATATAATCTTTTTGCAGGAAGGAGATGGTAGGCACATCTGGAAGAATAGAAGTTGAAAAGTTTAATGGCAGCAATTTTGAGTTGTTGAAACTCAAAATGGAAGACACGCTTCTTGATAGAGACCTATGGGAAACAATTTCTAGTAAAAAACCAATGGAAATGGCACACGTAGATTGGGATCTCAAATATTGTAAAGCTAAGGGTCTTGTGAGACTCTATTTGGCTGATTCTGTCTTGTTAAATGTTCATGAAGAGAAAACTACGAAGGAGTTGTCAAAGAAACTTGGTGATGTTTATCAGGCTAAGTCCCTGGTAAACAAGTTATTCCTATGGAAGAAGCTATATTCTCTAAAGATGGAAGATGGAGGATCTATTGCTGATCACATGAATGCTTTTAATATGTTAGTTGCACATTGTCATCCATTGGTGTGAAGATGGAGAAGGATCGTTGTATGACCTTGGTTTTCTTTACTGGATTCATGGGCTCATCTTGTAATGGCCATCGGAAGCACTACAACCACTTTCAAGATGGATGAGGTAGTGTCTTCGATGTTATCTAAAGAGATAAGGAGAAAGTCATCCGAGTTAGCCAAAGAGGCTCTTGTGGTTTCTGGAAGACCTAAGGAGAAAGGGAAAAAGAAGGACAAGAAAGATGAGAAGGGTAGATCCAAATCCCATGGGAGATCCAAATCTCCTAGAAAGTCCAAGGAATTGTGTTGGAACTATGGAAAAACTGGGCATTTCCAAAAGGAATGCAAAAAGGAGAAAAAGAAAAATAAGAAGAATACCCCAGATTCAGATTCTGACAAGTCACAAGATCATGGTGATGGTTTCATTGCAGCCTTGGCCACCCATGCATCTGATGATGTGTGGCTGATTGATTCTGGTGCCTCTTTCCACATGACCTTGCATCAAGACTGGTTTACAAAGTATGAAGAGTTTGATGGTGGAAGAGTGTACCTGGGTGATGACTCTCATCTAAAGATAGTTGTCCATGGAAGAGTCACAATTTGATTCCCTAATGGACAAATGAAGGGCATCTCTGGGGTTATGCACATCCCAAGCTTGACATGAAACCTACTTTTTGTAAGTAAATTTAATGATGCAGGTGTCTAGGTTGTCTTCTCGAAAGAAGGATCCAAGATGACTAGAGAGCTATGGTGCTTGCGAAGGGTACTCAGAGAGGTACCATGTTTCAGTTGGAGACATACATTTTACAATGCAATAGTTCTTCTGACTCAAAGAAAAGAGTTGCAATCACTTCATCCCCACCATTGGAACCAGCAACTCAAAGATCTCTTGTATCAACTTCTGATGGTAGTGCATTTTGGGTACCTAACGGTGCTCATGCTTTGGAAGTTAAACTTCCTACTAAGAAGACAATATTATGGCATAAGAGACTTAGCCACATTAGTGAGAAGGGTCTTAGAACCCTGAAAAATAAAAACCTCGTTGAGGGGTTAGATGATTGTAATCTTGATTTTGACTTTTGTGAACATTGTATATATGGAAAGCAAAATCATGTTTAGTTTTACTTGAGTTCTCATAAATCTTCTAGTGTATTAGATATTATTCATTCTGATGTGTTTGGTCCAGTTAATGTTCCTTTGATCTCTAAATCTATATATTTTGTATCTTTCATAGATGATTATAGTAGAAGGACATGGATTTATTTTCTCAGAAGAAAATCTAAAGTCTTTAGTTGGTTCAAAGAGTTTAAAGCTTTTGTTGAGAATCAGACTAGTAAAAAGATTAAGTGTTTGAGAACTGACAATGGTGGTGAGTTCTATTCCACAGAATTTGATAAGTTCTATAAAGAACATGGGATTGAAAGACATAAGACAACTCCATACACCCCATAGCAAAATCAAGTTGCAGAGAGGATGAACAAGACACTGATGGAGAAGGCTAGGAGTATACTTAGTGGAGTTGGCCTTGAATAGAATTTTTGGGCTGAAGTTGGTGCCTCTACTTGCTACCTGGTAAATAGGTCTCCTACATCAACTCTTATTGGTAAGACACCTATGGAGGTGTGGTCTGGTAAGAAGCCTTCAATTAGACATCTTCGTGTTTTTGGTTGTGAGGCATTTGCTCATGTGCCTAGGGAGAAGAGGTCAAAATTAGAGAACAAGGCTATTAAGTGTATCTTCATTGGCTATGGTGTCAATGTGAAAGGATACAAGCTTTGGGATCTTGTGGCCAAAAAAGTGTTGTATAGCAGAAATGTTATTTTCAGAGAGCTAACACCTTCTTCCACTATTCTACAGCCAGAAGAGAAAGAAAAGAAAGAGAATGTGGTTCAGTTTCCCACTACCCCTGAGAAGACTGAACCAACAAACCCTATGAGACCTGATGATGAGGAGAACTCTAGCATCTTTGAAATCTTAGAAGAAGAAGTAGAACCTCAAGCTTAGTCTTTGAGGAGGTCTAAACGAAACAAAAAGAAACCTGAGAGGTTTGGTTATACATTACTTGATTCTAGTTGTTCTTATGCTTTGCTTACTAACACTGATGAGCCTAGAACTATGACAAAGGCTATGGGCATGAAAGATGCAGGTTCCTAGAAGGAGGCCATGGAAGATGAAATGGCTTCTTTGGAAAAGAATAAAACTTGGGACTTGGTGCCTTTTCCTGATAGACAGAAACATGTTGGATGCAAATTGGTGTTCAAGAAGAAATTTGGTACAGATGGCAGTGTTGAGAAGTATAAGGCCAGATTGGTTGTGAAGGGGTACTCACAAGTGGAGGGAATTGATTATGGTCAAATTTTCTCTCTCGTTGCAAAGATGACATCTATTCAGTTCTTGTTATCTCTTGTAGCAGCTTATGATTTAGAAATGGAGTAGATGGATGTGAATACAACATTCCTTCATGGTGACTTGGAGGAAGAGATTTATATGTCACAACTAGAGCATTACATAGAAAAAGGTAAAGAAAATTTGGTTTGCAAGTTAAAGAAGTCTTTGTATGGTTTGAAGCAATCTCCTAGTATGTGGTACATGAAATTTGATGCCTTTGTGTTGTCGATTGGATTTATGAGGTCAAAATCATATCATTGTGTGTATTACAAATTTTACAATGATCCCATTCTCATTATTGTGTTATATGTTGATGATATGTTGTTAATTGGGAATGGTAAGAATATGATTTCTGATTTGAAGTCTAAGTTGTCAGCATAGTTTGAGACAAAAAACTTAGTGGCAGCTAGGTACATTCTGGGAATGGAAATCAGAAGAGGTAGAGAAAATAAAAAACTTTTGTTAAGCCAGAGTAAGTATGTGAAGACCATGTTAGATAGATTCAGCATGGCAGATTGTAGACCATTGTCTATTCATGTTTCTTTGGGGACAAAGTTATCTATTAATGATTGTCCAAAGTCTCCTTCTGAGATGGAGGATATGAGAAGAGTACCTTATGCTAGTGTTGTTGGCATCTTGATGTATGCTATGGTCGGTACAAGACCAGACATTTCCCAAGCAGTGGGAGTCCTTAGTTAGTTTATGGCTAATCTTGGACGGGTACACTGGGATGCAGTAAAGTGAGTATTTAGATATTTGTGATGCACTTCTGAGTATTCCCTATGTTATCATGGTCATCCTATAGGACCTCCACATTCTATTTGTATTCATGGATTTGTGGATTCTGATTGGGCAGGTGACATTGACAACAGGAGATCCACCAATGCTTATGTGTTTACTATGTTTAGTGGTGCAATTAGTTGGATGAGTAAGAGGCAACCTGTGGTCTCTTTGTCCATGATAGAAGCTAAGTATATGGCAGCTACTCATGCTTGTAAGGAAGCCATTTGGCTTAAGAGGTTGTGTTCAGATATTGGTGTTGATGCAGGACCGATTACTATCTATTGTGATAGTCAGAGTGCGATTTGCTTAGTAAAGAATCTGACTTTCCATGCAAGAACAAAGCATATTGATGTACAGTTTCATTTTGTGTGAGACATGGTAGAGGATGGGAAGGTGATATTGGAGAAAGTAGACACTTTGAAGAATGTTGCAGATGCATTGATGAAACTAGTGAGCACAAAGAAGTTCAGGTGGTGTTCGGAGTCTATGGGCCTCCTAGCCCCTAGTAGTTAAATCTTGTCATTTCTTTTGGCTCTTGTAAGGTGTTCAACAAGTGGGAGAATGTTGGGAATTAAGGTGTCTCAACCTTTGAAAATTCCTAGCATTATTTATTTCATTGTATATTTATTTATAGCCTAATATTGTATTTACTTGCACATTCAGTTTGGTCACTTGGTTGAGGTAGCATGGTGACATGTCATCTTACTTGGAATGTGACTTGAATGATCAAGTCAAACCTACATGGATTTGGGCATCACATTTGAGGTGGCACTATTATCTCATGTGTTGGCATCTTGTGGTATGTGGAAGAGGATATTCCATATGATAGAATCTATGACGCGTAAGAGCCAAGTTTGGTGATTCCTCTGACAAGTGAGGAAAAGTGTCGATGAGTATCTTTGCATAAGGAAAAGGCATCTTTGGGTACCCAAGTTGGGCTATGACATGTTGTAAGAGGAATTTACTATATTTAGTCTTGTATGATTCTCTTACAACATTTAAGGTTGTTTCGTTGGGAAAATCTATGACAGTTGTAAGATGCGTAAGAGCATTTGTCATAGTCTATTTTTAACATGGAGTACTCCAATCTTGGAAAGTTAAATATGCCATGTATGATAGATGTAAGGGATGTATTTGTAGCTTGGACAAGTGTCCTTTGATGTGGTAAAATGGCCATGTGGTTGTTTAGGGTAAAATTAAGATTGTTTAGTTTTTAGTGTTTAGATGTTTGAATCCTCCTTTCACCCTATACATTCAAGGATCTAGGGTCAAGTGGTCAGGCACTATCATACCCTAGGTTTCTTTGAGATGTAGGGAAGCTTGGATTAGGGTGTTTAATTATCAAATTTTCTTCTCTTATGCTTAATTGACCATTAAAACCCTAATTATACAAATATAACTATAAATGAAAGAATAATAGAAAAAGTTCTTGCAGAGGGAAGTAAAATATCAAATCACAGAGCACCTATTTTTAGGGTTTCAAGGTAGAAAAGTCGAGGACATAGGAGCGGGTGCCCAAGTCAAAGTACTAGTTTCTTTGCGGGATCCTAACCTCCTTCCGACACTGAACAACACTATAACTTTTGTTTCTGGAAATTCAACTGCGAAGGACACAAGAGCGAGCACCCAAGTCCCAAAAAGGCTCTGGTGTCCTGCTTCTCTTCAGATCCTAAATCCTTGATGTCTGTTCATTCTTCCTGTAACTTTACTTTTTCCATATGTGACACCTATAACTGGCAATTACAAAACTTTGGGAGGGGGTTGTGGTGTTTAGAGGCTTGCCTCAGTCAAGCCCTAGAGGACACTTAAGTCTCCAAACACCGTTGTCAGATAGAGAGTGTGTGCCCTTTTGAGGTAGAGGCAAAAACCAAAGGAAATGATGATAAAAACAAAATATAATGTCACCTTGTAGTGAATATCTCATGGAGGAAAATGCTCTTCATTCCATTGTGAAATGGATGCTCAAATCTACAAACACAAACACATAAACCACACAAATCTACTCTTGCAACACAATGAAAGCCTTGAATCACTTTGAGAATGCCTAAAGTTCACAATTGCCATCTAATTGAAATCTAGTTTACAAATGAATGCCTAAACATGATTATATATGCAACTAAAAGCACTCCCGCAAAGATTTTTGTAATTCAAACTTACCATGTCGACATAGGACCTAAATAACAGTCATAAACTAACACCCAAAAATTAGAGCTACCCCAAAATAGGGTAAGACCAGGGTGCGGGTGCCCAAGTCTTGACCCCCTATTTTGGGTAGGGTTAATCTCAAGGGGTCCTCCTAGGTCCCATTTGTCATGTTACCTAGGGCTCACTCCATCGTGATGCAAAATTATGAAGTAAGATGTCCTAAATGCATGCAAAAGACCCGAGAGCTAAACCTTATGAGGGAAAAGCCCCCAAGGGGACATTTTTTGATGTTACACTTAGCCCCCATTTTAATGTATGTATAAACACAAGGCCAATACATGCATTAAAATACGGTCAACAAACACGGCAAACACGCCAAGCATGGAGAAGACACACTAATCACATAGAAGACAGTAATAGGCACTCAAAACACAGAGAAGACAGTTACAGTCACATATAACATGGAGAAGACAGTAAATGCATAGAAGACACATTAATGCATGGAAGACAGGCATGATATCTTTTCTTTTCTTTTTCTTATATATATGAAATGTAGATGCAAGTACTGGAAAGTAAACAAACCTCCCATAATACATGATGTACTCATTGCGCAGGTCTTTGTATATATGGGGCAACACACATACAAGACACACAAAACCTCCCAAAATGCAGACTGCATATGGGGCAACAAACATGCCAAACAAAGCAAGCACACCAAACACACACACTTAAAGACATGGAGAAAACATGGTAGACAAGCGATGGAGTGTACCTATTTCTAGGTCCAACACCATATCAGGCAAATTACAGGCACACACTGACCATTGGGCTTTCCCACAACAATCACCGAAGACACACTTAAGGGTTGAGTTAGTCACAAAACTACTCCCCACCTCCATAGAGGACTTTTGAAAATGCAACCCCACCCGCGACACGGAGACGCCTTACAATGAAAAGGAAGCATGGGATACAACCCCACCCGCATCATGGAGATGCCTTATGGTGAAAAGGAGGTATGAGCTCAAAAGTATACAACCCCACCCACATCACGGAGACACCTTACGATGAAAAGGAGGTATACACAATAGATTTCAAGATAGATTGATTGATTGCAAACAAAATTAGGATGTAGGAAGTACTCATCGCACTAGTTTGCACCTAAGGACAAGAACATTGCTAACATCTATAACAGACAACTTACCTTATATATGCCCCCACCTTAAGGTGGTTGATATCATGCATCAATATCAAGCATGTTAAGGTAGGAAGAAAACACACAAAGGAACACAAGCTTTCGCAAAGCCCATGCCCCCCAGAGGTGATATGTACTTTATGATAGCTAAATGTTCCCACAAACACATCTCTACAAGAAACATGTTAGTGTGTACAAAATTATGATAAACAACAACATCAATGCATATGATTAACCACAAAGAGCCAAGGTTATACTACAAATTTGGAGTTTGAGGATAACCGTCAGGTTATATCATGAAGCTCTCTGAATCGAGCACCACCGAGGCCAGATTCAAAGACAAACAAAGGTGCACAAAGCAGCAACATCATTAAGGTTTGTAAATGAGATAGCATACCATCAAAATCACTACATAGAAAGCATGGAGTGCTTCTACTAGCCGAATGTTAGATAAAATATACAACCCCATCATCATATTAGGAACTAAGTCCAATTTTTGATTTCTCATGAAAGGGATGCTAGGTCCGCATCAGTATAAATGTTTTTCATCATTTGCCCACTAGATAGAAACACTAGACTAAGGGAAACAATAAATCAGAGAGGAGAAACAAGTGTCTTAGGGACAGTCATGTAGGAGGGTGCCCCCAAGTCACCAACCGCAACTCTATGTCCGTAAGACACAACACACAACGATGAAATCAAAGAGAGAGGCAATTTAGAAGAATGATGATACAAATAGAAAAAGGTCACAACAGAGGAGGTCTCCTAGTATCGAACCTTACGGGAGAATCTAAGGTCATCCTAGGAGGCCTAAACAACACATAGCACATCACAGGGGAAGCACATCATGAGAGAGATAAAGGGTTAGAGATACTTAACTGTATGGTCTTCCGGGCTAAGTCTTATCATTAAGTAAATCATTGTTATCTTCCCACCCCCAAATGCTAGAGGAAAGTGGGACATAAGGTACCATAGCCCAACTCTTGTCTTGCTCATCATGTTGTTCATTTTTAGGATCATGTTTTTTTGGTTCAATGTTAGGATCAATGTTTTCTTGTTGAGATGCAAGGTAAGCTGGTCACCTTCTCTTTCTCCTTTTTGCATGTTGACATTGTTGTGCTTTATGACTTAGTTTTTGTAACATAGGGATTTGTTTTGTCATAGATTTTTGTGTTGTAGAGGAGGAAGTACCAAGATCAAAGTTCATTTGTCTATGTGGAATGTTTTCTTATTCTCTATCCTCTTAGTGATGTCCAAATGACTTAAATATTCAAACAAAGGAGGAACATTAAAGGTCTTCTCTTCCTTAGTGAAATCCAAGGTGTGTGAACAATCAACTAAAGGAAGGAGGTTGGTGGGATGATCCACGAAGCTAGGAATTTGATTATTGTTAAATGAATGCTCATTTTCTACCCATGGAATGTTCTTTATTAAAGGGAGCTCTTCATTCACTAATGCTTCATCTTGGTCAGGGAGAGTAGTGGAATTAGTAAATCTATCCCTAGTCTTCTCATTTTAGTATTCAGTTATAGGGGAAGTAGGATAACTTAGGGGATCATCATTTTTTTCCTTGCTACTCATGGAGAAGAACTCAATTAAGCTTTCTAATATCGTAGGATGTTCACTCGTGAGGGTTAAAATTGGTCAAAATCAAGATCTTTGATAAATGCATGCAAAGATACCATTGAAAAATGAAATGAAGGTTCCATTTAAATGTAAGATCATATTTTGATAATCTTTTCAAATTGATGCAAAAGACAAGTGCAAAACTATATGTAAAAATAGCCTAAAATGCTTAAATTTTGTGTTTTTTTCAATGTAAATGAAAGAAACAAAAGGTGTTCTAAGAATTTTGATCAAGGGAAGAAAATTATATGTCTGATATCAGTCCAAAAAATCAATAAGATCCTTCTCAACACACTCTTGATGCAAATCCAAGATAATGCCAAGTCAAACTATAGTGAAAATATGTCAAATAGGCACTTTTTTCACCAAAACTCAATGCAAAAGAGCATATCAAAGGGTTTTGTGAGGAAAGTTATGATAGAAATAAAATTATATCAGTAATAGCATCCACTTAATGTCAAAATGCCCAACACAACACTTGTTTAGTGCCACTTAAGGTCAAATCCATATGAAAATATAGCAAAAATAGGCTATTTTTCACAGTTTTTGAAGCCCTAGGTTAGAGATTTTGGCACAAAATACTATATGAATGTTTTGAAGTCTGATTTATGGTGAAAAAAATTTTCTCTCAGATCTAAAAATTAATTCCAAGTTTTAATATGCAAAATGCCAATGCAAATCTAATGAAAATGCATGAAAATTGCTAGCTTTTTGTTGAAATTTTCTATGCAAAAATGCAAATATTTTAAATTTAAATGCAAATTTACACCAAAATGCAAGACTACAGCCAAATCCTAATTTGAATGAGCCTCTAAAATTAGTAAAATAATCTGAAAGAAGATTTTGCCTACTAACCCTAGATTTTGGAATTACTAGGTTTAATGAAAATTGTCAAAATTTCTACAAAAGCCTAGCAATTTAATGATGAAAATGCAATGCAAATTATTGAATTTTTATGTTTTTATATAGTTTATATTAGATATAATGCAAAAATTATGAATTAGGAAAATTTAGAAAGAACTGATGCAATTTAGTAATCTATATGAAAATGCAAGCTAGGGTTTTCAAATTTTTGCAAATTTTTCAATTTTTTTGTACATTTTCTCAATGCAATAAAATGAAAGACTATATGAATGAATGAAATCAATCCAAATCTAAAGACAAACACTTAGCAATTTGTAATTTAAGTCCAAAAACATGGTTTCACCAAAATGTTTAGGGTAAAATTGGGATTGTTTAGTTTTTAGTGTTTAGATGTTTGAATCCTCCTTTCACCCTATACATTCAAGGAGCTAGGGTCGAGTGGCCAGGCACTATCATACCCTAGGTCATTGTGAGATGTAGGGAAGCTTGGATTAAGGTGTTTAATTATCAAATTTCCTTCTCTTATGCTTGATTGACCCTTAAAACCCTAATTATGCAAATACAACTATAAACAGAAGAATAACAGAAAAAGCTCTTGCAGAGAGAAGCAAAATATCAAATCACAGAGCACCTATTTTTGGGGTTCCAAGGCGAAAAAGTCAAGGACACAGGAGTGGGCACCAAAGTCCAAGGTACCAATTTCTTTGTGGGATCCTGACCTCCTTCCGACATTGATCAACACTATAAATTCTATTTCTAAAAATTCAACTACAGAGGACATAGGAGCGAGTGCCCAAGTCCTGAAAAGGCTCTGATGTCCTGCTTCTCTTCAGATCCTAAATCCTTGATGTCTACTAATTCTTCCTACAACTCTACTTTTTTCCAGATGTGACACCTATAACCTGCAATCACAAAACTTTGGGAGGGGGTTGTGGTGTTTAGAGGCTTACCTCAGTCAAGCCCTAGAGGACACTTAAGTCTCCAAACACTATTGTCAGATAGAGAGAGCATGCCCTTGTGAAGCAGAGGTAAAAACCAAAGGAAATGATGATAAAAACACAATATAATGTCACCTTGTAGTGAAGATCTCATGGAGAAAGATGCTCTTCATTCCATGATGAAATGGATGCTCAAATCTGTAAACACAAACACATAAACCACACAAATATGCTCTTGCAACACAATGAAAGCCTTGAATCACCTTGAGAATGCCTAAAGTTGACAATTGCCATCTAATTGAAATCTATTTTACAAATGAATGCCTAAACATGCTTATATATGCAACTACAAACACTCCCACCAAGATTTTCATAATTCAAACTTACCGTGTCAGCATAGGACCTAAATAACGATCATAAACTGACACCCAAAAATTAGGGCTGCCCCAAAATTAGGCAAGACTAGGGTGTGGGCACCCAAGTCCTCCCCCCTCTTTTGGGTAGGGTTAAGCTCAAGGGGTCCTCCTAGGTCCCATTTGTCATGTTACCTAGGGCTCATTCCATCAGGATGCCAAATTATGAAGTAAGATGTCCTAAATGCATGCAAAAGACCTGGGAGCTAAACCTTATGAGGGAAAAGCCCCCAAGGGGACATTTTCTGACATTACAGTGGCCAAGGTGGATGCCTATCCCAAGAAGCTTCTAGAATATGCCTTGTATCTCTATAAAATGCATTGTTTTGGAGTTGTAGTTGCATAGTGTTTTTATAGGTACTGTTATGTTGCTGGAATAACTCCAAAATTGACATTCAAAGACTCTTGGAAGTGAAAGGAAGCTAGGTGTGCTGAAACGCTTCCTACACTAATCTATTGAGGAGAGGGCTATGCAAATTCAACTTTATCCTAACTATTACAGCAATGTCAAACCATTAACATGAGATATAGCAGCAAAACACAAGAGCCAGAAAGAAGACAGAAGAAGAGAGACAGAGATTTACGGTGGGGAAAACCCTTATCGGGTGAAAAACCCCACACTCAAAAACCTACACAATGTATTAACAAATATGAAAGAATGTTTACAACACACTTGCAATGCAAGATTTAATGGTCTTCGACACTCGTGTCTAGAGTCAATCCGGTAGCATAACAGTACCTGTAAACATGTGATACAAACTCCATCTCCAAGCACCTGTTTAAATAGAACATACAAGGCAATTTTAGACCTTTCTTGGAATGGGCATCCAATATGGCATCTTGGACCAAAACCCACACCTAGGGACACTTGGTCAACATTGTAGAATGTGTCTGACACTTGTCCATAGCTCCCATTCCAAAGAGGTCACCTATTTCCAAAATGGGCTATGACAGATGCTCTTACGACACTTACGACCGTCACAGAATCTGTCATAGCGGTTACAACTTACAGCTATAAGAGAAGCTATCATACACATGCTATAAATAGCATATTCTCTTACAACTTGTCATATTCCACCTTGGGGAGCCCAAATATGCCTCATTCAAAGATGCTTCATGACACATGTCATTACCTATCTTACAACCTTCTATTCTCGACTCTTACATGTCATAGATTCATCATAGGAATCCGTCATAACCGTTTCGGTCAAACATTCCTTACACAACATAGAAGATGCTGACACATGGCAGAATATTCCTACCACTAATTGGGACGCCTATCTCCTCATGTGAGAACAAAATAACAAGTTGTCATAATCCATGTAGGATTGACACATCACTGTGCCACATCCCACAATAAGACAGTAGAATTTCCAATTATTTACAACATAGGCAATTGAATAATAAATACAAACATTACAAATGCAAAGAATTACCAAGGTTGAGACACCTTAATTACCACAACATGCCCCATTTTGACTTGACAAAATAGGGACCCAACCTTTTGTTTGGCTTGGCTTGTGTTTGTTGCTTGCTGGCGGTCTGGTAAAAGTAAGTCATGCAGATCATCATGCACAGAGAGGCTGGGTAAGTAATCATCATGAGGTTAGTTTGTCAAAGTTCATATTTTGTTCCAGTAACCTCATGTCTAGAAAGAGCATCAAAATTCATGCAGGTTTGCCTTTTGCATCACCCTGATATTCGCTAGGGTGTGAAAGTTATGAATGGTCAAAGTTTGAGTCAAACCTGATAGTCACAGCAAGAGGATCATATTTCCTAACATCAGTCATATTACAGAAGGTCATCCTGATCTAATTTATCACCTGATAAATCATGTGGTCTGAATATCTGGACGTCAATTTTAAGTGATAGTGTCCTTTACCCGTCGATGGCCTTATGCATTTCATGAGGATCATATTTCTCAATGTAACCTGATATTTAAATATCCTCCTACCGTGAAATATCCCCCTAAGCCAATGTCCTGATGATGTCATTCAAGTCCGTTAAATGAAGAAATGATATGACGATGACATCATCATCACATTTACCTCTCGATAGGACATTTCATAAACATGATCTTGTTCGCATAACCTGACGATGACGTCATCATACCTCAACAATATAGTGAACGAATATTCGGATGACATCACCCCGATATCCTTAGAATAAGAAAAGGAATGACTTCAGTCATCATCACCATATCAACGCGACCTGATATTTTGTAATATCCTCCTGACGTATAAAGCACGACTTAAGGGTGCGTTTATCACCCGATATTGTCAGGATGGTTTTTCCTCTCGAGGAGGATGATCATGATCCTGCTCACATAATATGATGATGACATCATAAGTGCCATAATGCTGAACCAAGTCGATATCCTGATGACGTCATCATGATATTTCGACACTGGGTCTTTTTTGTTGCGGGGGTCATATTTCTTAACATCTCGGTTTCCTTCAGTATGACCATGACGTCAGCCTTTCACATTTTAACGAAGCCTGTCCATGATGATGACATCATCATCATATCCTGATCTATGAAGAGAGTCATATTTGTTAATATCCCTCATATTAGCTAATGTGCATACCCAGACCCGATAGTTTTATTCAATGGAATTTAGTGAACAGAAGCGCATGGATTGCATATACATGATCTTATGCATGCGATAACTGAAAATGTAAGGCTTGCATATCATATGAAAGGTCCCCCATCACCCTTGGAATACAAAAAAGGCTACCAGAAGGTGAAACTATTTGCAAAATTTAGAGAAACTCAAAAAATTAGGAAATTTTTGACCTTCCCCTTGGCAGGGTCATAACTCCTAGCTATGCTATCAGAATTTAAACTTTTTGGACTCATTGGAAAGATAAACTAGTTTTCTAGTTTAAGTTTCCCGGTCACTTAGGCTTAATGCCAAGTTACCGAGAATGTGTTGAGCCCTAATTTCACTCTGAAGGCCTCCGAAAATGCAATTTACTAAGATGTAGAAAATACAAAAAAATTACATTTTCGATATTTTTATCAAAAATCACTCAAATGACCCTGGCTAGACCTGATCAGATATTGAAACTATTTTAGGGCCTGACAACATGTTTTCCAGTCAACGATAGTCACCCGGACCCTCTTGACCACCTATGGGCATTTAGTTGTGTGAATTTTCTCATATGCTCAATATTCATAACCTGATATATATAGGTTTGCACATTCACAGCCTGATAAAATGTAAATGTTTATTTTCCTGCTAGTTATTAAATGATGATGCTTAATTCTTGTCTGTTTGTTGCAGGATGTTGGAGTTGTATGAAGTGGCTGAAAATTGCCAACTGGCAGGCAACATGACCCTGAGCAATGGGGAAGATATTGTCAAATATGCTATCTGCCAGCTGGAGACCGAATCAAATCAAAGATGCTGGAATATTCTGTGCCAGCTATACATTTGCCAAATGGCAAAGCACGTTCTATTCATCTGGACCATTGATTGTTCTGGGAGGATCCTGATCCTTGGATCATTGTAACTGTTTTCTGGCATTTGTTCTATATATGGGCCAAAACTTGTCATAAAGGATATACATTGGAACATCTGGCACAATAAGGCCAATTACTGTAGAATCAAATACGAGGTCGAATTACTGAGACTAATGAGGATTGAATTGTTGAAATGTCAAGGTTCTTTCTTCAGATCATTGTAAATGCACCTGTTTTTGAGCATACTGAATGGATATGAAGTTTCAGATTACATCCTAATTGTAAATTTTATGTAATCTTCATGTTGATTTCTGGATATGTACTGGTGAATGCTGTGTTCAACTAGAAGCGCTTTCATTTCATTGCATGTTGTTGTCAACTTTTCCTTTGAAGATTTGCACTGGATCATGTGGATTTGTGGAATGTCCTGGTGAAGTATGATTCTAGTTTCCTTCTTTTCATTGCATGTATGGGAGCTTGTATGTGGATCAATGATCTCAGTCAAGTAGTTTTGGGAATCTCATTCTTTAACCCTCTTCCTTTTTTTAATTTCATAAATTCATCACCATAACTGCAAGTCATGACAAATAATAGGCAGAAATAGAGAGGTATGCTGATATCCCATAGGTAACTGAAAATCATTAGCATATTTGAGTTAAATGCATGTAATATTGAAAATATCATGCAAAGAATCATAAATAATGGTAGAAATCATGCAAATATCAACCTATAAGCACATTATTTGAGCAAATTCATAGTGCAGAGGTAAAATTATTAAAGATTTATGCAGAGCAGATATATAGAGTAGGATATTTGGAGAAATACTGATGAACTTTGCAGAAATTATTGAAGAACCTAAGGCCCCTTGAATGGAAAATAGCAACACACATCAACCTCTGAGTAACGTCAGAAGATTAAGATCTAATCACCAGAGACTTGGGATCATGAATTCTCTAAATTCATCATATCTTTTAAGATGAATAAAGGTTAATGTGTAACTTTTTGGTGCAGGAGCACCTACCTGACAGCTGGCCTTCATGAGGCAGTTAGTTGTTTTAGGTCTTGTTTATGTTTTCAAGAAGGTCTGATAAGACCAAATGCATGTAATAAGGTCACGCTGATCATGATAAGATCATGCTGACCAGGCTTTTACTATTTTTAGTTAGTTTGTTAAACAGCTGTCATGCTGTAGGGTCCGGTTGGATCTCCCAGCCGCCTGGAGAGTTCCCAGCCGCTTGGAGTCGGGTCAGTAGTACTCGTAGGAAAATCTATTTAACCATGAGGATCAGTTGATATTGCATACAGATAGAGATATCATCGATCATAGTATTGTATCGCATTGAGAAGTCAGATTGCAGAGAGAGATTGAGCATTGTAATTGCATCTTTTGGAAATCAATAAAGATCCTGTTTGTGTTCATTTCCTGTTTGCCCTCCATTGTGATCGATTTGCTGTTTTGGTGGTTATATGGATTCGCTGATCCATTCCACCGGTTGATTCGTCGAATCGGTGGAATGGCTGTGTACAGTAGGTTAGGAGGTAGTTTGTGTTTTCTGTTTGTTCGCATGCAGGTGTGCAGGATCGCGGTCGAGAGGTGTTGAGAAGCCTAGCATCCTCATGTGCTAGGTCGAGCTGATAGAGTTTGGAAGATCACCTTGGAAGTGGATCGAGTCATCCCAGGAGGTTCGGCGGATCAGAACAGTGAAAATCTGCTAAGGTTGAAAGTTCGTCAAAACGGCATCATCAGGATATTTTGGTGAATATCCTGCAGTCGCTTTGGACATCGTCATCCGGATAAGCGAAGATGAGCATGATGCAGTTAAGTGCATGAAGTGAATGTGCGTCGGGGTGATCATCATCAGGAGTTGCCAAAGAGGAGTGCATCGGCACAAGGTAGAAGATCGGGTTATGAAACTGTTGAAGTTTGCATGTTGCAAGTGCATCAGGATGTTTTAAGTTGGATATATACTCAGTGTATATATCGCTGTCAGGATCATCTTCCGTGAGTGCCCATCATCCGCATATCGCTAACAGATGCGGGAGTGAAAGTTCGGTTTTTTTTGGCTAAGTGTTGAAGAGGTCATCAGGATATTGTGTGACGTCATCGTCATCCACATATGACGTTATCGTCATCAAGATATTGAGATATCCCCCTATGCATGTTGATCCTGTCGTCGCTAAGGGTTTAGGTATCGGCGTAGGCTCTCGGTAGAAAGTTGTGTTAACATCATCAGGAGGTTTCGAGGGAACCGGATAAATCATATCATGATGCTGTTGCTTGTATCGTCGGCTATCGGGGCATCGAAGGGAAGGTGCTGAAGTTGTCATCATCAGGATATTTGGAGCAACCGGATATTTGGATATCCTGCTGACGAAGGTGGTGTTACATATCATGATGATGCCGATAGTGTTTAGCGCCCGATGAACAGTGCAACAGGAGGATGTTTGCGCCCGTTGAGTATCATGATGATGATGATAGGCGACAGGCGGAGGAGGTGAACAGTAGTCGGCAGGAGCATAATTGCGATCGTCCGAAATATGATGATGCTGTTGGTGTTTACAGGAAATATGATGATGCTGTTGGTGTGTACAGGAAATATGATGATGATGTTGAGCCGATAGGGATTTTTATCATGCTGTTTGTATTATTGGCTCCTCCTTCCTGTTAGTTAGCTTCCATTGCGTTTTACTCTGCATCATAGTGGTATCAGAGCAAAGGTTAGGATCTTCTGGAAAAGTTAAGCAGGATGTCAGACGAAGAAGGAACATCGGAGGTTCTAGCAAGGATGACCAACGCTGAGTTGGCAGTTCTGGTGAAGAAACAGATTGCAGAAAGCAAGGCCGTGAAGGCTCAGAATCAGGAGTTGAAAGATGAATTAGCAAAGTTGAGGAGCAGAGTAGGTTCTGGTAGAGAAGATGATAGGGAAGAAGAAGAGATCCCTAATTGGAGCGAGGAGGTCGGTCCTGCAGACCAGAGACCACTGTTGAACGCCCTCAAGGCCATGGAGAGGAGAACCATGGATGTGAAACTGGATTTGCCAGTGTTTACAGGTAAGGTGGACCCTGATTCAGTGATGGAGTGGATAGATTGTTTGAACAATTTCTTTGTAACAGAGGAGATACCAGAACAACAGAGAGTGAAGATAGCACAGTCAAAGATGAAAGAAGCTGCCTTGACATGGTGGAATTTTGTTCAAGATGATAGAGTACAGGAAGGAAAACGTAGAGTTGCCACATGGAAGAAGATGATGGCATTAGTAAAAGAAGCTTATATCCCATTGGATTACAGTATCCAATTACACAAGAGAAAGCAAAACCTGAAGCAGAAGGAGCTAGATGTCAGCTCATATACAGAAGAATTCATGAAACTCTGTATGAAGACAAAGGTAAAGGAGAGTGAAGAAGAGAAGGTAGCCAGATACCTTAATGGATTGAGGTTTAATATTCAGGATGATTTAAGTCTGCATAATCCAGATACAGTCCAGAAATGTTTCCAGTTGGCATTGAAAGTGGAAGAGAAGTTAAAGAGAAAACAAGAACAAAACAATAGAGGAAGAGGATCAGCCCATAGAACAAGGCAAACTAATGAGAGTCAAGAAGACACTGGTAAAGGACAGGGACAGTCTGATTTCAGAGGTGGATGGAAAGGTAATAAAGGAAGATTTGGAGGTGGTAGAGGTTCTACTACATTTTCAAGAAAATGTTACACCTGTGGTGAGTTTGGTCATCCATCCTTCAAATGTCCAGAAAACAAAGGTTCATCATCCAGAAATGATAGAACGAGTGACAAGAGAGTACAACTTGTGCAAGAAGAGAAAGAAGAGAAAAGTGTGCAGAGTCCAAACACTTATCAAAAGGATAAGGAGGCTGATAATTGTGGATACCCAGAAAGTGGAGAATCTCTGCTGATGAGAAAAACAGTGACTACCATGAAGGTACCTGACAAAGAATCCCCACAAAGAAGAGCTCTTTTCAAGACCACATGCAAGAGTAAAGGTAAAGTATGTAAGGTTGTCATTGATACTGGTTCAACAGACAACATGGTATCTCAGGAGATGGTGGATAAACTGAATTTGGAAAGGATTCCACATCCACACCCTTACAAGGCATCTTGGGTGAGTGATAGTCATTCACTTTTTATCTCTGAACAGGCATATGTGGATTTTCAGATTGGAGCATATCAGGATAGAATTTTGTGTGATATTTTGCCCATGGAATGTTGTCACCTACTATTGGGTAGACCATGGCAATTTGATAGAAGGGTACTGTATGATGGGTATGCTAATACCTACACCATCCAGAAAGATGGGAAGACTATTAAGTTGATGCCATTGCAGGCAAATGCTGCAGTACAGAGGGCAGCCCAAGTCATTTTAATGGGAAAGAAGGAATTTGTGCAGAAGCCTATAGGAGCAGGCATGCAGGCAGTTGCGAACACTGCAGGGAAAGGAGTTGTTAAAGACAACAAGCTGAAGAAAGTTTCAGTTGTGACTGACAGAGGTCAGCAGCAGGTTCAGAAACAGGATGGTAAACAACAACCAGTTGAGAGGAATGACAAGGATGTTGTCATAGTTGGCACTATTGTTTGTCCTATAAGAGTTGAAAGAAAGATAGAGTTGAACATTGCAGCAGTTCAAGAGGCAGTTCAGACAGAGGTTCTGGTCAGACAATCTGACAAACACAGAGACAACCTGAGAAGGGCCTACATTGACAAGCATGCAGATTTACTTTCCAGAAAGCAAGTTATAGTTCAGAAGTCTTGGAGAAGCCAAGAGATAGCAGAGGATAAAGCTGGAGCAGGTCAGACTATTGACAAGGCAAAGTGTAAAGGTGGAGGACTTCCACATACTAAACTCATGGGACATGAGTTCTTTTCTGTTGGGGATTATGGTGCAGGAGCACCTACCTGACAGCTGGCCTTCATGAGGTAGTTAGTTGTTTTAGGTCTTGTTTATGTTTTCAAGAAGGTTTGATAAGACCAAAT
Source organism: Cunninghamia lanceolata (assembly GCA_027924645.1). Lineage (NCBI taxonomy): Eukaryota > Viridiplantae > Streptophyta > Pinopsida > Cupressales > Cupressaceae > Cunninghamia > Cunninghamia lanceolata. The sequence continues at coordinate 3,073,721 of BSBN01000774.1, forward strand.
GCATGTAATAAGGTCACGCTGATCATGATAAGATCATGCTGACCAGGCTTTTACTATTTTTAGTTAGTTTGTTAAACATCTGTCATGCTGTAGGGTCCAGTTGGATCTCCCAGCCACCTGGAGAGTTCCCAGCCGCTTGGAGTCGGGTCAGTAGTACTCGTAGGAAAATCTATTTAAGCATGAGGATCGGTTGATATTGCATACAGATAGAGATATCATCGATCATAGTATTGTATCGCATTGAGAAGTCAGATTGCAGAGAGAGATTGAGCATTGTAATTGCATCTTTTGGAAATCAATAAAGATCCTGTTTGTGTTCATTTCCTGTTTGCCCTCCATTGTGATCGATTTGTTGTTTTGGTGGTTATATGGATTCACTGATCCATTCCACCGGTTGATTCGTCGAATCAGTGGAATGGCTGTGTACAGTAGGTTAGGAGGTAGTTTGTGTTTTCTGTTTGTTCGCATGCAGGTGTGCAGGATCGCGGTTGAGATGTGTTGAGAAGCCTAGCATCCTCATGTGCTAGGTCGAGCTGATAGAGTTTGGAAGATCACCCTGGAAGTGGATCGAGTCATCCCAGGAGGTTCGGCAGATCAGAACAGTGAAAATCCGCTAAGGTTGAAAGTTCGTCAAAACGGCATCATCAGGATATTTTGGTGAATATCCTGCAGTCGCTTTGGACATCGTCATCTGGATAAGCGAAGATGAGCATGATGCAGTTAAGTGCATGAAGTGAATGTGCGTCGGGGTGATCATCATCAGGAGTTGCCAAAGAGGAGTGCATCGGCACAAGGTAGAAGATCGGGTTATGAAACTGTTGAAGTTTGCATGTTGCAAGTGCATCAGGATGTTTTAAGTTGGATATATACTCAGTGTATATATCGCTGTCAGGATCATCTTCCGTGAGTGCCCATCATCCGCATATCGCTAACAGATGCGGGAGTGAAAGTTCAATTTTTTTTGGCTAAGTGTTGAAGAGGTCATCAGGATATTGTGTGACGTCATCGTCATCCGCATATGACGTCATCGTCATCAGGATATTGAGATATCCCCCTATGCATGTTGATCCTGTCGTCACTAAGGGTTTAGGTATCGGCGTAGGCTCTCGGTAGAAAGTTGTGTTAACATCATCAGGAGGTTTCGAGGGAACCGGATAAATCATATCATGATGCTGTTGCTTGTATCGTCGGCTATCGGGGCATCGAAGGGAAGGTGCTGAAGTTGTCATCATCAGGATATTTGGAGCAACCGGATATTTGGATATCCTGCGGACGAAGGTGGTGTTGCATATCATGATGATGCCGATAGTGTTTGGCGCCCGATGAACAGTGCAACAGGAGGATGTTTGCGCCCGTTGAATATCATGATGATGATGATAGGCGACAGGCGGAGGAGGTGAACAGTAGTCGGCAGGAGCATAATTGCGATCGTCCAAAATATGATGATGCTGTTGGTGTTTACAGGAAATATGATGATGCTGTTGGTGTGTACAGGAAATATGATGATGATGTTGAGCCGATAGGGATTTTTATCATGCTGTTTGTATTATTGGCTCCTCCTTCCTGTTAGTTAGCTTCCGTTGCGTTTTACTCTGCATCACTTTTATTCTATGTTTGTGAATGACTAACATCATGACCAATAGGTCCAACACACCAGAAGACTTATGAGAACTCGAGTAAAACTGAACACAGTTTTGTTTTCCATAAATGCAATGTTCACAAAAGTCAAACTCAAGATTACAATCATCTAAGCCCTCAACGAGGTTCTTTTTTTAGGGTACGCAGACCCTTCTCACCAATGTGGCCAAATCTCTTATGCCATAACATTGTCTTTTCTGCATGAAGTTTAACTTCCAATGCATGATTACAACCATCAAGACTAGAAACAACAGATTTCTTCACTGCTCATTCAAATGTTGGGGATGAAGTGACTGCTGCCCTCTTCCTTGAATCAGAAGAACTATTGCATTGTGAAATGCATGCCTCTAGCTGAAACAGAGTACCTCTCCAAGTACCCTTAGCAAGCACCATAGATCCTCTAGTCATCTTGCATCCTTCTTTCAAAAAGACAACCTGCACACCTGCATCATTCAAACTACTTACAGAAAGCAGGTTCTATACTAAGCCTAAGATGTGCATAACCCCAAAGATCCCCTTCACTCGACCATCAGGGAATCAGATAGAGACTCTTCCATGACCAATGATCTTTAGATGAGAGTCGTCACCTAGATACACCTTTCCACCATCAAACTCCTCATACATAGTGAACCAGTCTCGATGTGAGGTCATGTGGAATGATGCACTAGAGTCGATTAGCCACAAATTATCAGATGCATGGGTTACCAGGGCTGCGATGAAGGCATCACCATCATCTTGTGATTTGTTAGAATCTGAATCAGGAGCTTTCTTCTTTTTCTTCTTCTCCTCTTTGCATTCCTTTCAAAAATGCCCAGTCTTTCCACATTTGCAACAAAGAGCCTTGGACTTTCTAGGAGATTTGGATCTCCTATAGGATTTGGATCTACCCTTCTTATCTTTCTTGTCCTTCTTCTTCCCTTTCTCCTTGGGTCTTCCATGAACTGCAAGGGCTTCTTTAGCTGCCTCAAAAGACTTTCTCTGCATCTCTTCAAATAATAGTGAAGAAACCACCTCTTCCATTTTGAATGTGGATGTGGTGCTTCCGATTGCCATGACAAGATGATCTCATGAGTCCGGCATAGAACAAAGCAGGGTCATACACTGATCCTCCTCCTCCATCTTTACACCAATAGATGTCAATTGTGTAACCAACATGTTAAAGGCATTCAAATGCTCAGCCATGGGTCCTCCATCCTCCATTCGAAGAGAATGCAACTTCTTTCTCAAGAAACATTTATTGACAAGGGATTTGGCTTGATACACATCCCCCAACTTCCTCCAAAGGAGTTTTGCAGTAGCCTCCTCATGGACATTTAACAACACAGAATCATCAAGACTAAGTCTTATGAGACCCTTACCCTTCCGATCCTTCAGATCCCACTCATATTAAGTCATTGTATCTAGTTTAGTTCCATTCACATTTTCCCAAAGGTCTTGGTCAACTAACATGTCTTCCATCTTGAGCTTCCATAGCTCGAAATTATTGTCGTTGAACTTCTCTACTTCAAACCTTCTTGATGTACTTGCCATCTCCTTGCTGCAATAAATATAGAATGCTCTACACAGAATCCCACTCAACCTAAGATTAGCTCAAAAAACCCCTACCCAACAACTAGGACCAAAGGTGATCAAGCTCTGATACCAACTGAAAGGAAGCTAGTTGTGCCAAAACGCTTCCTACACTAATCTATTGAGGAGAGGGCTATACAAATTCAACTTTATCCTAACTATTACAATAATGTCAAACCATTAACATGAGATATAGCAGCAAAACACAAGAGCTAGAGATTTACAGTGGGGAAAACCCTTATCGGGTGAAAAACCCCACACTCAGAAACCTGCATAATGTATTAACAAGTATGAAAGAATGTTTACAACACACTTGCAATGCAAGCTTCAATGGTCTTCAACACTCATGTCTGGAGTCAATCCAGTAGCATAACAATACCTGTAAACCTATAATACAAACTCCATCTCCAAGCACCTGTTTAAATAAAACATACAAGGCAATTTTGGACCTTTCTTGGAATGGACGTCCAATATGGCATCTTAGACCAAAACCCATGCCTAGGGACACTTGGTCAACATTGTAAAATGTGTCTGACACTTGTCCACAACTCCCATTCCAAAGAGGTCATCTATTTCCAAAATGGGCTATGATAGATGCTCTTACGACACTTACGACCATCATAGAATCTGTCATAGCGGTTACAACTTATAGCTATAAGAGAATCTGTCATACACATGCGATAAATAGCATATTCTCTTACAACTTGTCATATTCCACCTTGGGGTACCCAAATTTGCCTCATTCAAAGATGCTTCATGACACATGTGATTACCTGTCTTACAACCTTCTATTCTCAACTCTTACATGTCATAGATTCGTCATAGGAATCCGTCATAATCGTTTCGGTCAAACATTCCTTACACAACATAGAAGATGCTGACACATGGCAAAATATTCCTACCACTAAGTGGGATGCCTATCTCCTCATGTGAGGACAAAATAACAAGTTGTCATAATCCATGTAGGATTGACACATCACCATGCCACATCCCACAATATGACAAAGTGGAATTTCTAATTATTTACAACATAGGCAATTGAATAATAAATACAAACATTACAAATGCAGAGAATTACCAAGGTTGAGACACCTTAATTTCCAACAGGAAGAACTTCCATTATAAGTGTATTATATACTGTTATTGTTTCAGATAATACATTGTGCAGGTTTTAGAGTGTGGGGTTTTCACCTAAAATGGTTTTCTCCACCATACATCTTGTGTCTACTTCTCTCTGTTTACATTCTTGTATTGTGTTTGTTGCTGTAATATCTCTAATATATGTTTAATATTTCTGCAATTGTAAGGGTTAAAACAAATTTGCATACCTCTCTCCTCATTTGATTAGTTTAGGAAGTGATTTCCACACACCTAGCTTCCTTTCACTTCATTCATCTCATATTATTCAATCTATCTCCCATATCATCAATTTAAACACCTAGAACTACATATCATCTTTTTCATCATCATCGTACTATGCTTTGACCCCATGGATACAGGGTATGTAGGTAGTCTAGAATATGAAGGAAGTATCTAGTACACAAGCACAGATGATTCATTCTTCCATCTTCCATCTCACTTTGACTAACTCAAGTAGATAACAAACTATGCATGTCTTGATAGCTCAAGCACTCATCAAATCAGAGGTAAACAAAGACATTTGTTTGCATGGCTTTACCCAACATTTGCTATATTAATCCAACATCTTAGCCTTCAATAGGATATATCTTTCCTCATAAGGCACTATCCAATCTATCTAGGAGCACTCTCTTTTGGCAAGAGAACATGATGGTTGTGTCATTGTTTTCTTTTTGATTTATCTTTTGTCTCTTTCTAATACCTAGTCAAGTTGCCTTGATTTCTTATATCTTGGTATTTCATGATGAAGTATGGAATGGGCCATAGTCATTTTCTTTCATATGCTATGTTTGTGGGATGATCTTATTCTTCTACTATGCCTAATGGTATCTTGTACATGTTGGGATTAGCATCTTGCATATCAATATCTTTTGCATCTGAGGACCTAAAAAGCCTTTTATGTACTAAGACTATTCTATGCTAAGACTATTTCTCATACATATAACCAACAAGGTTTCATTATGTTTAGTTGAAATAAGTTCAAACTATTTGCTTGTAGAGTCAAAGTCCATCTCGAAACAGCTAATATTCATATCTTGTGTATGTTGGCTCAACATCTTGACCTCATATGATAGACAAGGTTGTATTATATTGTATGCATTGGATACATCGTCACCCTGGTCTTTATACCTTGGTGCATAATATCCATATGTTATATCAAACATAAGGATTGCAATATCTAAAATTGTGTGCAACCATTGCCAAGAAGCTGCATCTATTATCCATTATCCATCCATTTATCTCACAATAAAATTCATAGCTCTCACAAGGACTGATCAATTGAATTTCATCTACTTTCTTCTGTTCATCATCATCTTGGTGTTCATTATCTTCATCTTGTAAAACAAGTGTGTTAGACATGCATCACCCTGTATCATCATCATATATCATTATATCAATATATTTACATAATATAGATCATTGTACATTTCATTTATATAAATCCATTATCTATTCATTAACATAAGCATATATTTTTCCATAAGCATGCATTCATCATAATCATTGCATCATCAAATCGTAATTACATCCATTTATCATTCAAGTATCTACCATATACATGTCATAATCATGAAAATATAAAAACTACAAATATCCACATCATACATGTGCATCCACAATCATGATATCATATATTGCCATCAAAATCCATCATATATATATATGTATGTATGTATGTATGTATGCATGTGGGTCAATACATAAGTGTCTCATCATGTACAAAATGAATTGATATATACAAAGTGGCTATCATAGAGCCATCAAAATACATACAACGACTCTCAGGCCTCAAAAGATATACAAACAATGATACAATATGATACAACAACCAAGCTATCCATGGTGTCTTGGGTAGGTGGCACTACCTAATGAAGCATCTCCCTAATCTGTGCCCTGAGATCCTCCTACACCTAGCTGTAGAGGTGACCCCATAACCGATCTCACTGACCTCCCACCCTAACTTGCTCTTGAAGCTCAGCTGTTGCTGGTCTACAGGAACTGCACCATAATATAGACCCCTGTAATACTTAGTCTCTTCTTGTGCTATCCCTAGCTCACCTTGTACACATGTGAGATCGCTCACCAAAAACACCCCTATCTGATCTATCTCCAAGATTTCTCTAGTTGCATCTCGCTCAGCTGTAATGCCATGTAACCTCTGTGCTGTTGTATCTCTCTATGTAGTTAGTCGAGCCACTATCCCATCATCTGGCATTGCCTGTCCCTGCACTAACCATGCCTATAAAGCCTACACCATGCTTGAGCCTATCTCATCATGACCAAGGCTCTGTATCTGTCCTTCCTCATCTATTTGAAGTGAGCCTCTAGATGAATCCTCCTACCCATCTCATTCTGCAGTTGCTACCACAGATGAGTCTCCTATGTCTTTGCCTGTTGACCTCCTCCCTATCCACCTCTAACCATAATCTATTGTTGTTGTTGGGGAGCCTATTCCTAAACCTAAACTTGTCTTTGTCCCTGAGCCTATCCTAGATGTACAACAACCTAAATCCAAGGAGGTTTCCTCTGCCCTCTTTCCCTAGCGAGACTTGGTCAATGTATTGCTACCTCTCCCACCTCCCCAGGAATCATCAACTGACTTGGTTAGTGTAGTACCTAGTATTTATCATACTCTGGTGTAGTACCTAGATATGTTGGTCCAAGGATCCAGTCCTAAGCCACTGTCTATAAACCCTGAACCTCTGCCAATGTTGTCTCCACAACAATTTCCAGACCCCAAGCAGGGATTTGTCACTGTGTCTGCCCAAAAATTGCATCCCATACTGGCTCAGGCTAGGGAAAACCAAATTGACAAAGCACTCTCTCTAGAAGATAGTGCTCTATGATGTAGATACCTCTACCAAACAAGTACCTAGGCTGGCAAGCATATACTAGCTGCTCTGCATCATCCTTCCAGCTCTCACAATCGTGCGAGGGTCTCCATATGAAAGTGTCCATCCCATATAGTGTCCTCTAGTATACAGGTGCATTAAGCTACCTGTAAGTAATAGCTCCACCATAGATATGTACAAATGGATCTCCAGCCTCCCTCTGTCATGTCAGAATTGGCCTAGTCACTGCAATATGCTTATAAGCCCACACATGCAGAAGTGTAACTCTAGCTGACATACTCAAACCAAAAATATATGCCCAGTCATGCAGATAATGATAAATTTGTCCCAGTACACAAGGACCCCATGCATATCTAGTCCCATAGGTGAACATGCCCTCCATGACTGTACCCCATCCTACTGGGAATCCATGAGCTCATTAATCAGGCACAAGAATTCAAATAATTGCCACCACTAGCCACTGCAATTGGGTACAAAGTCTCCTCATCCTCTGCATCCTGATCTCATGATCCTCCACTCTAATGTCAAGTGTCATTCAAATAATCTCCTAAATGTATCAGGACCCCGCTCTGGATCATAATCCACTGGATCACCATAAATTGATATCCCCAATATATGCCACACATCCTCTAGTGTGATGGTGGCCTCTCCAGTCAGTAGGAAGAATGAACTGTGCTCACTATACCAACACTCTACAATGTTGTCATGAAAGTAGTGTGTGCTCTAAAAGGTGTGATCTGCACTGCAAACCATAGACTAACGACCTCCAAAAACAGGTTTACCTCCGCATCTAAATCTACTGACAAGGCCAAACCCTCTAGATGTATCTCCCTCGATAATAACAGTGGTAACACAACCTGCAATCATTGATCGGATTGAGCATTACTTATCAATTTGAGCTTACTTTGCTAAAACCCTATGTTTGCTTATGTATAACCAAAAGCGACTTCATTTTCCATAGGCGACTCTCATCAACCATAAGTGACTTCCTAAACCATAGGCGACCATCTATTCACCATATGTGACTCAAGTGACCAAAGGTGCTTTTCTATCCATCAAAAGCAACCTTTTTAGCCATATGTGCATAGCAACCCTAAAACCCTAGCAAATTGATGAAATGCAATCTCTAAAGCCATATGTGATTAACACATGCCCATATACGATTTGAACTGCCAAATGCAACTTAGCACTGACCATATGCACATTCATTAACCTTCTACGCCTTTGGTCACACACTTGAATTAATGATGCCTATAGAGCAAGTTTTTGATACATACCGGTGTGGGAGCTCCTGTTGTTCGTCCATGTGTCCTCACCTTCTCCGCGTGATGATTTCATCCTGGAATCACCATCCTAATGCTCTGGAAAGCTCTGAAGTGCTAGAAAATCAAAAGAGCTCTATAATTCTAAATCACAAATGAGGCAAATGGATAGAAATGGACCCTTGGACCTATATTTATAGAGCCAAATCCTAATTCCTCTCTTCCATCCCTAGTTTTCCCCACCTAATCCCCTAATTCTTTGTGTCAACCTAGTTTATCCTTGTTTTGTCATCAAATCATGAGTCAACCCATTCTTTTTCTAGTAGCCTAGTTTTCCTCTCGAAGGGGCATCACCTGCCAATTTCACTGGGACATAGCTTGTTTACTTTGCGTATCAGTCATATCTTCTCTGAAACAATGTCCTAAAGTACATTGTCTCAAAGAGGGGCAAAATGTAGACACCCAAAATTGACCCTTTGATCATTTATTGATTTGTCACATTATTCACCATTGCATATGTCAATTTTGTCTAGCACACTTGTATCAATTATCGATTTTCTTCTAAACCATCTATTTCCATAATTAATTAAATAAATTATATTTATTTAATTAATTTCATCTATTTTCATTATCTTTATTCTTCTATTTTCTATCTATAATTAAATAATTTTTAATTATTTAATTATCCCATTATTCTTCTAAAATTAAATAAATTTTCTAAATTTATTTAATTTGATCCTTCTAAATAAATAAAATTAATATTTTATTTATTTATCTTTTCATCATGCATATAAATTAGATAAATTTATTTATTTAATTTATATAGATTCTTCTAATTTTCCAAATTTAGCTTTTTCCTCCATCATTTATCTTATCATTTCCCTCTTTTATCACTTTCTTCTATGTAGAAGTCAGCTTTGTTTGTCAAAATTAAATACAAAAAATGATTTAATTGGTTTAAAAATCAATTATCCTTGTCATCCAACTCTTAAAATAGAAAAGCATCCTATTTTAAGAAAATCAATCTTATCTCCACCAACAAAGCCAACTAAATTATTTAATAAAAGCTTTTCCTATGGACACATATCTTGTACACATTCATCCATACCTCTTGAATCATCTCAACCATTCATATAGCCACTTCTTCTCCACCATTGATCAATCTTAGTTGAGAGCTATATATACATCCTCTCATTTCATTTCAACATACATAATCTCTATAACATCCAGATTATCATCTTATGCATGTCATATCCATTGAGCATCCATTAAGCACTTAGAGCATATCATCTATCATTATGGCAACTTTGGCAACTATGGTTGTTCACTGTTGAGAAGCAATCCACATTCAACCAAGGAATCAATACAATCTAGGTTACATTGTTCTTTGATTTTCATTCATTTTGTGTCATTTAGATGGATTTCTTGAATATGGTAGGATTGGGTTTTGATTGTAATGCTTGATCTTATTAACTTGATTTTTCCTGCTCACACATTTATGATATTGTACTTGTGACACTTTTTTGATATATATATGAGACAAACTATTTTGCGATCACTATATGATATTTTATTACTTCTACATGCCTATGATGTGATGGATTTATGTGATGCTTTATTTATGCTATGGGTTCATATTATGGACCATGCGATGTTTTATGAGTTATTCTATATGTGATTATATGATGCATTTCTATTTATCATGCATTATGGATGATGTTTATGATGTTATGTATGCACATGGTTTATGGATGATTATATGGTTCATGGATGCATGTCATGGGATGATAATAATATATATATGAACATGAGATGGCACTACATGATTTTGATGTGATGCTTATGTGAGTTCTACATGGATGTAAATTATTATGTGATGTATACAAATTCTATGTGATAGATGTATATTTTTTTATGATATATGCAAATGATGACTCTACATGTGATGCGATGCTATCTATGTTTTTGTATTTTCTCATGCAATATGGATGACCTAACATAATGACAGTGTCTAGTATATTTGCTAACATGCTTATGATGATGTGCTAACATATGTATGTATGCAGGTTTATGATATTTAGAACATTTTGGTGTGTCACAATATGCCATCATGATGGTTGTGGGAATGGATAGAATAAATGGAGATGCTAGAGAGATGGTAGAGGAATGAAAACTGACTTAGAAGAATGGATCAAGATTTTTCTTTTGATAGATTTTGATCTTTTTACTTGTAGTTTTTTCTTATCTTCATAGAACTTATTATGTCAAAGGATGAAAAACATAGTGGCATAACATAGGCCAAGGTGGAAAGTACGGTCCTTTGTGAAACATGCACATGATAGACAAGGAATGCCTGACTCAGACTAGTAACCATGGCACCTCATTAGAATATGTGAGGAAATAACCATGAGGTATGTGAATCCGAATGCAAGGAAGTGTTTAGACATCCCTTCGCATGCTTTGGATGGTTTCCATCATACCTAATGGAATTCTGATCACACACAAGGAACCTAGTTGCCCTAGTCATGTTGCCAAGACAAACCACAGACAATGATCAAAGAAAAAGATCTTGATCCATCATCACTTCTCTTCATCACTTAGGGACTACCTCGAGAAGCATAAGAACAAGACCAAAGATCAATCAAGTAAAAGATAAGACAAACTAGACTGACATAGTTAACAACCATTTATATCCTTTGCCAAGTGTATGTGTTTGTTTGTTTGATTATGATTGGAGGAATAATGTCTAGTTTCAGGATAGGAAACATGTCATAAAAGACATCAAGTCTAGTTTTGATAGTGCGAATACCTATATAAGGCAAGTGATAGAATTGTAACATCTCGTATAAGACATATGGTCTAGTTTTGAGGATGCCACAAGGTGTACAATAATTGATATGTGATGATTGCTCTTGTCTATTTTTAGAAAAATGAAGTATGTCTTATAAGACGTAGAGCCTATTTTTGACAATGCCCCATTCCATGTTGATAAGGATAGTTGATAGTGATGCATGATCACCACTAGACAATGAATCTGTTATGATTGGAAAAATTGATTGACTAGTTTGTCTTGTTGATTTGGGATTGGTTTTTAGGTGTATGTTTCTTGACAAAGATTAACAGTTTTTGGTCTAATCAAAGCACTATCCATTGTAGCAAAGGGACAACTTATTATAAAACTTGACTCAATGGGCCCTAAGGGACTAACCTAATGTCTCAAGGGCTCATCACAGATGGCCTTGCCTACGTGAAAGCTTAGAGACAATGTAACTTTCAACCACTTGGATTCTGTGTGACCTAAGACCTAGGGGTGGGAAGCCTTGAGGGCTCATCAAAGATGGCCTTGCCTATGTGAAATCTTAGAGGCAATGTAGTTCAAGGAAGTGGTTTGACATGGTTTATTGCTTGGGTTTTTGGTTGATTATTTAGTTTTTTTATGGTTTTTGACATGTTCTAATGTTTTTGACTTTTTAGGAATTTTTTTGATGTTTTTGGATTTTGAATAGCTTTGATTTTTTTGTATTTTTGACATGTTTTGATAGGTGTCCTCCAATACCGAATGTAGGATCAGGAGTTGCCCCTAGCTAGGTATAGGGCAAGGTTATTATGAAAAGGATGGATGGAACATGGAAAGTGACTGACTTTAAATGTCAACTAGCCTTAGGCCATGAGAAGGACATCATTGTTTTATTGCAGATTATGATGTGGATTAGGTGAAGGGTAAAGCGAAAGACTAGGTAGAATGATGGTAGACAATGGAATGAAGACCAACTAAAGATGGCACCTGTTTGCCAGGTTTCCACCATGGTTCTTATCCAAAGCACCACCATAGTGGTTTTCACTATTAGATGAATTGTTTCTCTTTACTACTTTTTTTTGCTTTTTTGATTTTTTGATATTTTTCTGATTTTTTCTAATTTTTTGATCTTTTTAAATTTTTAGGTATAGTATCTACAAAGGTGCATGCTATTGATTGTCTCTAGTAATGGTTCACCTTCAGGAATGGCGAGTTGATATCCCCCTAATACATATGCCGCAATGATGACATAAGGACCTAACCAATTTGGCTCAAATTTCCCTAGCTTCTCTCGATCCATTTGATTCTTGGGATTTTCTTTTAGGACCAAGTCTCCAATGTTGAATTGTCTGAACTTGACTTTCTTATTGTAACTGTGATGCAGATGATTCTCATATGCTTGTAAATGAGCCAGTGCATTTTTTCTCCTTTCATCCAACAACTCCAACTCATGTAACCTAGATACTCTATACTCTTCATCATTGAAAAATTGTTGCATTAACACCCTCAAAGAAGGTAACTCGATCTTAATGAGAAAGATAGCTTCAAAACCATAGACAAGGGAGTATGGAGTGGCAGATGTAGGTGTACGAATGCGGGTTCGATAAGCCCACAAGGCACGGTTAAATTGAATATGCCAATCACGGCTAGCATCATTGACAATCTTTTTGAGGATTTTTATAGTGGTCTTATTTGATGCCTTGGCTTGACCATTGCCTTGGGGATAGTACGAAGTGGCAAAGTGATGTTGGATGTGGAATTTTTCACAAAGCTCATGGACCTCCTAATTTTTGAAAGAATGACCATTGTCTGTGATGATAGATTGAGGCAACATACCAGCATATAATGTAATTGAGGATGAACTTAGCAGTTTGTTTGCCAGTGATGTATGTCATAGGAATGGCCTCAATCCACTTTGTGAAGTATTTGGTGGCTATGACGATGAATTTATGGCCATTTCTAGAGGTGGGATGGATTTTTTACCACAAGGTTGAGTCCCCATTGAGAAAAGGGCCATAGTGATGTAAGTGGCTGAAGGTCCTGGGTGGGTGCATGCACAAGATCTCCATGTATTTGACACTATTGACACTTCTCAGCAAAGTGGTATGCATCCCACTCCATTGTAGGCTAGTAGTATCCAATTTTGATGATCTTCTTAGCTAGAGTAGGACCACTAGAGTGAGCTCCACATATACCCTCGTGTACTTCATGTAAGGCCGTTTGTGCTTCCTCGGCATCAAGACATCTCAGGAGGGTATTATCAAATCCACGACAGTAGAGGGTGTCACCAATGATGGCATATTTAGAAACTTGGCGTATGAAGCATTTACGTTGGCTAGAGGATAAGTCAGTGGGAAGGGTTTGGTCATGCAAGTATTTGTAAATGTCATTGTACCAGGGAGACTCAGGACCAACAATTTTGCACACTATCTCAAGTTTAGGAACGTCAAAGGCAGGGATCAATTTGTTCCACCAAGAACTCAAATTGAGGTGTGTTGTTCATAATCTAGGGAATCTGGTCTGAATCTAGGGAATCTAGTCAAAGACAACTATGTCAAAGTAGAGTTTGAAGCTATCAACCATTCTTTTATAGGGCATGAGCTTTTCATCCTTTATGTCATATTCATCATTGACCTGCTTAATTACGAGCTGTGAATCGCCGAAGACTTGTAATTTCTTGATTTTCCAATTGATATCCATACGTAATCAAGTAAGAAATGCCTTGTACTCAACAATATTATTTGTACAAGAAAAGGGTATCCTGAATGCTTTAGGAATAGCATCTCCCTGTGGTGTGATGAAAAGGACACCGGCCCCTGAGCCATGATTTGTCCAAGAACCATCAAAGAATAACGTTGATGTTTTTGGAACTTCTGCCATAAAGATTGATTCATTTAGAAAATATGTAACCAATGGATCAACTATTGTAGGTGCCTCTACCAGTCGGTCTACGATTACTTGTCCCTTTATTGCTTTAGGATCAATGTACTCTATGTCAAATTCACTTAATATCATGACCTGTTTATCCAACCGTCTTGTCAAAGCTGCCTTATTAAGTACTTCAGGAGATCAATCTTTGCAATAAGATTTGTTTGATGGTTCAACATGTAATGTCACAACTTTTGGGTGGCAAAAACCACTGCAAGGCAAGCACGTTCAATGGGATTGTAATTAAGCTCATACCCTACCAATGTTTGACTATTGTAGTAAATTGTGCATTCTTTGCCTTCATCATTTTGTGCTAGTAGTGCCTCTAGTGCTAAAGAGGTAGTTAAGATGTATAGTATAAGAGGTTTTCCAACAATTGGTGGCATAAGGACTGGAGGAGACTGCAGATAATCTTTGATCTATTGGAAGGCTTCTTGATAGCATTTAGTCCATATGAAAGGTACTCCTTTACAAAGCAAATGCTGGAACAAATGGCATTTGTCAACTAGTTGTGCAATGAATCTCCTGATTGATTGTAATTTTCTCTGTAAATTGTGTAGTTGTTTGAGACTCATTGGTGCAGGAATGTCCATGATGGCCTTTACCTTAGCAAGATCAATTTCAATTCCCCGATGAGAGACAATATACCCCAACAGTTTTCTTGAAGTGACTCTGAACACACATTTCTTAGGGTTCATCATAACCTTATACTCTTCATGCCATGTAAAAAACTTATCCAATACATCCAAATGAGTGTCCCATGTAACTAATTTTGTCAACAAGTCATCCACATAATCTTCCATGAACGTGTGCATGTAATCATGAAAGATTGTCATCATAGCTCTTTGGTACGTAGCTCCAGCATTTTTGAGGCCAAAGAGCATAACATTCCAGCAGTATGTACCCCATGGACAAATAAAAGTAGTTTTGTGCTGATCCTCAGGGGCTATCCTAATCTAATTATAGCCTAAGAAACCATCCATAAGCGAGAGTATCTCATATCCTGCCATGAGATCGACTATGATATCTATATTTGGCAGTGGAAATTTGTCTTTTGGACATGCTTTGTTCAGATCTCAAAAGTCTTCACAAATTATTATTTGGCCATTATGTTTGGTAACTGGCATGAGGTTAGAAACCCATTCTAGATAGTCTATTGGCTAAATAAAACCAACATCGAGTAACTTTTTCAATTCTTCTTTAACCAAGAGCGCTATTTGTGGATGCATTTTTCTTAGTTTTTGCTTTATGGGCTTGGCATTTGGTAGCAATGGTAGATCATGTAGGAATAGTTGTTGATCAAGACCTAGCATGTTGGCATATGACCAAGCAAAGTTAACTTGTCTTGCTAAGAAGAAAGCTACAAATTTAGGTTTCTCTTGTTCTATCAGTGATTTAGCAAAGTGTACAATCCTTGGATTATCTTTTGTTCCAATATTTGTCTCTATTGATTTTTCCACCAGCAATGGTGATCTCTCTTGTGTAATGGTGAACACTTCCAACCCTCCATCCTTAGGCACCTCAAAGAGGTTTTCACCCTCAGATATGTCCTTTATTTTTATTTTTTTATGGTCAAGAGGTGCCTTCCGGTTTTCACCTAGTGACATGTTTTCTTTTTCTTGTTCCCTTTTGTGACTGAAGGGTGGAGTAGACTCTCTAAAGTAGGTAATATCATCAAGATCCACGATGTAACCAACCTTATGATCCCCATGTGGTATGTCTTTGCAGATTCCCATAAACTTGGCAATAGATTCATCATTTTCAAAAAAATCCAAGCTAGGTGGTGCCTATTGATCCTAGTCTATGAGTTGGGTGTGGACTAAAGGAAATTCATCATTGATGTTCATGTAGCTTAAGGATATGGGAGTCAAGGTACATATGGAGGTATCATTAGGATCCCAGAAGATGTTGGTCCAAGCAGTGCCATTAGGTAGGTTAGGTTGGGAAGATTCATGCTCAGGAGGGTCCCTTGATGTCTCAATGTCTTTAGAAGTACTCGCATCCTTACCCAAGAGAAACTTAGTATTAGGAATATTCCCTCTTTGTGATGTTTACCCTAGCCCCTTTTTGCGAGTTCATGTGGTTGGTTGGATAGGTTCTATTTGTCCATTTTTGTTTGAACCCAACCCACTATTTCCATCTTATCCTTGTTTCACAAACTCATACCCATCTTCATCTTTGTAGAGCCACGTGGAGATATCCTAGCTCACATCTTCTTTTCTTAATTCACCCCATTTTGTGAAGGTGGTGGGGGTAGCATAAATAGTCTCCTTTGGTTTGATTGGGCTAGGTTTTCTATGAGACTGGCGATGTTGGCAGCTTGTCAATGTAGTATGATCTCTCCATCTTATATTCCCCACATCCTTTGTCATGGATCTGAACCTTAGTAGATTTTGATAATGTGGATGTGTCAACATAATGTGATGAAGTGGAAGGTGGAATTCCCCTATTTATTGGCACTTGATGTAGAGGTGTTTCTCTCAAACGGTTACAATATTGGAAGGCATCAAGATCACTGGCTATGGTGATTTCTATGTCGTTTTAGGGAAATTTGATGCATTGGTGATAATTGGATGACATGTCCTTCATGGCGTGAATCCATGGTCGACCGAGGATGAGATTATAGGGAAGGTCTAGATCTAAGACGTGGAATACAGTATTTAGAGTGGTGAGCCCAACTCTCATAGGGAGTGTGATCACCCCCTTAGAGGAACATTCTACATCATCGTAGGCCTTGATAATTATTTTGGATGGGTGCACGTAGGCCTCAGAATATCCCAATATCATGACTAGCGTCAAAGGACATATGTTTAATCTTGCTCCACCGTCTACCAAGACTCATTGAATCTTGTGTTTATTGATGAAGACTTCAAGGTGTGATGGATCGGTATGGTTAGGTCTATGCGAGGGCAAGTCATGTTCAGTGAATGTAACATGATTGGTAGTAGCTAGATGTCCAACCATGGCCTAGAATTGGTTAACATTAAGATCTATGGGAATGTATGATTCCAGTAGGGCTTTGTCTAAAATGGCCTTATGTTTTGAGGATAGATGAAGCAACTCAAAGATAGATATTTGTGTGGGTGTTTTCTTTAGATGATGTAGAAGATTATATTGTGACTTTGGCTATGGGTCAGATGAGGAGCTTCGTAAAGTCACCTTAGCTCTATTAGTATTGACATCACATTTAGGATGAGACTTGATGGAAATCATGGAAACATTATTATAATAAGCTTTGATGCTATTGACAGTGTACTCATAAGAAACATGGTTATAATTAGGTTGCTCATTTGTCTTGGTGCCTGAACTAGAGGCCTTTCCTGATCTATGATCTTGCAAATGATTGGAAAAAATAGTGTGATCGATATTGGAGGATCCTTGAGGATTATCCAAGACTATGGCACCTCATTCAATGAGATCTTGAATTATGTTTTTGAGCTTATAACAGTTTGATGTTTTATGTCCCTTTATGTGGTGGTATTCACAAAATTCATTATCATTCCATGAGAGAGGCTTGAAGGCATGATCATATTGTTTAACCTCTGAAAGTTGAATGAGGTTGGCTTGTAATAATTTCTTTAGGATTGATTCAATTGGTTCTGGTAGGTGTGTATAGTTCTGTATTCTCGGGGGAACTCATTTTTTATTTTTTTGCATGGCATTCGTCGTTTGTTGTTAGACCAGTGTTGGATTATTTGGGGTTGCTGCTTTGAGAGTAAGGATGAGGCCACCCTTGTTTATTACTTTTGCATCGATAACCCCATCATTTATTTTTGTTGTAGGAAGCATTAGGGTTGCTTTGATTTTTGTTAAAGATTTTAATTATACCCTTGGCTATGAGGGCCTTTTCAATCATTATTCCTTTCTCAACAACCTCCCCAAAGGTCGTGCAACAATGTATTTGTAGTTGATGCATAAGTTATGTGTTAACATTCTCCACAAAGATAGGGACTAGTTGATTCTCAGGTATATGGCAAGGACATTTGCTAGCCAAACTTCTGCATCTTTGAAAGAAAGAGAGAGATGTCTCTCCATCTTCTTGTCTTGTGTGGCATAGCATTGCTATGTTTACATCCATTTCAATATTGTAAGAGAAGTGGTCTATAAACTTATCCGCTAGTTCGATCCATGTCCTTATCCCTGTGGGAAGATGTGCGAACCATTTGAGTGCTTGACCTGTAAGGCTCTATGGAAATAGTCTCATTAAGTATGTTTGGTCAAATGCAAGCTCAAGACATGTAGTGTGGAACTCGTGTACATGCTCAATAGGGCTCCCTTTTCCTCTATATTTGTTGAAATTTGGTATGGTAAAATTTTGTGGGAAAAGAAGCATGTAGATACTATTATCAAAATGGTATGGGCACAAATCCTCCATGGAGTATGCCTTATTGGTTTCCAACAATACTTACATATTGGAAAATTGTTGTTTCAAGGAATGTATTTTATGTGTTAGAACCTCTATGGAAGATAGCGACATGTTGGCAACATTTGCAATTGCATTTTGATAGGGGCTCACTACATTTGCAATGGGTGTGTTTTGAGATCCCATGTTCACAAGTGGATTGGTGTTTGCATTAAGAGGGGTGTGTAATGAAGTTGAGTTTTGATTTTGTGTATTTGGTATGTAGGTAGTGTTGGGATTTATGTATTGATAATGGGGTGGAATAGTTGTGTTGTGTTGGTTTTGGAGTGGGTTGGTTTGAAGAAGGATATTTGGGTCGACTTGTTGTCATATGGGGTTGCCATGGGTATTTTGATAAGACGCACCAACACCTTGGTTAGACACATTGTCATTTTGTCCAAGAGGGTCTATGTTAAGGTTGTTTAAGTTATTACTTGGTGGGACTCTAGATTTATGTTTGCACTAGGTGTGGTATTAACCCCTTGTATTTGTGCTTGTGAGGTCACTATGTGTATTCTTTTTGTTCTTTTGTTTTGACCTAAGGGGTTTGCATTAGTTGTCATCGAAGAAAATGGGTTCACAAAATTCAAAGGTTATGACATGACATTTGCATTGTTGGGTTCAAATGGGGGGGGTACATTGATAGTTGTGGAATCATGTGATGTTTCCCCAAAGAGAATGTTGTTGTGTTCTTGTGTTGGGTTTGTGTGACTAGTGGAAGATGAGGCTTGACCTTGACTTTGTGTGGCATTGTTTGGTGTGATCCTATAATCATATTGATGTCTACTCCTACGGGAAGTTTAGTGCCATTTTCTAAGAGACGCATGAGGTAAGTTTGAGGATTGGCGGCTATCATTTCATCTAAGATCCGCAACAATCTAGGGTCTTGGGAGGCTTCCTCAATTTCTTGTTGGGTTACCCCATGGTCATTCTCTTGTAAAGTGTATTTCTCAAAGGAGTTAGCCATATGGGAATGAGATTCATGTTGCTTGTTAGAGGAGGACCCAAATCTCATTGTGTTAGTGAGGTAATTTAAGGATTCCTCTCCCTTTCGCTTCTTTTGCAACCATGTTTCTACCATATAAGACTTTTTAGCTATGGGTAATGGGAATGAACTAAGGATGGAAATGCAAAGTGGTTATGCACTATGCTATATTTTTAGTATTTTGGGATATAAGTATGCCTAATGCAACTAAGGATGACAATGTAAAGTGACAATACACTATGCTATGTTTTGGGATTTTGGACTTATAGAAATGGAAAATACAACTAAGATTAAGGATGTAGGAATGATGAGTGAACTAAGGCAATGTTTGAAGCTAATGGGATGTGCAACTTTGAAGATTTCGAGTAAGACGATACTAAACGTCAAACTATGACTTATCAAAGTAACTAGTTGAATTTGCCAAGACCTTGAAAGGATAATGTGGAGAATAATTGATTTGAAGTGAGCTCAAACTAGACTCATGAGTTGAGACTCAACTTGTTAAAAAAGATGAACCTAAACTAGACTTATCAGTATTAGGCTCAACTTGTTTGGTTGATTGTGAAGAAAGATGACAAGGTCTTGTATAATCCAATTTTGTAACTATAATAGGCTCAAAGTATGGCAAATTTTTCCTATTTCAAAACCATCAAAGATGACTGAAACTACGAATGTTCTAAAATGAAGAAGACTGATTTTACTAATTTAAGGAAAACTAAACTAATGCAATGGATTGGAGTGTGCTATCTATGGAATGTAATCTAAACATAGGAAAATGAAATGAATGGAGTGATAGAACTAGCAAGTCTCGGATGTCTAAACACAGGTACAGTCTGAATCAAATAAGGGAGGCAAAGGCTCAGAAATCTCACTAAAATTTTTACTACAGGTAAATGCGTCACTTAAGGTCTCAATTGCGGAGTACCAATCAACAAGTGTGACTTAGGAAGGCTCAATTGTAGTCTAATGTCTGATCAGATGCATTGCAGAAGGTTTCAATGGTGTAGCAGGGACCAGCAATTATTTAGGGACTGAAAGATGTGTTTCACTGTCTGTTTGTGGTCTGAAATCAATTTTTCTGTCTGTTTGGGCAGTTTGTTTGGAAAATGAGAAAACACATCAAACATAGAAAACACTTAACATTCAGATTTGGCTATTTGGTGACTCTTGACTCTTGGTAGGTTGGTATTTTGCAAGCTTTCTACCATAAAGTTCACTTAGCCATGGCTCACAAACAATAAAGCATGTACAACCTAATTAGTAGTAAAGGATGTTTAACAAAGTAGGCTTAACTCACCTTTTAGGTGATTTTAAATAGAGAAATTGGAATGGGTAACTAGAGTATGCCATGATCTTGGACCATCTTGACACCTCTCAACTTCAAAGTATAGGGCCCAATCAAGGAACCATGTCACCTTAACCAAAGACTCTACATGGTAAGTAACTTTAGGATACAATTTGCATTCCTTGCACCATAGTGAAAAATAGCCAAAAAGGTCTTAGGCTGCTACAACAAAGGTTCTTAGTGATAGGAACTCCTAAGAACACCATGACATAGTAGTGATGGGAGACCAAAATCTCTAACCCGCATCCAGAATCACCCGGGACCGCAAGGACCACCCCCTATGACACAAGTGGATTGAGCTCACCTTTCAATTTTTTCCCCTTTATATAGCCCACTAGAGATACGTGCTTGTGCTTGAACCTCGAGGTGAACTCCTAGGTAGGCCACCTACTAAAAAAAAAGGGAAAGCCTGTGTTTTGTTCTTTCTCATGCACCCAAGATCGCACATGGCGCAAGGGGAGAGGATACTCAAACAAAACTGTGTTTCTATGTTCTCTTATACCCAAGATCATAGTAGAGGAAAATACTTAAGACATCATGGTGTAGATTTTTCTCAACCCCCAAGACCGCTTATAGCACAGGAAGAATGGTACTCAATGAAAACACAAAGAGCTATTTCTTAACCCAAAACTTGTATGTAAGGGAAGATAAACCATAGACAAGCATGCTTTTAGTGATCTATCCTAAACAAATGTGCAAGCACACCAAACATGGAAAACACTCATTTATTTTAAAGCACCAAATTGAAATGTTCCTAAGTTAACCACACAATGTTCATTTTATGCACCAAACCAAGTGTTCCTATGTTAAGAAAATGTACACACATAAATGAAACCCTGCAGCAAATGTATTAGTAGTTTGAGATAAGGTTCTTTTCCTGGCGAATGCTACAATGTTGCAAATCAAACATTAGTATCAATATAAACCCTTTTCCCTATTGTGCAAAATAGAAAGACAGAAATAAATAAAACTTAAAACTCCTTGTTTATGTATCAGTCAAGTGCAGTTCAAAATGTCTCAGGTGCGTCACACAGAATAGTGACTACATCATAGGGAGAATCAAGTTTGGTTCTTTGTTATGCCGGTACATCGCATAAAACAATGACTACATCACACTACTCAGAGACTGTGGTGTAGGAATCTGCAAATGCATCATAGTGTGTCTGCAAGTCATAAACAATGAAAACTTGCCAAACAACAGACGTAAAATGAAACTCAGATGGTAATTTGAAAACCCTAGAGTTTTAGAATTACTATTAAATAGATGGTTACTATAAATTAGTCAGATTCTTTGAAATATACCCTAGTTAACCTTTAGTATGTCCTTAAGAATTAGCAGAGTATGTAAACATCAAACCCTAATGTTGTGAGCTAAAAATTAGAGGGTTTAAAACTGGTAGACAGAGCAATAGACTTAATTAGAGCAACACTTCAGACCCCTGCAAGACAAAGTTAGCATCAAACATTCAAAAGGATTCTAAGAAACCCTAATCCTGAGACGAGTGTCACTGTTGCCCATAGATGCACCACAGATTAAGGCGACTATGGTGTACAACCCATTGAGTACATCACACTATTCTTGTAGCTAAAAATTAAAACAAATTTGATAAAAATAGGAACTACACTTGAAACCCTAGTTAAAACTCGAAACCCTATGATTGCAAAGATATCTTCACTATGCCAAGAAAGATGTAAATCCCTCAGATATTTGTGGGCAAACTAAAAATGATTAAAGGATGTTTGAAACAATCCAAAAGAACCCTTAAGACATGAGACCCAAATGCTATAAAATCCCTAATGAAATAAATAGATATACAGAGGGTTAATTAGACAAACAGAGCATCAGAATCCATCAATAAACCCTACAAAACCAGATAAGTTAGCCTAATAATGAAAAACAAAGAAAATCTGCCAAATACACATGCAACTGTATCATAGAAACCCTTGGGTGTGTCATAGATTGCAGTAGGTATGACAGACCATATGGCATATGCGTCCTAGAAAGTAGCAGGTGTGTCACATAGATCAGTAGATGCATCGTACTATCCTGTCAAACCCTAAATTTGTTAATTTATGGAAAGTATAGATGATTCACGTTAGGTTCACCAATGTAAGCTAGGGAAAATCACAACTAAATCACTAACATCAATCATGAAACCCTAACTGAACAATGGAGTGCAAAATAGACATAGAAATCAAACATGCAAGCAAACTAACTAAATTCCTAAGCTACACTTGGCTTCCTTCCATTGTTCTCCTTGACTTTGCTTATGATGTTCTCATATTTGCAAACTTGCAATACTCATGAGAAGCTCAATGGACTGATTTAGCAAAACCTTGGAGACTATTCTTGTGCTCTGCAAGCTAGGAAGTGAGAAAATGAGGCTGGAGAGGTGTTTTTATAGAAAGCTAGGGTTGAATGGAGGGCGTAGATTGAGTGTTGACTTTTGACTGAAATGGATGGTGAGGATTGAGTAGGGTTTCCCTCTCACAAGATGACAAGAGGAAATTTTTCATTTGAAAATATGATGAGCTATGGGAAATTTTAAATTAAATAAATTTAGCAATTTATTTAATTTATTTGAAGTGGGAGAATGAATGGGAACCCATAATTAAACAAATGTGATTTATTTAATTAAGTGAGGGCTATAATTTAAATAAATATTTATTTATTTAAATTAATTGAGTGATAAAGACATTGGAGAATGAATAATTAAATAATTATAATTATTTAATTATAGAGGAAACTAAAGGAAAATAGACAAATAATTAAATAAATAAAATTTATTTAATTATAGGCTAGAGATAGGAAAATGGATTAATTAAATAATTAAAAAATTATTTAATTAATAGCAGAATGTGGAATTAAGGAGAGATTGGTGTGAAAATGGTTCTCGCAGGTTCAAGACATTTTTAGGTGTCTACAGGAACATACTTCAACAATTTGGTAAATCGGTCCCAATCGTGTTCCACTGTCAAGGACCCTTGCCTTAAGTTAAGAAATTTAGTAGTCTTCTCATCATAGAAAATTTGTGGGAGTCATCTTTCATGGAAGTGATTAACAAATTAGTTTCAAGTGATATTTTCTTTGATATAGGTGTGTTGCTCCTTAATGTTTAACCGCCAACTTGATGCTTCCTTGTTAACTGATACACCCCCATATAGCCTTTATATTTTCAAAAAAATCCTCAACTCAAAATATTTTCCATCTCTATCAACCAAGCTTCATCAATATCACCTATTTTCTTTCCATCAAAATTTGGAGGTGCCACTTTCTTAAGATCTTTAAACAAGTCAAGATTGTCTATATCTTGGTTTGGAATAGCCATATGTGGTACATTCTCTTGAGGAATTAACTCTTGCATAAGTGGTTCTTCTTCTTGTTCTAGGATATTCTCAATATTACCTTGTCGCACCCTTAAGTCATTCATAGTTTGTTCCAAACTGTTGAGTTTATCTCATTGTTCAATTAATAGGTTGATCATTGCCTCAATACCCACACTATTGTTATCTTGTTGAGCTTGTGTTTCATTATGAGTACGAGTGTTCTGAGCAAGGGATCTTGTTGTTCTTGCCATTACATTCCTATTTTCAACATTAATAATATTGTTTTAAAATATGCTCTTATAATTCGAAAGAAGCATAACTTACATTTTTCTTCTATTAATATTTTCCCTTTTCCAAAACATATTCTTTTAAAATAGATTTAAAATTTGTGTACTCTTCATAAAGCTTTTTTTCCCACAAAAGTTATCAAATATTTAAGACACCTTTTATGTTATATTACATGCAAGTTGTAGTAGGCTCTTAGGCCTAGCATCCAAACCAAGCACTCTGATACCACATGTAAGCACCCACTTAGTCTAATAACAATTTTCTTGATAATTAATCACAAAATATGATGGAGTTAGGTATATTTTTTTATTATTGTCTTAAAATTGATTAATCATGCTTAAAGTTAGTGTGTACACTCTGTAATCTTTTAGTTTAACTAAATACTTAGACAATGACAATAGCCAATTCAGGCTCTTCTGTCCTTTGGGATCACTTGTCCATATAGGATAAAATAACATAGCCAAAATTAGGACATTAGTCTATTTAATAAGGTTTAGATAACATACACAACCATACTAGCTCTTCTATCTAGTATGGGATAGGTAACATATTCAGCCATATAAGCTTATAAGGATAGGCAATTCTAAGGGTGCTTTGATCAAAGAATTTGACTCTTTTGGGACTAATTTGGGTCCATGAATCACTCATTGAGAGGCCATAGTATGCCCATAATACAATGTTGAGGTCTCTATCAATTATGAGATAAAAATGAGTATCTTGTACCTCACCTCAGATTTTGACCTATTTGCCATGTACAAGTAATCCACCCCAAGAATTCTTTTGAGTATTAGTGACAATCTTTATTTTATCTTAGTTACTCTTTTAGATTCAAAGTCTACTTAAGCTTAAAAGAGTGCTATGGATCCTCACAATGTTCTCTATGCCTATGTACTCAGAGCACCCTTCATTCACCAGATTGCCTACATTCCCTATATCTATAGGATAAACGTACATAAGAACTAGATGTACACAAATATGTAGTTCTATTTGATTCTATATTTTATGTAACTATTCAAGTGGGTGTGTAACCATTTCTAAGGCCTAGGTTCCCCAAACAATTCTTCATTGGTTACCACCCACTTAAGTGAAATAGGGATGAAATCCTATAAAAAATAACTACTTTGCAAACATACTCTAAGGAGGTGTTTGGCATTTAAGTTTTGATTGTGTAAAAATTTTCATGTTTATATAGATCACTATTTTTCCAAGAAAGATTTCCCTTTCGTTGGACTTAAATAGTTTTAGTTTTCATTGTTTCTCCTTGGTGATTTAAAGGGATGATGCCACAAATGCCATTGCTATAGCTATGTTAGGCCACACATGTAGTAGTTCAAGAGTGATGGCTTTATCTGTAAATGTGAACCAAATTCATCAAAAATATTGAACATTGTGAAAGTTTGATGGTTTTTTATTCTAACAAATTCAAAGATGACTTACCACTTTATGATCACCAAGGTCCCTCAAACGTTGAGGTGAGAGCATACAATAAAGAAGTGCCCATACTTTAACTTGAATTCTTGAATTATATAAATGATAGAAACAATTTCCTTAGATCATCATAATAGTAACAAGTTTATTAGGACAATCATTTCATATTCTATGTTCACAAATAAAAATAAAATTCTATCTCTACTTATGCAGTGCCTTTTCTCACATTTATTAAAGACCAAGACAAATACAAAATCCCAAGATAACTATTTCAAACTCAAGATTATCTATTTCTTAACTAAATTCAAACATAGTGTAATAGTTATGAAAGAGTAAGATTCACAAGTCATAATTAGAACACCTAAATAATTTTAAGCCATAAGAAAGTACACAATACTTCCATATAATAAATTTCTAAGAGAAATGATAATATGTAGAAACAAGCATATATTTTTAATGCTTAAGAAAACTAAGTTGTGTGATGCCTACATACATATCTTATCCTATATTATTTTAACTCTAAGCTCAGCAAGATTTGAAAGACTTTATGAATAATTAAATGCATTTAATATATTTCTATACATTTCCTTACAAGACTAGATATGTAAACTAGCATAAGGATGCATTCTTCCACATTAAAACTTTTAAAGAACATCTTATTTAAACACTTAAATTACTCTCTTTCACTTAACATTATTTTGATTTCAGTACTAATTTTCAAATGCCATTAAAGATTTACAGACGTATGCCCAGAGATTCAATAAAGGAAAGTTTATTAATATATACAGATAATTGTTCTACAAAGGAAGTTAGTGATTTGATACTACTTGACCTATGGTAGATGATTTCTAAGTTATTATTTGACCAGTATTCTTGGAGGTTCTCTCTACTCCAAGAACTTTGTGTCTCTTAATTCCTATGCCTACTTAACTTAGCCGAAGTGATAACTATTAAGTTATCTACTATTCTGCGATGTTGTAATCTATTGAGAGAGTGTCTCAAAGAGACCTTATTACATGAATGCAATGTTCACAGGATTCTACAATGCGTGGTAGAGGACATGTTATCTGCTAGACACAGTGTCTCAAAGAGACGTTATCTCTTGAGAAAGTAAAATGGGTGAACTATTTTACAAAATGCCTCAAAGAAAAGTGGTCTCCTGGATCGCTATGGATGTAGGATACACACAAATGGATTGTTGAATAATGCTTTAGAACTTTCAGCAATGCGATTGACTGGTATAAAGTCAAATTCCATAACCTACACCAGCGTCCTCCCTACCATGCCTATGGAAGCTTTTGGAAAAGAGTAAAAACATATATCAAGCATAAAGAAGAGAGGAATGTTTTTAGGTATTGTAGTTGCAACTGTGGGTGACATGTATGTAAGATGTGGAACATTTATAAGGTATGTAAACGATTATTCTTAAATATCATCTATTTTAACATTTAAAGATTAATTTTGATTAATAAAAATAGGACAAATATTTAACACTTTTTATTGTGAATAAGTGTAAAATTGATATTGACTGTTTGACTATGGAAATGAATAGTATTTAAATAGAGTGCATAGGAACTGTTAAACAATATGACAACAATTAATCATGACAACACTGATAGCAGTGATAGTAGTATACAATAGTGATATGTTTGCATTGAGAGACTAGAGTCTGCTACTTAATATACAAAATTAGTTGGCTAAGGAAGAATGATAATTTCAGAAGAATACACAGTTAATATGTATTTTCTGAATGCCTGTAGATCGCATATGAATTTAACTTATGAGCATTTATAGTGACATTTTTTTTTTTATTTGGGTCCTAAAAATGCTGCATGCTTAAGTTGTTCTTTCAAACATCTGTGCAGAAGTGGCATAGTAAAAAAGGCGAGGAGATTGATGAAGGATAGAGGAATTCAATGATTCCAAGATGCAGTTGGAATGAAGGCCATAAAATGGTACGTGAATAGTCTGACAAAATCCTAAAATGAAATGAGGTCTCGGGGCCTGCAACAATTGTAGGATATGCATAAAATGGATTTGTTTAAAAGGAAAAAGAAAACTTTTGACAAAAAAATAATTGATAGGTGTAAAACCAGACGTGGCAACCCCTTTTAGCATCCTCATAGTCTGGCGAAATATGAAAGCTTTGGAGCAATAAAGTACACTTTCGAGTAACTAATTCTACATATTTCTATTAATTAGTGGATTAGACAATTGAGTACAGGTCCAATCGCACACCCAAGTTTCAACATTGCGCAAGGGATTATTGTTCGTATTGTGATGAATAAGAGATACAGTGACACGATGTGTGTATAGCATAAACCACACCAACAATGAGATCAATGTAAGTGAGGATTTAATAGATTCATATATAAGAAATGCGTTAAGACACAATATGGGTATGCCAACACATAAAACGTACTTGTGCTACAACTCCTAACATAGTTCAGAGCAAGGATATTGTAACGAACTACATTTAGAACGGGATTCAAAATATGGCCTACAAGATTCTAGACATTTGATTCAAGTGAGTACATATACTAACATGGTTCAAAGGAAGAGATGTTTCAGAAATACAATGAAAAACACTGTGTACTTCCTAAACAGATAGGAAATATACAACATACTAACATTGTGCAGAGGATGGGTACCACAAGAAAGTGAGAATTACAATGTAATCCATCCTATGACTAAAAATACAAAGGACAGAAGTAATTACCTGGAATTTGAGCTATTCTGGATTGATTGTAATGCCCATTGCACACAACCACACCAACAAAAACCTGCTCAACCACTTCCTCTGATTCAAATCTTTCCAATCTCATCAACTTCCTCTTGCATCTGCTAGATTCAAAATCCTATATAACAAGCTCATCTCTATCTTTCTTCTACTTGTTCCCTGCAAAAGATTTCCCAAAAGCTAAGAACACTCAAAAAGCATACCAGAATCTTCTTTTTATAGAACTTAAAAATAGATTTACTAATGTATTTTTTTTTAAGATTCTCATAATAATAATAGAATGGTGTAATAATGAGAATCTTCTTTTTATAGAACTTAAAAATAGATTTATTAATGTATTTTTTTTAAGATTCTCATAATAATAATAGAATGGTGTAATAATGAGATTTATAAAATATAGTAAAGTAAATTAAATGTTTATGGGATTCTACAGTAAAGAGATTCTTTAAAAATAGTAAAGAGATTCTTTAAAAATAGTAAAGAGATAATAAATCCTTTTGTAAATTTAATATGAATGAATGAATGAAAGATTTTACAACATCCACGAAGCCAGCAGCCTATGGGACCAGAAAACAACTCCTCGCACTAGTTTTAACTTTTTTTTCAAGTCAGACCTTCTGCTGTGGATCTTTATCAATAGATTTACCATATTGTGTAGCTTCGACTCCTCAAATAACTCACCAAGGCTGCCCCCTCCCCAACTGTCACCATATTGATCCCGAATATCAGCATATGCCTCGCATTCAGTGATGAAATGCCTTTCAGTTTCAACCACTCCTTGGCTATAAAAAATGCAGGTTCTTTCCGTCCACTCTTCTCTAGGGGTCGTCCACCTACCGGTCTCGCACCTAAGATGATGGGACCTGGTCCTAATCTGAGCAACAAGAATCCTAGCCTTCCCTTTGAGAGCAGCCTGCATATAGACTTTTCCATTGTGCTCCCACATGGCATTGAACTCTCTGACATAATGCTCTTTTTTATGACCAATTGGCTTTGTCCACATGGCAGTCCTGACTTTGTCTAAAACAAACTTTTTTATTTCCTCTTTATTATTATGACAATCTTGCAAACTAATGCCCCACTTGCACATCCATTTGTTGTTTTGTTTCATCCACGTCTTATCATAAATCCTTTCTTAACTCCCCATTTATTTCTTGTCATAAAATCTATTATGTGATTCCTCTTAAATAGTTCTATAAAATAAATAATTATGTGTAAGATTTTCTTTTAAAAATAACCCACTAATGTTTTAAAAAGAAAACTGTCATAGAATAATATTTCAAGTGTCAAAGCCTCTCAAATATAAATATTAAAACTAATTTATTATTTCATTATGCATAAACATATAATTCTTTAATTTATTCCATGTCAAATTAATATATAGTTCAATAAATCAAATGATTTAACTATATAAATTTAATCCAAATGAATCAAGTAACTTATATGATATTTTTTTTAATACATGGTTTGAACATTTTAATAACTTAATACAACATAGTGGTTCTAATAATGAGATCATTTTAATAATTTTATTTTCCTTATGCAAAAAATCAATTTATAATTCCAAAATCTAATTAATTGCCTTTAAGAAAATAAATTTATTTAATAATTATCTCCTTATTAAATTAAATTGGTAAAAGAACATTAAAAACCATCACAAATTAATAAATTGATGAAAATAATGGTTTTGAAAAAGTCGGTTGTGACAGTTGGGTTTGTCTCAAGGTGGTTGTTGATGCATGTTTTAGCACACCAAGAAGTTGGAATAGTGCCAGGTGTTCCCCTAATTGAAGGAACAAAACACCAAGAGTCTTATTTTAATGTTTTGTGAATAAAGACCCAAAATGCCTCAACAAGCAAGCTTTGAGATATCTTGTTCAAGGGACTCCAAAAAAGTCTTCAAAGATTCCAAACATAGCGGGGAGAAGTCCAAATATTCGAGACAAAGTTCACTATAATTTAAATCTTATATTTTAAAGATAGATGTAAGGTTGGAGGTAAATGTTGTAAAGTTGTTATTTTTAGTGGAAGTACACATAACCTAGTGTCTAAGGAAATGGTTGAAAAACGATCGAAGAGATTGAGACACCCATATCCATATAGGGTTTGTTGGTTGTAGTAGGAAGACAAGATATTGGTGGAAGAATGATGTTTGGTGAGATTTAAGATAGGATCATACTATGATGAGGTGTTGTGTGATATTGTCCCCATGGATGTATGTTATCTATTATTGGGGGGGCCATGGAAATTTGTTAGGAATGTTGTATATGGGCGTGTGCATGAAGATGGGGAAAAAAAAGTGGCCACCCCACTTTTTAGTGCTAAGAAACCATAATGTGATCACATTTTCAACTGCCAAATAAAGTCAAAAACATAGTCCCATGACCTCACTTTTTTAGTTTCATTTTCCTATTGCATCCAAAATGCGACTAGGGATTTAACATGAGCACATGTTGAAAGATTGGAAGGAGAAGACCATCAAACACATTGTCGCATTGTCAAACCCATCATGGACGAGGGAAACAAAGTCAAGCAACTGAATAAGGTAGGTTTTTATCAATTTTCTTCATTTCAAAACAAAATGAAGTTATTTTTCAATATTTTAATTGAATTTTTCTTTTTAATTTTTCAATTAATAAATCATTGCAAAACTACGATCTAGATGTTGAAATTCCTGCTGAAGAGCAACCTCAAAACCCTCAAACTCTGCCTTCACATCCTCACCCTCCACATGAAAGCCAACAAAATTAGTTAATCCAAATTGAAGAAAATAAGAAACAACTTCAATCACTAGTTGAAACATTGAAAATTTTGAATACAAGCAACAATCACAGGAGAACCCTTGTCACTTCACTAGAGTCAATTATTTTGAATATTGCCTCAATTACAAAGCAAATCACCGATTGGAAGGACTATAGGGAAGAGTGTCAATAATTCTACGTCGACAAATTACCATACAAACAAGTCAAAGATAAGGAAATTTTGAAAGGTGATCTATGTGCACTTTTCATCGATCCTAAAATGCAACAACCATTACATGGGAGTTGCAAATGATTCCCAATTCATTGGTGTGTGCATCAAGAAATATCACAAAACTCTTGGGATAGATGGTACATAGTTTTTGATGACCTCCCTTGTAATAATAACCAGGTCCCCCAATATTTTTTGAGGAAACTCTATTGTGAGTTTGTCCTAAATGACATTCCAAACTACTTTGACATCCAAGAGTTCCAGGGCAAAGTCAATGGCTCTGTACATGATAGAGAGGATGTACATCATGCCCAAAACCATCCATCGAGACCCATTATGAGGCCACAACATGTCTCACTCCCTTCGACTTTGAAGGAGAGTGTTGAGGTGAAGACACTGCATTCCCTATATTCCCTCACCCAGACTTTAGCACAACATGGTGATGATCTTTTAGAGGGTGGAGATGGTGAGAGCAGTATGCATCGTCGGTCCCTCATCTTTGTGGGTCACGTGGGGCATTGTGTGATGTTGGGACCCAGGACACTACCCAGGATGTAGACATTCCAGAGTGTCAGGATGATGTGATGTAGGGGTAACAACAGGTGATGGACACATCCATATTAGATGATATTGTTCTCACAGATGACCTCTTACATAATATGTTTGGTATTGACTCCTAGGTAATTTTTTAAAAGGTCCTACAATTTAATATATTTATATTTGAAATCTCTAATTAATTATATGAGTAGATATTATAATTCAAAATTAATGTATGTAATTATTTGCACTATGAAATTCTAGGGTCAAAGTATTCATCCTGCATTTGTTAGTCATCTAGTGCAAGGTTAAGAGAGGAGGTCCAGTCAATAGGTATGTAATTTATCACAAGATCGTAAATATAATACATGCAAACTTTTTGTCATATATCAATGGTAATATTATTTAGTTACAATTTGATGATGAACAAGTGGATGTTGGAGCATCACCATCAAGATGATTTCCTTGGTTCCCAAGCAGAACCACTTTCACTGAGGTAAATTTTACCATTTCTAATCATTATGCATTTAAATAATGTTATGTATCTATTTTCCTCAAACAACCTTGAACCCTATATTCAGATGTTGAATATGCAGACTCCTCCTCATCTTCGTCAATTAGCGGAGGTGGGTATTGTTGTAGTTATTTTGTCTACAAATCCTTTGATCAAGGTATGAGCCAATAGCATGTAAATGTCATTTTGTATTTCTTTTTTTATCTCACATCATTTAATGTACATAAATGATATTCATGTTTACTTAAATTTTCTTCTTCATGCTTCTCACAGGATGTCACAACTCCTACCCATCTAGCTATAGAAGAAGAGAGATAACAAATTATCAAGAGGGATCAAAAGTTGGAGGCAAGTGATTAATTACTTATGTCATGTTATATATTTTGAATATTTTCTATATTAATGTAGATATTGTTTGATTGTATTAACAGGTGGAACTTAAAAAATCTCTATCAAGGAGGTCTAGTCAACAGGTGATAGAGGATGAGGAATTGACTGGTTCACCATCTTCATAGCCTAGCAAGGGCCATCGATTATTTGATAACAGTCCAATGGAGACTTGATTTTGGGACATTTTGTTACATATGCATATTTGTCTTTGTAAACATACTTTTGTATGTTACCGATGTATATCATTGTATATGCATGTATGGCTTTATTTGTACATGCCTATATGGCTTGATATATACACTATATGTTATTTTCATGAAATTATGTATATTTTCATGACATTATATGTGTGTGTGTGTGTGTGTGTGTGTGTGTGTGTGTGTGTGTGTGTGTGTGTGTGTGTGTGTGTGTGTGTGATAACATCATTGCAAAATACATTTTGTGCATATCTTACAATCATTGCATTCCATGAGATTGCATTTCTTTGAGGCATCATGTCAAACAATTCACGTGCCTTGTCTATGCTTCCACACTTTGCATACATGTCTACAAGGGTAGTTGCAAATAGAACATCTGACAAATTTCCTATATCCTTTATGCTTTGATGGTTGTCCCAACCCTATTCCAAAGATCCTATTTTGGCATAGGAAATGTTGGATAAGGTTGTGGAATTTGGCTTGACACCTGCCAATTGCATTTGTTTGAAAGTTTCTTAAAAGCCTTATCAAAAAATATATTTTTTGCATATCTTGCAATCATTGCATTCCATAAGACAATATTTGTTTTCTCTAAGGCATCATGTCAAATAGTTCACGTGCATTGTCTATGCTTCCACACAAGTTGCATATATGTCTACAAGGGCAGTTGCAAATAAAACATCTGACAAAATTCATATATCATTTATTCTTTGATGGTTGTCCATACCTTATTCCAAAGATCCTAATTTGGCACAGGTAGGGAGGATGCTTGCAAAGTTGATGGAATTTGGTATTACATGTGCCAATTGTATTTGCTTGAAAGTTTCTAAAGCCTTTTCAAAAAATCCATTTGGGCATATCTTGCAATCATTTCATTCCATGAGATGGCATCTCTTTGAGGTGTCATGCCAAACTATTCACATGCCTTGTCTATGATTCCACACTTTTCATACATGTCTACAAGCGTAGTTGCAAATGCATCTGACAAAATTCCTATATCCTTTATGCTTTGATGGTTGTCCATACCATGTTCTGAAGATCCCATTTTAGCATAGGCAAGGAGAATATTGGATAAGGTTGTGGAATTTGGATTTACACCTGCCAATTGTATTTTCTTGAAATTTTCTTTGAAGCCTTATCAAAAAATTTATTTTGTGCATATCTTGCAATCATTGCATTCCATGAGACAACATTTAGTTGAGGTATCATGTCAAACAGTTCACGAACATTGTCTATGCTTCCACACAAGGTCCATACATGTCTACAAGGGTAGTTGCAAATATAATGTATCTAACAAAATTCATTTATCCTTTATTCTTTGATGGCTATTCATACCTTGTTCCAAAGATCTTAATTTGGCATAGGCAGGGAGGATGCTTGCAAAGATTATAAAATTTGATTTTACATGTGCCAATTGCATTTGCTTGAAAGTTTCTAAAGCCTTTTCAAAAAATCCATTTTCTACATATCTTGCAATCATTGCATTCCATGAGATGGCATCTATTTGAGGTGTCATGCCAAACTATTCACATGCCTTGTGTATGCTTCCACACTTTCCATACATGTCTACAAGGGCAGCTACAAGTACAACATCTGACAAAATTCCTATATCATTTATGCTTTGATGGTTGTCCATACCTTGTTCTGAAGATCCCATTTTGGCATAGGTAAGTAGGATGTTGGATAAGGTTGTGGAATTTGGATTTACACCTGCCAATTGAATTTGCTTGAAATTTCCTTTGAAGCCTTATCAAAAAATCCATTCTATACATATCTTGCAATCATTGGATTCCATAAGACAACATTTCTTTTAGGCATCATGTCAAATAGTTCACTTGCATTGTCTATGCTTCCACACAAGTTGAATGCATATCTACAAGGGTAGTTGCAAATAGAACATCTGACAAAATTCCTCTATCCTTTATTCTTTGATGGTTGTCCATACCATGTTCTAAAGATTCTAATTTGGCACAGGTAGGGGGGATGCTTGCAAAGGTTATGAAATTTGGTTGTACATGGGCCAATTGTATTTTCTTGAAAGTTTCTAAAGCCTTTTCAAAAATCCATTTTGTTCATATCTTGCAATCATTTCCCCAATTTCCCCCATGTTTATGTCAACTTGTGTTTGAGTTACAACATTCCTTCATTTGTGATTTGCATAACATGTTATAATTGCACATGCTTACAACAAGTGATTCATGCTACAATGAAGTACAACATGATGAAATAAGAAGATGCTTATTTACAACACTTAAGAATATGTAGTAGTGTTTCTCATGTCATCAATACATGTTATATCCCTTACTTTCTCATGCAAATGGATAAACTATGTTTTCATCTTCACATACATGGCTTACAACATGTGACAATAAACCACAAGTTGTATATGTTCTTAACAACAAGTATACATGTGATAAAACACCCCAAAACATGCATTGACTTACATGAGTGGTTCTTTTATTAGTGGTGGTGTTCATTTTGGACATAAAATAATAATGGTTATTTTATACGAATTATTCATGGAACTTGTAGTTTGCAATCTTATTCTTTATGCCTATTCCTTTTGTAATTTGAAACAAAATATGGAATTCTTACCCACATTCAATGTACTTACATTAGTGACAAATGTACTTTAACACATAGGGAGAACACCGTTGATGAAAACTAGGATCTTTTCTTATGAATAAGACATCTTCTTGTTGTTGCTACAATCTTAGGACTGTCACAATTTTGCATGCTTTTGACAGTGATAATGAGGGTTTTGGATGCTCAACAAGGTTACCCTCCACTCATAACACCATCATAGTATCCTCATAATGCTTTCCTTGATGATCTACTGACTTAATAGGATAACTGCATGGATTCACTAGAAAAAGGCAAGCCCATGATGTAATACTAAAGACAAGAACCCTAGCAACCATAGGTAATATCCCTACACACAAACATTAATCAAATATGCATGGAAGACCATGAAACCACAATGTAAGTTTGAAAAGATGAAATTTAATCCATTTTGAAACTTCTACCATAGCTACAATAGTCAAAACAACAATAGATCCTTCCATTTTTTCTAAAAATCATCATAAACCCTAGTTTGATAACCATTTCATGTGATTTTTGTAGAACATTCTTTAAGGTACATTTTGTCATTATGTTTTGTCTACTTAAACACTAGATACATGTGCTTACAAGATTATATTTTGTTATTTTTCTTGTGCTAACATGATCATATCTTTTACTCTTTTCTTTGGCTAACATGGATTGGAATGGGTTCATCATCTTCAAGACTATTTGAATATTTGATTAATTCCCTAAAAAACACTGGATCAAGTGAGAACACCATATCAACCTAAGGAGAGTAGAGGAAACACCTAAAAATGGAGATTACAACATAGCTTTTAGTTTAGTTTCATCTACTAGAAAGGTGCTAGGACTAAATTTTTGCATTCAACATCTCCTAGGGCCAAACAGATGATGCCAACACATCCGAGTGGGTGGGTAAATTCTAGGGGAGTTGTCTTTTCAATGGTGAAACCTCCTAGTCATTCTTGGCTACATTGGATGGAGATAGTCTCTTAGAGCCCTGAGATTAAAAAAAAGGTGTCAAACTTTGGACCGGTTGTTCTGTCAAACCGTGACACCTAGGAAAATCTTCTTTGAATGTATAGGTGGATGTTAGGTCAACCAAAAAATATCTACCTTAGTTTTTTTAAAATCAATTTTGTTTGCCTGTGGTGGTAAGGAACACATTGTTCCAAAATGCTTCAGTTTCATGCAGTGGAAAGGTGGTATGAGTGAAATTTTCCATTCCACACCTTGTAGGGACCAAAAGACTATGCCAACACATTGGGGTGTGTGGGTAAACACTAGGGGAGGTCTCTTTTCATGTGCCAAGTGCCCCAGACATTCCAGACTGTAGGCTAGCGACAAAGTCACTTGAGATCCCTAAGACCAAAAAACTGCCAAACTTTGATGGAGTGGTTCTCAGAATTCATGGTACCTAGGAATGTTCTATTCAAACCTACATGTGCATGTGGGGTCCATAAACAATAACCTCTCTCAGTTTTTGTCAACTCCAATTTGTTTGATTGTGTCGAAATTAAATGCATTCTTGCAAAATGCTTCAATGGCAATCAACACAACCTTGCCAGGAGCCATATTTTTTGTTTCGCTCATCATGGGGCCCAAAAAAATACACCAACATGTCAGGGTGGGTGGGTAAATGCTAGGGGAGGACTTTTTTTGTGTGCCAAGTGCCCCAAACATTCTTGGCTACATGCTATCGGCAAAGTCACTTGAGATCCCTGAGAGCAAAAAATGCCAAACTTTTACAAAGTGATTCTCAGAATACGTGGCACTTGGGAATGTTCCTTTTAGACCTACAAGTGTATGTGGGGTCTTTCCACAATAACCTCTCCTAGTTTTTTTCAACTTCAATCCGTTTGATCGTGCTGAAATTAAACACATTCTTGCAAAATGCTTTAGTGGCATTCAACACAACCAAGTTGCCAAGAGTCATATTTTTCGTTATGCTCATCGTGGATCCTAATGGACTATGAAAACATGTCAAGGTGGGTGGTTAAACACTAGGGGAGGTCTCTTTTCATGCACCAAGTGCCATAGACGTTTCGGGCTACAAGATACCAATAAAGTCCACAAACGTGACTTTGTCACTAGCCTGTAGCCTGGAACATTAGGGGCACTTGGCGCATGAAAAAAAACCTCCCCTAGAATTTACCCAACCATGCTAACGTGTTTACATAGTCCATTGGGCCTCATGATGAGAAGAACAAAAAATATGGCTCCTGCCAAGGTTGTACTGAAAGCCACTAAAACATTTTGCAAGAATGCGTTTAATTTCGGCATGTCAAATGGATTGGAGTTGAAAATATTTGAGAAAGGTTATTGTGTATGGACTTGACATGTACCTATAGTTCTAAACAAAACATCCCTAAGTGCCATGGACTCTAAGAACTGCTATGTCAAAGTTTGACAGTTTTTTGCTCTCAGGGATCTCAAGTGACTTTTTTGATAGCCTGTAGCCTGGAATGTCTAGGGAACTTGGCGCATGAAAAGAGACCTCCCCTAGTGTTTACCCTCCCACCCCAATGTGTTGGCATAGTCTATTGGGTCCCACAATAAGCAGAACAAAAAATGGCTCTTGGCAAGGTTGTGATGAATGCAACTAAAGTATTTTGCAATAATGTGTTTAATTTTGGCACAGTCAAGTGGATTGGAGTTGACAAAAACTAAATGAGGTTATTGTAGATGGACCCCACATGTACCTGTAGGTCTAAATAGAACATTTCTAGGTGCCATGAATTCTAAGAACCGCTCCATCAAAGTTTGGCAGGTTTTTGCTCTTAGAGATCTCAAGTGACTTTATTGGTACCCTGCAACTTGAAATGCTTGGGGCACTTGACATGTGAAAAGAGACCTCCCCTAGTGTTTACCCACCCATCCCAACATGTCATATCTATTCGCTGGGCCCACGAGGTGTGGAATGCAAAATTTTAGTCTTTGAACATTTCTACTGCATGAAACTGAAGCATTTTGGATCAATGCATTCCTTGGCACCACAAGCAAATGAAATTGATTTTAAAAAATTGAGGTAGATATTTGTAGGTAGACCTGACATCCACCTATACATGCAAATAAGATGTTCCTAGGTGTCATGGTTTGATGAAACAGCTGGTCCAAAATTTGACACCTTTTTTTTGTCTTAGGGCTCTTAAGAGACTGTCTCCGTCCAATGTAGTCAAGAACGACCAGGAGGTTTCACCACTGGAAATACACCTCCCCTAGAATTTAACCATCCACCTGGACATGTTGGCATCATCCATATGGCCCCATGAGATGCTGAATACAAAAATTTAGTCCTATCACCTTTCTAGTAGATCAAACTAAATTAAGTGTTATACTTGGCTATTGATAAAAAAGTTTGATAGTTGGTTCTTTGGCATGAGCCTACTTTAAAGGTGTTCTCACTTGATCCAATGTGTTGTAGGACATCAATTAAGGCTGCCCTTACCACTATTATCAATTCTTAGCACCAAATATGAAGAAACACATGAAGGTTTGTCAGATGAAATCCTTGTCATTAAAACTCATAGTAACATCATGAGATTATAGTCTTAATCTCTTCATAGGATATGACAAAGCTAGTTTGAAATAAGATCCTTGTATGATTTCATGATGCAAAGATAAGTTTGATGTACAATTTGCAACTTTGGTTTCCATAAATGAAACCATAATGTAACATGATGAAACAATCTTTGAAGGAATCCCTATCACTATGATGCATGAAGAACCATGGCTTCTCCCAAGCCTGATAGAGGATATTTTGGCAAATAATACTACCATTGGTACTATGAAACCTTCAGAATCTCAGGGCCTGCAAGACAAATAAGAACAATCATCAAGTTGACTCCAAAGGACATAATGGCATGACCATTCAAGAAAACATAATCGCATGACCCTTCAACTGAATGAACAATCATCAAATTGACTCCAAAGGATATATCATCATGAAATAATCATGAAAACCTACCGTACTTTCCTTCCAAAACCAACTTGATAAGGATTTTGCCTACCTCCATCATACTCAAATCCTACATGCAAATGCAATTACACTATTTAGCTATAATGAGCACACCAACATGATGAAATGAGATAATGCCATCAAAATACCTCCCCGTGCAGTATAATCTTTGGCTTGCCTTACCCCCCCTCTCAAACCACTTGACTTAGTTTCATCAAACCAACTCACTAATCACAACCTTGGGGAATATCCAAATGCATCAACAACCATGCCATTCGGTCACGAGATCTATAATGAAATAGAGCTAATCAACCAGCACCAAGGAGCACCTATAATAAGGTAAGAAAAATGTCAAAAATATAGAAGATGAAATGAGGACAGCAAAAAAAAATAGCATACATTTATATCATTCCACTGATTCAATCTAATGAACCATCTGGATATGCTCTACCCTTTATGGTGTCAAGTATTACTTCATGGTCAAACTTGCAAACATTCCACAAGTTTCTATTCAGTAGTCTTCCCCCATATTTTATCAAATGACCGTTTGATCCTACAACAAGTTTAGAATAATGAATAATCTTCCTATGTGTGTCAAAGTCCTTGAACAACCACATATCAAACTTCTTCATTGGATACCTTCTAATCCATGTTCCAGTAACAACCATCAATTTTGTAGGATACTCAATGTTTTCTCCATCTATGATAGGGGTTGTCAATTTATTTTGTGCCTCAACACAATGACATAAATAATAATTTATTCTCTCATCATTATCTTCATTTGTAATAACTATATATACATGCCCTATAATAAATTGCACAAAAAAAATTCAATAAATGATAAAAAAATAGTACATCATAATTTACAATAAATAATCATTTTCATTAAGTAACATATTACCTGGATCAACTAGATCTATAATATGGTCAAAGTAAATCGATGATTCCATCTGTATAAGTCGTAGTGCTCCTAGAAGTTGATAGTTGGAAGTGGGCTTAAAGATCTAGCACGCCATTCATCGATCCATTCTTTTGACTCAATCATTTGAAGAAAGATCTGTACATGATGAACAAAAACATATCATCTACCTCAAATAAATAGTCCATGAAGCTGCATTTGAGCTTCTAAAAGAGTGGAACTCACTCAATCCTGTCAATGTACAACAATCTTCATATTTTGCAATGTTAGGTTCTTCTATCAACCAAAAGAATTTATGAACTATAGACTTACCTTCATTACCTGGACCAATTGTAGAGTTGCACCATTCAATGATGGATGCTCCATCTATCAAATTTGCACTATCCTTGTACTTCAACTCTTCTCGTGCTAAGGCTCTTTTAATACATGTTCTAGCACCATCATGCTCCCCTTTTCCATACCTAGCCTCAGGGAAATTCCATATATGTTGAACACCACTAAATATATGCATCCTACTCAACCAATAAAACATTCATGAATTCTTAAATTGTGATAAAAAATTATTTGGTGATATGATATGTTGATCAAACATGATGTTCTAGCTACTCAAATGACCATAGAACATCTGAAAGCAACCTTGCACAAACTCTATAGAATGTGTGTGATCATCACTAATATAAAAATGATACTCTCTCAATATCTTTCTATCTTCTTCTATATTATCAGGTGCATGAATGAATGCTATATGTATAAATATAACAACTTGAGTGGAGTTATAGTATTGTGATTGAACCTCATTCTTTGGTTGTAGTGTATAATTCTCTGCAAATTCAACAATTGACACAATCGTACAAAAAGGAAATGTGGCTTTACATAACTTTAATTGCAAGTCCAACCATCGAGCTCTATGTGTATGCCTTGCATACTCATAAACTATCTTTAAAACAAGGCATAAATGTAGATACTAGTATTTCTTCACTAACCAATTCACACCTTTTTGCTTCTTTACCATCTTTTAGACTGTATGCCACTATCTTATATTTTCCAAAAGGTACTAATTCATTTCCAATTGCATGTGCACTCTCCATGTGTACACAAGTTCTCAAATGTTGCAAACCACTACAACTATCACATGTTCCATCCAAACATGATGTCTTATAAAACAGTTGTCTATCTACCATTTCACAAAAATGCTTGAAATGAAATCTCTTGCTGATTTAGGTGGATGCTCTATCATACACTCATGCAAAACATTGTTAGTATGCAAAGATACACATATTTGCCAATAAACATCATAATGCATAGAAAATTCCATGTGAACTCTACAACAACAAGTTGCACGTATGTGGTTTATCAAGTGACATAAAAAGGTTTTGTGATTTCAAAATACATTTGACTAAGTTGAATTTGAGGATAAGTAGCTACAAATTTGGAGAAAATTTGTGTTTGAGTCATATCTATTTAAAATGTTTTGGATGTGGCTCATGGTTTTGACAACCAATTCTCCTTCTTACAACATCCCTTGGATTGGGAGATACTATTGTGTTATTGGACCAAAACTCCTCAATTAGGGATTTTAAGGCTTCAACTATGGCTTTATCTTTAAATGGGAGTCTACTGTAAAATGTCCATAGTCCATTGCTATTCGGGTCCTCAATTCATTCATGCCTCCCAATGGCTGTCATCAAAGTTTTTATATTTATCTTTAGTGCTTGACTTTTTTTCTTATCATTTGAGATTTCTTTCTTTGATTGCTCACAATAGTTGATGTAATGACACGTAATGTAGAATTACTATCTTTAGTGTGTGAGGTGGAACCAATGTTTTGATATGCATTGATTAGATTTCTTACAATAGATTTTTCACTATTAGGACTTGATGTTCTTAGGCCAATAATCTTCATGATTGGCCTAAACTTTAGATTTTTCATCATCTAAACAAAGAATTGACATCTTTCAGTCTCACTTATGTTTTGAAAAAACATGTTCCATTTCTTATTCACATTTCTTCTACAAGTATGTTCAGGAGTCTTATCAAACATTGGTTTTAGAATATTCTCATCAATTTCAATAAAAAACTTAGGCCTTTTACATGAAATTCTAGGAGGTGTTCTTAATGGCAAACTTGATTCACAAGATAAATTTTGATCACTAAACACTTGATTGATTGGTGTATCATCTACTACAACATTTACAAATGCATCATAATTTTCAATTGGAGATTGAAATTTTTTTACATTATCAAATTGAGATGGAAAAGATGACATACCTTCAAGTTCTCCCACATTTGATTTCTTACTTGCATGAAGTTTTTTCATTCATTCCCTTTGTTTCTTCAATTCATTCCCTCTCTTGAATGCTTCATCATCCAATTCAATTGGCAAAGATGATTCACCTTCATTTGTCAAGTTCAATTTCTTATTGTCACGAAGTTGTCTCATCCATTCTCTTTTCATTGCATTCTTGGCTTCACACTCCTTTGCTGTTAGATTTTTTGATCATTTCCTTGGAATTGTATTCAATTATATATCACTCTAAAACAATGGTCAAAAGAACATAAGAATTATCTAATAATTTATCAAGTTATAATATAAAACATGCATAATTACATTGTTTTTTGTCAATGTAAAACAAAAAACTAGTTAATTTAGTCAATCTAGTGTTGCAATCCCTCAAAACATGAAAAATGCTTTCCAATATCAAATTTGAATTTAAAACATGTAATTGGAATCTTGTGCATCGAAACAAGAATAGAAAGTGCATCAATTTTATCAACCAATGATGGGAGAACCTCAAAATCATGAAAAGTTTCTTTCAATGTCAGAAAAGCATAGAACAAGGAATAAAACAAAGCATGTGCACTGAAAATCACTTGGCATGCATTTACGCAGGCCGTTAGACATTATTTTAACTAGTTCAAAATGTTCTCGCATTATAATGTGAGCACATTATAATTCGAGTGCATTCTAAACTAGCCAAAATGTTATTTATCATACTCTCTTCTACTCTTTCACAAACCCTTTCTCTCTCTCTCTAGATATCTCTTTCTAATTCTCTCCATCTCTTTCTATTTATTCCTAACCCCTAAACCTTTATCTCCCTATCTCTATTGTACCTCTATCTCTCAATTGCCTAAATATGCCAATCCCATACTTAGGGTAGGTCTAAGTTCCCTAAACCCAAACCCCCAACCCCTATCCCTCCCCTATGTCCCTATCTATATCATCTCTTTACCTCTCAATCTCTCTCCCTATGTCTCTGGACATGTCCCTCACTCTCTATCTCCCTATCTCTCCCTTCTATCTCCTCTATCTCTCTCTAAATCCTAAACCCCTAAACCCTAAACCTCAAACCCAAGCCTCTCTCTCTCATTTATATCAAAAATATAGAAGGTGAAATGAGAATAGCAAACAAAAATAGCATACATTTATATCATTCCATTGATTCAATCTTATGAACCATCTGGATCTTCTCTACCCTTTATGGTGTCAAGTATTACTTCATGGTCAAACTCATGTGTGATAGGTGAAAAGTCAGGTTTAGAAGATCAGAC
The DNA here is from genome assembly GCA_027924645.1 of Cunninghamia lanceolata. NCBI lineage: Eukaryota > Viridiplantae > Streptophyta > Pinopsida > Cupressales > Cupressaceae > Cunninghamia > Cunninghamia lanceolata. Next base: position 3,118,042 of record BSBN01000774.1, read on the forward strand.
ATAGTCATGAAACCCTAACCCTACCATCATCAAGGAATCTAATCTAAATGAAATCAAAGCATAATGCAATCCAAGCATAACATCACCTAGACCGTGTGATTCCTTGTTTAAGAGATGTGGACTGCTTCTTCAACAATGAACAATTACAAAGCTGAAAGCTGCCATGATGGATGATAAAAGGTCAATTGGATGCTCAGATGCTCAAGATGATAATGTGGGTGCTATATGATTGCTGGATGTCTCATATGGAATGAGAGGGTGTTTATATAGGACTCAACCAAGATCAATCGACGGTGGAGATTCAGAGGCTACATGAATGGCTAGGATTGAAAGATACTAAATTTAGGTCCCATTAGTTGTGCATGTGAAGGATATGAATGAAAGTTGTATAACAACACATGATTGACTAGACAAGTGTTGGAATGTGATAAAAGATAAGTGTTTAATTCAAATAAACTATTTGAGTTAATTGGGATATGAGTTGGATATTAATTAAATAAATAAAATTTATTTAATTAATAGGATGGGATAAGATATGATGTGGAAATTAATTAAATAAATAAAATTTATTTAATTAATTGGGATGAGGATAGGATATGATTGGGATATGATGTGGAATTAATTAAATAAATAAAATTTATTTAATTAATTGGCTAAGTAGGATGAGGATGGGATTGAATGGGATATGATATGGAATTAATTAAATAAATAAAATTTATTTAATTAATTGGCTTAATGGATAATGATTTAACAAGGTGTTGCAAGACATGGACAAAGTTGGGACAAATTTGGGTGTCTACATTTTGCCCCTCTTTGATACAATGTTTGATAGAGCGTTGTGTCAAAGAAGATACGATATGCATTCGATAAACAAGTTATGCCCCAGTGTAATTGGTAGGTGATGCCCCCTCGAGAGGTAAGCCAGACTAACCAAGAAGGGCTAGGTTGCCTCGCGATAGAAGAAAAAGGTTAAAAAGAAGGCAGACGTGAAGAAAATGGGGGTTGGGTGGAAGAAAATACGCTGTGGCATAGAAGAATTAGGGTTTTGAGAAGGGCTATAAGTAGGTTCTACAATGGCAAATAGGCTCATTTGTGCTCATTTGTGCTCAGAAACTAGAGAAATCCAGAGCTCCAGAGAGTGAGAGTTGCAGAGCTATCAGGATGGTTATTCCACGCAGGGATCATCGTGCGGAGTGAGTGAGGACACATGGGTGACTAGAGGGAGCAGGCGCACTGGTACATTTCAAAACTTTTCCCAAAAGCATGTAATTAATAGCCTAAAAGCGTAATTAATGCACACATGTCACCAAAAGTGACTAGGTTAGGAAATAGCAGTTTTAGGTCACTTATGTAGGAATATAGAGTGCTTGTAGTAGTCTTGGTCACTTTTGAGTGCAGCTAGGTTGCTTAGGCAAAAAGTGGTTGCATCCTGTCGGCGGGAAAAACAAAGGTGAAAAGCATGCAAAGAGCAAAAACACTTGCTTAAGGGCAAATAGCTGTCGCATATAGTAGTTTGGCTCGCATCTGAATAGGAATGGCTCGCATAGGGTGAAAAGTGTGTGTCAAGGGCTAGAATGGTCGCGAATGGTAATTTAGCTCGCTTAGGGTATAAAACTAGACGCATATGGGATATAGGTCACATTTAGGATAAATAGGGGCGCATGTAGAAGATAACGTGCGTATGAAGCAAGAATAAGTGCTTATAGAAGTAGAGCTCACTTATAGTTAAACAGTAAGCGCATGAGTAGAAATAGCTCACATATAGACAAAACAGGTGCGCAGGTAGTAAAGCTAGTCGCTAGTGAGTGGGGAATAAGCGCATGTGGTAAGGTGACCACTTATGGTAGGTGTAAGGTAGAATAGCAAATAGATAAGTAGATTTTGATATGAATGACTAACAGAATGGACTGACAAGGGGAAATGAATGATGTAGGATGTACTACCGCCATTGCTATCACGAGAGCCACATCTGAGAGATTTACGGCTGGTGAGACGGTTAGATGCAGAGGAGCGACTGGTGTTAGAGGTCCTTGGCTTGGAGCATGTATCACGATTAGAGCCAGTGCAGGCACATCGGGGGCTGATGACAACGATGGTGGAGTGATGGATGAGCAAGCATAGTTCATTCTTGTTACCAACAGGAGAGGTGACCATCACCTTAGAGGATGTGTTCTAAATTTTGAGGATTCTGATAGATGGGGAGCATGTGGACTATGATCTAGATATGGGTCCAGTGGCATTCAGAAGATTATTTGGGACACCAGACATCGGAGCAGAGGGTTCAGAGATTCTGATAGTGAGGATGGAGGAGTTCTGCGATAGGTTACAGCGGGTAGTAGTGGCTACCATTAGATGGCTAGTGGGCGATAGGAGAGCCAGAGGTTTCCGAGTAGGATGGGGGACAGTGATGGAGGGCATGTTTTCATATGGCACAAGATATGCATGGGCAGAGTGTGTGTTGGGACAGCTCTATCATTATCTGCATGATTGCACTTATATGTTTGGAGCGAGTATGTCAGCAGGAGTGACAGTGTTACATGTATGGGCATATGAGCACATTCCGGTTACGAGACCAGAGGGATGGGTGGCTAGAGTAGCAGGAGAGCCATTTGCGCGGATGTATAGAGGAGCTTTGACATATCGACAGTGCCTAGGTGTGGTATACTAGCGGAGGAGATTGGATGAGGTGGATAGATTTGTATGGAGTCCATGGCTAGGATGTGAGCACTGGGATGAGGAGGATGCAGAGCTTGTCTATGCTAGACAGGCGAGATATAGTTTTGGACATGGCGTGTATATTATAGAGCACTATTTGCCAGAGAGAGCTTTGAGACAGTTCGGGGAGGCACAAGTAGTACCAGTAGGTGATGCCGTTTTGGGGAGGACGAGATAGGAGGTATTTGATTGGGGTCCAGAGGTTGTGGTTGAGACAGCTTTGGCAGAGAGAGATGGATTACAGCCAGTAGCATGGCAGTGGAGACAGGGTCCTGCAGATCCAGGCACATTACCAGAGTATGATGTACACTGGGCGACAGCTAGGCCAACTCAGTTGACACGGGATGGGGAGATTGGAGAGATTGGGATGGAGAGACTAGTTCGGAGGAGACGACGACGGGCTCCACCAGCACAAGCTGTTGTGCCAGCAGCACCAGGGATACAGATGCCAGAGCAGGTGCCAGGTCAGCCTGCTATAATAGCACAGCCTCAGGGGCAGATATTAGTAGGTGATGATGTTGGTATTCAGCAGCTGCAGAGATGGAGGCAGCGAGCACAGATGAGGCTGAGGAGGGTGGAGATAGATAGGCATCAGGCAGTGATTAGTCTATGGCATGCGAGAGCACAGTCACAGACATATCAGGCTCAGCTACAGTTGAGAGCACAGGGGGGAGATGGAAAGGATGACGGTGCTTTAGCTAGAGTGACTGGAGAGAGAGATGCGGCTAGACAGCATGAGCAAATGATGAGACTAGAGTGAGACACTGTGATACAACAGGTACAGGCTATGAGAGCAGAGAGGGATGGTCTGTGAACTAAGAAAGATAGGGCAGTGCAGCAGCTGCAGGGGGTAACCAGTGAGCGAGACAGAGCAGTGGTGGCATTGGGGACTGATGGAGCTATGATATACTTGGCTACATAGTTGACAGAGGTATAGGCAGAGCTTCAGAGAGTGCAGGGTGAGGCTGAGTATTATAGAGGCTTGTACTATGGAGCTGTGCCGGCAGAGCAGAGGCAACCTAGTTTCAGGAGCAGGTCAGGGGCTTCGATTTCACAAAGATCAGGGGGATCTCGATCAGTAGCCTCAGTGATGGGGCCACTGAGAGATGGAGGACCAGGTACAGGACCTAGTGGTCATGGTGGTCAGGGCGAGGGAGCTACCAGTAGTCACTAGGGCTACTTTTGTTTATATTGTATCATGATGAGGCCTAGAGCCGATTTTGTACATTTAGTTTGTCAGGGCTCAGCTTGTATTGTAGACACTTGTATTTTGACACACATGTATATATATATATGGTAGTTTTGGCGATCTATATGATGTTGTAATGGTTCTTATGTTGATATTATGATGGCTATGCATGTTGTGTGTATATTGTTATGGATTATATATGGATGTTTATGCAAATGTTAATGGATGGAAAATATGTGAATATGTAAATGGTAATGATATGGATAGACTTATGCATATAGATAGATGGTAATGAAAGATATATGATGGACTTATGTATGTCTAACACACTTGTTTTGCAAGAGCAGGAATATGGACAAAAGATGATGGAAATGATTGATCTTGGCTGAGTATGATGGAATGAATAGATAGAATGAATAGATAGGATGATGATGGGGAGCTTTCAAGTAATTGCTCAGAATGAAAAGAAATGTAGTCCTTATGTTTGATATAGCATATGGATGTTATGCACCAGGGTATAAGAGACCAAGGTGTCGAGATATCCAATGCACAACTAGCGTGTTACAATCTTGTCTAAACACATGAGGTCAAGATGTTGAGCCAACATGCACAAGATATGAATAACAACTAGTGTTGGACTTTGACGCTACAAGCAATGGTTTGAGCTTATCTCCACTACACATAATGATAGCTTGCTGGTTATATGTATGGAGTTAGTCTTAACATAGAATAGTCTCAAATGCATAAGAGATTGTTTAGCTTCTCAGATGCTAGAGATATTGATATGTAAGATGCTAATCCCAACACGTACAAGATACCAATATGCATAGGAAGAGGATAAGATCATCCCACAAACACGGCATACAAAAGCTATATGACCATGCCCTAGTTCTTACTTCATCGCAACATACCAAGATATAAATGGATCGAGGCAGTCTTGATTAGGCATAGAAAAGGGACAAAAGATAAATCAAAAGATAAATCAAAAGATAAAACAAAAGATACTGTCATCACGTTCTCTTGCCAAACATTAGGTGCTCTTGGGTAGATCAAGATGGCACCTTGTTAAGAGGAAAGCTACATCCTGTTGAAGGCTAAAGTTGGTGATAAACTGCTATAGTGAATGTTGGCTTAAGACATGCGGACAAATAGCTTCTAGCATACCTTTGATTGGTTAAAGTGCTTGAGCTTTCAATATACACATGGTTTGCTTCCTGTTTGAGCTGATCAAAGAAGAAGAAGATGGGGTGGATCATCTGTGCTTGAGTACTGGAAACTTCCTTCGTATTCCAAACTGCCTACATACCCTGTATCCATGGGATCAAAGCACATTTACGATGAAGATGAGACATGATGAATATGTAGTTCTGGGTTTTATTGATGATGTAAGTGATGAAAGATAGAAGAATGTGAGCTGAAAGATTGAAAGATGTTGAGAAGAAAGATGAAGGATGAATGATGAAAGGGGCTATCGTCTTAGCCTGAATCAGAGTGCTTCCTTCGCATCTCAGATTTCCTACATACCCTATATCCACGGGATCAAGGCGTCAATGATAGAGCTGGATGTAGTTCTTATTGATGTCACTAATTGGTTGGATGTTTGATCAAGCGATGTTTGTTGCGATTGTTGGATGAATGTGGATATATTGCGAAGATATGGGTCTTGGTTGCAAATTGTTAGGTCACATTTGTCGTTGGATATATGCCATGGCTGAAGTTGATAAAGTTTGCTATGTTGTAAGCTGAGTTGTTTGATGTGTTATGAGCTAGAGATAGCAGTATCCACTTCCAAATAAGACTCAACAAATGCCCCCAGTGCGAGATGAGGTTGATTATGTAGAAGCGACAATGCGGAAAGGCTGTGGCCAAGATGCTAAGGTGCCAAAAGATATAGGTATCGTGACAATGTCTCAAATATGATAGCTAGCATTGGCAAGGATGAAGATGAAGATGAAAGGCTATGCATGGCATTGCGAGGTGGATTGTGATTATGGACTATACAAGATGAAATGGGGAAATATGATCAAACGAACCAAGCAAATGAGGAAAGCTGGTCACTACACATAGCGCCTGTTTGCCAGGTTTTCACTATGGTACTTATCCAAGGCGCCTGTTTACTAGGTTTTCACTAGAGGACGGATTATTTATCTTATGTTTTTTTCTTTTTTTTGTTTTTTTTTTTGTTTTTTTTTTCTTTTTTTTTTTTGCTTTTAGATGGGTAGCCGATTACACATAGCGCATGTTTGCCAGGTTTTCACCATGGTAATGGATAGGAAGGACTCAAGTGTCTAGTTCAATGAATGTTGGTTGTCCCATTAGAGATGGATGTCATTGCGCAAGCCATTGTTGTTATGCTCCAAGATGTTGGTAAGGGTTTGCATGGGAGAAATGGATTAGATAGGAAAGTGGTTTTGAGTGTGGAGTATGTAAAGTGCATGCAAGGATAGATGGATTGGAATAGTGGACTATGGTGTGGATTATATAGGGCTTATGCAAAAGCATGGACCATAGGAAGGTGATTGAGGAGATATGTAGGATAATGGATGGAAGATGGGGAGACGTAGCTATGTGAAAATGTTGCAGAGTGGAAGGGAATCATGACCAACGGTTGCACACACCATGATAAACATTAAAGCTTTTGGTGAGATGGTGGTGTAGCAAGAAATGGAGATGTTTGCTTAGGAGATGGTTGATGAAGTGACTTAGGAACCCACATAGATTTAGTATTTTTAGTGCATTTGCTTTGCTTGTGGGGTTTTTGAAAGGAATGGAAGTTTTGGATAGATAGAGGCTCTTGGATGGAGGTAGGTGATTGGGATTCTTGAGAGGTGGATAAGGATGCCTCAATTGGTTGGTTTACTCATGTGCTTAGGGAGCCAGAACCTTTTGGTTGTAGGCTCTTCTTGTGGATTGATAGTCTCAGCGAGTTCTTTAGAGGTATTGGGCTATGATTCTTTGCTTTGATGTCCTAAGGCATGAGAATCCTTAGGATTCTTGGTAGGATTTTCATCTTTAGAAGTAGAGGCATCCAAATTTTTATTATTTTTAAAGTGTATGGATTGGATGACAGAGGGCTTGGTGGGATGAATGGAAACTTTATGCTTATACCGTATGTGCATTTGTTGGTCATGATTAGGAATGTAATGGTGAATAAAGGGATAATGAGACATTGGTGGTACGGGAGGTGAGGAAAATGGAGGAATATCTGGAGTTGGAAGTAGTGGAGGTAAATTAGATGGTGGAAGATGGACAGTCACATGCTTATGAGGTTTAGCGTGTGATTGTTGACGAGAAATGGCAGACTGAGGATGGATAGTGGGATTAACAACATCTTTAACTTGGAGGGGCCGACGATTGACATCGAGACTAGGAGTGCTTGAAGAATTAGACTTGAGTTCTTCATCAGATGGGGATGAAGGGGTTGTGGAAAGCATGAAGATGGAGGACCCTGAAAAAAGGTTGGTGAGATGAAAGGAGGAATCACAAGGGTAATGGAGTTAGAAGTCTCTCTCCCCAAAGAAGATTCAACTTCCTCTTGCAATGTGTACTCACCGGGGCCATGTTCGGTGTACTTGATATGGAGATTATAAGGGGTTTTGCTAGATGAGGGCTTGAGGAGATTGGATGGATCTACATAGGATGATGATGGATATGCCTCGGTGTTGATAGGGATACGGTTTGAGTTCTGATATTTAGCTTGGAAGGCACGACAGAATTCAAATGGATTGGGATCAGCTTGAATGGTAACCTCAACACCGTTATGTGGAAATTTAAGATATTGATGGTATGTAGAAGGAATTGCCTTAAGGGCATGTAGCCATGGGCGACCAAGGATGATGTTATAAGGGAGGTCAATATCAAGGACTTGACAACAGGTTTCTGTGGTAACCAGCCCAATTTGGATAGGCAAGAAGATAATCCCTTCGGTATCTCTTTCAGCATCATCATATGTTCTTATAGTTATAACCTTGGAGGTGTCAACATCTTTCTCAGAATATCCCAATTGCTTGATAAGTTTCAAAGAACATATATTAAGACCAGCTCCCCCATCTATCAAGACTCGTTTGATATGGCGTTGTTTAACAAATACTTCAATATGGAGGGCTTCGTTATGTGAAGGATGAATGGAGGGCTGAAGATCTTTGTCAGAAAAGGTTAAGTGACAAGGAGCTGCAATGCTAGCGACCATAGATTGGAATTGCATGATATTAATATTATTAGGCACCGAAGACTCTTGTAAGGCTTTATCAAGGATAGCTTTATGTGCGGGGGATATGCGGAGCAGCTCAAGAATAGATATGTGCGCGGGTGTTTTGCCAAGGTGATCCAAGAGGTTATAGTCAGAGAGAGATCAAGGAGGATGTGGAGGTGCTCCTTGAATAGTAACTTGACCTCTTCACATGGTTACGGCACAATCAGGTGCTATCCCTTGGACAGTAATGGTAGAAATGCGAGCATGGTCAATGCGGCCAATGGTAGATGATTCATAGTTATACTGAATAGCATTTCCAGCATGAAGGTTATTTGTCTGATCATGAGATGGAAGTGGATTCTTGAAAGTCTCTAGATCATAGTTTGATGTTGATTGTTGGGCAAGTTGAGTCGTTGAAGGTGTGACATTGATTAAACCTTGATCAATGCAATCTTGGATAACATGTTTTAACTGCATACAACCATTTGTTTTGTGTCCTTTAACTCGATGGTAATCACAATACTCATTTTCCTTGTACCAAGGAGCTCGAAAGAGTGGTTTGCCATTTGGTGGTGCATCAGGTAGAATAATATCTCCTACTTGAAGTAGCTTTCGAAAAACAACTTCCATAGGTTTCGCAAATGGTGTAAATTGTCGGTGTGGATTGGAAGTCTAGCGTTGGTTTCTTCATTCTGGAAAAGGTTGTGTTGGTGTAGAGGCTGCTTGAATGTTGATGGGAGCTCTCATAGTTTGAATATTCTTTGCGTCTACAATACCATCATTTACAACATTCTTGTTCTTGTTCCAAAAGTGAGACTTATCGTTGGAATTCTGAGGAGAATCTTTGTTGTCGCGAAAGATCTTGATAGTTCCCTTCGCAATGAGAGCTCGTTCAATAATAACTCCTTTGGAAACTAGTTCGTCAAAGGTGCTAGCACTTTGCAATTGTAATTGGAATGACAGCTTAGGATGAAGATTTTGAACAAAGATTTCAAGCTGTTGTTTCTCAGGTATTTCCCATGATAATTTGCTAGCCATATTATGCCATTGTTGGGTAAAAGTAGAAAAGGGTTCGCCATGGCACTGTTTGTTGTTGACAAGGTCATTCATGTTTACCTCATGTTCAATGTTGAAGGCAAAGTGTGATTGAAACTTGTTTGCTAATTCCGCAAAAGATTTAATGCTTGGGGTTAAATGAGAAAACCATTCGAGAGCTTGTCCTGCTAAGCTTCGAGGAAATAGTCTCAAAAGATACGTATCGTCATAAGAGACATCAAGACATGCCACAAAAAAGGCTCGAAGATTGTCTTCCAGATTTCCTTTCCCTTTGTATTTATCAAATTGTGGGATTTCAAAATGTGGCGGAAAAGGTATCATATTAAGAGACTTGTCAAATGGACAAGCGCAAATGTTTTCAAGAGAAAAAGGTTTCTTGCCTTGTCCTACCGTTTCATTGATCATTTGTTGAACATCTGCTGAAGATAATTGTTGTTGTTGCGAAGGGGGTGGAGTATGGTATGAGATATATTGTGGTTGCGGTTGTGGGATATATGGAGTTGTGACTATTTGTTGTGGTTGTGTACCCACAATGTATGTCGAAGGATTGGTATGTGACACGTATGTGTTGGAGGATTGCTGTCCTTGAGACCCGAGCGGCAATTGGGTGTGCATCACCTGGGAAGTGGATAACGGGTTGACAATAGTGAATGGTTGGGAAGTTGGGATTGAATTCATGACATGGTAAGTGACAGAGGGATTGGTAGATATGACAGAAGGATAAACATTTGGATTTGTATTGTGGACAACATGAGGATTGGTATGTGTCATATGTTGGGTGATATTAGGGAAGCTTTGGGTAGCATAAGGTGGATTGATGGTGTGTGAAGGATTGGAAGAATATGATGGCATGGATGTAAGTTGATCAACATAAGCGATCTTATTGTTTGGATTGGCTTGAGAAACGGGTGGATCACTCATGTCAATGAGACTAACGTTGGGATTATATGATAGCATGGAGGGATTAGCAGTTGGTGTATGGGATATGGTATTCGTATGAGATGTAGTAGATTGTAATGGGTGTGAAGCATGGACAACAGGTGTTGTTGGAGTAGTTTGAGAGGTTTGCACACTATAAGACATGGGAATAGCTTGTGATGCTTGAAGTATTTGCGCTTGAGTTACATGGACAGCTTGTGTTACTTGAGGCATGGAAACAGTCATGGTAGAAGGAGAGATATGTTGAGGAACATGGAAAGGTGGAATGTTGAGATTTTATGACATGAGAGGGAGCACATTGGTTGGCACTAACAATGGTTCTAAAGTATGCTCCGATCGTGGTGGCTCAAATGAAGCAACAATAGGCAATGAGGACGATGTTTGCGATATAATAGGAGATGATGTGACTATAGTAGATGGTCCCTTCGCAACAATAGCGGTAGTGTCGGGATCTTGCTCTCTAATAGTGGATATGTCAAAGTCCTTTTGTAGTTTAGCACCCATGCGAGCAAGTTGGAGAAAGCAATGATTAGGCTCAGATATCATGAGTTTCTCAACTTGGTCCCATACATGGGTATCTTGAAATTCTGATGAATCGTCTTGAAATTGTTCTTCGAAAGTTTCCAAGGATGGTGTAGGTTGCATTTGTTGTGAAGATGACTTGCCAATAGTGTATCCTTGAGGCTTAAACATATGAGGAGGCATACCAGTTGTGAATTGAGTTGTGTCCTTAAGAGGTGTTGATTTGAATTGTTGCATCTCAGCTTGCAATTTGGCTTCCATTTTAGCTCTCAATTTGGCTTCTATTTCAGCTCGATATTGACTCCTAGTTTGAGGCATGATGTTGATGATGAAGTTGAGCTTGTCAAAGTTTTGAGACCCAAAAGATGATAGTTGGCTAGTTGGTTGATTGGTTGCTATTTTGGTTTGTTGGTTTTTTCTAATTCGCTTGGTTGGTTTGTTTTGGCTGAGTTGTTGTTGTTGGGTTGTTGTTGGTTTTCCCTAGAGGATAGCTCAAACACTCAAGGGAAAGATTGTTTGCTGGTGATGTTTGTTGGAGCTAAAGCTGAAGGATGATGTTTGTTGAAGCTAAAGATGAAGGATGATGTTTGCTGATTGAAATGTTGGGTTGATATTTGATTTGCTGGTTGGGGTCTCAAAAAGATGGAAAGCTCATGAGTTGTGATTGATTGATAAGCTCAAAAATAGGAGACAAAGTCTAGGTATTTGTTGTTGATCAAAGAGAAGTCTGAAAGCTCATGTTTTAAACTTAAGCAAGCTAGATCTATGGCTAATTCAGCTGAGGCACTGAGATTTGTAGGTATTTTAGCTATAGGCGACTGATGATAGCTCAAATGCGATTTAAAGGATGCTAAAGGCAATCAATGATAGCTTAAATGCGATCTAGTTTAGTTTCGACAAGAAAATCACAGTACTAACCAGAAGCAAATGCTTTTCCAAAGGTGACAACTGTTGGTCTGGAAGTGATTGTCTGTTGATCAAAAGCAACTCAGATTTTTCTAAAGGCGACGGTCTGTTGTTCAAAGGTGAGCTCATTCAGATAGAAGGTGACTAACTGCAGTTTAAAGGTGATCTTGTTTAGACAACATGCGATCAGCTGTGGTTTAAATGCAATTTGTTCAGGCAATATGTGATCGGTTGTGGTTTAAAAGCGACACCGTTCAGTCTATATGTGGGCAGTTGCTGTTTAAAGGCGACACAGTTCTACCTAAAAGTAGCTGTCTATAGTTCGAAGGCGATGTCTGTTATCTATGCGGGCAGTTTAAGTTCAAAAGCGACTGTGTTTGCCAAAAGGATGTCTAATTTTGTAGTTTTCAGCAAGAAAACAGTGATTACAGTCACTCACACTCACAACAAGCACAAACTGATACAACCTAGGCTAGGAAAGGACTGTATCCGTTGAATCACCTAGTCGTGCTTATTTAAAGCGGATAGCTTTAGGATCTTGGTAGCACCGGCTCCCCTCCACGGCACTCACTTCTCACGCATACCAAGTTTTGGGCTTCCTGTAAGGCTTGTCCCCACACCAAACCTTAGGATTGTTCCTGCTATCTCTACTAAGAACCACATGAATCGGGGCCGCTTCAAAGGTCCCACCTTTTGCATCAACAAATAGAAGGTTTTTGGCTACTACACAAAGTTGCTAATAAGGACATCCGTTCAGGTGGCTATACATGCGGCAGTGCTACTCTCCATTATGGAGTCTCCCAGCCTGCAAGGGTTGCACCTTAGAGGGTTTTGGGGGAGGTTGGCTGTCGGTATAATGCAACAACACTCATTGTTTGTGGCTTTCGACACAAACACTTTTCTTATATAGCGATTCAGAAGGACTTGGCTTTAGCCCATTACCACTTGGGTCGTATCCCTTCTCACACCGGGAAGGCAGGCCCTCTAAAGATAATAACAAGTTCTCATACACCCAAGATCCATTTGATAGGCAAGGGGAGAGGATACTTTTGTCATTAAATTTGGGTTACAATCAAGCACATGCAAGCAATCAAAAAAGATAAATCAAGCATGAAGCAAACAATGATTCATTTTAAGCACCAAGCCCAAATGTTCCTAATTTAGTGATAAACCATAAATCTTTGACCGATCGAACCTGCAACAGATATGTCAGTAGTTTGATAACCTCCTTTCCATGGACAAAGCGATAAGATGCTGTGCAAATACCCAATTAATAGCCAAGAAAGCAAACTGCAACTGAAATAGATTAAAAGCGACAGAGTGTTACCAGATGCGATTCATTTCTGATCAAAAGCGATCTGTATTTTGCAATAGGTGAGATTCTAAAGATTAAATGCGATAAGAAACATACCAGATGTGACCCCTATCAGCTTATACGTGATGCAGATAAATGCAGAAGTGACTGATTTCAGCAAATAAGTGACCTGTACCTGTGAAAAAGTTGAAACACAAAACCCTATTCTGCATAGGCGAGCACTGTTAATTCATAAGCGACCTCAATATGTGTTTAGGCGATCCATTATATCATAGATGCGAATCTGATAATACCATATATGGATTATTTCAGCTCATATGCGATGCAGAAAATCAGATGCGATCTCTTTAGGCTTTTAAGTGATCTGTTCCCGCAAAAATTGATAGTCCAACCACAAAACCCTATTCTGCACAGGCGAGCAATGTTAATTCAGAAGCAATGCATATCAGATCAAAAGCAGATACTGTCAGTTCATAAGCGATGTGCATAATCTAAAGGCAACCACTGTTATTATAAAGGCGATCTGAATGGAAGCAAAAGCGATCATAGAGGCGACGACTGTCGGTGTAAAGGCAATCCAGAGAGCGATAAAAGCGGCTGATTCGAGCGTAAAAGCGACACAGAGATACAGAAAGTAGTATATTTTCACTCAGAAGCAATTGGAATTTACCGTAAGCACCTGTAAAATCTGATCTTCAAAGAAACAACTCTAGAAAATGAAGTTAATCAAGGACGTGAGTCCCACCGAGCATGCCAAAATGTGATAGGTGAAAAGTCAGGTTTAGAAGATCAGACATAGTCATGAAACCCTAACCCTACCATCATCAAGGAATCTAATCTAAATGAAATCAAAGCATAATGCAATCCAAGCATAACATCACCTAGACCGTGCGATTCCTTGTTTAACAGATGTGGACTGCTTCTTCAACAATAAATAATTGCAAAGCTGAAAGCTGCCATGATGGATGATAAAAGCTTAATTGGATGCTCAGATGCTTAAGATGATAATGTGGGTGCTATATGATTGCTGGACGTCTCATATGGAATGAGAGGGTGTTTATATAGGACTCAACCAAGATCAATCGATAGTGGAGATTCAGAGGCTATATGAATGGCTAGGATTGAAAGATACTAAATTTAGGTCCCATTAGTTGTGCATGTAAAAGATATGAATGAAAGTTGTATAACAACACATGATTGACTGGACAAGTGTTGGAATGTGATAAAAGATGAGTGTTTAATTCAAATAAAATATTTGAATTAGTTGGGATATGAGTTAGATATTAATTAAATAAATAAAATTTATTTAATTAATAGGATAAATGAATAGGATGGGATAAGATATGATGTGGAAATTAATTAAATATATAAAATTTATTTAATTAATTGGGATGAGGATAGGATATGATTGGGATATGATGTGGAATTAATTAAATAAATAAAATTTATTTAATTAATTGGCTAAGTAGGATGAGGATGGGATTGAATGGGATATGATATGGAATTAATTAAATAAATAAAATTTATTTAATTAATTAGCTTAATGGATAATGATTTAACAAGGTGTTGCAAGACATGGACAAAGTTGGGACAAATTTGGGTGTCTACATCATGAACTTTCCATTAATTCAATCTATTGAACCATCTAGATCTGCTCTACCCTTTATGGTGTCAAGTATTACTTCATGGTCAAACTTGTGAACTTTCCACAAGTTTCTATTCAATAGTCTACCTGGTGCAGGAGCATCTACCTGACAGCTAGCCTCCATGAGGCAGTTAGTTAGTTTGAGTCTTGTTAATGTTTTCAAGAAGGTCGTATAAGACCAATGCATGTAATAAGGTCATGTTGACCAGGCTTTGCTATTTTTAGCTAGGTTGTTAGGACAGCTGTTATGCTGTAGGTCCGGTTGGATCTCCCAGCTGCCTGGAGAGATTTCCCAGCCGCTTGGAGTCAGGTCAGTAGTACTCGTAAGAGATCCTATTTATACATGAGGATCGGTTGGGTTTAGACATAGATGTTGAGAAGCTAGATTGCTGAGAGTGAGACAGAGTATTGTAATAGCATCTTTTGAATCAATAAAGATCCTGTTTGTGTTTATTTTCTGTTTGATCTCCATTGTGAAATCGATTTGCTGTTTTGGTGGTTATATGGATTCGCTGATCCATTCCACCAGTTGATTCGTTGAATCGGTGGAATGGCTATGTACAGTAGGTTAGGTTTTAGTTTGCTTTCTGTTTGCATGTAGGTGTGCAGGATCGCAGTCAAGATGTGTTGAGAACCCTAGCATGGGTATGTGCTAGGTCGAGCTGGTAGTTAGAGTTTGGAAGATCATCCTGGAAGTAGATCGGGTCATCCCAGGAGGTTCGGCGGATCGAAATTCGCTAAGGTTGGGAAAACCCATCGCAACGGCATCATCAGGATATTTCAGTTTATAGCCTGCAGTTACTTCAGGCGTCATCCGAGTAAAGGGAGATGAACATGATGCAGTCGAGTGCATGAAGTGAATGTGCGTCGGGGTGATCATCATCAGGTGTTGCCGAGGAGGAGCGTATCGGCATAAGGTAGAAGATCGGGTTGATAAAACCATCGCGGGCTGATAAGGTTAAGTTTGGCCGACAGCAGGATATTGAAGGAGTTGCATATGACGTCATCGTCATCAGGATATACGTCATCAGGATATCGGGGCAGCAGGATATTGAGGAGCTGCATGTGACGTCATCGTCATCAGGATATCAGGGTGACGTAAGCATCGAAGGAAAGGGTGCGTGAAGTTGAGTATCATCATCAGGATATATGGGAGGAACCGGATGTTCTATATCCTGCTGATGAACATGATGTTGAACATCATGATGCTGAAGATAGTGAAGATAGAGGTTGGCGGTAAGGTGAACAGTGAACGTCAGGAGGATATTTGCGCTTGCCGAATGTGATGATGCTGCCGATAGTCAGATATGATGATGCTGCTGACAGACGAAAGGATGAAGGTTTGTCTGCAGGAGGATATCGGTCGGCAGAGTAAATATGATGATGTTGACAGTGTTAAGGGAAATATGATGATGATGATGAAGGGTTGCGGACATCCATGCTATATGTCAAGGTTATAGTGTGGATGCCTCTGCATCAAAGTGGTATCAGAGCTCAGCAAAAGGACTGGGCTGTTGTGTGTTGATTCTGTCACCGAAAGGGTAGAAGTAGAGTTGATCCTGTCACTGAAAGGATAGAGGTAGAGAAGTGAGAGGTTGACAAAATGCCTCCGAAAGGTAGTGGTACTGCAAGGGAATTGCAGGAGATGAAGGAAAAACATGCCAGAGAGATGAGGAAGATGAAGGAGCTTGCTGAAGCACTTCAAGCCAGGCTTGTAGCCCTGGAAAAGAACAAAAAGAGGGAAGTGGAAGACAGTGAGTCTGAAGAAGATGAAGATGCTGTTGAAGAGTATGAAGAGGTAGCTGAAGAACTGGATGCTAAAGACCAGAAATTTGCAAAACTGTTAAAGGCAGTGCAGAGTGATAAACCTAAGGTAAAGGTTGATGTTTCCAAGTATAATGGAAGTTTGAATGAAGATGAGTTACTGGATTGGATTGCTGCACTTGATAATCACTTTGAATGTGAAGATGTTGCTGAGGATCAGAAGGTAAAGATTGCAAAGACCAAGTTAGGAGGTCATGCTTTGGTATGGTGGGATTATGTACAATCCGAGAGAAGGAAACAAGGAAGGTCAAAGATCACTTCATGGGATAAGATGGTAGCAAGGATCAAAGGTAAATTCTTGCCTAGGGATTATGAAATTCAGATGTTTAAGAAGCTACAATTTTTAAGGCAGAAGGAAATGGATGTGAAGGCATATACTGAGGAGTTTTATAAGTTGAGTATGAGATCTGGTCATCATGAGAATGAGGTAGAAAAGGTGGCTAGGTACTTGGCTGGTTTGAGATTGAACATACAGGATGAGTTAGTTTTAGCTAACCCTAAGAATGTGGAGGATTGTTACCAAATGGCAATCAGGATTGAAGAAAAGATGAATAGGAGACAAGATAAGTCCATAAGAGGAAGAGGCAGCAATATGAGGGGAAGAGGAGTAGCCCCTACAACAAGGCAAACCAATGAGGGTCAAGAAGACACTGGTAAAGGACAGGGACAGTCTGATTTCAGAGGTGGATGGAAAGGTAATAGAGGCAGATTTGGAAGTGGTAGAGGTTCTACTACATTTTCAGGAAAGTGTTACACCTGTGGTGAGTTTGGTCATCCATTTTTCAAATGTCCAGAAAGCAAAGGTTCATCATCCAGAAATGATAGAACGAATGACAAGAGAGTACAACTTGTGCAAGAAGAGAAAGTAGAGCAAAGTGTGCAAAGTTCAAACACTTATCAAGATAGAGAACCTGACAATTATGGATATCCTGAGGAGGGAGAAGCATTGATGCTAAGGATAATTAGTTTGCAGGCATCAAAGGATATGATGCAAAGGAGAGCTCTTTTTAAGACCACATGCAAGAGAAAAGGTAAAGTATGTAAGGTTGTCATTGATACTGGTTCAACAGACAACATGGTATCTCAGGAAATGGTGGATAAACTGCATTTGGAAAGGATTCCACATCAACACCCTTACAAGGCATCTTGGGTGAGTGATAGTCAATCACTTTTTGTCTATGAACAGTCATATGTGGATTTTCAGATTGGAGCATATCAGGATAGAGTTTTGTGTGACATTTTGCCCATGGAATGTTGTCACCTACTGTTGGGTCGACCATGGCAATTTGATAGGAGGGTACTGTATGATGGGTATGCTAATACCTACACCATCAAGAAAGATGGGAAGACTATTAAGTTGATGCCATTGCAGGCAAATGCTGCAGCACAGGGGGCAGCCAAAATCATTTTAATGGGAAAGAAGGAGTTTGTGCAGAAGCCTATAGGAGCAGGCATGAAGGCAGTTGAGGACACTGCAGGGAAAGAAGTTGTTAAGGACAACAGGTTGAAGAAAGTTTCAGTTGTGACTGACAGAGGTCAGCAGCAGGTTCAGAAACAGGTGTGCAAACAGCAACCCGTTGAGAGGAATGACAAGGATGTTGTCATAGTTGGGACTATTGTTTGTCCTATAAAGGTTGAAAGAAAGACAGAGTTGAACATTGTAGAAGTTCAAGAGGCAGTTCAGACAGCGGTTCTGGTCAAACAACCTGACCAACACAAGGTATGTGAGAGAAGGGCCTACATTGACAGGCATGAGGATTTACTTGCAAGAAAGCAAGTTACAGTTCAGAAGTCTTGGAGCAGCCAAGAGACAGCAGAGGATAAAGCTGGAACAGGTCAGAATATTGCAAAGGCAAAGTGTAAAAGGTGGAGGACTTCCACAACCAAACTCATGGGACATGAGTTCTTTTCTGTTGGGGAGTATGGTGCAGGAGCACCTACCTGACAGCTGGCCTCCATGAGGCAGTTAGTTAGTTTGAGTCTTGTTAATGTTTTCAAGAAGGTCGTATAAGACCAAGGCATGTAATAAGGTCATGTTGACCAGGCTTTGCTATTTTTAGCTAGGTTGTTAGGACAGCTGTTATGCTATAGATCCGGTTGGATCTCCCAGCCGCCTGGAGAGATTTCCCAGCCGCTTGGAGTCAGGTCAGTAGTACTCGCAAGAGATCCTATTTATACATGAGGATCGGTTGGGTTTAGACATAGATGTTGAGAAGCTAGATTGCTGAGAGTGAGACAGAGTATTGTAATAGCATCTTTTGAATCAATAAAGATCCTGTTTGTGTTCATTTTCTGTTTGATCTCCATTGTGAAATCGATTTGTTGTTTTTGTGGTTATATGGATTCGCTGATCCATTCCACCGGTTGATTCGTTGAATCGGTGGAATGGCTATGTACAGTAGGTTAGGTTTTAGTTTGCTTTCTGTTTGCATGTAGGTGTGCAGGATCGCAGTCAAGATGTGTTGAGAACCCTAGCATGGGTATGTGCTAGGTCGAGCTGGTAGTTAGAGTTTGGAAGATCATCCTGGAAGTAGATCAGGTCATCCCAGGAGGTTCGGCGGATTGAAATTCGCTAAGGTTGGGAAAACCCATCGCAACGGCATCATCAGGATATTTCAGTTTATATCCTGCAGTTACTTCGGGCGTCATCTAAGTAAAGGGAGATGAACATGATGCAGTCGAGTGCATGAAGTGAATGTGCGTCGGGGTGATCATCATCAGGTGTTGCCGAGGAGGAGCGTATCGGCATAAGGTAGAAGATCGGGTTGATAAAACCATCGCGGGCTGATAAGGTTAAGTTTGGCCGACAGCAGGATATTGAAGGAGTTGCATATGACGTCATCGTCATTAGGATATACGTCATCAGGATATCAGGGCAGCAGGATATTAAGGAGCTGCATGTGACGTCATCATCATCAGGATAATTGTCATCAGGATATCGGGGTGACGTAAGCATCGAAGGAAAGGGTGCGTGAAGTTGAGTATCATCATCAGGATATATGGGGGGAACCGGATGTTCTATATCCTGCTGATGAACATGATGTTGAACATCATGATGCTGAAGATAGTGAAGATAGAGGTTGGCGGTAAGGTGAACAGTGAACGTCAGGAGGATGTTTGCGCTTGCCGAATGTGATGATGCTGCCGATAGTCGGATATGATGATGCTGCTGACAGACGAAAGGATGAAGGTTTGTCTGCAGGAGGATATCGGTCGGCAGAGTAAATATGATGATGCTGACAGTGTTAAGGGAAATATGATGATGATGATGAAGGGTTGTGGACATCCATGCTATATGTCAAGGTTATAGTGTGGATGCCTCTGCATCACTACCCCCATATTTTATCAAATGACCATTTGATGCTACAAGTTTAGAATAATGAAGAATCTTCCTATGTGTGTCAAAGTCCTCAAACAACCACATAATAAACTTCTTCATTGGATACCTTCTAATCCATGTTCTAGTAACAACCACCAATTTTGTAGGATACATTTAAGAAAAATGTCAAAAATATAGAAGGTGAAATGAGGACAATAAAGAAAAATAGAATACATTTATATCATTCCACTGATTCAATCTAATGAACCATCTAGATCTACTTTACACTTTATGGTGTCAAGTATTACTTTATGGTCAAACTCATGAACTTTCCACAAGTTTCCAGTAACAAGTTTCAAGTTTAGAATAATGAAAAATCTTCCTATGTGTGTCAAACTCCTCGAATAACCACATATCAAACTTCTTCATTGGATACCTTCATGTCCATGTCCTAGTAACAACCACCAATTCTGTAGGATACATTTAAGAAAAATGTCAAAAATATAGAAGGTGAAATGAGGACAACAAAGAAAAATAGCAAACATTTATATCATTCCATTAATTCAATCTAATGAACCATCTGGATCTTCTCTACCTTTTATGGTGTCAATTATTACTTCATGGTCAAACTCACGAACTTTCCACAAGTTTCTAGTAACAAGTCTCAAGTTTAGAATAATGAAGAATCTTCCTATGTGTGTCAAAGTCCTCGAACAACCACATGTCAAACTTCTTCATTAGATACCTTCTAATCCATGATCCAGTAACAACCACCAATTCTGTAGGATACATTTAAGAAAAATGTCAAAAATATAGAAGGTGAAATGAGGACATCAAAGAAAAATAGCATACATTTATATCATTCCATTGATTCAATCTAATGAACCATCTGGATCTGCTCTACCGTTTATGGTGTCAAGTATTACTTCATGGTCAAACTCACGAACTTTCGAGTAACAAGTTTCAAGTTTAGAATAATGAAAAATATTCCTATGTGTGTCAAAGTCCTCAAACAACCACATATCAAACTTCTTCATTGGATACCTTCTAATCCATGTTCTAGTAACAACAACCAATTCTATAGGATACATTTAAGAAAAATGTCAAAAATATAGAAGGTGAAATAAGGACAGCAAAGAAAAATAGCATACATTTATATCATTCCACTAATTCAATCTAATGAACCATATGGATCTGCTCTACCATCTATGGTGTCAAGTATTACTTCATGGTCAAACTCATGAACTTTCTAGTAACAAGTTTCAAGTTTAGAATAATAAAGAATCTTCCTATGTATGTCAAAGTCCTCGAACAACCACATATCAAACTTCTTCATTGGATACCTTCTAATCCATGTTCTAGTAACAACCACTAATTCTGTAGGATATATTTAAGAAAAATGTTAAAAATATAGAATGTGAAATGAGGACAACAAAGAAAAATAGCATACATTTATATCATTCTACTCATTCAATCTAATGAACCATCTAGATCTGCTCTACCCTTTGTGGTGTCAAGTATTACTTCATGGTCAAACTTGCAAACTTTCCACAAGTTTCAAGTTTAGAATACTGAAGAATCTTCCTATGTGTGTCAAAGTCCTCGAACAACCACATGTCAAAATTCTTCATTGGATACCTTCTAATCCATGTTTCGGTAACAACCACCAATTCTGTAGGATACATTTAAGAAAAATGTCAAAAATATAGAAGGTGTAATGAGGACAACAAAGAAAAATAGCATACATTTATATCATTACACTGATTCAATCTAATGAACCATCTAGATCTACTCTACCCTTTATGGTGTCAAGTAATACATCATGGTCAAACTCACAAACTTTCCAATAACAAGTTTCAAGTTTAGAATAATAAAGAATCTTCCTATGTGTTCAAAGTCCTTGAACAACCACATATCAAACTTCTTCATTGGATACCTTCTAATCCATGTTCCAGTTACAATCACCAATTCTGTAGGATACATTTAAGAAAAATGTCAAAAATATAGAAGGTGAAATGAGGATAGCAAAGAAAAATAGCATACTTTTATATCATTCCACTGATTCAATCTAATGAACCATCTGGATCTGCTCTACCCTTTATGGTGTCAAGTATTACTTCATGGTCAAACTCGCAAACTTTCCAATAACAAATTTCAAGTTTAGAATAATGAAGATTCTTCCTATGTGTGTCAAAGTCCTCAAACAACCACATATCAAACTTCTTCATTAGATACCTTCTAATCCATGTTCCAGTAACAACCACCAATTCTGTAGGATACATTTAAGAAAAATGTCAAAAATATAGAAGGTAAAATGAGGACAGCAAAGAAAAATAGCATAAATTTATATCATTCCACTGATTCAATCTAATGAACCATCTAGATCTACTCTACCCTTTATGGTGTCAAATATTACTTCATGGTCAAACTCATGAACTTTCCACAAGTTTCCAGTAACAAGTTTCAAGTTTGGAATAATGAAGAATCTTCCTATGTGTGTCAAAGTCCTCTCTCTCTGGTGCAGTCACGGTAGGAGGGTTCACAGAATGAACTATCCAGACCGTGCAACAATAGTAACCACAATGGAAACAACTCAAAGAAATAGAATAAATGCAAATTTAGTCATTCAGTATATCAAAGAATTCAAATAGATATTGGCTGGCAACATGCAAGCTTACAATTAGGGCTCACAGACCTGATTACATACATGCGCAAGATAAAGCTTTGAAGCTCCTTCGCACAAAAATCCAAACTACCAATCTTCTAAATCATGAGAACTATATCCATTACTTTCTTAAGGATATATTACATCAATATATATCAAATCTAGATCAATAGATTCTCCACGTCGGCCAGGAAGATCACAAATTCCAAAGAAGAGATGTAACTTGTGAACACAGATAGGTCGTACCTAAATGCATAGAACACTTCTAGAAAATGAATGAAATGATGTGCAGATCTTCAAGGAAGGTTGGCTACAAACCAAGGATCATTGAATGATGTGTCATTAGGCTCCAAAGATCGAGAAATGTTTCCGCAAGTTTCTCCTTCAGCTGGATGTCTATGATTATCCAGATGCTCTTCTCTAAGAAATAGTCATCTTCTGATAGCGATATCTTGCCAGTATTGAAGTGCGGATCTCTAAATTCTGGATATGATGTAGATGCTAAGTCTAGCTCCACAAGATCTGAAAATGCTACTAGACCAAAATATAGAATCTGCTTTTGACTAAACTACATAAACTGAATTGAAAAGAAAGAAACTGAACTGCAAACAAAATGAAATGTAAATGTTTTGGTTGATGCAAGATTGCTCTTGAACTAGGGATGCTCCTACATCAGACATCCAGGGTTATTGAAAAAGTGAGCCCCTCACTTTGCTGGGGCTAGGAGAGAACCAAGATGGTCCACCTCAGCCTGAGAAATCCATGATGAATCTTCTTCCGATCTACCTTTCCACTTCACAAGATATTCTTTGTATTATCTTCCTCTAGTGTTGCATCCAACTTTGCTATCCAAAATGTCTTCAATCTGCTTTGGTTCTCATTGTGATAACTGCTGCTTCAAGTCTTCTTCCATGCTATTACTGAACTCTGCTTCATGATACTGATAAAGATCTACAATGTTGAAAATAGGTGATATTCCCAATGTCTCTGGTAATTCCACTTCATGTGTATTTCCTAAATTAAATTTTCTAAGTCTCCTACAAGGTCCAAACTTCTTCATCTTCAACTTGTTATATGTCCCAACTAGAAATCTTTCTTTTCTCAAGTACACCATCACTTCATCTCCAACTCCAAATTCCTTGTGTCTTCTCTTCTCATCAGCCTTCTCTTTGTACTTATTGTTCTTATCCTCCAAATGCTTTTTAACTTGATTATGCAATGTCTTCATATGATCTACAAATTCTTCTACTTCTGCACTTTAGTTTTCCTCTGTACCAACATCTCTTAATTCTGCAACTCCTCTAGGATTCACTCTGGTAATAATCTCAAAAGGTGTTCTTCTGGCACTCCTATTTATTGAATTATTGTATGCAAACTCTTCTTGTGAAAGAATCAAATCCCAACTTCTTGTCTTCTCTCCAACCAAACATCTCAAAAAAATTCCCAAAATCCTATTCACTACCTCTATCTATCCATCTGTCTGTGGATGAAAAGCTGAACTAAACTTCAAATCTGTCTTCATCTTCTTCCAAAGTGTCCTCCAAAAGTATCCAACAAACTTTGTGTCTCTGTCTGAAACTATACTCTTAGGTAATCCATGCAATCTCACAATCTCCTTGAAAAATAGGTCAGCTACATGCACTGCATCAGTTGTCTTCTTACAAGGTATGAAATGAGTCATCTTTGAAAATCTGTCAAACACTACAAATATTGAATCAAGTCCTCTATGTGTCTTAGGCAATCTCATCACAAAATCCATGCTTATGTCTTCCCAAGGTCTCTCCAATACCGTCAAAGGTTTATGCAATCTAATGTTCTGATTACTTCCTTTGCAACTTAACAAATTCTGCAACTCTACACAAATCTCTAAACATCCTTATGTATATGAGGTTGAAAGTAGTTTTCACTCACCAAAGCCACTATCTTATGAATGCCAAAATTTCCTGCCAATCTGATGCAGATGTAGGAGGACCAAAACTATCCTCAATAACATTAAAAATCAAAGAACTAATCTAATTTCTTTGGTTAGGTTGAAGAGAACATTAATACATATTTTTCCTCCAATTTTCATGAAGATCCAATGGTAGGGGAGAAGGTTATGATTTTTTTTCCAAAACTGCAAACCCTAGGCAGCGTTCAGACCTGCCCTCACCAAAATTGCAATATCTCTCACAAAACTTAATAAAATTATACCAAACCAAAATAATTGTAAACTAGAAACACATACATTTCCATCCATTTATTATATTCATCAATGTGAGGCTGTACCAGGCCGTATCATGCATATTTTCAGACTACATTTTCAGAAAACTAAACTCTGCAGACCTACTCTCAATAAAAATGCCATAACTTATTCAAATCTTAATGAAATTTGATGCAACAAAAAGAAATAGAAAGTAGACTCAATACTCTTTCCATCCATACCACATTATGGTCATATAAAATCTATACAAATCTGTACCAATCTCTGAAACAACAGTTTAACATTCAGAAATGCAGAAACAAGGGTATCTTTTATTGATATCACATCAAAATGTAACAACCCACATTCTCCAACCTTCTCCCCTCTGCCTTCACAAATGGATACAAGGCCTTTTAAAGGCATTACATCATGACTCCTCACATTCCAACTGATTTCTAACTGCCTATCAATGCCTAGAACCAAAATGACCTTTCATATTCCAAGTTTGCATCATTTGCAACATTACAATTTTGCATCATTTACACAAATTTGAACTTAGACCTCTCTTAGTGACTTTAATAAAAGGAAAAATGACTTAATTTATCTCATTACATTGTTGAATCATCAAAGTTCAATCAAATTCCTATGAAAGCATCAATTTGTCAAGGTGCTCTTGCACCATACAACCAACCAACAAAGATTTCCAAGTCCCTTGGAAATGTATCTGCAAAAACAAAACTACCTTTTCTTGCATCTATGTCTATCTCTTGATCTTTAGCTTCAGGTTTAAAATCTTCACATCAATAGCTAGTGACCAACCAACCAATAAAATCAAACTACCATCAATTTTAGAGCTTCTTCAGGCTCCTTCTACTCCCATCAGTGGAGTACTCTTCAGGCTGCAACCTCAAGTGCTTCTTCAGTCAGGTATCCATCTCTCTACTACCTTACCACACCAACTCACCAAACCATCCATCTTACCCAACAATAGATCCTGGTGATGCATCTTACCACTCTCTCCTTAGTGGCCTCTCTCTGTACCCTTATCCAGCTTAATCTCTATTGGAGAATGGTCATGACAAACCTCATCTTGTCTGCTCACACACAACCTCAGAAAACATCCTTCTGTAGCTAGATGGAACAAGCACCTACAACCAAACAACTTATCAAACAAATAATGGTCACCAACACAACATATTGTTTCAACTCTTCATCTCAAAAATAACATCTCCTCCCAGAGCTTTTGCTAGCTCTGATACCAATCTGATGTAGAGGTAGGAGGACCAAAACTATCCTCAATAACATTAAGAAATCAAAGAACTAATCCAATTGCTTTGGTCAGGTTGAAGAGAACATTAATACATATTTTTCCTCCAATTTTCATGAAGATCCAATGGTAGGGGAGAAGGTTATGGTTTTTTTTCTAAAACTGCAAACCCTAGGCAGCGTTCAGACCTACCCTCCCAAAATTGCAATATCTATCACAAAATTTAATAAAATTATACCAAACCAAAATAATTGTAAACTATAAACACATAGATTTCAATCCATTTATTATATTCATCAATGTGAGGCTGTACCAGGTCGTACCATGCATATTTTCAGACTGCATTTTCAG
The DNA here is from genome assembly GCA_027924645.1 of Cunninghamia lanceolata. Taxonomy (NCBI): domain Eukaryota; kingdom Viridiplantae; phylum Streptophyta; class Pinopsida; order Cupressales; family Cupressaceae; genus Cunninghamia; species Cunninghamia lanceolata. The sequence continues at coordinate 3,144,129 of BSBN01000774.1, forward strand.
AAAATTAAACTCTGCAGACCTACCCTCAATAAAAATGCCATAACTTATTCAAATCTTAATGAAATTTGATGCAACAAAAATAAATAGAAAGTAGACTCAGTACTCTTTCCATCCATACCACATTATGGTCATATAAAATCTTTACAAATCCATACCAATCTCTGAAACAACAGTTTAACATTCAGAAATGTAGAAACAAGGATATCTTTTATTGATATCACATCAAAATGTAACAACCCACATTCTCCAACCTTCTCCCCTCTGCCTTCACAAATAGATACAAGGCCTTTTAAAGGCATTACATCATGACTCCTCACATTCCAACTGATTTCTAACTACCTATCAACACCTAGAACCAAAATGACCTTTCATATTCCAAGTTTGCATCATTTGCAACTTTACAATTTTGCATCATTTACACAAATTTGAACTTAGACCTCTCTTAGTGACTTTAGTAAAAGGAAAAATGACTTAATTTATCTCATTACATTGTTGAATCATCAAAGTTCAATCAAATTCCTATGAAAGCATCAATTTGTCAAGGTGCTCCTGCACCATACAACCAACCAACAAAGATTTCCAAGTCCCTTGGAAATGTATCTGTAAAAACAAAACTACCTTTTCCTGCATCTCTGTCTATCTCTTCATCTTTAGCTTCAAGATTAAAATCTTCACATCAATGGCTAGTGACCAACCAACCAACAAAATCAAACTACCATCAATTTTAGAGCTTCTTCAGGCTCCTTCTACTCCCATCAGTGGAGTACTCTTTAGGCTGCAACCTCAAGTGCTTCTTCAGTCAGGTATCCATCTCTCTACTGCCTTACCACACCAACTCACCAAACCATCCATCTTACCCAACAACAAATCCTGGTGATGCACCTTAACACTCTCTCCTTAGTGGCCTCTCTCTGTACCCTTATCCAGCTTAATCTCTATTGGAGAATGGTCATGACAAACCTCATCTTGTCTGCCCACACACACAACCTCAGAAAATATCTTTCTGCAGCTAGATGGAACAAGCACCTACAACCAAACAACTTATCAAACAAATAATGGTCACCAACACAATATATTGTTTCAACTCTTCATCTCAGAAATAACATCTCCTCCTAGAGCTTTTGCTAGCTCTGATACCAATCTGATGTAGAGGTAGGAGGACCAAAACTATCCTCAATAACATTAAAAAATCAAAGAACTAATCAAATTGCTTTGGTCAGGTTGAAGAGAACATTAATACATATTTTTCCTCCAATTTTCATGAAGATCCAATGGTAGGAGAGAAGGTTATGATTTTTTTTCCAAAACTGCAAACCCTAGGCAGTGTTCAGAGCTGCCCTCACCAAAATTTCAATATCTCTCATAAAACTTGATAAAATTATACCAAACCAAAATAATTGTAAACTAAAAACACATAGATTTCCATCCATTTATTATATTCATCAATGTGAGGCTGTACTAGGCCGTACCATGCATATTTTCAGACTACATTTTCAGAAAATTAAACTCTGCAGACCTACCCTCAATAAAAATGCCATAACTTATTCAAATCTTAATTAAATTTGATGCAACAAAAAGAAATAGAAAGTAGACTCAATACTCTTTCCATCCATACCACATTATGGTCATATAAAATACAAATCCGTACCAATCTCTGAAACAACAGTTTAACATTCAGAAATGCAGAAACAAGGGTAGCTTTTATTGATATCACATCAAAATGTAACAACCCACATTCTCCAACCTTCTCCCCTCTGCCTTCACAAATGGATACAAGGCCTTTTAAAGGCATTATATCATGACTCCTCACATTCCAACTGATTTATAACTGCCTATCAATGCCTAGAACCAAAATGACCTTTCATATTCCAAGTTTGCATCATTTGCAACTTTACAATTTTACATCATTTACACAAATTTGAACTTAGACCTCTCTTAGTGACTTTAATAAAAGAAAAAATGACTTAATTTATCTCATTACATTGTTGAATCATCAAAGTTCAATCAAATTCCTATGAAAGAATCAATTTGTCAAGGTGCTCTTGCACCACAATCCACCACTATCCTTCTCCTTGATCAAATTATCTCTCATTGACTTTCTAGGTATGCACAACTGACTTCCTCTAAACAACATATCTTCTTGAATGAAATAGTCCAACCACTTACTCCTATCTGTCACAATAGGTTCCTTGCATTCATTCCAAGGTTCTACAAAATTAGTGTCTCACTTATACATGTTCTTCAATTCATCAAAACCCAACACCTCAACTCTCATCTATGTTAACAAGTTTCTTCTCCTATTTAATGCATCAACGTCTGATTTTCCACACCTATGCTTTAACACAAAAGTATATCTCTGCATGAACTCTACCCACCTCATATATCTCTGATTCAACTTACCTTGACTATTCAAATATTGCAAAGCTTGATGGTCTTGTTGGAATTAGGGTAGACAACAGAGAGGGGGGGTGAATCAGTTGTCTCAAAACTTTAATGCTTGTTGTAGTTTAATTTCTTCTTTACCACTTATTAACATATTAATGATCTAACCATGAAAAGTAAGAATCAATATTACATGCACAGAAACACAAATAACACACTTGACACCAGGATTTTTGACATGGAAACTTGGTTAAGGGAAAAACCACAGTGGGGGTTAACCCACAAAGATTATACTCTGTTAGAAGTATTACAAATGAGAAGGCACATGCCTTCAGGCTCATTGCCCAGATCTCACTTCTCAAAGGAGGCTAACTACCTACAAGAATTATTACAAGAATATTACAGATTGTTTGAACTAATGGAAAACATCTACTAATGTAGGAATTCAGTTCTAGTTAAGCACAAAATACTGATCTTACACACTTCATCTTGCTCTGCCCTGTTTACTGTTATGCCATGATTCGGTCCTTAGATCTCTTCCCCTTCGCCCTTCTCTCTACCCTTTTCTCACTTATTTTATCACCTCATCACACTCACACCCACAACACTTGAATCCATCTTCTATATATATCCACATCAAGAAATTCAATCAATTGTAGTCAGCTTCAAGAAAACTTAGAACATTATTAAGAACTCTATTTTGTCAACTGAATCTATGCACAAATATCAACATGGACCAAAAACTTGTGTTCCCAAATCATCAATCATGTCGTCCAATGCCACTAATTATCACTAATTACTTATCCAACAACTTTTCTGCATCTAGACCAAGATCAAATACTAGGTTGTCATGTTCTTCTTCTAACTGTGCCCTTATAACTTTTGAATCCTTTATCTCGAGAGGCTAAATCTTTGGATTTAGATAGTCCTAATAGTCCTTATCACTCTCTTAGATCCGTAGCACACTGTGAATTACCACCAGAGAGATTCAGACCAAGATACCGAACCTTGTCATATGCTCTGTTTCTGATATCTAGACTTAGATAGATCCTTACTCTGACTTTCAATATGAACAAATCATGTAATACGGATGTGTAGGGTAGACTTAGTTGCCATCAATGACAATACCTGTAATGTGTAGCAGTGTCTCTTGCCAACAATCTCTCCCTTTGGCATTGATGGCAACACTTAGTGAAAAATGACTAAGGGTCGGAACAACTCCCCCTTACTAAATACACTTATTCTTTTCATTGTTCTCCAATGCTCCCCCTTTACTGGATTCCTCATTTTTCACTGCTCTTCACTCCCCCTTTGACATCAATGGTAAAGGGTGGGGTCCATAAACCAAAATTTACACCAAAATTCTACATACCAAGCCGCATATGTATAAACAGTCTTTTAAGTCTTATTTACATAAACTTAAGTACATCACCAAAAATGTTCTTCAATTGTGCCAGCTCACTATCCTAGCTCTTCTTCATAGTGTTAAAAATTGATATGTGGCCACTGAATAGAAATGCTTGTGACTCTGTCGTCTGTAGATCAGTGGGATCACTTGACTGAGTTGTAGTTTGTGCTTCAGTCAGAGCATTAAACATTGTTTCCATTTTGGGGGAAATTAGTCCCTGGAGCTCACACATCCTTGTCTCAATATTGTCTTTTTCTTTTATTAGTTTCTTTATTTCTTCAATCAGAATGATTGTTTGACATTCTTGGCTCATCATTGAAACTATCAGAGGATCAAAAGATTGGGATACACTTGACATTTTTTCTTTAAACTCCTTTATTTTTGTTTCAATGTCCTCTATAGCTTTAGGATAGGATAGACATAATTTATATACCTTCCCTCCTCCTATAAGATCATTTTGAATACTCTTTACACTAGTATCCAACACAATTCTATCAAGTGCAATCATCCCTTTCAGAGCATCAACTATTTTATCATTGAATTCATTTTTAACCTTAACCTCTATAGATTTTTCAAGAGATTCAAAATGAGAACTTACAGAGTTTATCAAGTTCTTTAAATGTCTGGAGGGGGATGCTGAACAATCCTTCTAAAAAGTGGGTATGATCTTCTCCAATATTCTAGATGCAAGACCAAGTAGCTCATTATCTTCTATGTGAGACTTCAAAATATCTTCTTTGGCCTTACCTTAAGCAATGGAAGCCAAATTTATCTTTTACACTAGAGATAAGGTATCAAAATTTATTGGACCTTGTATAATGTCCTTATCTTCTTCAATTTGTTTGTCTCTTTCTATAATTTCCTTCACTACTTCTGTAGTGTCTCTTGCCCAAAATGATGATGTATCTTTTTTATCCTTTCTAGTACTATCAACCAAGTTGTCTTGCTTGAGCTCATAATCAATCTTTGCTATCTCTTCCTCTTTTCCATTCTTCTCCTTGACCTTTTCTACTTCTTTGTCCTTAGCTTCTTCTAATTCATGCTGCATATTCTTCAATGAATTATCTTCAGTCTAATTATCAGCTTCAACATTCATCTTTGTATCTTCTTTGGATTGATCTGGAGGAGTTGGAATACCTCCTGCATCATCAGTTTCATCTATCATCTTTTCATCTTCCTTGTTCATTGTTTCCTTTTTTGAAATAAAGGAGTCATCTAACTCAGTTTGCTGCTCATTGATCTTCAATTCTTCAACATCCATAATTGAGGAGTCAATCCCATCATCAATCTCTTCTTCAGTAATAGGAAGATTGTATCTTTTCATTGCATTCAGGAGAATATCCTAAGTATCTTTGACTATCTCATCTGCTTCACCAAGCATGAGTTTATTCATTCTCTTCTTGCTCCTGAAGTCATCCTTCACTTCTTTGAATATCATGTTCATCTGATCTGGAGTAATCTGAGGGCATAGATTTATCAACACATGCTCCCTAATCTCAATGTCTTTACCTTTTGCATTTTCTTTTCTTAACTCTAGAATATCTGCAAGACTTCTTGGAATTTCAGAAGTTATTTCAATCAAAGCCTTATTGTAGATGTTCAAATATTTGATAGTTGCTTCCTCTAGGATCCTCTTATCATCATCACTATAATAATCAAATAATTCAGTTATTGGCATTAAGTTCCCATCTATAGTGGCTAATTTGATGATGTCATCCACAGAGAGAGTAGGCTTTTCAACAAATATTTTAGTCTTTTGCCTCTTGCTTTCCCTTTTCCTTCTAAGGCCTTCAACTCTTTGATCTCAATATCATAATCAGTTTCTTCATCATTTTTCATGCTTTTATATGTCTAGGTGGCCTTAGTTTTCACTCTTTTCCTTTCTTTTCCAGATGATTTTCCTTCCAATTTCTCAAGATTGGTAGGTTTTGGGGGAACAAGGGCAGCAACAAAGCTTCTAGTAGTCCGTGATGTGGAGGAGGATTCTACCGGAGCACTTTCTTGTTTCTTATTATGCTTCTCCTTTTCTACCTTTTTAGTTCTTTCCTTGAATTACCTCACAGCTTCCTTTGTGAGGCCTAGATTCTCAGCCAACTACTTAACTTCTTTTCTTACTTTCCTATTGATTTCAGGTTTTATGAGCTCAACATGTAGTTTTACACTTAGCTCCTCATATGTCCCAAATCTTTCAACTATTGTGCCTTTTGGGTTTCTCAAAAGGTGTTGAGCATACATATTCAACATTTTCTCATCTACCTCATACCCCATGGGCAGGATCCAAATAGTTCTGGGTTCTACTACTTCCATTAAGCATTGATCAGTGTCAACTATAAAACATATTTCATTCTTGTACTTCTCAACAACTAATTTAGGGATTCTTTCTCTACAATGCATCATATTCTAAAAATTCTTGAAGTATCCCTAGATTGCAGTTTTATGTGCTTTATAGTCACCAATGTTGTGTAGATGATCTCTGATCTGAATAGCAACTGGCTCGTCATTAGTCCAGTGCACACCCTTTACTCTAGGTACTTCATTCATAAAGTAAAAAAATAAACATAGAACCAATGTACCATATTTAAAGGTGATTTTCTTATCTTTCTTGATTTTGTTCAAGTTCTCAATTAGTTGGTTCTACAATAATTCACACAAGTCATAATCTACATTTTCCTTTAACATTTTGTATGCAACATATATGGTCATTCCAGAAACTGAGTTCTCCTTGGTGGAATGATAAATTTTGTAACCAATTAGCATTAAAGAAAACTTGACATCTGGATCAATAATATTATTGAGTCATTGCTCTTTTGTCAAATTTGGCACCAGTTGCATCAGTCTGGTTCTTCATAGATTTTAGCATGGGTAAACCACTGGTTGAATTCAACCTAGTCACAATCCTGATAGCATCCTTTGTAATTTTTAATGGTTTCAATAGCCACAAAAACTCATCATGCATTCAGCTTAAAACATATCGGACCCATTCATCTTCATCGAATGTTGGAAACCCCATAATATGAATGAAATGTTTATCGTGCAATACCTTATACTCAGGTTAAAGATTGTTATTTTCATCCATTAGATGACCCTCAAACAAATCTATAAACCTTGAGTCCCCAAATTCATCTATCCTCGCATGAATATAGACCCTAATATCTTCAACATGCAGCACACCATACAGAACACTTGAAAATGCACCTAATGGGTCGACTTCTACTAATTTGTGTGGATGCTTCTTAAATTTGGGTTGAGGCCTTTCAGTGATATCAACAACCAAAGGTGTAGCCATTGCAAAAGATTACAAGTTCAAAGCTTCGCAGATAAATACCTTTTTCACAAAATTAGGGTTGGCGAGAAAATTTGCCGGTCGCACTTCAAATCCTTGAAATCTTAGCTCAGACACTATTCTTCTTGCTTTCTTCAAATGCAAAGTGATTCAAATGAAGAGTGATCGACCTTTTTATGCTCTAGAAAACCTAATTTGCCTTTGTAATAAATGCTCTGCCCTAACACATCCAGTTACACTATTTTTACATACAGTCAACCTTCGATTGCTCCGTAAATCATCATATCCACTTCTTTTCTTCCAGAAATCCTTTCAAATGATCTGTAATAACCCAAATTATTTTCTCTCATCATGCCAAATTTAGGCACCAACTTACTAGCTGGGGGAATTTGATTTTTAATTCTTCTCCCCCTAGCCAGAGCTCCTAATTCAATTTCTAGAGGAATTGTCAGCACTAGATTCCGGTGCGGACCCATTACTATTGTTCATAACACTTTTCTTGACCCATGTCTTGCTCATTTCATTCTGGATCTCATTCACATCAATTTTTCCCTTGTCTTTGTCTTGTCTCTGTTCATCTGGTTTTCTATTTACTGGACCTCTTCTTTCATTATTCTTGCTTCTATAGAATCTTGCAAAATGACCAGATCAATTACAGTTGAAGCACACAACATTTGATTGATTTCCTCTTGATCTGCACTAATTTTCCATATGTCCAAATCTATTACATGCAAATCATTTGCCATTGAAAGAAATACCATTTCCTCTATTGTTAGAATTATTCATTAATATACTTCTGCATTCATTGGATCTATGACCATACCTCTTACACTTGAATCATTATCCGAAGAAGGATGGACCACTTTGATTTACTCTGCTTCTACACTGAGTACATCTATGACCAAATTTATTACAATTGAAACAATTTCTATTGAAAGATGGATACCTTTGAGCATTAAGTTGTCTTACCAGAGATCTTCTAGGTTTGCTTCTCCCATTCCTTGATTGATAATTTCTTTGTCTGGATCTGAAGCTTTCACCTTTCTCATATCCAAGACCATGCTTATCATCAGCCTTCTTCTAACTCTCAAGCAACACTTCAAGTTTAGTTAAGCTTATCTTGAACTTCTCCTTGTATTCATTTGCAACTTCTAGGTCATGTTTGAGGATAACAATTTGCCTCTCAAGTTCTTCATTTTCCCTAGTTTCCTGTAGATCAGACTCTAGATGGCCAATTATTTTGTCCAATCTACAACATTCTTTAGTTCTTTTTTTTAGAGATTGATTCAATTTTTCTTCAGTCTTCTTTCTTTCTTCAATTTCCTTGGTTAACCTCATCACCTCAGATTCCATTTCATGTTTTAGAACAACAATTTCTTTTGACGACTTCTCACATTCCTTTCTCTTCTCTTTTAGGGCCTTATCCATGCCATTGTCCTCATTCTGTTTTCCTATTTGAAGAAGTAGCTCCTTCCTTTTCCCATTAGATTTACTCAAATTTTCTTTTAAGATCTCAATGCAGTCTTCAACATCTTTAAGGTTTTCTTGCAGTTCTTTGACTTTTGCTCTGGACTAGTCAAGATCATCTAAAGCAAGTTGAAATTGTTCATCGAGGTTGTATGAATCCATTGTAATACCTTCCCAAATCTTCCTCAAGCTGTTAGGCTTCTTCCAAGGAACCTTTTTCTAATACCAAATGTTGGAATTAGGGTAGACAACTAAGAGGGGGGTGAATCGGTTGTCTTAAAACTTTAATGCTTGCTACAGTTTAATTTCTTCTTTACCACTTATTAATAATCATGAAAAGTAAGAATCAATGTTACATGAGCAAAAACAAAAGTAACACACTTGACACCAAGATTTTTGACATGGAAATCCGGTTAAGGGAAAAACCATGGTGGGGGTTAACCCACAAAGATTATACTCTGTTAAAAGTATTACAAATGAGAAGGTACATGCCTTCTGGCTCACTACCCAGAGCTCACTACTCAAATAAGGCTCACTACCTACAAGAATGATTACAAGAAGATTAGAGATTGTTTGAACTGATGAACAACATCTACTAATGTAGGAATTAAGCTCCAGTTAAGCACAAAGTACTGATCTTACACACTTCATCTTGCTCTGCCCTATTTACTTTTATGCCATGATTCAGTCCTCAAATCTCTTCCCCTTCACCCTTCTCTCTACCTTTTTTGCACTTACTTTATGACCTCATCACACTCACACCCACAACACTTGAATCCATCAGCTATATATATCCGCATCAAGAAATTCAATCAACTGTAGTCAGCTTCAAGAAAACATAGAACATTATTAAGAACTATGTTCTGTCAACTGAATCTAGGCACAAATATCAATGCAGACTAAAAAATTGTGTTCTTAGATCATTAATCATATTGGCCAATCCCACAGATTATCACTAATTGCTTATCCAACAACGTTTTTGCATTTGGACCAAGATCAAATACTAGGTCACCCTGTTCTTCTTCTGACTGTGCTGACTAACTAGAACCTGATACTCAAATCCTTATAACTTTTGATTACTTTATCTCTAGAGGCTAAATCTCTGGATTTAGATAGTCCTGACAGTCCTTATCACTCCCTTAGATCCACAGCGCACTATGAATTACCACCAGAGAGATCCAGACCAAGATATCAGACCCTGTCATATGCTCTATTTCTGATATCGAGACTTAGACATATCCTTACTCTAACTTCTGGTATGAACAAATCATGTAATGTAGATGTGTAGGGTAGACTTAGTTTCCATCAATGACAACACCTATCATGCATAGCAGTGTCTCTTGCCAATAGAATTGTATACAATACAAACTCCTTAGGCAACAAATAATGTCTCCACTTCTTCAAGGCTTAAATTATGGCATAGAACTCTTGATCATAAACTGAATATCTTCTCCTTGCATCATTCAACTTCTCACTAAAATAAGATACAGGTCTACCTTCTTGACTTAACACAGGTCCAATTGCATTTCCACTTGCATCACAATCAACTTGAAATACCTTATTGAAATCTAATAATGCCAAAACAGGTTTCTCTGTCACCTTCTGCTTCAACAACTCAAAACTTTTATCTACTCCAAATGTCCACTTGAAATCCTTTATGTCACTTCTCATTGTCTCTGTCATAGGATTACAAACTAAACTAAATTTTTTTATGAACTTCTGGTAGAAACTTGCCAATCCATGAAATGATCTAACCTCTCCAATGCTCTCCGGTGTAGGCCATTCAGCAATTGCTCTCACTTTCTCAAGGTCCATCTTCAATCTCCTTCCGCAAAAATCACAAATCCTAAATATACCAATTCTTCCTTCATGAAACTACACTTTGTGATGTTTATCAGCAATTTCTCTTCTCTCAGTCTCTGTAAAACTTGTCTAATATGCCACAAATGTTCCTCTTTTGCCTTACTAAAAATCAGAATGTCATCCAAGTATATAATCACAAACATACCCAAGAATTTCTTCAAGACTTCATTCATCAATCTCATGAAAGTACTCGATGCATTTGTCAATCCAAAAGGTATCACTAACCACTCATACAATCCTTCATTTTTCCTAAAAGCAATCTTCCATTCATAACCTTCTCTGATTCTGATTTGATGGTATCCACTCTTCAAGTCTATCTTTGTGAAATATTTTGCTCCACTCAAACAATCCATGATATCATCCATCCTAGGTAAAGGAAATCTATACTTAATTATGATCTTGTTTATTGCCCTGGAATTAGTACACATTCTCCATTCTCCATCCTTATTTGGTGCTAACACTACAGATACTACACAAGGACTCAAACTTTCTCTGATCAAACCTTTCTTTAACAACTCTTGTATTTATCTATTCAGTTCTTCATTCTCTGTCGATGTCATCCGGCGTGCTACTTTGTTAGGCAAACTTGCTCCTGGTATAAGGGCCATGTGCTGACTGATACTCCTTATAGGTGGTAATCCATCAGGCACATTATCTGATATGATGTCTTCATACTCTATCAGCAACTCCTTTATCTCCTCTGGTTTAGTTTCTTTCTTCAAGGCTTCAGGCTTCTTAGGAATCAAGGCATAACATATATTCTCATGTCTCAAACCATCCAGAAATTTCCTTCCATCTACCAAATAGATTTTAACATTCCCACATACCACATCTTTAGGATCATCTTCCAAAGGAATCAAAGTAATTCTTTTCCCATTTGTTGTTATAGTATATGTGTTCTTTCTCCCATCATGTATATCTTTTCTATCATACTGCCAAGGTCTAACCAACAAGATATGACATACATCCATAGGCATAATATCACACAAGACTTCATCATGATAAGATCCAATATGAAATTTCACCAAACATTGTTCACTCACCAATACCTTATGATCATCTTGAATCCATGCTATCTGATAGGGCTTAGGGTGTTTCAATCTTTCCAACTTCATCTTAGTCACCATCTCCTCTGAAACTAGGTTATCTAAACTACCACTATCAATTACAACTTTACAACACTTACCTCCTAATTTGCATCATGTTCTGAACAGACTCTTCCTCTGCAGTGGTTCCTCATTTGCCTCTGTTTGAAATAGTGCTCTCCTCATCACAAGTGATTCTCCTTTCTCTAGTTTGCCAACTGAACAGGGGTCATCTAATTCAACAGGTTCTTCTTTAACATAGGCTGCTCTTCCACTATTTTTTGTCCTCTTACTTGTACTACCCTGATTACATTCAAATGCTTTATGTACTTCACCTCCACACTTGAAATAAGTACCTCTGAATGTCTTCTTATCAATTGCCTTCCTTATCTTCTATATCCTTCATTCTAGTATGCACTAGGGTTTCCTCTCTGGTAAAAAATTTTGTCATCTCTCCGGTAAGCACTATTATCTCTGTCATCCTTCTTAAATGGATTGTCAAACTTGTTCTACTCTGGATATGATCTGTCTCCTCTGGAATAAGTCCTACCTCTCTAAAATTTACCTCCTCTGCCTCTCTATCTCTAATCATGTCTTTTATTCAGCTTCTCTTCCACCTTCAGGGAAAATTGATATGCTTCTTCCAAAGATGTCATCCTTACCAAGCTTAGTTCCTCTTAAATGTTCAATCTTAGTCCATTGATGTATCTAGCCACTTTCTCCTTGCTTGCTTCACTATGTCATGTCCTTATGATCATTTTATGAAATTCTTCAGTGTATTCCTTCACAAATTTCTCCTTTAGTCTCAAGTTTTACAATCTTTTCAAGAGTTCCAACTCATAGTCAGCAGGTATAAACTGATTCTTCAACTTTGTCACCATCCTATCCCATTTTGTAATCTTTTCTTTTCCTCTTCTATTTCTTTCCAACTAAACTTCTTTCCACCATATAGCAGCATGTCCTTTCAACTTTGTCTTTGCAAATTTCACCTTCTCCAGATCTTCAATTTCCTCATATTCAAAGTATTCTTCCATGTCATTTATCTAGTCAATCAATTTTTCAAGGTTCAAATTACCAGTATAGTTCGATACTTCAACTCTAGGTCTCTTTCCAATCTTTGAAATAGCTCATAGCATCTTCACTTGATTTAATTCTTCTTCTTCATCACCTTCTAGGGTTTCTCACCAGCTTGTTCAATTGAAATTCTTCCTCATCATGGCTTTTAACATTAAGTCTCGGTGTCAATCATCTTCACCTATCTTCTTCAACAACATCTAATTGAATTCACATTGTTTTCATTATCTCCATCAGCTCATCTATTCTACTAGCCATTGTTCCAACAACAACAACTCTCCTCAGCGACATTCTTCCTTGGATCAAGTGTAAACTGCCTTAGGTTTGATGATTAAGCTACAAGGTGACAACTGCCTCACAATCGACGATCAGTTGCAACACAAGTAACCTGCCTCAATTTAGCGATCTCTCCACAACAAGATCTTACAGAATTCCCTCACCAACTTTGCTCAATTCACTCCCAAAGATTCAAACTTTCACTCTAATACCACTTGGTGTAGTCATGGTAGGAGGGTTCATAAAATGAACTATTCAGACCATGCAGCAAGAGTAAACACAATGGAAATAAATCAAAGAAAGAGAACAAATGTAGATTCAGTCATTCAGTATATCATAGAACTCAAATAGATATCGGCTGGCAATATGCGAGCTTACAATTAGAGCTCACAGGCCTTATTACATACATGCGCAAGATAAAGCTTTGAATCTCCTTCACATAAAAATCCAAACTACCAATCTTCTAAATCATGAGAACTATATCCACTACTTTCCTAAGGATCTATTACATCAATATATATCAAATCTAGATCAATAGATTCCTCCATGTCGGCTGAGAAGATCACAAATTCCAAAGAAGAGATGTAATGTGTGAAAACAGATAGGTTAGACCCAAGTGCATAGAACACTTCTAGAAAATGAATGAAATGATGTGCAGATCTTCGAGGAAGGTCAACCATGAACCAATGATCATTGAATGATGTGTCATTAGGCTCCAAAGATCAGGAAATGCTTCTGCAAGTTTTTCCTTTAGCTAGATGTCTGTGATTATCTGGATGCTCTGCTATGAGAAATAGTCATCTTCTAATAGCGATATCTTCTAGATATTGAAGTGCATATCTCTAAATTTTGGATATGATGTAGATGAATGAATGTAGATGCTAAGACCAACTCCACAAGAACTAAAAATGCTACTAGACCAAAATATAGAATCTGCTTCTGACTAAACTACATGAACTAAACTGAAAAGAAACAAAATGAAATGCAAATGTTTTGGTTGATGCAAGATTGGTCTCTCTCTCTCTCACACACACACACACACCTCTCCCTATCTCTTGCCTCTCTCTCCCCTATAATTCCTCTATCTCTCCCCTCTATCTTCCCCCTATCTCCCTCCCTCCCCCTCCCCCTCTCCCTTATCGACAAAGGAAATGGAAACAATAAAACTAGCTCTCTCTCTCTCTCTCTCTCTCTCTCTCTCTCTCTCTCTCTCTCTCTCTCTCTCTCTCTCTCTCTCTCTCTCTCCCTTATCGACAAAGTAATTGGAAACAAGAAAACTAGGACATGCAAAGAGGGATGAGGATATAAAGTAAGAGGAAACAAGACAAAACAAAAGTTAATTGGATGGGAATAATGATGAGAGGAGAGGTGGAAAATAGTAAAATAGGGAAAAATTGTTGGGATCTAAAGGAAAATTGGAAAGGAAAAGGAAAACTAGGAAAGTTAGGGTTATGAGGATATAAATTAAGAGGAAATAAGACAAAACAAAAGTTAATTAGATGGGAATAATGATGAGAGGAGAGGTGGAAAATAGTAAAATTGGGAAAAATTGGTGGGATCTAAAGGAAAATTGGAAAGGAAAAGGAAAACTAGGAAAGTTAGGGTTAAGAGGTGAAAAAGAGAGGGGAGGAGGCGGAAAAGTAATTCAAATGGACACAAAGAGATGAAGATGAATGATACAAGAGAGAGAGAGAGAGAGAGAGAGAGAGAGAGAGAGAGAGAGAGAGAGAGAGAGAGATTTTTGAACACCAAGAGTACTGAGAGGGGGGGTAAATCAGTATTCTCTTAAACCATTTACACTTTAAACATTCAGTCCAATTAGCATATACAATTGTAGTAAAGGAAATTAAGCATAAAACAAATAGACACAACTCATAACACATGAAAACTAGATTTACATGGAAAACCCAAGAAGGGAAAAACCACGGTGAGGATTAGCTCACAATATAAAGTAGTATCAACAATAAATTACAAAAGGCTCACTGCTAGAGGGCTCATTGCCTAGAAGAAAGGCTCACTACCAAAGGGATCATTGTCCTAAAAGAAAGAGATAGAAGAGATGGCTTACTTCTAGAGTTGAACTATTATAATTGCATCTAACTTATGCAAGGAGTACAGTTCCAATGAAGCTCAAAGTACTGAACCAGTATTCACCACAACATCAACATCACCTCCATGGCATCACTGAAGAATTGTAGACACCTTCTGCTCACTACTTCCAGTAGTCTAAAACATGAATGCTTGTACTATACCATACATTCACCACACTATTATTCACATCACACCAATCATATACTCTTAATCACGATCCCTTCACACTCATTTATATTGTCTTCAACCTTGAGAATGTTCTCCAAGGTCGGCAACATGCCTTAACCTAGAAAATTCAACATAGGTCTAGACCTAAACATTCTCGTGATGGAAAAGAATGAAGGTGGACCACAACATGCCTTAGCTTGGACCTAAATTCATCCAAGCATGCCACTCCATGCTACTACAATCACCAAAGCAACTTCGCAATTAGTGTAAACACCCAAGGTCAGCCAAACCTATGTTAACACAATAAACTTTTAAGTACACGCTTCCTTAAACCCAAAAATGACTTGAAAACCACATGTGAGGCTTCAACACAATCTAGAGTATTCCACGAACATCTTGAAACATCCTAAAATTTTGAAACAAATTCCTCTGCAACAACTTTCACCTGACTGAAGTTCACACCAAAGCATTCAAACAACTCTATCATACACTACAACTCAAGAAATCAACTTGCAGAGAACTAAACCATGAACAACTTGAAATGAAGTAATATATAAGCCTTATAAGCACAAATCTAGAACTGCAAAGCCTAAAACAAATCTGCAGAGAAATGCAGAGAAAAATAGTTTCTCCTAGACACCTCTGCACAACTCAGAAACAGAGTCCACACACTGGTGAACACAACTTTCTTTGCACAATGAACTGGAGCACCAAATGTGGAATTTAATATCTCTTAACACCTCTGAAAAACATATCCAAACCGCAAAGATAGATCTTCAACATAGAGGAAATGTGGAGCAAAACCAGAACACTACTTTGTAAATCAAAATGCTACTTCAACACATTGTTTCCTTTATTAATCAAATTTTCTCAAAAGCACTTGGAAGCCAACCAACAAGAAAATATTCTCAATATCTTTAGCACCTCTTCAAAGCAACCAAATCATCTTTAGCAAAGCAACTCAACCAAATAGCTCGTACCACTGCAACAACCTCATCTCATGTTCAACCAACCTCATCATCAGAGACAATATCCACTCAACACTAACTACTCATACTCTTGCACTATTTCTTACTCACACAATTGACATAGTTGATAGCAATGACAACACAAGCTTGTTGACATTAATGACAACACTGACTACACATACTGCATATACTTGGAACAGATATATGAATAAAATTCATTTTAACTATAATGCGCTCGCATTTTTTCCTGATTTGGAAAATTCCAACCCTAAGGTTTGGATTTTCCTTGTGTATCCAACACAAAGGGTTAGAGGTACCTTTTGGATGCCAAGGACGTGTTTTTCACAAAAGTTGGTAATTTCAACCAAATATCATGCGTGCTCCCCCTATGGTTTACACATTTTTCACTATCCATACAAAAAATGCTAGGACGACTTCAAGTTTTTTATTAGCTTTATAACCATGTATTTTTTTCAAAAATTTGATAACATTAAGGGTTCCATCTTCAAGTTCTTTTTCTAATGTGCTCTTTTTTAAGAAAACCTATGCCTAGTATTTCTGGTGTCATTTTTTACACGTTTATCAAAATTTGAAACAAATTACATTTTTTTAGATTCTAGACTCAATTCTATACACATTGAAAAAAAATTGATTTTTTATTAGTTTTCAAAAAAATTGGGGGGAGCATGCTCAAATTTTCATTTTTCAAGATGTGTCAACTTTGAAAATTCATATATTCATACAAAAATTAATAGAAAAAATAGGCATAAACTACATGGTGTTAGCTAATTTTCCACCATTGTGATTTGTCTAATATTTAAAAAAAGTCAACATTTTAGGGGGAGCACACCAAACACTATGCTATATTTTTCTTATAAAATAGGAGCACTTTGTGTGCTCCCCCTATTTGAACCTCATAATCTCCACCATTTTTAGAAAAAAATAGTATTTTTGAAACTAGATTTAGATCACTCCAAAACTTGTTCTTATCACATCTAATTTTGAGTGTGGTTATCTTCAATTTCTCATGCAAGATCAGTTTTTTAAATTTTAGAAAAAAGTGGCCACTTTTGACCCCCCATTTCCATGCACTTACCCTTGAAGGTGAAAGTGATGAAGTAGAATGGCTAGCATAGAGATGCTTCTCTTCATTTCCCTAAACCTCCCATTCCAAAAGTAGACAATATTTGTTTTCCTATTCTTGAAAACACATAACTGCATCCAAGAAAGTCTTAACATTATTCTAAACAAATGCAACACCTTAGGAATGCAAGGAACAACCATAGCCATAGATTTAAAATTTCAACTACTACAATAAAAAATACCTTATTCTTTTATAACCAAAAAGTTGTGATCCATCACTAAAGGTACAAGAAACATTCCACCAGTATTTCTATAAATGACCCTTATCCTCAAAATGTGCCACCCAAAAATATCAGTGTATATCATCTGATGAACTTATCAACCTTGAAATAATATCAAAAAGTCTTATTCATGTAACAAATATGTTGTCATATCACATACTTCTATACCCGCACATTGAATCCTTCCTTTGAGGGCCAATTATGACTCAAAACCTTTTCCACTCTAGTGACATGAGCTACATATCTGGCATCTAATAGTAGTTTTGTTTCCTTTGTAAAACTGGTTAGGCCGGAGTCTAAATTTAGCAATTTATCCATTTCAATGTTACATCTTACCTATTCAATCTTTCTATCTGACGTGATTGATTTGATAGAGTTAGGGACAACATTACCAAATTCCCCTTTCCACTCTAGACCAAATTTTTTTTAGTTCCATCATTGTTACAAACTGGCAACAAAGAGTACCCTTCAAGGGACTTGAAGTACTCAATCTTATCTTTTAATACCATGTCAAGCTTTCCTTTAAAAGTTGACACCTCTTTTAGAAGTCTAATGACTTCATGCATACTAGCTAGTCCATCTAGTATGTCAAGATCCATGATGGGAGAGTTGTAAATGTCATTCATCACATCTACACATGGAACCTAGGCACCTATGATTTCTCTCAATGTTGACTCATTTGACATATAGACTTCAAGTGCTCTTTTCAAGTTACTATAATAGACCCATGCATCATCAACCTTATTGAACACCTTATTCATTTGATGTTCAAGAAAACCTTTGATCAAAGCTATGTACTCACCCCTCTGTTCATTTTTGAGTTTTTCTTACAACTCAATAATAGAAATAGAGACCCCTTCTTGTCTAGATATATCCAGGGATCAGAGACATCATACTGATGAATGTATGTCATATGTTGTTGGGAAGATCATGGTAGTATGATAGATGTGTCATCTATGAAGGCCATGGAAACAATTTTTCTTACAACTCGGTAATAGAAATAGAGACCCCTTCTTGTCTAGATTAACTTTTAGGACTAGAAGAAGAGATAGGTGAAGCTGCTTGGATTCCCATGGGAGCACAAATGCCTAGTAACTCTATTATATTCCTATAGCAGTTTTACATAATCTTCCTTTAATTTATTTAGTTTTGCTTGCAGCTTCCTAGATGCAGCCTCACTAAATTTTGTTGTGGTAACTGCCAAAGATGCAACTTGAGGACTTGTTGTATCTGTCAACCTTCTAAAAATAAATTTCCTTGTAAGTTTATTTAAATCTTTGGCTACCTGAGGTTTTCTATAAATTGGGGCCATGGCCCAAACAGCTAAGGTCTCATGATTTGCACTAAATCCTGATCCAAATAATTCCTTAGCCTATTCCTTAGTTATAACATCATAATTAATGTCATCATGCCTCTTGATTGTATCCATTACAATAGTAGAGGATATATCCCATCTAGGTAACAATAAGAAACCACTTTCTTGCACCAATATTCTACCTTCCTTGGGAGTGATATTGCTAATGTCCATATCCACCTCCTTCAAGACTCTCTGAGCTACCTCTACCCTATCTT
The DNA here is from genome assembly GCA_027924645.1 of Cunninghamia lanceolata. Taxonomy (NCBI): domain Eukaryota; kingdom Viridiplantae; phylum Streptophyta; class Pinopsida; order Cupressales; family Cupressaceae; genus Cunninghamia; species Cunninghamia lanceolata. The sequence continues at coordinate 3,163,130 of BSBN01000774.1, forward strand.
CATTATCCACTTTGCCCCTATACATGAAGGTAGTGCCTCTTTGAGGGTAAACATAAAAAAGGATTTACACAAGGATTTATGATCCCCAAGATCACCCAAGGGTGCGATGGGAGAGCATATGTCCTAATGCAAATCCAAAACATGGCAAACAAAGTTCTTTTCCCTCTACTTTAATTAATGTGAAACTAAGACTAGTAGTAAAAAAAATACTTTGATAGCGGGGTTGTAGAAAAGCATTAGTAATTTGTCAAATGTCTTTGACCAACATTTGATAGCTACAAGAAAGTAGATTAGTGCTCAAAACATCAAATTCAAATATGTTCTAATGTAGGCGCTAACAAAATATACTAAAGTGCTAACAAAACTTACAAAAGTGTTGAAAAAACCAATAGAAGGGCTAAAAAAACTAACTAATGTGCTGAAACAAATAACTAATGGGCTAAATAGAGACTCACAAGTGCTAACATAGGACATATAGGCGTTGAAACATAGTATTATACTTGCTTTGCCTGTAGTCAAATGTGCTGACCCAAAAGATGAAGGCACTAAATCCTTAAGCGAAGCCATTAAATCTAAAGGTGGAGACATTGGTCTAACACAGAGACCAAAGACCCTATAAAATGTTAGTCTCTTTGATAAAATAGATAAGTCAGCCTATTTCCTGCAGATAGGGTTAGTCACCACATCAAGACGTGAACATTTTTAGATTAAAATATAGTGCTGGGAATCCAAAATGATTATAAGCTAAAAATATTTCCAAGTTAATCAATAGCCTAGATAGGAAAAAACCTTGATATCGTACAAAACAAAATGTTAGACCTATAGAAAACATGTTAAAAATAGCTACAAAAACCACTGTCATCTAGCAGAGAAACAACAATTTTCAAACAGTAAGTGTAGGACAAAAGAACTATTATAGACCATGCAGGCGCTACTGCGGGACATGAAGGCAATAATAAGAGTCACACATGCACCAACAAAAGACCCAAAAGTGCTACTCTGGATCTCAGAAGCGCTAATCCATGTCCTAAAGTGCTGATACAACCTGCATGACAAAATTAAAAAACTTGCAAAAATTTTGTTAGTTTTAAGGATGTGAGGTCCCACTAGGTGTGCCAAATGAAGATGAAAAAATGTGAGAATACATAAGAAAACAAGGAAAACACAAAAAAGTGAGTTTACCTCAAATCTTCAAGCATTACATTCTCCTTGATAAGGTGGAGGAAGAAGCATGCACCCAAGAAGCAACTCCTAGCTATACCCAATGTGAATAAATGTGGATTGCTCTATTCTAACGAACACAAATGGAGGCAAGGATTTGGTAATGATATGAGAAAAATTGGCTAAGATTTTGGCATAAATTGGATGCTTAAAAAATTGTTATAAAAATGCTTGGAGAGGCCTTGTATTTATAGATTTTTGGAGAATTTTTTATCAATGGTGGAGGTTTGAAATGGAGATCCAAGGGTGGAGATTTCATAGTGAAATCAAGGGCTAGGGTTGCATCATCAATATTGGAGGGCTCACAATATTTTAGAATTTTAAATTAATCCTTGAGAATTCTTTGTATTAATTAAGATAATGACACATGAATGAATTAAAAATTCATTTATGTGGGAAAAATTAGATCTTATGGATGAGTGGGATGAGAAATGACAAATGCATGGATTTAGAAAGGTGAGGTGGAGACATATGTGACTCCTCTTAATTAAAAATGTTATTTATTTAATCAAGTGTGGGGAGATGGGATAATGAGGGTTTAAGTTAATTAATTAAGTGATTAACTTAATTAATATGGTTGTTAGAAATTAAGAGATGGGTTAATTAGTGGCATAAATTAATTAAGGGTTTACTTAATTAATTTGGGTCTAGGAGCTAGGTAGGGAATGGTAGATAATTAAATAAATGATATTTATTTAATTAGCCTATTTTTAGTCATGGGCTAGGTGGATTAATTAAATAAGTGGACTTTATTTAATTAATTTAGGTTAGTGGCAATGGATAGGATAATCAATTAAATAAATTGTAATATTTATTTAATCAACTATGGACAATGGACTATTGGAAATTGTTAAAATTCATTAAATAAATTGATATTATTTAATTAATTACGGGAAAGGGGATAAATTAGTGCAAGCATGTTAGGAAATGGTGGCATGGGTTATGTCATTTTCAGATGTCTATAGTAGCCACTAAGGAATTGTTTGGCAGCAGAAGAGTTTTGAAGGAGCTAAACTCAAAATTTATTGTTCTTATTCCTAAGAAGCCTACTGCTGACTCTTTCAGTGATTTTAGACTTATTAGCCTTTGCAATTCAATTTACAAAATCTTCTCTAAAGTAGTGGTGACCAGATTGCAGTTGGTTCTTCCCAATTTGATGTTTATCTAATAGAGTGGATTTGTGAAAGGAAGATAGATTTTGGATTCTATTATCACAATCCATGAGGTCCTTCATTCATTGTCCATGAATAAAAAGGAAGGTTTTCTTCTTAAACTAGACCTTATGAAAGCTTATGATAGGGTGTTGTGGGATTTTCTACTCAAGGTTATGGTGAAATTTAGTTTTAGAACTAAGTTCTTGGACCTTATTTATGAAATGATTTCCACTCCTATATTTTATGTTCTAATTAATGGCTCTCATTTAGGGTTTTTTAAGAGTTCTAGAGGAATCAGACAAGGGGATCCCATTTTTGTGTTCTTGTTTGTGATTATGGATGAAGATTTGGGAAGAAATATTCATAAGGCTATTAATGATGGGAGATTATAGGGTGTTCTTCCTACCTCAATTGGTCATCCTTGTTCACACCAACAATTTGTGGATGATACAATCATTATTGGTGAAGCTATGGTTAGAGAACTAGTGAACTCAAAGTCATCTTGTAGAATTATGAGCTATCTTCAGGCCAAAATATTAGTCTTCCCAAAAGTATGATCTATTTCATGAACATTTTGGTTCCTCATCAAAATACAATTTCACAATTTCTTCAATATCAGGTGGGTGATCTCCCTTCCAAATACTTGGGGATGCCCCTTTTTCATGGAAAAATTTTGGAGTCCCTTTTGTTTGAACTAATTGATAGATTTTAGGCCAAATTAGCTAGGTAGAAAGGAACTCTATTAAGCTAGGCTAGGAAACTTTATCTAACTAAAGCTACATTGTAGAACATTCTAATTTATGCTATGAGCCTTTTCAAAGTCCATGTGAAGATTGTAAAAAATCTTGAACAAATCCAGAAATAGTTTCTTTAGGTAGGAATAGAGGAGAGAAAAAGGCTCTCATTGGTGGCTTGGGAAGGAGTTATTCATACCTAAAATTGAGGGTGGCTTGGGAATTAGGGAGATCAAGGAGTTAAATCTTTCCTTGATGGCCAAAAGTGCTTGGAGATTAATGATAGATCATAATGAATGGACTAAAATCACAAAGAGAAAATACCTTTTTCACCATAGGAATTTATAGGAGTGTCTCGATTTCTCTAATTTACCCCATGGTTCAAGCATTTGGAAAAATAATATGGACAATAGAAGCATTATTAAAAAAGGTGTGAAATGGAAACTGGGGGACGAGACCTCCATTATGTTTTGAGAGGATAGGTGGCTCTTGGAGACTCCTCTATCTAATTTTGATTGGGCAAGGCCTTTAAAAGAACTATGTTTAAAGAATATAGGGGACAAAGTGGTTGACTACATTTGTATGGAGAGGGGTTCTTAGAGGTGTCTATCCACTTTATTTCCTTCTCCCAATCTGGAAAACTTAGTTTGAAAGCTAAAAACATTGCTTTACTATTTTCACATTCCTCTTTTCCCCAAGTAGGATGAAATTGTTTGGTGTTCTATCCCAAATGGTTCCTACTTTGTTGCTTATAGTTTTGCTTCCCTTGGGACCTTGGATGTGCCTACACCCTTTTGGGCTAAGGTGTGGTCTCTCGATTTGATTCCTAAAGTGAATATTTATTTTGGATCCTTGTTCAAAACAAGATCCTAACTCTTGATAACCTCATGGGCTTTGCTTTACCCAATAGATGTTCTCTTTGTGAAAATGATGAAGAAAGTGTTATTCATTTGTTGTTGGAATGTGACTTCTCAAGAGTTGTTTGGGAAATATTGTTTCTTCACTGGAATATGTGTTAGGATTTTCCTAATTCTATCCAAGGGTGGTTGATCCGTGGACTTCTCCTTCTTCAAACTGATCCTTGAGGTTTCTTTGGTCCCTAATGCTTCCCCATGTTGCTTGGGGTTTGTGGAAGGAGAGAAATAATCACATTTTCGGGGATAAAAAAGCTAATGCAAAAAGGGATGTTGATAGAATCATTATGGCCACAAAGGAAAACTTCATGTCTGGAATCTCAGAAAAGATTTCCAATGCTTTCAAAATAGGGTTTTCTTAAACTAGTCTTGAGATTACTAAGGTATGGAACCTCTAGTTTGACATTTCTACTCCTTTTAAAAACATGAAGAAGTCCAGAGATGGGGTGGTTTGGACCCCACCTCCTAGGGGTTGAATTAAGGTGAACTTTGATGGTTCCTCAAAGGGCAACTCAGGAGTAGTAGGGGGTGGAGGGGTTTTGAGAGATGATAAGGGTCAGTTTCTTTTATTTTTTTCTCTACCCCTTGGCCATCAAATGAATCACTATGTTAAAGTGGCAACTACCTTCAATGATAATCAAGTCACTTCTACTATGGTGTTTAAGAAACTTATTATCAAAGGTTATTCTTTAAATATTATACATTACATTTAGGGGTCCCAAACTCCTTGTTGGACAATTGAAACTTTCATAAGTGATTTCCTCAAGCTTGCTAAGTCTTTTGAAGACATCCATCTTTAACATGTTCTTCGAGAAGGAAATAGAGTTTTCAATTTGTTTTATAACTTTAGAGTCATAGGTGATTGCATCAATATTTAGAAGGATTTTAGTTCTATTCCTATGAAATCTAAGAAACTTCTTGGTAATGATTACATCTCTGGTGATGGTACACACTTGATGTGTAATAATGACCAAGAAAGGGGAACTCAAACCACTGTTTCATGATTTCATCTAGAAATCTTCATTTTCAATAACAAGTAGTGTGTAATGTTTTCCTCTAGTTGTGATGGTAAATTTGAGAAGCTCTAGTCACTTTCTATGAATAGGGGTGTGGGTTTCAATGCTAGGATCTATTTCTTAAGTTTGAGGTGGTGGTACATACTTGATGTGTAATAATGAATAGGAAAGGGGAACTCAAACCATTGTTTCATGATTTCATCTAGAAAGCACTAGTAGAAAAATAGAAATAAATGAGTAAATAAACTACCAAAAATTGGTCATGTGACCAATAGTTTAGTCACATGATCATTGGTAGTTTATTGCCGGTCATTTATCTCGCTACCAAATTAATGACCAAAAAAATTTTAGTCATTAATTTGGTAGTATATTTAGTCATCAATTTGGTAGTATATTTAGTCATCAATTTGGTAATATATTTAGTAATTAATTTAGTCATTGATTGTTGTTAACTGGTCATTTATTTAGTCATGGTAGTCATTTTTATTTACTAGTTTCCATTAATTGGTAGTAAATTTAGTCATGATATGAATAATTAGTAAATACTATAAATTTTATAATGCAAAAAAAAGATATTATTAAATTTGAATTAAAACATAAAAGCAAATAAAAAAATTACATATACAGACAAGCTACAACATGCTAGAATTAAAAGATTGATTCAACATCATGATAAAGAAAGGTAATATGCAATAAAAAATATAATGCAAATACATATATCAAGTTATAAGATATCAAAATTGTCTAAGAGTATATATATAAATATAATCAAAAATGTCAAAGTTGTTTAAGAGTTTCCAACTCTTTCAAATACACCATGAAAATTAAGATCTCTAAACAACACATTCAAAATATTGCATAAAGCAATGGGCCAAGATGTCTAACAACTAGTACATGATAAACATCAACTATGTCATTTTTTGCAAATATTCTAGTGACCACCATGTGAAGGTTCCTTCTTTCTCTTTTAGATAGACAACTCCATCTATTTTGTCTTCATAAGCAAGGCATATGTTACTTGTGACCTTTAAAATATTTACATTTGGATCTCTTGTTCCTTTCAAGTTGACTCCATGTATAATAGATAGTGAGTGAATCTATCCAATACCCATAGGTACACCATCAAACGGATCCAACACCCTAACTTTATCCCCTTCTTGGAGTTTCTCAATACATTTCTACAAAAATAAAAAAATATATACATTATATTGAAATACATAATAATTATTACATAGGTAATGATTACCCTTATTTACATAATAAAAAACCATTATTTATGTTGGAACAAAATTTTAAAACCCTAAAATTTTGTTAATTCCCGCCATTATTCCAAATAAACTATTCTCACAATGTTATTTTAATTTTTCATTCAAAACAATAAATCTGATCAGCTTATATCCTAGCCTTAATAATCCCATGACATCCCACTGATATCCAAAAGGAATAAAATCATTAAAGTTAGCCCAAAAAAATCCCTTAAATAAAAAGGCCATACAAATGGACATCGTTGGGAGAATGCTATGTCAAGAGGACTGAACCTAGTGTTTCTTCAATAGCCCGAAGTATTAAATAAACCTCATCTTGCATGTAAGGCTGACATCAGAAAAATTAAAGAGAATAAAACATTTTTGAAGAGACTAAAGAGTATTAGGATGACTCGATCACATATCTCTTCGATATCTTGATAATACCAAACATATCGATGGGACCAATGCATATCAGTGTGACACGTAAATGTGTCACACCGATACAACAATATCTATCAATAAAAGCATATCGGGGAGACTCAAGGATATCGAAGTGACATAATTTTAGGTCCCATTGATACACCAATAATGCTCATTAAAGGGCATTTTGAAGGAAGTTAATAAATAAATGGATCATATAACACATAAAAGATATCGATGGGACATAATGATATCGGTGTAACACTATCCGAAGTCATCCTAATAGCCTGAAGAATAATGAAATAATGTCGAAGACAGAAAAAGTGACCATCCTAATAAATCAGTGACATGACTATTTGACATGAATTAGATGACTCATGTTTGAAAGAATTAATTATTTCTGCATAAGATATTCAATTTGCCATGGATATGCCATCAATGAGCCAAAGCTAAAAGAAGTGATTTCTAAAAGACTTTTTAGTAGACAGAGAAAATTGAGGAGCTTAGAAATTGGAAATGACAAAGTTGCAAATAAGGGTAAGCTTGTTCAAGTAAGTACTCCAAGCCTAAATGTGAATTTACATAGAATTGTGGAAGTCATAAACAAATAAAACTATGGAAATTAAGAATGAAAACCCTAAGAAAAGGTAGAAACTAGAGGATAGAACTTTAAACCAAGACCTGATAGAACAATGCCCAGGGTCTGGACAAAGGTCCAAAAGAAATGCTCAACTAAATCCACATGCTGAGAAATTGGAAAATGCTAACAGACATGTAGGAGATTCATGGACCCCTATAAGGGGATATGACCTGTTCATGTACCATTATAGGAAAATGTACAGACATAAACCAATCTCAAATCCTTGGAAGTTAAATTTGGGGAAATTTGTAGTACCCAATGTGTTTCTAAATATAGAACTACTTAAAATGTTGGTAGATCATTATAATCCACAAACTCATATGATTAAGCTTAAAGATGGGTCTGGGTTTATTCCTATTACCCAGGATTATATATAAATAGTCTTTCAGTTAGATTCAAGCTTTGATATGGTATTCAGGATTAAGGACTTATTGAATGAGTATTAAAATTTGAGTAACACTTATAAAAGGTGGAGGCTACTATTTCATAGACCTAGGGATGAAAACAATCAGCTCAGAGTGTTCTCAAGGGTGGAGGATCCCCCTTATTTGGTTGATCTATTTGAACCATATTTCAGATATACTTATTACTCAGTTTGTCAGGTATTAGGTGTGGATGCCCCTGAATTTATGGATATAGCACCAATGGTTCTAGCTGTAGATATACAAATCCCTGATGCTGGAACATCTGATTATGCTAAATATCTCTCGAATGAACTTCATAATGATTTAAAGGCTATAAAGAATAACAAGAAAGGTTTTAGATTTATGCATCTGGTTTTATATGAAGGGCAAAACATGGGCCTATGGGATGAATCTCTCAAGATGAGAGATCTAGATACAAATGGAGACATTAAGCCAGTACAAATGTGGACTGCCATTTGGGATAGTAGGTGTGATAGGTCACATTATTTGTATTTTGAAGAGTATTTTGTAAAGCCTTTATATGCTAAATTTAGGTATCCATGCAATCATAATTTGTCACCCAATATACAAAGATTTCTCAGGCCAAAGGATATGGATAAGAACAAAAAGATCAATCACAATTGGGGTGATTGGTACGTATACAGGGACTACACAAAGATCAAAGTTTTTGAGTATGAAGGAGCACCATTTACACTCCCAAAGACTTTCCCTGATAGAATTGCATACTTGGAAATTGTTAGGCAATTAGCTTCATCCGATTTCATGCATTTGAAGAGACACGATAAGCAATCTTTTATGCCAGGCACCCTATGTTTTAGAGATTTTACTACTTTTTCTGAGAAAGGATATGAAGAAATTAAAAAGAGATTAGATTACTTTGGGATGCCTAAAGGAAATGCTAGGGAAAATTTTGACCTTGAACATTTCATCAATCATGTTAGTACAAGTCAAAAGTTGAAAAGGTATCAACATGTACTATTCATGGATGAGGATTTAATTAGAAATGTTGATGAAGCTTCTACCATTGAGATGAGAGAACTGTATCATAAAGTAATGTTATCCAAGGCTTGGAGGGTAGCCCAAAACCCCAACTATAAGGGAGCTTTTCCAAAAAATATTGATCCCATAGATAGATTGAACATATTAGTTTCAAAGGCACTAGAATTGATTATGGATGCCTCACTTGAGATCTTTGAAAGAAGAAGCAGAAATATCAAGGAAACGAAAGCTAGATATGAGGCTCCTCTGAGTCATCATTCTCCTCAATCTACACCTGATATTTGTTTTTCTATGGATACTAGCATTACAGATGATGAGGAACTAGAGGGTGAGGATGAAAATGTATAGGGTTTTGAACCTGTGATTGATAGCTATGAGCCACCTATGGACAAAGAAGCAGTTGATATAGAATCCCCTGATGAACTATCAGAAGATATGAGACACCTAGCTAGCAAAAAGTTGGCCTCAGATAAAGACTTTATAAAAACCCCTGAGTTTAAAGCATTTCTTTATGAATTCAAAGGTAGACAGGACAAGGAGGAGATGAAAGATATTTCCCCTAAGATACAAGCTGAGGTATTACATCAACTTCAAATTGAAATTGATAAAGTAATGAATGACATGACCCCATAAAAGGGAAGAAATCTGCTAGAAGAAGTAGGGGTGATGATAGTCCCAGGTTGGGATATGACCTCAACCATTGTTTTTGATACCTTCAAAATAAATCATGATAAGAAGATGCAGTTAAGTATTGAAGCTTTGGATAAAATCTAGAAAGGTTCTAGGTATGACCCTGATAAGGCAACTCTACTGATATGAGCACTTTACTCGCCACATCAGAGGCCTCAGATTGTTGATGATCCAAACAAAGCATTTTGTCATCTCGTAATACAGAGAGTTGAAGATACTGACCCACTAGATACTACTGACCTGAATATCAATGTTGCCAAATTTACAAAAGCCCAGATAGAGAAACTGGTCAAGAATAACAATGCATATATAGTAGAAAATGCAAAATTAAAATAAGAGATTGCTATGTATAAGGATAAAATATCATCATCTAGTAATCAGCTATCTTATCAAGAACTAGATAAAGAGGTGATGGAAGCCATAGCAAATAAAAATTATTGGAAAGTTAAAGCAGATAAATTTCAAAAGAAAAGTGATAAACTGGAAAGTGACATAAAAGTTGTTAAGTATCATATGGCTTCTGAATTGATAAAAAGAAGATTTGATGAGATAATGAAATACAGTGATCAAGTATGGGACTTGCATAAAAGAACCCATAATACTTATCAGGAACATAAAAGATTGCATCTCAGATTGCTTGAGAAGAAATAAGAACTAAAAGCCAAAGAGCAAGCACTCAAGGAATGCAGTGGACTGATCATTGAACATGAAAGGTTTAATACAATATTGTCAGATGACATTGGTGATTTTGATCTACATGGGGATCTAGCATTTCCCAATTTCTTCAATAATAAGGGTAATATATGGGATAAAGATCTATGGAAAGATGAGTTGGTGTAGTTATTACCCATTGCTTTGGAGAAAGCTAACGATGAAGATTGAGTGATAGAGAATGTTCATAAATAGATGGACAAATTCTTTAGGCTAGAATCTGTCATGGAAGAAATAGTTTCCACTAATACTTGTATATCTCAAGAATACATCGATCACATTGCCAAGGTAAACCTGTTTATTGCCAGAACAGTGTGAAAAGAAGCATGGAAGATTGAATGAAGTTTTGATAATTTTTGTAATATATAAATCGATGTATTGCTTTAGCAATAAGGATGGGAAAAGCACATCTGACAGATATTGCAACATGGAGAGGAACACCTTGTGGCTTGTGGTCACGGGTGTTCTACGTTGATTAATGGGGCCAAATCTTAGTCAAATTGCTGAGCCCATGCTTTATGTTTCTTAATTATGTTTTATAATTATCTATCCAGGGCCTAGCCAATCATGATCTTTCAGCAAGACAATTTATATATTCTAGTATTATCTATCCAATCATATTTCAGATTCAAGACATTACACTTCTATGATTATTTAATATTATAATGGGCAAGGATGGTTAAATTTGTGGATATGTATGGTGTTCTAATTTTCTATTAATATTCAAGTTCATAAGTTGTTTGATTATCTCCATTCTGACCTAACAACTTACTTGAATAGTACTTACTTGCATGTGTGTGTTAAAACAACAATGACTACCATGAAAGACATAAAAACAATAAATAGCACTCACCTCAATTCCAGCACCAATACTACTACTCTGAATATCATGCAAATTCTCGTGAAGATGTTCAACATAATCACTATCATCATTGTCCTCAAGTTGTGCAGCTTTGTAGAGAGCTCTATTGACAGGGCCTTTTTCTTTTTGTTCTACTTTCATATAATTTCTCTACATGCGGTTGAATCATCATGCAAAAATTAATATAAGTCAAGTAAAGAATGCAAAAACTATAAATTTTTGTTCAAAATAATATTTTTCTTCCACTCTTAAATGACTAAGTCAAGGTATGTTGTGAGATTCTTCCACCTCAACTTCAACACAACTATGACTGTGTTGCACATTCTTGTCCACTAGTTCATCATGATCACTATCAATTTCAGTAGCTCTGTTGACATCAAGGCATTTTCATTTTCATGATGCTTTGATAAAATTGCTATGCATGTGGTTTAACTATTAGTAGGATCAACCATCATTGTAGTGAAAGAGCAATATTTATTTCATAAAATAGAGAGACCATCATCATATATTTTCTTTTGTTGATTAAGCACAATCACTTTTTTTCCCTCTTTCTTGTCCTTTCTTGTCTTGTGTACATACTTGCATATAATATTTTCAAACATTGTATATGTTGTATTTTCAATAGAAAATTGGCAAACGAATAGTCATAATATTTTGCTGGGGATAATTCAAAAGCTTTGAATGTTGTTGCTTCCTTCATTTTCTATAAGAAGGAAACCAAGACCATGGCTAAGGGGTAATGGAAGGTTGAATAGTGATAGTTTGATATTCGAACTCTGGGATAACGAATCATTTTGTGAAGCTTTTTTTGAAACAATCAATGGAAACAAAGATTTGAGTTTGGTGCCCAATTTTCTGATTATTCAATTATTGTGATTAATGTGAATGGTTATAATTTTCTCAGGTTGTCTCCAAATTGGAATATCTTTATTATTCAAATTGGTTTTATATTTCTAATTTGTCAGAGTAATTTCCTTACTTTGTGTGGTTGATTAATTGGGTCTTCTCAGGAAGATTAAAATTTCCCTCTTAAAAGATCACAGTAATAAAGAGGTTTCTTTTGGATGTTTGAAGTAGAACCTAGTAAATTGTAGTATTGCACATTTCTTTTGGTTCTATAAGTAGAAAAGTGAGACAATTCATGATAACACATTTATGTAAAGCATTAATGCTACAGTTATAATGGCTAGAACTAAAGTATTGCATGTTGAGGGTAGGTTCATTCTTTGTTTATAGTATCCAAGAGCTATGATAACTATTGAAGTATCCAAAAAATGCAATCGCAAGGAGGTATAACAAAAACATGGCACAAGTTTACCCAATAACAAGCATACAAAATGAAAGGATAGTCTAATAGAGCCTCTTACCTCATCTGCATCCATAATATTATAGTCATTCCATGTAGAAACTATAGGCTTAACAGAGGAAGCCAACTGCGACACTTTCTCAGTGAGACCGTGTAAGCAACTCATTATATGTTGGTACCCTTCATTTGAGTTGACATCATCTACAGAGGCTCTTACTGAGCATCTAACAGATGGCTATGAAATCTCTATTGATGAACTAGATTTCCACTTCATACTACTATTAGATTTACTAGGATCTAGTGCTGCTATATAATCGATAATATCTCCCACACCTGCTTCTATATTACTGTTTTCCACCTAAAATACAATGTCAATATCAACATATAGTCAGTTCAATAAAAAATTGAAATATATAACCAACATAAATTGAACCAAAAAGCCATACACGTGCTCCAAGTTTGTCCATTTTGGCCTGCAACCTAGCTCAGCCAAATGTATATTCAGTTGTCACATTATCTCTTGCCCTCTTTCCTTTATAACTCTTTGTCAAATATTCTTTAAAACGCATATTTTCTTTCAATGCCTCGCATTGTTCGGGAGATAGAGAGGATTCTAACTTCTCTTTTCCCTCGAAGATTGTTTTTCTACAATTATATCTAAAATTGTTCATCAAAAGTCTCATCTTTTGCTTGTAACATCTTCTAGATATTTGTCCACAAGTAGTCTCAAAAGTATTTTCCATTTTTTGTATAACATTTTCAACACTTCGTGGATCTTGATCTACAAAATTTGATTTGCAAATATCCAAATGGGCCCTACATCTTACACCCAACTCAGAGGCCCACCTTGCAGCATTTTTCCCAATGGGCTCACCATTTCTCGATACCTCAACCAAGAATGGCTTCTTGCCTTCTAATTTTATTTCTTTTGCATTCCTCTCTATAGATCTGTATAAATCTTGACTGAATCTTTTTATTTTGACAAAAGAAGGCACATCTTCTATTAAACCACTACCAATATTTTTGGCTAATCCACTAGTTCCATCAAAAGTTGTAGTAGGCACATCAGATGCAAGAGGTATCTCTTCATGACTTTCATTAACCAAAACTTCATTGTCCTTGGCCACATTAGGTGTGTCATGAATAGGTAGATCAGTACCAGTCTCTGTAGATTTCACTTCAAACACATCCTTTAATCTTTAATAAATCATCTATAGACTTATTGTTCCTTTGCTCTCATTATTTTCAATAATCTCTCTTAGACTCTATGCTAAGAGATCATCACAACGTTGCACATCACCATGTGCTATATCAGGCTCCACATCACCATGTACTATATCAGGCTGCACATCACTATGTGTTATATCAGGCTGCACATCATCACAACTATTCTTTTCACCAACTGTATTTGTACTTGAATCCCAAATGTGTTGGATTCTATGAGTTGGTGGCACTGTATCTTTACTTTCCTTTTATTTTCTCTCTGCATTTTCTTTGCATTCTTTTTCTTTCTTATAAAATAAAAAAATATCATATTATGTCTTATATATATAAATCTCTTGCCTATAAAATTTTATAAACATAACTAAACAAATAATATACTACTTAGTGGATTTACAACTTGCCTGTTTGTCAAACCAAGATGTGATAAATATTCACTATTCTTTGCCACGCATTCTCTACGAAAGTGCTCATAATCTATCAGTGGAACTTTAGTAATATGATCACTATCATCTAAATTGTGCCTCAAATTTTTTTCCTCATTTCCTGAAGTCCAAATAAACAATAATATATAAATCAACAACTTAAATCCATAGAACAAGAGTGAAATATAAACAAAGCCATTATTTTCAGTCAACTAGAGCATATAAACAAATGCAGTCATAGTATATAAGGATTTCATTTCCATTTGAATCATATAGTATATAAGGACAGTCCCCATATGAAATACATTCACAGAGCATATAAGATGCATTCTTAGAAATTAGAGGAGATAGTCTATGACAAGTGACATGACATAAGATGATAACATATAAGATGCATTATATGGAGGAGAAAAAATTCAGTAAGTAAATGTGGTACACAAATTGAAACCCAAAGGAAACTCTATTTGTTTATCCTTCTATTTGAGAAAAAACTAATTACTTTTTTGATAGTGTGAATCATCATTATTTCTACTTATATAATTCTGCAGAAATTCTGAACACACAAATGTAAGTAAACAAAAATAGTCAGTATGTGCTTTAAAAATGAGTAATTTATTTTTGGAACAAATATAGCTAGTTATATGCATGACCTGTAACAAGACAAGAACTAAAAAACAACAAAAAGTAGAGCTCAACATGAGAGATTACCCTAAAAAACCCAAAGTAGAAGAAATTCATGTACACTAATGCCCTTTCTTATCTTGCTTCTTCTCTACTACATTTTACAAGCTCATTGTTTTCTTGATGCCTTCAATGCAATGAAATAACGTAACAGTAGTACCATAACATTTGTAGTGTTGTGTAATTGTTAAAAAGTAGTTCTGCATTGCCAGCAAGATTAGAATCCTAATCACATGGGGTTCATCACTAATCATCTGCATTGCCAACAAGATCAGAATCTTGATCACATGGGGCTCATCACTAATCATTTGCATTACCAGCAAGATCAGAATCTTGATCACTCGTGTCTGTATCTGCTTGATTTTCTTCCTCATCCTCATTTGTGTCATGCAATACATTCTCTCTCCCAATCTCTTCATTGGTAATCAAAATATCTTCTCCAAAGACTCCATCGTCATCTTCATCCACTTCTTCAAATGTTTCTTGTAAATTAACATATTGCCCATCAGGCATTTTATCAACAACTTCCATGAATTTTTGTTTTGAATGAGACTCTATTTGAATGACATACGACCATCCTAGGCTTCTTACATCATCAATTAGAAATGATTGGTTAATTTGAAAAGGGAAAACATGGGGCTTATCCCTCTCTGATAAAAATTGTCCTGTATTTGCACGTACAAATCCATACTCATCAAAATGTACTGTAGATGGTCGAATCCACTTACATTTTAATAATATAGGACTATTTTCACCAAAATCCACTTGAATAATTTCTTTGATGAATCTAGCATAGAATTTCCTCTCAGTTTCATGAATAAATTCAGCACTTACAACACAATCACAATTTGTCTTTCCTTTGTCTTTTTCCTCCACTCTTAAATGGCTACCATAGGCCCACATTCCACTAAAATGCATAGCCCATAAATGTGGAGGTTGTGAAAGCTCACTTTCCTCCATTGTTATAGCCTGACCTTCTTCTTTTGTTTCACTAACTGTATTAGCAATCCATTCTTCAAATTATGGAAAAGAATCACCTCCAACCAAATCATGATGTCTACACTTTTGAGGTTGATGTTGCATCCAACTTTGATTCTCTTCTTCATATTTTCTACATAGAATATTAATGTGCAAATAGTAAGATTAATAATCTAAATGTGTAAATGCAATTGAGTAAAATTAATAATATAAATGTGTAAATAAATAATTGTGTAATTTTTTTTAACCTATGTCACTTAATAAAGGCATGTATTGCACTTCTTTCTTGATGTGATAGCTTGAAGTGACATCCATTGCCTTCTAATACTTCACCTGCAACTCTCTCATCTTCATCATCATCCAATACACATTGATTGACATTTTTAAAATCCTTCATATATTTTGTGCAAAATCCAATGGCCTCTTGTATTGAATATCCCTCAAACATGTTGCCTTCTGGTTTTACCCTAGTACAGACAAATTTTTTCAAAACCTTCATATATCATTCTATAGGATACATCCATCTCGTTCTTACTAGACCACAATGCTCTAGTTCATATTCTAGATGTATCAAAAGATGCATAGAAATGTTAAAGATTGTTGCTCGAAATTCCCTTTCCAATAGACAAAGGACTTCAACAACCTCCTCCCTCAAACTATCAAAGTTTGAAGGATCTAGCACATGTGAACTCATTCTCTTTAATATTAGGCCCAATCTTATAATTGCCAATCATGGCTGCTTTGCCAAACCTAATATATTTACCACAATAGGTAAAATATTCTTGATTATAACATGATAGTCATGGGTCTTTAGGCCTCTTAAGCTATTAAGGTCAGTTTGGCTTCTAATTATAACATATCTAGTGGGAAAGTGAGTCTAAGACATCAACTTTAAGAATTGTGCACATTGTTCCTTTGTCCAGACATAAGGAGCACTGGGTTTTCTATATTTTGCATCATCATATTTTTCAACCCAAAGATTTCAATGAATCTTTAGTTCTCGAAAGTCTTCACATGATGAAATAGTATCAAAAGCACCAAAAAGAGTTTCTATAATAGCATAGGCTATATTTTTCTCAATATGCATAAAGTCAACAGTATGCCTAATGGCTATAAAAGTATGGAAACTTATAGAATATGCACAACTGTTTTACACCACTTTCATTACATGGATCATATCTACTACCAGCAATCCCACCATTTTCAATAAATGACATTCATTTTTGTCCATTCTCAATAATGTAATCACCCGTTATTAGCAAGGTGCTTCACGATTCTCTTCTTGACCATTGAAATGTGTTTTTTGTCGATGATATGGATGACCCACTTTAAGGTAAGCACGATGTCCACAATAAATACACTTATGAAAACTTCTTGAGTGCCTTGCAAAATACTTAAAGTTGCAAGTAGGATAGCCATGGTATCCATGAACACTGAGACCAAACAATTTACCATATGCAGGAAGATCATGAATCGTAACCAATAAGGAAGCTCTTAAAGTGAATTTGAATGAATGACCACTTAAAGATTGAATTACTTCAATTCCTTTCCACAATTCCATTAGCTCATCATATAATGACTCTAGATAGGCATCTATTGTATTTGAAGTCACACTTTTCTTTCCTGGTATAATCAATGATAGCATTAAGAAAAATGGTTTAGTTGCTAACCATGGAGGCAAGTTATAATTTATTAAAAACACTGGCCAAGTTGACCATTTAGTACTTTGATATAAGAATGTGTTCACCCCATCTAGAGCCAAACCCAACCTTATATTATGAGGATCTTGAGAAAAATTAGGCCATCTGTTATCAAATTCCATCCACATCTTAGAATTAGCCACATGTCATTGTTTTCCATCAATGCTCTTATTTTGGGCATGCCACTGCATAAGTTCAGCAATGTCTTTGCACCTATACATTCAGAGTAATTGTGGGATTATCAAAAAGTGGCGAAGAACCTTTCTAGGAACCACAACTGATATCAACCCTTGTCTATACTTTGCTTGATGACATTTCAAACATTCACTCTCACTTGCAATATTTTTGTGAAATAATACACAACCATTAACACATGTGTGGATATTTTCATACCCCAAGTTGAGCTTACTGATCTGGTTTTTACATTGACTTCATTTTGTTGGCAATGTGGAGTCAACTAGTAACAATGAACTTAATAATGCCAATAACTAATCTACACTCTCATTTGTCCAACCATGCACCACTTGCAAGTTAAGAATTTGAAGGATTGTTGTCAAACGACTTAACTTGTAATTAGCATACACAGGCTTTAAAGAATCCTCGATTGACTTAGCCCAATCATCATTTAGACCCTCATTCAACATTCTTTCAACTTCAAACCCTTCATCTAACATTCCTACCTCTTCATCTATGTTTGGTGCCACTTCATCTATGTTTGTTGCCTCTTCATCTCTCACAGTATGCAATTCTATCATATCTTCATAATAATTGTAATCCCAAGAACTTATACCACTATGCCCATATCTTATCATATGTCGATAAATCACATTTCTTTTTCTCACCTTTCCCCCAAGACAGTCATTACATGGACATGGATATTTTTCCATTTCCCTCTCATTGGCTACTCTCTCATCATATGCATGATATTGATCTGTAGTCAACCTTCGACGTTGATCCATCTATAATATTGTGCATTCCAGTATTAATTTAGTATAATAATCTATCCTATGCCTAGAAGGCCTTTAAATATAAAATATTAAAAGGTAACCTTCAATCATGCATATGATCAAGCTAGGATAACCTTTCCTTTAGTTTGGGCTAGTCATCATGTAGGGAGATCATGCAGAGTAGAGGTGTGGTTTTATTTGAGTTCAAGGATCAGTTAAGGATCAACTTCACAATTATTGAAGATAACATTTTCTTTTGAGTTTTCAAGCTTTAATCATGAAAAAATATTAGTTCACTTTTTGTAATGAGGGTTTTGAATTACCTTTGAATTTGCTGCAGAGTGTGTCCCCAAATTTGACTTTGCTGCAGAGGGCCTCACCGACTTCAAATTCATTACAACAAACTTTGAATTCCTTGCCCACCTTTTCAAAAGTCTCCAAGTCCTTTCCAAACAAGCTTTATCACCCATGCAAGTAGTTGCTACACTTATATGCACCTAAAACATTTTTTCAAGTACACGCATCAAATAAAGTAAGTGCTTCAATACGTGTCCATGAGAATAACAAACATTGATAGCAATTTAATTTCATTCCCATGTCGACAATTATACATTTTACAAGTTGTCTAACTTAGAAATATAGACAAGCTATGTAAACCAATAGATAAATAGCATTTAGAAGAAATACTAACAATTTATCAGGATTATACTTTAAAACCCCTATTAAATAACTATTGTGATAAAGTATTCATAGTAGAAAATCACTTGCCAAAATCATAGGCAAAATCACCAAATAAAGGACTCAAGATGTCAACCATTTCAAATGAAAATCATGACAATAGGAAAAACAACATCGAGAATACATTCATGCCTTTGATTGCAAAGGAGGGGGTAGATATTACAATCTGTAGTAGCATTGAAAAGATGAAAATACAAAATCCATGAAGCCAAACACTTTTTTCAAAATACAAACCCTTACCTAATTAGTTAATTTATCCTTGAAGATTTTATTAGGCAAAGATAGTCATTATATAGATTCTAAAATAGTGACACAAGTGCCTTTGAAAGTGATGGCAGTCATGTCATCAAACTGACAGTGAAATCAGTCATCAAAAAGAGTAATGCACAACACCACAGAAGAAAAGAGGAGATCACTATCCATTCAAAGAGATGCCCTAATCATAGTCACCAAAGTGGGCTACAACAGTAGAGAAAAGATAGTGGAATATTGACAGTCTTTTTGCATCCAAATGTAAATTATGTAAAAACTATGTCATATATCAATAACAAAAGTAACAAAGAGGATTTTTTATAGTTAAATTTCTGTGAATATAATCTTCAAGTTTACCAAAATCAAGCTAATAAGCTATATGATAGTCATAGCAGTAGATGGACAAAGGGAATGTGACTGTGACATATTCTTGCATACAAAGGACAGTCATCATAAATGATATCTTTGTATTAAGGAATTTGTAGGCAAGTTCATGATAGGACAACAAAGATCAGTTCATGTATGAAGCAATGAACAAGGTTTTCATGATAAAGGTTACTGTCAAGATAACAGTAAGAGACAGTAAAGACAGTGAAGAGCAGATTTAAGGAATGAAACAAATCATGGAATAGTCTTGCATTCTCAACAACAAGCTTTCATTCTTTATTTTGTGACAGTCATTTTGAAAATACAATCATCTTTCAAAGGTTGAATCACATGCATAGGGGCAATGTCTAAGTCACAGGTTGAAGACCATCAAATTCCTTCATGCCAAGGTATTCTAAGTATAAATCATGAATGGAAAAAGTAGAACTTTATCAATAAAGAACCATGAGACCTCTTCATACAGTCATTGAAAGAGATAAAATAGTCACTAATGACAAAGCACCAAGATTTCAAAGATACAAAACTTTAGAGCAGGCTAAGAGAAGAATAGAGGTACGTGGAAAACCCTACCTCTGCTTCATAAAACCATTTGTTATCTCATTATTATTGTTGCTCCTTTGATCTGCCGTCTATAGCTAGAAATCCCTTTCTTCATTCAAACGATGATCTCAAAACTATTTCAACTAACTACGGCCATGAGCAATCTCACACGATGATCTCAAAGAACTGCAGCCATGAACAATCTCACATGATGATCTCAAAGAACTATGGCCATGAACAATCTCACATGATGATCTTAAAGAACTGCGGCCATGAACAATCTTCTCCTTTTCAACTACTCATACCCTATTCTTGGTGGCCATGAACAATCTTCTCCTACTAGACCTATGATTTGCTTCTTCACAGGTTTCACTTTTTGTTCAAAACACATAAACACACATTCCCTCCATTATTTCCCTCCATTACTAAAGTGAACTAAACTCATGCACCACAAGGAAAAAACTTATATTACAATTTTAATTATAAAATAAATTTATAATTAGAATGCATACATGTGTTTAAATCCCTCTTCTTATGGTGTTGGAATTTAAAACAAATTGTAGCTATAGAAATCAGAATAAATCAATCATGAAACATTGAAGACTGACTAACCACAACAAAATTGACACGAGAACCTTTATGTTGGGAGCCCCGATGTGGGAAAACTAGTTGCCCCTTCTTATCTTGGCCAAAAAAATTACAAATAGCTATATTTTTTCCTTTCAAATATTTATATATATTTAAATTATTTGTCATTAAAAAAAATCTATTTATTCTAATTTCATATATTATTTTGATTAAAATTATTAAAGTATACAATTATTACAATTTTAACTTAAAATAATTTAAATAAATGACTCATTGGATCCATCTCGGCGTACTTTAGATATATATTTTAAATATAGCTATATTTTTTCCCTTCAAATCTTTATATATATTTAAATTATTTATTGTCATTAAAAAATATCTATTTATTCTAATTTCATATATTATTTTGATTAAAATTATTAAAGTATACAATTATTACAATTTTAACTTAAAATAATTTAATTAAATGATGCATTGGATCTATCTCGACATACTTTAGATATATGTTTTTTAAAATATAGCTATCCTAGTTTTAATTATTAAATAATGAAATTATATTAAAATATAATTATTTGGTCTAAGCAGACATTTATTGCCTTGCCTTATATTGTCTTTAAATTCATGGATTATGATCAAATCAGAAAGAAAAATGAATAGAGGAGTAATAGTCATTTATTTACTCATTTATTTAGTCATTTTTATTTGTCTAACCAATTATTAGTTGTGTTTTTTGCCCGATGACCAAATTAGTCATTTATTTAGTCATTTATAGCTATGTTGCAAAAAAATTTGGTCACGTGACTAAAAGTTTTAGTCACCTAGTCATTTATTTGCCATATTTCTACTAGTGAAGCTTCATTTTCAATAACAAGTAGTGTGTAATGTTTTCCTCTAGTTGTGATGGTAAATTTGAGAAGCTCTAGTCACTTTCTATGAATAGGGGTGTGGGTTTCAGTGCTACGATCTATTTCTTAAGTCTGAGGCATACAAGGATGGGTGGAGAATGTAAAGGGGGGAGCCATCCAATTGTGATGGGGTCCACAAAATACCTCAAGTATGGAAAATCTTTGAGGATGGCGGTCTTACTTGTTATGTGGAGCGATTAAATAGTCAAACCCTACAATGACAAAGGCCTTCGCCAGAGGGTGGAGAAATAGAAAATTTTTAGTCTTTGGGTGGGAATGCTCTTTAAACAAGGATTTGGTAGCCAACATTATGGGTTTATCTAGAGAAGGGAGAAACGCCTTCAAAGATAGGAAGGCTGGTGAACAAGCAATGCATTCTTTCTTCAAGGGTGGTCAGAGGGATACACTAGTGAAGCTACATTCTAGCTATGAAATAACATATCTCAAGCCAGTTTGGGCTATTATGGCCAAAAGTCTCATGAGGTATGTTTCTCTCAAAGGGAAGTCTAAATATATGTATGGTTATCACTTCATTTTGGTTAACCATTTTCATCACAGAATACTAGCTTCCTTCTAGTCCTTTCTCTTGGCTTCTATGGAACATTCTATAAAAGAAAGTAGGAAGGCACCCAATATGGCACCTTTCCACTAGGGTCTCATGTTATTGATTGTGAACTACATGAAGGATCAAACACAGGTAGCCAAAAATCCCTAGGTGGTAGAGTTTCATCTAAGAACAATAATAAATATAGGGTTGTTGATTGTACTGACACCTCATCCTCTAAATCTCTGAGCCTAGAGAGCAACTCTTAGGATGGTGGTCATGGAGGAATTATGTTTGGTTATGAATCAGGGGATTTTGTTCATGTGGCTTCGAGTTCCCCCTCTAACATAGAGTACAAATATTCTGAGGTGGCTACCCTTAAGAAGAATAAGAGGAATCTTAAGGTTGAAACACCTAAACCTATCCACCCAAAGAAGAGAGGAAGGGGAAGAAAACCATTATCTAGTCTTATGATTCTGAGGTAGGGGATGAGAGGGTGATTGGTGAGGATCCAGAGAAGGATGCTGAAGAAGACAAAGAGAAGAGAGACATGAGAAAGGGAAAGTAAATTGTGGAACCTGAGGTTGGGGTCCCTTTCCCATGGATCTCGGACCCTACCCCTAATATTTCAAAGAATTTTCCTATACTCAGCCAATTCCTCCTCTTGTGAGGAACTATTTGATATTCTCAAAACTATTAAGGAAGTAGTCTCTTAACAACACACCATGACTAAGTGGTTTTATGTGAAAATCAATAGAATAAATATTAAATTGGTTTTATGTTTTAGAAGAGAGTGGGAGTAAAAATTAGTCTTCAAGGAAGGAAGATATTAGTATTTTGCAAGGCTAGGAGAATCCCCAAACTAGATAGAATTAAATGGAACATGTTGTGTGGTTTCACAACACGCCCCATTTTGCCATAGCAAAATAGGGACCCAACCTTTTTGCTTCTGCTTGTTTTTGCTTTCTTTCTTTGGGCGGTTTGGCAAAAGTCAGTTAACTATATCACCCTTGCACATGCATGTGCCTCACAAGAGAAAGTCAATTGTTAAAGTTAGAATTTTCTGTCATAAACCTCATAATCTGGAAGAGTGTAAAATTCTAAGCAGGTTTGCCTTTTGGATCACCCTGATATTCCTTAAGGATAAAAAGTTATGCCAAGTCAAAATTTGGTCAAACCTAATATTCACATAAGGTCATATTGGTTAATATTAGTCACATTCACTAGATGACCCCGACATATGAAGATCACCCTATATCTGCATATTCTTCAATATGCAAATGTCAAAGTTAAGCGCGAAAGAATATCTACCCGTCAAATCCTCATGCATATTTTCAGAGGGTCATATTTCTAAATATCCATCATGTTACATAATATCACCCTTCACAAATATGACCATGATGTCATCTTGTTTCGATTTATAAAAGAACTTAATATGACGATGACATCATCAGTATGCATGATACCCGTAGGGTCACATTTCCAAATATCTGTCATATTTCTCAATATGACAATGATGTCATCCTAACCTGATACAAAGAAAACATGATCTAATGATGATGTCATCATGACCTAGACCTAAGAAGGTCATATTCTAAAATATCCCTGACCTTAACTAATATGACTATGACATCATTCTCTTGAACAGTTTCAAAGACTTATGAAATGTTGACGTCATCCTCACATTCTCAAATAGGGTGATATTTTGTAGTGTTAAAAGACCTAGATATTTCCTTATATCCCTAATGTCGACCCTTGAGACTCGAGATGCAGTTATTTCTAATAACCAATCAAGTGGTGCCATGTGGCACATCAACCGGATCATATTGATACAGAGTATTATTACGATTGTTAACGAAGGTGTAATGACCCGACCTCGGTCATTGATCAATGGTTGACCATCCTCACCATCATGTCACCCTCATGTTCTAGATATCAGTCATATTTACAAACATCCTAATTTCTGCAAATATCACCCTCCGCATTAAATGCAATTCCAATGGTAGGTGGAGCCTTCAAAATTTCAAATACACACCCATCACTTGTCAACATCCACAGACATCATGTGTTGGTTAATGGACATGAACAAAAGTACACTACGTGCACCTTAATTTGCTATGTTAATCAATTAAAAGTAAATTTTGGGGTTCATTTTGAATTAACCATACATTTAAACAAAATTACAGAGCTCCGGGAGATCAAAGTATCACTGTAACTTGCAAACCGAACAGGACCCGCATTCAAACAAAACAGAAGACGGTAATTGTAATGCAATCACACTCATATGGATATCACCTATACAGTAAAAGGAAAGTGATTATGAGGTATGTAACTATGAAACCCTCTTTTTTTTGTTTGTGGTGAATCATGAGGTAAAAATGGTTTTAACAGAGTTAATTGATATGATAATTGCATAAGATAAACTAGAATAATGGAATTATTACAATGAAATGCATGTGATCACTAAACCCTGATGTACACAACATGTTAGGGTAAGATATGCATGTTTTATTACAAGATCTAATGGTAATCAAAAAGAACCGGTCTGATACCGAATTTTTGAAACCCATGTATGTACAATCAGAGGGGGTAGCATTCATATATAGGGAGTTTAATGATACGCATCAAGGAAATACTGATCTTGATGCATAGATAGCAAGACTAGATAAAGGAAGTGGAAACCCTCTACTTATGAGCATTTACATGTTAGGAATGTGGAATGCTGGTGGATTTCCATAAGCTATGGAGGCTACTGAACTATTGATAGAATGCGCACGGAATTACAATCCAGAGTCTAGAAAAGTAGAAAAGCATGGTAGAGTTTATGCGGACTTTTCAATTGCAGGCATCACCTCCACCTTTAAATTTCCTAAGGGATCTTATGTCGTTCACTTAAGTCTGAGTAGATTGGAAAAGGAATATAATAGCAGGTAGAAAGAAGCTAGAAGGGTCATGTATCAATGGAGATCCAAGAGTAGCATGTACAAGGCTTCTGCCAAATTACTTGTATATCTCTTTAAGTTTGATTTTTCTCCTAAATACCAGTACATGATGGTAATGCTCTGTAGAATGACAGGAAGACCAAATGCTGGAGTTTTCAAGAATTAGATGTATGGTACTATCAAGATGGTAGAGTATTCTGATGACAAACCCTTATGGGCAAAAATCATAAGTGACAGCCTAGATGAGGAAATGAGGAGGCTAGGAGGGAAAATAAACATGTTCCACATGACCTCTTATGTAGTATATGCTTGTGCTTTTAGAGGGACCTTCAATGGATTGCAAACAGTAGGTAAGGTTGGAAGTAACCCTGGGCATGTGAACATCTGGGAGCATTACCCATAGTTCAAAAGAAGGGAATCTCTCCAAAATTATAGGATAGTGAATGACTCCTTCTCCATGCATCTTGTTAGGACCATGGAAGAAGACAGAACAAAAAGATTAAGTGTGGAAGCACAAGTTGTCATATACAAGCATGGGGCTTGGTTTATCCAATTCCCCACATTTTCATAAATAAGAATAGAAGGCTTTACTAGGCACCCTCTCATGCTGCCTAGATATCCAAACGATAAAGTCATTCTGATGGAATTTGTTAGATAGATATTACCTTTAGTGGAGGTTCATATTGAAAAGGGAAAGATTCCACAGGTCTTGTTTCCCATCATGATTGGCTGGTATATGTGTCCAGATAGAGAAAGTAGTAAGGATGTAATTGGAGGATTAAACTTGATGCACTTGTAGCCCTTTTTGCTAGCTAGGCCCTATGACCCATATGACAGGATGCATGCATTACTTGGGAAGCCTATACATCAGAAGCACCTTGAAGATTACTGGGTTGATTGCGATGATGAAGCAGAAGTAAGAAGGAGGAACTACCAAAGGCTCACTCTAAATTAGATACGCGCCTTTGACTACATATCAGTGCCTGCTCAACTACACAAAGATGATGGTAAGATCATGTCCCAAGAATATGAGGACAAGAAGGTATACAATGATAGAATATTAGCCCTTGACTTGAGTCAACCAGAGGTGACTTCACTAGACCAAATAATGTTGAAGGTTATTCAACTGACCCAAGGTTGGGTGGATACTAAAGTCAACAAACTAAAAAAGAAGGGTGTAGTCCTTACTGTGGACAATAAAAGAAAGAGATAGGAATTATCTAAGGAAGAATATGATGATTTCCTAAACGAGAAGAGGCAGTCAAATGGAGAAAGATAGCCAGGTGAAGAAAAGAAGCAGGGTAAAAACAAGAAAGAAACCCAAGTGGTTGGAGTAGTGATCATTCGGCAACCCCAACCAAAGCAAGATGTGTCCTCCACATCAGCTGCAGCATCACCTAATACACCTGCTAAACAAAAGAAAGCTATTACAAAGCCTACCTCTATTATTATAGAGGAGGAAGAGCCCTTAGATGATGACTTGTTGATGGGGAGCGCATAGTGAAAATACAGAATGGGTCCCGCTTTTCTCACAGACGGCAAGAATTAACAAATGAGCTGCCAATACATCCTGGTCATCAGACAACAAGGATCGGTATGACTTTCTCAAGTCTTACCATTGTTCTACCTTACACTGATAGCTCAACTAAATTTATCTTCGGTGAGATACAACAGGACTCACACCGATTCAATTAACTCTTCATCGTCGGCAAGACTTACTTCTATCGGTGAAGTCTTCTATCCTTCAACCGATGCCTCGATGATGGTTAAGTTCCCCTCGTCTTAACCATGACGGCTTCAATGCTGGTTGGGCATGACTTTATCAGTAAACTTCTTTGATGTGCTTCTGATATGCTGATGGCATTTGCCTTCGGTGAGACTCTTCTCATCAGCAAGCACTTACAAATTCTGGCTGATGCACCGATAGACCAACTCCCTCAGTGAGACTGCTCAACTTCAGTGGACTTATTGTGAGTCCTAGCGACTCACTGATGCATAGCTTACTTTCTTCTTCTTAACCAAACCCTAGCACATGGAGATGCTAGGTCAACCTACTGTGCAAAATATTTTGTCTAGATCCTGTGTGCCATCGAACACAAAAACAAAACAAAGAAACAAAAACAAATACTTGTATAATGAATCCATTCCACTGATTTTGATAGAAATTGTGCTAGTGGAATGCTTCACATTGACATACTACAACGATGGAAAATACATAAAGAAAAGAAATCTACAGTTATACAAATTATAGTTATAAGGAACGGAAATCAAATTGATAGAACAAAATAGTTTTATTTCTCCTTAGAACAATACACAATCACTTTCACACCCTTCTCCCTTCTTCTCTCTGATGGTTCCTTCCTCTAGCTATTATCAACTCAACCTACTGGCAGTTGGAAAACCAACCGATGCAAACAATTGGAAGACCAACTGATCCGAACTGCCTCATACTGTCCTACGGCCCTGTTTTGGCACTATGTGATTACAATATGACAAAAGTGTGTTTTAAGTCACTTTGGACTTACAAAATGGGTTCTAGGTCCTAAAAGACCTAGAGACAAATAAAAATGAAAATCCATTGGTCAAATATACCTTATTACAAAAGAAAATAGAATTTTCTAGGTGCTCCTACACCATACTCCTCGGGTGAAAGTTGTCTCAAGTCCTCTTAGAGACTAGCTACTGCAAATCATCACCCTTCTTTTTGATGTCTTCTTCTAGCATCCATGTGGCTTCTGAGTCTGGAAGTCCTTGCCATTTGACTAAGTGCTCAAAATAGGTCTGATTTCTTGTCTTCTTGGTTGTCCTGCTATCCAATATGTACTCCATCTTAGGTGGTTCCTTAGGTGGTAAATGCTGCACCCACTCTGCATTGTCTTGGATAGAATCTGTTGTACCTTCACTTGTATCAAGACTCCTATATAATGTTACATCAGCAACATTGAATATAGGGGAAATAGTAATATCATCAAGGAGTTCAATTTTGTAAGCATTAGGACCATATTTCTCTAAAATCTTACAAGGTCCAATTTTTCTCATCATCAACTTGTTGTGGTTTCCCTTGGGTAGTCTATTCTTGTTGAGATGAAACATTACCATATCTCCTATTTGGTACTGCACATCCCTTCTTCTTTGATCCACTCTAGCCTTGATCTTCTGACTATTCTTGTGTAGAGTATCTCTGACTTGTTGATGGATCTCTTTCATAGCCTCTGCAAATGTATCAGCATGTTCACTCCTTTTGTCCAACCCTTGAACATCTCTCAATTGAAAAATTCCTCTAGGATGACTACTATAGACAACTTCAAAAGGACTTAGACCTGTACTTCTATTTGTAGAATCATTATAGGCATATTCTACTTGTGGGAGTACCACATCCCAACTAACTCCATGTTCTCTTGTCAAACATCTCAGCAGATTGCCTAATGACCTATTCACAACCTTAGTTTGGCCATCAGTTTGAGGACGATATGCTGAACTAAAGGACAAATTTGTACCCAATCTTTTCCACATGGTTCTCCAAAAATGTCCCACAAATTTGTTGTCTCTGTCAAATACAATACTCAAAGGCAATCCATGAATCCTGACAATTTCTTTAAAGAACAAGCCTGCAATGTAACTAGCATCATTGGTGGTTTTACAAGGAATAAAGTGAGCCATCTTGCTGAACCTGTCTACCACAACAAACACACTATCATAACCTATCCTTGTCTTTGGTAACCCCATCACAAAATCCATACTCAAACCTTCCCAAGGTCTTTTTGGTATGGGCAGAGGTTGGTATAGTCCTGCATTAGTTGAGACCCCCTTTGCTCTCTGGCAAATCATACAACTCTCAACAAACCTTCTAATATCAGATTGCATCCTTGGCCAAAAGTAAAATCTTCTTACTAGATCTAAGGTCTTATTGAGCCCAAAATGTCCTCCTAAACCACCACTATGTTTCTCCTTCACTATATTATCCCTCATTGAACACTTAGGGATACATAGTTGACTCCCTTTAAACAAAAGTCCATCCTGCAATGTATAATCTGAAAATTCACTATGGAAAGCATTGGCAAACTCACTGCATACCTTGTAAATCTCCTTGAAATCTTGGTCCTCTTCATATATTCCTTTGAGTGCCTCAACACCCATGCTTTGTAACTACAGTTCTTGTACTGTCAACACCCTTCTGCTCAAAGCATTAGCAACCTTATTGGATATTGATGTAGAGTGCTCAGTGGAAGCATTCCAATTGATCAATAAACTTGATCAGTGAGATGTGACCTATGTCTTGGTGACCTACTCTTGTCAGCCAAACATAACCTATCAGCCACCTTATAAACTCTCAGCTCGATCTCCCAACTCTCCCCGATAGCCAGTTCACTTTGTCTTTGGAGAGACTTCTCCTATCGGTGGCGTCTTCTTGCCTCCTGTCAATACCTTGATAGTGGTTAACTTCCACTTGCTTTACCCATAGCAGTTAGTCATGACCCTGTTGGCCAGACTCCAAACATCCGTGAACCCAAACCAAAGTCTGCTGATACACCGATACAACTATCGTCGGCCAGACTCCAAACATCGGCAGAGTCTTAAGGCTTTCACCCGATGTGCCGATATGTTATATAGTCTTCGACAAGACTTCCTCCATCGGTGGGATCTTACACTCATCTCCTGATACTACCACTCTTCCTAATAAGCCAAACTATTGAATATACATAACATGACTTGTTATAACCGGTAAACTGATGTATCCTTACCTTGATTTCATCGACACTACTAGTCACCTCTTGTATCCAATGCAATGTATATTTGGTGAAACAAAATGAATCTTATGCCGATGAACCTTCTACTATCTATCCAACACTGTTGATTGGTGTAACCTCCAAAAGCTTCTTCGAGGACTATTTCACACTAATGATACTCTGGTTACTTTGCGACTGCATAGACATTCAACAAGAACCCAACAGAACAGAAGGGATCTACACTACTCTAGAAACACTCGATCACCATCAATTTGGCCACTATTCTAACAACACTCTTCCTATATCTTCTACGACTAGTCACATAGAGATGCCTAGTCGACTCATGCCCAGACTCCTTGGGTCCTTGGGTGTTTGATCACAACTACAGAAAACACAAAACCTACACTGTATTCCTCCATCACACTAAGAATGAGAATGCCTTCAGTGGACAGAGGAATAACACTCCATTTATTCACCAAAACCCTAGTTTCTAGGTTTTTAGAATAGTCTCAAAAAGAATAAAAAACTCACAAAACTACAATACTTCTAGACACCAAACTTCTATCAATGCCTGAACATCTCCAACCAGTTTTAGATGATCAATTAACCATACAGAATGACTGTTACAGAAAACAATTTAGAAAGAAACAATGTTTCCACACACCCAAACAATCTAGATCTTCATTCATGCTCCTCTCTGTCTCTCTCATTACATCCAACTCCTCGCCTATACAAGGCTTGAGAGATTAGTTCAACTTCCCTCCAACTGTGCAAAACTAATTTTGAAAGTCAATTAGCCATTGGTTATCTCCTCTCACAAGAAAATTACATGTTTTCCTTATGTTATTACATCAAACTTTGACCAAACATGGTCTACATAGGTCTAGTGACCAAATTGACACAAAAACCTTATTACAAACATGATGTAGCTTAAAAATCCTTATTGAAACAAAAACAAAACATGACTCCTGTACCATACTCCCCTTGTAGAAAAAAAACTCAAGTCCCTTGAGTTGTTAACTATTGGAGTGTGTTCCCATGCTTCAAAATGTCTGCCTCACTCATCCAAGTAGCTTCTGAATTAGGAAGATCCTGCCACTTGACCAAGTATTCCTTGTACACACCCTTCCTTGTCTTTTTGACAATCTTGGAATCTAAGATGCATTCCAATTGTAAAGGCTTACTTGGAGGTTGATCTCTAACCCAATCTTCATATTCAATCACAACATCTAATCCATCTTCAGGATTCAATGGAGATCTGAATGGAAATAGGTCTGAAACATTAAATATGGGAGAAAAACCAAGTCCGGATGGCAATTCTATATCATAAGCATTTGAACCAAACTTATGCACTACCTTGCACGGTCTGATTTTCTTCATCAGTTGTTTGGTTGGTTGTCCTTTAGGTAATCTTTCCTTCCTTAGATAGGCCATCACCAAATCTCCCACCTTGAATTGTACATCTTTGCTTTGTCCTTGTATTTGGAGACTATCTTTTCCAACTAAACTTTGACTTGATCATGAACTGCCCTCATGGTGGTAGTAAAATGTTCTCCTAGAGCACTCCACTTATCCCAACCATGTAGATCTTTGAGTTCAATTGGTCCTCTTGGATGGAAACCATAAATAATTTCAAATGGACTCTTCCCAGTACTTCTATTTACTGAATCATTGCAAGCATACTCAGCTTGACTAATCACCAAGTCCCATGCCAACCCATGCTGCTTGGTAAGGCATCTTAGCAGGTTTCCTAAGGACTTGTTAACAACCTCAGTCTGACCATTAGTTTGGGGATGGTAGGATGATGAGAAAGACAATTGTGTACCCAATTTTCTCCGTAAGATCCTCCAAAAATGACCAACAAACTTGGAGTCTCTATCAGTGACAATTGAAAGGGGAAAACCATGGATTCTGACCACTTCTCTGAAAAAGAGACCGGTAATGTGAGATGCATCATTTGTGCATTTGCATCGCACAAAATGAGCCATCTTGCTAAATCTGTCTACAATGACAAAAACATTGTCCACACCCCTTGCTGTCTTAGGAAGACCAAGTACAAAATCCATACTAATGCTCTCCCAAGGCCTATTTGGAATAGGGAGGGGTTGGTATAAACCAGCATTCGAAGACATACCTTTAGCCTTTTGACATATGGTACAACTTGCAACATATCTCCTGACATCTAATTGCACTTTTAGCCAATAGTAGAATCTAGTGACTTGTTCCAAAGTCTTGTCCAACCCAAAATGTCCTCCTAAGGTTCCATTGTGCTTCTCTTTGATGATATTATCCCTCATTGAACATTTAGGAACACATAGCAAACTACCTTTGAATAGGAGACCTTCCTACAACACAAAATTTAATCATTCACCATGAAAAGTGTTAGCCAAACTAGCACAAACTTCATAAGCAGCCTTGAAATCTACATCCTCCTTGTATAAATCCTTCAAATAATCTATCCCCATGCTTTCCATCTGTACTTCCTGTATGACCAGCATCCTTCTACTTAAAGCATCAGCCACTTTGTTGGTAACACCCTTTTTATGCTTAATAGTGAAGGTATAGGCCTGCAATTGTTCCATCCACATAACATGCCTATGATTCAACTTTTCCTGACTATTTACGAAACTAAGAGCATGGTTATCAGTAAAAACAATGAATTCTTTGGGCAGCAAATAGTGTCTCCACTTTTTGAGAGCTTACACCATTGCATAAAGCTCTAGATCATAGGTAGAATACCATTGTTTAGCCTCATTCAACTTCTCTGAGAAAAAGGCCACTGTATGTCCATCCTGACTGAGAACAGCACCTATTGCTTGCTGACTTGCATCACATTCTACTACAAAAAATTTGTCAAAATCTGGGAGCACCAATGTAGGTAATTCAGCCACTTTCTTCTTTAATAATTCAAAGTTATCATCTGCTTGCTTTGTCCATTGAAATTTGCACTTTATACCACCCCTAATGGTATTGAGAATAGGAGCACTTATGTGACTAAATCCTTTAATGAACTTCCTATAAAAAGTTGCCAAGCCATGAAAACTTCTAACATCTCCCACTATCTTAGGAGTAGGCCAACTAAGAATGGCCTCAACCTTTGAGGGATCCATCTTCAAACAACCATTAGAAATCACAAAGCCTAAGTACACAAGTTTAGTTTTCATGAAACCACCATTATCCAAGTTGATCATCAACTTATTCACATGCAACTTCTTCATCACTTGTCCAAGATGCTTCAGATGTTCTTATTTTGTCCTGTTGAAAACAAGTATGTCATCAAGATAAACAATTACAAATTTTCCAATGAATTCAACAACTACCTCATTCATCAAATGCATGAATGTGCTTGGTGCATTGCTAAGGCCGAATAGCATGGCAAGCCACTCATAGAGACCTTCATTCATCTTGAAGGCAGTCATCCACTCATCTCCCTACCTAATTCTGATTTGATGTTAACCAGATTTCAAATCAATCTTTGAATAGTAACATGATCCTCCAAGATAGTCCAAAAGATCCTCAATCCTTGGCATAGGGAATCTATACCTTATTGTGATCTTATTTATGGCCCTTGAGTTCATACATAGCCTCCACTTCCCATCTTTTTTTGGAGCAAGTACACTAGGGACTGCACATGGACTAAGACTCTTTCTAATCAGTCCTTTCTCTAAGAGTTCTTGAATTTGTCTACTCACCTCTTAATTTTACTATGGTGTCAATTTGTAGGCAGCCTTATTGAGCAATGTGGCACCTGGAATCAAGTCAATTTGATGAATTATATCTCTCATGGGTGGTAAGGAGTTAGGAGTATCCTCTACCACAAGATCTTGGTACTTATCCAACAATTGCTACACTTCTAGTGGAATCTCTTTCTACTTTTTGTCTTGCTAACCTGATCCATCTGTAGGCTTCATTATCAAGGCATACCATTGGGTTCCTTCTCCTTCATGAGGTGTAAGAACTCTTTTCCACTAACCATCATGAAATTGGTGTCATTACTCTTCTCTCCAATCTGCTCTTGCATAGGATCCATCTTGAAATTCCTCCAATTCTTGGTGATGAGGTATGTGTTCTTCTCACCATCATGTTGTGCCTTCACATCATACTGCCATGGTCATCCAAGAAGAAGGTGACAAGCATCCATAGGAATAATCTCACATAGTACCTTGTCCTTATAATCACCTATCTCAAACTCAACCCAGGTTTATTCTTCTATCATGTAATTTTGATTCTTATTCAACCAAGAGATCTTATGAGGACTAACATGGGGCAGCCTTTTCAATTTACATTTCTCTACCATTTCAGTAGACACTACATTCTTAGTAGAATCAACAATGATTTTACAAAGCTTACCATATGCTATACCTTGGGTTCTAAAGAGAGTCTTCCTTTGTGGGGGCTTTTGTTTCAATGGCATCTTCATCAAGGTTCTCTTGATCATCATGCTCTCTCCTTCAAGGACTGGTTCAGCACTACTAATGGGTGAATTCACACTTTGGAAATCATCATCTTTTAACAATTGATTCTTTCTCCCACCATCATGGGAACTAGATACCTTCTCAGGGTATTTGCTCGCAGTATGGCCTACTTGATTGCAGCCCTAGCATCTACCAATGAAAATTTTGGGTCCTCTACCTGCACCACCACCTCTGCCTCTACCATTTGGTCTTCTCCAACCTCTAAAACCACCACCTCTATGGTCTACATCAGAATGTGACTCTTGTTGACTTAGGTTCTCATTTCTACTTGATTGTCCTCTACCAAAACTGCCTCTTCCCCTATTATTTCTGCCACCTCTTCCTCTAGTGTGTTGATCACCCTTTCTTTTCAACTTTTCCTTAGCCCTAGAGGCTAATTGAAAACACTCATCCACTATTTTAGGAACCACCATACTGAATTCATCTTGTATGTTATACCTCAAACCATCGAGATATCTAGCCACCATCTCTTTCTCCTCCTCCTTGTGATTGGTTCTTATGCTCAATCTATGAAATTCTTCGGTATATGTAGCCACATCCATATCCTTTTGTCTGAAATGATTAAACTTCCTAATGGTCTGCAACTCATAATCAGATGGCATGAACGTATCTCTTAGCATGGCCACCCTTCTACTCCATTTGGTGATAGGGTTCTTTCCAACTTTCTCCCTTTCACATTGTGTATAATTCCACCAAACTAGGGCAGAACCTCTCAGTCTGGTCTTAGCAAACTTGACTTTCTTACTGTCATTATACTCCTTGAAGTCAAAATAGTTGCACATGGCTTCAATCGAATCCATGAGGGTATTTCCATCTAGTTTCCTATTGAATGTAGGAACATCCATCTTTGGATCACCACTATCTCCATGAGCACCTTTGAGTGCTTTTAAGAATGCCTTTTGATCTACAAACATACCTTGATCTTGATGACTCTCCTCTGCCTCTTCTTCTTCTTCTGTATCAAAAAGACTTCCATCCTCTTTACTCTTGCCCTTGGGCCTCTCTTCTTTCAACCTTTCTTCAAGCATCTCCTCTACCATCTTCTTGATGGCTTCTTTGCTCATAGACTTGGGAGGCATTGTGCTAGCCTCAATTTCTATCTCCATGTCTGACATACACTGCTCCAATTCAAATATTGGCTCTGATACCAATATGATATAGAGTGCTCAGTGGAAGCATTCCAATTGATCAATAAACTTGATCAGTGAGATGTGACCTATGTCTTAGCGACCTACTCTTGTCGGCCAAACATAACCTGTCAGCCACCTTATAAACTCTCAGCCCAATCTCCCAACTCTCCCTAACAGCCAGTTCACTTTGTCTTCAGAGAGACTTCTCCTATCAGTGGCATCTTCTTGCCTCTTGTTGATACCCCGATAGCTGTTAACTTCCACTTGCTTTACCCATAGCGGTTAGTCATGACCCTATCGGCCAGACTCCAAATGTCAGCAAACCCAAACCAAAGTCTGCTGATACAACTATCGTTGGCTAGACTCCAAACATCAGCGGAGTCTTAAGACTTTCACCTGATGTGCTGATATGTTATATAGTCTTCGGAAAGACATCCTCCATCGGCAGGATCTTGCATTCATCCCCCGATACTACCACTCTTCCCGATAAGCCAAACTATTGAATATACATAACATGACTTGTTATAACTGGTAAACCAATATATCCTTACCCTGATTTCACCAACACTACCAGTCACCTCTTGTATCCAATGCAATGTACATTCAGTGAAACAAAATGAACCTTGCATTGATGAACCTCCTACTATCAACCCAACACCGTTGATTGGTGTAACCTCCAAAAGCTTCTCCAAGGACTATTTCACACCGATGATACTCTAGTTACTCTGTGACTGCACAAACATTCAATGAGAACCCAATAGAAAAGAAGGGATCTGCACTCCTCTACAAACACTCAATCACCATCAATTTGGCCATTGTTCTAACAATACGCTTCCTATCTCTTCTACAACTAGTCACATAGAGATGCCTAGTCGACTCATGCCCAGACTCCTTGGGTCCTTAGGTGTTTGATCAAACTACAGAAAACACAAAACCTACACTGTATTCCTCCATCACACTAAGAATGAGAATGCCTTTAGTGGATAGAGGAATAACACTTTGTTTGTTCACCAAAACCCTAGTTTCTAGGTTTTCAGAATAGTCTCAAAAAGAATAAAAACTCACAAAACTACAATACTTCTAGACACTAAACTACTATCAATGCCTGAACATCTCCAACCAGTTTCAGATGATCAATTAACCATACAGAATGACTGATACAGAAAATAATTCAGAACGAAACAATGTTTTCATACACCCAAACAATCCAGATCTTCATTCATTCATGCTCCTCTGTGTGTGTCTCTCATTACATCCAACTCCTTGCCTATACAAGGCTTGAGAGATTAGTTCAACTTCCCTCCACCTGATTTTGAAAGTCAGTTAGCCGTTGGTTGTCTCCTCTCACAAGAAAACTACATGTTTTCCTTGTGTTATTACATCAAACTTTGACCAAACATGGTCTACATAGGTCTAGTGATCAAATTGACACAAAAACCTTATTACAAACATGATGTGGCTTAAAAAGACTTATTGAAACAAAAACAAAACACGACTCCTGCACCATAGAGAAGGTGCTCCTGTACTAGTTATCCCCTTCTTATGTTTGATGATGAAGGTGTATGATTGAAGACTTTCCACCCACTTCATGTGTCTATGACTGAGCTTTTCCTATCCATTCAAAAACCAAAGAGCATGATTGTCAGTGTATATAATAAATTCTTTAGGAAGCAAGTAGTGCCTCCATTTTTTCAGAGCTTGTACCATGGCATACAACTCTAAATCATAAGAGGAGTACTTCCTCTTAGCTTCATTCAATTTTTCACTGAAAAAGGCTACTGGTCTGCCTTCTTGGCTCAACACTACCCCTATAGCCAGCCCACTTGCATCACATTCAATGGTGAATACCTTATTGAAATTAGGAAGTACTAAGATAGGATACTTGGCAACTTTCTGCTTCAGACTTTCAAAACTCTGATCTGCTTCTTTTGTCCTCACAAACTTCACCTTACCTCCACACTTGATGGTCTCTAACATAGGTGCACAAATATCACTGTAGTTCCTAATGAATTTTATATAAAATGTGGCCAAACCATGAAAACATTTGACCTCACCCGCTATCCTAGGTGTAGGCCAATTCAAAATAGCTTCTATCTTGGAAGAATCCATTTTCAAATCACCCTTAGAGATGACAAAGCCCAAGTAAACCAATTCTTGTTTCATGAAGTCACACTTTTCCAAGTTTATCATTAACTTTTGATCTTGCAGCCTCTTCAAGACTATCTCCAAATATTTCAAATGTTTCTCCCTGCTCTTACTAAACTCCAAGATATCATCAAGGTAGACTACCACAAATTTCCCTATGAACTCTTGCAACACCTCATTCATTAGTCTCATAAAGGTGCTAGGGGCAATTGAAAGACCAAAAGGCATCACAAGCCACTCATACAACCCTTCATTGGTTTTGAATGTTGTCTTCCACTCATCCCCCTCTTATTTGTATTTGGTGATACCCACTCTTTAAGTCTATCTTGGAGAAATAAATAGCCCCTCCCAAACAATCCATTATATCTTCTATTCTAGGAATAGGAAACCTATACCTGATGGTTATCCTATTTATGGCCCTAGAATCGGTACAAAGCCTCCATTTCCCATCCTTCTTTGGGGCTAAAACAGTAGGTATTGCACATGGACTAAGGCTCTTCCTTATCAGCCCTTTGTTTAGGAGTTCTTGAATCTGATTTGCTATCTCTTCATTCTACTGAGGGGTCATTTTATATGCTGCCTTATTAGGAAGTACTGCTCCTGGTATGAGGTCTATCTGGTGGCTAACATCTCTAACAGGTGGCAGGGAATCAGGTATGTCTGTTACAATCACTCCTTTGTAACTTTCAAGCAGATCTCTAACCTCCTTAGGTCCTACTTCCCTCACACTTTCCTATCTTTCCCCCTTAGGCTTCACAATCAAAGTAAAACCTACTCCACCACCTTCCTTTAATGTGTCCATGAATTATTTTTCTCCTACCATCATTACACTAGACCCTACATGCTATGGATCCTCTTCTACCAATGACTGTATCCTATAAGTCACACCATCCTTTTGGAATGAGTAAGCATTCTTTTCTCCATCATGATGAGCCTTTCTATCAAACTGCCATGGTCTGCCTAACAAAAGATGGCAAGCATCCATTGGAAGGATGTCACACAAGATTTTATCTCTATACCCCCCAATACTGAATTCTACCCATGCTTGTTCATTGATGAGTATGTGCTGCCCCTTATTCAACCAACTAACTTTATATGGGCTACTATGGGATATCTTTTCTAGATTCAACTTATTCACTACTTCCAAAGATATAATATTATTAGTAGAACCAGAGTCAATAATAACTTTACAAACCTTACCTTGTATCTTGCAATTGATTCTAAACAAAGCCCTTCTTTGAGACGGTTCAGTCTGCACTGGTTCCTTGAGCAGTGTCCTCTTGATCATCAGATTTTCTCCCATCTCTGATGTTAGATTCACTTCAAGAGATGTCACACTCCTTACATCTTCTTGAAACAAAGTGGTTCTCTTCTCACCACCATGAGAAGTTGAGGCCTTCTCTAGACACTTGTATGCTGGGTGCCCTATCTGATTGCAGTTATAACATCTCATATTAGAGAACTTGGATCCTCTACCTGATCCATTTGTCCCACCCCTTCCATTAGGCGTTCTTCCTCAGTAGCCTCCTCTGCTACTTGAGTCTCCAACTTGCTCTTCTTGGTTAGACTCACCACTAGGCCTCTGGTTAGAACTTCTTCCTCCAAAACTGCCTTTGCCTCTAAAACTTCTTCCTCCTCTACCTCTATTATTCTTCTCACTCTTTCTCTTTATCTTCTCTTCAAACCTTAAGGCCATTTGGAAACACTTGTTCACTATTTCTGGTGCTAAGATGCTGATCTCATCTTGGATGTTCATCCTTAGGCCATTCAAATACCTTGCCACCTTCTCTGACTCTTCTTCTTATCTCTTTGATCTGAGATTGAGTTTATGAAACTCTTGTGTGTATGCATTCACATTAAGGTCTCTCTGTCTGAGGTTCTGCAATTTCTTATACATCTGCATGTTATAGTCCAAGGGTAAGAATTGTGCCTTGATTTTGGTCTTCATCCTTTCCCAAGAGCTTATCATATTCTTCCCCTCCTTGACTCTCTCTCCTTGCTCATAATTCCACCATGCAAGAGAAAACCCCTTCAATCTTTCCTTTGCCAACTTAACCCTCTTATCATCAAGGACTTCTTTGTATTCAAAATGATTGTTCAATGCCTCAATCCAGTCAATCACCTCTTTAGCTTCCATACTTCCACTATACATAGGTAACCCATCTATGGTGTCCCTATTGACTGACTTCAAAGCATTTACAAATGCCCTCTAGTCTACTGGTATCTCCTCTGTCCTCTTATTGGTTTCATCAATTTCTGTATCTCCTTCATCGCTGTCACTTTCATCTTCCCTATCCTTACCCTGGGTTCTTTTCAACCCCTCGAGCTTGGACTCAAACATCGCTTCAATCAGTTTCTTCAATGCATCTTGTGACATGCTTTTAGGAGGCATCGTGTCAGCCTCTGCTTCACTTTTATTGTTTGACATACACCAAGAGCACACCACCCGAGTGATCTTCAAAGCTTGCTCTAATACTAATATGATGGGGAGCACACAGTAAAAATGCAGAACGGGTCCCGCTTTTCTCACAGATGGCAAGACTTAACAAATGAACTGCTTATACATCCTGGTCATTAGACAACAAGGATCAGTATGACTTTCTCAAGTCTTTCCATTATTCTACCTTACACCAATAGCTCAACTGAATTTATCTTCAGCGAGATACAACAGGACTCACACCGAGTCAATCAACTCTTCATCATCGGCGAGACTTACTTCTATCGGTGAAGTCTTCTATCCTTCAACCCATGCCCTGATGATGGTTA
Source organism: Cunninghamia lanceolata (assembly GCA_027924645.1). Taxonomy (NCBI): domain Eukaryota; kingdom Viridiplantae; phylum Streptophyta; class Pinopsida; order Cupressales; family Cupressaceae; genus Cunninghamia; species Cunninghamia lanceolata. The sequence continues at coordinate 3,203,560 of BSBN01000774.1, forward strand.
AGTTCCCCTCATCTTAACCATGATGGTTTTAACGCTAGTTGGGTGTGAATTTATCAATAAACTCCTTTGATGTGCTTCCAATATGCCGATGGCATTTGCCTTCAGTGAGACTCTTCTCGTCAGCGAGCACTTACAAATTTTGGCCAATGCATCGATGGACCAACTCCCTCGGTGAGATTGCTCAACTTCAGTAGACTTGTTGTGAGTCCTAGTGACTCACCGATGCACAATTTACTTTCTTCCTCTTCAACCGAACCCTAGCACATGGAGATGCTAGGTCAACCTACTGTGCAAAACATTCTGTCTGGATCCTCTGCGTTGTCAAACACAAAAACAAAACAAGAAACAAAAACAAATACTTGTACAATGAAGCCATTCCACTGATTTTGATAGAAATCCTACTAGTGGAATGTTTCATGTCAACATACTACAATGATGGAAAGCACAGAAAGAATAGAAATCTACAGTTATACGAATTACAGTTACAGGGAATAGAAATCAAATTGATGGAACACAATAGTTTAATTTCTCCTTAGAACAATACACAATCACTTTCACACCCTTCTCCCTTCTTCTCTCCAATGGTTCCTTCCTCTGGTTGTTATCAACTCAACGTGCTAGCAGTTGGAAAACCAGCTGATGTAAACAGTTGGAAGACCAACCGATCCAAACTACCTCAAACTATCCTACGGCCCTGTTTTGGCACTATGTGATTACAATATGACAAAAGGGTGTTTTAAGTCACTTTGGACTTACAAAATGGGTTCTAGGTCCTGAAATACCTAGAGACAAATAGAAATGAAAATGCATTGGTCAAATAGACCTTATTACAAAAGAAAATAGGATTTTCTAGGTGCTCCTGCACCACCTGTTGATCAAGAAGAAAAAGAAGAAAGTTCAAACACCACCTCAAAAGAAACAAAAGACTATTATGAGGGGACCTGTGGATATAAGTCCCATTCTATTGAGAGGGGTAGGTTGTCAAGGTGTTTTGAAGAACTTGCAACATGAGGTTATCATCCCAGATATTGTACAATTCAATACTCAGAAGGCAAAGGAACAAACAGAAGAGAGGCAGAGTGCAAGGAAAGAGAAACCTTTTCCACTAGATGATACAGTGGATTTATCTAATGGAGATGTGGTTAATGATGTTTCTACTCAAAAGATGGAGACTTTGGTGGGAAACACAAAGATGACCCCTCATGGAACACCCCTAGTTCAAAAGGAAGCACATTAGGAGGAGGTTGAAATGGAAGAAATTGAAGAAGAAAGCCCTAAGGTGGTAGCTCAATAGATTGGATTATCAAACTTGGTTGATCAAGTCATCATCCTTGCTACAATAGTCCTGGCTTATCAAGGTGAGGAGGATCAAGATAAAGGCAAAGATTTACCTCTAGAGCAAAAGAAAGTGGAAATCAATGTGCATACAGAGGGTGATGAGGAGATACCTACTAAAAATGACAATCAGGATAATAATCCAGCACCTAAAAAAGAGAAAACAAATGAAAAGGGATTGGATAAAGCCCCAGACCTTTGAGAAATAGACACGTCAAAAGATGCAGGACAAAGCCTCCAATAGGATGATGATCGGCAAAAAGAAATAGAAAATGTGACCAAGAATGATCAGGGTGATCATACGAATAAAACAAATCAGAATGTTCAGAACCCTCATGAGGATCAAGTACAACAAAATATACATGACTAGAATGTGAATGCACCATAAGAAACTCTTGCACAACAGGAGATCCCTCATAAGGAAATTAAGGAAAAGGATCATAGGAAAGAAAATTCTCCACCAAGCGTAGAGTAGAATATAGAGTCTCAGGATGCTCACACTGAGCAGTCTGACCAACAAGGACCCACTGGTGATGTACCATATTGGTTGTAGCAAGAAATAAGCATGCAACAAATTAGTGAAGTGCTTGAGTTTGATGATTCTGCATTATTTTCAATAGATATGATGAAGCTTAAGAGAAAGGCAAAACCTACATCCGCAATAAGGAGAGATCCTACTACAGGTAGGAGGACAGCTCGGGTAGCTCTACCAATAGTAGATAAGGTAAAAGGAAAAATAAATATTGATGAATTCTAGATAACTAATGTTGATTTGGGCTTTGCTACTAAAGACTAGGAGGGCCAAGAGGCTAATGATATCATTGACTCCTTGATGAAAAGTGTAAAGAAGGAGAAGAATAAGAACAAAATACATCAAGAACACATTGCTCAATTGCATACATTTATAAAAGGGTTAATTGACCCCAATCATATACTAGTTAACACATCCACCCCATTGACCATCATATCTCAAAATGAGATAACAAGGTTGGACATCGTGAAGCATAAGGCTCAGGTGGTGGACAATTACTTCATTCTTTTTATTTCTGAAGCTAAGAAAGTGACAAAAAACTCCCTCACAAATTGGAATTTGCTTGGTGCATTAAGGAGCAAAGTAGATAAATTACAAAATGAAGTTAGATGAAGATGCTTCAAATTAGAGAAGCATCTGGATGCTTTAGCTGAGATGAGACACATAGACATGAAGGTGCTCATCAATAATAAGGTATTGGATAACAATACTGCACAATTATTAGACATATGGTATGAGGATACCAAGTTTGAGAGTGATGTCTTGAAAAGATGTAACACTAAGCTCAGGGATATCAGTGTTAAATTGCATCACCTTATGGCAGAGGAGATAAATATCTTGGAGGCTCTAGAGGACAATCTAGAAGGAAAGATAGAAAATCAAGATACTAATTTTGTAGTCCAAGCCTTCCAAAATAACTTTAAGCAAGTAATAGATGACCCTCTTCATCATTTGACAGAGGATGTAATCAACAAGGCTATGAGGATGAAGGCCAAGGTGGAGGCATATAATGAGATGCTAAACAATAGAAAGAGCAAATGGAATGCTCTACAGACACAATTCTATTCCCAAAGGCATGCTGCAGTACAAGCTAAAGTTCATGATGGGGGAGAGATTGAAAGAATAATAAAGCATATGAACCCGTCAAGGGGATAATCAGCATACATATAGGATGTGATCCTAAAGCTGAAGATGAAGATGAAGAAGAAGATGAAGAAGAATATGAAGAAGAAGATGAAGAAGAGGAAAATGAAGAGTAAGGATGCATGATGACTAGGTCATATGTATAACAAGACAAAGAAGTGATTGAGTTCCACCAGATGGTTGCCAGCTGGCAACCTATGCCATGTTGGCATATGTTGACCAGGTCAAAAGGAGATATTAACCATTGATTTAGATAGACAAATCTTGATCATTGGATCAATTGTAACTGCCTCCTCTCTTTATCCTATAAAAGAAGATGGAGTGCACATTGTAGGATTATTAGAGACTTAATTGAGATAGGATTGTTGAATGTCATGATACTCTCTCAAGATAGATTTTAAATGTGCATACTTTTGAATACTGATGAAATAGAGATCAGATTACATATAATCGTAAATTCTGAGTAATCTTGTGAATGTCATTTGGATATTTCACTATGATGTGCTATATCCCTTGGAGTGCATGTCAATTTGTGGATATTGTTGTCATTCTTTACCCTAGAAGATTAGGATCAGCTATGTGAAGTTGTGGAATGGCCTAGCAACAGATGGTTTGATTTCATCTCTATCTTCTGAAATATTAAATGTTGCATATGGATCAACTATCAAAGACTCATTTAATTTTAGTAAATTTAGAATGTCTGAGTTTATTTTCTTAAATTTCATTACAATCATCTCCATAATTGCAAATATATAGATAATCTTAAGCAAAAATATATAAATATGCTGACATCCTGAAGGAAACTAAACATCCATAGCATATTTGGACTAATCTGCATGCATAATTGAAAATATCATGCAAATTCATACAAATGACAATAGTAATCATGCAAATATCAACTTATAGGCACATTATTTAAACAAATCCATAGTGCAAAAGTGAAAATAATCAATTACAGTTGATGATCAGAAGAATTGATCAAACTTATCAAAGATCATCATCATCTGTAGAATATAGTAAGATTAACCTTGTTGGTGAAAATATTTATAGGAAGCAGGTATAGAATCAAATGTGTAGACATCAGTTCATGGTAGCAGAACAATGTAAGGCCCCTTGAATGGAAAACAACATATCACATCAACCTCTAAGTAATGTTAGACGATCATGACCTGATCAACAGAGACTTGGAGTCATCAATTCATTCCAAATTGATCATACTTTTCAAGATAATAAAGGTTTGTTGTGTAAACTTGTATGCATGTTGTTATGACTAACAATCATCATCAACATAAATTGGCGCTAGAAGGAGAGCCCCCCTTATCTCTCTTTTATGCTAAGTGAATCAGTCACATACACATAATTCCTACATCTACACAAGGTAATATTCTCAAAGCTCACCAAAATTGTTGATGCTTTGAACATTTGTATAAAGATTTGCTTGTTTTGTGCTATTTCAAGTCTATTATCATAAATATCTCATAATTGAACATAAATAGTTTGAGCTTTACAGTCAAATCTTTGAAATCTTTGAAGGTTGAGTCATTTTTCAAGTTATTATGCAAATTTCCTGTAGTGATTTGCTTGTGTAACCATATATCTTAATATCTATGCCCAGAGGTTCAATCTTTGCTCATATTTGTATGTTCGATGCAAATATTGCATAAATATCCAGTCATTACTGAGTTATGATCATAAATATCATCTTTGGAAGACTTTTTCCTCTGATCTTTATAAAGATTCATTCAAATATCCATATATTATCACAAGTTGTTAGAATCTTGGCTCACAGGCCTAATACCAAGTCCAGATCCATTGGACTCTTGGAAGAATTGCTTATCCATGGACTTAGACCCCATACCACAAATATTCACCATACTCCTGACTTAGGTGCATCAACATCTTCATCAAGACATATTGTAACACCTCCAGTATCCCCAGATGTACTTTAGACACCTCCAGGATCACCAATTACACCTCAAGTGCATCAGGCACCAGTCATGATGTCATTCTTTACTGCTGAGTCACCTCTGACTTTCACTGCATATCATCCTTTACCTAAGAATCCTGATAAGATTTTCCCTAAATATCATCCATATTAGGATGCAGATGATCATATCCAATCATTTAAGGAAGCTTGCTTTTGAGCAAGGATTGAACATCAGGATGTGGTATGCAGATTATTTCCATACTCCTTGGGAGAGGAGGCATATAATTGGTATATTAGCCTTGCTCAAGCTTTGATTGGTTCATGGGATGCCTTGGAGAAATCCTTTAAGGATAGGTTCAAAGTACCTATAAATCCTTCAATGACTTATCACCTCTTTGCTACAATTAAAAGATTTGAAGGAAAGCCTATTTCAAACTTCAATGCTAGATTCCAAAAAATGTACTCTAAGCTGGTAGCTCCACATAATGTAGCAGATCAGGCAGCTAGAAATATATACTACTCATCCTTGGATCCTCTGACCTCTATGTTCATAGGGAGAACACATCCTAGTGTCGTAATTCTGACACAAGCTTTTAAATAAGCAATAAAAGTTAATTAGCAACTAATTCCTGCTACAACACCTAACATAGCATACCCTGCATATCCTACATATCCTAGATATCCTGCTCAACAATAGATGAATAGAGTCATGATGCCTCATGTTCCAATGTCTGGTCCATTACAGGTACCTCCCCTTAGTATCATGCCCCTTCCAAATGGAAATGATCAGATAGTACAATATCCAGGACATGCTCAAACATCTCAGGATGTAGGACAAAATAGTAGCAATGGTTCTTCTTTCTTTAAACCTCAACTAGAAAATGTAGTAGCCAAAGTTTAGGAAGAGAAAGAAGACATCAAAGAGATATCTGCACAACTAAGGAAATTGACAATGGAGATTACACACTTGAGAGGTTAAAACTTCTATTCTTAGTCAAACCAAAACAGAGGATACAATAATGATAGGAACTTTAACAGTAACAACGGTAATAACAATAATGCACCTAGGTAGCCTAGAGTATGGAACACTAGGCCAAACAATGGTTCTTTGCCATCACCCTTAGATAATCAGCATCCTAGTGAACCAAAACATACTACTAGAGTTAATTTGGCAGAAGCAACTCTTACAAACTAGTGCAGAATACATAACACGAATGCACATGTTGAGCTAGACTGCCCTCAGTTTAAAATAGTAGCTACTATCTTCTAAGTTGAAATATCCAACACCACAGGAAGTCCTCCTTTCATTAAAGGAAATGAGATTGTCCCTTGTGGATATGACTCTGCCCTTGTGTTAGAGAGTTTTGTAAACCACCCTCATCACCAAGTAGTCTCAACTCATGAGAACTACACATTAGCATGTGAGGAGTCTACTTTGGCATTTGAAACAAACTATGTGTTTCCTTTCAAAGATGAAATTGAACCAGCAGTGGAACACGAGGAAATTCATGCTTATCAGCAACAATACCAGGGTAGACACAATTACAACCTCAGAAGTAATCCTAATAGACCTTCTGGTCCATTGACCACATCCTTACCTCCTAACAACTTCAACACTCTCCCAGATCCAAAAGCAAGTAATAATCTTGGTCTTCCCAAGGTTAATTCCCAGTATCTTGCACCTCAAAATATAGTGTTGAAGGCTAGCAATCAATCTTCTGAGTTTGACAAATTAGTCACATATCTAGTAGAAGAGATGAAAAGAGTTAAAATTAGCATGTCATTGTCAGAACTACTTAAAACCCCATCCATCAAGAAAGTTTTCATGAGGTCTCTAGATGAGCCTATACTAAAAGAAGATAGTCATGCTCATAATCCAAATTAGGTTTTGAATAAAGATCATGTAGCTAAAGAAAGCAATGTCAAACATAAGGTCCTGACTACTGTTCAAGCTACTAAAACTTCACATATGACTCTCTATAAAGATAAAATTGAGTCACCTCCATTCTTACTTGCCTTAAGGATTTTTGGTAAGAACCTACACAATAGCCTGGTAGATTCAAGTGTATCCACGAATGTGATGCCATTGTCCATCTGTAATGCCTTAGGGTTACATCCAACTAAGTCACTCAAGAAGGTAACACAACTAGACAAGACTGAAGTAAGTGTAGTGGGAGAGTTAACACATATCTATATGTAGTTAGCATTAGATCCAAGGATTCAATATTACATTGACATCCAAGTGGTGGATATCCCTGACACTTATGGAATGTTGCTTAGTAGGGATTGGTCAAAGACACTTAATGGCTATATGTCTACAGATTTCAGCCACATGCGGTTACCTTGGAAGGGGATTCCTAATCAAATTAGAATAGAGGTTGAACATCAAATGAAACAAATGATCACTGAATATAATAACATAAATGAGATATTATACATAGATGTTGAACTAGGGGTTTACACCATCAAGCCTCAAACAATTAGGATAGAAGAAATTCTCATGTATAATACACATCCATGAAGATGTTCATCAGGATAATAGAGTGACCATAGAGTCTGATTATAGTTTAGATGGCGATGATGAAGTTGATCATTTCAAGGATTTTGAATTACCCTTATCTAGGGAAATGCAATGTTGCAAAACATTGAACATATCCAATGAGGACATTTTGATTGAAGGTTGGTGCAGGTTACATGATGAAGCACATTCAGAGAAAAATTGTGATGCTTGCTTGGATATGATGGAACTGGAACAAGCATGTAACGAGAAAGGATCGCCCTTAATTGAGGTAAGCAATATAGATAGTTATAATGATGTTGATTTTTGTTTGTCATTTGAAGGTACAGAAGAAGATACATATCAAGATGAAATCCACATTCACAATTCAGAGGAGATCCTGATGTATGTTGAGAATACTTCCAATGATGAAAATAACATTACCCCAAGAACTAACTATCTGATTGAGTCAGATTATGAAGTATCAGATGAAGATAAGGGGAGTAATTTAACAAATTTTAAAGAATTTTTATCAAAGCAGATCCAGAGGCTTATGTTATAGGAAATTCTTCCACGTCATGCTTTAATTGAGGGATGGTGTAGACTGCATGAAGCACCACATTTAGAGACCACATGCTCATTATGTTTACATATATTGAATAAGCAAGAGGTACTTTATTCAAAGAATTAGCTATCTGATAGTAGAAACATGCTTAAGGATAAATAGAAGGAGATTAAAGTACAAATAGACACTGATAGTGATAATACCACAGATGTTAAAAAAGGAAAGGTATCAGATTCAAATCACCCACCAAGAATGATAAGGAATGAATCACAGAAGTTAAAGTGGATATCAGGTGGTGCAACTGCTAGAGCTAAAAAGAAAAGAGAAGGTCCTAATAAGCCTTTGATAGAGGATAAACCATGGATCCTTAGGTTTGAAGGATCAAAGTCAAAACAAGGGGCTGGGGTAGGCATAGATCTTATTGACCCAAAAGGAAAGTCCTACCTGGTAGCATATAGATTACAATTCCCATACATCAACAATGTGACAGAATATGAAGCTTTAATTCATGGGTTATTGTTTTCTCTCAAGAAAAGAGTGAAGATTCTACATGTCTATGGAGATTTAGAATTAGTGGTAAGATAAGTGAGAAGTATATACTCTTGTAATTACAAGAAATTATCCAATTACAGACATATGGTGTGGGATTTGATAGAAGAATTTGATGTATTCAACATCACCCATGTGCCTAGAGAATAGAATCATAGAGCAGATGCCTTAGCACAAGCTGCTAGCACATTGGAGCCATTGTCCATTTTTTGGTCTGAAGAGATTCTCCATTGAATTAGTGTCAGTGCCTTCCATACCAGATAATGTCACTAATCTCCAAGTATTTGATGATGATCAACACATTTTAGATTTCATATCAAGTAGAGATGTATTTGATGCTCAGATCATAGATGAAAGGAATGTAGAAGATCATACATGGGAAGAAGAAGAGATCATGGAATTACCAAGGAATAGGATTCCCAAAGGTGTGATAGAATTAGAAAAGGCCTTTGATCTGCACAATATGATGAAACAAAAGGATCTCCCAAAGATTGACGGATGAGAATACTCACCAATCAATACAGGACAAAATGAAAAGGTAAAGAATGTTCTAATTAGTAAGGTTTACACTGAAGAAGAAAAGGCAGGGATAACTCAAGCACTGAAGTATTACATACATGTTATCACCTAGACCTATGATGAGCTGAAGGCTTATGATATCTCAATTATCACTCACACTATACCATTAAAACCAGATGCTAAGCCTTTCAGACAAAAGCAAAGACCTAGTAATGCTTTGTTAGAACCCATCATATTTGAAGAAGTTAAGAAATTATTGAATGTCAGGATCATATTTCCTGTAAGGCATTCAACTTGGGTAGCCAATTTGGTCCCTGTAAGAAAAAAGAATGGGGATATACACTTATGTGTGGACTTCATAAATCTGAACAGAGCTTCTGAAAAGGATAACTATCCTTTACCTTCATTGGATGAGGTCTTACAAATAGTAAATGGAGCTCAAATGATGTAATTCTTGGATGGTTTCTCAGGGTATAACCAGGTGATGGTAGACAAAATAGATAGATTGAATACTACATTCACCACCAAGTGGGGAATATTTTCTTATAGATGCATGCCCTTTGGCTTGATAAATGCTAGAGCTACCTTTCAGTGTCCAATAGATATAGCTTTCAGAGGCTTAATTGGCAAATGCATAGTCATTTACATGGATGACTTGATCATCTTTTCAAACAAAAGGGGTGATCACATAGAAGACCTCAAGAGGGTGCTCAAGAAGTGTGAGTAATATGGTATCTCCCTCAATCCAAAAAAATGCATCTTTAGAGTGACCACAGGTAAATTACTAGGTCATTTGATAATAGAAAATGGGATCACCATCGACCCTGCTAGGGTAGAATCTATCATGAAGCTGCAACTTCCCGGAAGTAAAAAGGAACTTAAATCCTACTTTGGTAAGATAAATTATGTTAGAAAGTTTATCACTGGGTTTGCAGAGATTGTCAGACCACTTAATGCAATGCTTGAAAAAGATGCTAAAATTGAATGGACTCTTGAAGCAAGAATTGCATTTGAGGACGTCAAGAAAGCCATATCAGATGCTCATGTCCTGATTAGTCCAGATTACACAAGAGATTTCTATATTTACTCATTTGCTTCAGAACATACATGTACAGGAGTACTGACATAGAGGAATGAAGCTAAAGAAGAAAAACCTATAGCTTTCATGAACTACCCATTCAAGAATGTAGAGCTTAGATACATGGATTATGAGAGACAAGCCCTTGCTTTGGTTAGAGTAGTCAAGAAATTCAGACACTACATTCTAAGAAGTATGATAATCGTTGTAGTACCAGATGCAGCAGTAAAAATGCTCCTGATGCAGAGTGAACCTGGTGAAAAGAGAACTAAGTGGATAACGGTGCTCCAAGAATATGACATCGATATAGCGCCAATGAAGATGGTGAGGGGATAGGCCTTAAGCTAGATGATTTCTAAAACTAGCCCCAACATAATGAGTCATCAATATGTGGTAGATGCTAAGGAAAATATAGAATGGTATTCTGCTATCATGCATATCCTAATCGCTGGAAGATGCCCATCAAAAATGCAAGCTTCATAGAGAAGAGCTTTGAAAATAATATCACAAAAGTACATGATCAAAGGAGGAGTCCTTTTTAGGAGAAACTATGAAGGAGTATATCTCAGATGTTTGGATAGACAAGAAGCTGACAAAGTTCTAGCTGAGTTAGATGATAAATTGGGAACTACACATGGATCTCCCTTAGCTACTGCACATGATATCTTGAGGGAAGGATATTATTGGCCTACTGTTTTTAAAGACACTGCAGAACATATTAAATGTTGCCATACTTGTCAGGTTACTGCTAATCGAGAAAGATATGCTGCCCAACCCTTGTAGCCAGTGATGGAGATGCACCCATTTGCTTAGTGGGGCATGGATTTCATTGGACCTATCAATCCTCCATCATCTTCAGGCCATAGGTATGTCTTAACAATCACTGATTATTGCACTAGATGGACTAAAGTATCAATAGTAAAACATGCAATGCAAAATATGTGATCAAGTTCTTAGAGAACAACATAGTGACCAGGTATGGAGTTCCATATGCTTTGGTATGTGATAATGGACCTACTTTTGCATCACTAAAGTTATCTAGTTGGGCTTTTGATCATGGAATTATTTTGAAATTTTCTTCAAATTATTATCCCCAAGGAAATGAGTTAGCAGAGTCAACAAATAAAAACTTACTGAGTATCATAAAGAAAATGATAGAGTAGAATCCTAGAGAGTGGAATACCCTACTGAAGTATGCCTTGTGGGTAGACAGAACCAGAATGAAGGTTGTGTTAGGAAACTTTCCCTACCAATTAGTGTATGGGGCAGATCCTATCCTCCCTGTTAACTTAAAGATCCCCACTTTGCAATTTACACAAGAGTATCTAGGTATAGATAATAAACAAGAAGTTAGACTACTTCAACTCATGCACCTAGAGGAAAAGAGAGATAGAGCAATTGATAAATTTACTAAACATCAGGCTACTATCAAATGCTGGTTTGATAAAAGATCCATAATAAAAGCTTTTAGGATTTTAGATTTAGTCCTAACATGGGAGAAAGCACATGAAAAGAAAGGTGATCATGGAAAATTTGATAAAATTTGGATAGGTCCTTTTCAAATTTTAGAGATCCTAGGAGATAGCACCTACAGACTTAAGACCCTAACCGGTGAAGATGTTCCATTACCAGTTAATGGACAATTCATTAAGTATTACTTTCAAGCTTAAACAAGGTCATGTAGGAAGTCTTTTGTATCATAATGTACACATTATATAGTTGTTTGTATAATTTTTCTTTGTGTGTTTGTTTTCTTGTTGTTATTGTTGTTGTTTTGATTAGTCAAGGTGATGCACCTTATCACCTAGAAAACCAACAAAATTGTTAGGATTCAAGTTATGAGAACAAATTTTTACATAGGTTGTGACTCACCCTAGGAAGTATCCCTGACCAGGTCTGTGATATCATTTTCATCAGTGATGCATTTTCTTGATTAAGGAGATTTCCATGATGACTCAGCTAACAGCCTTGGGTTTGTTAAATACATCAATCTAGGTGTTACGTAAAAAATCCAAAGGGTCACCCTTGCTACCATTACAATTCCCAACCTAAAACAACAAGTGATCACACATTGCATATTGAGCTTACATGATGATATCTTATGAATCTACATATAAAAAAAAGAAGGATGAATATGGAAAATCCAAGAGGATAAAATTTAGGCCATCTAAGTAACTCTACCGGGGCTATAGACACATGTTGGCAGTGGGGCTCTACTTAGGGGAATTGTAAAGATAACCTTGTCAAGGCTATGGATGCCTACTAGCAACAAGGCTCTATCCCGGTTGGCTATGAGGGATGAACCCAAAATATGTAGCTTAACACAAGTTACTATTGTTTTCAGCTTACTTTCAAGATGAGGATCATTAATCATATGCACTCACTTGATTCCTTATCAACATTGTTGCACTAATGCGCGTGATCTCATTCAGAAAGGTCATGATACTTATGCTTAAAGAAAGCTAGAATGCCATGTTTTAATGTGTCCTCATCACTTGAATCATTTGAATTTGGTTGTTTTCTTTGGTGGCAAGTTGTTGTGTGGTTGTACAACACACCCCATTTTGCCTTAGCAAAATAAGGACCCAACCTTTTTGCTTCTGCTTGTTTTTTCTTTCTTGCTTTGGGCAGTTTGGCAAAAGTTAGTTAGGTATATCACCCTTGCACATGCATGTGCCTCGCAAGAGAAAGTCAATTGTCAAATTTAAAATTTGCTATCATAAACCTCATAATCTAGAAGAGTACAAAATTCTAAGCAGGTTTGCCTTTTGGATCACCCTGATATTCCTTAAGGATAAAAAGTTATGCCAAATCAAAATTTAGTCAAACCTAATATTCACATAAGGTCATATTGGTTAATATCAGTCACATTCACTAGATGACCCTGACATATGAAGATCATTTGATATCTGCATATTCTTTAATATGCAAATGTCAAAGTCAAGTGCGAAAGAATATCTACCCGTCAAATCCTCATGCATATTTCCATAGGGTCATATTTCTAAATATCTGTCATGTTACATAATATCACTCTTTGCAAATATGACCATGACGTCATCTTGTTCTGATTTATAAAAGAACTTGATATGACGATGACATCATCAGTATGCCCGATACCTGCAGGGTCACATTTCCAAATATCTATCATATTTCTCAATATGACGATGATGTCATCCTAACTTGATACAAAGAAAACATGATCTGATGATGCTGTCATCATGACCTAGACCTAAGAAGGTCATATTCTAAAATATCCTTGATCTTAACTAATATGATGATGACATCATTCTCTCAAACAATTTCAAAGACTTATAAGATGCTGACATCATCCTCACATTCTCAAATAGGGTGATATTTCATAGTGTTAAAAGACCCAGATATTTTCTTATATCCCTCATGTCAATCCTTGAGACCCAAGATGCAGTGATTTCTAGTAACCAATCAAATGGTGCCACCTGGCACATCCACCAGATCATATTAATATAGAGTATTATTATGGTTGTTAATGAAGGTGTAATGACCCAACCTCAGTCATTGGTCAACGGTTGACCATCCTCACCATGACATCACCCTCATGTTCCGGATATCAGTCATATTTCCAAACATCCTAATTTTTGTGAATATCACCCTCCACATTAAATGCAATTCCAACGGTAGGTGGAGCCTTCAAAATTTCAAATACACACCCGCCACTTGTCAACATCCACAAAGATCATGTGTTGATCAATGGACATGAACAAAAGGACACTAAATGCACCCTAATTTGCCATGTTAATAAGTTAAAAGTAAATTTTGGGGTTCATTTCAAATTTACCATATGTTTAAACAAAATTATAGAGCTCCGGGTGATCAAAGCATCACTGCAACTTGCAAATGGAACGTGACCCGCATTCAAATGAAACAGAAGACAGTAATTGCAATGCAATCGCACTCATATGGATATCACCTATATAGTAAAAGGAAAGTGATTATCAGGTATGTAACTATGAAACCCTCCTTTTGTCGTTTGTGGTGAATCATGAGGTAAAAATGGTTTTAATAGAGTTAATTGATATGATAATTGCATAAGATAAACTAGAATAATGGAATTATTACCATGAAATGAATGTGATCACTAAACCCTGATGTATATGATGCTTTAGGGTAAGATATGCATGTTTTATTATAGGATCTAATGGCAATCAAAAAGAATTGGTCTGATACCAAATTTTTGAAACCTATGTACGTACAAACGAAGGGGGTAGCATTTAGAAATAGGCAAATTAATGATACGCATCAAGGAAATATTGATCTTGATGCATGGACAGCGAGACTAGATAAAGGAAGTGGAAACACTCTACTCATGAGAATATACAGGTCAGGAATGTGGAATGCTGGTGTTTAGCGTAAAATTGGATTTGTTGATCTTTTGTGGTTTAGATGTTAAAATCCTCCTTTCACCCTAACATTGAAAGATCTAGAGTCGAGTGGTGAGCACTATCATACACTAGGTCTCTTGCAGATGTAGGGAAACTTGGATTAGGGAACTAATTATCAATTTTTCCTTCTCCTATGCTCAATTGACCATTAAAACCCTAATTATGTAAATACGACAATAAATCAATGAATTATGGAAAAAGCTCTTGCAAATAGGAGTAAAATGCCAAATTACAGATTACATGTTTTTGGGGTTCCAAAGCAGAACAGTTGGGGACACTAGAGTGGGCACCCAAGTCCAAGGTACCTACTTTTTTGAGAAATATAGACCTCCTTCGGACACTGATCAGCCCTGTAACTTTTGTTTTCTAGAATCTGTCTACGGAGGACACTGGAGTGAGCGCCCTAGTCCCAGAAGTGCTCCTTTGTCCATCTTTCCTTCAGATCTTGAATCCCTGAGGTCTTCCAAGCCTTCCTACAACTCCACTTTTTCTAGATGCGACACCTGTAACTTGCAATCACAAGACTTGGTTTGGGGGTTGTGGTGTTTAGAGGTTTGCCTCAATCAAACCCCAGAGGACACTTAAGTCTTTGAACACCATTGTCAGATAAAGAGGGCATGCCCTTGTGAGGCAAAGGCCAAAAACCAAAGGAATCAATGATAAAAACAAAATGATATGTCACCTTGTAGTGAAGCTCTGATGGAGGAAGATGCTCTTCATGCCATGAGGAGATTGAAGCTCAAATCTACAAATATCAACACACAAAACCTAAAAGTCTACTCTTGCAACACAATAGAAAGTCTTGAATCAACTTGAGAATGCCTAGAGTTCACAATGATCATCTAGTTTACAAATTAATGCCTACACATGCTTATATATGCACCTACAAGCATTCCTGCCAAGATTTTAAAAATCAAACTTTACCGTGTCGGCAAAATAACCACCTAATGGCCATAAACTGACACCTAGAAATTGGGGCTTCCCTAAAATAGGGCAGGACTAGGGCATGGGTACCCAAGTCCTCCCCCCTATTTTAGGCAGGGTATAGCTCAAGGGGTCCACCTAGGTCCTATTTACCATGGGACTTAGGTCTCATTCCATTGGGATCCTAAAATATGAACTAAAATGTCCTAAATGCATGCTAAAGACCTAGGAGCTAAACCTTATGAGGGAAAATCCCCCAAGTGGACATTTTATGACGTTACATTTAGCCCCCACTTTAATGTATCTATAAATGTGAGGCCAATACATGCATTAAAGTAAGGTCACAAACATAGAAAACACACCAAACATGGAGAAGACACGCCAATCACATAGAAGATAGTAATAGGCATGCAAAACATAGAGAAGACAGTTACAGTCATGCAAAACACAGAGAAGATAGTTAATGCATGGAAGACAAAAATGATATATTTTCTTTTCTTTTTCTCATATATATGAAATGCAAATGCAAGTATTGGAAAGTAAACAAACCTCCCAAAATGTAGGAAGCACTACTCAAAGGCACTGGTCTCTACATATGGGGCAACAGACATGCAAAACCTCCCAAAATGCATGAAGCAATACTCAAAGGTGCTAGTCTATGCATATGGGGCAACAAACACGCCATAAAAAACAAGCATGTCAAAATGCACACACTTGAAGACACAGAGAAAACATGGTAGACAAGTGATGGAGTGTACCTATTTCTATGTCCAACACCATCTCAGGCACATTACAAGCACACACCGATGATTGCACTTCACCACAACAATCACTAAAGACATGCTTAAGGGTTGAGTTAGTCACAGAACCGCTCCTTGCCTCCGCAAAGGACTTTTGAAAATGACAGGATGATGCAATCTTCTTCGAGAAGTACACCATCCCCACCACCAGAGAGGGCTTAAGAAAAAGGAATATCCCACCTCCGCAAAGGAATTATATGATTGATTGATTGATTGTAAATAAACTCAGGATGCACGATGCACTTCTCTGGCACAGGTCACTACATATGTGGTCAAACACATTGCTAACATCTATAATAGACAGCTTATCTTATATGCCCCCACCTTAAGGTGCTTGATACTAGTTATCGATATCAACCACGTTAAGGTAGGAAGAAAACACACAAGGGAACACCAACTTTTACAAATCCCATGCCCCCTGGAGGTGACATGTACTTTACGATCACCAAATGTTCCCATAAACACATCCCTGCAAGAAACATGTTAGTGTCTACGAAATCATGATAAACAACAACATCAATGCATATGATTATCCACACAAAGATCCAATGTTATACAATGAATTCAGAATTCAAGAATAACCAGGGGCTATATCACGAAGCTCTCTAAATCAGGTACCGCTAAGGCTAGATTCAAAGGCAAACAAAGGTGCACGGAGCAGTAGTATTGTTAAGGTTTATATATGTGACAGAAACATCATGAAATTCACTACACAGAAAGCACGAGTGCTTCCACTAGCCAAGCTTTGGATAAGACATACAAACCCATCATCATACTAGGAACTATAGTCCATTTTTTTATTGCTCTCGAAAGGGACACTAGGTCTGCATCAGTATAAATGTTTGTCATCATCCTCCCGCTAGGTGGAAACACTAGAGGAAGGGAAACAATAAATAAGAGAGGAGAAACAAGTGTCTTAGGGAGAATCACATAGGAGTGTGCCCCCAAGTCACCAACCATGATGCTATGTTCGTAGGACATAACACTCAATAATGAAATTAGAGAGAGCAATATAGAAGAATGATGATACAAACAGAAGAAGGTCACAATAGAGGTGGTCTCATGGTATCCTGAACCTTATGGGAGAGTTCAAGGTCATCCCAGGAGGCCTAAACAACATATAACACATCACAGGGGAATCATATCACGAGAGAGATAAAGGGTTAGAGATACTTACCTATAGGGTCTTCATATTATATCTTGGAGATCTCTAACCTCTTGGAGAGGTATTCAATCATGTTTAAAGCAAAATTTGAGTGGTTCTTATGAGAGTCTTGTTTGTTATCATATGATGCTTTTTCATTAAATCCTTGTTTAAATGAAACTTTTTGTTGCTTATGAGGGGGAGAACCACTATTATTTCTGACTATTGATTGTTGTTTTTCTCTTTTACGATTTTTAGTGAGTTTTCATTGTTGAATCTTTCTAGAGTAGTAATGGGAATTATCCTGTACCATCTTGCTCATCTGTATCAATTTTTTTTCTTACTTTTTAAATACATTCTAATTATCTCCCAATCCATATAAGGATAATGGAGAAGGAACCTCAGCATAAATTCCATTTCTTTGTGGACAAGGTGGTTTATCCACTTGTTTCTTATCCACTTCAATCATACCCATGATGCTATCATAGTCCAAGTAATCATCCTTGTCTACTTTCACTAAATCTTGTTCCACCATATTATTTTTGGTATGTTTAGGAAAAGGATTAGTGAATATTTGTAAATTCTAATTCAGCAGATCAACTGATTATTTCCATTATCATTCACACCCAATACTTGGATGACATTTGAATCAATAATGTCATGTATTTCATGTTTAAGATGCATACACCATTAAGTGTCATGTCCTTGCATTTGATGAAAATGACAAAAGACATTAGCATCGAAGTAAGGTCCTTGTTTACTGGGATCAACAAGCTTGATCGAGGGAAGCTTCAGAATGTTATTACTCATAGCTTAATTCATGATAGAATGATAGGACTCAAATATCAAAGTAAACTTTCTTGGTTGATATGATGCTTTCTTTGGATTATTTATAGCAGAAACATTTGTATTTGGTCCATTGATCTTGATGAAACTCCTATTATTGTCCCTTCTAAAGTTGTTTTGCGATGATCCACCCAAGGATTGAGCAACTTGAGCCGATGAGTTTTGGTTTTCATGTACTAATTAGATGACAGTTGATAATCACAAAGAGCGGTGCATAAATGTTGAAAGGAGTTGTATTTCATCAAGAGAATCTTATCACGAATATTAGGTTGTAGATTTGTAATGAATATCTTTTGAACATCCTCATCTTTCATCTGATATTGAATCTATGCATGAAGTCCTTGATACTAACCAATGAATTTAGTCAACTTTTCTTTCAGACCTTATTTACATTGAACCAAGTCAATAAGAGTGGCTTGGGGTTTGATATTTGCTTGAAAATGTTGTAAAAATTGATCAATCAACTGTGAAAAGGAGTTTATTGAATTTGGAGGCAATGAGCAAAACCATTCTAAAGCAGTATCTTTGAGAGATCGCAGGAAAAGTTTTGCTAACAAATCCTCTTCAAAATAAAAATCACTACACATAGCTATGAATGCTGCCACATGGATATTAAGATCTCCTTTTCCACCATATTTTTCAAAGAGAGGAGTCTCAAACCTCTCAGGCATAGGGGTTCTCAATATTGCATAGGATAACAGATTACAGGCATGATATGTTGGTAGACTAGGCTATGAGGAATTTGTCAAATTTGTTACCTTTTGTTGCAAAGCAGTCATGCCCTATAAAAGTTAGTTTAGGATGGCATCATCGAGAGGTGTGGTTTGTTGTGAGGAATTAGAACCAAGGTGGGCAGGTGATTGAGCTTGAGATACAATATGTGGAGGCTGAGATAATGGTAGTTGGTCATAATGATAGGTGGAAGATAGTTGCGAGTATGTAATAGGTACCTAGAAATGAGTGGAATAGATAGGAGGTTGAGAATAATTATTCATAGAAGATGTCCCTTTAGGAGTCAAATTCTAATAATTAAATGCCACATCTTTGTAATTAGTGCCATTAGATACTCCAATACTAGTGTTAGCATTACTACAAATGTTTGCATTAGTTGTTAAGATTGTTGATGTAAATGTTGATATTTCTATAGTCGGTATAGGTGCTGAAACTTAAGTATGAGATGGTGATAAAGTGTTATTTATCGTTTATGCACATTTAGTTATTGGCATGATATTGGTTTGTACATTATGTGCTAGACCATGAAGTGCATTAATGCCATCTTGTCCTTCTTTTATCAATTCTCTTATGTTATGAATTGTAGGAATGGCTTCTTCAACTATTCTCTCATTTTCCATAAATGATTGAAATTCTGCTAAGTCTTTATCCAAATTTTCTATTTTCTCATTAGATACATATCCTATTGCCTCAATAGTGTTATCAACATAATGAAAAGTTTGTTCTACCATTGAGGTTGGAGGATGTGTAATATCTTGCACAATTTGATTTTCTCCCTTTGTAAAGGTGTCTAAAGTACCAACTTCTTCAAGAGTACTAGATCCCATGTGTCTTATGCTTCTTCTTAAAGGAATATTTATGTTAGGGAAGCAAGTTATTAAACTCATGCAGCAATATTCTCTCTCAACACACTCTTGATGCCAATTTAAGATAATGCCAAGTCGATTTATAGTGAAAATGTGTCAAAAATAGGCACTTTTTTCACCAAAATTCAATGCAAAAGAGCATAACAAAGGGTGTTGTGTGGAAAATGATGATGGATAGAAAATAATATCAGTAATAACAGCCACTTGGTGCCAAAATACCCAACACAACACACTTTTAGCGCCACTTGAAGTCAAACCCTAGTGAAAATATAGAAAAGAATGTAATTTTTCACGGTTTTTCATTTCCAAGACCTAGCAAAAGGGGTGTTGTAAGGAATTTTAGGAGGTAAAGTGAAGAATATTAATAATATCAGTCACCTCAATCCATATAACTGATCACACCAGGCTTAGAATGCAAACTAGGTCAAACCCTAAGGCTAAAATAGCTGAAATGTGTAGTTTTTCATCAAATTTTCACTAGAAGAGCCCGTTAAAAGGGTGTTGTGAATCTTTTTATGAGGGGAAGAAAATTATTACCCTGATAACAGAAAATTAATGCAAAAATATCCTTCACAACACACCTATAGTGCAAGTTTACAGAGTCGATAATGCCAAAATTAGTGAAAATCGTTGTTTTCAAAGCCCTAGGTTTGAGGTTTTGGAACAAAATGCTATGTGAATGGTTTGAAGTCTGATTTTTGATTGAAATTACATACTCTCAGATCTTAAAATGATTTTCAATCTTAATCAAGATAAATTCCCATGCAAATTTAATGAAAATGCACCAAAATTGCTAGTTTTTGTTGAAATTTTCAATGCAAAAATGCAAATTCACACTAAAATGTAAGACTACAGCCAAATTCAAATTTGAATGAGCCTCTAAAATTAGTATAAAAATCTGATAAAAGATTTTTTCTACAAACCCTAGATTTTGGAATTACTAGGTTATCTAAAAATTGTCAAAATTTCCACAAAACCCTTGCAATTAAATGATGAAAATGCAAAGAAAGATTTTGAATTTTTGTATTTTTCTATATTTTATATCATATCTAATGCAAAAATAATGAATTAGGAAAATTTAGGAAGAACTGACATAATTTAGTAAGCCCAAAAATGCAATTTTTTGTATTTTTCCAATTTTTTCAATTTTTTTGAAATTTTCTCAATGAAATAAATTAAATGTCTATATGAATGAATGAAATCCCACCAAATCTATAAACAAACACTTAGAAAGTTGCAATTTAATTTCAAAGACACAGGTTCACCAAAATGTTTAGGGTAAAATTGGATTTGTTGATCTTTTGTGGTTTAGATGTTAAAATCCTCCTTTCACCCTAACATTGAAGGATCTAGAGTCGAGTGGCAAGCACTATCAGACCCTAGGTCCCTTACAGATGTAGGAAAACTTAGATTAGGGAATTAATTATCAATTTTTCCTTCTCCTATGCTCAATTGACCATTAAAACCTTAATTATTGAAATACAACAATAAATTAATGAATTACGGAAAAAGCTCTTGCAGATGGGAGTAAAATGCCAAATTACAGAATACCTGGTTTCAGGGTTCCGAAGTGAAACAGTTGGGGACACCGAAGTAGGCACCCAAGTCTAAGTTACTTGCTTTTTCAGGGAATCTGGACCTCCTTTGGACACTGATTAGCCCTGTAACTTTTATTTTCTGGAATCTATCTGCAGAGGACATTGGAGTGAGTGCCCTAGTCCCAAAAGTACTCCTTTGTCCATATTTCCTTTAGATCTTGAATCCCTGAGGTCTTCCCAACCTTCTTGCAACTCCACTTTTTCCAGATTACAACACCTGTAACTTTTAATCACAAGACTTGGTTTGGGGGTTGTGGTGTTTAGAGGTTTGCCTCAGTCAAACCCCAGAGGACACTTAAGTCTCTGAACATCATTGTCTGATAAAGAGGGCGTGCCCTTGTGAGGTAGAGGCCAAAAACCAAAGGAATCAATGATAAAAACACAATGATATGTCACCTTGTAGTGAATCTCTCATGGAGGAAGATGCTCTTCATGCCATGAGGAGATTGAAGCTCAAACCTGCAAATATCAACACACAAAACCTACAAGTCTACTCTTCCAACACAATAGAAAGCCTTGAATCATCTTGAGAATGCCTAGAGTTCACAATGATCATCTAGTTTACAAATGAATTCCTACACATGCTTATATATGCACCTACAAGCATTCCTGCCAAGATTTTAAAAATCAAACTTTACCGTGTCGGCAAAATAACCACCTAACGGTCATAAACTGACACCTGGAAATTAGGGCTGCCCTAAAATAGGGCGGGACTATGGCACAGGTGCCCAAGTCATCCCCCCTATTTTAGGTAGGGTACAGCTCAAGGGGTCCACCTAGGTCCTATTTTCCATGGGACTTAGGTCTCATTCCATCGAGATGCTAAAATATGAACTAAAATGTCCTAAATGCATGCTAAAGACCTGGGAGCTAAACCTTAAGAGGGAAAAGCCCCCAAGGGGACATTTTCTGACATTATAGCTAGTAGATTTCCATATACTATGGAGGGTACTGAACTAGTGACAGAATGCAAATGAAATTATAATCCAGAAACCAGAAAAGTAGAAAAGCATGGTAGAATTTATGTGGACTTTTCAATTGCAAGCATCACCTCTGTCTTTAATTTACCCAAGGGATCTGATATGGTTCGCTTAAGTCTGAGTAGAATGGAAAAGGAATGTAATAGCAGGTAGAAAGAAGCTAGAAGGGTCATGTATCAATGGAGATCTAAAAGTAGCACGTACAAGGTTTCTACCAAATTACCTATATATCTCTTTAAGTTTGATTTTTCTCCTGAATACCAGTACATGATGGTAATGCTCTGTAGAATGATAGGAAGACCAAATGCTGGAGCATTCAAGAATTAGATGTATGGTATTATCAATATGGTAGAGTATTTTGATAACAAACCCTTATGGGTGAAAATCATAAGTGACAGCCTAGATGAGGGAATGAGGAGGCTAGGAGGGAAAATGAACATGTTCCATATGACCTCTTATGTAGTATATGCTTGTGCTTTTAGAGGGACCTTCAATGGATTGAAAATAGTAGGTAGGGTTGGAAGTAACCCTAGGGATGTGAACATCTAGGAGCGTTAGCCTTAGTTGAAAAGAAGGGAATCTCTCCAAATTTACAAGATAGTGAATGACTCCTCCATGCATCTTCTTAGGACCATGGAAGAAGATAGAACAAAAAGATTAAGTGTGGAAGCACAAGCTATCATATACAAGCATAGGGCTTGGTTTATCCAATTCCCCACATTTTCATATATAAGAATAGAAGGCTTTACTGGCCACCCTCTCATGCTGTCTAGATATCCAAATGATAAAATCATTCTGATGGAATTTGTTAGACAGATATTGCCTTTAGTGGAGGCTCATATTGAAAATGGAAAGATTCCACAGATCTTGTTTCCAGTCATGATTGGCTAGTATATGTGTCCAGATAGAGAAAGTGTTAAGGATGTAATTGGAGGATTGAACTTGATGCACTTGTAGCCCTTTTCGCTAGTTAGGCCCTATGACCCATATGACAGGATGTATGCATTACTTGGGAAGCCTATACATCAGAAGCACCTTGAAGATTACTAGGTTGATTGCGATGATAAGCTGAAGTGAGGAGGAACTAACAAAGGCTCACTCTAAATCAAATATACACCTTTGACTGCATATTAGTGCTTGCTCAGCTACACGAAGATGATGCTAAGATCATGTCCCAAGAATATGAGGACAAGAAAGTATTCACCAACATAATATCAGCCCCTGACTTGAGTCAACCAGAGGTGATTTCACTAGACCAAATAATGCTGAAGGTTATTCAACTGAGCCAAGGTTGGGTGGATACTAAAGTCAACAAACTAAAAAAGAAGGGTGTATCCCTTACAATGGACAATAAAAGAAAGAGATAGGAATTATCTGAGGAAGAATATGATGATTTCCTCAAGGAGAAGAGGAAGTCAAATGGAGAAAGATAGCCAAGTGAAGAAAAGAAGCAGGGTAAAAACAAGAAAGAAACCCAAGTGGCTGGAGTAGTGATCATTCGATGACCACAACCAAAGGGAGATGTGGCCTCCACATTAGCTACAGCATCACCTCATACACCTGCTAAACAAAAGAAATTTGTTGTAAAGCCTATCTCTGTTATTATAGAGGAGGAGGAAGAGCCCTTAGATGATGACCTGTTGATCAAGAAGAAAAAGAAGAAAGTTCAAACACCACCTCAAAAGAAACAAAAGACTATTGTGAGGGGAACTATGGATATAAGTCCCATTCTATTGAGAGGGGCAAGTGATCAAGGTATTTTGAAGAACTTGCACGATGAGGATCCCATCCCAGATACTGTATAATTCAAGACTGAGAAGGCAGAGGAACAAAGAGAAGAGAGATAGAGTGCAAGGAAAGAGCCACCTTTTCCACTAGATGATACAGTGGATTTATCTGATGATGACATGGTTATTGATGTTTCTGTTCAAAAGATGGAGACTTTGGTGGAAAACACAAATGTTCAAAAGGAAGCACATCAGGAGGAGGTTGAAATGGAAAAAATTGAAGAAGAAAGCCCCGAGGTGGTAGCTCAATAGATTGGATTAACAAATTTGGTTGATCAAGTCACCAGCCCTACTGCAATAGACCTAGCTTATCAAGGTGAGGAGGATCAAGATAAAGGCAAAGATTTACCTCCAGAGCAAAAGAAAGTGGAAATCAATGTGCATATGGAGGGTGATGAGGATATGCCTACTAAAAATGACAATCAAGATAATAACCCAGCACCTAAAAAAAAGAAAACAAATGAAAAGGTATTGGATAAATCCCCAGACCTTGGAGAAATAGGCATGTCAAAAGATGTGGGACAAAGCCTCTAACAGGATGATGATCAACAAAAAGAAACAGAAAATGTGACCAAGAATGATCAAGGTGATCATACGGATAAAATAGATCAGAATGTTTAGAACCCTCATGAGGATCAAGTACAACAAAATATACATGACCAGAATGTGAATGCACCACAAGCAACTCCTGCACAACAGGAGATCCCTCATAAGGAAATTCAAGAAAAAGGATCAAAGGAAAGAAAATTCTCCAGCAAGGGTAGAGCAGAATATAGTCTTAGGATGCTCACATTGAACAGTCTGACCAACAAGGACCCACTGGTGATGTACCATATTGGTTGCAATAAGAAATAAGCCCACAATAGATTAGTGAAGTGATTGAGTTTGATGTTTCTACATTGTTTTCAATAGATATGATGAAGCCTAAGAGAAAAGCAAGACCTACATCCGCAATAAGGAGAGATCCTACTAGTGGTAGGAGGACAGCTCAAGTACCTCTACCAATAGCATATAAGGTAAAAAGAAAAATAAATATTGATGAATTCTAGATAACTAATGTTGATCTGGGCTTTGCTACTGAGGAGCAGGAGGGCCAAGAGGCTAAAGATATCATTGACTCCTTGATGAAAAGTGTAAAGAAGGAGAAGGATAAGAAAAAAATGCATAAAGAACACATTGCTCAATTGCATACATTTATAAAAGGGTTAATTCACCCTAATCATATACCAGTTAACATAGCCACCCCATTGATCATCATATCTCAAGATGAGATAACAGTGTCATGCCCACATTTCCCATGCAGTCACAACACGCATTCATGCGTGTCATGTCCACATGCGTCATGTGGTCATGATACAAACTATCAAAAAAAAATTTCTTTACTACCTTGTAAACCCCCTTGCACGTGTAAGCGTGCTTGGCGGCATACGCTTAAGGCGAAAACAATATAGTTGATGGCAACATACCAAATACATGTGCGCACACCCTAGACAAGGAAACACGTGGTTCCCTAACTTAGGTTAATCTCATGAATTATATTTACACAATAGTTGTTTTAGGAGATAGATCATTTTTCAATAAAGCATGGTCATTTGTTCTTCTTTCCATTTTCTAGAATTTACTACTAATTTCTTCTCCTTCAGACTTAGCATTTTCAACCAAGCCTATTCATTTGCCCTCTCTTCCGTTTCTATGAAATTTAATTGAAATATATATATAGATATATACCGCCATTATCTCAGTTCACTTAACTCTCAATTTCATTAATAAGTTTCTTAACTATAAAGAAAGTATAGAATAATTCATTAAAAATAGAGCAATGAGTTAATTTTGTTTTTGCAAATATAAACATTGTATTTCCGAATTGCAACTCTGAGTTTAAGCATCTATTCAATTCGTATTATACATTATGCATAAATAAATCCCACTTTCCTTGATTTAAGATTTCTATTTCAAGTCAAATGTTTTAAACTACATATAGTTTGCCTTCAAATGAATAGTGAAAAGTGAATAATAAAAGTAACTAGTGAATAGTAAAAGTGAATAGTGAATAGTGAAAAGTGAATAGTAAATAGTGAAAAGTAAATAGTGAAAAGTGAATAGTGACAGTGAATAGTAAAAGTGCATAGTAAAAGTGAAAAGGTCCCCATCCTAGGATGAGACCCTCAAGGTGGCAGTAATTTTAAAAGCAATACTGCAACCCAAATTTCATTTATTTCATGGTGGGGATATTTTTTAATACTTTTACAAACTTAATTAAAACATCAAGAACTCATAACGTTGCAAGTAGAAGAAGAAGAAACTAGATAAGTTTAATATCCTTTGAAAAATAAATTTTCTTTTCCTTTTTTTATTTCTAAAATGGTAAAACTTAATGAACAAGAAAATTACAACTATCAGCCCAAGAACAGAGAGGATTTCCTCACAACTCCAAAAATAACAATTTATACAACAATAGGGAGATAATTTTCTCCTTTTGAAAAATCAACAAGGAAGGTGCTATAAAAAGATCAGGCTCTCCTTAAGACTTAAGGAAAATAAAATATTTTCTAAGATCCAATAATCTTCTCCAAGCTTCACAATAAGCTCCAATAATACCTACATATCACACAAGGGAAAAAACACCACACAAGCTACTCTCCTCCCTACGGTAGACCCGCAAGTGGGTCACCCCCGAGCTAGGGAAATCATCCACATACCCAGGGTAAAATAGACTATACACATCACAACATTGAACAACAACAACAAATCAAATAATACACACACCCTCAAGGTTTGACTCACAATACAAAGACTCAGCTTAGGTGAGTTTAGGGAGAGTAGGGAAGTAGACAACTCTACCTCTAGGTGTCATCCCTTCACATTTTATCACTTTTTATCACAAGGCCTCAAGCCAACTTTATCACAAGGCCTCAAGCCAAAAATTTATCACAAGGCCTCAAGCCAAAAATTTATTCTTCCACAAGGCCTCAAGCCTTCCAATGAATCAATTACCAAGGATATCCCAATAGGCTCTCAAAGCCATAAATTCCTCTAGGCTCAAAAGTACTAACATGCCCTCAAGGCATTTACAACAAGAACCAAGATGACACCCAAGGAGGGTCACACCTTCCCTTCCCTATACAAGACGAGCATTGCCTTCTAACTGGAAGGAGCTCTTTCTACACCCAACACACAAAACCCCAAAACAATAACAGAATACTCATAGAAGACATTTGCAAACTCATTCAACAAGCAAGAAACAAACATACATATAAAACATTAGATACACAAGAGAGTAGACTTGATTCACCAACATTCCAAAGCCTAATTATGGAATGAAAATTGATGAAGAGCTCCACTCTAGCCTCCTTCTCCAAAGTTCTCCTTCTTTTCTCAATAATCCAACCCCAAAAATAATCTCTCTATGATCACAAGCAAGGGATAAAGAATGGAGGATATAGGATGGCTAGAATAATTTCGGCATTATGAGGCTATGAAGAGAAGAATAGAGAAAGAATTGGGCATTATGAGGATGCCAGAAGAAGATTTCCTAGAGGAAATTAGGCATGATAAGAATGCAATAATGAAGTCCCCCTACAAGAATGAAATCCCCTCCTACAAGAATGAAGTTACCCTGCACAAAAAATGAAGTTCCCCTGCAAAATCCTGTCTCCCAATTGCTTAGAGAAGGGTCTCATTTATAGATTTTTTGAGAAGTGAATGGAAGGTGAGGATCAAAAGTTGAGATCAAGGGCTCACATTATTTGTGAATTTTAAATTCATAGTGGATGAATTAAAAATTCATTTTTTTTAAGATTGTAATATTTAAATAACCCCACTATCCCAAGTGGAATTAATAAAATATCCCCACTATCACAAGTGGAATTAATAAAATATCCCCACTATCCCAAGTGGAATTAAAAAATATCCCCACTATCCCAAGTGGAATTAATAAAATATCCTCACTATCCCAAGTGGAATTAATAAAATATACCCACTCATGAGGTCCCCCATTATAGCCCACATGTAGAAATAAAATACAATAAGTAAACTAAAATAAGAGAGAGTGGGTGACACACCACCCTCATTAAGGGAAACCCCACCAAAATAGAGGCACAAGGAGACAAGCACTCCATTATTAGGGGATCATGGAGTTGCTCCATGACTTGGAAGTGGGCCTGAATGTGGATTCCACTCATCCCATTGTCCCCATGCTTCCAAAATTCGTCACTTAACTTCACCCTGAAGTTGAAGTGACCATATGGAGGTTATCCCAAGGTTATCCTAGTCAAAAAGGTCCCTAGACCCATAGGGTATAACCTAGGGTTGATTTAAACTTAGTTAGGACTCCCTGAGTCAAGTAAAAACACAAGAAGAAGGTCAAAAAGAAATAAAGTTTAAACAAGATTTAAAACAACATTTCTTACAACACTTATCATAATAAAAGTAAATCAGAAGATAGCCCTTATTCCCTTGACCTCATGCAACATTAACATATTAAAACATTACAACATTTTTCCAAAACACAAGGTTGATCTTAGTTCCTCATGGAACTAGATCGGTTCACAAGGGATACAACATAGGTATGGGATGATCTCCTGTATTTGTGGTTTTGTTAGAAATATCTGCACACTCAATTTCAAAGTTAATTCCACATATAAATATCATAGCCAAAGCAAATTTAATACTTGCATTTCTAAAGCATACCACAGTTCTTATAAACATAATGAAATCACATGACAATTTTCTATCTAACATCACCCAATTAGTTTTTCTTTAACATAATAAGATTTTAATAGTTTGAAAATATGGGAACAATGCCCCATAAATATAAAAATACCAACAACAGTAAACTAAATAGTCACATGTACAGAAATGAAAAAGTGTAGGCCTCACAAATAGGGTTAGACATCATGAAGCATAAGGCTTAGGTGGTGGATAATTGGTTTGTTCTTTTTATTTATGAAGCTGAGAAAGTGATAAAAACCTCCCTCATAAATTGGAATTTGCTTGGTGCATTAAGGAGAAAAGTAGATAAATTGCAAAATGAATTTGGATGAAGATCCTTCAAATTAGAGAAGCATCTAGATGCTTTAGCTGAGATGAGGTGCATAGACATGAAGGTGCTCATTGATAATAAGGTATTGGATAACAATAATGCACAATTATTAGACATATGGTATGAGGATACTAGGTTTGAGAGTGATGTCTTGAAAAGATGTAACACTAAGCTTAGGGATATCAGTGTTAAATTGCATCACCTTATGGAAGAGGAGATAAATACCTTGGAGACTCTAGCCGACAATGTAGAAGGAAAGATAGAAAATCAAGATACTGATTTTGTTGTCCAAGCCTTTCAAAATAACTTTAAGTAGGTAACAAATGACCCTCTTCATCATTTGACAGAGGATGTAATCAACAAGGCTATGAGAATGAAGGCCAAGGTGGAGGCATATAATGAGATGTTAAACAGTAGAAAGAGCAAATGGAATGCCTACAGACACAATTCCATTCCCAAAGGCATGCTACAGTAAAAGCTAAAGTTCAGGATGGGGGAGAGATTGAAAGAATAATACAGGCATATAAACCCGTCAGGGGGATAATCAGCATACATATAGGATGTGATCTTGAAGAAGAAGATGAAGAAGAAGATGAAGAAGAGGAAAATGAAGAGTGAGTAAGGATGCATGATGATTAAGTCATATGCATAATGAGAGAAAGAAGTGATTGAGTTCCACCAGATGGTTGCCAGCTAACAACCTGTGCCACTTTGACATATGTTATCTCGTCAAAATGAGATATGAACCGTTGATTTAGACAGACAAATCCTGATCATTGGATCAATTGTAACTGCCTCCTCTCTTTATCCTATAAAAGGAGATGGAGTACAC
The DNA here is from genome assembly GCA_027924645.1 of Cunninghamia lanceolata. Classification (NCBI taxonomy): domain Eukaryota; kingdom Viridiplantae; phylum Streptophyta; class Pinopsida; order Cupressales; family Cupressaceae; genus Cunninghamia; species Cunninghamia lanceolata. Next base: position 3,233,673 of record BSBN01000774.1, read on the forward strand.
ATTGTAGGATTATTAGAGAGTTAATTGAGATAGGATTGTTGAATGTCATGATACTCTCTCATGACAAATTTTAAATGTGCATGCTTTTGAATACTAATGAAATAGAGATCAGATTGCATATAATCATAAATTCTGAGTAATCTTTTTAATGTAATCTGGATATTTCACTGTGATGTATTGTGTCTCTTGAGGTGCATGTCAATTTGTGGATATTGTTGTCATTCTTTACCCTAGAAGATTAGCATCAGCTATGTGAAGTTGTAGAATGGCCTGGTAACACATGGTTTGATTTCATCTTTGTTTTGTGAAATATTAAATGCTGCATATGGATCAACTATCAAAGACTCATTTAATTTCAATAAATTTAGAATGTTTGAGTTTATTTTCTTAAATTGCATTACTATCATCTCCATAATTGCAAATATATAGACAATCTTAAGCAAAAATATATAAATATGCTGACATCCTGAAGGAAACTGAACATCCATAGCATATTTAGACTAATCTACATGTATAATTGAAAATATCATGCAAATACATACAAATGACAATAGTAATCATGCAAATATCAACTTATAGGCACATTATTTGAACAAATCCATAGTGCAGAAGTGAAAATAATCAATTATAGTTGATGATCAGAAGAATTGATCAAACTTATCAAAGATCATCATCATCTATAGAATATAGTAAGATTAACCTTGGTGAAAAGATTTACAAGAAGCAGGCGTAGAATCAAATGTGTAGACATCAGTTCATGGTAGCAGAACAATGTAAGGCCCCTTGAATGGAAAACAACATATCACATCAACCTCTAAGTAACGTTAGATGATCATGACCTAGTCAATGGAGAGTTGGAGTCATCAATTCATTCCAAATTGATCATACTTTTCAAGATAATAAAGGTTTGTTGTGTAAACTTTTATCCATGTTGTTATGACTAACAATCATTATCAATAGGACCTATCTAACCTTAACAATGAATTCATGTTTGAGATCATTCTGGTGGAGAAGTAGAAAAAAGATCTCAATGATAGAATTACCTCTCTGGAGAATGAACTGAAGACCATAAAATATAATTTAGAACATGTTGTGCAATTCAACAAGTGTAAGATTCAAAATAGTATAGTTGGAATTAAAATTTTAACTAAAAAGCTTAAGGATCTCAACAAAGGCCACTTCATCTAGGGGACTAAAAAGCTACTACATGGGATAAAAGTGGACATGCTAAGCCCAGTACAAAAACTAGGCCTAGTAAGAAGAAGTCTTTTGAAGAAGAGAAGAAAGAATTGCTAGGGTTTCTCAAGCTACATGAAAAATTCTACTAGCAAGAGTTGGAGGCAGTTGAAACTTTGAAACATCTATAATTGGGTCTCTAGTTTGTCTCTCATTTCTTTTTGTGTTATTTTGTTTGTTGTCTATTGGGTCTTTTTTTGTTCTTGGGTTTGTTGTTGTGAATGGTTTGTTGTGGTTAGGTTGATCTTTTATTGTTAATCATCTAGTTGTAAAGAGTTTTTGGGCCCCTTCAAAACCTATTTTATCTTATATCAAAAACATATAATCTTGAGCATTGACATCATACATCAAATGCAACAAGACTAAAAGAGAAATTCAACTACTAGCATAATGTTAACTACACAACATTTATATCATTGATTCTATCTACTCATATCATTCAAATAATAAACAAAACATGGCTTCAACTTCATAAGCAAATTAAACCTATACACAACATAATTAGGATTTCCCAAACATGCTAAACCCCTCTAAGATTATAATAAAATGGGATGCTTGTAAATAATGACATATTGATGCAGTGATGGATGGAGTGTCCAAATGAAGGACTATCCAGCCATGCAACAAAATGAGTGTTTAGGGAAAAATTGGATTTGTTAATGCTCTAGATTTTAGATGTTTAAATCTACCTCTCCACTATACATTCAAGGATCTAGGGTCGAGTGACAAGCACTATCATACCCTAGGTCACTTGCAGATGTAGGGAAACTTGGATTAGAGAATTTAATTATCAATTTTCCTTCTCTTATGCCTAATTGACCATTAAAACCCTAAATATGCAAATACGACAACAAATTGATGAATAATAGAAAAAGCTCTTGTAGATAGGAGTAAAATACCAAATCACAGAGTACCTATTTTTGGGGTTCCAAAGCAGAATAGTCGAGGACACTTTTGCGGGTGCCCTAGTCCAAGGTACCTACTTTTTGGGGGAATCTGGACCTCCTTCCGGCACTAATCAGCCCTGTAACTTCTATTTCCTTAGATCTATCTGCAAAGGATAGTTTTGTTGGTGCCCTAGTCTTGGAAGTGCTCTTTTGTCTAACTTTTCTTTAGATCCTGGATCCTTGATGCTTGCCAATCCTTCCTGCAACTCCACTTCTTCCAGATGTGACACCTATAACCTGCAATCACAAGACTTGGTTTGGGGGTTGTGGTGTTTATAGGTTTGCCTCAATCAAACCTCAGAGGACACTTAAGTCTCCAAACACCATTGTTAAATGAAGAGGGTGTACCCTTGTGAGGTAGAGGCCAAAACCAAAGGAATCAATGATAAAAAAACACAATGATAAGTCACCTTGTAGTGAAGCTCTCATGGAGGAAGATGCTCTTCATGCCATGAGAAGATTGAAGCTCAAATCTACAAATATCAATGCACAAAACATACAAGTCTACTCTTGCAACACAATAAAAAGCCTTGAATCACCTTGAGAACACAATAGCTTGCTACTAATCATCTAATTGAAATCTAGATTACAAATGAATGCCTACACATGCTTATATATGCACCTACAAGCATTCCTACCAAGCTATTAAAAATCAAACTTTACCATGTTGGCAAAATAACCTTCTAATGGTCATAAACCAACACCTAGAAATTGGCGTTGTCCCAAAATAGAGCAGGACTAGGGCATGGGCAACCAAGTCCTCCCCCTATTTTAGGTAGGGTACAACTCAAGGGGTCCTCCTAGGTCCTATTTGTCATGGGACTTAGGTCTCATTCCATCGGGATGCTAAAATATGAACTAAAATGTCCTAAATGCACTCTAAAGACCCAGGAGCTAAACCTTATGAGGGAAAAACCCCCAAGGGGACATTTTCCAATGTTACAATGAGAAAATAAAAAATATTACACAACAAAAACTCAATGGAATAGAAAAATAATAATATGATCTTTATTAATTCTTAGTCATGAACTACTGCAATGGGCTTCCAACATGCTAGGCCTCATCCATTTGATTATACAATATGTAAATTATAGAATTCAAATGATATCTTAAACTCTCCACTCTTAGACTCTCTCTCTCTCTACTTTGCCTTGTCAAACTTCCTTCACTAAATGCATTTATTTCAAATGGTTATGAAATATTTTTATACAGTAGTCTCAAGCCTTAAAAATAATTATAGTCAACTACAAGGTAACACAAATTCCAATGCCTCATGAAATATGTAGTTGGCTAAACATGTGGTGGAATCTTCTAAATTGAATGTGGTCAAGATGGATTGATAAAAATTAATGTGGTATAGACCATAAGAACTCTTTGGTCCAATGCATCTAAAAATGTGTTCCTTTGTTGTTAAAAATTTTGAGGCTACCACAAGCCATGAACAATGAAACTAAGTGTAAGCCTGTCAAACCAAGTAAGGTTCAAGTTATACTAGTTCAGTGCTTAGTGTGAGGCTAACTATTTTACCTCCCATATTTTGATCATTGTGCTATCCAGTTGTGACTATGTTTCATTATGCAAACTTGATGTTGTATCTCACTGATTTGATATATGTGATTTGATTCAGTCATTTTGGATGATATGTTGAGGTTCGACGTATGGGACATATATATTAGATATTATTTTGCTATGAGATTCTAGTTGTTTATGCATGGATTAATTGACATATGATTTGATAATGTAGTTTAAATTGTAGTTATGTAATTGATGTTTATTTCAATTACGTGTAGTTTATTTCAGTTGCTTCAGCTATCACTTTCTGACAGGACTGACACTTGATCGAGATGTGCAGGTTTCACTTCCCTAGCCACAGGAAATCGGAGGTAGGATTCACACCATGTTATTCCCGGTTAAGCTGATCCATTCCCAAGAGGGATAAGGACCACGTGTGAAATTGCATGATGATTTATTGTGCTTGGTTTAAATTTTAATTATTTTTAAGCCTTAGTAGCCCCTCTCCTTATTTTGATTAATGTTAAGTGTTGTAAAATTTTAATTATTTATGTCAATTGGCATTTTTTATTATTTTATTTGGGCCATTTATATGTGGATTTTTTACCCCTTTCATGACCCCTAGGGCCCCAAAAGTTACCCTAGGTGGTCAACCATGAGTCTAGGGTCAACTTGGACTACCAAACCCTAGTTTTGACTCACCTTAGGTCACCCTAAACCATGGTTGAGTCAAAGTGACGAAAATAGGAAGGAGGGAAGATGAGGGATGGGCCTTGCCTTGGGAAGAACCCATCTCCCATCCCTATGTTTTGGGAAGCATTCCCAAGGAGGACTAGGGAGGTCTCCAAGAGTCCTCCCAAGCTCCCAAGTGAGTGGGAACACCACTCAAGGCCTTTGTCTTCTTGAGGTGTGAGTGGGAATCCAACTCACCACTTGTCCCCCTCCCACTTGTGTGGAAGCACAAGTGGATGAGGTGGAGATGGAGGAGGAGGGAGAGGAGGACATTTGTCATCCTCTTACCTTCTCACTCTCACAAGTGGCCTAGGAGGAGGGAAGAGATGGTGACAAATGTCACCTTTTCATTCCCTCAAGGCCAAGTGGATGGCCTATAATAGCTCCTCTTGTAGAGGAGTGGGGGTTCTTCCATTCTATTCTTTTCCTTGCTTTTTTAGAGACTTCTTGCAAATTTAGATTTCCTTACTAGTTGGGAGGAGTTAGAGAAGGTTGTGGAGAAAATCTGAAAGGTTGGAAGGCTTGGGAAGGCTTGGGGCTCTTCACCAATTCCACTTCCATTGCCAAGGTCTTGAAGGTAGGCCTCTTATCTTGTTTTTTTTGCTTTGCTATATGATGTTCCATGTTTGAATTTGATTGTAAGTTTGTTTGCATTGTGATGCTTTCTTTTGCATTTGATGTTGGGTTGGGTGTCATGGTGAGAGCACCTCCAATGGAGGAAATGCTCAACTTGTATGGGTAGGGGAGAGGAACAATCGTTGGGGGCTCTCCCATAGTTTGTGTTTATGTGTTTATGCCTTGAGGGCCTATTATCATTTGAGGAGGAGTTATCTATATGGCAAGAGTGCCAAGTAAATTGGTGTGAGATTCTTGTGGATTGTGGTGTTCAGGGATTTTGGCTTGAGGCCATGTGTTGAGATCTTTTTTATCATTGGGAGCCCCTTTAAGTTGAGAGGTATATTCCCTACCCTCACCAAACTCATTTTCATGAGTTGAGTAATGTGTTAATCCCATGGGGTGTATCTGTTTTGTGTTTAGTTGTGTTTGAATTCTGTTGTGGTTTGGTACACCTGTGTGAAATCCCCTACCTCCCTAGCTCGGGGGTGACCCACTTGCGGGTCTACGGTAGGGAGGAGAGCTGTCCTTTCCTTGTGGCTAGTTTTCTTGTTGTTTCCTTGCTGTGTTTAGTTGCAGGTTGGGAGAAAAAGAGTGAAGTTGTAAAGAAAGTCCCCTTGTGAAGGCCGTTGAAGCCAAGGCCATAGAGACCTTATTGTATTACATTTTGTACAAGACTATGTGTATATCTTAGCCATGAGATGGCTGTAACTTTCTGCTATATGAAAAGTGTTCCTTACTTGAGTAATAGGTTGTTATTTTTACCTGTGAAGAACATTGCAATGTAAGCATTTTGTAGTTTAATTTAAGATGCCCATTTCCTATGATGTGAAGTTAGTGAGTTGTGTAATGCTTGCTGATGTTGTATACATTTTCTGTCATTTATCCTTACAAAAAAAAAATGTAAGAGTGAGTTAGATAAATCCTTGAGTTTGCAAAGTAAGAAATGAGAAAGTTTAAACTTAGTTTTCTATTTGGTTGCTTGAGAATTTATTTCATAAATGGCTATAGTAAATAATGAAATGTAAATATTTCCTTAGTCTATTATGTTGTATGGGAAAACATTTTATTTGTAGTTTTAGTAAATGTTGATGTTCTCAAAAAGGGATTTGTATTTGTGCAATGCAAGTGAAAGTAAATATAAGTATTTTGCTGTCCTGATTCTTTCAACAAAAAGAAATATGTGTATGTGTGTAGTTAGATGGACTACATTATAGCAGATAGAGGAAAATTTGGGATTTATTAAGTTAGTTGTGATGAGAGCCCTCTTGTATTAGTTGATGCTGAAGGAAAATAAAGTTAGAATAGGATGTATCTTCTACCCTAATGTGGTGAAAAAAAGGAAATTAATTCATTTCTGTGTATTCCCTTTTAGTGTTTCAAACAAACCCATATAGTTCTGTGATTCTATGTTTTTTTCTATTTTTAGTTGATTTTATTGTGCATTTATTAAGATAGAGAATAGAATTCTAAAATAACTATTGATGGATATATATGAATATATATACAATATATTCACTTAAATATATATATATATGAATATATATATATATATATGAATATATATATATATATATATATATATATATATATATATATATAATATATCCACAATTAAATGAGCATTAGCAGTGGAATGTGAGTTTATAGTTTTACATTATTTTTGACTATTGGCAGATGTGAACTGAGTATATATATATGCTTATATATATATATACATTAAAATATATGCTACACCTGTGTTATACATTTTTAAACTACTGTTTAAAAAAAAAAGGTCAAAATTTGTGAGCAGACTATTTTTTTTGAGTTTCTGTATTAAAAAAAAAAAAAAAAAAAAAATAAGAAGTATTTTCATGGCTGTCAAGCCATTGAAGAGGTAGGCCCACTTGCAAAGAGAGAGTAATAATAAAAGGAAGAAAATAAAGTGAGAAGAGAAGGAGAAAATTTAATGAAGAGGGTATACCACTGTGTATACCCTCTGTTCCAAAACCTCCATGGCTGCCCTATGAAGAAACCTGCAAAATAAAAGAAATGAAACAATAGAGAATACAAAATGAAGAAACTAAAGAAGAGACAAACCCCATGTTATATACACAAAATACATACCTCTGTTCAAACAAAAGAATATTTAGTTTCAGTTTTTGTTTGCTAAAAATATATATTTATTTAAATATATATATATACACACATAAATGTATATATATATAAATAAATATACATATATCTAACAAAAAAAAGAAGCCCGTGGGTATATACAGAAGGTATACACCCCTGTGAAAAGATCCATGGCAGCGATTGAAGAAGCAACCCAACCTGCAAAACAAAGAAGAAAACAGAGCAAATGGAGGCAACAAAAAAAAGATAGAAAAGAGAAGAAGAAAAGTATGGGAGAGATTTTAGGGTTAATGCCTTTCATAAGGAAAGTAATAAAATATTAGAGAGAATCTAGGGTTGCAAGTTGAGTGGGGATTTATTAATTTTTATTTTATTTATTCTTTTTTATGTGCACGGGAGTTTAAACTTCCCTCTCTTTTGCTTTTTACATTTTTTTTTAAACTTATTTTTGCTTTCCCATGAGTTTTAAATTCCTTTTTTGATTTTTTTTTTTTTTTGTTTTTTTTTGTTGAGGGGTAGGATTTTATTCCCATGTGAAATTTATTTTATGGGAATGGGATTTGTTTTATTGGGTTTCTTTAACCCTTTTGGCAAGTTAATTATTTTGGGTTTTATTTTTTTATTATCTAGTGTATTTTAATTTAAAGTTTTTGGGAAATCTTTTATTTGATTTGATTTTTAATTTATTCAATTTTAATTTTTAGGGGATGATTTAAATAACTTTAACTTAAGTGATTTAATAAATATAAATGTCGCAAGTATATTTATTAAATGACTCAATTATCAAAATTTTTATTATTATTCCTTGGGGAGAGATGTTTGATTTTATTTTATTTATTTTATTTATTTTTTTCCCCTTTGAGTTTTGGACTCAAGTTACTTAATAAATATAATTGTTGCAATTATAATTATTACTGGACTTAGATGTTAAATTTTGTTTTGGTCATTTAATTAATTTTGAATTTTTATATGCTGATGAATGGTAAATTCTAGTTGACCTTTGGAATTTTATTAAATTTATTTTAAGCTTTATTTATTTTATTTTATTTTTTGCATCAATTATTTCTTGGGAAATTCCTTTTAAACTATTTATTCCCAATGTTGAAAACGCGTTATGCTGTCAAATTTTTCCCAGATTTTAAGGTTTTATTTTTATGGTTTTTTTTACGACTTCCATTTAATCACTCCACTTTATCATGCATCCATCATGCCATTATTTCTTATTTATTATTTCAATTTCTTTTTAATTCTGAGTTAGGGTTTGTTTTTGAACCTGCCGAAAATCACCTTCTCACCTAGGAAACTAGGGTTCTGATTTAAAACAGTCTAACCCTGAAAGTGACACACTTTGTGTCACATACCCCCTAGGTGACCTTCATCATTGAATATGTTGTCATGTTAACACCTCAGGCGTATTGCCACTAAGCACGCAAGCGCGTGCGAGGTGGTTTTTAGGGATAGGGAGAAAAAAATTTCGTGATTCGTGTCATGACCACATGGCGAAGGTGGGCATGACACGCGTGTTTGTGTGTCGTGACCGCATGGGAGATGTGGGGATGACACTTAGGAACTTCTAAAAAGTGAATATGACATTAAAGGATCATTGTAGAACATATTCTCTCAATTGTGAGGTGAGATGTGCAATGTATGGTGAAATGTGGTGGGTCTATGGTGATTTTCTTCTAATTGGAATGAAACACAAACCTTCAAATAAAAGAAACAAAGTAAAACCAATTATTTTTGGTTGATGCAAGATTTCCCTTACACTATAGTATGTTCCTGCATCAACTACCTAGGTTTATTGAAAAGTGAGCCCCTCACTTCTTAGTGACTAGAAGGAAACCAAAATGGTCTATCCCAACATTGGGAACCAAACTTGAATTTTTTTTTATCCATTCTTTCCATCTCTTAAATCATTCCTCATTTTGTCTACTCTATATGTTTCTTTCAACCTCATTATCCAAGATCCCCTCATTCTTCTTATTTTGTGGTTAAGGTATCCTTTTACACCACTTTACTTTTGTGCCACATTCTCCTTACATATTTGTTACCACAAACTCTTTTTTATCTTTTCTCATTAGCCTTCTTATCACATCTATCATTTACCTTCTTCAATTGACTTTTTACTATCACACACACTTTTCTACTACCCTTTTTATCCTCAATTGATCTTATCCTCTAGTCAACTTCTCTATGATGAACATTGTTTCTATATTCTAATAATGGTCTTGAAAATGCCTTGTACAATATATTTCTTATGACTATAGTGTTGTTTGGTATACTTTTGTTGCAAGTCCTTTGGATCAATGCAAAACATTCATCTCCTACACAAATTTAAACACTATTGCAAGACTACCCCTTTGTTTCCTTGAATGGTATCAACTTGTGTCTCTTACTGTTATTTGATATAGTGTAAGTACTATATCTCCCATCATGAACAACATTTCTATCAAATTTTCATTGTCTTCCCAATAGTAGATGACATACATCCATCAATACAAAATCACACAAGACTTTGTCATAATATGACCCTATGTTGAATTTCACCAAATGTTGTTCTTCCACTAATATCTTATCTCCCTTTTGTAACCATCCAATCCTATATGGTCTAGGGTGGTCCAATTTCCTAAACTTTAGCTTACTAACTCTCTTTAGATACTATAATATTAGTACTGCCACTATCAACAACAACCTTACATCACTTACCTCCTGATTTGCATATTGTTTTGAATATGTTATTTCTTTGTACTAGCTTATCCTCTTCCTCACATCTCAATAAGGATTTTCTTGTGACAAGTGACTTCTTTCTCTAGTTCATTTTGAGAATTATATGACCCATAAGTCTCTTCCTTAGCATATGCAACCCTTGCTCTTCCTTCCCTTCTCCTATTAGGGGTCCCTTTACTTTGGTGACATTCAAATGCTTGATGTCCTTTTACACACTTGATAGATATACCCCTAAAAGATCTTCCATCATTTCTCCCATATCTTCCTTTGGCTCTTTGATATGCATAAGTTCTATCAATGTAGTATGAATCTCTATCCTCCCTCTTCTTGAGGTAGGAATTATTGTCTTCCCTAACACTACAATGAGGACTACTACTTCTAACTTTGGCATGATATGGGATATCTCTATTAAAATCCCTTGGGTATGATTTCCTATTTCCACATTGAGTTTTGTTACTCTAGGATCTTCCTTCTCTTCCCTTTTGGTGGTTTTACCTATCTTCAAGTATCATATACAATTTCTTCTCTATAGTTAGAGCTAATTGATATTCTTCCTCCACTATTTGGATACTCCACATGCTCAATTCTTCTTGAATTGATTCCCTCAAACCATTAATGTATCTTCCCACTTTCTTAGCTCATCCATCATGATGTCCTAATTGGATTGTCATCCTATAGTACTACTTGGTATAGTCCTTCACTGATGCAAGAGCATCCCTGGTTCAAGAGCAATCTTGCATCAACCAAAAACATTTGCATTTCATTTTGTTTCTTTTCTAATTTAGTTCAAACAGTTCAGTCAAAAGCAGCTTTAGCTTGTGGTTCGGTTTTGGCATTTCACATCTTGTGGATCTAGACTTAACATATATATTCATTCATCTACATCATATCAAGAATTCAAAGCATTCAGATTAGTTACCAGAAAGTTATCACTATTAGAAGATCAACTATTTTCTCAGTGCAGAGCATTCTAATAGTTCTTGATAATTAGCTAAAGGAGAAGGCTTGCGGATCATTCCTTGACTTGCAAATCTCAATGACACATCATTAAATGTTCATTGGTTCATTCCAACCTTCGCCAAGGGTCCACACATTATTCCATTCATTTAAGAAAGTGTTCTATGCATTTAGGTCTGACCTACCTATGAACACGTTACAGCTCTTCATTGGAGTTTGTGACCTTCCTTGGCTGACACAGAGGAATCGATTGGTCTGGAGTTGATATATATTGATGTAATAGATCCTTAGGAAATTAGTTCTCATGATTTATAAGATAAATAGTATAGATTTTATGCGAAGGAGCTTCAAAGATTTATCTTGCGCATGTATGTAATTAGGCTTGTGAGCCCTAATTGTAAGCCCACATGTTGCCAGCCAATTTGTATTTGAATTCTTTGATATACTAAATGACTAAATCTGCATTTAATTTATATATTTGAGTTGTTTTCATTGTGTTTACTTTCGCTGCATGGTCCAGATAGTTCATTATGTGAACCCTCCTACCATGACTGCACCAAGTGGTATCAGAGCGAAAAGTTTGAATCTTTGGGAGTGAATTGAGTGAATTGAGTGAAGTTGGAAAGGGAATTCCATAAGATCTTGCTATGGACAAACCACTAAATTGAGGCAGGTTACCTATGTTGTAATGGATCACTGATTGTGAGGCAGTTGTCACCTTGTAGCCCAATCACCAAACCTAGGGCAGTTTACACTTGATCCTAGGAAGAATGTCATTGAGGACAGTTGCTGTTATTGGAACAATGGCTGGTAGAATAGATGAGTTGATGGAGATAATGAAAATAATGCAAATTTGATTGGATGATGTTGAAGAAGATAGGTGAAGAGGATTGACACCAAGACCTAATGTTGAAAGTGATGAGGAAGAAGAATTTCAATCTATTGAACACACTAGCAACACCCTAGGAGGTGATGAAGAAGAAGAATCAAACCAAGTAAAGATGTTGTGAGCTATTTCAAAGATTAGAAAGAGACCTAGAGTTGATGTACCGAACTATACTGGTAATTTGAATCCTGAAGAATTGATTGACTAGATAAATGACATGGAAGAATACTTTAAATATGATGAAATTAAAGATTTGGAGAAGGTGAAATTTGTAAAGACAAAGTTGAAAGGACATGCTACTATATGGTGGAAAGAAGTTTAGTTGGAAAGAAATAGAAGAGGAAAAGAAAAGATTACAAAATAGGACCGAATGGTGACAAAATTAAAGAATCAGTTTATACCTACTGACTATGAGTTGGAGTTGTTGAAAAGATTGCAAAACCTAAGACAAAAGAAGAAATCTGTGAAGGAGTATATTGAAGAATTTCATAAGATGATCATAAGAAAAGGACATAGTGAAGCAAGAAAGGAGAAAGTGGCTAGATACATCAATGGACTGAGATTGAACATTCAAGAAGAACTAAGTTTGGTAAGGATGACATCTTTGGAGGAAGCATATCAGTTTGCCCTGAAGGTTGAAGAGAAGCTCAATAAGAGGCATAATCAAAGACAGAGAGGAAGAGGAGGTAAATCTCAGAGAGGTAGGACTTATTCTAGAGGAGATAGATCATATCTGAAGCAGAAGAAGTTTTATAGCCCAGTTAGAAAGGATGACAGAGATAACAATGCTTACCAGAGAGATTTTTTTTCAGAGAGGAAACCCTAGTGCATACCAGAATGAAGGATATAGAAGGGAAGGAAGAGGATTGGATAAGATAACATTCAAAGGTACTTGTTTTAAGTGTGGAGGTGAAGGACATAGAGCATTTGAATGTAATTAAGGTAGTACAAGTAAGAGGATAGAAAATAGTGGAAGAGCAGCATATGTTGAAGAAGAACCTGTTGAACTAGATGACCCCTGTTCTTTTGGCAAACCTGAGAAAGGAGAATCATTGGTTATAAGGAGAGCACTATTTTGAACAGAGACTAATGAGGAACCACCATAGAGAAAGAGCTTGTTCAGAACCAGATGCAAATCCGGAGGTAAGTGTTGTAAAGTTGTGATTGATAGTGGCCACTCAGATAACCTAATTTCTAAGGAGATGGTGACTAAGCTGAAGTTGGAAAGATTGAAACACCCTAAGCCCTATCCGATAGCATGGATTTAGGATGATCATAAGGTACTGGTGAGTGAACAATGTTTGGTGAAATTTCATATTGGATCTTATCATGATGAAGTCTTGTGTGATATTATGCCTATGGATGTTTGTCATATCTTGTTAGGTGGACCTTGGCAATATGATAGAAAAGCTATACATGATGGGAGAAAGGATACATACACTATAACAGCAAATGGGAAAAGAATTACTTTGATTCCTTTAGAAGATGATACTAAAGATGTGGTATGTGGGAATGCTAGAATTTGTTTAGTAGATGGAAGGAAATTTTTGGATGGTTTGAGACATGAGAATATGTGTTATGCCTTGATTCCTAAGAAGCCTAAAGCATTAAAGAGAGAAGAATTACAACCAAAGGAGATAAAGGAATTACTGATAGAGTATGAAGACATCATATCAGATAATGTGCCTGATGGATTGCCACCTATAAGGAGTATCAGTCATCACATGGATCTTATACTAGGAGAAAGTTTGCCTAACAAAGCAAAACACCGGATGACACTGGTAGAGAATAAAGAATTGAATAGATAAATACAAGAGTTGTTGAGAAAAGGATTGATAAGAGAAAGTTTGAGTCCTTATGCAGTACCTGCAGTGCTTGCACCGAAGAAGGATGGAGAATAGAGAATGTGTACTGATTCTAGAGCAATAAACAAGATCACAGTTAAGTATAGATTTCCTTTGCCTAGGATGGATGATATCATGGACTTGAAGAGTGGATACCATTAGATCAGAATCAGAGAAGGTGATGAATGGAAGACTGCTTTTAAGATAAATAAAGGATTGTATGAGTGGTTAGTGATGCCTTTTGGATTGCCAAATGCACCGAGTACTTTCATGAGGTTGATGAATGAAGTCTTGAAGAAATTCTTGGGTAAGTTTGTGATTGTATATTTGGATGATATTCAAATTTTTAGTAAGACAAAAGAGGAACATTTGTGGCATATTAGACAAGTTTTGTAGAGATTGAGAGAAGAGAAATTGCTGATAAACATCAAGAAGTGTAGTTTCATGAAGGAAGAGTTGTTATATTTGGGATTTGTGATTTATGTGGAAGGATTGAAGATGGACCCTAAAAAAGTGTGAGCAATTATTGAATGGCCTACATCGGAGACCATTGGAGAAGTTAGATCATTTCATGGATTGACTAGTTTTTACCAGAAGTTCATCAGAAATTTCAATTCAGTTTGTAACCCTATGATAGAGACAATGAGTGGTGATAGAAAGGATTTCAAGTGGACATCTAGAGCAGATAAGATTTTTGAGTTGTTGAATTAGAAAGTGACTGAGCAACCTATTTTGGCATTATCAGATTTCAATAAGGTATTTCAAGTTGATTGTGATGCAAGTGGAAATGCAATTGGAGCAGTGTTAAGTCAAGAAGGTAGACTTGTAGCATATTTCAGTGAGAAGTTGAATGATGCAAGGAAAAGATATTCAGTTTATGATCAAGAGTTCTATGCCATAATTCAAGCCTTGAAGAAGTGGAGACATTACTTATTGCCTAAGGAGTTTGTGTTGTATACAGATCATCAAGCTTTACAATATTTGAACACTCAAGGTAAATTGAATCAGAGACATATGAGATGGGTAGAATTCATGCAGAGTTATACTTTGGTGTTGAAACATAGGAGTGGAAAATCAAACAAAGTTGTTGATTCCTTGAGTAGAAGAAGAAACTTGTTGACAGAGATGAGAGTTGAAGTGTTGGGTTTTGATGAATTGAATGTTACAAGTATAGGCCTAACTAGTGTTGTCATTGATGTCAATATACTCATGTTGCATTGATGATAAGGATTGGATGAGCCGTGTGATGAGGATATTGAGAAAATTAGTCCTAATTAGGAATAGAGAAGAACAGTGAAGACAGTAAGGTAAAGATCCTAGATAAGATGAAGATAAGAGGATGTGCCTCAAAGGGTTTGCAGATATGTGTCTTGAGATGACCCAGTAAGGATTTTAGAGGTCCACATGAATATCTAAAGAAGTTATGCCCTCTTGAGTAAAACCAGTTCTGGCAGGTGTTTAGAGGTGACAGCGTGACTCAGATAGGTCCAGTGAGATCTGGAAATGTAATATCTTGTTCTACAGATTTGGTGGAGTGTTTAGGAAGTCAATGTGAATTGACAACCAAATTGGTTCATGGTCTCGAGGTCTATAAGCATCCATTCCAATATGATAGTGATGACAGACTATGTTCTTGAGGTTCTAGTTGAAGGAGAGAATGATTTTAGTAAATAGAAGGAGTGTGGATGTTTTTGGTGATTCAAGCAAGCTTGTGGAGATCTTTGGATTGTGTCCAGTTCATGTAGGTGGTCCACATTGAACATTGAGCTCATAATTGAAGAATTACTTCTAGATGATGGTGTTCTTCCTAAGTCTGGCCAACCAGATGAGTTACACATCCTGCGGATGATCTTGAAGATGTTTTGTGAAGAATGGTGTGTTCCTAAAGAAAGATTGAAGTCTCAGATGTGTGTGGTGGATAGTGTGTTGATCCGCGTGAAGTCTTTTTGTAATAAGTTATGTTGTATTTATGTATTTGTTCTGTAATGTATGCTGACTTGGATGATAATTCCTAAGTCAATGTCTTTTATAAATAAGGAGTTGTAAAGTCATTTCAAAAGTGCCTATTGGAGATAAGAGTGTGGTGAGAGGAGTAGAGCAAAAGGCAGAGCAGAAGTATTAGGCTTAAATGGAACTGACTCAAGCATGGTGAAGATGCTATTCTTCAGTTCAATTATGTAATACTTATCATGCTATAGATAGTGTGTCTCTCGTAGGTAGTGGGCCTCTTGTGAGCAGTGTGCTCAGGTAGTGAGCCTTAATTGGCATGTGTCATTTTGTTCTTTCCATTCTTCTAACAGAGAATACAATCTTGGGTTAGTCACCCCATGGTTTTTCCCCTAACCTGGTTTTCCATGTCAAAAATCTTGGTGTCATATGTGTTAATGTGTTTCTGCTCTTGAATTGTTGCATTACATTTCCATGATTGATTTATTATTATGATGTTGAATTAAGAATAGAATTTAAGTAATTAATTGGAAGAAAGTTTTGGACAACTAATTCACCACCCCCTCTCAGTTGTTTGTCCTTAATCTAACAATTGGTATCAGAGCTAAGTTCCTTTAAAAGAGCTTAACCGCTTGAGGAGATCCAAGATGTCATCCTACAAGAAGGATAGTCTGAGGTTTGATGGAACCAATTTCACTCTTTGGAAAAGTCACATGGAATGTCACTTACAATGTATGGGAATGTAGTATTGGATCATGGCTTCAAAGAAGTATACTCCTCCATAGAATGGTCCAAGAACCATAGATGAAATCAGAGATGCTGAAAATAATCTGTGGACTAAAGAATCTCTTCTAAGTGCCTTGTCTGATTCAGAGCTAACAAATGTTGTTGACCTACAAACTACTTTTGAGATTTGGGAAAAACTAGAACTTCTGCATGAAGGAGACAAGTATGTTAAATGTGCCAAGCTACAAAGTCTGAAAGGAAAATTCAAAAATTTGAAGATGAGAGAAGATGAAAATATCACTACATTTATGCCAAGAGTAAATGAGCTTGTTTGTGGCATTAGATGTGCTGGTGGAGTCTTGGATGAAGATGAGATTGTTGGCAAAGTTCTTAGATCCCTTCCTAATTCTTACAAGTACAAGGTTGCTGCTATTGAAGAATTTAGATCTATTTCAGGTATCACAGGAGATCAATTGGTTGGTAAATTGGCTACATTTGAATTGACTGAATTTAGAGATGCCCCCCCCCAAGACTGAATCTGCATGCAAAGCTAGTGCCTCTGTTAAAGGAAAACAAAAGTTTGATCCGAGAGAGAACTCCTCAAAGAAACTATCATGGTATGAGAAAGCAAGAAAAGACCTGGAAGAAGATGAAGCAGAAGCTGCTCAACTTGAAGCCCTTATTGCAAAAAGACTGCCAAGAGGATCCGGTAAGTATGAAGGGAAATTACCTTTTAAATGTTTTAATTGCAATAAGATTGGTCATTTTGCCTCAAGGTGTCCAGAAAGATTTTCAAGGCCAAACCCTAATAGATCAAGGTTCCAGAAGAATTGTTACTATGTTCCTGAAGATGATGAATTAGAAACAGGAAACAAATCCAGAAGTGACTGTGTGTTTATTTCCATCAAGGAAGAAGATCCAATGCCCTCTAAATCTGTCAATCATAAATTTGTAGAAAGAGCTTTGGCTGCCCAAGTTGAAGAAAAGGATGATTGGGTCATTGACAATGGATGCTCTCACCATATGACAGGTGACAAAAATAAGTTCATAGAGTTGGAAAGGTATGAAGGAGGAGTGGTGAAGTTTGGTGATAATTCTACTGGCAGAAACAGAGGTAGAGGAACCATTTCTTTTGATGGAAAGAACAAAACCAGTAATGTACTGTATGTTGAAGGTCTAAAGCACAATCTTCTCAGTGTTGGATAGTTAGTGGACAAAGGCTATGATCTCCAATTCAAGAATGGAAAATGCAAGATCTTTGAAAGTTTTGGAACAGAGATTGCATTCGGTACTCAAACAAAAGGTAATATCTTTCACTTAGTTGGTACTAGTAAAAGTTGTCTATTTGTTCAAATTGATCAGAGTTGGTTGTGGCATAGGAGAATGTGTCATGTGAATTTTGATAATATCATCAAGATAAGAAACACTCAGGCTGTAAGAGATCTTCCAAGATTGGTGAAACCTACAAATAGTTTGTGCAAAGAATGTCAGTTGGGTAAACAAAGTAGAATCTCATTCAAAAGCAAGGAACAATCCTCTACTAGATTATTTGACTTAGTTCATACTGATCTATGTGGTCCAGCAAGAATCAGGAGTGTGCAAGGTGATAGATACTTCATATTATTAATTAATGACCATTCCCGGATGATGTGGGTGACTTTTCTGAAAGAGAAATCAAAAGCTCTTGAGAAATTCAAAATATTCAAGGCTATGGTAGAGAATAAAACTGGATTAAAATTAAAATGTCTGAGGTCTAGTAGACGTGGAGAATTCACATTCGGTGAATTCATAGAATTTTGTGAGAAACATGGAATAAAAAGATAGTTGTCTACTCCTAGGACTCCACAACAGAATGGAGTAGTGGAGAGAAAGAACTGGACCATCCAGGAAGCATCTAAAACCATGATGATGGAAGCAAATGTTCCTTAGATCTATTGGAGAGAAGTTGCAAGCACTGCAGTCTACACTCTTAATCAAGTACAAATTAGAAGCAATACCGGTAAGACTCCTTATGAACTTTGGTTTGGCATCACTCCCACTGTGAGATATTTCAATCTTTGGTAGCAAATGTTACATTAAAAGAGATGAAGATCTAGGAAAATTTGATGCAAAGAGATGAAGATCTTGGGTTATTCTACTCAAAGCAAAGCATATCAGTGTTATAACAAGAGATTAAGGAAGATTGTAGAAAGTACAAATGTGAAGGTTGATGAAGGCATTGAAAAACCCTCAAGGTTCTATGAATATGATGAAGATTATCAAAATGATGTTTTTGTTCAAGAAGTCCAAGCTCCCTCTAAAATTTAGATTCAAATTGATCAAATAAATCAGGAAGAAGAGTTAAATTTGAATGAACCTGTTCAAGAATCAGAAGTGCAAGAAATTCCCAAAGTTCCCAGGTATGTAAGACTGAATCACTCTGAAGATCAGATCATAGGTGATAAAAGAAAAGGTCTACAAACAAGAAGAAGGATTGCTCAAGATTCAAAAGAGTACTGTCTGATTTCAAAGATTGAACAGACAGTGAATGAAGCTTGCAATGATGAAAACTGGACCAAAGCAATGGAGGAAGAACTGATGCAAATTGAGAAAAATCACACTTGGGATCTTGTTCCCAAACCTAAGAACAAGAATGTGATTGGAACCAAATGGGTCTTCCGGAATAAACTAAACGAAGATGGTGAAGTACTTAGAAACAAAGCTAGATTGGTCTGCAAGGGTTACTCCCAAGTAGAAGGAATTGATTTTGAAGAAATTTTTGCTCTGGTGGAAAGAATCAAAGCAGTCAAACTATTTCTTGCTTTTGTTGCCTTCAAGGATTTCAAAGTATATCAGATGGATGTCAAATCTACCTTTCTAAATGGTGACTTGGAAGAAGAAGTGTACATTGAGCAACTGAATGGATTTCAATTATCTGATCATGGTGATATGGTCTGCAAATTGAAGAAAGAACTGTATGGACTCAAGCAAGCCCCAAGAGCATGGTATGAAAGATTGGATAAGCATCTTTTGAAGATTGGTTTCAACAAAGGTACTACTGAAAGTAAATTGTATTTTAAAATTGATCATGAAACTATCTTGATTGTTGAAGTGTTTATTGATGATATCATTTTTGGAGGAAGAGATAGTATGTGCAAAGCCTTTGCAAATCAAATGAAAAGTGAATTTGAAATGTCCATGTTTGGGGAAATGAATTTCTTCTTGGGTCTGCAAATCACTCAAACAAAGAAAGGAATCTTCATTTCTCAGACCAAATATGTGAAAGAATTATTAAAGAAATTTGGGATGGAAGACTCAAAACCAATGAATACTCCCATGGCAACCAGATGTAAATTGAGAAAAGATGATGACTCTCCTAAGGCTAATCAAAAAAAGTATAGGTCAATGATTGGAGGACTATTGTATCTTACTCAAGCTAGACCTGACATTATGAATGTTGTTGGTCTTGTTGCTAGATTTCAAGTTGATTCTAGAGAATCTCATGTCATGGCGATCAAGAGGATTTTTAGATATCTAAAAGGGATAGTTGAGTATGGTTTGTGGTATCCTAGAGATCATGATTTCTCTTCATGCATATATAGATGCAGATTGGGCAGGAGATGCGGATGACCGGAAGAGTACCAATGGTGGAGTATTATTTCTGGGGAAGAGATTGGTTTCTTGGCTAAGCAAGAAACAAGAGGCAATATCTCTGTCCATTGTAGAAGCATAATATATTGCAGTAGCAGGTAGTTACACTCAAGTACTATGGATGAAGCAAATGTTAAGGGATATCAGAGTGGAGTATGAAGAAACTATCACAATCTTCTATGATAATTCAAGTGCAATAAACATATCAAAGAATCCAGTGCTGCATTCAAAGACTAAACATATATCCATTAAGTTTCACTTTTTGAGAGAGCAAATGAACAAGAATGAAGTCATATTGGAGTTTGTGCCTTCCAAGGATTAGATTGTAGATATTTTTACTAAACCTCTACCTAAGGACTCTTTTGAGTATCTCAGGGAGAAGTTAGGGGTTATTACCCCTCTAGTTCAGAATTAAGGTGCACTTTTGTGCATCAGTCTGGTGGATCTCATAGTCATATTTTGTGGTTCAGATTGATGATGGGAAGCTGCTATTCAGGGGGAGTAGCTAATATGTTTCTAAAGTCATGCAAGTATGTGCCCTTTGCCATTGATGTCAAAAGGGGAGAGAAGACATGTGAAAAATAAGTGGTTACTGATCAAAGGGGGAGCAGTAAAGGAAGAGAAGACATGTGAGTGGTTGTTGTTGATAGGGGGAGTTATGTCAGTAAGGAGAAGTTCTTGTCTTGATGGTTAAAATAGTTTTTCACATCATATGTTGCCATCAATGACAAAGGGGGAGATTGTTGCAAGTATGGGCCTAACCAGTGTTGTCATTGATGTCAACATACTCCTATTGCATTGATGATAAGGATTGGATGAGCTATGTGCTGAGGATATTGAGAAATTAGTCCTAATCAGGAACAAAGAAGAATAGTGAAGACATAAGGTAAAGATCCTAGATAAGATGAAGATAAGAGGATGCACCTCAAAGGGTTTACAGATATGTGTCTTGAGATGATCCAGTAAGGATTTTAGAGGTCCGCATGAAGATCTAAAGAAGTTATGCCCTCTTGAGTAAAACCGGTTCTGGCAGGTGTTTACAGGTGATAGAGTGACTCAGATAGGTCCGATGAGATCCAGAAATGCAATATCTTGTTTTGCAGATTTGGTGGAGTGTTTAGGAAGTCAATGTGAATTGACAACCAAATTGGTTCATGGTCTAGACGTCCACAAGCATCCATTCCAATATGATGGTGATGACAGACTGTGTCCTTGAGGTTCCGATTGAAGGAGAGAATTATTTCAGTAAATAGGAGTGTGGATGTTTTTGGTGATTTAGGCAAGCTTGTGGAGATCTTTGGATTGTGTCTAGTTCGTGTAGGTGGTCCACATTGAAGATTGATCTTGTAATTGAAGAATTACTTTTGGATGATGGTGTTCTTCCTAAGTCTAGCCAACTAGATGAGTTACACATCTTGCGGATGATCTTGAAGATATTCTGTGAAGAATGGCATGTTCCTAAAGAAAGATTAAAGTATCTAATCTGTGTGGCTAACAGTGTGTTGATCCGCGTGAAGTCTTTTTGTAATAAGTTATGTTGTATTTATGTATTTGCTCTGTAATGTATGCCAACTTGGATGATAATTCCTAAGTTGTCTTGTATAAATAAGGAGTTGTAAAGTCATTTTGAAAGTGCCTAATGGAGATAAGAGTGTGGTGATAGGAGTAGAGTGAAAGGCAGAGCAGAAGTATTGGGCTTAAATGGAACTAACTCAAGCATGGTGAAGATGCTATTCTTCAGTTGAAGTATGTAATACTTATCATTTTGTAGACAGTGTGTCTCCCATAGGCAGTGGGCCTCTTATGAGCAGTGTGCTCAGGCAGTGAGCCCTAATTGGCATGTGCCATTTTGTTCTTTCTATTCTTCTAATAGAGAATACAATCTTGGGTTAGTCACCCCGTGGTTTTTCCCTTAACCGAGTTTTCCACATCAAAAATCTTGGTGTCATATGTGTTAATGTGTTTCTGCTCTAGAATTGTTGCATTACATTTCCATGATTGATTTATTATTATGTTGCTGAATTAAGAAGAGAATTTAAGTGATTAATTGGAAGAAAGTTTTGGACAACTGATTCACCCCCCTCCTCTTAGTTGTATGTCCTTAATCTAACATTGAAGAATATGTATGAGGGAGACACTAATTTTGCAGAACCTTGGAAAGCATGTAAGGAACCTATTGTGATAGATAGAATTAAGTGGTTGGATTATTTCATTCAAGAAGATATGTTGTTTAGAGGAAGTTAGTTGTGCATACCTAGAAGTTCAATGAGAGATAATTTGATCAACGAGAAGCATAGTGGCAAATTGGTAGGACATTTTGGCATTGATAAGATAGTGGCTTTGGTGAGTGAAAAGGGCTCTAATACATAAGCATGTTTGGAGATTTGTGTAGAGTTGTAGAGTTTGTCAAGTTGCAAAAGGGAATAGTCAGAATAATGGATTGTATAAACCTTTGACAATACCAGAGAGACCTTGGGAAGACATAAGCATGGATTTTGTGTTAGGATTGCCTAAGACACAAAGAGGATATGATTCAATATTTGTAGTGGTTGATAGATTTTCAAAGATGGCTCATTTCATACCTTGTAAGAAGACAACTGATGCAGTGCATATAGTTGACTTATTTTTCAAAGAGATTGTAAGATTGCATGGATTACCTAAGAGTATAGTTTTAGACAGAGATACAAAGTTTGTTGGGTACTTTTGGAGGACACTTTGGAAAACGATGAAGATAGATTTGAAGTTTAGTTCTACTTTTCATCCATAGACTGATGGACAAACAGAGGTAGTAAATAGGAGTTTGGGAAATTTGTTAAGATGTTTGGTTGGAGAGAAGACAGGAAGTTGGGATTTGATTGTTTCACAAGAAGAGTTTGCATACAATAATTTAGTAAACAGGAGTACTAGAAGAACACCTTTTGAGATTGTTATTAGAGTGAATCCTAGAGGAGTGGCAGAACTAAGAGATATTAGTACAGAAGAAAAGAGGAGTACAGAAGTAGAAGAATTTGCAGATCATATGAAGACAGTGCATAATTAGGTGAGGAAGCATTTGGAGGATATGAATAGCAAGTATAAAGAGAAGGCTGATGAGAAGAGAAGACAAGGAATTTAAAGTTGGAGATGAAGTGATGATGTACTTGAGAAAAGAAAGATTTCCAGTTGGGACATATAACAAGTTGAAGATGAAGAAGTTTGGACCTTGTAAGATACTCAGGAAATTTTATTCAAGAAATGCTTATGAAGTGGAGTTACCGGAGACATTGGGTATATCACCTATTTTCAATATTGCAGATCTATATCCATATCATGAAGTAGAGTTTAGTGACAACATGGAAGAAGACTTGAAGAAGCAGTTACCACAATAAGCACCAGAGCATATTGAAGACATATTGGACAACAGAGATGGATGCAGCACTAGAGGAAGATAATACAAAGAATACCTTGTAAAGTGGAAAGGCAGACCAGAAGAAGATTCATCATGGATTTCTCAGGCTGAGGTGGACCATCTTGGTTCTCCCCTAGACCCGGCAAAGTGAGGGACTCACTTTTTCAATAACCCCAGATGTTTGATGCAGGAGCATCCCTAGTTCAAGAGCAATCTTGCATCAATGAAAAACATTTGCATTTTGATTTGCTTGTAGTTCAATTTGTTTCTTTTCCAGTTCAGTTCAGATAGTTTAGTCAGAAGCAGTTTCAGCTTGTGGTCCAGTTTTGACATTTCACATCTTGTGGATCTGGACTTAGCATATACATTCATTTATCTACATCATATCAAGAATTTAGAGCATTTGGATCAGTTACCAGAAGGTTATCACTATCAGAAGATCAATTGTTTTCTCAGTGCAGAGCATTCTAATAGTTCCTAATAATCAACTAAAGAAGAAGGCTTCCAGATCATTCCTTGACTTGCAGATCTCAATGACACATCATTCAATGTTCTTTGTTTTATGGCTAACCTTTCCTAAGGGTCTGCATGTTATTCCATTCATTTGAGGAAGTGTTCTATGCATTTAGGTCCAACCTACCTGTGAACACGTTACAACTCTTCATTGGAGTTTGTGACCTTCCTTGGCCGATCTGGAGGAATCTATTGGTCTGGAGTTGATATATTGATGTAATAGATCCTTAGGAAAGTATTTCTCATGATTTAGAAGATAAATAGTTCAGATTTTATGTAAATGAGCTTCAAAGATTTATCTTGTGCATTTATGTAATCAGGCCTGTGAGCCCTAATTGTAAGCCCGCATGTTGCCGACCAATTTTTATTTGAATTCATTGATATACTGAATGATTGAATCTGCATTTGCTTTATATCTTTGAGTTGTTTACATTGTGTTTACTCTCGTTGCATGGTCTGGATAGTTCATTCTGTGAACCCTCCTACCGTGATTGCACCATTCATAGTCATATCTCTCTACCTCAAGTTATGTAATTCCTTCAACAACTCTAGATGATGATTAGTAGGGATGAACGTAGGTTTTAGATTATTCCCTATACTATCCCACTTTCTAATGCTAGGTTTACCATTTCTGTTCTTTCCAACTGAACTTCCTTCCACTAGATGGTAGCATGACCTTTCAACTTAGTTTGGGTAAATTTTACCCTTTCTGGATAAACAATATCTTCATACTCAAAGTGCTCTTCTAAATTAGTTAACCAATCTATCAATTATTCAAGATTTAAGATACAAAAATAATTAGGAATATCTACTCCAGTCTTCTTACCAATTCATGATATGACTCTCAACATCCTTTCATCCTTATCTTTGTCTTTACTTCCACTTTCCTTAATAGTGATTTCTTCTTGTTCTTCATCACTCTCCTTGACTCTAGGGTTAGGGTGTATTCTATGGTCTTCCTTAAAAGCATCCATTCAGATCTTCATAGCCTTCAACATCTCAAACATCACTTTCATTCTTCTAGTGACATTAACAATAACATGTCCTCTCCTTGTTAGCATCTTGGATCAAATGTAAGCTACCTCAAGTCAGTAGTCTATCCACAATCACTTTTGAAAACTACCTCAGTCATTTCTCTATTTACAAGCTTCACATGGACTACCTTAGTTCAATGATCTATTTATAAATAGAACCATCCCACTTTACTTCTCCTCAAGATTCCAAATTTATGCTCTAATAACACTTGATGCAATCATGGACAAAGGGTCCAAATGAAGGATTGTCCAACCATTAAAATGATAGAACTCACAATTACATAGTTAAAACTCAATGGAATAGCAAAATAATAAGATGACCTTTATTAATTTTTAGTCATGAACTACAATCTATCATAATAGGATTGTAACATGCTAGACCTCAACCATTTGATTACACAATATACAAATTATAGAATTCAAATGATATCTCAAACTCTCCACTCTAAGACTCTCTCTCTTCTTTTCCTTAAAAATATTCCTTCACTAATTATGTTGCTTTCAAATGTGTACGAATTATGTTTATATAACAATCTCAAACCTTAGAAATGGTCATAACCAGTCATAAGGTGATGCAAATCTCAATGCCTCATGAAATGTGTAGTGCAATCTTCCAAATTGAATATAGTAATGATAGATTGATAAAACTAGATGTGGTGCACACCATAAGAACTCTTGGGTCCAATTCATCTTGAAATGTGTTTCTTTTCCACCACAAGCCATGAATAGTGAAATTGAGTACAATCTTTTCAAACCCAATAAAGTTCAAGTTATACTCATTTGGTTCTTAGAAACTTTTTAAAGTGAATATGACATTGAAGGATCATTATAGAACATATCCTCCAAGCTATGAGGTGATATGTGTAATTTGTGGTAAAATGTGGTGAGTCTGCAATGACTAACTATTGACTGGAATGCAATGAAAACCTAAAAACAAAACAAGAAAAGTAAAAGAAAATATTTTTGGTTGATGTAAGATTGCTCTTACACCTTTGGATGCTCCTATGTCACATATATGTATTGCCATGAAATGAATCTCATCCCAAACATGGCTAAATCAAATTCTAAATAGTAGGATTTAATAACATTGAATTCAAAACACCAAGATTCATCATTACAAAGATCAACTACATATCGCTTCTCTTTCCATGGCTAACAAGCCTACTCTAACATGCTATTAAAACATGATTTAGAGCCTAACTTTACATGCATCATACGTAAGCAAGGACATGAGACAATAATGAATTTCATTTCAATTTGATATCACAACTCAATGATTAATTCACCTAAATATATTCTTTCCAAATAAGATAAAATTCAAATATGCAATGCATGAGAACAAGCCTATCAATCATGCTAAAATGACATATCAAATTGATCATAACTTAATAGAAATGAGAGTTGGATGAGTACCAACCATGCCATGGAGTTTTCAATTATCATCTACAACACATCCATGAAATTAAAAAAATCACTTAACCACTTTTCCAAAAGAATGATTAGTAACATCTATAATGCTCAAATGGAATTACTTGCCTACACATGCATTTCCTACCAAAATACATAACACAACAATTATTACAATTACAAGCCCAATTTTGATGAATACAAGGATGGGCACATTATGTGATAAATTACATGCTCAATTACATACATCACATAATTACAACCCTTATATAACTTCAATGCATAAATGAAAACTAAACAAAGTATTAAAATGAGAAATCTTCAAGATCCCAAAAGATCTTCGAGAAGGGAAACAATAGGGAATGTTACTCACCTCCTAACCATATTAGCATTGTTGAGTGAAATAGCTTTGTATGCCACTATGGGTAACTCCCAAGATACAAAGAGAGAAGATCATGGATACACTTCTAGCATGACCTGTCTCACACACAAACTAGAGTCTCAAGTCAAATTTGTGTAGTCATGGTCAGAAGATCTAATGAAGGGTTATCTAAACATGCAATGAAATAAAATTACACACAACAAAACTCAATTAAAATAGTAAAATAACAATATGATCTTTATCAAGATTCTTTGTCATGAATGGATTATAGTCCACTACAATGGGCTTCCAACATGCTAGGCCTCATATATTTTATTACAAATGTATAATTGTAAAATTTAAATGATATTATAATAAATCTAATGTTGATCTCCACAAACTAAACTATATTTCCTCTATAATGTTAACTCTTCTTGAACTCCTTCCAATGATTAAGAGAAATATTTATTGTTAAGTAGGGAAAAGAGAGAGGGATGCAAAGTATGTAAGTACACTAGATCAAACCCTCCTTTCACTACAACATTCAAGGAAAAAAATGAGCTAAGTCACTACAAGATGGAAGAGGTCTCAGCTACTGATTTTGTGTTCTTGTTTGTAAAGGAAAGATGTGATTCAACCAAGCCTTTTATCAAACTTTAGGCCAATCAATGCACTAAACCCTAGAATTATGATAATTAGCCCATAACAAAGAAATAGAAACAGCAAATCAGGATTTGAAAGCACCAGGGTGATCAGTGAGATATCTAAACTTGTCCCTTAGAAGCTGAAATGTCAAAAGACTCTAGGGCAAGTGCCTGAGTCTAGAAAGTTCTAATCTTCAAAAGCCTTGAACTGCAAAAATCTCGTAAATCATGCTCTAATTCTGAATCCAAGGTTTGTTTTGCTTGTTGGACATTGGGGCTAATGCTCAAGTCTACTATAGATGAATTTTTGAACTCTATTTTTGGATCTTAAATCTTTAACCCTTAAGCAGCTTCCCTGTACAGTTACTTTTGTAATACCCGCAATTGTAACCTACACACAAGAAGAAAAGGGGTTTGGGGGTTGTTCTGTTTAGGGATTTTCCTCAGTCATATCCTGGGTTAGTATTCAAGGTTTCCCAACACTGTTGTTAGAGAGAGAGCATGCCCTAGTAGGGTAGAGGCTAAAGATAATCCAAATGATGATGAATGATTCAAACACAATGATGTCACCTTGCTGGTGAAGTCCTTAGGAGGATGAAGATTCTTCAACTCATAAGGATGTTGATGATGATTCCAAATCTGCAACAAATACAATACTAACATAAGTCTGCCACAAATACAATTGTAACGTTAGAAAATGTCCCCTTGGGGGTTTTTCCCTCATAAGGTTTAGCTCCTAGGTCTTTTGCATGCATTTAGGACATCTTACTTCATAATTTGGCATCCCGATGGAATGAGCCCTAGGTAACATGACAAATTGGACCTAGGAGTACCCCTTTCTCTTGACCCTATCCAAAATAGGAGGGGAGGACTTGGGCACTCGCACCCTAGTCCTGCCCTATTTTGGGGCAGTCCCAATTTTTGGGTGTTGGCTTGTGACCATTATTTGGGTCCTATGCTGACACGGTAAGTTTGAATTATGAAAATCTTGGTGAGAGTATTTGTAGTTGCATATAAAAGCATGTTTAGGCTTTCATTTGTAAACTAAATGGTAATTTATGATGTTCATGCATTCTCAAGGTGATTCAAAGCTTTCATTATGTTGCAAGAGCAAAATTGTGTTGTCTATGTGTTTGTTTTTGTTGATTAAGCATCCATTTCCTCATGGAATGAAGAGCATCTTCCTCCCATCAGATCTTCACTACAAGGTGACATTATATTGTGTATTCATCATCAATTCCTTTGGTTTTTGCCTCTGCCTCACAAGGGCATGCACTCTCTATCTGAAAATGGTGTTCAGAGATTTAAATGTCCTCTGGGGCTTGACTGAGGCAAGCCTCTAAACACCACAACCCCCTCCCAAAGTTTTCATGGCTGCAGGTTATAGGTTGTGGACCTAGACAAAGTGAAGTTGCAGGAAGGCATCTTGAAGTGTCAAAATTGTAGAATAGAAGGAAAAATAGCACCCTAGACTTGGGCGCCCGCTCATTAGTCCTCTAACTTATGTGACAAGAAAATCTTTGGAACAAGGAAGAGTTGCAGACTGAGTTCCCAGATCCAGAAAAAAAGTAGGGCATTGCACTTGGGCATCCACTCTTTTGGCCCCAACTTTTACTCCTCAGAACCCTAAAAATAGGTACTCTGTGATTTGATATTTTGCTTCCATCTGTAAGAGATTTTTCTGTTATTCTTTCGTTTACAGTCGTATTTGCAAAATTAGGGTTTTAATGGTCAATTCAACATAGGAGAAGGAAAATTGATAATTAAACACCCTAGTCCAAGCTTCCCTACATCTCACAGCAACCTAGGGTATGATAGTACATTGCCACTTGACCCTAGGTCCTTGAATGTTAAGGGTGAAAGGATGATTTAAACATCTAACAACACTAAACATTAACAAATCCCAATTTTACCTAAAACATTTTGGTGAACCCATGTTTTTGGACTTAAATTACAACTTTTAGAGTGTGTGTCTTCAGATTTGGATTGGTTTCATTCATTCATATAGTCTTTCATCTTATTGCATTGAGAAAATTACAAAAAAATTGAAAAATTTGCAAAAATTTGAAAACCCTAGCTTGCATTTTCATATAGATCACAAAATTGCATCAATTCTTTCTAAATTTCCCTATTTCATGATTTTTGCATCAAATCAGGTATAAACTATAGAAAAACACAAAAATTCAATAATTTGCTTTGCATTTTCATCATTAATTTGCTAGGCTTTTGTAGAAATTTTGACAATTTTCATTAAACCTAGTAATTCCAAAATATAGGGTTAGTAGGCAAAATCTTCTTTTAGATTTTTATACTGATTTTAGAGGCTCATTAAAATTTTTATTTGGCTGTAGTCTTGCATTTTAGTGTAAATTTGCATTTAGATTTTAAATGTTTGCATTTTTGCATAGAAAATTTCAACAAAAAACTAGCAAATTTTCATGCATTTTCATTAGATTTGCATTGACATTTTGCATATTAAAGATTTAAATTCATCTTCAGATCTGAGAACATTTCAATTTCATCATAAATCAGACTTCAAAACATTCATATATCTTTTTTTGCCAAGATCTCAAACCTAGGGCTTCAAAAACACCGATTTTCACTAAATTTGGCCTTACTGACTCTCTAAAATTGCACCATCAGCATGTTGTGACAGTTATTTTTGCATTAAATGGCTGTTATCATGGTAATTATTTTCTTCTCCTCATAAAAACCTTCACAACACCCTTTTAACGGGCTCTTGTATTGAAAATTTGGTGAAAAACTACACATTTTTGTTATTTTTGCCTTAGGGTTTGACCTAGTTTGCACTCCAAGTGTGTTGTGACAAATTTTATGGATTGAGGTGACTAATATAATTGATTTTATTTGCTTCACCTCCTGAAATTCATTACAAGCCCCCTTTTTCTAGGTCTTGGAATTGAAAAACAATGAAAAATAGCCTATTTTTGCTATATTTTCAATAGGGTTTTACCTTAAGTGGCACTAAAAGTGTATTGTGTTGGGAATTTTGACATTAATTTGATATTATTACTGATATAATTTTCTTTCCATCATCACCTTCCTCACAACACCCTTCGTTATGCTCTTTTGCATTGAGTTTTGGTGAAAAAAGTGCCTATTTCGACATATTTTCACTATAGTTTGACTTGGCATTATCTTGGATTTACATCAAGAGTGTGTTGAGAAGGATCATATTGTTGTTTTGGAATGATATTAGACATATAACTTTCTTCCCCTGATCAAAATCCTTACAACACCCTTTGTTTCACTTATTTGCATTGAAAAAGTACAAAAAAATCAAGCATTCTAGGCTAGTTTTGCACTTGTCTTTTGCACAAATTTTGAAAAGATTCTCAAAATCTGATATTTCATTGAAATGGAACCTTCATGTCATTTTTAAATGGATCTTTGAATGCATTTATCAAAGATCTTGATTTTGACCAATTTTTAACCCTCATGAGTGAACATCCTACTATATTAGAAAGCTTAACTGAGTTTTTCTTCTCCATGAGTAGAAATGACAAAAATGATGGTGATATAATTTCTCCCATTCATTTAATACCCACTCCATGTGATGATGACATAAACATGTCCTCTAGTCATTCTTTCAAAAAAGATTCTTCCCATGAGGGTATGTTGGTACAAAATGATGAGACGCAACTTTTACAAGACATCATGCCTCCTATAACTACAATAGAAGAACAAATCTCTCATGATGTTGAGAATCCTAAGGAGATGATAGAATATGTACCTGATGAACAAGTAAACAAACTTGATGAAGACCTATCTGAATTCTAACAATATGTGCAAACTGAAAGAAAAGCGGAAGAAGCTGTACCTGTGATTTGCAACATAAGAAAATTGATAAAAGAAGGACAAGATGGCATTAATGTTGTTCAAGGCTTAGCACATATTGTACAACATAATGTTATGCCTCTATATTATCTTATGAATACTAAGAATGATGAGTATGAAAATCCTCTTAATGAAATGGAATCACTAGCTAAAACTCATGATGATGAAGATGACTATTTGAACTATGCTAATTAATTGGTTTAATAGAAGTGGATAAAGAGAAAGTAGAGAATTCACCTAATCCATGGAAAAATGGTATTGATGTAATTTTTGACAAAGGTTAGATTGGATGATCCCTACAGGTAAGTATCTCTAACCCTTTATCTCTCTCGTGATGTGCTTCCCCCGTGATGTGTTATGTGTTGTTTAGGCCTCCTGGGATGACCTCAGATTCTCCCGTAAGGTCCAAGATACCAAGAGACTACATCTATTGTGACCTTCTTCTATTTGTATCATCATTCTTCTAAATTGCCTCTCTCTCTGATTTCATTGTTGTGTGTTGTGTCTTATGGACATAGCGTTGCGGTTGGTGACTTGGGTGCACCCTCCTACGTGACTGTCCCTAAGACACTTGTTTCTCCTCTTTGATTTATTGTTCCCCTTCCTCTAGTGTTTCTATCTAGTAGGCAGATGATGAAAAACATTTATACTGATGTGAACCTAGTGTCCCTTTCGAGAGCAATCAAAAAATGGACTTAGTTTCTAATATGACAATGGGGTTGTATATTTTATCCAATGCTTGGCTAGTGGAAGCGCTCATGCTTCCCGCGTAGTGAGTTTGATGATGTTTCTATCGCATTTACAAACCTTAACAATACTGCTACTCTATGCACTTTTTGTTTGTCTTTGAATCTAGCCTTGGCGGTACTCAATTCGGAGACCTTTGTGATATAGCCCCATGGTTATCCTCGAACTCTGAATTCATAGTATAACCTTGGTTCTTTGTGTGGTTAATCATATGCATTGATGTTGTTGTTTACATGATGTTGTAGACACTAACATGTTTCTTGCAAGGATGCGTTTGTGGGAACATTTGACGATCATGAAGTACATGTCACTTCCAAGGGGCATGGGATTTGCAAAATTTTGTGTTCCCTTGTGTGTTTTCTTCCTAGCTTAACGTGCTTGATATCGATACCTGATATCAACCACCTTAAGGTGGGTGCATATATAAGGTAAGTTGTCTATTATAGATGTTAGCAATGTGCTTTTCCTTAGATGCAGTTTAAAGACCAGCGCGATGAGTGCTTCTTGCATCCTGAGTTTATTTGCAATCAATCAATCAATCATGTAAGCCCTTTGTGGAGGCGGGATATTGCGTATATCCTTTTCTATCTTAAGCCCTCTATGGAGGCAGGGATGGTATATTTCTCATAGTAGATTACAGCATCCTGTCATTTTCAAAAGTCCTCTATGGAGACGGGGAGTAGTTTTGTGACTAACTCAACCCTTAAGCGTGTCTTTGGCAATTGTTGTGGCGAAGCCCAATCGTCGGTGTGTGCATGTAATGTGCTTGAGATGGTGTTGGACCTAGAAATAGGTACACTCCATTACTTGCCTACCGTGTTTTCTTTGTCTTCAAGTGTGTGTGTTTGGCATGCTTTCTTTGTTTGGCATGTTTGTTGCCCCATATGTAGTCTAAAGACTAGCACCTTACATTGTGCTTCCTATATTTTGGGAGGTTTTGCATGTCTTGCATGTGTGTTGCCCCATATATACAAAGACCTGCACAATGAGTGCATCATGTATTATGGGAGGTTTGTTTACTTTCCAGTATTTGCATTTCATATATATGAGAAAAGGAAAATAAAATATATCATGCCTGTCTTCCATGCATTAATGTGTCTTCTATGCATTTACTATCTTCTCTGTGTTCTATGTGACTATAACTATCTTCTCTGTGTTTTGTGTGCATGTTAGTATCTTCTATGTGATTGGCATGGCTTCTCTGTGCTTGGTGTGTTTGTTGTGTTTCTGACTGTACTTTAATGCATGTATTGGCCTTGCATTTATGCATACATTAAAGTGGGGGCTAAATGTAACATCAGAAAATGTCCCCTTGGGGGCTTTTCCCTCGTAAGGTTTAGCTCCCGAGTCTTTTGCATGCATTTAGGACATCTTACTTCATAATTTGGCACCCCGATGGAATGAGCCCTAGATAACATGACAAATGGGACCTAGGAGGACCCCTTGAGCTTGACCCTACCCAAAATAGGGGGGAGGACTTGGGCACCCACGCCCTAGTCTTGCCTTATTTTGGGGCAGTCCCAATTTTTGGGTGTTGGCTTGTGACCATTATTTGGGTCCTATGTCGACATGGTAAGTTTGAATTACAAAAATTTTGGTGGGAGTGTTTGTAGTTGCATATAAAAGCATATTTAGGCATTCATTTGTAAAATAGATGGCAATTTGTGATGTTCATGCATTCTCAAGGTGATTCAAGGCTTTCATTGTGTTACAAGAGTAGAATTGTGTTGTCTATGTGTTTGTGTTTGTAGATTTGACCATTCATTTCCTCATGGAATGAAGAGTATCTTTCTCTCATGATATCTTCACTACAAGGTGACATTATATTATGTTTTCATCATCATTTCCTTTGGTTTTTGGCTCTTCCTCACAAGGGCATGTACTCTCTATCTAACAACAATGTTTGGAGACTTAACTGTCCTTCGGGGCTTGACTGAGGCAAGCCTCTAAACACCACAACCCCCTCCCAAAGTTTTCATGGTTGTAGGTTAAAGGTTGTGGAGTTGGACAAAGTGAAGTTGCAGGAAGGCATCTTGAAGTGTCAGAATTGCAGAACAGAAGGAAAAATAGCACCCTGGACTTGGGCACCTGCTCATTAGTCCTCCAACTTCCATGATGGGAAAATCTCTGGAACAGCAGGGAAGAGTTGCAAACTGAGTTCCCAGATTTGGACAAAAAGTGGGGCATTGGACTTGGGTGCCCACTCTTTTTTCCCCAACATTTCCACCTCAGAACCCCAAAAACATGTACTCTATGATTTGACATTTTGCTTCCATCTGCAAGAGCTTTTTCTGTTATTCTTCTGTTTACAGTCGTATTTGTAAAATTAGGGTTTTAATGGTCAATTGAGCATAGGAGAAGGAAAATTGATAATTAAACACCCTAATCCAAGCTTCCCTACATCTCACAATGACCTAGGGTATGATAGTACATTGCCACTTGACCCTAGGTCCTTGAATGTTAAGGGTGAAAGGAGGATTTAAACATCTAACAACACTAAACATTAACAAATCCCAATTTTACCCTAAAACAACAATAAATGCCTTGAATTCACCTTTGCACAATATCATAACCTTGCTATCATCAACCTTACTTAAAATGAATTCAAATGCTTGTTTATATATGCTATCCTGTTAAACTTTCACAAATTAATTGAAAGAGCTGACAAGGGAGGACCCGTTTAAGAGTCATATGCCAACATGCATTTGATTTTACCCTGACCAATCAAGGTGGACTTGGCCACAAGTGCCCAATTCCCAAGGGGCCTTTTTGGTTAGGACTTAAGCATTAAATGGGCCCCTAGTTCCCATTTGACATAGGTTTCATGGGATTTCTCATCGGGATGAATAATTTTCTTATAGAGAGTAAACACGAGGACCTAGGAGCTAAACTAGGAGGTAAAAAGGCATGTGTCCACTTTTTACTCCATAACATTTAGCCCTCACTTTAATGTGTGTGCAATCCTATGATACAACACATGCATTAAAGTATGGTTGAAGCATATCAAAACACATAAAACACAAGAATGAAGATGCACCCTAAGTTTGAAGGACTATTTCTAGCCCCAAGACTTAGGAAAACATAACAAAACACTTAACAGTCACATAAGACACAGTGAATACAATAAGGAAGCACAAAATACATGAAGAAGATAGTGAAATCACACAATACACAGAGATGACATGAATGCAGTCATGCAAGACATGAAGAAGTCATGAAGAGAAGACATGATTAAGCAATTGCATATCTATATATAATGCTAACTAAAGTAAACAAACCACACATGAATATACATGCAAAACACATACAGCGTGGGGGGCTCATCACCACACATCTTTAGACCATGCCACAACCATGCGAGACACACAAGGAAGACATGTAAAATAGATGGAAGACACATGGAATATGCAAGCATTTCATAGTATGCCATAGACACACTATACATATTATACATGACAAACACATGCAATAGGAAGGAGCTCGTTGCTGCACTCCACTATATAAAACACGCCAAACACACTTGACAGTTGAGATACACTACCACAACTGCCAAAGACATGCTTAAGGGTGAATGACTCAAGATCCAACCTTGCCTCGCGATGAGGACTTTGTATAAAAGGATGTGCACTAGCTCAAGAGATACACCATCCCACCTCGTGATGAGGGATTTGAATAAAAGGATGCACACTAGCTCAAGAGATATTCCATCCTACATCGCAGGGAGGGGTTTTTGCTTTTAAAAGGATGTGCACTAGCTCAAGAGATACACCATCCCACCTCATTATGAGGGCTTTCGAACACACTTTGTCAATGTAAAAGTAATCAGACAGATACCATTACATATGCCTCCACCTTAAGGTGGTTGATCCCACTTGCCGATATCAAGCACATTAAGGTTGAGTGAAAACACGCAAGAGAACAAGAGCTTTCGCAATGCCCATACCCCAAAAGTGACATGTGCCATGATCATCGAATGTTCCCACAAACACATCGATATTAATTGCTAAGATAATGAACAAGATATAAGATTTGGTTAGAAAATCTTTCTCTAAGATAACAACCAAATCAATTCATCAAAGCTATGTAGAAATCATATCATAGATCACATCAACGACCAAGGCTACACTTGTGGTTTTGGAACTGAGTATAGTCATTGGGCTATACTACAGGTATCTCAGAACCAAGTGTAAAAACAAGGTGAGATAGGAAACAATCCAGAGTGCGTTGAAGCAGATTGAGAGTATTGCAAAGTTTTGTTACAAGAAATATCACAATACAAAGCACAACACAAAGTGATTTTACTAGTCAAGAGTCGGATATATATATATATCAACCCCATCTTCGTAGATGGACTAGGTCCATTTTTTCTTTCTTGCTGAAGGGACACATGGTCCTTATCAGTATTTATTTGTTTTCATCATCTGCCGACTAGTAGAGTCACTAAAGAATGTAAACAATAAAAATGAGAGAGGAAACAAAAGTGACTTGGGTTTACAACACGAGAAGATGCCCCCAAGACATCCTCCATGATGTTATGCCCCCAAGGCAAAACACACAGCAATAAAATAGAGGAGAGGAAAAATAGAAGAATGGTCACAACAAAAGTGGTCTCCTTGTATCCTTGAACTTACAAGAGTATCAAGGGTCATCCAAGGAGACCTAAACAACATATAACACATCATGGGGGAACACGACACAACATATATAAATATATTTATCTAAGAGGAAGCTAAACTTGCAAGTATATTAGAGATGCTCCATCAATTGTGGTAAATTTTGTGAGTTCATACCTGATTGATACTTGTTTCTAGAATGGCCATATGGTGCTTGCTTCTCAAGACCCTGTATGTTTGAAACCTTTTGTTGCTTACGAGGAGGGGAATCATTTCTATTTCCCACCGATGAAAGTCACCTTATTCTTTTCCTTTCTTTTGTTTTCTTATTTTGCTTTGCTTGAATAATGATCCTTTCATAATGGAATGGAATGCTTTTCATCGGCACCACTTTATCTTGCCTTAAGTGAGTACATAAAGGATGTTCTAATTGTGTATCTTGTGCTTGTTGGTTATCTCCTGATCCATAATAGAATAACAGAGGAGGAACCTTAGCATAGATACCTTTTCCTCGTGGGTGTGGGAAATCTTCATTTGTCATCTTATCCACTTCTACCATACCAACTATGCCATCATATTCAAGATAATATCTTCAATCTCCAATGTAGTTTGTTTCACCATATTATTGTCGCTATGCTTAGGAAAAGGATTAGTGAATATTTGTAGATTTCGATTCAGAGGAGCCACCGACTTATTTCCATTGTCATTCACACTAGTAACTTGTATCATGTTAGAATCAATGAGGTCTTGAATTTCATATTTAAGACGCATACGTCTTTCAGTATCATGTCCCGGTGAGTAGTGATAATGACAATAAGCATTAGCACTAAATGAAGGTGTTGATTGTTTTAAATTCCCAACATGATCTCAAAAGAACAAATCTATAGAATAGCCTATTCTAATAATGGATTTGCCTTGAGAGATTGGCCAATGAATAGGAAAAATTGGATATGATCCTTTTCCTTTGCACTTCAGGCTCTGTAAAGCCTAGGAGGGTGATCCTAATAATATTTGACCTTGGATTTCTTACTATTTCTCTCAAAAGGTTGCTCTCAAATAGATATGTTCTCTCTAAGATACTTAAAGAATTACTGATATAGTAGAACAATGGGCTAGATTCTCAAGCTTTAACACAATTCTTTGTAGAAGAACATTTGGATAAATTAATACCTATAACTTATGACTGAAATGGAAATTCATTTGATATTCAATAAGAATGATCGAGGAGTTGCATCAAGTAACACTTCAAAAGGATCAGTGCCTAGTTCCTGGGTTATAGAGTCAAATAGATATAAAATGAAAACTTATTGTGATCAGTACTTTCTCAGTTTGTTGTGAACAATACAATAATGCATTACATTATTATACTTCATAAATCTCTGGACTAACTCTACTTAGTTATCCTTGTAAATACTTACAACACTCAATATTCCCTTAAAGTAGTTATTTTACTACTTGAGTAAATGCCATAATATGAATATACATACACAGGAAAGACTGTGATGATGAACAAAATGATACTTGATCAAATTTTATTCATAAATGAAATAAAGAGTACATGTAGGAGACAATATAGCCTGAAACTTTGAATAATATTTTTATACTTTGAACTCAAAATAACACCTAAATTAGGAAAACTAACTCTATTTCTATGAACTGTGATACAAAACTTCCTTGAGATTAGATTGATCCCCATACTTCAACCTGTGTTTGAAAAGTATGTACTAGAATCAATAATGTTAATAAGCCTTGAATTCCCTTTTATAAGATCAAGGGAGTAGACAAGCGTTAGGCTTAGATGATAGATGTCACATTTTCATTTGACAATCAGTTACAAATAGTGGGAGCAAATAGAACTGCTTCTTAACCAAATAGGCATGCCTTTGCAACAACTTATATTATTCAACAGACAGAAAAAAATGTCTTGGTCCTGCATGCTTCTTCACTCTTGACATGGAGTTAGGTCATGATGCTGATGGGTGGAAGTTTGTTAGATGCCTTTGGAGCTCAAACACCCTTCAGAGCCATCTACTTGTTCAAATAACAAGCATCCTCTGCTTTGCCTCTCCAACCATGTGCACAAAAGTGAGAATACCTGTAAGGAACAAATATATAAGGAACCTCTAAAAACCAGAGTCCCCCTCATTATGCCTAGTTCCAATTGTAGGCAAGTGACTCCTCACTTCTGATTTAGAGGTTTCCAACCCTCAAAATCAAACAGAAACTAGAGGGAGCCACTTATAGCTAGATCTGGTTACACCATTATTCTAGCTAGGAAAGTAGTAGAAACAACCACAAACCTTTCCTCCATCTCCACTTGTTTCATCCTGGAGGCCAACAGTCCTATAGTTAGAGTTGTTGCTCTATTAAGACCATTAAACTTGGGGGAGGAGAAGAGAGAGCAATGATGCCTCTCTACTTGAGATCCCAGCTTGGAAACTCACAAAAATAAGGAACTACTAGAGTTTGGAGACTAGGATTCAATACCCTCAACCAGATAAAAACAAGGAGAAAAGAAGGGTTTATAACGGTTCAATGGATGCTGCTACTCTTTCTGAATCTTTCCAATTCCCCCCATTCTATAAAAGAAAATCTTCTAATCTCTTAATTATGTAAGGACACATTGTCAACTATGAACATAGAGAAGAAAATCCTACAAAACAAGGGGGTAGAAAGAGCACACTAAATAGGTGAGTGTCCATCTTGTTTGTACGATAAGAATGGTCTATGAAATATCGTCAACGACACCCATTTATAGCAAAACTGCAAGAGCCTATACACTCTAATAATACCTTAATCAAGTAACTTCAATCACTTCCACAACATACTGATCATAAAAGGAAATCTTGTAATGATTAACCAATCCTGGCAGAAGAGGGAAAAAAGATAGTATCCTACCATCACATTGATGTCACATAACCTAGAATAACTAAAAACATCAATTCTTGCAATGAGGCTGCCAGATTAGTTCTCTTGGCTTCAGTATTTAATTTCACTTTAAGCTATTTACCATGTCAAAACTCACCATCAAGCAAGTGAAAGATCCTTTCAATCCTGAGCACAAATCCCCAAGAGTCAATTTTATATCGTGCCAATCCTCCAGTATGTTTATCCCCTTACAGTGGTGGCGATGAAGACTTAGCACACACTTGGGAAGCCATTTCAGCACTGGTATATCCTTAATTATGTGCCACCACATCATTTCCTAGATTTGAATGTGAGCTGTTGATCTCTATGACAGATGATCCAAATCAATAGTGCAAATGCAGTCAAGGAGATAAAACCCCATCACCTATGTAAAATGAGTAGGGACCAATGAGAGTATGCCACCTGGACTGCCACCTAAGCAACAACTTCTAAGAATAAAAGTCAAAAGTCCCAACAAAGTGACCTTCCATGCTTCTGCAATGGTAGGATTTAGCAGGAAATACAAATCCATGGAATGGAAAAAACTATTAGATTGTGTCGCATGGCATGAAGTGAACCCCCTAAAAATAGCTTGTATACCATAAGAAAATCTCCACATAATATAACAACCTGACGTATACCATTTGATTTCTATGAAAGAGGACACATGGCACTCTCTTGTGATTCCACATTCATCCCATGGGTCCACCACTGAGGATCAGTAGAATGGAGGAAAACATAAGAATGTGCCACCTTGTTGTCGAGGACCCACCCTTTTAATCTTTTATAAAGTCTGGCAAAAGATACCCACCACATGACGTCCTTCTGCTATTCTTCATTTCTTTCTATCTTTAATTTTTTAATCTCCATAGAATAGTGGAAACCAATAGTGACATGCCACCTATCATCTAGTTAACAAATGGGACCCGACCCTTCGTATATTCTTAAAAACAACATTCATCAACTAGGAAAAGAGGGGGCCATGAGACTCACAAGGGGTCGACTTTAAACCTTTAGGCACATTGATAAAATTTAAGATACAGGAAAAAGGCAGTGGCCGAAAGGCATGGGGCTGATAAATAATGTAGCCTGATACATCAATTTTGTAACTTAAGAGACCCAACACAGGTTGTAAGCGGTCAACATAAAAATATAACAAAAGTAACTCATCGCTTGCACATAAAACACTAGGGTTTAGGGTTTTAGACCCTTAGGAAAGTTTTCAGTGCTTTGAACAAAAACCCTAAGAAAAAAGACTTTCAGCTGAAGGCACGAGACATGGCAAAAATGTAGGGACCTAGAAAATTTTATAGAGTTCCACTAGTGGCTCTTATTGGGGGCATTTGTTCTACTAGAACAAAGCAAGATCATAGAAAACTCTAGAGAAGCAGACCATAGAACATAGACAAGAATCAGGCCAAAACAAAACTGAAAAACCCCTATGGAATCCCAAGTCTACCATAAAAGGAGGAAAAAGGACCTGCCTCTATCAAATATTATGTTTTCTAATGACTGTTCCAAACCAGATCTGAAAATTTTACCAGAATCCTCCTTATTGCCAATATGGAGATTTACATATCTCATAGGTCTTTCAAGTTTATCATCTTCAGCATAACTTGTATCTCTATAATTAAATGATGACTGAAATGTGTCTACATTAAATATAGGGGTAACATATTGCTCCATCATATTAAACCAACTATAAAAATATGCATGATTATCTTGCTAGTTACTCTCATGCTTATCAGGTGAAAGTAAAAAATGAAAACACTCATAATCAACTGAATGATTTGTGCCAGTATTATTCTTCTCATCTATAGCACTTATATCAAATTTAAAACATTCATAAGTAATACCATCTTGGATCTCCTCAACATGTTGTTTTCATGTTGGGAGGTCACATCCTACCTTTATGTCTAATAAATTAGATTGATTAAAAGCACAAGACTGAAATGTGATGACTGGATAATTATCTGAGTTATGTCTTTCATACAAGGACTATTCACCCACAAGTATCCCTTGATCTGACACTGATTTATCCTTCTCCCATTCTAATAGCTGATTAATTTCATCATATACTCCAATGTCTGATAATGGAAACTTAATTGCAGATACAACAAGATCCCCTTTCAAAAAGAAATTATCAACCTTGCAAGGCTGAGTAATTTCAGCACTGTCCTTGTTTTTATCAAATTGAATGGGGCCATTTGCATATTCTTCATATCTTGCATCTTTAGGGTTCTCTTAAAAGATTGGATTATCTCTGCACCAATAAGGGTTAGCATTCTTCACCTCTGACAAATCCAAAGGCTCATCATAAAGTAGATTATGTCTTATATTCATTTTTTCCATACATTTTTCTACTTCATTATCCTAATGGCTCACATCTTTATCAAACTCAAAATCATCATAACCCTGAGAAGAGCATTCAGACAAATGATCATCATTTTCAATATTGCTGGTAACAACTGATTCAACCTCATACTCATGTTTATATATAGATGACTTATCAGGAAATGAAGTCTCATTACCTGAAAGAAAATATATCCCTTTACCCATAGGAGGATCCATTTTTATTTCAGGAAGTAATTCTAAGAATGAGAATTATTTTCATCACTCATATAACTATCAAAACAGATAGGCTCATCTATTGCAAGGGTATGATCTGACTCTTCACCTATCATTAGTATACATTCCCCATATGTTTGAATGTTCTCTAGTACATGGGCTATTTTCCCTCTTTCTTGACCAAGGGGCTCAAAATATGTAATGGTTTCATATAGGCTTTTATTTCCATCACATTTATTACTCACAATATTGCAAGCAACATTCCCACCTTCATTACTCAAATGGTGAACTTCATTTTGTAGCTCATATGTGGCAACCAAATCATTGTTTCTTGAATGATCAAATTCAACTGGATGATCTTGGTCTTTACAACTCTAGTAGATGACAAGATTGTTGGATCCATACACTATAGTAGAATTCATAGTTGTAAATTCATATTCTCTTACCCTCATGTTCTTTAAATTATTTTCAATACCCATGGCCATAGAATATGCTTGTCTCATAGTAGTAGGATTCATATATCTTAAAAGATAGCTATATCTTCTTCATTAAATGCACCTAGATATATAACCAAACACATGGCATCATTTGGTCTAGTATGTTCAAGGATGTCCCTTATTATTTTGGCAAATCTTAGATTAAAAGTTGGAACTGACTCTTCTTCATCTTTTTCAGCATGAATAAGCTTATTAATCAATAGGCTAACATTAATCCTTTCTCCAAACTATTCTACAAAAGCCATTTTGAGGTCTTGCCATGAAGAAATGTAATGAGTGGGCAAATATGTAAACCAATCTCTAGCATCTTCTTTCAAGGATTGAACAAATAACTTCATGACCACATCCTCTGAATCTACTTCATGATCTACCATTAAATCCAAAAATTCCTGCAAATGCTTACTTGCTGATTTGGACTTATCATTACTAAACTTTGGTATTTGATCTCTGATTTTATGTGGGATGTGGTTTGGAAAAACACAAATATTACTAAAATCAATAGCTTTATATCTTTCCATAACAAATCTTCTCTTATAACATAGATATGGTTGCATATTATGCATTGTTACACTTGAATCCATATGTTTATGACACCACTTCACTATGCCTATAGAAACCTTCTCTTGTCAAATTTCTAGTTTCTTATGGTAAATTTGAAATTTCATTTACAAGATTTAAAGGCTTTCCAATACACATCTACTAGCTTACTCTGCCCTAAATCTTGTACATGACCATTTTCACAAAAAACATGCATACTTCACTTTCAAAAACACTGAATGTAGTATGCAATGTTATCATTGCCTTTTTTTATTTTCCCTCAGTGCTTAATATTTACTGAGATAAGAACAAGAATATCCTCCACAAACAACCTTTCAACATAGAAATATCCTTCATAGAGACATGAATATGTAAAATACCTCAAAGTTTGTTACATCTTGCTACAAATTTTTTCTCCTTATCAGAAACTCAGGATGTTGCAATATCCCTTGAACTTCCATCAGGTTCTTCTTCATAGAGTCGCCACCTCCTTTCACATAGGATTGAACTTTAAAAATCACAAAGCCCTTTAAAGCATACTTTCATTCTAGGTCTTTTCCAACAACAAAGCCACACAAATTTTCTCATACACCGTCGGTTTTCCCTTTAATCAACCGGTTCAAAAGCAAGCAGAGTTGCCACCCTATAACAAGGGAGTATAACAATTGGTCTATGACTCAGGGTAAGACACAATACTAGTTCTCTAACAAAAGTTCCCCAATAGAGTCACCAATCTGGTTGTTGTTTTAAATTCCCAATCTGATCTCAAAAGAGCAAATCTATAGAATAGCCTATTGTAATAATAGATTTACCTTGAGGGATTGGCCAATGAATAGGAAAAATTGGATATGATCCTTTTCCTCTGCACTTTAGGCTTTGCAAAACCTAGGAGGGTGATCCTAATAGTATTTGACCTTGGATTTCTTACTATTTCTCTCAAAATACTACTCTCAAATAGATATGTCCTGATGCAGGAGCATCCAGTGGTGTAAGGGCAATCTTGCATCACCCAAAAAGATGATGTTTCAAAATCATTAATGTTGCTTCTATTTCTTTTCAAAATTAGTATTTCTAGTTCCATAATCACTTGAATAATGATGTAGAACTTTTAGTTTTTCCAAACTGCTAAAACTAGAAAACTTCCATTTTAGAAAAGTTTGCATTTGGGCATGGATTGAAGCAAAAATTTATAGGAAGCTTCATAACTAAAAAATAAGACATTTGGCAAAGGAATCACGCAAAGATCATTTGTGAGTTGAAAGATATTAAAGTTTATGTTTCCTGAAAAATACCTAAAAATTATTCAAATTCAGGTTTGAGGCACTAAACGGTCTCATACGACTCGTCAATCAGACACCCGGATCAAAAGTTATGGCTCCCAGAAGTTGACCTATTTTTGGAGGGAGATGCAAATTTTGAAAT
Source organism: Cunninghamia lanceolata (assembly GCA_027924645.1). Taxonomy (NCBI): domain Eukaryota; kingdom Viridiplantae; phylum Streptophyta; class Pinopsida; order Cupressales; family Cupressaceae; genus Cunninghamia; species Cunninghamia lanceolata. Next base: position 3,278,046 of record BSBN01000774.1, read on the forward strand.
TTGGCTGGTGGCCACCAAAAAGGGCTATTTATGACCATTTTTGGGAACCCTTTGGAGTAGTAGAGTTAAGGGGGAAAATGTAGAGTCAAGAATAGGCAGAAAAATAGAAACCCTAGCTAATTTGGGGTTACAGAAGGCAGAAGATTCCAGAGCTTGGTGATGGGTAGCTATAATGGGTTGCATCCTGTGGAGGATTAATTCCTTTGATTGTATTTAAGCTTCTGTAATGTAATGAGTTGTCCAAATCAATAAAACAACATTCAATTTTTTGTGTGCAATTTCTATTGTTGTTTGTTTTGTGATTTACTCCCTTCATCATGTTCTCTCTAAGATGCTTAAAGAATTACTAATATAGTAGAACAATGGGCTAGATTCTCAAGCTTTAACATAATTCTTTGCAGAAGAACATTTGGATAAATTAATACCTATAACTTATGAGTGAAATGGAAATTCATTTGATATTCAATAAGAATGATTGGGGAGTTGCATCAAGTAACACTTTAAAAGGATCAGTGCCTAGTTCCTAGGTTATAGAGTCAAATAAATATAAAATGAAAACTTACTGTGATAAGTACTTTCTCAGTTCATTGTGAATAATACAATAATGCATTACATTATTATATTTCATCAATCTTTGGAATAACTCTACTTAGTTATCCTTGTAAACACTTACAACACTCAATATTCCCTTAAAGCAGTTATTTTACTACTTGAGTAAATGCAATAAGATGAATATACATACATAGGAAAGATTGTGATGATGAACAAAATGATACTTGATCAAATTTTATTCATAAATGAAACACAGAGTAAATGTAGGAGACAATATAGCCTGAAACTTTGAACAATATATTTATACTTTGAACTGATACTGATATACACCAGATTTTGCAAGTATATCAAACTTTGAACTCAAAATAACACCTAAATTAGGAAAACTAACTCTATTTCTATGAACTGTGATACAAAACTTCTCCAAGATCAGATTGATCCCCATATTTTAGACTGTGTCTGGAAAGTATGTACTAAAACCAATAATGTTAATAAGCCCTGAATTCCTTTTTATAAGATCAAAGGAGCAGACAAGCCTCGAGCTTAGATGACAAATGTCACATTTTCATTTGACAAACAATTACAAATACTGGGAGAAAATATAACTACTTCTAAACCAAATAGGTGTGCCTTTGCAACAACTTATATTCTTCAACAGACAGAAAAAATTGTCTTAGTCTTGTATGCTTCTTCACTCTTAGGGTGGAGTTAGGTCATTATGTTGATGGGTGGCAGTTTGTTAGATGTCTTTGGAGCATAGACATCCTTCAGATCCATCTACTTGTTCAAATAACGAGCATCCTCTACTCTACCTCTCCAACCATGCGCATAAAGTGAGAATACCTGCAAGGAAAAAATATATAAGGAACCTTTGAAAACTAGAGTTCCCCTCATTATGACTAGTTCTAATTGTAGGTAAGTGATGAGCCTCACTTCTGATTTAGGGGTTTCCAACTCTCTCAATCAAATAGAAACAAGAGGGAGCCACTTATAGCTGGATTTGGCTGTGCCATTATTCTAGCTAGGAAAGTAGTAGCAATAGCCACAAACCTTTCCTCCATCTCCACTTGTTTCATCTTGGAGGCCAACGCTCCCACAGTTAGAGTTATTGCTTAGTTAGGACAACTAAACCTGGGGGAGGGGAAGAGAGAGAGAGAGAGAAATGATGCCTCTCTACCTGAGATCTCAGTCCAGAAACTCACAGAAATAAGGAACTAGTGGAGTTTAGAGACTGGGATTCAATGCCCTCAATCAGATGAAAACAAAGAGAAGAGAAGGGTTTATAACAGTTCAATGGATGTTACTACTCTTTCTAAATCTTTCCAATACCACCCATTCTAAAAAAAAATTCTAATCTCTTAATTCTGTATGACAGATTGTCAACCATGAATATAAAGAAGAAAATCCTACATAATAGGGGAACAGAAAGAGCATACTAAATAGGTGAGTGTCCATCTTATTTGTGTGATAAAAATGGTCTATGAAATATGATCAATGACACCCATTTATAGAAAAACTGCAGGAGCCTATACACTTTGATAATTCCTTAATCAAGTAACTTCAATCACTTCCACGACATACTAATCATAAAAGGAAATCTTGTAATGATTAACCAATCCTGCCAGAAGAGGTAAAAAAGATAGTATCCTGCTATCACATTGATGTAACATAACCTGGAATAACTGAAAACATCAAAATTTCTGCAATGAGGCTACTAGATTATTTCTCTCGGTTTCAATATTTAATTCCACTTTAAGCTATTTACCCTGCCAAAACTTGCCATGAAGCAAGTGAAAGATCCTTTTAGGCATGAGCACAAATCCCTAAGAGTCAATTTATATCATGCCAATCCTCTAGTATGTTTATCCCCTTGTAGTGGCGGTGATGAAGACTTAGTGCATGCTTGGGAAGCCATTTCAACACTGGTATACCCTTAATTATGTGTCACCACATCATTTCCTAGATTTGAATGTGAGTCATTGATCTCTATCACAAATGATCCAAATCAATAGTACAAATGCAGTCAACAAGGAGAGAAAACCCCGTCACCTATGTAAAATGAGTAGGGACCAATGAGAGTACGCCACCTGGACTGCCACCTAAGCCACAACTTCTGAGAAGAAAAGTCAAAAGTGCCAGCAAAGTGGCCTTTCGCGCTTCTGTAATGGTAGGATTTAGTAGGAAATGGAGATCCATGAAATGGTGGAAACCGTCAAATTGTGTCACATGGAATGGAGTGGACCCCCTGAAAATAGCCTGTATACCATAAGAAAATCTCCACGTAATATAACAACCTAACGTATACAATTCGATTACTATGAAAGAGGACACATGGGCCCACTGCTGAGGATCAGTGGAATGGTAGAAAACATAAGAACATGCCACCTAGCCGTCGAGGACCCACCCTTTTAATCTTTTATGAAGTCTGACAAAAGATACCCGCCACGCGGCGTCCTTCTGCTATTCTGTAGTTCTTTTTATCTTCAATTTTTTAATCTCTGCGTAACAATGGAAACCAATAGTGACATGCCACCTGTCATCCATTTAACAAATGGGACCCAACCCTTCATATATTCTTAAAAACAACATTCATCAACTAGGAAAAGAGGGGGCCATGAGACTCACAAGGGGTCGACTTTAAACCTTTAGGCACATTGATAAAATTTAAGATATAGGCAAAAGGCAGTGGTCAAAAGGCATGGGGCTGGTAAATAATGTAGCATGATACTGTTGGCAAGAGACATTGTTCGGCTTCATAAGTGTTGTCATTGAAGGCAACAAAGTCTATCCCACACATCTGCAGTACATAATATGCCTATACCGGAAGTCAAATTGAAGATTGTCTTGGTCCGGTAGACAAGAACAAAGTATGCATCATGATCCAACAATCAGGTCCGGATCTCTTAGATGGTGTAACTCAGTAAGTTGTGGATTTGGACAAGTCAAGAGGGGCATCATAACTATATTGTATTCCAGAGATTTAGTCTCTGGTGACAAAGCATACAAAAGATATGAGCATCCAAGTGTTGGGTTCCATTCAGACAGAGAAAACAGAGGAAGAACTGACCAACAGAGCATCAGACTTCAATCCAGATGTGTAAAAGGTGTTGATCGAGTAATTTGTGACATTGTACATTATTGGCCGACATGATTAATGATTTCTATGCCTAAGTTTTTGGTGCGCATCATCTATCAAGTATGAATTCAACCGACAAAATAGTATTTTGTAAATATCCTAAATGTTCTTGTTGCCAACTAGAAAGTTGTTTGAAATCCTTGATGCAGATATATATACCCGATGGATTCAAGCTTGTGGAGGAGATATATATGGATGTAGTGTGAAGAAAAGCAGAGAGAAATGTGAAGGTACTAATCCAAGCCAGAAATGTGACAAGGGAGTGATACTAAGTAGAGGAAGAATGAAATGTGCTAGATCAGTATACTGATCCTAACCGAAACTGAACTCTTGCATATGTGGATGTTGTTCATCAGTTCAAACTCATTGTTATCATTTGTAAGTTTCTAGTAGGTAGTGAGCCTCTTGTGAGTAGTGTGCTTAAGTAGTGAGCCCTAACTGGCAAGTGCCATTTTGTACTTCTTCATTCTTTTAGCAGAGAATACAATCTTGGGTTAATCACCCCGTGGTTTTTCCCTTAACAGGGTTTCCATGTAAAAATCCTTGTGTCATTTGTGTTGATTTCATTTCAATTCTTATGATTGCTGATTCTTTCATGCTTTGATATATCATTGAATATTAAGTCAAGAAAAGGAAGTAAAAGGAATAAAGTTTTGAGATAATTGATTCACCCCCCCTCTCAGTTATCTACCTTGTTTCCAACAATTGGTATCAGAGCTAAGTTCCTTTAAAAAGCCTAACAGCTTAAGGAGGATATGGGTATTTCAATGGATGTAATGGCATGAAAGAGTAACTACAGTCTGCCCTAGATGATCTTGAACAATCTCAGTCTGAGGTCAATAACTTGAGAGAGAAACTTAAGGAAGCTGATGATTTCATTAATGAGCTGAAAGAAAAACTTAGTAATTCTATGAAAAAGAGAAAGGAACTACTTCAGAAGATAGAAAATCAGGATGAAGCCAACAATACTGATGAAGATCTGAATGAGAAAACTAAGCTATGTGAGAAGTTGTCAAAATAAGTTATTATGATAAGACATGAAATGAAGTAAGGGGTTATGAAATTCACCAAAGAAATTGAAGAGAAGATAAAGATTGAAGATAACTTAAAACAATCCCTCAAGGAGAAATCAGAGGACTGCCATAAAATGGATAGAATAATTAGACATCTTGAATCTGATCTTGAAGAAGCCAGATACAATGAAGAATAACTTGAGAGCTAGATTGACACTCTTGAACAAGATCTTCAAACTACAAATGAATACAAAGAAAAATTCAAGATAAGCTCAGCCCAACTAGAAATTCTTCTTGAAAGTCAAAAGAGAGTAGATGATAAGTGTGGCTTGGGATATGAGAAAGGTGAAAGCTTTGGATCTAGTCAAAAGAACTTTGGATCAGAAAGACAAAAAAATAGGCCAAGAAGACCTTTGGTAAGGCAACCAAATGCTCAAAGATATCCATCTTTCAATGGAAACTGCTTCAATTGCAACAAATTTGGTCATAATGCAACTCAATATAGGAATAGAATGAATCAGATCAATCCATCCTTCTCTGGTCGATGTTTTAACTGCAAAAGGTATGGTCACAAATCTCAAGAATGTAGAAATATTCAAATGAACAATTCTTTCAATGGTAGATGCTTTACATGCAATAGAATGGGGCATATGACTAATTAGTGCAGATCAAGAGGATATCAATCAAATAAGCAAGGAAATGTTGTATGTTCCAATTGCAATAAATTTGGTCATATAGCTAGATTCTACAGGAGCAGAAATTATGATGGAAAAGATCCAGCAAAACATGATCAGAAATAAGACAAAGGCAAAGGTAAAGTGAATGCGGATGAGATTCAGAAGGAGATGAGCAAGAATTGGGTACAGAAGAGTGTGATGAACATTGGTGATGAGTCTGCACTAGAATTCGGTGCTGGTAACCCCACTGAAAATTAAAAGATGAGCTCTGGCTCAGGGGAAGCTGCAAAGAAAATCAAAATTCCCCCAGCCAGCTAGTAAGTGCCTGAATTCGGCACATTAAGTAAGAATCAGAAGTTGTGGATTAAAGGGCTTCTTAGAGGTTCATTTGAAATTCATTCAGTTAAGAGTTGAGAAATCTGCCTTTAGATTTGAAGAAGTTGTGAGTAGGTCCAGTTCCGACTACTATTCGGTAAAACATAATTACACAAACAAAGATAGTATGATCTGAAAATATAATTTTATGATCTGTGGATTTAGAGGCATGTTTTGAAAGGCCAAAGTTATGTTGTCAACTCACTTAGATGACAATTTGAAGATCCGCACAATAATTCATGATAAATTCACTCAAAATAGGGTAACCGGATGACTTAAAGTGTGCATTTATTACAATGAGGAATTAGGTTTTTGTGCAAGGATAAAAGGCTTTCCATTAGTCATTTACAACACTTTGCACTCATGAAGAAGAGAAAAGAGCTCTATGAAGAGATCCTATGATTGCACAAGTTAAAGCTGAATATCGAAATCAAGAAGAAATTTGCTTTGGTAGTTGCAACAAACCCTAAGGCGAAAAAGGTATTTCTTCTCTACAAATTCTCTCCAAATTTCATTGCTAGAATGTCTACTCCTATGGTTGTGAATGTCACTAAGAGGCCAAGACCAAAATTTAAGAAACACCCACACAAATCTGTAGAAGTTGATCCCTCCAGTGCTTTTTCTAGTATCCCTTATGGTGTTCTGCATGTAGAAGATATTAGGGTTTACATTCATGCAAACATTGAAGACCTTGGAGACCTAGAATTGATGGAAATATATCGTAAACAGTTGAGAACTGAGAATTTCAATCTCAAACTAGATTTCATGGCCCTAAAAGACAAGAACTTTGCACATTACATTCATTTTCTATCTTTTGCCGAGGAGGAATGGGTCTAGTATGTGTTGAGCAGGATGCATGATAATTTTATATGGTTAATGAGCCCATTAAAAATAACCAAGGATGCCATTAGGGCTATAACTGGACTTCACTCAATTGGTGGGTTGCCTACACTCAAATCTATGAAAAATCAAACCGTAACAGAAGCCACCAGATCAAAATTTGACAAGAGAGCAATGATTATAGATGATATTACTGATCTAGATGTCAAGTTTGCATCAATTGTAATTGGCTACAAGATTTACCACTCAAGTAGGGAAAATTCGGTATCCAGTACAACAATCTATATTGCATATCAAATGGTGAAAGAAAATGCAAATTATTACTTATGTGAGCTTCTATTGAATCAATTGATGGAGAATCTGCAAAAGATTAAGAAAGATAAGAAAAATTCCTTCAAGTATGGATATCTGGTGTTGTGCCTATTCTTCTACTTCATGAATGAGTTACCGAGATCAAAAGGTCTGATCTGGACAAATGATAGACCTATTGCAATTCAGATCAGAGATTATATGTATGGACTTGGTGATGCACAAGCCCAGAAGATAGCTCTCTAGGGCTACTTCAAAAATTTCTAGAGCATAATGCATGCTAGAGAAAGAATACCAAAATCAATAGTGGAGAAATACAAAAACATAGTTTGCTTCATGGTTGATACAGATCAATGCCTAATAGAGGCAGTTGAGCCAAGAACTGTATGGGTGATGCCCATGGGTTATGAAGTTGATGAAAACATATTGGAGGTACATATTCAACACTTGCTAAGCCAACCCAAGGACACTGAGGCAGAGAGGTTTGGCACCTTTGATGTGCTAAACATAAAAATACATGTTGAATTAAGGAAGCCTGAGTCAAAAGTGAGGAAGGAGGTTGAAGAAATTGCTAAAAGGTTTGGCTTAACAAAGGAGGAAATAGATGCTAATAGAGAAAGAATAGAGAAAATTGAAAGGGAGAGGGAAGAAGCAAAGAAAGATAGTATACCGGTAGAAGCCTCTACCCGGACAAGATCTACCAGGAGTTCTGCCCCTGTTTCTCCAAAAGCTCAAAGACTGCAAAACCTGTAACCAAACAATTTGACAAAGGTGAAAAGAGAAAGAAGACTAAGGCCACAAGAACATATGTGAGCCTCAAGGATGATGAAGAGATAGAATCAGATGTGGAGGTCAGAGAATTAAAGAAAGCCAAGAACAAACCCTCCAAGGATGAAAAGAATGATGAGGAGCAGAAGACAGAAGAGTTTGTTGAGAAACCCACTCTCTCAATTAAAGACATCATTAAGGCAGTCATTGTGGATGGAAACCTACAGCTAGTAATAGAATTCTATGATGAGTACAATGATGCAAACAAGAGAATTCTTGAGGAAGCAATGGTAAGGTACCTAAACATTTATAACAATGCTTTCATTGAAATAATTTCCTTGATTCCTAAGAGCTTAGAAGAAGTTTTGGATTCAAGAAAAGAAAATGCAAAAACAAAAGATTTGGAGATCCGGGAATAGATAGTGATACAATTATGTCCATCTATCACTCAAAAACAAATGGACATGGTTTTCAAGGATGTCAAAGATGAATTCCAGAGCAAGTCCAAAATGAATAAGCTCATGCTTGGAGAAATTGACCAAGTAGCTGATGAGACAAAAGAAACTCTCCGGTGTGTCTTGAAAAGGTTCAATCTTTCCATTGTAGAGGAAGCAAATGAAGAGTCTTCTTCCTTGGATGTTGAAGGATTAAAGAAAATTGATGAAGAACCTTCTATCATGGATGTCAAAGGATTAAATAAAAATGATGAAGAGCAATCTGAGGCCCTAGACTCCTCTGTTTCGGAAGAGGAAGTATAGAAAGAAGAAGTAAATTCTGTTGGTGGCAATAAGCAAATCAGTCTAGATGTCCCCAAAGAAAAGGAAGTTGAGACTACAAGAAACACTATAGAAGTAGTACAAAGTTTCTTGGACAAGGAAGTTGTGGAGTTAGGATCTGATTCAAGGACCACTGAATCTAGATTCTCTCTCTTCGGTTCAGATAATGAAGATAGCATCTTTTGCTTAGGCCAATGCCAAAGAAAAACTCCTGAAATCCCATATGGAGGACAATGAGCTATTAAGTGTTGCTTCTGGAGTGATGGAGAAGATCTTGCCCACTTATCAAAAGGATCCATCTTCCTCTCCATCCGGTAATCTAAAGAACCTAGTTAATTCTATTAATACACATTTTGAGTCTTTAGAAATATCAGCAGAAACTAAGGTCTGGAAGGAATTCTTGGGAAAAAGATTCTATAAGGTACAAGGACTAATTGCTAATGACATTGGCTTAAAGAGCATTGAAAATTCTCTTAAGGATGGTTGGGACATATACAAATTTTGTCTATCCTAGCCTAAAGTGGCAGAAGACATTGAGAAGAAAGTGAAAGAACAAGAAGGAAAATTTTCAAGTCTATCTCAGAATTTTGATCCCCTCACTACCTCTCTAGTAAATCAAGAATGCCAAGCTATTGTTATAATAAATGAAATAAAGAAACTGGTTAAGGAGAAGAAGAATATAATGGATAGAATGAGTGAACTCCGAGGGATAATCATCCCTAAGTTAGAGGCAATGCATGATGCCTTGGTAGATGCTCTAAGTACAGCCCAGACCAGTCATCCAATAGATTTGAAGAGGGAAGAAGCATATACATTTTTTGTGAGTGGAGATATCTCCATTTTGGATAGGATGAAGAGAAGTTGGGCCACAAAACTTGTATAGTTGCAGACATACTTAAGTATATGTAAGTATAACATATGAATTGTATGTACATATGTGGCCATGTATATAATAGTTTATGCACAATTTTGGTATGCAGATCCCACCCTTTTCCATTGATGTCAAAGGGGGAGTGAAGAGTAGTGAAAAATGAGGAATCTAGCAAAGGGGGAGCACCGGTAAAATAGTGTAAAGAAATAGAGCACAAGTAAAGGGGGAGTTACTGCGACACTTAGTCATTTTTCACTAAGTGTTACCATCAATGCCAAAGGTGGAGATTGTTGGCAAGAGACATTGTTTAGCTTCATAAGTGTTGTCATTGATGGCAACAAAGTCTATCCCACATATCCGCAGTACATAATATGCCTATACCAGAAGTCAGATTGAAGATTGTCTTGGTCTGGTAGACAAGAACATAGTATGCATCATGATCCGACAATCAAGTCTGGATCTCTCAGATGGCGTAACTTAGTAAGTTGTGGATTTGGACAAGTCAAGAGGGGCATCATAAATATTGTATTCCAGAGATTTAGTCTCCGGTGACAAAGCATGCAAAAGATATGAGCATATGAGTGTTGGGTTCCAGTTAGACAAAGCAGACAGAGGAAGAACTGACTGACAGAGCATCAGACTTCAATCCAGATGTGTAAAAGGTGTTGATCAAGTAAGTTGTGACATTGTACATTATTGGCTGACATGATTAATGATTTATATGCCTAATTTTTTGGTGCACATCATCTATCAAGTATGAATTCAGCCAACAAAATAGTATTTTGTAAATATCCTAAATGTTCTTGTTGCCAACTAGAAAGTTGTTTGAAATCCTTGATGCAGATATATATACCTGATGGATTCAAGCTTGTGGAGGAGACATTTATGGATGTAGTATGAAGAAAATCAGAGAGAAATGTGAAGGTAGTAATCCAAGCCAGGAATGTGACAAGGGAGTGATACTAAGCAGAGGAAGAATGAAATGTGCTAGATTAGTATACTGAGCCTAACCGAAACTGAACTCTTGCATATGTGGATGATGTTCATTAGTTCAAACTCATTATTATCATCTGTAAGTTTCTAGTAGGCAATGAGCCTCTTGTGAGCAGTGTGCTAGGGCAGTGAGCCCTAACTAGCAAGTACCATTTTGTACTTCTTCATTCTTTTAATAGAGAAAACAATCATGGGTTAATCACCCCATGGTTTTTCCCTTAATAAGGTTTCCATGTAAAAATCCTTGTGTCATGTGTGTTGATTTCATTTTAGTTCTTATGATTGCTTACTATTTCATGCTTTGATATATCATTGAATATTAAGTCAAGAAAAGGAAGTAAAAGGAAGAAAGTTTTGAGATAACTAATTCACCCCCCTTCTCAGTTATCTACCTTGTTTCCAACAGATACATCAAGTTTGTAACTTAAGAGACCTAACATGGGCTACAAGTGGTCAACGCAAAAATATAACAAAAGTAACTTGTCGCTTGCACAGAAAACACTAGAGTTTAGGGTTTTAGACCCTTAGGAAACTTTCCAATGCTGTGAACAAAAACCCTAGGCAAAAAGACTTTCAGCTGAAGGCACAAGACATGGCAAAAATGCAGGGACCTGGAAAATTTTACAAAGTTCCACTAGAAGGTCCTTGTGGTCTACTATTGTCAAAAGGATGAGTAGGAGGAAGCTTCAAAATATTGTTGTTCATCGCTTGAGTCATTACCGAATGGAAAGAATCTAATAATGGAGTAAATTGTCTTTGTTCTTGTTTGAATTGAAATGGTGCCCAAGGAGGCTTTGTAATAGCAAACACCTGTGAGTGAAAATTATTCGAATGTTGCCCATTGATCTTGATGAAATTATTGTTGTTCTTCTTGAATGAATTTTGAGACATGAGCCAGTTGCGAATTGACCAACAAGAGCCGATGAGGTATGATTCTCATACTAACTAGCCGAAAGTTGGTAATCTTAGAGAGTTGTGCATAAGTGTTGAAAAGAGATATACTTCATCAACAATATCTTATCACATATATTTGTTTGTAGATTCATAATGAATACCTTCTGAAGGTCCTCATTTTTAATTGGATATTGTATTTGTGAGATGAGACCTTGATATCGACTAATGAATTCTATTAATTTATCCTTCGGACCTTGTTTACAATGAACCAAATCAATCAAGGAGATAGTAGGTCCAATTTTTGCTTGAAAGTGTTGTAAGAATTGATCAACTAGTTGTGAGAAGGAATTTATTGAATTAGGAGGTAGAGAGAAAAACCACTCCAAAGTAGTATCTTTGAGAGATCGAGGAAAGAGTTTTGCTATAAATGCCTCATCAAAGAAGAAATCACTACACATTGTTGTGAATGTTGCCACATGAGTATTAGGATCATCTTTACCACCATACTTTTCAAAACGAGGAATTTCAAATTTATCAAGCATTGGAGTTCTTAGAATTGCATAGGGAAAAGGACTACGAGCATGATATGTTGGCAAAACAGGTTGAGAGGAAGCATTAATTAGTCAAATTTGTCACTTTTTGTTGTAAGGAAGGTCATACTCTATAAAAGCTGATTTAAGAGCGTATCACTAGAGGAAGAGGTAGTTTGTGGATTTGAGATAGGAGCATTAGATGTTGTCGTCATTAAATTGAGTTGTGGTTAATAATAAGTAGAGGTGATGGGTAGTTGGGAATAACTATGCATTGGTATGGATACATGAGGTGCAAAGTTTTGATAATTAAATCCAATAGCTCTATAACTTCTGGTAGATGTTTTAATGGTAGTGGTAGTATTACTACAAGCATGTGGATTTGTGGTGAGAATTGATGATGTAAAAATGGATATCACAGTAGTCGATATGGGTGTCAAGAGTGGTGAGCTTATATACCTCAATGGTGACACATTTTCAATGTTATTTGCATGGCTAGTCATATGCATAATGTTATGATCATTATGTGGGCTAATCCATGGAGCATGTCAACACCTTATTTTCATTCTTGTAACAATCCTCTTATTCCTTTAACAATAGATACCACTTATTGAACTAGATGCGCTTGTTCTACAATTTGTTGAAATTCAACTAGTTGTTTGTCCAATTTCTTAAGATTTTCATTAGGCACATGTACATATTTATTACCAATTTCTTCAAAAGGAGGAATTATTGGTTCTTCCAAGTTATCATTTAAGATGTCATGTGGAGGTGTTGATTCACCCTTTGTAAAGTGGTTGTATAATGGATTTTCTGATGTCTGCACACCGTTGCTATCAATAGCATTAGAACCCATTTGTCTACAACTTCTCCTTACAAAGATGTTTATAGTAGGGCAGTAGGTTATACAACTCATGCAAAGTCGAATAACACTCAATGCACTAACCAAGAGTACAATCAACAAGATTAAGGTAGTTATGTTTGTTGAAATACACAATGTGTAATTGCGAATTTTGAAATTTAAATGCAAGGACACACCATGAAGAAACACTACAACTCAAAATCATATTTGAATGAGTGTTGTAAAGAGAGCAAAAAAATCTGAAATAAGATTTTGACTACTAACCCTAGCTTTTGCAAAAACTAGGTTATATGAAAAATGCCAATTTTTAACAAAACCCTAGCAAATGAGATATGCAAATACAAGGTGTGAGATCATGAAATGATTAATTGCTGTAATTTGTCTCAAATCTGATGTATAAATCAGATTTTCAAATGCTTCCAATGATATGCAATGACAATAATGCAAAGCTATGCCTTTATGCAAGCCTAGAATGCTTATTTTTTCAATTTTTTTCAAATGTATGCAATATTTTTCAATGAAGAATGATAAGTATGATATGAATTAATGCAAGATCAGATTTTAACACTCAGCAAGATGCAAATTCTTTAAAACATGGGTTCACCAAAATGTTAAGTAGGGAAAAGAGAGAGGGATGCAAAGTATGTAAGTACACTCTAGATCAAACCCTCCTTTCACTACAACATTCAAGGAAAAAATTGAGCCAAGTCACTACAAGATAGAAGAGAACTCAGCTATTGATTTTGTGCTCTTGTTTGTAGAGGAAAGATGTGATTCAACCAAGCCTTTTATCAAACCTTAGGCCAATCAATGCACTAAACCCTTGAATTATGATAATCAGCCTATAATAGAGAAACAAAAACAATAAATTAGGATCTAAAAGCACCAGGGTGATCGATGAGATGTCCAAACCTATCCCTCAGAAGATGAAATGTCAAAAAACTCTGGGGCTAGTGCCCAAGTCCAGAAAGTTCTGATCTCCAAAAGCTCTGAACTATAAAAATGTTGTAAATGATGCTTTGATGTTGAATCCAAGGTTTGTTTTGCCTGTTAGACATTGGGGCTAGCACCCAAGTCTGCTATGGATGAATTTTTGAACTCTATTTTTGGATTTTGAATCTTTAACCCTTAAGCAACCTCCCTATACCTTTACTTATGTAATTCTTGCCCCTGTAACCTGCACACAAGAAGAAAAGGAGCTTGGGGGTTGTGGTGTTTAGGGATTTGCCTCAGTCAAATCCTGGGTTAGCATTCAAGCTTTCTCAACACCATTGTTAGAAAGAGACTATACCCTAGCAGGGTAGAGGCTAAAGATAATCCAAATGATAATGAAATGATTCAAACACAATGATGTCACCTTGGTGGTGAAGTCCTTAGGAGGATGAAGATTCTTCAACTCATAAGGATGTTGATGATGATTCCAAATCTACAACAAACACAATACTAACACAAGTCTACCACAAGCACAGTGAATGCCTTGAATTTGCCTTTGCACAATATCATAACCTTGCTATCATCAACCTTACTTAAAATGAATTCAAACACTTGTTTATATATGTTATCCTGTTAAACTTTCACAAATTAATTGAAAGGTCCAACAAGGGAGGACCCATTTAAGAGTCCTATGCCGACATGCATTTGATTTTACCCTGATCAATTAGGTTGGACTTGGGTGTGAGTCCCCAAGTCCAAAGGGGTCTTTTTCGTTGGGACTTAAGTATTAAAGGGGCCCATAGTTCCCATTTGACATGGGTTTTGAGGGATTTCTCATCGAGATGAATAATTTGCTTGTAGAGAGTAAACATGGGGACCTAGGAGCTAAACTAGGAGGTAAAAAGGCATGTGTCCACTTTTTACTCCATAAAATTTATATAACAACTTCTAGCTTTAGGAATGAAGTCAGACAACCACAAGGAGGCACAAATCTTAATGTCAAGTGTAATGTGTAGTTGGCCAAACATGTGTAAGTATTATCTAGAATGAATGCATTGATGATGGATCCTCAAATCTTCATGTGGTTCATACCATAATCTCTCATAAGTCCAATGTTTCTTGAAATGTGTTCATTACCACATACTTTGGAAAATTATTATAAACCAAGAATAATGAAACTAGGTGTCTTTTCATTGTTCTAGTAGTGAGTCTAGAAATGAATTATACCTTTTGTAGTGATTAGAATCTTATGAACGCTTCTTTTAGTTTTGTCCTCATGTGTAGGATGCTTGGTTATGGATCCATGATTTCTTCCAACCTTTAAGGCTTAAACCCTTTACTTGTCATGTTGTCCTTCTTAGTGATGGGGCTAAGTTTTTGTAGAATTTTCATAGCTATAACATGCTTTTATGTTGGAAAATCTTTTTTGTATCTAAAAAGATAGAAATTCTACTATTTTTGCTCATTTTGTTATAGATACTAACTTTGATATTCTCTCCAAATCACTAGTTGTCTCTAATGTGCTCATACATATTCAAGTTCAAGCTAGCAAGGAGGTGTTAGAAGGTCTAGCATATTTAGAGCCCCATGGATCATTGGAGGAATGCCCCTTACACTATGGCCAGGGTTTTGGCCTCTCTGTCTTCTTGTGCTAGATCCCCATAGTTGGACTGGTAGTGCAATCACTTTGAATCTTCTTAATGCTACCAATGTAGTCGCTCGAGAGCCACCACTCCTCCAACACCATTGTCAACCAAACAACACTCTAGCTATACCTCACCACCATCTCCACCTTCCAACCACCAAGGATGGTGGTCTATGCCTCCTCATCACTCTTTTGTATCCCCTCAATGGCATGGTTGGGCCCCTCTCGATCAAGCGAAATTCCCTCACTTGGCTCTTGGCATATTGCCATCAAGGAATGTGTAGAATTGGTTTAAGGAGGATCTTGCTCAAGAAAGTGATAGCATTGGTCTTACTAGCTCGAAGCCTGTTGAAGATGGTAGGGATCTACCAAGTGGAGTGTGGGATAACCGTGATGGGTAAGAACCCTTCAAATACTAGTCTTGCAAATATTGTGATATAATTATTACTATTTTCTTTTTATTATGTTGAACTGGAAACAATACTATTATTTTCCTTGTAAAGTATTATTTTCTTTTTATTATGTTGAACTAGAAACTTGACTATTATTTTCCTTGTGAAGTTGTGTTCTTGTTGTGGTTGTGGTTGGGGGCCACATATTTATCTTATTCTTGAGTTTAGTGATTTAACTTTGGAACATAATCGTATACCACCCATATTTTTAAAATTTCTAATGTATATTTTAACTCAATTTTAATATATAATATTTTCATAAAAAAGGGGCCACATTAAAAAAAGGGCCCAAAATAAATGGGAATTGGCTTGGATATTCAAAATCACCATCACAAGGTATTGAACCAAAAATAGATAGGTATTCTGAGCACCTAAAAAGTAGAGCGAAAAAGGTCTATTAGGTAAGGATGAATACGTGTCCCCACCATGGGAAAATAAGAAATATTAAATTGTAGACTAAAGGACAAACATGAAATGCATGAAGATATTGCCTTTGCGTACACAGGGTTTATTCTGCTAAGTGATATTAGGTAACATACTTTAAACCTAACGATGATTGTGGGTAGCAGTCGAGAAATCGGATGAGCCTGTATATGCCCGATGTGTCAGATAACATTTGACAGAATATCTAGAGGTTAAATCTACATAATATTAAAAAGATTCTTTAAGTGATATAATGTTTTGGGGAAATCTTTGTTGGGATTATGCAATGGCCATGCATATGGAATATGGGTTGTGGTATCCAAA
This sequence comes from Cunninghamia lanceolata, assembly GCA_027924645.1. Lineage (NCBI taxonomy): Eukaryota > Viridiplantae > Streptophyta > Pinopsida > Cupressales > Cupressaceae > Cunninghamia > Cunninghamia lanceolata. The sequence continues at coordinate 3,294,419 of BSBN01000774.1, forward strand.
AGACAATGATTTTACTCTCAGTGCATACACTGATGCAGATTGGGCCAAAGATGTGGATGATAGGAAAAGTACAAGTGGAGGTGTATTCTTCTTAGGAAAAAGGTTGGTATCCTGGTTAAGTAAGAAACAAGACTCAATATCTCTATCTACTGCAGAAGTAGATTACATTGCAGCAGCATGCAGCTGCACTCAGGTGTTTTGGATGAAGTAGACATTGGAGGACATCAGAGTTGTGTATGAAGATCCAATTGCAATCTTTTGTGACAATACAAGTGCTATAAACATTTCAAAGAATCCGGTAATGCATTCAAAAACAAAACATATATCCATAAGATATCACTTTCTGAGAGAAAAAGTGACAGAGAATGAAGTTAAATTAGAGTATGTGTCTACAAAAGATCAGATTGAAGACATCTTCACCAAGCCTCTGCCTAAGGATACTTTTGAGTATCTCAAAGAAAAGTTAAGGGTTATCACCCCTCCTACTCTAGACTAAGATGCACAAGAGTGCATCAGTCCAGTGGTGTTTAGTGTCCCACCTCTAGATCCAGATTGATGCTTTAAGGGCTACTTCTCAGGGGGAGTAGTCAGAGAGTTCAGAGGAGAGTTGGATCAGAACAATAGAGTACAACTATGTACCCTTTGCCATTGATGTCAAAGGAGGAGAGAAATCATGTGAAAAACTTAGAGAGAAAGAGTGCATATGTGTAAAGAGAAAGGGGGAGAATCTTGTCATGATGGTTGTTGTGGTTTTTCACATCATATGTTGCCATTAATGACAAAGGGGGAGATTATTGCAAGTATGTGCCTAATCGATGTTGTCATTGATGTCAACATATCTTTGTTATCATTGGTGTGAACTATATCCTATTTTGTTATTTGTTTAGAAGCTTTATATGTTGAGGATATTGAGAAAATTAGCCCCTCCAGAAGAATCAGAAAGGAAACAGTGAATCACAGTGAAGACAGTGAGTTGCATACTAAAGAATAGTCCAGAAGACTGCTCTACATTTCTTGTAGATTGAATATCTTGGTCTGCGGATTGGAAGTTATTTAGAGGCATGTCTAAAGATGCTAAATCCTGAGTTTGAGCCTCCAACATGAAGAATTGAGTTGGTTACATTCACCAGAGTAAAACCTATTTTTTCTGATTATTCACTGGTGACAAGGAGAAAGTATTTTGCTCCGCATTCCTTCGTATTGAAGTACTTTTGTTCATGATTTGGTGGTTCGCAAGCTATCTTTATTTTATGACAGTTGAAGACAGTGACGTTCATGTGCTCCGGTGTGAAGAATCTCATGGATAAAGTGGTTAGATTTTGTGCGGTTGCCCCTGGTGATTACAATGTGCTTGTGGATGCCTCCTAATTGTGTTCCTAGATTTACATTGGTCCGTGTTAAGGAATTGAGATTGTGTTTGAAGTTTATTCCCAAATAATGTAGCGTGTAACCAATCTTAGCCGACTTGGTTAATTCCAGTGATTGCAGAGATATATTGAAGATTGTAGAAGCATTTTGTGGCATGGAAGATCATGTTTGAGTCCCAGCTAAGGTATGGAGTGATCCGCATACATCTTTACTACATTTCCTTAGTATAATTTTGTATTAGGTCAAGACCTATTTATTAAATATCAGTAATGCTAACCTTGGAGATTGTTCCAATGGTTGATGAATGTAATGCCAACCTTGATATACATTCCAAGGTTGATGAATGATATATTTACTTGTAATTTGGTCGTGGAAAAGATGTCCTTGTGTGAAAAATGCAAAGTTAAGTGGAGGTGTAGTAGGCAGAGCAAAGTAGAGGAAAAGTATTGCGCTTCAATGGAACTAAATTTAGGCATGGAGTAGATGCTATTATCTCAGTTCAAAACCCTTGGCAATGAGCCACCCCTTGGTAGTGGGCCTTTTTCTAGATAGTGAGCCCTGTTGGTAGTGAGCCTTTGATTTTTAGTATTGTTATAACTTATATATCTTGTGGACTAACATCCATCGTGGTTTTTCCCTTAACAGGGTTTTTCACGTAAAAATCTGGTGTCACTTGTGTATGATTTTGCAATTGTGTTTATGTTTCTGATTTTATGCTTTCATGACTTAATCATAACAAATAGTGGACAAGTGTTTAATGTTTTAAGGTGTAGAATTGTTTAAGTTCTAAGACAACTGATTCACCCCCCCTCTCAGTTGTCTGGTTCATTTCAACATAGGTACCACTTCTTGAGCTAGATGCATTTGTTCTACAATTTGTTGAAATTCAACTATTTGTTTGTCCAATTTCTTAAGATTTTTATTAGGCACATGTACATTTTTGTTACCCATTTCTTTAAAAGGAGGAATTATTGGTTCTTCCAAGTTATCATTTAAGACGTCATGTAAAGGTGTTGATTCACCCTTTGTAAAATGGTTGTATAATGGATTTTCTGATGTTTGCACACTGTTGCTATCAATAGCATTAGAAGCCATTAGTCTACAACTTCTCCTTACAAAGATGTTTATAGTAGGGCGGCAGGTTATACAACTCATGCAAAGTCCAATAACACTCAATGCACTAACCAAGAGTACAATTAACAAGATTAAGGTAGTTATGTTTCTTGAAATACACAATGTATAATTGCAAATTTTAAAATTTAAATGCAAGGACACACCATGAAGAAAAAAAAATAGGTTATATGAAAATCATATTTGAATGAGTGTTGTAAAGAGAGAAACAAAATATGAAATAAGATTTTGACTACTAACCCTAGCTTTTGCAAAAATTAGGTTATATGAAAAATACCAATTTTTAACAAAACTCCAGCAAATGAGATATGCAAATGCAAGGTGTAAGATCATTAAATGATTAATTACTATAATTTGTCTTAGATCTGATGTATAAATCAGATTTTTAAATGCTTCCAATGATATGCAATGAAAATAATGTAAAACTATGCCTTTATGCAAGCCTAGAATGCTTATTTTTTCAATTTTTTTCAAATGTATGCAATATTTTTCAATGAAGAATGATAAGTATGATATGAATTAATACAAGATTGGATTTCAACACTCAGCAAGATGCAAATTATTTAAAACATAGGTTCACCAAAATGTTAAGTAGGGAAAAGAGAGAGGGATGCAAAGTATGTAAGTACACTAGATCAAACCCTCCTTTCACTACAACATTCAAGGAAAAAACCAAGCCAAGTCACTACAAGATGGAAGAGGAATCAGCTATTGATTTTGTGCTCTTGTTTGTAGAGGAAAGATGTGATTCTGCCAAGCCTTTTATCAAACCTTAGGTCAATCAATGCACTAAACCCTAGAATTATGATTTAATCAACTTATAATAGAGAAACAAAAGCAATAAATCAAGATCTAAAAGCACCAAGGTGATCAGTGAGATGTCCAAACCTATCCCTTAGAAGATAAAATGTCAGAAGACTCCGGGGCTAGCACCTAAGTCTAGAAAGTTCTGATTTTCAAAAGCTTCAAACTGTAAAAATGTCGTAAATGATGCTCTGATGCCGAATCCAAGGTTTGCTTTTCCTGTTGGACACTGGGGCTAGCACCCAAGTCTGCTATGGATGAATTTCTGGACTCTATTTTTGGATCTTGAATCTTTAACCCTTAAGCAGCCTCCATGTACCTTTACTTCTGTAATTCTTGCCCTTGTAACCTGCACACAAGAAGAAAAGGGGTTTGGGAGTTGTGGTGTTTAGGGATTTGCCTCAGTCAAATCCTGGGTTAGCATTCAAGTTTTCCCAACACCTTTGTTAGAGAGAGAGAGAGCCCTAGCAAGGTAGAGGCTAAAGATAATCCAAATGATGATGAAATTCAAACACAATGATGTCACCTTGGTGGTGAAGTCCTTAGGAGGATGAAGATTCTTCAACTCATAAGGATGTTGATGATGATTCCAAATCTACAACAAACACAATACTAACACAAGTCTACTACAAACATAATAAATGCCTTGAATTCGCCTTTGCACAATATCATAACCTTGTTATCATCAACCTTACTTAAAATGAATTCAAACACTTGTTTATATATGCTATCTTGTTAAACTTTCACAAATTAATTGAAAGGGTCGATAAGGCATGACCCATTTAAGAGTCCTATGCCCACATGCATTTGATTTTACCTTGACCAATTAGGTTGGACTTGGGTGTGATCACCCAAGTCCAAAGGGGCCTTTTTGGTTGGGACATAAGTATTAAATGGGCCCCTAGTTCCCATTTGACATGGGTTTCGGGGGATTCTCATCGGGATGAATAATTTGCTTGTAGAGAGTAAACATAGTGTAAAGCCCCTAAAAGCACACAAAAGTAAATAAAGTAAAATGAAGTAAATAATCCACTTAAATACAACATCACATTGCCAAAAGTAAAAAGATGTAAATAATCTGCTTAAATACTGTTGGAAAGTTGGTGCTTTCGTCTTCTGAAAGGTTAGTGCCATGTTCAGCATAGCCTTTGGATTCATGACATGGACTAACCACCTCCCATGGATTCATTAACTTTGGTGCTTGTATCATAAATTGGTAGGTCAACCTTTTGGTTTAACGGCAATCGTGGGCCAACAATTGGTATCAGAGCCAAAGGTCACGGGTTTGAATCCCCTCAGGCTAGTGCTAGGGGGAGATTGTTGGAAAGTTGGTGCTTTTGTCTCCTAAAAGGTTTGTAACATGTTCAGCGTAGCCTTGGGATTCGTGACATGGACTAACTGCCTTCCGTGGATTCATTAACTCTAGCACTTGTATTAGAAATTGACAAGTCAACCTTTTGGTTTAACGGCAATCATAGGCCAACAAATACAACTTCCAAAAAATAAAAAGTGGGTGCAATTAATTTACTTAATTACAATATCAAAATAAATGATAATCTCATCAATAAGATTCAATAGAGTTAATAAATCTTCATAAATAAGAATCCATAAGAATCATTAAATCTTGCAAAAGATAGTCTCATCAATATAAATCAAATAAAGTCATTAAATCTTACAACTCACATGCTCATTCCAGATAAAAGCACTATAAAATCATACACAAATTCCTTTGACAATCATGCCATAATACATCTAATAACCATGAACAACATGAATAAATAAATCAATACGCTCATCAGTCGCACGAACCAAGTGGTCCACCACCTGCGAGCCGAGAGACAGGAACATGGCCCAGGTGCTTTTCCACCCAACCATGAAGTAATTACACTTCCCTAGATCCCTCCATGAAATGAAGGAAACCCAGCCCTGTACGAAATGTCTAGCTACCTAGAAAAAACTGGCAGGAGGGAACACCCGATGCAACCCTGATGTCTGAATGTGCAATTCTAAATAATGAAATGCAGATTGTCTCACAATAGGATGTGGCAGAGATATATATAAATAAGTTTTGCTAGACAAATAAACATCTATTTCAATGTCATCTTGATTAGATCTAATCCTTTAAATAGTAACCTAGTTCAATTCCTGAAAAGAGAAAAAGCCATCTTTGATAATCCACATTCGGCATCCTAGCCCAAAAAGTAACCCAATAACATTCCTAGATAAAAATCTACCTTCTTTCCCCAAGAAGTAAATAAGCAAGTAAATACATAAATCAATGAATAAAAATTAAAAATCACCTATGACCATTTCTAAATCCCTTTCCCATGCATCAATAAAGTAAGCACACTTTTTGATCAAACAGTAATGAAGAACATCATAAATCTTTTTTTAAAAGCAATATAGATTTTTGTAATCTAATTATATTCTCAATTCGTATTTCCATGGTTTACATAGATTGTAGAAACTAATGATTTTACTTTATATCCAAAGGTTGTTTCATAATCCAAGTAATAAAATCCAATGATGATGTTGGACTACTCCACTCTCATGTACAATGAGGTTTCATGCATACTCATGTCAAATATTATTTCTATCTTTCCTCAAGATCAAGTAAATAGAATAATAGAATAAAACAATTAATGTTCTTCTATAAATCATTTCAAAAATCTAAAACACTAATCAAGGAAACACAATTTCCAAGAAATAATCCATCATTTGTCACATACAATTACTTCCATAAGTTTTATCAAATTGATATAATTTATATTCCATATTTCAATCATAATTCGCCATATAAAAGTCATGATGGTGACAGGTTTTCATTGATGACAAAAAGGTCTTGCAGGATCTTGGGTTGATATTAGTGAACATCTGAAGGTCACTAATGAGGAGGTGAGGAGGTAAGTCCATTATCATATCACAGCTTGTTCAGTATGGTTGGTACAGATGACATGATATGTAGTGGTAGTGGCTTGGTCATTTGATCTTAGTGAAACACAATCATCTTCATCATGTTTTGATATCTAGGTGTATGATCATTAGGTTGTCAGGGATGTTGGACATCAAGATCGTCAGGAGTTATGAGGAGTGATATTGGTTCATGTTTATGAGATCATCATCATGAGTTGATTGATCATCTTTTTATATCCACAAGATTTGTTTGATTGGTTTGATTGCATAAATTGTTGTTGCTAAGACATTGATGCTCACATAAGTATCAAAGGAAGGTTTTTTTGTTTAAGTAGAAAAATTCCTTAATCTACCTATCATATGAATTGTCACCGGTGGTCAAGGTGATGGATTTAAATTAAGGCATTGAATGCTCTTATAAAAAGATCTCCATTTATTTAAAAAATGCTTTGAAAGTCAATTTGGAACCCAAATAAATTGAAGATTTCCATTTATTTATAAAATGGATTGAAGTTTGTAATGGGAGCCTGATTCATTCAAGACTTTTAGTGGAGAATTTGTATTGAATGTGCTTTATTTAAAAAGGCCAATAGAGAGTATTTAAATGGGCCATTTATGACATAAAAATCAGTCCTTATTTATTTGCATTTATGCTTCGGTCTTTATTAGAGAAGAAAGCCCGATTAACAAGCCATTTATGGCTTTATTTTTATTAGAAACTTTAAGTTGATCGGCCTCTATGTCATAATTTTATGACAATTAAAAATAAGGTGATTTTTTATGCAAAACCATAAAAGATTTCAAATGTGTGTGGGCACGAATTTGAAGGAAGAAATTTTTTTTTTTCTATTTTTAATCTTTGAAAAAGGAAATATTTAAGCTAATTTTTAGCTTCTTTCTTAAGGCAGATTTTATTGGTGAGTTTTTTGAGGGACTAAAAAGCTAAGAAGGAGATTTTTGTGATATTATATTTTTTATAAAGGGGAAAGTTTCTTTTTCAAATATTATTCTTGAGAGTAATATGTAAGAAGTTAAATGATTTTTTTTGGAGAAGACAAAGAGAATTCAAGATGAAATTAAAGAATTTGAAGAATTTTTTTTTGTTTTGCAATCACGGAATGTGTTTTTGCAGAGAAGATCAAGAGCTTGGAAATATGTTATTGCAGAGAAGATCAAGAGTTTGGGAATGTGTTTTTGCAGAGGGAAATTGTAAAGTTTTTGAAGTAAATATGCACAGATAAATATGAAGATTTATATTCTTGCAGGAAAATGGTTTTTGCAGGTGAAGATGAATGGATCAGAGAAAAAGGAAATTTGAAGATGAAATAAATTATTTCATATCAATCTGATTTAATTCTAAAAGATATTATTATTGTAATTTATGAAGAAGAAATTGCAAGAGTCTTTGAAGTGGAGAGAAAATATGAAGTGTTTTTGAAGATATATTTTGAAGAATAGAAATTCCCATAGGGAATTGAATGGGTGCATTAAATGGAAGACATTTACAGATATGAGGGCAAAAATAAGATATTGAAAATCATTGAATTTGTTTTTCAGAATATGAAAGGTTTTATGCTCACTAAAATAGATTTGCAGGATAGAGAATTTGAAGAGACTGTATTTGCAAATGCAAGAATATCAAGGATTGAAACAGTTGTGGAGTGAAGACAAAATATGAATAGTCATCTTGTATATATTGGCTTGGCAGATGGCTTGATGCAGAGTTGTTGTGTGGATTCGCATGTAGGGTTGAACATGTTTTGAATATCCTCTTGAAGAGAAAATGCAGATGATAAGTTTTGTATGTGATTTGAGTTGTTGAGATGTATGGTGATATGACAGACACAAGAAGTGATTTGTATTGAAACAGAGAAACCCTCTGAGTTCTTGTTTTCAATTTGTTTTGTATTAGGGGTTGGTGCTCCTTGAAGTTGGTGCTTCTAAACATTGTTGCTAGTGAGGCATAGTATGCCAGTGAGGCTTGTAGGTTAGTGAGACCTCTCAATTGTCAATGAGACATAATATTCAGCCAGTGAGGCTTTGTAAGAAGTTTTTAAAGTTAAGCCAGTGAGGCACTTCATGAGTGGTTTTTCTACCCCGAGAGGGTTTTCCACTCCAGAAATTTCTATGTTATAATTTGTCTCTATGTGTGCATATTTGTGTTTTGTTTATAATTTTTTGGTTCACGTCTTTCATTATCAGTCTTATGCATATGAGCTCAACAGATCTTTAATGTCTTTCTTTCTACTTGTCTTGTAAAGTTTGCAAAAAGTTAAGAATTTACACAACACTGATTCACCCCCCCTCTCAGTGTTGTCATTGACTCCTACAAGTCATTCTAAGTTTTATTCAAACCTTCTGTCATATCTGTGACAGGAACTAACTCAGTCTATTTCCTCAAGTCTTATAAATCAATCAAAAACCTTATTGTCATTTATGTGACAGGAAGTTTAGAATCAAGGAAACAGTCTTCTTGTCACAGTTATGATAGGAACTATAGAAAAATAAAATAAAAATAAGGAACAGAGCTTTGTAATCTTCTAATATCATTCAAGGATAAGTTCTCAAATAACGTTTTGAACAACAAATAGTAAAGGAACAGTCAACAACAGGAATCCCTTATCAACACCTAAGTTTTTTTGGAATTATTTACATCTTGTTTTAATCATTAAGAAGAGTTTGATCCCAAATAAAGACTAATTCTATCAACATGTAGAAAGATTTACAGAGTTTACTAATATCTAGCAGATAATTATATAACTGTGTCTTAGAATCTAACTATGTTTTCCAACAGTAAACCATATCAAGAAAGAGGTGATTTTTATATCATAAAACTAGAAATGTAGTGATCAACAAGGACAAGGATTTATGAATTTTAGGTCGATGCCTGGTAAGAGAGTGATCAATAGCAATATAGAGATAATAAACTGGCACAAGGAATACACTAAGGTCAAGCAATTTTAGAGGGACTATTCTGATTCGAGATGCCATAAGTTCTAAGGTTGGTGACTGAGATAAATCCTAGGGTGGACGGTTTCAAAATAGAAGAGGCAATGCATCCTAAGTCTGTCATTTAGTGGCCAGGAATAGGTAGGTCATTATCACAAACATAGAAGGGGACCGATCTTAGCAATCAAATGAAAGAAAAGTAAGCAGAACAATCACAATAGTAGATAAGGAAAATGCAGATCGGCGTCAATAGCAATCTCGAAGAATAAAGGGCGACTAGTGGTAGGAGGAATGATAGTAATTCAGAAGGTCGTCCCATATCAAATGCAGGCCAACAAATAGGGAGATACACATGCTGACTTTTCTATGTTTAAGTGACCAAAACAATCATTAAAGATTGCAAATATATATAAGGAAATACCTAGATAGTTTCGCATGAGAGAAGGTCAATCTTGCCTCCCCAGACGCTGCCCTCTTCTATCTCCTATCGCTCCATGATGCAATGGCATCCCATTCATCAATTTTGGATTGTATTTTTGGTGTTACTAAACCTCCTGTCGCCATTATGACAACTGCTTGTTTAGCTATTTTTATTCCTAACAACCATTGCTATCTTGAGGTCATAACTGGTGGTTTTCTACAATTAGAAAGAATGGGAAAAAGCCACAAATCGTGGCTGGTAGTTTTGGACCAACTGGTAGCAATCAAAAAGATTCTTTCTGATTTTTCCTTCTTGTGGTTTGACATATTTAGCAACAATTGGCTATTTTGGGCAACGAATTTATGAGCTTTTATTTAATGGTTCTAATTTTGCATGTTATCGTAATGGTCATTCCTCTCTGGTAGCGTTATGTTTTGCAGACTTGAATGCATGGAGGTCATGGTCATCATGCCTGCTGTAGCGAGTAGTGGCGAATCTATTTTTGGGAGTGACGGTTTCCATTTTCTCTAGAGAAGAATTTAAAATCAATGATGATATATGGAGGAGGGAGTTCGAATGATTATCAGCTAAGCATGGTTGATGGCATGGAGAAGTTTGATAGAGTTGGTGTAGCATTGGTTGTGAAGGCCGATGGTATGAAGGAGGAAGTCCGATCAAGTTGGAGGAGTGAAAACTAAGGTAGATGGAATTGGTGTTGGCAAAATGGTTGACGAAATAGTAGAATAGTTCTTAGGAATCTTGAATGTCTTTGTTGAGGGGAGGCCGTAGTGTTAGAGGGAGGTCGATGACTCCTTGAGAGTCATTTTGTTGACATAAATTTATCTAGTTTTAGTCATTATTGGGAATGAAGGATAGGAAGCCTGAATATATGGCCGGATTTTTGAATATGTAATGAGGTCTATTAGCCAAAATTATAAAAGAATAAAATATATCTCTTCTGGGTACTAAATTGTTATTGATAATCAATTTCGTGTGGCATTAGGATTGTATTGCCAAGACAATAGTTTGCATAATCTCCTGTCATTGTGAGGAATTGTTCTTGTGTTTCCTGTCACCATTTTCTGAATTCTCTCTAAGTTTGTTTTCTCTAACAGGTTTTGGATATGAATCTGAAAATGCTCCTATCACTCCAAGTCAACGAACTGCTCTTCCCTGCCTTCTACACTCAGTAGAAAGTATATTTCTTAGTTTGCTACCAATTTCATGCCTTCTCTGTTCTAGATTCCCGTTCTTCTCTACTGAATTCATGCATTTTTTTCCTGTTGCCAATCTCCTCTTTTATTAAAGATATCCTCTAAATTTGGTGATCCCTTTTAGGTTTAAAGACTGAAGATTTTGATAACTAGTCCATACTCCAGTTTGCATGAGATTTTTTTACCATTTAAAGCTCACAAAATTTCTATTTAAATTAAAATAATATCTTTTAATTAGCTTAATGTCGCATGTATGACATTAGATTAAATTTAATTCTTTTATTCATTTTCTAGATATAATAATACTATTATTAATATAAGTTAACTATTTTTAAAAAACACAATTACTTCAAATCAATCAAGAATAATAAAATTATATATATTCACTATTTAAAAAAATACAATACAACATTTAAAATATAATTCGAAAAGACATTAATTTTTATAATCAAATCATGCATTCGAAAAGGATTTTCATAACAATTAAAAGCACAATAATTTTCTAAATATCAAACCATCAATCACAATTATTATTCACACAATGATGCATAAGAAACCATTCAAATGCAACATGAGACTACGTGAGTGTGTGATTGCATCGGAGTTAACCATCCCGAACAGTTCTTGCCAAGTGGCTAGAACATCTCTACCTCAACCATGTTCTCGTCTTCGACGAGTACCTACATTCATTTGCACTCAACTTGACGTCAATAGGTCAGTTCTGAAAAACATAGACAAAGCAAATCATTACCATCATATCGATAATTTTTTAAATTTAAATCAACTTTCCAATTTACACAAATATAACATCATGATATTAACTTTACACATGTGGGACTTACTCAATATAAAACAATCATAGTAAATATTCTCTAATCCAGAATAACTATGTAGTCCATAAAAATGAGACATGACACACAGGGACCTAGGAGATAAACTACGAGGTAAAAAGGCATGTGTCCACTTTTTACTCCATAGCATTTATATAACAACTTCTAGCTTTAGGAATGAAGTTAGACAGCCACAAGGAGGCACAAATCTCAATGTCAAGTGTAATGTGTAGTTGGCCAAACATGTGTAAGTATTATCTAGAATGAATGCAATGATGATGGATCCTCAAATCTTCATGTGGTTCATACCATAATCTCTCATAAGTCCAATGTTTCTTGAAATGTGTTCATTACCACATACTTTGGAAAATTATTATAAACCAAGAATAATGAAACTAGGTGTCTTTTCATTGTACTAGTAGTGAGTCTAGAAGTGAATTATACCTTTTGTAGTGATTAGAATCTTATGAACACTTCTTCTAGTTGTGTCCTCATGTGTAGGATGCTTGGTTATGGATCCATGATTTCTTCCAACCTTTAAGCCTAAACCCTTTACTTGTCATGTTGTCCTTCTTAGTGATGGGGCTAAGTTTTTGTAGAATTTTCATAGCTATAACATGCTTTTATGTTGGAAAATCTTTTTTGTATCTAAAAAGATAGAAATTCTACTATTTTTTCTCATTTTGTTGTAGATACTAACTTTGATATTCTCTCCAAATCACTAGTTGTCTTTAATGTGCTCATACATAGTCAAGTTCAAGCCAACAAGGAGGTGTTAGAGGTCTAGCATATTTAGAGCCCCCTGGATCATTGGAGGAATGCCCCTTACACTATGGCCAGGGTTTTGGCCTCTCTGTCTTCTCGTGCTAGATCCCCATAGTTGGACCAGCATTGCAATCACTTTTGAATCTTCTCAATGCCGCCAATGTAGTCACTCGAGAGCCACCACTCCTCCAACACTATTGTCAACCAAACAACACTCTAGCTATACCTCGCCACCATCTCCACCTTCCAACCACCAAGGAGGGTGGTCTATGCCTCCTCATCACTCTTTTGTATCCCCTCAATGACATGGTTGGGGCCCTCTCGATCAAGGGAAATTCCCTCGCTTGGCTCTTGGGATATTGCCATCGAGGAATGTGTAGAATTAGTTTAAGGAGGATCTTGCTCAAGAAAGTGATAGCATTGGTCTTACTAGCTGGAAGCCTCTTGAAGATGGTAGGGATCTACCAAGTGGAGTGTGGGATAAACCTAATGGGTAAGAACCCTTAAAATACTAGTCTTGCTAATATTGTGATATAATTATTACTGTTTTCTTTTTATTATGTTGAATTGGAAACAATACTATTATTTTCCTTGTAAAGTATTGTTTTCTTTTTATTATGTTAAACTGGAAATTTGACTATTATTTTCCTTGTGAAGTTGTGTTCTTGTTGTGGTTGGGGTTCGGGTTGGGGGCCACATATTTATCTTATTCTTGACTTTAGTGATTTAACTTTGGAACATAATCCTATACCACCCATATTTTTTGAATTTCTAATATATTCTTTAACTCAATTTTAATATATAATCTTTTCATTGAAAAAGGGCCCAAACTAAATGGGAATTGGCCTGGATATTCAAAATCACCATCACAAGGTTTTGAACAAAAAACAGCTAGGTATTCTGAGCACCTAAAAAGTAGAGCGAAAAAGGTCTATTAGGTAAGGATGAGTACGTGTCCCCACGGTGGGAAAACAAGAAATATTAAATTGCAGGCTAAAGGACAAACGTGAAACGCATGAAGATATTGCCTTCGCCCACACAGGGTTTATTCTGCTAAGCGATATTAGGTAACATCCTTTAAACCTAACGCTAATTGTGGGCAGCGGTCGAGAAAACGGATGAGCCTGTCTATGCCCGACGTGTCGGATAACATTCGACAGAATATCTGGAGGTGAAATCTACATAATATGAAAAAGCTTCTTTAAGCGATATAACGTTTGGGGCAATCTTTGTTGGGATTATGCAATGGCCATGCGTATGGATCATCAATCAATCAAAACTGTAAAGTCAATTACGGAGGGCGCCTGAATTTTGTTAAACCAATGAGGATTTCATAGATGTTAGCCTATCTTCCCAGAAATAATGAGAGAGCCTTGACCGATGTGAGAGCTTTGTCGCACGCGCCCATTTTTGCAAAAGCAAACATCCTTTTTCTCAACATCTTGTCAAGCTTCGGTCTTTACAACTGTGTTATCATCGGGCTATATTTTAACTGGTTTTGTTATATTGGGTATCATTATGATTAGAGACAGATTACATTTGTTATTTCTACGCAAACACATTCAGCGACAGCTATATATATAGAGAGTCTGTGACGTTTCCTTCTTTAATGATTGTATTTGAAGGGCAACTGTTAACCGTCAGACCTAGTTGGGTTGCTGTAATAGCATAATGGCCGGCTAATTCATTGTAGGCATTATTAAGTGCCCAGTTCGAATCATATACTGCTCCAAAAGGATTGAAAACAATATTGAAAAACAAGAGAACTGTTAACCGTTCTGAAAAATTTACTTGGCATGCAAGGTAAGAGCAGAATATATTCACCTTGCATTGATAATGTCTACCTGTAGATGACATGTCTCTTTTGTTTCTATCACACGACTAAAAGCTCTCAGTTCAGAGAATTCTACCTTGGAGACTTCTCTCATTATGTGTTTTGTTCAAAGAGATTCTATTATTAGTCCCTGCCATAGGTGGGAGACTATAGTTTTCATGTCACTAAAATTGTATTTCTTTCCTTTGGGAATTGTGCATGGGCAAAAATTAAACGGTTAACTATAGTCGGCTTTGTTTTTTTCCTCTTGTTATTGTATAGTAATTACACAGTTTTCTTATAATGGGGGAATGAATGAGCTAGTGTTCTATAAGAACACTTTTTTTATGGGTAGTTTAATAATAAATAGTTAGTGAGCTGTTTGTTAATTTGAAGGTTAAGGGGGTTTCATCATTAAATTAATAAACAATTTATCCGATGTTTAAACTCTTTCATTAAATTATGTGTTTGGGATCCTTTTATTTCTTAATTGATAAGTTGTTTAAACTCTTTCATTAAATTAAGTATGTGTTTGGTATCCTTTTATTTCTTAATTGATAAGTTGTTTAAACTCTTTCATTAAATTAAATATGTGTTTGGGATCCTTTTATTTCTTAATCCCAATTAGAGACCCTTGTCTATATGCACAACAATAATGAGTATGCAGTTGATTTTGTTTGTTAGTGTAGAATTTCTATTCTAGGATATTCCTCTAGATAAGTTTGCTAGTTGTTAGGTTTCTAAAATAAAATTGATGGCTTAGTTGTGCAATCTTGCATTAAAGCTAATTGCTTAGTTATTCAATCTTGCATGGAGTTGCATGCTTGTTTTTCTAGTTGCCAGTTGCTTTTCTAGATGGCTCATATTTTGCTATATATATATATATATATATATATATATATATATATATATATATATATATATATATATATATATATATATATATATATATATATATATATATATATTCAATCTTGCATGGAGTTGCATGCTTGTTTTTCTAGTTGCCAGTTGCTTTTCTAGATGGCTCATATTTTGCTATATATATAAGCTAATTGCTTAGTTATTCAATCTTGCATGGAGTTGCATGCTTGTTTTTCTAGTTGCCAGTTGCTTTTCTAGATGGCTCATCTTTTGCTATATATATATATATATATATATATATATATATATATATATATATATATATATATATATATATATATATATACAGTACTAATTCCTAAGCTATTTGTAATGCAAATACAATGAAAGCAATGCAATCAATGAAATTGTTCACAGTCTATTCTTCACTCTAATTTGTGCAAGTGTAATTTGCTACTCGACTGATTCACAAATTCTACATGGTATCAGAGCTAGATTAGTTTGAGTGCAAATTCATTTTATATTGTGCAAATTTATTACCATGGAGGCAGATGTAGACCTTTGTTTCTAGGTGCATGCAGATTTCTATAAAGATTTCCACCACCATGGAGGCATATGTAAACCTTTGTTTCTAGATGCATGTATGTTACTTCCCCTTTTTTTTTTGCATGCTCCTTGTTTTTTTTTCCCTAGTTTGATTCTTTAAAAATTGTGCGTGCTTTGCGAGCACCATATGATAAAGATCTAGGAAAATTTGGGGCTTTGTAAAAACCTTTGTTTATTTAAAATTGTATGTGATTTGCGAGCACCACATGATAAAGATCTAGGAAAATTTGGAGCTTTGTAAAACTTGAACTTATATAAGGTTCCATATGGGGGTTTCTACTTAAAGTATTTAGTATAGGTTTCTTGCATTATGCTTCTGAATAAACAAAGGATAAAAGTTGCTAATTAATCATCCGAGCTTCATATTGTTTAGAGCACATCTCTACAATCATCAAATCTTACGATGATCAACTTCTATATTCAGAGACTAGGTGTATGTCTTTTCAACCCCATCCAGTTGAAAAGTGCAGACTAAAATACTGAACTGCAATTTCAAAGTATCTTGGAGCTGCTCATGCAGTGGTTTCTATGATTTTGATCTATATCATGTCGTTGGATTTATCTGCAGTTTTTCATCAGCAATTGCAGCTTTCATCTTTCTAAGTTTAAATAAATTGTTAGGAGTTTTTCCAATTGGGTTTTCTCCTTTCCTTTTTGTAATTGGGTACTTGATCAAGCTTAGTTGCCAGGACCCATATCTTTCTATTCACCTAGCTACACTTAAGGGGGGGTGTTAGTGTAGAATTTCTATTCTAGGATATTCCTCTAGATAAGTTTGCTAGTTGTTAGGTTTCTAAAATAAAGTTGATTTCTTAGTTGTGCAATCTTACATTAAAGTTGATTGCTTAGTTGTGCAATCTTGCATGGAGTTGCATGCCTATTTTTCTAGTTGTCAGTTGCTTTTCTAGATGGCTCATCTTCTGCTATATATATTGTACTAATTCCTAAGCTATTTGTAATGCAAATACAATGAAAGCATTGCAATCAATGAAATTGTTCACAGTTTATTCTTCACTCTAATTTGTGCAACTGTAATTTGATGCTTGACTGATTCACAAATTCTACATTGTTCTCTTCTTCATGCAATCTTATATAGGGACAATCAACACTACATTAACATTTATACAATTGTTTCAATCCCATGTTTAGTGCTCACCTAGTTGAATTCATGGGTATCTAGATCATTTTGTTTCTCCCCTAATATTATTGGCTTAGAAATTTGTTTGTAAAATAATTATATTAATAAATGGAGAATAATTGTCATGGGCTTCTTCAAGGGGGCAATCTCTTTGTGAGAAAATGTTTACTACAAAATATTATTCCAAATGATATTTATTTTATTACAACATTAACATAAAGTCCTCACAAAGAGTGACTTACAAGGTATAACTTATGTGCAATAAATCCACACAATGTAATATTAACTAAATAACTATAATATGACTATTATAATGCTCAAAATAGTAAAGGGTTAGGATGTAAGGATCCTAACATGCCCTCTCCCTTTAGAAAGCCTTGTCCTCATGTGTTGAACTAGGGAAATTGTTGTTAAAGCTATTGGAGATGTTCCCAAGTGCTACCTTCTAGCTACAATCCTCTCCACTAAACTAAAACCTTTGTGATGGTATAGTTATGAAGTGAGCATGATCATTGGTCTATAATAACATTTGGCTTGAGGAGGATAGATCCTTCTTTATCCAATTTATGAATTGCTAACAAATTGTATTTTGGAGGATGGAGGAAGATCAACTTGTAGGTCACTTTGCCCACCTATTGTAGTATCTAGGAGGGTCCATAGAATTTGGGTTGTAACTTCTGTCTACTTACAAGCTTGAGGGACACTTTCCTATATTGATATAGATGTAGAAAAGCCAATGTCCTTGGTAGTGAATGTGTGCTCAAAATAGTGTTAATTGGCTTCTTTCGTATAGTTATGAGCTAAGGCCTAGTTGTCCTTGAGATTTCAGAGAAGATACTCATGGGTGTTAAGATTGGAATGAATAGCATATACCATAGAACTACTTGAGGTGAAATTCCAAAGTTCTGTTGCACTTTAGACCAACTTAGGGGTTTTGGGTGAAATAGTTTTGCTCATAAAAAATTGTTTGAAACATTTTTAGCCAAAATGATGGTCAATGTCATGGTGCCTACATGGATTCAAAAATTTCACTTAAAAAGGTTTTAGCTGAAACACATTTAGTCAATACTCTTCAATGTCAAACCATACATAGAGGCATTTTTTCAAAAAAAATGGTATAGACCAATTTTAGTAGAAATAGATTCACTTGAAATGATGTGTCACCAATTTCCTAATAGATTTTTAACAATTTAAAACCTTATCTTCTCATTAAATTTTATAGTATTAGATACATTTTATAAAAAAAATAAAAAATACCCTTTGGTAGATCCAAGAGTGTAGATTTTGAAAATATATTTTTTATATTTTAATTTTTGTTAGTAATTTATTTTTTAAGTTTTCTACAAGTAGATCATTAGAGTCAAACATAGGGTTGATTGGAATTTCAAAAAAGTTACTAAATTTTATTTTTAAAATTTAAGAAAAATACAATACACTAGAGGAGAGAATCATCTTCAAAAGGGTAATATTTTTTGTTTATGATAAATAGTTAAGACATAAAATGGAAGCTCATCAAAATTGTTACATTTTTAATAAACTTGACTTGAAAAATTTACTAAAAATAAATATTTATCAAAACTAGTTATTTCTTTTTCCATTACACTAGATATTCAAGTTAGCAAAGTGGGGCAAAAAATGAAATTTACTATATTAAAAGTGGAGGCCCATAAACATCATTTTCTAAACTTTCTTCAGCAATTCAATTATATTGTCAATTTTATAAAAATATCTATCCAAATAATTTTTTTAAATTGCAAACATAAACTACACTAAAAATCCTACATTTCATTAGTTTATACTATTTTAAAATTTAAAACATATGTCACTTTTAGGCACTTCAAGTTAAAAAGTTGGATTTGTGTTGGCCATTTCCTTTATAAAATGGTGACACAGTTTTAAACTTTCACCCCTTGGTAAGTAGGAATTGAATGATGATGATAAAGGTTGGTCACACATAGCTTTATATGGTATTATCTTGGAAAAAACATTATAGGTGTTATTGTGACATTCAAAACTAGACACAAGCATGTTGCAAATGAGTTGGGCCCTAAGGTGACACATGGGGGACTGGGAACCCCTGCAAAGCTGACCCTCCAGTCACTCTCGCTCTAGCGACAGTAGCTAGTGGAGTGGCAGTGACACTAAGGGGTTGTTTGTCTCCCTTGAGAGTAGGACTTTGTGAGTCTTGGTTGTGGCAATCACACCTATCTACGGGGCATATGTGTCACCCTTGCTAGGATTGTTGTCATTAGTTTCTTCTTCTCCTTCTTCTTCTTGTTGTTGTGTTAACTCACGTAGTTCAAAAGCTAGTTTTTGTATTGTGTTAAGATCATCTATGTCTTCTTCTCTCAAAAGTCATAACTCCTATGCAACTTCTTGCTAGAACCTATCAAAGATTTGATCTTGGATTTAAAAGAATCAATTGATTTGATTTACTATCTATCATTTCTAATTTTTCCTAAGTTTTCAATTTTTTGTTCAATGTCTTCCTCTAAAGTGTTTTCTTCTTTTGGGTTCTCTATATCGATTGGATTGATGAATTCTTCAGGGAGATTTGCTCTGATCACCTCTTAACACTTGTTCTACCCAATCCTCTCTCACACTAGGGCACATCAGGTGCTTAGTAGAGAGAATATGAGTGTTCGAGAGTTTATGTTATGCAATGTGGTCTCTCTATGCCTCATGGTGAAGGCAAGGGCTTAAGTTGCCTATGTTTTAAGTTGATTCCTTCGTGATGAAAATGAGCGCTTTATACTTGAATGTGAAAGTTTTACATATTTAAGTATGAGGTTTCTACATGCAAATTAAACTACATGCATGCATGCAATTCTTTTTGTTCTTTTTCTAGATTTTCAATGTTATCTAATTACTATGAAAAGAGATGTGTATGCAGATCAAATAATTTTTCCTAGATGCAATTTTAACTATATTTTTATATTTTTGATGTTGATATCACAATGATTAAAAAAAAGAATAATGCAATTAATCTATGAATGCAAAAAGAAATGAAGAAGCAATCTTTTCCCTACACTAAGAAAACTTTCTTTTTTAATCACAAAGAAATATAGATTTACTTCTCCAAATGTAAATTGTTTTCTAATTACTAATAAAATAGTCAAATAGACCTATACTTGATCATTCCAATGCTAGGCAAACAACCCTTAGAGGTTCAGATTTATTTGAGTATCCTTTTCCGCAATAGTAGGGTGTTTCACTTGATGACGAGAAGAAGAAATAGGATGTAAAGAAATCAAAACAAAAGAAGCTTTGTGGCTTGTATGATTGTAAAGTGAAATAGGCTAAAAAGTGGAAGAGGCTTGAGACCTATATGAGAAGCTTGGTTGGGCTAAGGCTTCTAGAGAGATCTATCCTAAAGATATCTAATCTAAAAACATGTAAGAAAAAATATCAAGGCTTGTATAGAACTTGCAAGAAGCTTGAAGAAATTGAGAAACTTTGAGAGAGTACAAGTGATGGTGTCCAAGCATGTACCTAAGATAAAAACAATGAAGAAAAAGGCTCAAGTTCTATAAAGAAGCTAAGAAGCTTAAAGAATAACTAAGGCTAATTGCAAGAAAGAAAAAGTCTCAAGGCCTATGTAGAAGCTTCTAATGTGACTTCAAAATGAGAAGAGGATGAGAGAGCACAAGTGATGGTGTCCAAGCATGTATCTAAGATAAAAATAATGAAGAAAAAGGCTCAAGTTCTATAAAGAAGCTAAGAAGCTTAAAGAATAACTAAGGCTAATTGCAAGAAAGCAAAAGTCTCAAGGCCTATGTAGAAGCTTCTGATGTGACTTCAAAATAAAGAAAAGAAGAGAAGTATTTATAGGTAAAAATAGGAGGGAATGGGAGAAGAGCTAAGATCAAAAAGACAATGCAACTCAAAAATAAAATGGAAACAACCCGTGAATAGTAGAAGAGATAAATAAGAAAATTAAAGAGATAATTAAAACAAATTAAAAGAGATAAAATTAAATCAAGAGTTCATAATATAAAGAAAGCAAGGAAAAGAGTGAGTTGGCACAAAAAAATGCAGGCTAAAATGGGCCAAAAATCAAGTAGAAAAGCCAAAAAGATGAAATGATGTATGGATTCAAAAATGATAGGGTTGCCCCTTTTTCCAATCAAGATGACTTGAGAAACCCAGGGACACTAAGGGTGACCCTAAGGGGCAGCCCAGAAACACCAGGGGTGACCCTAAATAGGCAAAAAGAATGGGTCAGATAGGCAATGTGAAAAGAAAAAAAGGTTGAACGAAAGGCAAAACAAGAGGGACAAGAGAGAAAAAACAAAAGATGAGTTAATCAAGACATGAAAATATTGGGAGAGGTAAAATCATGCCTTTGAGGGTCATGATCTATGACCGCCATCCCATCATAGGACTGACATATTGACTTGACATGATTTTAGTACCTACAATTATACCATCATTTTACAAGGGATAGACATTTACCAGCCCATTAAGTCTATTATTATGAAGTAAAGCAACATAAATAAGTCTCCAAGAATTTATTAACTCTTTGTATAACCATTAGTTTCTAGGTGATATGTTGATATCATCTTTAATTGCATTCCCTATAGATTGAAAAGTTTTTGCCAAAAATTACTAGTGAAGGTGTGGTCATAATCATGGACAATGGAAATAGGCATACCATGGAGGTAGAAAGTTTGGTCAAGAAAGACTTAGGTAAAAATAGATTCACTCTACAAATGTGAAATAATTAATAAAGGGGAGCATATTTGGAGAGATGATCAACCACCACCATGAAATAACTCGTACAAGAGAATAATATAATAGGTAATATGCTGCAAATACTTGATAATACTTGAGAACAATAGGCCATTCAAGGGGGGAAATCTCCATAAGTATCCAAGAAGAACAAAATTCATAATATGATGATAATAAACTAACCACTAGCTCCTATATATACCTAATTATGCCATGGTTGACACCTAGGATGACTTAGACACCTAAATATAATAGCTAGGATGAGTTAATTATCTAAATAAGACTATAATAATGATCATATAACTTAATTAAGAGTTAAGGTAGCCACTGTAAGCCAACTGGTCATAACCCTATGTACACTATAGGATTAAGGGAATAACATGCCCCCTATTCACACGAGCGTTTTCCTTGACACTAATCAATTGTGGATGCTTCTACATAAAATCTTCATCTTCTCATGTGGTAACTTCAACTAGCAAATACTTCCATTTAATGAGATACTTTGTGATTGTCCTAGACTTCAGCTTCTTCATTCTTGTCTAGAAAATTAACTCAGGCTCCAAGATGGGTCTTCCCTCTACATCTAGCTCAAGTAGCATTGTTTGTGTTAGAATTTGCATTGATCTACTTGTCTCTTCATTATATTTTGTGCCTTTACCTTGTTCTCCTTGAGACTAGAACGTGCATCTTGCTAGTGTTGAATGTGTTCTTCCATTTCTCTAACCTTTGGTATACCTTAAAAGAAGAGGTGAAGGATGGTGGATGGTACCTTAGCATTGATTTATTGACCTGATCAAGATCTCCTTTAGGAGGCAATCTTTTTCAAATTTCTCCAAGTAGTAATAATGCATGGAAATATGTTATTGGATTGACTTGTTCACCTTCTTCTCCTCCACCCACTTCTTCTCCATCTTCTTATTCTCCTTCTCCTCCTCCTCCTCCTCCTCCTCCTCCTCCTCCTCCTTCTTCTTTTGCTTCTCCTTCTCCTCCTTTTGCTCCTTCTCCTTCTCCTCCTTTTCCTCCTCCTTCTCCTCCTTCTTGCATATTCTTCATCAATACTAGGTTTCAAGATCCCATATGAGTGCTAGGTATTAAGTTATTTGGGTGATGATCCATTTCAAATCTAAGTCAAACCTAGAAGCATCATTCCCATGAGGAGATATATTGTCTTCCCAAGTCTTGTTGTGTGACTCCATATGTTGGGAATCTCTATAACCTTGGCTAGAAACAATTTGTTCAACCATCACCTTGAGATATCCTATCTTAGCTTTAATCTTTGACAATATTGCTTCCTTCATCTTATTAGTTTCTCTCCCAATTTCCTCCTTGATCCAAGAGCATCTGGGTTCACAAGTAATCCCACATCAACCAAAATATCTTAGGTTTTGTTTTCTTCTTAGATAAATTTTGTTGTGTTTTAGTTGGTTTCTATTCATCTGCTTTAGGAAAAAATTTAGAGTTGATTCAGTCAATTTAATGACATCACTATGTAGAAGGGATAAATGGGTCTATGTAGTTGTAATTTGGTGAAGTTTGGAGTTGTTCTGGTGCAGTTTAAAGCATTTCAGTGAAATTTATAGTTCGTGAACTTAGCTTTTCGTTAAAAGCACAAGTTCTTAAACTCTTCATTTAACCAATGGAAATTGTCCACTCTCTTGTTGGTAATTTCCTAAGTTCATGAACTTGAACTTGTGTTGAAAGATGTTTTGGGAGGGCTTAATGGTTTTCAATAAAGTGTCTTTGGAGAGTTTAATGGGGTTTCAAAAGTGTTTTAGCAAAATTTGGAGTTCATGAACTCGTCTGCACACTGAAAGGTATTGTTTTGATGAACAAACAAGTTCTTGAACCACTCCTTGTGCCGAAAGAGTTTCTCACGCTTTATGTTTCAGTAATTTTCTAAGTTCTTGAACTATTGTTGTCATCGCAAAGGGTTGTTAGTGAACCTTACCTTTGCCTTTGCCAAAAGAAGCTTTCATCAAAGTATTTTGGTGAATTCTTAAGTTCTTGAACTAACAGAATCACTGAAGAAGAGTGCATTGGTGCACAAAAGGGTTGAATCGCCAATACAGTTCAAAAGTTCCTCAAATTTTGAATTTGCCAATGAGGAGTTCATGAGTTTGCTTGGATACCAATTCATCGATGAAGAGTTTTCATGGTTCACTAGAGTGCCTATTCACCGAAACACAATATAGGAGAAGTTCAAAGGTTCATGATGGCATTGATTTGCTAAATATGAAGTGAAAGGCCTTATAAAGGAAAGTACAAAAGTTTAATAAATGGACGAAATGCTAAAAGTCTTAGTTTCAATAATTTTTATAGTTCCTTAGCTGTTCAAAGTCCCGAAACATGTTATTTGGAAGGCAATTTAGTTTTCTGATGGTTAATATGCTAAAAAGGTGGTTCAACTCCCTCGTTCGTGAAATATATAAGGAAGTATTTGTATTCTTGAGGGGTCTCTTGGCAAGTTTTGAAGCAGACAAGAGGAAGATATATGCCCAAAGAAGTGGCAAGGATTTGGAAGATAATGTGAAGCTAACAAGAATGTTATGGGGTCACCATGCATAGAGAAGTGAGGAATGAGTGCTAGGAATAAAAGGTACTACAGAGGGTAATGGTGGAAGAATCTTCCTGTAAGGGAAAAGAGAGAGGGTGGTGATAGAAAAATTGAAAGATTGAGAATAGAGAATGAAGATAACTCTGCATAATAGAGTTCTAGAGTTAGTTTCTAGAATCCTATAGTTTGAAGCAAGAGAAACCATATGTGATTGTAACGTTGCTGATTTTGTTTGTAAACAAATTGTTTTTATTCTTGAGTTCAATAAAACAATATAGAATTTATGCTTGTCATGTATTTTGCTTTCATTGTGTAGAAGTTTTGAGTTGTTTATGGTAGGCTGGGAGGACTGACAACCCTTTGGTCTGTATCTTGGTCCTTGACTACATCAAGTGGTATTAAAGCTAGAGAAAAGGCTCATTAAAAAAACAAAAAGAAGAAGTTGCAGGAAGAAGAGAGAAGTTGGAAAAGTAAAGACATTGGATTTAGAGTGAAGAAGGAAAAGCTCATTGGAAAAGATTAGTAATGAGTTTGTATGAATTGTTTGTTGGATGAAAGAAGAAGTTGAAATGAAGTTGAAAAGATTGTTAGAGAAGATGGTATAGCCTTGGAAGCTAGAAGTTGTCTCAGAGAACCCTAGGAGATTTGTTGTAGAAGAGGAATTTATGTGACTTTAGAGAGCTGGATGCTCTAAGAATTTTGTTGCAGGTATGAAAAGGAGCCTATAACTATAGTGGGTAGAGAAGGAGGCACGAGAAAATAGAAAAGGTATGTTATTTTCAAAAGATTCTTGATTGAAAGTTGTGAAAGACTTGTTGTGGGTGGAGTCCTGTAACTGCATAGGGTTAATACCCTAGAGGTTGGAGAGATTGTTGCAAGTGGAATCTTGTGATTGTAAGGGGATGTGTGAGTCTCTACATAATTTGTAGAAGACTGCAGAAGAGAAGGAAGATGTCTTCGAAAAGGAGGAAAAGAAAGGTCATGAAGAGACAGGTAAGAATTTTATTCATGGAACAGTGAGAAAGTAGGTATGCAAAAAGTGTTTATGAAGAGTTGAGGAGAGTACAGGGTAGATTGATTGTATTATAAATTGATCAGATTAGAGGAAGTGTTGTAGATAAAAGAAAATATGATAAAGAGTTACATGAAATTGGTCTGGTAGAAAATAAAAGGTATGATGTTGAATGGCATAAAGGAGGGATAGATTTCTATCTTGAAGAAGGTGAAGATTTGAGTGAATGTGATGAAATGGAAGAATCTAGTGAAAAGGAAATCTTCTTAGAAGAGGATAGTGGAAGGAGAAATGATGGAGAAAAGTGTTGTATCCCTTTGGTAGAAATCTCATAGAAAGATGAACATGTGGGCAGTCCACACAAGTGTCAATGGAGTATTAAAACAAGAGAAAATGAAAAAGAGAAGAAAATAAAATGATAAAGAATGTACAGAAGGTGATTTCATAACACAGGTTGCAGTAGTAGAGAGGAAGTGGGTTTAGTTATGTCAAACAAATGATGAACTAATTTTAAAATCACCTTTTGAAATTGAGAGGAATGCAAGTGAAGAAAGAGTTCAAGTGGAATGATCTATTGGAGCATTAGACAAAATCCAGTCAAGGTTGGATGCACTGGAGGTTGTGCAGAATAAATTTGTTGCAAATGTGAGAAATTGTGAAAGAAAATGCTAGGTAGATGGCATGATGAAAGAGGAAAGTGTGTTGGTGACATAAGAGGAAGAGGAAATGGATAAAATTAAAACCCATCTTTTATTTGACATTGATTTATTTGTAGGTGACATTGAAGGAAGAGAGAAATAAATCCTCATGTGGGAGGATAATGTTCAACAGTGGAAAATATGGTGGAAAAATATATGGAAACTCAAATTGCTGATTTAGCAAAAAAATATATGTTGGTGGAAGAAGAGAAAGAAGAAGCAGAATGTCATAGTAGTGACATGGAAGTGATAGTGAATAATGTTGTGGTAGAGGAAAAAAATAAATATGAATGCATTATTTTGTCTAACCATATTTTATTTGAAGATGATAAGAAAGATGGAACAGTTGTAGCAGTTGAGATAATGGCCTTTGAGGGTCCCATATTTGACAAGACAATTGATGAGGATGACTGTGATTTCCTATTGATAGAGGAAATGAGAAAGATAGATAGTTTATTTGAAAGACAAATGTCAAATGAACCTAATAAGGTGATGGAGGAGATGCAAATGGGAGAAGATGAGTCCCATGATTATGATATCATTATTTTGAATGCAGGTAGAAGAGAAGATGCAATAGAGTTTCATGTATATGACATTGAAGGAGAGATCCTCGTGTAAGAGGATGAAGAATAAAAGAACAAAATTAGAGCAACAGAATGACTTTTTAAAGGCATGAATGTGGTAAAAATTGAAGCTGTAGTTAAGGTTGAGAATAAGAATGAGAATGTAGTAACAGTTATGTGTCCTTTGGAGGACATGAAGATGTTGGAAATGTTGGCAAAAAAGTTAGCATCCCCCTTCGAGATTTGTAACATGGTTTAACTGCCTCCTGCTGGTCCTTATCTGGGATGGTAGTAGTTTCCTGATAGGTGCACCTTTTGGGAGAAATGGCCAGCTCAAGACCCTACAAGTGGTATCAGAGCCTAGTCATGGGTCCAAATCCCCTCGAGTAATGCTAAGGGGGGATTGTTGGTAGAAAAGTCAGCGTCCCCCTTTAGGATTCGTGAGATGGCTTAACCGCCTCCCTCTGGTCCTTATCTGGGATGGTAGTGGTTTCCTAATAGGTGCACCTTTTTGGAGAAACAACCAGCTCAACACCCTATAGGAAAATGTGGTGCAACAAAGCACAAAGAAACTTGTTGTCATGCAAGATGAGGTAGAGGAGGAGAAGGTAGAAGGTATGGTTGCAGCTATTCAATTTGAAGTGTATGGAGATGAAGAAAAATGTGGAGTAGAGGAAGATGAAAGTGCAACAACGGGAACATGTCTTGTGGAAGGCATGAAACAGTTAGTGAAAATAGATGATAATGAAGAAGTGGAAAGAGTCTCGAAGATGTAATATTGGAAATTTTTAACTTCCTTAAAATTTGTGATGTTGATTTATGTATAGATATGTTGGTAACTAAGAAACAAAGAAGTGTAGAAGAAAGCATGAAGGGGCTAAGATTTGAGGTGCAACAAAGCATTGATGAGATGGTGAGTGTAGAGGAGAAGATGGAATTCTTTAATTTCTATAAAGTTGATCATATCAACTTGTGTATAGGTAAGATGGAGTGGGAAGAAGAATTTTGGTGGAGGTGGTCAGATTGTGGCGAGTTAAATCCCACTAGAGAAGAGAAATGGAAAAAGTACATTTGGAAGAGGAGGTTGGTCAATGGTGGATAGAAGTTCACAAGTAGAAAAAAGATTGGTAATAAAATTTGGCAAAGGAGGATATGCAGATTTCCCAGTAGATGCTAGAAAAGAAGAAAGTGTTGGGAATTAAGGTGTCTCAACCTTTACAAATTCCTAGCATTATTTATTTATTGCCTAATATTGTATTTACTTGCACATTCAGTTTGGTCACTTAGTTGAGGTGGCACGGTGACATGTCATCTTACATGGAATGTGACTTGGATGGTCAAGTCAAACCTACATGGATTTGGACATCCCATTTGAGGTGGCACTATTATGACATGTGTTGGCATCTTGTGGTATGTGGAAGAGGATATTCCATATGATAGAATCTATGATGTGTAAGAGCCAAGTTTGGAGATTCCTATGACAAGTGGTGACAAGTGTTGGTGAGTATCTTTGCACAAGGGAAAGGTATCTTTGGGCGCACAAGTTGGGCTATGGCATGTTGTAAGAGGAATATGCTATATTTAGAATTGTATGACAGATTCTCTTACAAAATTTAAGGTTGTTATGTTGGGAAAACTATGACAACTATAAGATGCGTAAGAGCATCCGTCATAGTCTATTTTTAGCCTTAGAGCGCTCCATGTTGGGAAAGTCAAATCTACATGTATGACAGATGTAAGAGATGTATTTGTAGCTTGGAAAAGTGTCCTTTGATGTGGGATAATGGCCATGTGGCCAAGGTGGACGCCTATCTCAAGAAGCTTCCAGAATATGCCTTGTATCTCTATAAAATGTATTGTTTTGGAGTTGTATTTGCATAGTGTTTTTATAGGTACTGCTATGCTGTCGGAATAACTCCAAAATTGACATTTGAAGACTCTTGGAAGAACTTGCATGGCAAGTGTATTGTAAACTATTATGGTTTTAGATAATACATTGTGTAGGTTTTAAAGTGGGGTTTTTCACCTGAAAAGGTTTTCCCCACGATACAACTTGTGTCTACTTCTCTCTATCTACATTCTTGTATTGTGTTTGCTGCTATAATATATCTAATATATGTTTAATATTGTTGCAATTGTAAGGGTTAAAATGAATTTGCATACCTATCCCATCATTAGATTAGTTTAGGAAGCGATTTCCGCACACCTAGCTTCCTTTCAGTTAGTATCAGAGCCTGGCTAGTTTTGGTCCTAGCTGTTGGGTAGGGGTTTTTTGTATTGATCTAAGATTGAGTGGGAGTCTTTGCAGAGTATTATGTAATCTTGTTGTAGGAAGGAGATGGTAGGCACATCTGGAAGAATAGAGGTGGAAAAGTTTAATGGCAGCAATTTCGAGTTGTGGAAACTCAAAATGAAAGATATGCTCGTTGATAGAGACCTATGGGAAACAATTTCTGGTACAAAACCAACGGCAATGGCATGGGAAGATTAGGATCTCAAAGATTGTAAAGACAAGGGTCTTGTGAGACTCTGGTTAGCTAATTTCGTCCTGTTAAATGTTCATGAAGACAAAACTGTGAAGGAGTTGTGGAAGAAACTTGGTGATTTTTATCAGGCTAAGTCCCTGGTAAACAAGTTATTCCTACGGAAGAAGCTATATTCTCTGAGGATGGAAGATGGAGGATCTATTTCTAATCACATGAATGCTTTCAATATGTTAGTTGCACAATTGACATCCGTTGGTGTGAAGATGGAGAAGGAGGATCGTTGTATGACCTTACTTTGTTCTTTACCAAATTCATGGGATCATCTTGTAATGGCCATTGGAAGCACTACAACCACTTTCAAGATGGGTGAGGTAAAGTCTTCACTGTTATCTGAAGAGATGTGGAGAAAGTCATCTGAGTCAGCCAAAGAGGCTCTTGCAGTTCATGGAAGACCCAAGGAGAAAGGGAAAAAGAAGGACAAGAAAGCTGAAAAGGGTAGATCCAAATCCTGTGGGAGATCCAAATCTCCTAGAAAGTCCAAGGCACTATGTTGGAACTGTGGAAAAACTGGGCATTTTCAAAGGAATGCAAAGAGGAGAAAAAGAAAAAGAAGAAGAATGTCCCAGATTCAGATTCTGACAAGTCACAAGATGATGGTGATGCTTTTATTGTAGCCTTGGCTACCCATGCATCTGATGATGTGTGGCTAATTGATTCTAGTACCTCTTTCCACATGACCTCGCATTGAGACTGGTTTACAAAGTATGAAGAGTTCGATGGTGGAAGAGTGTACCTGGGTGATGACTCTCATCTAAAGATAGTTAGCCATGGAAGAGTCACAATCCAATTCCTTGATGGATGAGTGAAGGGGATCTATGGGTTTATGCACATACCAGGCTTGGCATGGAACCTGCTTTCTATAAGTAAATTGAATGATGCAAGTGTGCAGGTTGTCTTCTCAAAAGAAGGATACAAGATGACTAGAGGAGCTATGGTGCTTGCGAAGGGTACTCAGAGAGGTACTCTATTTTAGTTGGAGGCATGCATTTCACAATGTAATAGTTCTTCTGACTCGAAGAAAAGAGTTGCAGTCACTTCATCCCCACCATTGGAACCAGAAACTAAAAGATCTATTTTATCAACTTTTGATGGTAGTGCATTTTGGGTACCTAAGGGTGCTCATGCTTTGGAAGTTAAACTCCCTGTTGAGAAGACAATGTTATGGCATAAGAGACTTGGCCACATTGGTGAGAAGGGTCTTAGAACGTTGAAAAATAAAAACATCGTTGAGGGTTAGATGATTGTAATCTTGATTTTGACTTTTGTGAACATTGTATATATGGAAAGAAAAACCATGTTCAGTTTTACTCGAATTCTCATAAGTCTTCTGGTGTATTGGATCTTATTCATTCTGATGTGTTTAGTCTAGTTAATGTTCCTTCAATATCTAAATCTGTATATTTTGTATCTTTCATAGATGATTATAGTGGAAGGACATGGATTTATTTTCTCAGAAGAAAATCTAAAGTCTTTAGTCGGTTTAAAGAGTTTAAAGCTTTTGTTGAGAATCATACTAGTAAAAAGATTAAGTGTTTGAGAACTGACAATGGTGGTGAGTTCTGTTCCACATAATTTGATAAGTTCTATAAAGAACATGGGATTGAAAGACATAAGACAACTCCATACACCCTGCAGCAAAATGGAGTTGTAGAGAGGATGAAAAGGACACTGATGGAGAAGGCTAGGAGTATGCTTAGTGGAGCTGGCCTCGAACAAAAGTTTTGGGATGAAGTTGTTGCCATTGCTTGCTACCTGGTAAATAGGTCTCCTACATCAACTCTTGTTGGTAAGACACCCATGGAGGTGTGGTCTAGTAAGAAGCCTTCAATAAGACATCTTCGTGTTTTTGGTTATGACGCATATGCTCATGTGCCTAGGGAGAAGAGGTCAAAATTGGAGAACAAGGCTGTTAAGTGTATCTTCATTGGCTATGGTGTCGATGTGAAAGGATACAAGCTTTGGGATCCTGTGGCTGAAGAAGTGTTGTATAGCAGAAGTGTTATTTTCATAGAGCTAACTCCTTCTTCCACTGTTCTACAACCAGAAGAGAAAGAAAAGAAAGAGGATGTGGTTCAGTTTCGCACTACCCCTGAGAAGACTGAACCAACAGACCCTGTGAGACCTTATGAGGAGGAGAGCTCTAGTAGCTCTAAAAGCTCAGAAGAAGAAGAAAAACCTCAACCTTAGCCTTTGAGGAGGTCTACACGAAACAGAAAGCAACCTGAGAGGTTTGGTTATACATTGCTTGATTCTAGTTGTGCTTTTGCTTTGCTTACTAACATTGATGAGCCTAGAACTGTGATAGAGGCTATGGGCATGAAAGATGTAGGTTCCTGGAAGGAGGCCATGGAAGATGAGATGGTTTCTTTGGAAAAGAATAAAACTTGGGACTTGGTGCCTTTGCCTGATGGACAAAAACTTGTTGGATGCAAATGGGTGTTCAAGAAGAAATTTAGTACAAATGGCAGTGTTGAGAAGTATAAGGATAGATTGGTTGCGAAGGGGTACTCACAAGTGGAGGGAATTGATTATGGTGAAATTTTCTCTCCCATTGCAATGCTGACATCTATTCGGTTCCTAGTATCTCTTGCAGCAACTTATGATTTAGAAGTGGAGCAGATGGATGTGAAAACAACATTCCTTCACGGTGACTTGGAGGAAAAGATTTATATGTCACACCCATAGCATTACATAGAAAAAGGTAAAGAAAATTTGGTTTGCAAGTTAAAGAAGTCTTTGTATGGTTTGAAGCAATCTCCTAGGATGTGGTACATGAAATTTGATGCCTTTGTGTTGTCGATTGGATTTCTAAAGTTGAAATCAGATCATTGTGTGTATTACAAATTTGAGAATGATCGCATTCTCATTATTACATTATATGTTGATGATATGTTGTTAATTAGGAATGGTAAGAATATGATTTCTGATTTGAAGTCTCAATTGTCAACACAGTTTTAGATGAAAAACTTAGGGGTAGCTAGGTACATTCTGGGAATGGAAATCAGAAGAGACAGAGCAAACATAAAACTTTGGTTAAGCTAGAGTAAGTATGTGAAGACCATATTGGATAGATTTAGCATGGCAGATTGTAGACCATTGTCTATTCCTGTTTCTTTGGGGACAAAGTTATCTATTAATGATTGTCCAAAGTCTCCTTCCAAGACGGAGGATATGAGCAGAGTACCTTATGCTAGTGTTGTTGGTAGCTTGATGTATGCTATGGTCTGTACAAGACCAGACATTGTCCAAGTAGTGGGAGTCCTTAGTCAGTTTATGGCTAATCCTGGATGGGTACATTGGGATGCAGTAAAATAAGTGTTCAGATATTTGTGGGGTACTTTCAAGTATTCCCTATGTTATCATGGTCATCCTATAGGAGCTCTGCATTCTGTATGTATTCATGGATTTGTGGATTCTGATTGGGCAGGTGACATTGACAGTAGGAGATCCACCAGTGCTTATGTGTTTACTATATTCGGTGGTGCAATTAGTTGGATGAGTAAGCGGCAACCTGTGGTCACTTTGTCCATGATAGAAACTGAGTATATGGCAGCTACTCATGCTTGTAAGGAATCCATTTGGATTAAGAGGTAGTGTTCAGATATTGGTGTTGATGTAGGACATATTACTATTTGTTGTGACAGTCAGAGTGTGATTTGCTTAGCGAAGAATCTGACTTTCCATGCCAGAAAAAAGCATATTGATGTACAGTTTCATTTTGTGTGAGACATGGTAGAGGATGGGAAGGTTATATTGGAGAAAGTAGACACTTTGAAGAATGTTGCAGATGCATTAACGAAACCAGTGGGTACGGAGAAGTTCAGATGGTGTTTAGAGTATATGGGCCTCTTGGCCCCTGGCAGTTAAATTATGTAATTTATTTTAGCTCTTGCAAGGTGTTTGATAGGTGGAAGAATGTTGGGAATTAAGGTGTCTCAACCTTTGCAAATTCCTATCATTATTTATTTAATTGTATATTTATTTATTGCCTAATATTGTATTTACTTGCACATTCAGTTTGGTCACTTAGTTGAGGTGGCACAGTGACATGTCATCTTACATGGAATGTGACTTGGATGGTCAAGTCAAACCTACATGGATTTGGGTGTCCCATTTGAGGTGGTACTGTTATGCCATGTGTCAGCATCTTGTGGTATGTGGAAGAGGATATTCCATATGACAGAATCTATGACGCGTAAGAGCCAAGTTTGGAGATTCCTATGACAAGTGGTGACAAGTGTCAGTGAGTATCTTTGCATAAGGGAAAGGCATCTTTGGGCACCCAAGTTGGGCTATGACATGTTGTAAGAGGAATATGCTATATTTAGCATTGTATGATAGATTCTCTTACAACATTTAAGGTTGTTATGTTGGGAAAATCTATGACAACTGTAAGATGCGTAAGAGCATCCGTCATAGTCTATTTTTAGCCTTGGAGCACTCCATGTTGGGAAAGTCAAATCTGCATGTATGACAGATGTAAGAGATGCATTTATAGCTTGGACAAGTGTCCTTTGATGTGGGATAATGGCCATGTGGCCAAGGTGGATGCCTATCTGAAGAAGATTCCAAAATATGCCTTGTATCTCTATAAAATGCATGGTTTTGCAGTTGTATTTGCATAGTGTTTTTATAGGTGCTATTATGCTACCGGAATAACTCCAAAATTGACATTTGAAGACTCTTGGAAGAACTTGCATTGCAGGTGTATTGTAAACTGTTATTGTTTCAGATAATACATTGTGCAGGTTTTAGAGTGTGGGGTTTTTCACCTAAAAATGTTTTCCCCACGATACATCTTGTGTCTACTTCTCTCTATCTACATTCTTGTATTGTGTTTGCTGATGTAATATCTCTAATATATGTTTAATGTTGCTGCAATCGTAAGGGTTAAAATGAATTTGCATACCTCTCCCCTCATTAGATTAGTTTAGGAAGCGATTTCCGCACACCTAGCTTCCTTTCAGAAAGAAAATCTTTATGACCTTACCAATGAAAACATTGGGGTATGCTACAAATAGTTTACTATTTGAAAGGGTGGTTCAAACACTCAACTCCATTTTGTTATCTATGCTCACAAACTTCTTACTCGATGTGTCTGATGCAGAAGTATCTAAGTTCACAAGCAATCCTGCATCAACCAAAAATATCTCAAGTTTGTTTTCTGCTCAGTTCAGTTTTGTTGTGTTTCAGTTGGTTTTTGCTCATCTTCTTCAGGAAAAATTTCAAATTTGATTTGGTCAATTTAATGACATCACTATGTAGAAGGGCTAAATGGGTCTATGTAGTTCCAACTTGGCAAAGTTTGGAGTTGTTCTAGTGCAGTTTAAAGCATTTTGATGAAATTTACAGTTCATGAACTTAGCTTTTCATCAAAAGCACAAGTTCTTGAACTCTTCATTTCACCAATGGAGCTTGTCCACTTTCTTGTCGGTAATTTCCTAAGTTCATGAACTTGAACTTGTGTCGAAAGATGTTGTGGGAGGAGTTAATGGTTTTGCATAAACTATCTTTGGAGAGCTTAATGGGATTTCAAAAGTGTTTTGGAAAAAAGTGGAGTTCATGAACTCCTTTGCTTGCCAAAAAGTATTGTTTTGATGAATGGTCAAGTTCTTGAACCACTTCTTATGCCGAAAGATTTTCTCACACTCTACATTTTGATCATTTTCCAATTCTTGAACTATTGTTGTGGCTGAAAAGGGTTGTTGGTGAACCATACCTTTGCCTTTGCCAAAAGAAGCTTCCATCAAAGTATTTCGGTGAGTTCTTAAGTTTGTGAACTAACAAAATCACCGATGAAGAGTTCATTGGTGCACAAAAGGGCCAAATCACCGATACAGTTCAAAAGTTCCTCAAATTTGTAATTCACCGACGACGAGTTCACGAGTTCACTTGGACACTGATTCACCAATGAAGAGTTTTTTATAGTTCATCAGAGTGCCTATTCACCGAAATACAATATAGGAGAAGTTCAAAGGTTCATAATGGCATTAATTTGTTGAAGAAGAAGCGAAAGGCCTTATAAAGGAAAGTACAAAAGTTCAATAAATGGGCCAAATACCGAAAGTCTTAGTTTTAGTAGTTGTTATAGTTCTTGAACCGTTCAAAGTCCTGAAACATGTTTGGAATGCAATTCAATTTTGTGATGGTTAGTATGCTAGCAAGGCGGTTCAACTTCTTCATCAATGAAATATATAAGGAAGTATCTATTTTCTGGAGGGGTCTCTTGGCAAGTTTTGAAGCAGATGAGAGGGAGATAGCTGTCCAGAGAAGTGGTAGGGATTTGGAAGAGAATGTGAAGCTACCAAGAATGCTATGAGGTTGCCATGCACAGAGAAGTGAGGAATGAGTGCCAGGAATAGAAGGTACTACAGAGGGTAATGGTGGAATAAGTTTCCTATAAGGGAAAAGAGAGAGGGTGGTGATAGAAAAATTGGAAGATTGAGAACAAAGAATGAAGATAACTCTGCATAACAAAGTTCTGGAATGAGTTTCTAGAATCTTGTAGTTTGAAGCAAGAGAAACCATATGTGATTGTAATGTTGTAGATTTTATTTGTAAATAAATTGTATTTATTCTTGAGTTCAATAAAACAATATAAAATTTGTGCTTGTCATGTATTTGGCTTATGTTTTGTAGAAGTTTTGAGTTATTTATGGTAGGTTGTGAGAATTGACAACCCCATTAGGGTATCTTAGTCATTGACTATGTCACTACTTCATCTTGTTCATGTATTTGTTGGTTACATGATCCATCTCCTCAACTACTATAGTATCTTTGTCAATAGTGAATGCATTCCTTTTGCCTCTTGTTAAAGCCCCACCATGATGCCACCAAAATAGATTTCACAATAACTTACTCAAGACAAATCAAACTAATCTAAAAAAATTATTGTGACTTACTAGGGCCTAGATCTCACTTTGTCAAAAAATCTCTAAGAAATTCATTAATTTACAGCCTTGAGCACAAATTTTGTGGAAACCCTAATTTCATAAAAGCATCCTAAAATATATCCAAATGACCTCAAATCTAGATTTTAGCATCCACAATATGTCCTTGATCAACCCTCTAGAAATTAGAAAAAAATCATTGATTTGCAGCCTTGGGAGTGACTTTGGTGGAAACCCAAATTTCGTAATAACTCCTTCAAATATACTCTAAATAAGCTCAAATTTGGACTATAGTAGCTTCAATAAGGCCTTGAAAATCCCTCATAAAATTAATAAAAAATTTACCAAAGTAAGAGTGACATGTGCTTCACAATTTGACCTCTTCAGTCAAAAAATCACCTTGATTCTTGCCCTCCAAGTGCCAAGACCATCTTTTGATACCACTTGTAATGAAATATCTCACACAAGAGAAGAATATAATAGTAAATTTGCTACAAATACTTGATAATACTTGAGAATAATAATCCTCTTTAAGGGGGAAAACCTCTAAAAGTCTCCAAGAAGAACACAATTCACAATATAATAAACTAACTACTAGCTCCTAGATATACCTAATTTTTCCATGGCTACCATCTAGGATAAATTATATAGGTACCTAAATATAACACCTAGGATGACTTAATAATCTAAATAAGACTATAATATAATATTTATATAACTTAATTTAGAGTTAGCGTATCTACAAGCTAACTACTCATAACCTTATGCACACTATAGGATTAAGGGCATAGCAACTAGAATAACCAATTTGCTATCTGACTTAGCCAATCCTTTAATAAGATTAATGGAATTGTTTGTCCATACTATTATCTAAATTGGTAATGTTTGTAGAGAACCAAGACTATGGATAATTTCTCCTTTTTGTCATTGGGACATATTACATTCCACAATAAAAATTTTGATGTCATTTTTCATACCAACCCAAATGAAAGTGTGTCTTATTCTTTCATATATCTTTAAGAATTTGACATGCCCTATAGAAGGGGACACATGTAATCATTTTAAAAGTGGCGCTCAAAGAATAGGTAGAAAGAACAATTTTCCCTCTATAATTTTTGAGTTTCTACCACTCCAAGTGTATCTAGGATTAGTTGTGGAATTATTTGTTATCTATTAAAGAAGATTTTGAATTTATGCATTTACTAACATTACTATTGGACTATCTATAACCAACTTGAGTTGGGAAGGATAAATCACATAAGATCTCTAGTCATCAAATTTTGGGGGAATGGCATTAACCACCATAGTCTCCTTCTCATTCTTGTAGATAATTTCATAATCATAGCCTAATAATTTTGTGACATACTTTTGTTGTTCTAGGGAGGAGACATGTTGTTCTAAGAAGTAGTTAAGGCTATGATAACCTATTTTCATATACAAGTGTCATCCCACTAGATATGGCCTCTATTTACTAATAGCATGAAGAATGAATAGCATCTCCTTCTCATAAGTTGGTTTGACAAGATTTCTCTCAATTAGTTCCCTACTAGTAAAAGCTAGTGGCCACCCCTCCTACATTAATATGGCTTCAAAACCACTAGCCAAATAACCACTTTCAATGGTAAAAGGTTCATAAAAGTCTAATAGTGCAATTGCATGCATAGTGCACATAATATTCTTGAGGAAATTGAAAGTATTCTTTTCCACATTCAAGATCACACGAATGTATTCTTCTTTAACATGGAAATCAATGGGATGACATATTACCATATTTCTTGAAAATTTCTTATAATAGATGGTGAAACCCAAGAATCCCAAAATACTTTTGAGAGTTTTAGGTTTGTATCAATCCTTCATATCTTGAATTTTCTAGGGTCAATCATAAATCCTTCTGTTGAGATAATATACGCTAGATATTTAACATCTAGTTGACCAATAAAACACTTGGAATTTTTTGCACATAACTACTTTTCTAAAATAAGATGGGGGGTTTGATCAAGGTGAAGTAGGGTTTCCTCTCAAGTTTTGTTGTAGACAAGGACATTATTAAATAATACTAGAATGAATTCCTAATAAATGGCCAAAAAATATGATTCAAAAAGCTTTAGAATGTAGCTGGGGTATTAGTAAGGCCAAACAATATAACCAAAAATTCAAATTGGTCCTCATGAGTGTGGAAGGCAGTCTTAGGAATATCCTCTTCCTATAAGAGGATTTGGTGATATTTAGACTATAATAATATTTTGGAACTAAAGTGAGCCCTATGTAATTCATTGAGTAGTTAATCAATAATAGGAATTGGGAACTTATCCTATGATTTTGTTTAATTCTTAAAAATATACATATAAATACTATGAATCGTCCTTTTTCTAAATGAGTACCAAATAAGAGTAAGGGGTTGACACTAGGAAAATGATCTTGACCTGTAGTAATTATTACACTATCTATTCAATCTTAGTCTTTTACACAAAAGGGTAAAGGTATGACAAAACATTAGGTGACAAACTACCTAGAAATAACTAAATTGCATGATCACATGGGAAAACTAAGGGGGTAATCCATGTGGCTCTATAAAAACTAAGGAATGTTTTGTGAGAAGTGCATGCAACTTAGATGATTGATTTGAGGAACCTAATTCTAAGGATTATAGAGAAGGGTAGAAGCATAAAGATATGTTTCACTTGTGGGCAACTTGTAAATTTGTGAAATTGATTTTCATCAAAAAATGAAAGGAAGTTGAGATGACAGAAATGCTTTCTACACTAATCTATGAAGAGAGGTAATGTAGAGAGACAAAGATCTAACAATTCTAGATAATAAAATAACACGTGCATTAACATGCAAGTATCATGCAAGGACATGTAATGATATGCAACTCAGAAAACATAGTTGACAAGTTTTACCTTAGGAAAACCCTTTAAACAAAAAACCAACCGTCCAAAGTAGAACTAATTATATTATCAACAACTATAATGGTGACAATACAACTCCTTGCTCTAGCCTTCAAAGGAGAACATACAAATAAATATACTTTTGGAGAAATTTGGGAAACATAATGGTACCTACAAAACCTTCACACTAATACCTCCAACTTGAGCACTAAATAAATAGGCATGAGCAAAACCACAAACCATGAATGGTTTCTAAAACCATGTACTAGAAACCACTAGCTAATTCAGACAACCATATCCATGCACAAATCCTAACACCCAAATCAAGCTTAGTTAACTGATAGTAAATCAAAAACTACAACTACCAAACTTGGGTGCTCAAGTAGTCTTATCCTACCTTTTGCATAACCACTCCATGATTTTCTCCAAGTCCACTATTAATTCCCTCATCAATTTATTGAATTTTTGACAAGTCTTACACACCTTAAAAGTTATCATAGTTGTAATTAGCAACTTCAATGACACTAAGTGAGTCTTGAACTTGCCAAAATATAAACTACAAGTAACACCAAGTGGCACTCAAGTGGGATGCCCCAAAAAGGTGAGTGCAAACAATTAAATAAATACTTTGTACATTAGAATATTTCAAGGTGTGTTCCACCTATCCCAAAATGCTCCCACTTGTTGTATATCTTGTAAGAGAAAAAGGGAAACTACATCAAACTATGAACTATCTACTAGGGGTTGAGAGACCCATAAACTCACTACACCACTTGAACCTCCAAAATGCTAAACTTTTCAAGCATCATCTTCTTATCTTCCACCATATCATGAAGAAAATGATACTATACATCAGTGTTCTTCATTCATACATGAAAATTTGGGTTATTTTCCAAGATAATTGCACTCTAACTGTCATATCCAATATGAACTAGTCTAAGACTTAGCCCTACATCTACACAAAATCTCTAAATCTATATGGCCTCCTTATAGGCATGATTAGCTACCATATACTCTACCTCTATAGTGGACAAAGCAACTAGAACTTGCCACTTGCTCATATAGTTGAATGCACCACCAAATAGGTTAAAGACATAATTATTGGTAGATCTCCTTCTATCAACATCTCCTACCTAATTTGAGTCTAAAAATGCTAATATGCACTATCATACCATGAACTCCTTTTGTGATTAAATATCCTTTCTATTGAAGTCCCCCACTAGTAGTTAATGAAGTTCCCAGTGGCTATTGAAGTGATGCTGCTGACAAAGTCCATACTGACAAGGTCCATGCTGTTGAAGATGGAGTTGATGAAGATGCTTGATAAAAAATAGAGTAATCTATAGTACACCATATATATCTAAAAACAATCTTCACCATAGTGTAATGATCCTGATCCCTACAAATATTAGCCATGAAATGGCTCAATACTCACACTATTTGGGCAATATCTAGTCTAGTGTAGACCATAGCATACATAAACTACCAACTACACTAGCATAAGGAACATGAGACATATCCTCCATCCCACCAAGTGTAGATGGACACTACTCAAGTGATGTCCCCACTAAAATAGATACACTCACTAGTCTACTATCTACCATGTGTTAGGTCTCAAAAATGCAGGTTGTTAACCCTAAGAGGGTGCCAGGCTCTCTTGACGTTTTTGGCTAACTGACATGGGGTAGATATGGCTAAACCCCTTTCACTTCAGGCTCTACCGGACCTAGGCGGGTAAACCTCTAATTAATAAAGCAGATAAAAAGATGATCACTACTTTAATCAGAATTAATTTAACTATTGATAATGGCATAAATTATAAAACAGATAAAAAGATAGCAAGTTAATTCTAAATAATCTAACTTGTAATGCTAAAACAATAATTCAATCTACCTAAGTAAATCCAAAATGAAGTTGAATAAGTGATAATGAAAATACTAGACCAGTGCCTTATTTAATATAGAGTCAGTATGGTTATGAAATAAATAACTATTTGTTTGGTAGAAAATTTGAATTATCTGGCATGAAAGAAAAGGTATATAACTTGTACAACCCTGCAAGGAAATAGTTAGTATTCCATACTTACATATATCCAATTGACAAAATATTACCTGCATTCATCTAAAAGGACTTAATCCTTGCTTGAAGGAACCTATTAGAATGATACTGCAATTGTAACAGATTTATCAAAAAATTGGAAACAGAATACAAACCCTAACTATATGACTCTTCTTACAGATCCATGACAAGGTCTTCTAAGTTACTGTGATAAAATTAAAGGATTTAATTCTAAAAGCAGAAACCAATTAATCTTATCATACTATAACAGAAAATGTGCATAGACAATTTGAAGATATGCTTGTTAACTCAAATTGAATAACAGAGAAAAACTTTCAAAGGAGATAGTCATATAATTGAATAAATTTAACAGATAATTGATACCAAAATTTTGTAGTCACTGCTTCATTCTTATAGAATTGACTTCATCAGAGAATGCTTGCACATGATCTACCAGAAATAAAATATATTAAAAATGAACTAGCATTGCTGTTCAAATCTAATCTATAGTATCTCCTCCTCTATTCTGTAGTCTCTCCCTATAATCTAATATTCTCTATCTTCCCCCTTTCTCTGGTCTTGGCCATCTCTTATAAAGAGAGGCATACAAGCTTCAGACCAATTACAATGGTTGTGATGGTTGATAACCGAACAACAATATTAGTTCTAATAAAATAGATTTATGAAATTTAATACTGGCCACTAATCATCAAATGGATAACCATTTCAGGGTTGAAAAGTCTTTAACTACAGTTCTGCCCAATATCTGTCGAGGGTTTCTTCATTATTCCTAAAAAGACCAAATAAAACATTCATTAGTCTCAGATCAATTGATTAAAACAAATTTATTCATATATATTTACTCAATTGATTACTTCCCTCATCGACAATTTATCAGTTGCTTAAGATCCTCTTGCGGGTGTTTACATAACTTAATTGCCGCTATGTATATCCTGCAAAAACAAATATTTTATCTGTCAAAAAAATATCTTGATATTTTGGATTTTAATGTTGTTTTTTAGGGTTTCCTTTGTCGGTGTGACCTCACAGTCAGGTTGAAAAAACTTCCCGCCTTTTCGCTTTCCGTTTCTTTGTATATTCGATATGGTCATTGCAACATACAATCGCTATAATATACAAAGAGTTTTTAACATTTAACTTTTCCTTCACGTCCGGTTCTTGTACATCCTTTTGTATCTATAGCTTGTATCCTGAAGAATGTATGTTCGCTACATACAAAACATTTAATATACAAGCGCTTAACTCTTTTGAATAACCCTTTCGGTTCTGCCACTTGTATGTTATACATTTGTATATCAGCAATGTATGTCGGATAGGTACAAATCACAAACATACAATGGATGTTTCATCTTTAATAAACTTTTGGGGTCCGTGTTATGCATATCGCTTTTTATATGCATACACTTTTTATATAATCATGGACTTTATTGAATTTATGAAATGAATTGGAATTTTCTTCGGATCCACCAAATGCATGCATATACATACATCTCCGACATACATACATGGTCCCCACCAGATGTATACAATGTTTGAGTCTTTAGTTAAGTTTTGTATGTATGTATTCTTTGTATATCAGGTACGTATATACAAGCACCCAGACATGCAAAGATTTTTCCGTATTTAATTTCTCCTTGACATCCAGTTTGCTTTTTAGAATGTATCTTCGCTTGTATATGGGCTTGTATATCGAAGATATACATTGATATTATACAAGCGCAAATGTGCATGCCGTGGGACCCACTACTTGTATCCTTCATATGCAGTGCCCAATACATACAAATTTGATTGTATGTCTTTTCTAAACTCCCTGCTTTTATAAACCATGGTTCATTTATTTTTGACTCCGACTTGTATATGCATCCTCCAATATACATAGAGTCTCGATGCATCCCTTTAACCCGATTTAATTCTCTCCTAAGTTCCGCCTTGCATATGTGCCGCGATGTATAATCCGAAACATACATACAAGGCATAATACATACAACAACTATTCTTTATTTTATAAACATTTCGGTTCCAGCTTGCATAAAGTGCAATGCATATTTCCGATATACATTGAGTAGTGATGCATTGTTTATATCATTTTTTAATGTTCCCCGAAGTCCCGCAATGTATGTACCGATACATACAAATGCGAAATATACAAAGACTTATCATTATTTCACAATTATTTCATTTCCAGCTTATATGTGGGCATTGTATCTCGGCAATGTATGTATACCGAAAGCATACATATACAAGGCGTGGTACATACAACAAGTTAACTTTGTTTCATACTTTTTCAAATCCAAGATATGTATATTAGCTTTGTATAACTTGAAACATACAACAGTTTCACCATATTTGATAATATTTCAGTTTCGGGCAATGTATATTGTGTTGTATGTATCGCGTTGTATGTTGCGCTCTGCCAAACATACAAGCAATGGACCCAACAAAATATATACTTCAACTTTTAACCTCGTCAGGTCCACTTTGTATGTAGTATTAAAACGTTAGCCAAATGCATATAATTAAACGATGCATCAACCTGATGACTCCTTTATGCGACGATACCGTGACCCGATATACGAGGGACTTTGCACATGCATCATACAATGACAGAACATACAAACCACTTTGTATATGAGAGGCTTTGTATATACAAATGACTTTGTATATACAAACATACAAGCCCATACCACAATGTATTTTGTTAGAAACATACATAACTTACAAAATACAAGGAATTTTAAGATGGTTAAAAAAACAACCCTTATTTATTTTCGACAAGGAATTCACCTGTATTCAGTTTTGGTACTTAATGCTATTTTTCCTTTACTTTCAACATGGTTTGTAACTTTTCACTTCCTTGTTTACGGTTTATTTTTAATGAACACTTCAACTATGTTATACTAAGTCTTTGGGAATCAGGACAGATCAAATCCAAATATTTCTATCAGCTCAATTGTTAATTTCTGCTTGAAAACAACTGTGGATCTTTCTATATATGCTCTCCCACTGAAATCTTTGGATGATTAAAACTTAATATTTGCCAAAAAGTATCTTGGGAGTTTTAGTCCCAACACCATGCTAAACTAATACAACATAGACTCAACATACTTTCTCTAGCCCAACTAAATATTTTTATTTGCTCTATCTCTTTTGATCCATCCCTAAGATGAAATTAGAAACCCCCAAGTCTTTCATATCAAATTGTGGAGAAAGATAAGATTTCAAGTCCCTAATAACATCCTTACCATTACTAAGAAAATATATCATCTGCATACAATGTGATAACAAGGAAAGTATCACCATCATTTTTATAATACACATAGTGATATGATTTGGATCTCACAAATCCTAGTCCAAAACAAAAGAATAAAACTTTTGGTAGCACATTTTGGGTGATTATTTGAGACCATACAAAGATTTGTTCTATCTATGAACCATTGATTCCTAATCTTTTACAATGTAGTTCTTTGGCTACGCCATATGGATTTCTTCCTCCAGGTCACCATGTAGGAAAGTTGTCTTCATATCCATCTATTCTATCTTAAGATCATATGTTGTGTAAATAGATACAAATAACCTAATAGATGTCATCTTAGCTATTGGAGAAAAAGTATCACCAAACTCTATTCTTTCAACCTAGGAATATCCTCTTGTAACCAATCTTGCCTTCTACTTCTCAACACTACCATATAAACTAAATTTATTCTTGAAGACTCATTTGGAACCAACATGCCTCCTTCCTTTAGGAAACCAAATTAAGTTCCAAGTCTCATTCTTTTTCAACACAACCATCTTCTCATCCATGTTCAATTTTAAGACTTATTGTCATCTATCTCCATTACCTCTTTCATGGTTCAAGGCTCATCAATGCTAGTAATAAAAGCAAAAATGCATCTAAAATTAGGTAGGCTATACCTTTTTGGTTGCCTCCTATGCCAAGTGGACCT
Organism: Cunninghamia lanceolata; assembly: GCA_027924645.1. NCBI lineage: Eukaryota > Viridiplantae > Streptophyta > Pinopsida > Cupressales > Cupressaceae > Cunninghamia > Cunninghamia lanceolata. The sequence continues at coordinate 3,339,143 of BSBN01000774.1, forward strand.
TCTCAAAAGATGAAATTGAGGTTATACTTCTTCTTCCAAACTCTCTAAGCTCTCTAAACTATCCTCCTCATCTAGTCCAACTTGAACCTCTAGTTTATCATCTGGTTCAGCCATTTCGATCTTTGGTTGTAGCTACACTAAAAACTTTCCATCCCCATTTGGCTACTAAAGTGTAGAAGGTCTGGTCTCCCTAAAGATCACATTTGGATTGTAAAAAACTTTCCTAGCCACAAGATCCCAAAGCTTATACCCTTTCACACTAGCACCATAGACAATTAAGATACATTTGATAGCCTCATTATCCAACTTTCCACTTATCCTTAGTCACATGAGCATATGCCTCACAACCAAACACACAAAGATGCTAAAGTGAGGGATTTTTACCCATCCAAACCTCCATAGGGATTTTCTCAACAAGTGTTAATGTAGGAGACCTGTTAATCATGTAACATAATGTACTAACTACCTCTATGAAAAATTTATGTTCAAATTTGGCTCCACTAAGCATTCTCCTAACCATCTCCATCAAATTCCTATCGATATGTTCTACAATTCTATTTTCTAAGGGGTGTATCAATTTTTCTTATGTCTTTATATATGATTCTCCTTATAGGGTTTGTCAAACTCTATTGAGCAAAATTCTCCACCTTATCCATTCTCAACACCCTGATCCTTTTACCCATTTGGTTCTCCATAAGAGTCTTAAACTCTCTAAACTAACTAAAAACCTTAGATTTTCTAAAAACCTTAGATTTTCTCCTAAGAAAACAAACCCAAGTCCTCCTAGAATAATCATCAATAAATGATACACAATACATAGATTTTGATAAAGAAAGAACATCTATAGGACCAAATACATTAGAATGAATAAGAGCCAATATCCTATAAGATTTATGATAAATTGAGTAAAAATGAAAACCATTTTGTTTTCCATAAATGTAGTGTTCACAAAGGTCAAACTCAAGAGAAAAATCAACAAACCCCCTACATGTTTTTTTATTTTTCAAGGTTCATATGGGTAAAAGCACAAACCTGTGTCACACTTTTATAAAGGAATCTGTCAACACAAACAAAAAATTTCAACTTCGACCTCATAAAAGTGGCATTTATTTTTTGAATTTAAAAATGATGTAAACTAATGAAATGTAGAACTCATGATGAATTTTATTCTTGTAATTTTTCAAAAAATTTAAAAAATTATTTTGATATTTTTTTATTAATTTAAGAGCAGATTTTGAATTGCTAAAAATTTTAGGAAAAAGTGACGTCGAGTCCACGTCACAAACAAGAAAGCAAACAATATTATTTTTCCCTAATTTTTTTTCTCAAATAGATTAGTTCAATATCTAGTGTGTGGAAAAATATAGTTTTCAATACATGTTTTCCTTGTAATAACGTTTTAAAGTCAAACTTACTAGAATTTGATAGTTTTCATTCCACGTCAACTTTTGTATAAGTTTTTTATCATTTTCAAAAAACCAATTATACCCTTTTGGAGAGGACTCTTTCCTCCAGTGTACCATATACTTTTCAAAATATTTTTATGTGGTTATATATATATATATATATATATATATATATATATATATATATATATATATATATTTCTAATCAGTGCCATCTTTGATTATAGTAACCTACTTGCAATAATTTAAAACAAAAACATATTGAAACTAATCAAAAAATATATATACTTGGATTGTAGACTCAGAGATCTACAAAAGGGTATTTTTAATTTTTTGAAATAATCCATTTTGACTGAAGAAATATTTAGCCCAAGTTGAGAGTTTCAGAAAATTCTGAAAAAGGAGGAGGTGGCTACCAAGTAGGATGCCACATAGATAGTTTTGGGCAACTCGAACTCAAGTAATTTGGATTTTCCCGAGTTAAACTCGGGCGAGTTTGATTCACCTAAAACTATACTATTCCAGCATCTACGTGCCAATTGGGTCGGCCAATTTTTGTTTTGTTTTTTAAATTCAAACAATTTCATATAAATATAGGTTTATTTTTTCTTATTTTTTTCAATTCAAGCATTAGAAGAAAATACAAAAAGTAGTTTTTTTTGCAATAGAGGCTACAAATTATTTTTAAAATTTTTTTTCAATTCAAGCATTTGGAGAAAGCACACAAAAGTTTGGCAAAGGAGTTTTTTTGACAAGAGAGGCTACAAATTTTTAGGTACAATGATTCTCAACTTGTCATTGATTAATTTTAAAAGTTTATGAGTGTATTTTTTGTTCATATATATTGGTCTTGAATGATAGATTAAAACTATGTAGAAATTGAACTCCATGACTTATTTATTGGGATGTACATGCATACGTATGTGTGTGTAGGTGAATTAAAACAAACAATTTGTGATGGGGAATAAAAGAACTAGATTAGGGTTGTATGACCGAAAAAGAGATGAAAAAAAGGAAATAGGTGGAATTTGACTTTAGGATCATCTAGTCAAGAACAACCCATTGAAATTATTGATGAACAAGAACAAGAAGAAATTGGTACTAGTGATAGAAATTTTTTGTATGGAATGGAAAATATTATGGAGATGGATGAGGATTCTCTTTTCAAGAAGATTTCACCTAAACATATGTTACCTAAAAGAACAATAAAAGTTCACTCTAAAAGAATTTGGGATTTATTTTTTTGAAGATAAATCTCTAATTGAAAGAGCACAATTATGTGCAAAGTTATTTAGGTGAAAAGAAATGACCCCTGTTTTAGAGTTGTTAGGGGTTGATAATAAGAAAAAATCTTCAAATTTATTAAATTAGACAATAATTGAAAACTTCAAGAAGCATTGGATTGTATTAAAACCAAAAGTTGAGCTATTGATTTAAGTGTTGCACATAGAGCATTGATGACTATAATTTCTAGTAAAATATTATCACGTAGAAAACAAGTTCAAGCAATTTCCCAATTAGTAAATGTATTTAGGAGAATTGTTTAAAGATATATCAAGAAGAGAAATAGATTAGATGAAAAAATTTAAAAAGATTGGGTAAATATTTGTCGACTCCCTCGAAAAGATAGAATTTTAGAAGATGTAAAACAAAAAGTAATTGGATATTGGACCAACCACTCCCATGTTTCTTCCAATAGTTCAGGGATACTATACAAATAAAAGATGAAGATGGTACAAAAATCTCTCATCCAAAAAATTTTATAGATACAACACAAAGTGAACCTTTTAAAGCATTCAAGCAAGAATTTCCATAGGTGAAGATTTGTCAAAGGATGTTTGAGAGTTTACGACCATGTTTCATATGTATAAATAAAGTACGTGAGACTTGTTGTTGTCGAAATCATGTTGAATTTCATCTACACCTACAATCATATAAAAATATTATGACAATAGTTAATCCAAATGTAGTCATCCCTGGAAGTACAACACAATTTGTGAAGTCTATCTTATGTGAAAAATCAGAAGATTCAGAAGATTTCAATGTACAGTATATAAAAATACATGTACAGATTGTGAAAATTTGACGAAACTTTTAGTACCATTTGAGAATATTGATCATTCAATGCTAGTTGTTTGGAAGAGATTTGAATATGAGAAATACTCAATGAAATCAGAAGCTGAGTCGAAAAAAATTATTTTGAGAGAGAGTGAATTGCCCTACAATGAGTTTATGGACTCTAAATTTTGTAACATCATATATCCGCATATCCAACATTGTCATGGCACAAGATGGCAGGCTAAGCAATTTCATGACTCAAAGAATTGTTTTCCACTAGGTTGTATTCTCTCTATTGTAGATTTTTTTGAGAACTATACATTTAGTCCTCAAGATGAGATTCAAAGTCAATATTATCATTCAGCGCAAGTCACAATCTTTGTACAAGTTTGTTATAGACATACTGAGTTACTTGTAAATGGTGAAGAAAGTAACAAAGATGAACGAATTATCATCAAGGAGGTTCACTTTTATATCAGTGATGATACGGGTCATGATAGAAGCTATGTAGCACATTGTTTTGGAATGTTTTTTAAATATTTGAGACGACATGGCATATGTTCATTACAACACTAGATTTGGTTTGATGGATGTTCTTGTAAGTGTTGATTTTATTTTTATTTTTTATTTTTAATTTTAATTTTAAATTTAAATTTATAACTTTAAGACTTGAATCAGTGACTTATATACATATAGTTTTTAACTAATTTTTGGTTTTCAAATGGTTTTTTATATAACTAAATACATGACAATTTAAATCTATAAAAACATTTAATTGGTTAATGCAACAAGTGCTAGACATAACAAAAAAAATTTGTGGAATTTTTTTGAGAGTGGACATGGAAAAGGAAAGCACGATGGAGCAAGAGCATGTGTGAAGCGTGCACTTCACCATTATGAACTTGTAGGTAAATTTGTACCATACGGAATTTATGTAAATTTAAAATTGTTAAATACTTCACCTTGACATGAACTTGTAGGTAACACCATATGGAATGCAAATAAAATTGTTGAATGATGCAAAAGTCATTTTGGTGCCTGTGACTCAATATACAACAAATGTTATTTTTGGGAAGTTATTTAAGGTACATGCAAATTGAATATGTTATTTGAAAACTTTATTTAAATTCAAGTACATGAATTAATTGAATTTTTTAATACACAGATATGTGTTTACACAAGTCATGTAACTGGATGCTTGAAATTAAATAAATATTAAAGAAGTAAATAGAAGTTTAGTTTTAATTGGATGAGCTTGAATTTGTTCATACACAGATATTGATCAATCGAATCCTTATAATTGTCAAACAATTAATGGTATTAGAAGTTTGCATCAAGTCATGACTACAGGACATAGCAAGCCTCTTGCTATTCAAGTGAGAGAAAAATCTTGTTTTTGTGTTGACTACATTGAGAACAATGCAACTATTCTACAATGTGAGAATGTTATCTAAGATGGATATGTTTCACAATGGGAAATGAAACAAATAGTATCAATGCCTCCTTTTGAAGATAGTGACATTATAGATGTCTATGATCCTCTATATTCAGTTGATTACGAATATGTATCAGATTTAGTTGTTATAGGTAAATTTTAAATGTAAATTTAAATTAAATTTTAACTTACAAAATTTTGATTTATATTCTACCTAAGTCAAGAGTGATTATAAATATTTGAATGATTTACATTAAAACTAGATAATGTATAGACATGTTTACTTGTGGTGTGTACAAGAGATATTTTTGTTGTGGTTGTAGATCCTGACAATATAGAAGGTGTAGATTACTATCTACTAAGATGCACGCAACCAAAATCCAAATTGTTAGAATCAATGATAGATGGTGATGGATAATCTTATCCCATTGGATCAGTCATTGTTGAAATATTATCAATAAATAAAGATAGATAAAAATGGTATTATATTTATTGATTATATGCCAGGACAAAAGGTTCTATATTATGGTCACTTAGTTATAGCAACATGATTAAATTTGGAAACTTTACAAAAAAGAGGATGTGGCCAACAAAAGTGGAGGTTGTCTATTGAAGATCATGGAAAGATTTTAGAGATAATAAAATATAGAGAAGACCTAGATTATATGTACCAAGAGCTTTAAGTTACGTGGATGTTATAAGTTACATTATTGAAGAGCGAGTTGAACCAATCGATACATGGTATGAAGGTATGAACACTAGATAGATATATAAATTAATTAATTTTATTTCAAAATTTATGATTCTTGATAGTTATTTCCTTTCAAATTTTAATTTCAATGGTTCTTAATGAATTTTAGAATCAAACATGATCGAGAGCTACAAACTCTATTTTTATTTACATAGATTTTTGTTTTTGCAATCACGTAGTTGTTCAAAACGATTTCAAGTTATTGAACTTCATGTTGTGCAGGTATGATCTCTAAACTATATATAGTCTTTAATATAGGTAGATTAAAATGATGTATTTTGGGTGTCTTAGGTCTTAGGTGTCTTAGATATGTCTTAGGTGTCTTTAGGTCTTAGGCCTTAGGTTTAGGGTTTAGGGTTTTAGGTTTTAGGTGTCTTAGGTCTTAGATGTCTTAGTTGTCTTAGGTCTTAGGTGTCTTAGGTCTTAGGTGTCTAGGCACATCTTAGGTGTCTTAGATGTTTTAGGTCTTAGGTGTCTAGGGACGTCTTAGGTGTCTTATCTATGTCTTAGGTCTTAGGTGTCTTAGGTCTTTAAAGGTGTCTATATGTCTTAGGTGTCTTAGGTCTTATATGTCTTAGGTTTCTTAAGTCTTAGGTGCCTTAGGTCTTAGGTGAGGCCACATGAGCTTCCACCTTCATGTGGTTAGCCTTGTCAATACAGAATTTAAATATTTCTCAAAGCTAAGGGAAGTTCTTTTTTTGTATCTATCTAGATTTCATAATTTACATGTTCAAATGAGCTACTTAGGCCACAGCATTTTAAAGTTATGTTATTTCATCATGTGAGTTTGGTAGATCATTATATGTAAATTTATCAATTGAGTTCTTTTTTAACCTTTTTGTAGATCATTATCATTTAGGGGCCTCAAACTTAACAAGTCTACATTAGATATCTGTCTAGTTCATAATTTACATGTTCATTTAACATGTTCATAATTTACATGTTCAAATAAGCTACTTAGGCCACGACCTTTTAAGTTATGTTATTTCATCATGTGAGTTTGGTAGATCATTATATGTAAATTTATCAATTGAGTTCTTTTTTAATTTTTTTGTATCATTATCATTTAGGGGCCTCAAACTTAACAAGCTTACATTAGATATCTATCTAGTTCATAATTTACATTTTCATTTAATATGTTCATAATTTACATGTTCAAATGAGCTACTTAGGCCATGGCCTTTTAAAGTTATGTTATTTCATTATGTGAGTTTGGTAGATCATTATATGTAAATTTATCAATTGAGTTCTTTTTTAACTTTTTTGTATCATTATCATTTAGGGGCCTCAAACTTAACAAGCCTACATTAGATATCTATCTAGTTCATAATTTACATGTTCATTTAATATGTTCATAATTTACATGTTCAAATGAGCTACTTAGACCATGACCTTTTAAAGTTATGTTATTTCATCATGTGAGTTTGGTAGATCATTATATGTAAATTTATCAATTGAGTTCTTTTTTAACATTTTTGTATCATTATCATTTAGGGGCCTCAAACTTAACAAGCCTACATTAGATATCTATCTAGTTCATAATTTACATGTTCATTTAATATGTTCATACTTTACATGTTCATGTTCATAATTTACATGTTCATTTAATATGTTCATAATTTGTACATGTTCATTTAACTATGGTGACTACAACTTGCTTCAAATTTGATATTTACATATTCATTAGATTTGAACAATTCAAAGGTATACATTAGAAGCCACCATCAAGAATACTATTTAAGAATTGAGATATAATGTTATCATTTCATAACTTTATACTGAAATATGGATGTGCTTGATAGGTCTCTCTGGATAACTATCTTCTTGGAAGTAATGTTATAACTGTTAACTCTAATCAACAATTATGGCCATTTATTGTTTCTAAAGAAATGGATGAAGTAGTATAGATAAACTTTATGGTTGTAAAGCAAATGCTAAGAAGATTTGAATAATTCAAAGGTATACATTAGAAGCCATCATCAAGAATATTATATGAAAATTGAGATATAATGTTATAATTTCATAACTTTGTACTGACATGTGGATGTGCCTGATAGGTCTCTCTAGATAACTATCTTCTTGGAAGTAACTTTATAACTGTCAACTCTGATCAACAATCATGGCCATTTATTGTCTCTAAAGAAATGGATGAAGTAGTACAAATAAACTTTATGGTTCTAAAGTAAATGCAAGAAGATATTTTAGCATTTGCTTTACAACCATAAAGTTTATCTGTACTACTTCATCCATTTCTTTAGAAACAATAAATGGCCATGATTGTTGATCAGAGTTGACAGTTATAAAGTTACTTCCAAGAAGATAGTTATCCAGAGAGACCTATCAGGCACATCCACATGTCAGTACAAAGTTATGAAACTATAACATTACATCTCAATTGTTAAATAATATTCTTGATGGTGGCTTCCAATGTATACCTTTGAATTGTTCAAATCTTCTTAGCATTTACTTTACAACCATAAAGTTTATCTATACTACTTCATCCATTTCTTTAGAAATAATAAATGGCCATGATTGTTGATTAGAGTTGACAGTTATAAAGTTACTTCTAAGAAGATAGTTATCTAGAGAGACCTATCAGGCACATCCACATGTCAATACAAAGTTATGAAATTATAACATTACATCTCAATTCTTAAATAATATTCCTGATGGTAGCTTCCAACATACCTTTGAATTTATGAATTAATTTAAACAAGTAATGATTAAATAATTATTATAAATAATTAATTATAATGTTATTATATTAATTTATTGTAAATGCAAATGCTACTAGCATACAGGTATCTTTCTAAGAAAAATCTATGTAAATTTCATCATAAATAAACTCCATCATAAATATTTAATTATAATGTTATTATATTAATATTGCAAATGTAGATGCTACTAGCATACATGTATCTTTCTAAGAAAAATCTATGTAAATTTCATCATAAATACATTTCATCAAAAATCAATAATGTCCAAATGTGAATATATAAAACATGACGCATAATATAAAACATACATGACTCATAATTTAAGAACGTATCTAGATATTAAACATAAGTGTACATATATAATGTCTAAATGTAAATATAAAACATGCACGACTCATAAGAACATCTATAAAATATAATAACATGTGGCTCATAATGTCTAAATGTACAAATCTAAAACATGTGACTCATAATAACAACTCATAAATGTCTAGATAGATCTTAGCGAATGGATTGAACCTCGCTATGTCTCAAGCCCTGTCCTGATCCCTGACCCAAGCCCTACACATGAAACACCATAAAATTTTAAAAATATATATAGTTTTAATTTTAAATAAATAATTAATACTTGACAGATCTCTAAATTACCTGACATCTATGGTCTGGATCATGTAGAGGTTGAACATGCACAAGAGTCTAAATAGAAGCATGACCTGATCCTGGAACCTAGATATATGACATGTACATGTATATATCCATGTGTATTTAGTTAGAAAACTTGTACTTGATGTGTGTATGTAAAAAGTTAAAGATATATGTGTACTTAAATCAAGTATGTATGTGATATAGGTGGTTTCTAAATACCTCATGATGATGTCTAGGATCAACAACATACTGTAAATCTCCATATTTAGGTGGTAAAACATCAACATGTGTCTAGTACACATTCAATTAATACATGTACACACAATTTCAATCAATAGTTAGAGCTTGAACATATGCACGATTTAATTTAAAACTAAACTTATAATATATATATATATATATGAATTTAGATTGTAATTTTTAAATAAATTACCTCAACTGTAGCATCGAGGACCCTTCCAATCCCACTGAGCTTAGAAGAATGGAGGGAGAACGAGAGATGTGTAGATGGTACAACCTTAGTTCCAAAAATAAGCCTGCTATACTCACCTCCTACAATATCAGGTGTAGTAACCTTAACCTGATCTAGAACATGGTAAGAGGTGGAGCCTATAGGACCAACTAGAACATCTTGATGTCCCCCCAAACCCTGTGAATCTGCCTCACCATGGCTCCTTTGTCTACCAAAATATTGCCTAACATGTGTGGATTACCATCAAGTGGGATCCCATACTCATCGCTGATGAACTAGTATGCATCTAATAAATCACTGGCAAGGAATCTAGTCATATTATGCAAAGTAGTCTCTCCACTAATTTGTGCCACATCATGTGGCGATGGTATATCAGCATGAATGTAACAATCAGAGTTGGTCAATGTGGCCTCAATGGGAGGAATGCGATTCCATGGACATAACAAATATCTGCCAACATGATTAGATGACAACTGACCAACCTCACTGGTAATAGTCATGAGGCTCTCAAAAATCTTGCATCTCGAGGGGTTCAGCGCTAGTTGTGCAGCTTCTCCTAGTTCCACATGTTTTGGAAGAACCAAAAGGTGTGGACCAACTAAGAACCTCTTGTTCACAGGAGGTGGAAACCCTACTCATCTATACTCAACTTTGTTTGCAAGCCTCCCTCTCCCCTGTCCAACATGTTTAGGAAAAGATGTATAATCGACAGATAAATGTAAATGGAACCCTGAATATAATTGTTTGCAAAAATACAATGGCAACTCATCATTGTTAGGCCATTTGTGATGTGCTACCAAAAATCTAGGATAGATAAAAGGACCCACAATTGGATCCACACACTTGGTGGGGGAATAGCCTCTCACTCTATCTCATCCCCTATAAGATGGGAATATGCTGAGAACATTATCTATTGAAACTAGCCAAGAAACAGATGACCATTTCTCATGGCCACAAACACTCTGAGAAGGTGATGCATAAAACATGTCAACACTAATGTGATCGTAAGGGTTGAATGATCAAATGACATCGATCACATGTGTGATATCCTCTCGGATTGTAACCAACTTGTCTCTATTTGATAGGTTTGATGTGTTATGTATTGTTTGTTCAAGTTCACTCAAAGCATTTTCAAACCTCTCAATAGTCTTAGCATATAAAGTAGAACTATCGCTAGTGTCAGGATGATCAGACTGATGTGAAGTTTGATCATCCATGTGTCAAAATATCTGTAGCATGATAATTAAAATGTAATTTAATTTAAAAAATTTAATAATTAATTAAATTGAAACTAAAATAAATTTAATTTCAAAGTTTGAAACCAAATCTAATTTAACAAATATAAATATAAATGGAAGAAGTAAAAATTAACTTAAATTTAAATGAAGTAAAACACTTCTAAATCATAGACAATGTGTAAACTAAAAGGCATCTACTCCAAACTTGAGGATGAGGAGCATGTTTGACATAAAAGTAAATTGGAATGAAAGACAACATAACATCATAATTTTTAATAGTCCAAATAATTATGATCAATGCATAAATTAAATATGTTGGAGACAATTTACCAAGAACCAACTTCTATCACCTTTCTTAATTTGACAATACAACACATAACCCATTATATACATTATGACATAAATAAACAAGTTAAACTAAATTCTAATTTATATATAAAACAATATAATTTCTTCATTGATTACCTATTGAGCACATAAGTTTGTAAATATTAATATACATTCTAATAAGAGTCTAACCCATGTCAAAAAAAAACTATGTTATAAGTAATTGAGTCTTACACAAGCCACACAAGAAGGAAGTCTACATGTAGCACTAACTCTTGCTATATCATGATCAACTCTCTTTAATCTAGGTAATAAATACTCATTTGATCTTATTTTCACTATTGTTGTTCTTCTACTATCGTCCACATCATATCACATCATTTTTTCCTTATTGTTGATCTTTTAATTACTATTTCATATATCCTCTTCCCCTTGGGGAGAAATTATCTATTCTTCTCTTGGAGGCATCATCTATTGTACCCTCTCTCTATATATATCTATATCATGTACTATGAGCATTCAACATCTACATGCCTTTACCTCTTCATTGATTACAACTTTTTCTCTTCTCTTATGTTCACATCATTAGCTTCTCACTAGGGGCATCTCATCATTATCCCACATTACCTCAATTACATGTTACCTTCTCCTTATATCACTATATTTTCTCACAGCTTAGTTATCCCTTGGACCACATAACACTCATCTATCATATATATTTCCACTTGGGGGAATCTTAGTTTTTCCATCATTAGGAGAATCACCTACATGTTCTTCTCTTTTCTCTATTATCCTATCATCACATATACCTTGTCATATTATCTTTCTCCCCCTTATCATCTACCTTAAATTGACTAGCTCTACTCTTTCACCAATAAATTCAAGGGGGGCATTGTCCTCTACATTAATTACATCATGATGATTTCATTTTTGGGGTAGAATTACCTTGTTTTACTCGGTCCACATGTCTTTTTACCTCCTTGTTTAGCACCTAGGTCCCCATTCTTACATTATTCATGCTAGATGATCATTCCGATGCAAAATTGCCCGAACCCATTGTAATTTGGGAATAAGGGGCCCATGTTTTACCTTATCCCAGACCCAAAAGGAGCCCTAAGACTTGGGCTCCACCGCCTAATTCTCTCCTAATTGGTTAGGGCAAAATCAAGTGTATGTCAATCTGATACCTTTCAAAATATTTCTCTTTGTCAGCTCTTTTGGTTTAATTTCACGATTATGAGCGGGAAAGCATATATAAGTGTGTTTTTGAGTTCATTTTTAAGTAAGATAGAGAGCTAACTTATGATATTGAAGAAAAGAAAGAAAGAGCATTCATTGTGATTCTAGAGCAGAGTTGTGTGTTGTTATTGTGTGTTTGTTGCAAGCATGAAGCTATCATCTATCCACTTTAGGGTTTGAAGGATCTTCATTACTCTAAGGGATCATCACATAGGTGATATCATTATTGTTTATCATCATTTTTATCATTGTTTTCAGCCTCTACCCTCATGAGGGCACACACTCTTTATCAAACAATGGTATTGGGAAGCTTGAATGCTATCCCAATATTTGACTAAGGTAGGTCCCTAAACACCATAACCCCAAAACTCCTTCTTATCTTCTTGTGTGTAGGTTATAGGAGCGAGATCCAAATAATATGAAGATACATGAAGATGGAGTGAAGATCAGGGTTTTAGGATCTAAAAGTTGTTACAGAATATTCCTTTATCTAGGACTTGGATGGTGGTGCCCTAGTCTTTCTACCCTTTTAGACTCTAGATCTGGCATCAGGGCAGCTTCTGCAACATCTTTCCAATTGACTATTTCAGTAGATTCTTCCAACCAGGACTTGGGCGGTCCCAAAATAGTCCTTCAACACCTCTACTTCTGGGAGATAAGTGTTATCATCTTCTTGATCATCCCAGTGCAATTGGTTTCTAGATTTCTATTGTACTTTCTCTATTATAAGTTGATCTTTGTTAAACTAGGGTTTCATGCATTGTTAACCTAGGGTTTGATAGAAAGACTAAATTAAATCTGACTCCTCTATAGCATACATGAGCAAAAGACCTGTAGTTGATTCCACCTTCATTTGGTAGTGATTTGGCTTGGTCTTGCCCTTGAATGTTATATGGAAAAGGGTTTGATCTAGTGTGCATCCTAGTTGTCATCATTCACCTTTTTCATACTAAACATTTTGGTGAACCCATAGCTTCAAGCATTTGCACCTTGTTGATTGTTCAAATCAGATCTTGCATTGATTTATTACACATTTCTCATTATTCATTTGAAAATTTTGTATCATTTCACATCATAGATTTAAAAATTCATACATATGTAATTACACATTGTATATTTCAACATAGGAAGTTTGACATCTCTTTCACATTTCTTTACAAGAAATCTTAAAGTTATCTATATTGCCTTTTTGTGCAACACTTTTAACATCATGATCACTTCATTTGTAGTGACACTAGTGTGTTTTTTATCTTTGCAAAAACTTCAAAAACCCAGTTTCCTCAATCTAGTGACTTGGTGTACAAAAGTCTCTCATATTGGTGGTACTTGATAAATGAATAGTTCTGATTATACATTGTTATTCCATATCACATTATCATTTCATTATGGATGCTTCTTGTTATTCATCTTTGGAATCTTTGTTTGCATACATTATAGACTTTGAAACTTTTGCAAAATTCACTAATATGCATCCTCATGTTTTAGATCAAATAGCATCCATGTATGATATTGATGTATCTATGCGTTTCATATAGGAAATCCTTTGTTATATATCTAATTTTGATGGCTTCACAACTCTCATGGGCATGTATCCTTTGATATTAGAAGATCTCACTGAGTTCATCTCCATGAATAGTCATGAGAAAGATGATCATGGTGGTTCTTCTTTTACTTCTACTACAAGTCATGATAATTCCATGGATCTACTCTCTAATACATGTGATGGTGACCTAGCTTTGCCTATTTCACCCCATGATTTGAATCCCTCTCCCAAAAGTGTTCCCACTTATGAGGACATTTTGGCACAAGTGGATGAAACCATTGACACATCCCTGAACATCACCATACCCTCCCTTCATTCTAATACTCTCGCCTCAAAGTATGAAGCATTAGTGAATGGAGAACCTCCCCTTATGAAGGATCATCCATGTATAGATAATGGGCATTCATCTAATAATCATAAATCTTTTATTAATAACATAATACATGCAGCTTCTATGGCTCATCCTATGGATCTCCTACCTTTGATCGAATGTTCAAGTACATTGGATATCACTAAGGAAGTGAAGACCCTTGATCTTCCTCCTTTGGTTGAATGTCCATGCACCTTGGATATCTCTAAAGATGTGAAGACCATGGATAATTCTCCTTTGGTTGCATATTCAAACCCCTTGGACATCACTAAAGATACAATCATCAACAATTCTCTTAACAACACTTTACCTTCCCTTCATTCTAATGCTCTCCCTTCAAAAGATGAAGCATTGGTAGATGAAGAAAGGTCTCTCACATTAAATCCTTTGGGGATGGATATTGAGCTTAATCAAAGTGAAAACAAAGTTAATTCAATCATCATTAATAGACTTATTCCACCCACTAAGGGGATATCGGATAAGTGTACTAATGTTCCTAAAATCATTGTGCATGAGGCATCTAATGCACCTCCTCACTTCAAACCCATGATCATGGTCCAAGGTAGTCTAACACCACCTCAACCAAAAGGAAAGGGACTTTTTTGCCAAGGTTCCTCCTCCGCCATCCTTACAAGGATCGGGAGAAAACCTTCAAGAGAAAAGTTATCTATCACAAAATCATAAAATTAATTTTGCACTAGCTTCCTCTTCAGAAATGTCAAAGAATGTGGAAAATCATGAACCCTTGATGGTAAACAAAGATGAAGATCAAGACTGGGAAGAAGATGATGTGATTAAGGATAACAGCTAGTAGGTAAGTATTTCTCCCTCATTGAGCCACAGTTGATGTAAAACTTCTTTGAGTTACTCTCAAGGATGGCCTCCTCCTAGGCATTTATGTTGTGTTGTGTTCCCCCGTGTAGTGTTAAATGTTTGTTTAGGTTTGGAAGCCTTGGATGACCCTTGATACTCTTGTAAGGTCAAGGATACAAGGAGATTGCCTCCGTTGTGACATTCCTTCTATTTTTTTCTCCATTATCTACTCTCCTCTCTTGTTGCAATTGTTGTGTGTGGTGCCTTGGGGGCATCTTCCCACATTGTGACCCTAAGTCACTTTTGTCCCCTCTCATTTTTTGTGATTTCATTCTTCCATTGTACTTGTGGATCTACTAGTCGGTGGATGACGACAACAAATATACACTTCTGATAAGGGCCATGTGTCCCTAACAAGAAAATAAAATGGACCTAGTCCATATATGAAGATGGGGGTAATTTGTTACCTGATGATTGACTAGTAGAATCACTTTGTGTTGTGATGTGATCATGTATCATATTGTGAAATTCTTGTAACAAGCCTATGTAATACTCTAAATCTGCTTCTATGTAGTTTGAATTACTTTTGTCTGACCTTATAGCTACACTCAATTTTGAGATACGTGAACTATAACCTCATGGATATACTCATCTCTGAACTCGTAAGTATAGCCTTGGTTTATTTTAGTAGCATCTTGCCTTATTTCTGTATCAGTTTCATGATTTGGTTATTATCTTAGCTTAGACTTTCTAACCAAAGCTTATTATTGATCAATAGTTATTAGCAAATGATATTATATTGTGATTGTTGGAAACAATTCAGTGATTGTAAGCACATGTCACTTTAGGGCATGGGCTTTGCGAAAGATCTTGTTCCCTCGCATGTTTTCAACCTTAACTTAAATGTGATTTCTACCGGCAAGTGAGAGAAACCACTTTAATGTGGGGGCATACATTGTGGTAAATGCTTGGATATTTTAGACATTGTGATAAATTATGTTGCGCACACTTCCTTTTCACCATAAGGCATCTCTACGATACAGGTGGGGTTGTGTACTTTGTTGTGTGTTTGCAATCCCTTTTGCAGAAGGCGGTATGATGTATACCCTTGAGTAGGTTGCACATTCTTTTAAAAAATCCCTTCTATGGAAGGCAGGATGACGTATACCCTTGAGTAGGTTGCGCATCCTTTTAGAAAAAACCCTTTCGCAGAAGGTAGGATAATGTATACCCTTAAGTAGGTTGCACATCCTTTTGAAAAATTTCTCTGCAGAGGCAAGGTTGGATCTTGAGTTATTCACCCTTAAGCATGTCTTTGGCAGTTGTGGTAGTGTAGCTCAACCATCAAGTGTGTTTGGCATGTCTTAGATGGTAGAGCATAGCGATGAGCTCCTCCCTGTCACCCATGTATGCTTTGTATAAGACGTATAGTGTGTCGATGACACACTCTATAGCACTTGTGTATTCTGTGTGTATTTCGTGTGTTTTTCATGTGTCTTGTGTGTTTTGTGGAGGCGCATGGTGCAGGGCACCTAGGAGTAGTCTGACACCTCAAGCATTTTTGATGCATTTTGATAAGTTATGTTTTGATTTGATTGTATGTGTTGTAATAATGCTTTAGCCATGTTTGTATGGTCCTTTTTGTGTGGTCAAGATGATTGAGGTGACCCTATAAACCTCAATCATGCTTAGTCCACTTGGATCCTTGTTGTGCCAATCAGGCCTAGAAGGTCTAAAGGATTGGTTTTTGAGTTTTTTTTTTTATTGTTTGTGTGTTTTATCATGTTTTGGGAGTATGGAGGATGGTTTGATTCCTTTGGACAAGCTAAACCATAGTGTTAATGCAAAAATACCATAGTGTCAAATATTGTCAATGTATTATGACACATTGGGTGATTGCAACTCATTTTGGATAGTTCAAACTGATTTTGCAAGTTGCATATCGAATTGGATGGGTTAATATGGTAAACATCTTGCTCCAGTACGAGGGAGGAAGTTTTTGTACGAAATTTGTGCACAAAAATCAAAGAAACTAACTATTTTTCTGCATTTTCACTGTTGTACGGCCTATACGGATTTTCTAGGGGTGCAAATGTACTTTTTTTGAAAGTGCTTGGAGTCAGGGTTCATATGAATCTGGTTTGAGGTCTTGAAGTGGTCGGCATCAGGAGATATTGATTTTTCTTTCAAAACAGGTCTAGAAACCCTGTTTTCTAGGGCAGCCACAGAAATCCGGCCCTAGAATGCATTCCCACCGGTGAAAATTCACAAAAACTAGTGGAATGTAGGATAGGGATATGTACTATAAGATTCCAAAAGCTTTTTGTCAGGAAATGCAGTCTTCTATTTTTAATTTGATGCCCTAGGTCAAGTATTACCATGTATTTGGCCTGTTTTATGCTATTTGCTGTTGTAGGTGACAGAATCCAGACAAGGTGAACAAAAGAATGATGGTTTTGTGTTGTAGGGACCTAGTAGAGACATTCTAAATTCCTGCCCCTGACCTATGAACCCAATTTGAACCATTTGCTTTGTAACCCAGGCCTAAAGTGATCAATTAGGCCTAGAGATGTAGTGGGGGTTTTGAACTGCTGGAGTAGAGTTGGGATTGGAGATTTGGAGGTTTGTTAGAGTCCCATAGAGGGTATCCAAAATCACCATTTGTTTGCCTAGTCCTTTGGGGTTTTGTCATTTGTTGTGAAGAAAACTAGTTTTGGAGGGCTAGTAGCCTCACTAGGCCTAGTCAAGGTTAGAGAGTTGAATGAAGTTGGTGATCAAACCAAGTGTTGGTAAGGTGTTTTTAGACCTGCATGAAGGTGTAGACATAGCCTTGAGAGTTGGACAAGAGTCTAAGTAACAAATCCTTCATTTACCCTTGAATGTGCCTTTGATTGTGTTGGATTGAAGAAGTGAAGTGGGTGAGTGGGCTAAGGAGAACAAACTTTCTTTGTGTTGTGCTTCCCTTGTGCCACCTTTGCATCAGGTGGTATCAGAGCCATCAAAGAGATGGGAGATAGAGAAGAAGAGGAGGAAGTCCCTTCAAGAGTGACTAATGCTGAGTTGGCAAAGATAGTGAGAGAGCAAGCAGCCAAGAACAAAAGGATGGAGGCTGAGACAGAAAAGTTGAAGAAAGAAAAAGACAAGAAGAAGAAGCCAGAGGTCATCTTGGATTCAGATGAAGAGGATCAAGATGAGGAAGAAGAAGTGCTAATTAAAGAGCCACAAGGAGGCATGTCAGAGAGACAATTCCTAGATGCACTTGGAAAGTTGAGTAGGAAGGACACTAAGGCAGACTTACCTATGTTTCTTAGTAAGATGAATCCAGAGGATTGCCTTGATTGGATTGAGGCAATGGAGAACTATTTTGAATGTGAAGAAGTGGTAGAAAATCAGAAATTGAAGATTGCCAAATCAAGAATGAAAGGGCCAGCCTTGAGTTGGTGGAATTTTATTCAAAATGAGAGGATAGAAGATGATAGGAATCCTATCTCTACATGGAGGAAGATGGTACTTGAAATCAAGAAGCAATTTGTCCTTGAGGATTATGAAGTCAACTTGAACAAGAAGTTGCACAACTTGAGACAGAAGGACATGGATGTGAGCACCTACATAGAGGAGTTTCACAAGATGACATTGAAAGCCAATATGCTTGAGAATGAAAAACAGAAGCTTGCAAGGTATCTCAATGGCCTTAAGTTCTCCATTCAAGATGAATTAACTCTCTTTAACCTGGAGACAGTCCATAAGTGCTTCCAAATGACACTGAGGATTGAGGATAAGTAGAGAAGAAAAGGGGATTTTGGTAGCAGCAGTAGAGGTAGAGGAAATCAGAACTTTAGGGGTAGGGGCAGATTCCAAAACAGAGATAATTTCTCTAGACTCCAAGGTGGCGGATCACAAGAAGGTAGCCAAGGGCAGGTTGATAAAAATAGTGCAAATCAGGGTCATTTTAGAGGGAGAGGTAATTGTAGAGGTAGAAGTGGGGGTAGAGGTCCCAATGTGTTTACTGGAAGGTGTTTCTCTTGCAATCAGATTGGACATCAGTCCTTTAGGTGCCCAGAGAAAATGGGAAGCACTGCTGCAAATCAGAAAGAAAGAAGAGTACAACTCCTTCAAGAAGAGGACTGTCAAAGCACCACAAGTTACCAAATAGCCTCTTCCAAGTCTGCAGCACCTGAGAGTGGATAATGCATCATGTTCAACAGGTCACTCATCATGCCAGCCACCAAGGAGCAGCCCCAAAGAAACAACTTGTTCAAAACCACTTGCAAGGTGAAAGGAAAAGTTTGCAAGGTAATAGTAGATTCAGGTTCCTCTAAAAATTTGGCTTCTAATGAAATGGTGACTAAGTTAGGATTGGAAAGAATGCCTCATCCTAACCCCTATAGAGTCTTTTGGCTAACCAAGGAACAACAAATTGTGGTGAAAGAGAAATGTTGGGTTGAATTCAAGATAGGTGAATATCATGATAAGGTTCGTTGTGAGATAGTGGATATGGATGCCTGCCACCTTCTTCTTGGAAGGCCTTGGTAACATGACACAAGTGCCCAACATGATGGTAAGAACAATGTGACTCATTTGTCCAAAAATGGTGAAAAGTTTACAATGACTCCTTTGATTGATGATTGCAAAGAGAAAGTCATTTCTAGTTCAGTTATGTTGGTAGGTGAAAAAGAGTTTTTGGCTAACCTCAAGGAAGAGAAAGTGCCATGTTTTGCAGTAGTCATCAAGCCCAAGGATGTGAATCCCAAGAAGGTCAAAGTGCAGCAACCTCTTAGGAGGATTGGACTAAAGGAAGTGGAAGAACTATTGGAGAGGTTTCAGGATGTGATAGCCGATGAAGGCAAGGATGCCCTTCCAACAAAGAGGGAGATTAGTCATTGCATTGATCACATCCCTGGATCCACCCTACCAAACCAAGCAGCATACAAGTTGACCCCAGAGCAAAATGCTAAAGTGGCAAGACAAATCCAAGACTTATTGGATAGAGGACTTATCAGGAGGAGTATTAGTCCATGTGCAGTACCTGTAGTACTTGCACCCAAGAAGGAAGGAACATGGAGACTATGCACTGATTCCAGGGCCATCAACAAGATTACTATCAGGTATAGATTTCCAATGCCTAGAATAGAAGATTTAATGGATTGCTTGGGTAGGGCTAAGTATTTTACCAAGATAGATCTAAAAAGTGGTTATCACCAAATCAGGATAAGGGAGGGGGATGAGTGGAAAACCGCCTTCAAAACCAATGAAGGACTATTTGAATGGGTTGTCATGCCTTTTTGGCTTGTCAAATGCACCAAGCACCTTCATGAGATTGATGAATGAAGTGCTAAAACCTTTCCTTAACAAGTTTATTGTTGTATATTTGGATTATATACTGATTTTTAGTGACAGCAAGGAAGACCACATAAGGCATATCCATCAAGTGCTCAGAAGGCTTCAAGAGGAGAAGTTGAGAATCAATCTTGACAAATGTGTCTTCCTACAAGAAGAGTTGATATTTTTGGGGTTTGTCATCTCCAAGGGCAGCCTAAAAATGGATCCAAGTAAGGTTGCAGCCATTCTTAATTGGCCAACACCTACAACAGCCTCGGAGGTAAGGAGTTTCCATGGTTTGTGTAGCTTTTATAGAAAGTTCATTAGAGGGTTTAGTGGCATTTGTGCTCCACTTGTTGACACCATAAAAGGGGGAAAGAAATGTGTATTTGTGTGGACAAATGAGGCCACTCAAGCCTTTGAACTATTAAAGAAAAAAATTTCAGAAAAACCAGTCCTAGTGCTACCTAATTTTGACAAGGTCTTTGTGGTAGAGTGTGATGCAAGTAAGAGGGCTGTTGGGGGAGTCTTAAGTCAAGATGGGAGGCCTATAGCATTCTTTAGTGAGAAGTTAAATGAGGCAAAACAAAACTACTCCACCTATGATCTAGAGTTATATGCCATGGTTCAGTCATTAAGGAAATGGAGACACTACTTATTGCCAAAGGAATTTATAGTTTTTACTGATAACCATGCATTAAGCTTCTTGAACAGATAGCAAAAGTTGAATCACAGAGATGTCAAGTGGATGGAGTACATCCAAGCATACACCTTCTCCATAAAACATAAGAAAGGAGTGGCCAATAAGGTAGCCGATGCCTTAAGTAGGAGGAATCTTGTTGTGCATACCATACAGCTGGAAAGTACAGGTATTCAAGCCATCAAAGACTAGTATGCAGCAGATGAGGACTTCAAAGAACCATACCTCTCTTGCAAGGCCATGATAGGAAGGTATAATACTGATTTTTCTGATTTTTTGTTGCAAGTTGGATATCTTTTCAAGGGTAGCATGTTGTGTATCCCAAGAGGGTCTGTTAGAGAGAATATAATAAAGGAAAAGCACTGTGGCAGCATGTCAAGCCACTTTGGCATTGATAAGACCCTAGAATCGGTTAGGAGGTACTATTTTTGGCCAAAATTGCCAACCAGTGTAAGGAAGTTTGTTGAAACTTGTCAAATTTGCAAAAGAGCAAAGGGGCATACATCAAATGCAGGTTTATAGACTCCTCTACCTATTCCTTCAAAGCCTTGGGATTCCATAAGCATGGACTTTGTACTTGGTTTGCCTAGGACAAAGAATGGGTATGACAACATTTTTGTGGTTGTAGATAGGTTCTCAAAAATGGCTCACTTCATCCCATGTAAAACCACACATGATGTCTCACACATAGTAGGTCTTTTCTTCAAAGAAATAGTCAGGTTACATGGTTTACCTTTGTCCATAATCTCAGATAGAGACCCCAAGTTCATAGGACACTTCTGGAGGACACTGTGGAAGAGACTAGGTACAAACTTGTCATTATCATCTGCCTATCACCCTCAGTCTAATGGACAAATAGAGGTGATTAATAGGTCACTTGGCAACATTCTAAGATGCCTAACAAAGGAGCAGGGTGCTAGTTGGGATTCAATTTTGGCTCAGGCAGAGTTCTCATACAATGACACTGTCAATAGAAGCACCGGCCTGTCTCCTTTCCAAATTGTTTATGGCACTCACCCAAGGGGTATTTTGGAACTTAGGGAGGTTAAAGGACTAGAAAATAGTAGTGCCTTGGCTGAAGACTTCATTCAAGTCATGAAATATGTCCATGAACAAGTACAATAGAAATTATTGTCCACTTCACAAAAGTACAAACAGTTTGCTGACAGGAAAAGAAGGGATTTGCAGTTCAAGGAAGGTGATTTGGTAATGGTCCATCTAAAGAAGGAGAAGCTCCCTACAGGTAAACATACCAAGCTACTCATGAAGAAGATTGGGCCTTGTGAAGTGCTCAAGAAATGTGGAGAAAATCCATATAAAATTAGACTTTCGGATGACATTGCTTTGTCTCTAATTTTTAATGTTTCAGACCTTTATCCCTATAAAGCATCTGATCCTCATACTGCTATTGAAGAAGATCAAACTGATCAGACACTCCAGGAACTCATTCCTTCCTCTCCAAATCAGATTGGGTGCATTTTGGACAAGAGGATTACAAAACAAACTAGAAGGCACACCTATCATGACTATTTGGTGAAGTGGCTAAACAAACCTCAAGAGGATGCCACTTGGATGAGCAGAGCAGACATTGAGAAGGTAGGTTTCACATTTGATAGCATTCCAACTCAAGAGACTTGAGTTCTCTTTGATAGTGGGTGTATGGTGCAGGGCACCTAGGAGCAGTCTGACACCTCAAGCATTTTTTATGCATTTTGATAAGCTATGTTTTGTTTTGATTGTATGTGTTGTAATAAGGATTTAGCCATGTTTGTATGGTCCTTTTTGTGTGGTCAAGATGATTGAGGTGACCCTATAAACCTCAATCATGCTTAGTCCACTTGGATCCTTGTTGTGCCAATCAGGCCTAGAAGGTCTAAAGGATTGGTTTTTGAGTTTTTTTTTGATTGTTTGTGTGTTTTATCATGTTTTGGGAGTATGGAGGATGGTTTGATTCCTTTGGACAAGCTAAACCATAGTGTTAATGCAAAAATACCATAGTGTCAAATATTGTCAATGTATTATGACACATTGGGTAGTTGCAACTCATTTTGGATAGTTCAAACTGATTTTGCAAGTTACATACCAAATTGGATGGGTAAATATGGTAAACATCTTGCTCCAGTATGGGGGAGGAAGTTTTTGTACAGAATTTGTGCACAGAAATCAAAGAAACTGACTATTTTTTTCTGCATTTTCATTGTTGTATGACGTGTACAGATTTTCCAGGGGTGCAAATGTACTTTTTCTAAAAGTTCTTGGAGTCAAGGTTCATATGAATCTAGTTTGAGGTTTTGAAGTGGTCGACGTTAGGAGATATTGATTTTTCTTTCAAAACAAGTCTAGAAACCCTGTTTTCTAGGGCAGCCATAGAAATCCGACCCTAGAATGTATTCCCACCAATGAAAATTCACAAAAATTGCTGAAATGCAGGCTAGGGATATGTACTATAAGATTCCAAAAGCTTTTTGTCGGGAAATGTAGTCTTCTATTTTTAATTTGATGCCCTAGGTCAAGTATTACCATGTATTTGGCCTGTTTTATGCTATTTTCTTTTTTAGGTGACAGAATCCAGACAAGGTGAATGAAAGAATGGTGGTTTTGTGTTGTATGGACCTGGTAGAGACATTCTAAATTCCTGCCCCTGACCTATGAACCCAATTTGAACCCTTTGCTTTGTAACCTAGGCCTAAAGTGATCAATTAGGCCTAGAGACGTAGTGGGGGTTTTGAACTGTTGGAGTAGAGTTGGGATTGGAGATTTGGAGGTTTGTTAGAGTCCCATAGAGGGTATCCAAAATTGCCATTTGTTTGCCTAGTCCTTTGGGGTTTTGTCATTTGTTGTGAAGAAAACTAGTTTTGGAGGGCTAGTAGCCTCACTAGGCCTAGTCAAGGTTAGAGAATTGAATGAAGTTGGTGATCAAACCAAGTGTTGGTAAGGTGTTTTCAGACTGCATGAAGGTGTAGACATAGCCTTGAGAGTTGGACAAGAGTCTAAGTAACAAATCCTTCATTTACCCTTGAATGTGCCTTTGATTGTGTTGGATTGAAGAAGTGAAGTGGGTGAGTGGGCTAAGGTGAACAAACTTTCTTTATGTTGTGCTTCCCTTGTGCCACCTCTGCATCAACGCGTAGCGAAGAACTCCCCCCATGCTATGTGTTTTGTATGCTTTGATGGTGGCACGTAGTTAGGGTAGTATAATTGTTTAATCATGTCTTCTCTGTGTGTATACCTTGTGTATTGTGTTCATGTCTTCTCTATGTATTTCATGCTTCTTTACTATCTTCTCTATGTTTTGCATGACTGTCAAGTACTTTCTTATGTTTGCCTAAACTTGGTGGCTAGAAATGGTCTTCCAAACTTAGGGTGTGTCTTCACTCTAGTGTCTGATGTGTTTGATATGCTTTGACCATAATTTAATGCATGTAATTATTGTAAGATCATACACATTAAAGTGGGGGCTAAATGTTATAGAGTAAAAAGTGTCCACCTGTCTTTTTACCTCATTGTTTAGCTCCTAGGTCCCCATTCTTACATTATTCATGCTAAATGATCATCCTGATGCAAAATTATCTGAACCCAATGTAAATTGGGAATAAGGGGCCCATGTTTTACGTTATCTTGGACCCAAAAGGAGCCCTAAGACTTGGGTGCCACCGCCCAAGTCTCTCCTAATTAGTCGGGGCAAAATAAAATGTATGTCAGCCTAGGACCTTTCAAAATGTTTCTCTTTGTCAGCTCTTTTGGTTTAATTTCATGATTATGAGAAGGAAAGCATATATAAGTGTGTTTTTGAGTTCATTTGTAAGAAATATAGAGATAGCTAACTTATGATATTGAAGGAAAGAAAGCAAGAGCATTCATTGTGGTTCTAGAGTAGATTTGTGTGTTGTTATTGTGTGTTTGTTGCAGGCATGAAGCTATCATCTATCCACTTTAGGGTTTGAAGGATCTTCATTGCTCTAAGTGATCATCACATAAGTGATATCATTGTTGTTTATCATTATTTGATTCATCATTATTATCATTGTTTTCATCCTCTACCCCCATGACCTGGCACACACTCTCTATCAAACAACAATGTTGGGAAGCTTGAATGTTATCCCAGGATTTGACTGAGGCAAGTCCCTAAACACCATAACCCCCAAACCCCTTCTTAACTTCTTGCATACAGGTTATAGGAGCAAGATCTGGAGAATATGAAGATATAGGAAGACTAAGTGAAGATCAGGTTTTCAGGATCTGATAGTTGTTACAAAATATTCATCTATCCAAGACTTGGGTAGTGGCGCCCTAGTCTTTCTACCCTTTCAGATTCTAGATTTGGCATCAGGGTAGCTTCTGTAACATCTTTCCAGTTGACTGTTTCAGTAGATTCTTCCAACCAGGACTTGGGCGGTCCTGAAATAGTCCTCCAACACCTTTGCTTTTGAGAGATAGGTGCTATCATCTTCTCGATCATCCTAGTGCAATTGGTTTTTGGATTTTTGTTGTATTATCTTTGTTATAAGTTGATTGTTGTTAAACTAGGGTTTCATGCATTATTAACCTAGGGTTTGATAGAAAGACTGAATTAAATCTTATTCCTCTATAGCATACCTGAGCACAAGACCTGTAGCTGAGTCCACCTTCATTTGGTAGTGATTTGGCTCAGTCTTGTCCTTGAATGTTATATGGAAAAGGGTTTGATCTAGTGTGCATCCTTGTTGTCCTCATTCACCTTTTAAATACTAAACACTTCATTTTAGTTTCTTCTCCATAGCATGTTTTTTAGGTCCATTTTACACCTATTTTTGGCCTCTTAGTGATCACAAATTGACCTTATAGGCTCTCTAGACCTTCCTAGACCACCCTAGACCACCTCCAAAAGTAGAAATTCATATCTTGTAAGGAAATTTGCACCCCTCTAGTACACTGACTACACCTCCTAATGTAGATGAACTTGTGGAATTCTTTTACCAAACTTTTACCACTCATTCATGCCCTAACCCTAACTATATTTTCCTTGCACAAACCCTGAAAACTTATTTTAGGTTTGGTATATAATCCCACTTTTTTCCACTTTTTAGTCACTAGGTAATTAGACATTCTTGAAAAAAATATAGTTTCTCTCTCCAATCCAAAGGCAGATTGTAGGTACATCATCAAGACAAGAAGGAAAAAGAGCTACCATTATAGATTTGAAGCTATAGAGTCTCCCTTAAAAGTCCTTGAGAGTGTTTCCTTATAGTTTTCCTTCCCCATCTCTATTTATATACCCTATTCCTCTTGTTTTCATCACCCATAAGCCATAGAAACCCCTGTCAAACCTTCTAAATTTTATATTCTTCTATAAAATTTTCTAAGAGGGGGCTATGAATAGTGGCTTGCATAATGTAACCTTCAAAAGTCTTGTAATTTTAGGGCTTGTCAAGGTAAAAATAAAACATAATTAATCTCCTTAGTTTTGTTGGGCCCTATGAATTATGTGTAGGGAAGTAAACAAGTAAGTGTGCTCATATGGTTATTTAAAATCTTCTCTGACTTAATGGGAGTAAATCAAAGAGAACTCCAAAAAGATCTATAAGAAAAAAATATTAAAATACTAAAAATTATTGTATTTTAATGGCACTTATTTTATGTCAATGATACTATGAAATATCTTAAGTGATAAATTTGTTTTTAAACATAGGATGGTGCTTTTAAATACACAATATGAAGCTTGAATGAATTTTGAATTTTTGCACCCACACCAATTATGTAACACCCTATCTAGGCTACTAGAAGAAAAAAAATGTTTTTACAACTCAACCTCTATCAATATATTTGCAACGAGGAAATATGGTCTATTGATAGTTCAATAATTTCCTTTGGTAAGTCATTTTTACCTTCTTTTTGATATTCTAGTTTCTTAGTTCTATAGAAGTCATCAAATTTAAATAGAAGTCTTGAAAGGTTTTCTTTAAGTAAATTATGGTGTTATGTTTTTATATGAGTTTGCTGATTTTAATTTGTTGATACATGTTTTTTCCTTATATATTTCATGGTTAATCACATGCTACTATAATTGGTATTTCAAATTTGTTCACTATTTGGTTAAGCTTTCACTATAGTAGTGTACCCTATTTCTCAATAGTTTGTGTAACAATCAAACTAATCTATTAACAACAACACATGTAAATTATCTCTTAATTTGACTTTCCTATTAAACTTGTTATTTTAATTTGAAAGAAAGCATGGGATATAGAAAATAATATGAGGTGGTATTCATATACAAACTTGTGGAGGTCCTTGGACCATCTACAAGATAATTTATCACCACAACTTGGACATGCAATTTTTCCCTTTGTATGAACCTTGATAACAAATTTATATGCAAGTTAGAACAATTGCAATTGTGAAACATGAATTGATTGTAGATAAATAGATTTATAGATATGCCTAAACATATTGAAAACCCTAGGAACTCATGGATCATAAACCAACATACAGTACCATGTAAGTGAAAGAATATGTAATTGATCAGTCTTGTCATGTTTAACTTACACACACCATTCCATAATGCAACCAAATCCTCTATAAGAGGTGCAAGATAGACATCAGTTTTTCAACTTGATTCTTTCCTAGCACACTTAGAAAAAAGATAATATGCTCCTTCTATAGGACGTACCATAGAGGAATATTACAAAAGACACCATGAAATGAGCTTTTTTTGGCTTAGTTGTGGGTCTCTAGATAATCTCAAAGCTTTTTTTGACATGGATGCTTTTGTACAAGTTTTGACAAGACTTGGAATTGTGAGAATTAACACATATAAAAAAAGGGGATATAGCCTCTATATCTACACATTTGGCCAATTTGATGATGTGTGTAAATATATTTTTTAATTGTATCACAATGCATTTTTTTTCCCAACTGAGATGAGTTTGTATATTTGTTTCCCAAATGGTCTCAGTTGTACATGGATTACAAGAGAACTACATGTATTGCAATGCCCCAAAAAACAAATACCAAGGTTCTTAATTTAACTAGCAATAAGCTCTTATTAGCAAAGACTTCAAAAATAAAGGAAAAAGGACCTAAAACTAAACCTTTGTGATGCTTCGAGTGGAAGGAGTAGCCATTGGAGGGAAGATGACCTAGGGACCTACATATATAAGGCAGCAACATCAACTGGGCAGTGAAAGGAGCCTAGGTAACTTTCTTGGAACTAACCAGTGTGGCCTGTGTGTGGATATAGAGGATATTAGATTTGTCCATGACAATTATAAGGAACATGGCAATTATAAATAAACATTATTTTGCTTAAAAGTTTTCAAACGTGTAAGGTGCAGGTTCATTTCAGAGAACTTGGAGTGCATGTACATCGTCCCATACAACATGTTAGAAATTTTGAGTGACTTTTTATCCATTGTATGGGACGATGTACATGCACTTTCAACTACTAAATATGGCAAAAAGCCACTTTCAATTATGCTTTGACGGATGTCACACCCACTTCCAAAGTTCCAATTTGAGCAGAGGTAGGGAACATGCAGTCAAAGGTTGAGGAGTTTGGATTTACACCGATTAATTACATTTTCTTAAAAGTTTCTTAAGGTGTGGGTTCATTTCAGAAAACTTGGAGTGCATGTACATTGTCCTATACAATATGTTTGACAGAAAAATTGAGTGACTTTACATTGCATTTGAAAAATATAAAGGGTAGAAAAATTAACAAACTAAGTATGGGTTTTGTGTTACTTGGTTGGCAACTATTGAAGAAAGTGGTGGAGAAGGTTGGTAGCAACGTTTTCACCCGAATGAAACCCTAACTATTCCTTAGGTCACTATCTGCTAGAAATGCCTATTGTAAAATATGTCGACATTACTTTTTTTTGTTTTTAATTTCTTTGTTTCAGGTGAAACCAACTCACCCAACAAAGACTTACCCGAAAAGTATGTGACATGTATGTGGCATGTGGGTGCCACATGGTTTCGAGTGAAAAGAACTTGCCTGAGTTAGACTCAGGCAAAAATGACTCACTCGGAACTATTTTGTTAGCTGAAAGTGTGACACATGTTTGTGCTTTTACCCATATACATTTCTCACCAATATGGCCCATCTACTAGTGCTATAGCATTGTCTTCTTAGTGGGTAACTTATTCTATGAAGTAAGTGAATTCTTAGGTACCCATACATATCTAGGTGTTATAGAAGTGGCTACTAAAGTACTAGTTGTTGCAAAAGTGATTACTAAAGTACTAGTTGCTACAAAAGTGCCAACTTGTTAATGAAGTGGCATTGCTAATGAAGTTCCATCTTTCTACTAAAGATGCTACTAAACTTCAAAACTATTACACTAAATATATGTTCTCACATCAAGGTGAAAAAGAGTTCCAATCCAAACTTCCTTTTCAAGGACTATAGCTCTATGAGCCATATTACACTCATTATTACTAAAGATAACCTGCACACCTACATCATTTATTTTATTGATAGATAATAGGTTCCATACCAAACCAGGGATGTGCAAAAATCTAAAAAATCATTGATCCTCCCATTAGATAATTGAATATTGACTCTTATATGGCCAACAATACTAATGTATGAGTTATCACTGAGATATACAATCCCACCATAAAAACTCTCACAATTTGAAAACCACTCCTGCTGCGGAGTCATGTCAAAAGATGTTCAAAAGTCATTTATCCATGTATCCTCATATGAATGCATAGCCAAGGCTATAACAAATGAATCACATGCATCATCTTAAGAGTATTCATTATAATCATCATTAGGTTCACCTTTATTTTTCTTCTTTTCCTCCTCTTTGTAGTCTCTTTTGAAATGGCCTATCTTTACATAGTTCCAACATTTTGCCTTAGAAGTTTTGCCAGGAGACTTAGACCTCCCATGAGATTTAGATCTGCTTTATCCTTCTTATTCTTATTATTTCCTTTCTCCTTTAACTATCCATGACCAATCAAATCTTTCTTGGTAAATTTAGAATCTCTTCACCTCACTCCTCTAAGAGTAAAGCACCTACTACCTCATCAAGCATAAGATTTGAAGAAAATCTTCTGATAGCCATTACCAAGTTATCCCATGAGTTTGGTAAAGAACATAATAGGTTCATGCATCAATCCTTTTCTTCCATTTTCACATCAATAAATTGTAATTAGCTCACAATCATGATGAATGCATTGAGGTGCTGAACAATATAATGACCCTAACTCATCCTCAAAGTATGCAACTTCTTCCATAGAAAAAGATTGTTAACTAGGGATTTTGCTCGGTATAGGTTCCCTAACTTATTTTAGAGGAATTTTGTAGTGGACTCTTCAGAGACATTTGATGTAGGAGCATCCCATGCTGTAGAGCAATCTTGCATCAACCAAAAACATTTGCATTCTTTTCATTTATTTTCATTTCAGTTGCAGTCCAGTAATTTACAGTTCAACATTTTCTACTGCATTTTACCGCATCTTCATAGTAGAGCTCATAGAGTAGGATTTAGTTTCTATGCCATGTTAGCTACATCATACTTAGATTTTAGGAGATTTGGATTCATCTACAAAAAGTTATCGCTATTAGATCATCGGCTTTCACAGAGCAAAGCATTCATGAAGTCAGTTGAGAACAGAAGGTTTGCAGAGGACTTCCGTGACTTGCAGAGCCTAATGGAACATCACACAAGGAAATTAAGGACTAGATAGACCTTCCTTGAGGTTTGTACCATGTTTCATCTATTTGCGGATACTATATGTTGTAGGCCGACCTACATGTTTCATCATTCATTGAAGTTTGTAACCTGTTAAGGCCGACACGGAGGATTTTATGAGCTTGAAGATGATATATATACATCTCTTAGATGCATTAGGAGATCAGTTCTTTAGTTAAGTAGTTTTAGAAGATAGATTCTTTTTGGAAGACACTTCAATGCCATATCTTTCAATTATGTTGTAACCCTGAAAGTAGGCCTATGAGCCCTTTGATTGTAGCTTGCATGTTGCCAACATATAAGAATTTTGATTATCTAATATATTGAGCATTTGAATCTTCCATTCCATTCTATTATTGTGTTGTTTCCATTTTGTTTACTCTAGCTGCATGGTTTGGATAGTCCCTTCTTAGGACCCTCCATCCATGACTACACCAAGTGGTATCGAAGTGAAGTTGTGAATCCTTTGGGGAGCAAAGTTGTGAATCCTTTGGGAAGTTAGGGCATTTTGAAAGATCTTGTGGTGATAAAATCACCGACTTGAGGTAGTCTACTTGTGTTTGTCAACAAAGTGTCGATTGTGAGGCAGTTGCAACCTTGTAGTCAGATCACCGAATTGAGGCAGTTGCACTAGATCCTAGGAAGAGATGCCACCAAGGAGGATGCCTGCTATTGCCAATGTTGCTGGAAGAATGGAAGAGATCATTGAAATGATGAGAACTATGAAGGTTAGATTGGATGTTGTAAAAGAAGATAGAAGAAGAGGACTAAACCCTAGACATGAAGATGAAAGTGATGATGATGAATTTCAAGGTGTTGACCAAAATGAAGAAGCCCTAGAAGAAGAAGAATTAGATCAGGTAAAGATGTTGAAAGCTATTTCTAAGATGGGTAAGAGACCTATAATGGAAGTATCAAACTATACCAAAAATTTAAACCTTGAGGAATTGATTCACTAGATAAACGATTTGGAGGAATACTTTGAATATGAGGAAGTTGAAGATCTAGAGAGAGTAAGATTTGCAAAAACTAAGTTGAAAGGACATGTTGCTATTTGGTAGAAAGAATTTCAATTGGATAGGAATAGGAGAGGAAAAGAGAAAATCATAAAATGGGATAGGATGATGACAAAGTTGAAGAATCAATTCATACTTGTTGACTATGAGTTGGAATTATTGAATAGATTGCAAAACCTAAGACAAAAGGAGAAATCTATGGAGTATACTAAAAAATTTCATAAGATGATCATAAGGACTAGACATACAGAAGCAAGCAAGGAGAAAGTGACAAGATATATAAATGGATTGAGGATGAATATTCAAGAAGAACTAAGTTTAGTGAGGATGACAACAATAGAAGAAGCATACCAGTTTGCCTTGAAAGTTGAAGACAAATTAAATAAGAGGCATGAGCAAAGGAAGAGAGGTAGAGGAGGTAAATTTTAAAGAGATAGAACATATTCTGAAGGAGAGAAACCTTATGCAAAGTGAAACAAGGAAAGTAGCTCATACAAGAAGGAAGACAGAGATAGCAATTCATACCAAAGAGATGATAGGAGTTTCTACTGCAACAACACAAAAAATCATAATTCTTACCACAATGAAGGATACATGAGAAATGAAAGAGGGTTTGACAAAAGATAATTTAGAGGAACTTTTTTTAATTGCAGAGGTGAAGGACATAGAGAATTTGAATGTCATCAAGGGAGTACTAGCAAGAGGATAGAGAATTGTGCAACATCAGCCTATGTAGAGGAAGAACCTATTGGATCACCTAGTTCAGTTGGAAAACTAGAGAAAGGAGAATCATTAGTCATGAGGACAGCCCTATTTCAAGCAGCGACAACTAAGGAACCACAACAAAGGAAAAGTTTGTTCCAGACAAGATGCAAATCAGGAGGTAAATATTGTAAGGTTATCATTGATAGTGATAGCACTGATAATTTGGTTTTAGAGGAGATGGTGATTGAAACACCCTAAGCCCTACAATATAGCATGGATTCAAGATGAACACAAGGTACTGGTGAGTGAACAATGGTTGGTGAAATTTCATATAGGATCTTATGTTGATGAGGTATTGTGTGATATTATGCCAATGAATATATGTCATATATTGTTGGGGAGACCGTGGCAATATGATAGGAAAGCTATACATGATAGGAGAAAGAATACTTATACTATAACATCAAACAGGAAGAAACATCTCTTGATACCTATGGAAGATGAGCCTAAAGGTGAAGTATGTGGAACTGTTAGATTCTGTTTAGTTGATGGAAAGAAATTTTTGGATGGATTGAGACATGAGAACATGTGTTTTGCTTTGATTCCAAAGAGCAGAACCCTAAGTGCAAAAGAAGAAGAATCACTGCCAGAGGAAATAACTAAATTGTTCACAGAGTACCAAGATATCATATCAGATAATGTGTCTAGTGGATTGCTACCAATCTAGAGTATCAGTTATCATATGGACCTTATTCCTGGAGCTAGTTTTCCTAACAAAGTGACACACCAGATGACACCAACAGAAAATACAGAGCTAAATAGACAAATACAGGAGTTGTTGAGGAAAGGATTGATCAGAGAAAGTATAAGCTCATGTGCGGTACCTACAGTACTAGCATCAAAGAAAGATGGAGAATGGAGGATGTGTACAGACTCTAGATCCATCAATAAGATCACAGTTAAGTATAGATTTCCATTGCCAAGGATGGATGACATCATGGACTCTTTGAGTGGAGCAAAGTATTTTACAAAGATAGACTTGAAGAGTGGATACCATCTGATGCAGAGGGGCACAAGGGAAGCAACAACACAATGGTTTACTACCCACTCACCCACTCACCTAGCCTTCAACCAAGCAAAGCCACTCACCAAGTGCAAATTATGGATTTGTGGTCTAGGCTATTGTCTAACCCCTGAGACTATTTCTACACCTTATGGAAGGTCTGCAAACACCTTTCCAATAGTTGTTTTGGTTCCCAACTTCCCAAAACTCTCCAACCTTGACTAGGCCTAGTGAGGCTACTAGCCCTCCTAAACTAGTTTTCTTCACACAATATGAAAAAATCCCAAAGGACTAGGCAAACAAATGGTGATTTTGAATACCCTCTATGGGACTCTAACAAACCTCCAAATCTCCAATCCCAACTCTATTTCTACAACTCAAAACTCCTACTAGGTCTCTAGGCCTAATTGATCATTTTAGGTCTAGGTTACAAAGCAAAGGGGTTAGATTGGGTTCATAGATCAGGGGTGAGAATTTGGAATGCTTCTACCATGTCCATACAACACAAAACCACCATTCTTTCATTCACCTTGTCTGGATTCTATCACCTACAACAGCAAATAGCATAAAACAGGCCAAATATAAGGTAATACTTGACCTAGGGCATCACCAAAAAAATAGAAGATGGTCTTTCCTAGAAAAATACTTTTGGAATCCTAGAATACACATCCCTAGCCTATATTTCACCAGTTTTCATTAGTTTTCACTAGTGGGAATGCATTCTAGGGCAAGTTTTATATGCCAAACCCTAGAAAACAGGGTTTTAGAGCAACCTAGACAAAAATGGCAATATCTTCTCACCACGACCACTTCAGAACCTCAAACCAATTGCATTAGAACCCTAACTCCAAGTACTTTCAGAAAAACAACATTTGCACACCTGGCCAATCTGTACAGGCTGTACACAGCAAGAAAAATAGGGAAAAATAGTCTAAAATCTTGATTTCAATGCCCAAAACTCCGTACAGTCACCCCTCCTCCATACTAGAGTAATATTTCCATCATATCAACTAATCCAAGTTGGTAGACAACCTCCCAAATCAGTTTCAACTATCTAAAATGAGTTGCAACTGGCTAATGTCTCATTGACACTATTGGCAACATTGGACAATATGGTATTTTTGCATTTACACCAAGATGGTCGATGGGTTTAGCTTGTCGAATGGGATCAAACTACCATCATACTCCCTAGACCATGCAAAAACACCAGAACAACCAAAAAGACTCAAAGAAACTTCATTAGACCTACTAGGCCTAATTGCCTCAACAAGGGTCCAAGTGGACTAAGAATGATTGAGGTTTATAGGGTCAACTCAATCATCTTGACCACACAAAAGGGACCACACAAACATGGCTAAAGCCTTATTACAACACATACAAACAAAACAAAACATAGCTTATCAAAATACATAAAAAATGCTTGAGGTGTCAGACTGCTCCTAGGTGCCCTGCACCACCATCAGATCAGAATCAAAGAAGGAGATGAGTGGAAGACTGCATTCAAGATAAATGAGGGATTGTATGAGTGGTTAGTGATGCCTTTTGGATTAACCAATGCACTGAGTGCTTTCATGAGATTGATAAATGAGGTTTTGAAGGAATTCTTGGGTTAGTTTGTTATTGCATACTTGGATGATATTCTAATTTTTAGTAGAACAAAAGAACATTTGTGGCATATTAGACAAGTATTGCAGAGGTTAAGAGAAGAGAAATTGTTGATAAACATCAAGAAATGTAGTTTCATGAAGGAAGAATTGGTATATTTGGGATTTGTGATTTCTACAGAAGAATTGAAGATGGACCCTGAGAAAGTTAGAGCAATTGTTGAATGGCCAACACCTGTGAACATTGGTGAGGTAAGATCATTTTATGGATTAGCAAGTTTCTACCAGAAGTTCATCAAAAATTTCAGTACTGTATGCACACCAATGACAGAGACAATGAGAGGTGATAGAAAGGATTTTAAGTGGACATCAGGAGTAGATAAGAGTTTTGAATTGTTGAAGCAAAGGGTGATAGAGCAACCAATGTTAGCATTATTGGATTTTGATAAAGTATTTCAAGTAGATTGTGATGCCAATGTAAATGCAATAGGAGTAGTGTTAAGTCAAGAAGGGAGACCAGTAGCATATTTCAGTGAGAAGTTAAATGATGCAAGGAAAAGATATTCAGTTTATGATCAGGAGTTCTATGCCATAATTCAAGCCTTGAAGAAGTGGAGACATTACTTATTGCCTAAAGGAATTTGTGTTGTACACTAATCATCAAGCTTTGTAGTATTTGAATAGTCAAGGAAAGTTGAATTAGAGACATATGAGATGGGTAGAGTCCATGCAGAGTTACACATTTGTATTGAAGCATAGGAGTGAGAAGTCAAATAAAGGTGTAGATGCATTGAGTAAAAGGAGGAATTTGTTGACAGAGATGAGGGCAGAAGTATTAGGTTTTGAGGAACTTAAGCATATGTATGAAGAAGATCTTGATTTTGCAAAAGCATGGAAAGCATGTAAGGAACCTGTTGTGACATATAGAAGTAAATGGTTGGATTATTTCATTTAAGAAGATATAATATTCAAAGGAAACTAGTTGTGTATACCTAGGAGTTCAATGAGAGATAATTTGATCAAGGAAAGCATAGCGGTGGATTAGCAGGACATTTTGGGACTGAAAAGACAATAGATTTGGTAAGTGAACATTGTTTTTAGCCTTAGATATATGAGGATGTAAGGAAATTTGTTCAGAGTTGTAGAGTTTGTCAAGTTGCAAAAGGGAGTAGTCAGAATATTGGATTATACAAACCTTTGACAATACCAGAGAGACCTTGGGAAGATATAAGCATGGATTTCATATTAGGTTTACTAGGAACACAGATGGGATATGATTCTATATTTGTAGTAGTGGATAGATTTTCAAAGATGACACATTTCTTTCCTTGTAAGAAGACAAATAATGTTGTACATGTTGCTGACCTATTTTTTAAGGAGATTGTGAGATTGCATGGATTACCAAAGACTATAGTTTTAGACAGGGATACAAGATTCATTGGATATTTTTGGAGGACATTGTGGAAGAAGATGACGAAAGACCTAAAGTTTAGTTCAACATTTCACCCACAGACAGATGGACAAACAAAAGTGGTAAACAGGAGTCTGGGTAACTTGTTGAGATGTTTAGTAGGAGATAAATTAGGAAATTGGGATCTAGTTCTACCGCAAGCAGAGTTTGCATATAATAATTCAATGAACCAAAGTACAAGGAAGACACCATTTGAGATTGTGATAGGAGTACAACCTAGAGGAGTAACTGAGTTAAGAGGCATTAGTATGGAGAATAAAAGGAGTGCAAAAGCAGAATAATTTGTAGGATACATGGAGACATTACATAATCAAGTTAAGAAACACTTGGAGGAGATGAATAGTAAGTATAAGGAACAAGTAGATGAGAAGAGGAGACATACGGAATTTTCAGGTTGAGATGAAGTAATGGTATATCTAAGAAAAGAGAGGTTTCTAGCAGGAACATACAACAAGTTGAAGATGAAGAAGTTTGGACCATGTAAGATTCTTAGGAAACTTGATTCAGGAAATGCATATGAAGTGGAGCTACTGAAGACATTTGGTATATCACCTATATTCAACTTTATAGACCTATATCAGTATCATGAAGGAGAGTTAAGTGACATAATTGAAGATGGTTTGAAGTATCAATTACTACAACAAAAACTAGAGTAGATAGAGCAGATCTTGGATAGTAAAATTGGGTGTAGTACCAGAGGCAAGAAATATAAAGAGTATTTGGTAAAATGGAAGGGAAAATTAGAAGAAGATTCATCATGGATATCTCAGGCTGAGGTAGACCGCCTTGGTTTTCCTCTAGCCCTAGAAAAGTGAGGGACTCACTTTTTCAACAACCCTAAGTGTCTAATGTAGGAGCATCCTAGGTTGTAGAGCAATCTTGCATCAACTAAAAACATTTGCATTCTTTTCATTTCTTTTCATTTCAGTTGCAGTTCAGTAATTTGCAGTTCAGCATTTTCTACTACATTTTACCACATCTTCATATCAGAGCTCCTGGAGCAATATTTAGTTTCTATGCCATGTCAACTACATCATACTTAGATTTTAGGAGATTTGGATTCATCTATAGAAAGTTATCGCTATCAAAAGATCATCATCTTTCACAGAGCACAACATTCATGCAGTTAGTTGAGAATAGAAGGTTTGTAGAGCACTTTCGTGACTTGCAAAGCCTAATGGAACATCACACAAGGCAATTAAGGACCAGATAGACCTTCCTTGAGGTCTGCACCATGTTTCATCCATTTGCAGAGCAATACCATATGTTGTAGGCCGACCTACATGTTTCTACATGTTTCATCATTCATTAAAGTTTGTAACCTCTTAAGGTCGACGTAGAGGATTCTATGAGCTTGAAGATGATATATACATCTCTTAGATTCATTAGGAAGTCAGTTCTTTAGTTAAGCAGTTTTAGAAGATATATTCTTTCTAGAAGGCATTTCAATGCCATCTCTTTCAATTCTATTGTAACCCAGAAAGTAGGCCTGTGAGCCCTTTGATTGTAGCCTGCATGTTGCTAACATATAAGTATTTTGATTATCTGATATATTGAGCATTTGAATCTTCCATTGCATTCTGTTATTGTGTTGTTTCTATTGTGTTTACTCTAGCTACATGGTTTAGACAGTCCCTTCTTAGGACCCTCCATCCATGACTACAAAAACATTCAACAACATTGAATTTGCTAAGAAAAGCCTAATAAGCCTTCCTTTTTTTTCCAACACAGCTCCTTTTTCATCAAAGTAGGTTTTTTTCTAAATATAGAAACCCATAGATCTTGATCTATAAGTAAATCCTCCATCTTGAGCTTCCATAAGTCAAAATTTGTCCTGCTAAATCTTTCCATCTCCTATTTGGATGTGCTTTCTGTCTTCTCTAATATAAAGATTTCTTTTGTGCACAACTCCCACTCAAACCAAGATTAGTTCAAAAAATATTTTTCCTAACATCTAGGACCTGAGTTGATTAGGCTTTAATACCAAATGAAAGGACACTAAGATGGTGGAAATGCTTCCT
Organism: Cunninghamia lanceolata; assembly: GCA_027924645.1. Lineage (NCBI taxonomy): Eukaryota > Viridiplantae > Streptophyta > Pinopsida > Cupressales > Cupressaceae > Cunninghamia > Cunninghamia lanceolata. Next base: position 3,377,736 of record BSBN01000774.1, read on the forward strand.
ACACTAATCTATGAGGAGATATAATTTAGAGAGAAATAGATCCAATAATTCTAAAGAAAACAATACATGCATTTATATGCAAGTGACATGCTAGGCAACTTGAAAAAAATATAGTTGACATAGTATTACCCTGGCAAACCCTTTTAGGAAAAAACCTAGCCCCCAAAGTAGAACCAGCTGTATTATCAACAACTATAATGGCTACAATACAACTCCAGGTTCTATCCTTCACAAGAGAACATAGAATCAATATACTATTGGAGAAATTTTGGCAACATAATGGTACTTCCAAAACCCTTCACCTTTATACCTCCAACTCAATTGCTCAATATATAGGCATGACCAAAACCACAAACCATAAATAGTTTCTAAAACCTATGATAGAAACTACTATCTAATTTAAGCATCCATATCCATGCATAAATCCTAATGCCAAAATCAATCTTAGTTAACTAACAACAAATTCGAAACTACCACTACCCAATTTGGGCACTGCGAGGACTATTTATTTCACTCCCTTATTTTTCTTATTTCATATTTACAGTTGATGACATTTCGACATTTGGGGACTGTTGATCCTAATATGCAGATTCTCTAGACTATATTCCTTTATTTTGGTCAGCTATGTTTGGTACATTGTGATGTGACTATATCCTGATTTTGATTCACTGATGATGATTAGACATGTGATATGCATTTTGATGATATTAGAGATGTTAGTTGTGAAATCATTATATGGATTTGCTATACGATTTTGATCTTGAGATAGTATATAGAAATGCAATTATGAATCTTATTTATGATGTGATTTTTATAATGTTTTAATTGAATATGCGATGGCATGAGTGTATGCATTTCCTTGCTTCAGATATATATGTGTGTGTGTGTGTTGGATTAATCTATTTGTTCAAGTATGTAGGTGATTTTCCAAGCCACGGAAAATTGAAGATCGATCTCACACCTAATGTGTTTCTCGTGTTAGGCTAATCTAGTCCCAAGGGGACCAAGATCATGTGTGAACTGTATGATGTTTTCTTAAATGTCTGTATTTTATTATTTGTCTTAGATTTCACCCTTTTATATTATTTAATTGAAGTGTTGTAAAATATGTGTTTTAATTTACACCATTTGGTGTCTTTTAATTTTAGTGGCCATTTTATGTGAATTTTTACCTCCTAAAGTGTTTACTATGGGCTAAAATTAACCCTAGGTGGTACCCCTAGGGTCTAGGGCCCATTTGAGCATGCCAAACCCTAGGGTTACCCCTGTCTAGTCACCTTAAACTTAGCTTAAAGTAAAGTGGCGAAAATTCAAATTTGAATAAGTGTGGGAGATGAGTCATGCCTTGAAACAAGACCCATTTCCTTTTCCAAGGCATGGAATCCCATCACCTTGAAGACTTGGGGAGTCTTCAAGACCCCCAAGTGTGTGGAACCTTCCTCCAATGCTCTCACACATGTGTGAGAACATATTGGAGTGAAGGGGCTCCCTTTAAAGAATAAGGTGATGACATGTGTCATCCCTTATCCTCTTGGATCCCATTTGGAGAGATGACACCTCTTCACCTTTTCTCTGACACATGTGTGAGAGCACATGTGGAGAGGGTGAGGTTTGAATGGATGGTAGGGTGACACATGTCACTCCCACATTCCATATTCATTGCAAGTGGCTTGGGAAGAGGAAGGAGAAGGTGACATGTGTCACCTTCTCATTTCTCAAGGCTTTAGAATGAAGCCTATTTTAATTCCTCTTTGAGAGGGGAATGGGGTTCTTTTTTTTGCTTAATTTTATATCTTTGGAGGGATTTTGGAGAGTTAGAGAGATTTTGGAGAATTGGAGGCTTGGAGAAGGATTGTGGGCTCTTCTTCAACTTTCATCCATTGTTGGGCTCTTAACGTAAGCCTCAAGGCATTTTAGCCTTCCTTATGCTTTGTTAATTTTGGTTGTGTGCTTGAAATTCTAAGTATTTGTTTCTTCTTTGTTGTGGGGTTTTTGGGTGTTTTGGGATGAGACTACCAATCTTCATGTGTCCATCCATGTGTGGGGTGGGGGAGGAGTGAACCTCCTCAAGGTCACCCTCCTGGTATTGGTATTTTTGTGGCCTTGAGGGCAAGATATTGGAGTATGGAGTATTTTGTTTGGCATGAGTGCCATGGTGAAATTTATTTATTGATGGAATTATCATTTTGGGCTTGAGGCCTTATTTTGTGTTGAGACTTTGGAATTTTTGTGGAGTGATCTTCTGAGTAGAGTGATGTCCACTCCCCTACCCCCTCAAATCCATTTATATGGATTTTGTGATGTGCAAACCTTATGGGTGTTCTTGATTTTGTGTGGCTTTCTTATTGTTGTGTTGTGGTTTGAGACCCATGTGAAGATCAACCTCCCAGCTTGGGGGTGACCCACTTGCGGGTCTATGGTAAGGAGGAGAGAATTTTTGATGGCTTGGATGTTCCTCCATGGTTTTAGTTTTTGCAAGTTTGTTGGTTATGACATTTGGAGCTTGGTGGGAGTTCAAATAAAAAAAAAATTCATTGTTTTGAGGGTTGTTTGAAGCCTTAGCCAAGTTGGCTTGTTGTAGAAAATTTCCTCATGAGAGATTAAGCTCTCTTTGTTGTGTTGTAATCTGTTTATTTTATCCATGTGTGCAAGTATTTCATCCTTATGATGTTGTTGTTCTTATATAAAAAAAGATATTATAAATGAAGATGTGGTTGCCTTATGTTGTTTATGTTCAAAGAAAAAAAAAAGAATAGCTACGATTGCTGTTGTTGTAAATCATTTTCTACTCAATAAAGAAGGATAATATATCTTCATGATGTTTAAAATTTGTATTGGGGTATAGTGAAAGAAAAATATCACTGTATTACTTTCTGTTTGGGAAAATAAAATAAAAGTTGTTGTCCTATTTAACAATGTGAGTCAAGAAAGAAAATGTATTTTGCTTTAGTTTAGTTGTTGTGCGAGTTAAATCATTTCGGTGTTAATTGAAAGAAAAATATACTTGTATCTTTATTATTGTTTGAATCCACTTCTGTTACAAAGAAATATACAGTTTACATTGATTCTTATTGAACTCTTTGAAGAAAAAAAAGTATGATACATCTGTATGTTTAGTATTTATGTGAATGAAAAATAAAAAGTACTATGTGGAATAGTTGGAAATCTTAGTTTGCAAATTTGACAATGTATATCAATGTTTTAAATCAATAAATATTTATGTGCAAAATATGGTTAAAAGTAAAATATGGTTAAGTCTATTTTCCATGCAAGTGTCTATGCATCTTAAATTCTTCAGAAAGGTGAAAATACAAAATACCAAAGTTGGGTTAGACCCACATAAATCTATAGGATTACATATATCTTTTAAGTGCTGATATTATTCCTCATTAAACATTATGTGTGTGTGTTTATATACATATATGTATAACTCATAACTATATAACTTTGACTGAGAGAAGTATTCATTGTTTCCCCTTTATATATATATATATATATATGTATATAATCATTTTGTAAATCAAATATAACCAGAGATGTGACTGGACTGAATCCCTTTCTGAGTTAGAGAGAGGAAACAAAAATTATTATTGAAAACGTTTAAAGCCCTAATGGGCATTTTCTCTTTCTAAAGAAATTTTAAATAAAAAGAAAAAAAATTATAACAATGGGGGCAATGACTGTGCCGCCGCCGCCCCCATCTCTGCAAACTTGAAGTTGGGAGGGGGGACCCCCCATCCCCCATTCCACTGTGGGTAGAATGGAGGGTGGGGCGTCCGCCCCACCCCTGTCCCCCTTCTCTTTTACCAGCAGCGTTGCTGCCTCTGTTGCCGTCGTCTTTCTTTTGCAGACTACCATTTACTTCAAACCCGTAGCTCCATTCGGTAGTCTCTTCACATTTTATGTTATATATATACACACACTCTCTCTGTGTGTATACCACCACTTGTGCTTGTAAAAAAAAAAGGGTACAAAGGTATATACTCACTGTAAATAATTTTATACAAATATATATATATATACACACACACAAACATGTATATATATGATTATATATATAAAAAGAGAGATGGGTATATTAGAAAAGATGTATATACCATGAGTATACCTCTCTAAGGCATGCATCCATGGTTGCCATGAAAATTAGTTGAAACCCTACCCCTACAAAACAAAATGAACAAAATGGAGGAGACAGAATGAAAGAGAATAGAAAAGAATAGAATAGAGATAGGGTTAGATTAGGGATTCATAAGGAAACTAATTTTTTAATTGTAAGAACTTTTAGGGCTTGGGTAATTTTATATTAATTCTTTTGTGGGGGGGGAGGGGCAGTTTAAACTCAAATTTTAAATTGGTGGAAATGGGTACACGTGAACACACGTGCCCCTTTTTTTCCCTTATTTTTATTACTTGGCTTATTTTTGAATTTATCCTTTGAGGTATAGTATTTAAATGGGGTGGAATTCTTTCATTCCTTTATTTTCTTTTAAACTATTATGGGGGAATTAATTAAACTTATCTTGAACCCTTTAAGTTGTCTTGGGAAATTAATGTTAATGCGGATTTAAAAAGGGGGAATAATTAAATATGTTTGGGAACATTATTCCTTTTAGTTAATAGTAGTAAGGGGTTATTTACTAAACCTTAGATTTTAATAATTTTAAAGCCTTAATGGTGTAGATAAACCTTATTAATTTAAATAACCTAGGTAATTATTTAAAGACGTTATTGGGGAGATGATTAATTACTTAAGCGTAATTTTTTTTAAAATGCGCCTGGTAAACTTTTTAATGTGGCCGGCGACGCTGGTGTGACATGCCCTCCGGCTCCATGCGAATGCTTTTTCCCAGAGCAATGAACTAGTGAGGCCACAACACGGGGGACGTCATCCCCTAGTTAGAACACTTCAAACCCACGAGCTCGTTGGCCCAGCGAAGGCATAAAGCCTGCGAGCTCATTGGCCCAGCGAGGGTTTGAACTCTGGTGACCACCACTACAACCGAGCGACTTAACCACTGAACCATACCCTTATTGGAAACTTAAGTGTAATTTAATCTTTAATTAATTTTAATTTAATTTAGGAGGACTTGTAGTAGAATTATTTTTAAAATAATTCCCATACACACCCTAGAGGCATTATGTTGCCAGAATTTTCCAAATATCAGGAGTAGTTACTTAATTGAGTTAACTTATGCTTGGTTTAATAATTTAATGTTTTCACAAATGATTATGGATTGTTGAGATTGTTAATTAATTTTTTTGCTATAGTTTTAGGGTTTTAATTTCAACACATGTCGCAATCATGCCACTCATTTAGGAAACTTAAGGTTTGGGTCAAATCGACCTTAACCCTAATGGCGACGCTCATCATGTCGCATAACCCCCTAGTCGTCTATCATCATGCAGGGGATTGCATAGGTATTCACACTACCCCAAGATTTGATTGACCTATTTACGCCTTATGCGTATTACCACCGAGCATGCTGGCATGTGCAAGGGGGTTTCTAGGGATGCATGGAAAAGTTTTTGATATTTTGTGTCATGACCACATGACAAATGTGGACATGACATGTGTGTTGCGTGTCATTACCACATGGGGAATGTGGGCATGACAAGAACCCAAGTAGTCTTATCTCACCTTTTCCATAACTACTCCATGATTTACTCCAAGTCCACTATTAACTCCCTCTCATCATGATCTTTCCTTTTCAATAACTTTTACACTCCTTATAAGTTGTCATAGTTGCAATTAGAAACTTTAATGACACTAAGTGAGGCTTACACTTGCTAAAATATAAACTACAGGTGACACCAAGTGCCACTCTAAGTGGGATGCCCCAAATATGTTGGTGCAAAAATTAAATAAATACTTCATACATTAGAATATTGTAATGTGTATAACACCTATCCCAACAAAAACACACCGCCTTTGATTGAAGGTCTTCTTGCACCTAGCTAGGAAGGACCTTAAATCAAAGGTCCCAAAAAATTATAAAGGGGTTGGTTGTGCTTTAACTACCTCATTCTTATTTGAGCATCAAGGATGTTTAATCAAAGGTGCTTATGTGGTGCTTATGTGTCAATCAATTCCCTCAAAACAAGGGAGAAAGAATCAAGGAAATGAGATACCTACTACCACTTGGGAGAGAGGGAAGAGGAAGTCTAAAAGTCTACAAGTGACTTCAAGGGAAAGCAAGGATCAAAACTTGAGATACCAAATGCCATCCATACTAAGGAAAGGAAAATTTGTTGGGGTTCAAACTTTTGGCTTTTGTCTTATGTGATAAGAAGTTAAGTACATCCCAGAAAGTGAACCTGAGAAGGAAGATGGCTAGAAAGAGGTAGGGAAAATAGATGTGCAAGGATCTAATTAAATAGGGAAAACACTAATAGGAAGACAAATAATTAGAATCCTAAAAGCCCACAAGAGATAGAAGAGAAGAAGCATAAAGGTGTAGGGAATTAGGAATTACAAGAAAAGGATACTAATAAATAAAAGTCCAAAACCTTGATAGGGTAAACAATGTGGCGATTTAGGGAATGAGGAATGGGAGGAATAAGTACCAAGGTAAGGGAAATCTTGAAAACTTGCCTAGAACCAAAAATGGACTTAAGAACCTCCACACTTCGAATTTTTTCAAATTTTTGCGATTTAGGCACATAACAAAGACATGAAGGGATGAAATGTATAGCACTTGAGAACAAATTGACCAAGAGAGCCTACTAAAGGAGTTATTTTATCACTTATCAATAAGGGGTAGAGTAAGGCTAAGGCAACAAAGGGGAGACATCAAACCTTAGAAAAATTCTAAATTTTGAATCAGGCTCCTGTTGGCAAGAGACACTATATGGATTCATGATTATTGTCATTGATGGCAACAAAGTTCATCCCACACATCCGCAGGACATGGTGTGTCTCTACCGGAAGTCATAGTGAAGAATGTTGTGGTCTGGTAAACAAGAACAGAGCATATGGCAAGGTCTGACAGACAGGTCCGGATCTCTCAGAGGAAGTATCTTGGTAAAGTGCAGATTTGGGGAAGTAAAGAGTACTACCTTGAGTGATAGATTCCAAGGTTTTAGCCTCCGGTGATAGATGAGGCAAAAGATATGAATACTTGAGTACCGGGTTCCTGAGTGACAGTGTGAACAGAGGAAGAACTGACTGACAGAACATCGGACTACTTTTCGGATGTGTTACTGATGGTGTTAAAGGTTATAAAGGCATGAATCATGTTTGGCCGACATGATTAATGATTTCTACAAGTATATGCTTGATCCACATTACTTGATGTATAAGGATTCAGCCGACAGAACAGAGTTTGTGAGAAGATTGACTGTTCTGGGTGCTGACTAGAAAGATAATGAAATCACTTGTGTGGATATATATAAAGGATGGATTTAGTTGTGAGAAGTGTTGTTGTGATATGTGGTATGCGAATAAAAGTAGAGCAGAGCAGAAGCAGTAAGGAAGGTCTGGTATGTGAAAGGAAAGCAGCATAAGAGAAGAGGAAAGATGAAGTGCAGCAGATCAGTGTACTGAGCCTAACCAGAACTGAACTCCAGCATATGTGGATGCTTCCAATCAGTTCAAGTATTGTATAACATTCTTTTGTAGACAGTGTGTCTCCTTGTAGGCAGTGTGCCTCCTTTGTGAGCAGTGTGCTTGGGCAGTGAGCCCTAATTGGCAAGTGTCATTTTGTATTTCCTTATTCTTCTAACAAAGAATAATCTTTGGGTTAATCACCCTGTGGTTTTCTCCCTTAACAGGGTTTCCACGTCAAAAATACTGTGTCATGTGTTTTTCCCTTTCATGGTAATGTTTGCTTATTTGAATTAATGTTGCATTGATTAATAAGAAAGTTCAGAAAGAAGAAATAATTAGGATAACTAATTCACCCCCCCTCTCAGTTATCAACAATTGGTATTAGAGCTAAGTTCCTCCTAACAGAGTCTAATAGCTTGAGGAAGATCTGGGAGTCCAAATGGATGCATATGGTTTAAGGGAGCAACTCAAGACTGCCCTTGAGGATCTTGAATAGTCAAACTCTGAAGTTAATGAATTAAAGGAAAGACTCAAACAGGCTGATGATTTCATGAGAGAACTAAAAGACAAATTAAGTCTCTCTATGAAAAAGAGAAAGGAGCTGCTTCAGCAATTGGCAAGACAAAGGTGAAGAAAATAATGCAAATGAAGAACTGACTGAGAAAACCAAGTTATGTGAAAAGTTATCAAAAGAAATCATTATGGTAAGACATGAAATGGAATCAGGAGTTATAAAGTTTACCCAAGAAATTGAAGAGAAAAGAAAAACTGAAGATAATCTAAGACAATCTCTCAAGGAGAAATCAGAAGATTGCCACTAGATGGATAGAATTATCAAACATCTTGAATCTGATCTTGAAGATGCTAAAGATAATGAAGAAAAACTTGAGGATCAAATTGTCTCTCTAAAAAGGGATCTTCAAATAGCAAATGAGTATAAAGAGAAATTCAAGATAAGTTCTGCTCAACTTGAAGTTCTTCTTGGAAGTCAAAAGAAGGTAGATGACAAATGTGGTTTGGGATATGAGAAAGGAGAAAGCTCCAGATCCGGTCAGAAGAATTTTGGATCAGAAAATCCAAGGAACAGGCCTAGAAGACCTCCGGTAAGACAACCCAATGCTCAAAGATATCCATCCTTCAATGGATACTGCCACAACTGCAATCACTTTGGTCACAAAGCTAATCAGTGTAGAAAGAGAATGAATCAGACTAATTCATCCTTCTCCGGACAGTGTTTTCACTACAAAAGGTATGGTCACAAGTCTCATGAATGCAAAAATATGCAAATGAACAAATCATTCAATGGTAGATGCTTTGCATGCAATAGAGTAGGTCATATGGCTAATCAATGCATATCAAGAGGATATCAGTCAAATATGCAAAGAAATGTTGTTTGCCAAATCTATAATAGGTCTAATCATAATGCAAAATTTTGCAGGAGCAAGAATCAGGATAAAAGAGGTCCAGTATATCATAATCAGAATCAAGATAAGGGTAAACAAAAGGTGAATGAGGATGAAGTTAGGAATGAGATGAACAAGATTTGGCTGAAGAAAAGTTCAGAGAATGTAGAGGTTGGATCCGCACCAGACTCTGGTGCTGATATTCCTTCCAAAAACTAAAAGGTGAGCTCTGGCTCAAGGGGAGACACAAAGAAAACCTTGTTCCCCCAACCAGTTAAGTGGTGCCTGAAATTGGCACATGAGAAGCTGTGGATCAAAGGGTTTCTAGAGAAACATGTAAAGAAGGTCAGGTAAAGATCTGAGAGATCCGCAAGAAAATTTAAAAGGTTCAATTCCTTCAGAATTGGTCTGGTTAAGCAAGTCTTCCGGTAAAATAGGTTTCTCACAAGATTGGCCCGGTATGAATCCAAATTGATACAGCTTGATCTGCGGATACATAAGATGATTAGAAGGACAAGTGGATATGATGATTCATCACTAACATCGATCACAAGGGAATCATAATGATCCGGATGAGTTTCTTCCTCCTTGAACAAGGAAAACCAGGCAAACTGAAATGAATTAGGTTGCGCATTTATTGCAGGGTGAAAATTAGGGCTTCTTGGAATAAAAGAGTTCATTTGTCTATCATTTACACACTTGTACACTCACATGTGAAGAAGAAAGAAAAGGAGCTCTGCAAACAACTTCTCCCAAAAGATCAAGGCAACTCTTCATACAGCTCTATACAGATTTCTTCATGTGCCCTAACCTGTGTAAAAGGTATTTATCGTTCTTGATATCCTTCAGTAAGATTGTTTGATGATGGCTACTCTAAATATAGTAAAGATCTCTGATAGACCTCGCCCTACATTTAAGAAACATCCATACAAATCCTTGGAGGTAGACCCCCTAGGTGCATTTTCTAGTGTTCCACATGGTGTCTTGCACACCGAAGATATTAGGGTTTATATACATGCAAACATTGAAGAGTTTGGGGAATTCAAACTAAGAGACATATACCACAAGTAGTTAATAGATGATTCCTTTGAGATCAAACCTCAGTATAAGGGCATCCAGGAAAAGCATTTTGATCAGTTCATTCATTTCCCCTGCTTTGAAGAAGATGAATGGGTCCGGTATTTAAGTAGGGTGCATGATAACTTCCTATGGCTGAATAGACCTTGCAAGATCACCAAGGAAGCAATTAGGGCAGTAACTAGTTTACATTCGTCTAGAGGAATTCCTGTCCTCAAATATGTCAAAAACAACATTGTCACAGAGGCCACCAGATCAAAATTTGATAAGAGGGCAATGACCATTGAAGATATTACTGACCCAGATATCAAGTATGCATCTATGATAATAGGATACAAGATATATCATTCCAGTAGGGAGAATTCAGTATCCGGAACTATAGTATACACAGCCTATGAGATGCTGAGAAAAAATGCAGAATATGATCTCTGTGAACTTCTTTTGAGCTAGATAATGGAAAACATACAAAAGATCAAAAAGGAAAAGAAAAACTCTTTCAAATATGGTGCACTAATAGTATGTTTATTTTTCTACTTCATGAATGAGTTTCCCAAATCAAATGGATGGGTATGGCAGAATGACAAACCAGTAGCAGTTCAGATCAGAGACTATTTGCATGGGCTTGGGGATGCTAAAGCAAGAAATATAGCCATGTGAGGATACTTCAAAAACTTTCAGAACATGATGCAATCAAGAGAAAGGATTCCCCAATCTCTTGTTGAGAAATACAAGGACACAGTCTGCTTTATGGTAGAGACTGATCAGTGCCTAATGGAGGCAGTAGAACCAAGGATAGTCTAGATCATGCCCATGGGGTATGAAGTTGATGAACAGATTGTGGAGCTGCATGTTCAACACATGCTGAGTCAGCCTAAAGATCCAAAGGCAGAAAGGTTTGGAACCTTTGAGGAGCTGAGTGTAAAGATCCATGTGGAACTCAGAGAACTAGAGATGAAAAGGAAGGTGAGAAAAGAAGTAGAACATATTGTACAAGGCCTTGGGATCTCAAAGGAGGCACTTGATGCCAACCGGGAAAAGAGACAAAAAGCTGATGAAGAGAAGAAAGAGGTAGAAAAAGGAAGCAAGAAAAGTGCTCTGGTAGAAACTTCCAGCCGGACCAGATCTTCAAAGAGACCAGCACCTGTCCCAGCTAAAAGCTCAAAATCAGAAGTCCAAGCATCCGACAAAGGAGAGAAAAAGTCAAAGACAAAAGCCACAAGGGCTTATGCAAGTCAAAGAGATGAAGAAGAAACCAAATTAGATGAGGGGGTAAAGGAAATAAAGAAGCAGAAGAAGAAAGGATCCGGTCAGCCCTCCACAGGCTAAGACAAGGAAGAAATAGTAGAGGAATTTGTTGAAAAGCCCACCCTATCCTTAGAAAGTGTAATCAAATCAGTCACTGTGGATGGAAACCTTCAACCAATGGCCAAATTCTATGATGATTACAATGAGGCCGACCAAAAGATCCTGCAAGAAGCTACAATTAGGTATGTGAACATTTACAATAAAGCTTTTATTGAAATTATCTCTCTAATTCCTAAGAGTCTAGAGAAGGAGTCAGAAATGAGAAAGACCAATGCCATGGCAAAAGACCTTGAGATCCAGGAACAGATAGCTATTTAGCTATATCCTTCAATTGATCCCAAGACAATGAACATGGTATTCAAAGACTACAAGGATGAATTCAGGAGAAAAGCAAGGATGAATCAGCTTATGCTTGGTGAGACCGACAAGGTAGCCAAGGACACTGAAGAGATTCTTTGAAAAACCTTCAAAAGATTTAATCTTCCTATCATAGAGGACTTGGGTACTAATCCTACAAATGTTGCAGAAGAAACTCCTGAAAAAATGTCAGAAGAGGTGGGCCCCGAACAGACTAACATTTCCCCTCCAGTTTCCCCTACAGTCTCCGGATCTAAAGGAGAAGAAAAATCACAGGAGAAAGAAGTAGAGGTGAAGGAAAAAGAAGATGACAGTGCTAAGGTTGTAGAAGGAGAGAAGACTTCAGCAGAGAAAACCACAACTGCTAGTGGTGAAGGAGGGAAAACTTCTAAGGACAGCTCCAAGACTACATAAGAGAAGAAACATCTGTCTCTGGCAAGAGACACTGCACAAACTGTCCAAGATTTCCTGAACAAAGAAACAATGGAGATTGATGAACCAGAGCTTCTACAAGGTCCATTCAATTTTGATTCTCTTTCTCCAGTACAGACAATGAAGATAGCTTTATTTGCAAATGCTAAGGCTAATAAAAAACTCCTAAAGTCTCATATGGAAGACTGTGAGTTGATAGAAGCTGCTTCCGGAGTGCTTAAAAAGATTATGCCATCGGTTTAGAAAGATCCCGTAGCCTCCTCTTCCGGTAATCTCAAAACCTTAGTCAGCAGTGTTAATACACATTTTGATTCTCTAGAAAAATTAGCTGAAGAAAAGGTCCGGAAGGAGTTTTTAGATAAGAGATTCTCAGAGGTACAAGGATTAATCACTAATGATAGGAGAAATATAAGTATTGGGATAAAGAGCTTAGAAAATGCTCTTAAGGATGGCGGTGAAATATACAAATTTTTTATTTCCTGGTCCAAAGTAACAGTAGAGATTGAGAAGAAAATAAAAGAGCAAGAGAATAAACTACTAAGTTTGTCTCAAAGTTTTGATCCTCTCTCTTCCTCCATAGTAAATCAAGAGTGTCAAACTATTGCAATCACAAATGCAATAAAGAATTTTGAGAAGGAAAGGAAGAACATGATTAGCCAGATGGGTGAACTTAGGAGGATCATTGTCCCTAAGTTAGAGGCCATGTATGAGGCCATAAGTGAAGCTCAAATCATAGCCCAGACAAATGATCTAACAGATCTAAAAAGTGCAGATTCATTTGCATTCTTGTTGAGTGGGCATATCTCAATTTTGGACAGGATGAAGCAGAGTTGGGTGATAGAAGTTGTACAGTTGAAGAACACTTTTGCAGACATACTTAAGTATATGTAAGTACAACTTGTATATATATACTTATGCGGCTAATTATAGTAAAATTTTTGAAAATTTTGGTGTGCGGACCCTACCCTTTGCCATTGATGTCAAAGGGGGAGTGAAGAGCAGTGAAAAATGAGGAATCCAACTAAGGGGGAGCTCTGGGAAAATATATATAAAGACAGAGCATCAGCCAAGGGGGAGCCTAGTGTAAACACTTAGTCATTTTTCACTAAGTGTTGCCATCAATGCCAAAGGGGGAGATTGTTGGCAAGAGACACTATATGGATTCATGATTGTTGTCATTGATTGCAACAAAGTTCATCCCACACATCCGCAGGACATGGTGTGTCTCTACCGGAAGTCAGAGTGAAGAATGTTGTGGTCCGGTAAACAAGAAAAGAGCATATGGCAAGGTCCGACAGATAGGTTCGAATCTCTCAGAGGAAGTATCTTGGTAAAGTGTGGATTTGGGGAAGTAAAGAGTACTACCTTGAGTGATAGATTCCAAGGTTTTAGCCTCCGATGATAGATGAGGCAAAAGATATGAATACTTGAGTATCAGGTTCTTGAGTGACAGTGTGAACAGAGGAAGAACTGACTGACAGAACATCAGACTACTTTCCGGATGTGTTACTGATGGTGTTAAAGGTTATGAAGGAATGAATCATGTTTGGCTGACATGATTAATGATTTCTACAAGTATATGCTTGATTCGCATTACTTGATGTGTAAGGATTCAGCCGACAGAACAAAATTTGTGAGAAGATTAATTGTTCCAAGTGCCGACTAGAAAGATAATGAAATCACTTGTGCAGATATATATAAAGGATGGATTTAGTTGTGAGAAGTGTTGTTGTGATATGTGGAATGCAAATAAAAGAAGAGCATAGCAGAAGCAGTAAGGAAGGTCCGGTATGTGAAAGGAAAGCAGCATAAGAGAAGAGGAAAGATGAAGTGCAGCAGATCAGTGTACTGAGCCTAACTGAAACTGAACTCCAGTATATGTGGATGCTTCCAATCAGTTCAAGTATTGTATAACATTCTTTTGTAGACAGTGTGTCTCCTTGTAGGCAGTGTGCCTCCTTTGTGAGTAGTGTGCTCGGGCAGTGAGCCCTAATTAGCAAGTGCCATTTTGTATTTCCTTATTCTTCTAACAGAGAATAATCTTTGGGTTAATCACCCCGTGGTTTTCTCCCTTAACAGGGTTTCCACATCAAAAATACTGTGTCATGTGTTTTTCCCTTTCATGGTAATGTTTGCTTATTTGAATTAATGTTGCATTGATTAATAAGAAAGTTTAGAAAGAAGAAATTATTAGGATAACCGATTCACCCCCCCTCTAAGTTATCAACAGCTCCAACACACCCTATGACCAATTATTCAATGTTCCATGAATATAAACCACTAAACAACATGTTTGACCTCTTACACATCATGGAAACACTCCAAAATAAAGACCACAATTCATGACAGATATTAAGAAGATGCTCCACTATCCCACCTAGTGCCTAGGAATGAGATGGTGCCATAAATGCATTCAAACCACTTAATAACCACCACTATCATAAGTAAGCTCTCTCATGATACCATTACAACCAATATTCTAAGTTAACCAAAAAAAAAATTAAATAATTTACTCAATCACTCCCTAGATGTCCATGTACTTATTCCCAAGGTGTTGAAGACACATGAAATACATAAGGATTACAAGATTAATAGCACCTTATCCTAACATTTTACCAGTTGAAATTATAAATTGAAATTAAATAAATAAGAAATATAAGTGAATCAAGTGTTGGATATAAGGCTTAATGCCTTCCTACACAAAGATAACTTATTTGTGCTCACTACTTTTGTAAGTGAATCTACAACATTATCCAAAGTGTCAACTTTCTAAATGACAACCTTACCACTTTACACCATCTCATGAACAAAGTGATATTGCACATCAATGTGCTTAGTATGAGCGTGGTACATGGGATTCCTAGCCAAATAGATAGCACTCTAACTTTCACATTTGATTTGAACAACCCTACATTTAAAACCAACTCCAAAAAATACTCTCTATAACCATCCCACCTCCTTATTGGCATGTGTAGTAGCCATATACTCCAATTTGGTAATGAAAAATACAATCACATGTTTTCTTTTACACATCTAACTAATAACAATACCAAATAGAGAAAACACAACCACTAGTAAACCTTTGACTATCCAAGTCACTTGCCCAATTTGAGTCAACAAATGCAATGACCCAATATTTATACCCAAAATCAAACTATTTTTTTCATTTTTAATCAAGTTATTTAAGTGTTCAATTCAACCATATACCAGGTATTTTTATCCATTCAGGATAGGCATTTGTCCAATCGAGACAAGCATCTATCCTTACGGGATAGGCATCTATCCATATGAGGTAGGTATTCCTCCATCCAAATGGGATAGGCATCTATCCAAATGGGATATGCATCCATCCATAAAGGGATAGGTACATGCTCTCACCAAAGACTTAGGCCCATCAGGATCTAACAGATCCTGAGCCACTCACTAAAGACTACACTCCCTAACTAATGGGAGTGCATTGAGGTCGTCGTCATTCAAGAGTAATATATAAGGTTTAATGGCTTGAGTATCACCTCAGAATTTTACCTAAAGCCTTATGGAGTCAAGAGAATCTATTTGAGATTGATGTATCCTAGCTTGGGAGTCTTACCAAATAGACAACGTAGCATCATACCCACAAACCAGTCACCAGCAAAGCCAATTTCATTATTTATTTATCCTTGTGCTGCTACATGAATGTCAAATCACTTCAAGACTCTACTCTAGTATATTAGCAAACAAAATCAACAAGGAATGAAAGTATTTAGATGTTTTTCAACTTAAATCTATTTGATTTGGAAGCATACTATGGTTTAGATATATAAATTGAGACAAAGCCAATTTGATCAGCTTAAACTTCTACAAATTATTCCCTATGCAAGGCAATTCAAACAAATATATAGTGATTGTTCCCTTTCAACTTATCTCTGCAACTTCAATTAACAATTTCTCTATTTCCTAGCTCTAGTCGACCCCTTCTCTGAACCCATGCGCTCATTCCATTATTCTTTTTCTATTCATATGTTGTTCTTCAATGCCTAGTAGCATGTATGATTGTTTTCCTTTGTGAATTTTGGACCAAATCTCTCCCCAATATTCCTTCTCCTCTATCACAATCTTCTAAGTTATCTTTTCCTCTGTAATTGTTGTAGTTGATCGCCTCTTTTCAATCAACTCCTCATGTAATTTTGTTGTTCACTGGTTATTTTCTTTGGCAGCCCCACTTCTTCTCACTGACAGTGAACCTCTTCCTCAAATTAACTTGTTTTCTCAAACAATTTCCTATTTTTTTGTTCTTTCTCCTCTAGCAAGCCAAACCCCATCCCATGCCATTGACTACTTTTTATAATGGTTGACAATCTAAAAATGAAAGAGCTGGGAGTGGGAATGCCTTACGAATTATGGAGGAATGCAATCTGCCAAAAACTCTTAGCATTCAAGTCTTATTTGACTTAAGTCAAATAGCTAAACCGTGGATCTTTTCTCCCAATACAAACCACAGAGATATAACTCATGAATGCATGAGTTTACTAATTCCAATGTGGAGAAAATACCTCTATTCTCTATAGAATTCAATGCCCAAACAAAAGGCAGAAATAAAAACTTAGTTTCACCTCCTTTTGTATAATAGAATCGGCCAAATGGAAACACAAATTTGACTTTTGTTTTCCAACAATTAAACTCCTTTGTGATGCCTTGCAAATTGTTTGGTTGCAACATCTCTTTCGTAACATTTCGTAAACAAACAACAACTAGTGCTCTACTTCCCTTTGAATGATCACGACTCATCACCATGCTCAACTGAACCCATAGAATGGAAGAATGATCAATGGTGACAAGTGACCAATGATTCTACCAAAAGATTGAAACAAACCAAAGTTGAACCAGAATCCACCGAACTAAACCAAAAATAACAAAACAAGAGTGTGACATATGATCGCCAACAACCGCAACAAAAATGCCAACACCCCAGAATCACAACTAACACAACCAAACATGGCGAAAAAAAAATTGATACTAGAAACATTTTTGTGTGATGCGGGATTGCACATTCACCCGAATGCTCCTGCATCAGACACACCGGGTAGGAAAAATGCTCCATGAGTGCAGAACTCATGAGCATTTTGGCAAATTTGGGATTGAAATCCCAAACTTCACCAAATCTACAATGCTGACCCATGAAGCTTCATTAGCTGCTCAATTCTTCCAATGGACCAAATATTCCCAATATTCTTTCCCTCTTGTCCTTTTGGCTACATGGGAATCAATTACCTTGTCAACCTCCTCAAGTTTCTTTTTAGGCAACTGTTGAATCCATTCATGTGCATCCTACAAATCTAAATGTGTATTCCCATGTCCACTTGTCTCTCCTTCATAGTATTTATACAAATCAGAAACATTAAATATTGGTTAAATATTTATACCTGTTGGAAGCTCAATTTCATATGCATTTGATGAAAACTTCTGCAAAATTTTACATGGGCCTATTTTCTTCTACTTCAGCTTTTTATAAGTTTAGGTTGTGGGAACCTCTCCTTCCACAAGCGTGTCTTCACCAACTCACCAATCTGAAATTCCTACTCCCTTTGATGCATATTAGCATTCTCCTTATTTTTTATGACACTCTTCTCTAAATTTTCCTTCACTTCTTTGTGCAAATCATGGATATATTCAGCAAATTATTCTGCTACATCACTCTTTCTACCCAAATCTACACTATCTCTCAATTCATCTATGCCCCTAGGGTTGTACCCATACACAATTTGAAATGGACTCTTTCCCACACTTCGATTGACTGAGTTATTGTAGGCAAATTCTGCTTGTGCTAATATCAAATCCCATTGATTCATTTTGTCACCTACCAAACACCTCAACAAATTTCCTAAGCTTCTATTCACAACTTCAATTTGACCATTAGTTTGTGGATGGTAGGTTGAACTAGACCCCAATTGTATTCCCATCTTCTTCCACAAAGTGCACCAAAAATGACCAATAAATTTGGTGTCTCAATCTGAAATAATACTCTCCAAAAAGCCATGCAATCTAACTACTTCCTTGAAAAATAAAGTAGCTATGTGGGAATCATTATTACACTTTTGACATGAGATAAAATGAGATATCTTTGAAAACCTATCCACCACAACAAAAACATAATTGTTACCTCTTTGTGTTCGTGGTAACCCCAAAACAAAATCCATGCTTATATGTTCCCACGGTCTCTTCGGTATCGGCAATGGCTAATACAACCCTATATTTTGCCTCACCTCTTTAGCATATTGACACACCCTACAAATTTGCACCATCTTCTTTACATCTACACTCATCCCCAACCAATAATAACTCTCATTCAGTTATGCCAAAGTTTTGTCCACTCCAAAATGACCACTCAAACCTCCACTATGTTTTTCCCTTATCAAATTCTCCCTCATTGAACCATGAGGTACACACAATCTCTTCCCCTTGAACAACAAACCCTCTTGAATAAGATACTCCAACCATGGAGTTCTATCCCTCTCCATGGGATTATTACACACTATCCATGCTTCTTTGAAATCAACATCATCCTCATACAACTCCTGCATAGAGTCAAAACCAACAACATTTACTCTCATCTCATTCAACAACAAACACCTGCGAATCAATGCATCAACCACTCTATTTGATTTCCCACTTCTATGTTTCAACACAAATGAATAACTTTGAAGAAATTCAACCCACTTTACATGCTTTTGATTGAGCTTACTGTTGACCTATTTTGGCTCTGCCTAGAGTTAAACAGTTCACCTTGCATTTTCTTTGAAAATCCTTTAGAAATGGCCATACAAGGTGTAAATCTTCCAAGTACTCATGCATGCCTTGTTTAAAAATCCAAAGATCTTGCCTAAAGATTCCTTGCAAAAAACCCAGAAAAACTCATAAATCTTTTAGCTTCAAGTATTTTCTATCGCTAGGATTTCTCATATTTTATAACTTGTATTTGTATGCATACTTGTATATACATTCGCCTTTGTACATACAAAGGAATATGCAAAGGCTATATACAAGTTCTTTTTCTTGTATATCAGCAATGTACAAAAATATACAAGGAAAAGATGCATATCGGGCTTAGAAGATGCATATACATTGAGGGAATCTATCGTAGATTCCAGGAATATTCTCTCAATGTATATCGGGTTTCAAATGCATATTGTGTTGTATGTTTGAACATGCAATGGCTACATACAAAGTAGATTCCCAAAATATTCTGCAATTGTATATCAGGATGTAATGTATATCGAGTTTGTATGTTCAGACATACAACCCAATATACAATGAAACACATACAAGGCCGACTAATATGCATCGGCTACAGTGGAATGTACATCGGCGCACATACAAAAGAGAATGTATATTTCGCATTGTATGTTTGCACATACAATTGAAACATACAAAGAAATATACAAGGCCAAATGTGCAGGAGGTGGCGTCCACAATATACAAGGGGCCAAACATACAAGCGCGTATATACAAAGGCTAATGTATGTCATGAACAATGCATTGTATTTGCGGCTTGTATGTTTGCATATACAATGAAAGATACAAAGGCGATATACAAGCCGAATTTCAAAGTCTTTCCAATCTACTTCATAAAGATTTGAAGTCCACGGCTTGCATGTATATGGTGCTTGTATATGCTGATATACAATGAAAGATACAAAGTAAGGATACAAGCCGGATTTCAAATGGATATACATTTTGTTGAAATGCAGCGTCAGGTCCGCGGCTTGCATGTATATTTGCGGCTTGTAAATTTGCATATACAAGTCAAAGGTGCAAAGGAGGTATACAAGGTGGACCTAAATCGAAGATCAAATTCTGGCATATTCAGGCGTCGAGTCCAGCTTGTATGTATAAGTGTTTTGTATGTTTGCACATACAAAGAGATATACAAAGAGGAATGATACAAGCTGGACTCGATAGGGCAATTAAATACAGCTACTGGTCATTTTGGGGTCCGTGGCTTGTATGTTTGCATATTCAAAAGAGAAGATACAAGAGGTGGGGCCCACACATTGTATGTATACAGCATTGTATATTCATATATACAATGCGATATACAAGGAAAATGATGCAATGAAAACATGCAGAGGTCTCATATGCAAGACATATTGAAAGGATGTAAGGGGTCCTTATAAGAGGCATTGTATGTATATTGGGAATGTATATTCGCATATACAAAGGAAATATACAACGGGAGCATGCATTCGCCAATATACAAAGGACACAGATACAAGAGGTGGGGTCCACTAAAGGTGCAGGTCATTATGTGAGTTTGTTTGTATTTTTGATTGTATGTTTTCACATACATTTGAACATACAAAGGCATATACAAAGCCCGATATACAAGGCGCCATGCATATACAAAGGAGTTGTAGAGAAGGTTTTTGGATGCCGATTCAGGTTGCAAATTCAAGTGATATATACACAGATGCAAAGTGATATATATAGGCGGTTGACTGAAACTTTGACCACCTATATCTCCTCCGTCCTGGCAAATTTTGACATGCTATAAAAGGCAAAGATGTATGTTTTTGTCCCCTCTTTCATTTGGCAGGGTTTTTAGGGGTTTTTGTCACCTTTCAGTTTTGAATCTGGCTTTGCATATTTCAGGCGACTAGACATTTCAGCGACTTTTGGGGCAAGATGCAGATATTTTTTGCATTCATTTCTGCAGATAATGGAAGCTACTCGCATTCATGACCAAAATATCTCCCACTTATGCATTGCTGAAGATCGATGAGTAAGTTGCTTGCATTAAAGATTAAAAATATCTTCTATCTACCCAGTGCCAGATATTTGACACCATAACTTCTGCAGATGGACAGTCATTTAGGGGTGGATATTTTCTAAGACAACTCTTAGAGCACATTTTGTGACCGACCTAGGTTAGTTTGGAATGCTATATATATGCATTCATAAGATGTAAATAAGGTTGGAAATTTTTGGGCATTCTGGTCTTTCTGTTTCCAAACAGAGTTTTCATATACTATAACCTTGCCTTTCATTGGATATATGCAAGTTATTTTACCTCCTTTCCTAACTTTCCAGTTCTGTGTGAATATGCATGAGGTTGTCTGTGAACATTCTATTCCTCTCAACCCTATTGCTCCTTACCTCTGCTAGAATCATCTAATCTGTGTATGTTTACTTGTTGTATCTGATTATATTGTGCATTTTCTCAATGTTGTGAAAGTTTCTTTTAATCAGTCTAGTGTATCACCCTTTTATGTTTTCAAGTTTTTGTTGTTTCATCTTTCAAGCTTTCCTTCTCCCTTTTCCCCTCAAAAGATTCAGTAGTTTTAGGTGATAATCAAGCAAGGAATCCAGCCTTCTCTAGAGGTCTGATCACTTTTAGTAAAGTCCCACACTTTGATATCATTCCCATTGTGTCATTGAAATGCTTGGAATCCTTCCAAGCAGGGTGCAATTTCATGTGACAACAGTTTCTAGCATGCCCGGTGGGACAATACAACTTTTATTACTGGTTTTGATATGCAGCCAGTGATTCAGACTTGTAAGAGGTTAAACCTGCATATCTAGCAACTCACACTGAGGAAGGACAAGCAGATCAGTTCTGCTGTAACATTATATGAGAAAGATTCAAACTAGGAGTTCAAGTACATTCGATTACTTATAGCTGTCTCCACCTAGAAGGCAAAGTAGAGCTGTAGTAAGGACTCCAGTTTCTAAAAGAATACAGTCAACTCCACCAAATTTTAGACCAGTTGCTTCTATAGTTCCTGTAGCAACTCAAGCAAATCTACCCCCAGCTATTTAGATGGCAAGAAATTAGCCATTCGTGACTTTTGATGGAGGCAGCCCTTTAAACCTAACAATACCATGATGTTATACCCATGGCAGCTTTGAAGAATCTACCCTATTGCACAGGGGAAAATCAGACTACCCCTATTGAGCACATCAAAGACAGCATTTCTGTGTGGTGTACATCATGTTACTCAAGAGAATGTAGCCATTAGGCTGCTGGCTACCTCATTCAAAGGGAAGGCATTGCAATGGTTTAGGAGTCTACCAGTGCAGACTATTACAACATGGGATGATCTAGGCAAGAAGCTAAACAAACAATTCCAAGATAAATCAAATAATCTATCATTGGTTGAACAGATGACCACAATAAAGAGAGCTCCCCAGGAGCAAATGACGGATTTCAATTTTAGATTCCAGAGGACATGGGACAGAATCCCTGCCATGGTAAGACCTCCAGCTGAATATGCATTCTTGTATTTTTTGAAAGCCCTAAATAGTGATATTTCAGGAATGATTAAATCATTAGGAGGTACTAGTTTACCTGATGCTTATGAGATAGTTATTAGGGCAGAAAATAATCTGATTCAGGCTGGAAAAATAGCACCCAGACCACCAGTGCCCATCTTTCTTGAGATTCAGGCTTCAATGCCATTGCCAATCCCATATTTTGCCCCTTTACCTACTATAGCAGCAGTACCAAGTACTGCCAATTCTGAGCCTGCTGCTTCTAGCTCATCTCAAGAGTTGAAAGAGATTAAAAATAGCCAACAGAAAATAGAAAATATCCTACAAACCTTTGGGAATGAGTTAGTAAACATAAAAAAGAAGTAATCCCAGCATGGACAACCTTATCAACTGCAACCTCAAGGGCAAAATCAACAGACATATCAAGGCCAAAATCAACCTTATCAAGCTAATAGGCCACCTTATCAAAGCAACTATCAAGG
Organism: Cunninghamia lanceolata; assembly: GCA_027924645.1. Taxonomy (NCBI): domain Eukaryota; kingdom Viridiplantae; phylum Streptophyta; class Pinopsida; order Cupressales; family Cupressaceae; genus Cunninghamia; species Cunninghamia lanceolata. Next base: position 3,400,586 of record BSBN01000774.1, read on the forward strand.
TGCCAGGCAAAATGTGAATTAAAGGCCTTTTCAGTCTTATAATCTGGCACCTATTAATGTAGTAAGGGACCTTGTCCCTACTCAGAATAACCTTGCAGCTAAGTATGAGTGGTGTTATCCATGCAATCAGCCACACAGTCAAGCAGTCTGCTCAAATGGGGTGATAAATCAGGCTTTAATGGTGCAAAATGTGGCAGTTTCACAGCCAAATGTCCCAAATGATGGAGCTGCACAACAACAAGAGCAACCTCAGAATGATTCTACCTTCATAAATTGGCAAGAAGGTGAATTCTGTGGGGTAAACAGCGATAACACCTCAGTTGCAGCAAATACAAGAGCCAAGAAGAGGGGTTATGAGATAGACCAAGCAACAAATAAAGAGAAGGGACATGTTGGTGCTTCTACATCACATATTCCCCATATTCTACAAAGAATTAACCCAGCAACAGCAAGGGGGATGCCTCATTTGCAAGCAGAGGTTGCTGCTACGAAATCAAATCAGAAGGTAAGTGCCATTCCATCTTTCAATATTATTGAAAATATGAAGAAGATGAATGTGACAATGTCTATGTGGGATTCTTTAGCCATCCCAGGCCAAAAAGACATATTGCAATCTGCCTTGTCTAATTTGAAAGTGTCCAAGGATACAACTGTTGACCCAAATAGGGCTATCCTTACCAATTCATCCTAGGATAACAGCAAACAGCCAAACAAAAGTGCCAAACCACTCCCATTCTATGTGTCATTAATAATTGGAGACAAATTAGTACATAATTGCATGGTGGATAGTGGAGCAAGTAGTTCTATGATGCCTAAATAGATTGCAGACCAATTAGGGCTCAAGTACCAGCCCCTTGAGAAAGGTGTACTCCAATTAGATGGCACAGCTGTTAATACTGTGGGTGTAATAAAAGACCTAGGTCTCACTCTACATACCTGCCCCAATATTTCCATTTCCCATGAGGTATTCATCATAGATTTGCCTCCTTATTTTGCCATGTGCTTATCAAGAGAATTTATAGCTAAGAAAGGAGGATATTTATCCTCAGACTGGTCCCACATGTTTTTCAGGACCAGATATGGTACCAAAGTAACTTTAAAATCTGAGTTACTTTCAAATCATCACATAGAGCCTTACACACCAAGTGTTGTTAATGCAAATTGCATTATTTTTTATGATCTTGAATTTGTTGTTGCTCAAGAACTACAAGATGAAAGCATACCAGAGGTACTCTTAATGGAGTGGTCCTCGAAAAATGTTATTGATGATCCTGAGGGACACATCCAAGAAACTAGTATGGGGGTTTACATACTGCATGAGCATGAAACAGCAATACCAAATCTTGTGAAGGATGCAAAACAGCAGACAAAGCAGCAAAATGGGGTGTGGAAAATGTATTTTGATGGCTCTAGGAACAAGAATGGATCTGGTGGTGGTGTAATGTTGGTGTCACCACAAGGTGAAAAATGTTTTTCTTCTTTCCATTTTGCCTTTGCATGTACAAACAACACTGCTGAATATGAAGGATTAATTCAAGGTTTGTAGTGGGCAAGGAAGAGGAAAATAGGATGTTTACAGGTGTATGGTGATAGTGAACTCATTGTGAATCAGGTAAGAGGACTGCATCGTACAAAGAATGATGTTCTGAAATGCTACAAACATAGGGTATGGGACATGATTGAAGAATTTGATGCTTTCAATCTAATCTCTATCCCAAGAAGTCAGAACTATCATGCTGATAGATTAGCTGCAATTGGGGCTCAGTTTGACATCTCCAGTGATATTTAAAGGGAAAAGGTACAACCTCATGTAAAAATAGTTGATAGGCCCTCTATCCCTGATAATAATATTCATTGGCAAGTTTTTGAAAGTGATGAGCAGATCCTGCGTTTCTTGTTAGAAGAAGATGAATTTTCTGTGATGAATCAGGATAAGCTCAAACAACAATACGGCAATGATCAAATTGTTCAGTTGAGAACAAACAAGTTGCCCAAGGGATTGGTAACCTTGGAATCTATTTTTAGTACAGATGATAAACTGAAGAAAAGCAAGACTAGCATGCAGGTTAAAGAAGAGCATTATGAGGAGCTAGAAATTTTTAAAGGTAATCTTCTTAAAATTGGTAAAATCTGCTTAGCTGAGGACAAAAGAGCTTTTATTGCTCTCTGTCAAGAATTTGAAGATGTGTTTGCTTGGGATTACTCAGACCTAAAAGGGTTTAACCCTCAGATTGCCCAACACACCATATAATTAGAACCAGATACTAAACCTGTGAGGCAGAAGCAAAGATCTTTAAATCCAAAGCTTGAGCCCCTAATGATTAAGGAGTTGACCAAACTAATTGAGGGAAAAATAATTTTTCCAATCAAGCATACTTCTTGGGTCTCCAACCTTGTCCCTGTGAGGAAGAAGAATGGAGAGATTAGGCTATGTGTCAACTTCAGAGACCTCAATAGAGCCTCCCTAAAAGATCACTACCCATTGCCTTCAATGGAACAAATTTTGCAGGTGGTAGCTGGCTCAGAGAGATTTTCTTTGCTTGATGGATTTTCTAGTTACAATCAGGTGTTAGTCAAGGAGGAGGATCAGTTCAAAACTGCTTTCACCACCAAATGGGGCACCATGGCCTATAGGAGAATGCATTTTGGTCTCTCAAATGCTGGCTCTACTTTTCAGAGAGCCATGGATATGGCCTTTAAGGGTTTGCTATATAAATTGGTGCTGGTATACCTAGACGACATCACAATTTTTTCTAAGAATGCATCTGAGCATTTATCCCATTTGAGGCTAGTATTCAAGAGATGCAAAGAGTTCAGGATATCTCTCAATCCCAGGAAATGCATATTCATTGTACATGAAGGCAAGTTACTAGGGCACATTATGTCAAAGGAAGGCATTACCATTGACACTGAAAGAGTAAGGGCTATTCTGGAGCTGCCTTTACCCATCCACAAAAGGGGACTGCAAAGTTTTATTGGTAGAATTAATTTTCTGTGAAGATTTATCCTCAACATTGCAAATCTTTTGAAGCCTTTGACGTCTATGTTGAAGAAGAATATAGTTTTTAGCTGGACGAGAGAGGCCAAACTCAGCTTCGAGTCCATCAAGGGGGCATTAGCAGCTGCACCAACTCTGGTAAACCCTGATTTCTCCAAGGATTTTATTTTATATGCTTATGGCAGCCTAGATACCATCTCTACGATTTTGGTACAGCAATAGAGTGAGGGTTTTGAGAAACCAATCGCTTTCTTTAGTCAGGGGCTAGAGGAGTATGAGCAGAGATATAGCTTTGTTGAAAAATACGTCCTGGCAGTGATAAGGAGCCTCAAGAAGTTTCGGCACCTTGTTTCTAATAACAAGATACATTTGATGGTCGCTCATTCTAGTGTGAAAGATTTCCTGTTAAGTAAAGATGTTAGTGAAAAAAGGGCTAGTTGGATCACCAAAGTCATGGAATACGACGTGGAGATCAAGATAACCAAGCTTGTCAGAGGCAAAGGACTCAATGAACAACTCGCTACTAGTTCAAAGAATGAAATAGAAAAAGAAGAGGAGGTGCTTCTGACTATTGAGGAGGAGCATCAGAATGATACAGCAGCAGTAGGTACCAGTTGGGTTAATGACATGACTCAATTTTTGCAAACTGGTGAATGTCCAGTAGGTCTAGATAGAACCAAAATAAGATATTTTAGATTGCAATCCATTCCATATGTTTTAATAAATGGCATCCTCTTTAGAAAGGACTTTAATGGTGTATTGTTAAGGTGCATTGATAAAGATCAGACTGACAAGGTGCTACATGAATTTCATGATGGAATAGTAGGGGGTCATTTTTCCCCAAGGACTACTACTTAGAAAGTAATGAGAGCTGGTATTACTAGCCCAACTTATTTAAAGATGCCCATGCATGGGCTAGAAAATGTATAAAGTGTGCCATTTTTGCCAGTAAAGAAAGGCTGCCAACTTTACCTCTGCAGCTAATTCAGGTAGAGCAGCCCTTTATGAGATGGGGCATTGATTTTATAGGTCCTATTAACCCACCATCAAGTGTAGGCCACAGGTGGATTCTTACAGCTACAGACTATTTCACAAGGTGGGCTGAAGTAGTGGCTCTGAAGGAATCCAATGAGAATGCTGTTTTAAATTTTTATCATGATTTGGTTTCCAGATTTGGAGTGCCTGAGTCTATTATCTCAGATAATGCTTTGGCCTTTGTAGGATTGAAAATAACTGACTAGGCTGTTAAAAATGGGATCTATTTGAATACTTCATCAAATTATTATCCATAGGGTAATGGTTTGGCTGAATCTACAAACAAAAATCTCATAAGGATTATTAAAAGATCAATGGAGGATAACCAAAGGACCTGGCACACTAATCTGAAGTATGCATTGTGGGCAGATAGAATAACTCCTAAAAGGTCTATTGGGAACTCCCCATATCTACTAGTGTATGGAAAAGAGGCAAGGTTGCCTATATCTATGGAGCTGCCAGCCCTAGACATTATGAATCAGCTGGAAATGTTTGAAGCAGAGGACCCCATGGCTGTCAGATATGCTCAACTGATGGAGCTTGAAGAGAGTAGAGATAAAGCCATGAAGACCATGGAGTATCATCAGCTTCAAACAAAAAGCAATTTTGATAAAAAGGCCACCCCCAAAAATTTTAGAATGGGTGATATGGTGCTCAAATGGGATGAATTAAAAAGTAGACCAGGAAAGCATTCTAAGTTTGATAGCATGTGGAGTGGCCCATTTCTCATTACTGAATGCAAGGAGCACAATGCATTTCAGTTATCAAGTATGGATGGACAAAATCTGCCTATCCCAGTTAATGGGATACATCTAAAGAGGTGTTTTGAGGTATGAGTACCTTGTATATCAATAGATTAGATTTCTTGCTTTCAATACGTGCTGCTGCACAATAGTTTAGATCTTTTGTTTTCCCTAAGTGTTGTCTAGCACAGTTGGAGAGATTGCCTTCATCATTTTTGTCTTGGCTTGGTCTTCCAAATGTTCTTCACTGTCAAGATGTTGAGTTACTAAAGTCAGGTTTCTTTGTCAAAACATCTCTTTTGTCTTTGAATGACCCCATGCCCAATGAATGCTCGAGGCCACTGATCAAACTGTTTAGCAGGCTAACACCCCATAGAGGTCACCAAATTGCTGACCTATTTTGCCTCTGCCTAGAGTTAAAAAGTTTACCTTGCATTTTCTTTGAAAATCCTTTAGAAATGGCCATACAAGGTGTAAATCTTCCAAGTACTTATGCATGCCTTGTTTAAAAATCCCAAGATCTTGCCTAAAGATTCCTTGCAAAAAACCAAGAAAAACCTAGAAATATTTTAGCTTCAAGTATTTTCTATCGTTGGGATTTCTCATATTTTATAACTTGTATTTGTATGCATACTTGTATATACATTCGCCTTTATACATACAAAGGAATATGCAAAGGCTATATACAAGATTTTTTGCTTATATATCGGCAATGTACAAAAATATACAAGGAAAAGATGCATATTGGGCTTAGAAGATGCATATACATTGAGGGAATCTATCGCAGATTCTAAGAATATTCCTTCAATGTATATCAGGTTTCAAATGCATATTGTGTTGTATGTTTGAACATGCAATGGCTACATACAAAGTAGATTCCTAGAATATTCTGCAATTGTATATCAGAATGGAATGTATATCGGGTTTGTATGTTCACACATACAACCCAATATACAATGAAACACATACAAGGCCAACTAATATGCATCAGCTATAGTGGAATGTACATCGGCGCACATACAAAAGACAATGTATATTTCGCATTGTATGTTTGCACATACAATTGAAACATACAAAGAAATATACAAGGCCGAATGTGCAAGAGGTGGGGTCCGCAATATACAAGGGGCCAAACATACAAGCGTGTATATACAAAGGCCAATGTATGTCATGAACAGTGCATTGTATTTGCGGCTTGTATGTTGGCATATACAATGAAAGATACAGAGGTGATATACAAGCTGGATTTTAAAGTCTTTCCAGTCTGCTTCATAAAGATTTGAAGTCCACGACTTGCATGTATATGGTGCTTGTATATGCCGATATACAATGAAAGATACAAAGTAAGGATGCAAGCCGGATTTCAAATGGATATACATTTTGTTAAAATGCAGCGTCAGGTCCATAGCTTGCATGTATATTTGCGGCTTGTATATTCGCATATACAAGTCAAAGGTGCAAAGGAGGTATACAAGGTGGACCTGAATCGAAGATCAAATTCTAGCATATTCAGGCGTCAGGTCCGGCTTGTATGTATAAGTGTTTTGTATGTTTGCACATACAAAGAGATATACAAAGAGGAATGATACAAGCCGGACTCAACAGGGCAATTAAATACAGCTACTGGTCATTTTGGGGTCCGCGGCTTGTATGTTTGCATATTCAGAAGAGAAGATACAAGAGGTGGGGCCCACGCATTGTATGTATATTGCATTGTATATTCATATATACAATGCGATATACAAGGAAAATGTTGCAATGAAAACATGCGGGGGTCTCATATGCAAGACACATTGAAAGGATGCAAGGGGTCCTTACAGGAGGCATTGTATGTATATTGGGAATGTATATTCGCATATACAAAGGAAATATACAACGGGAGCATGCATTCACCAATATACAAAGGCTAAAGATACAAGAGGTGGGGTCCACTAAAGGCACAGGTCATTATGTGAGTTTGTTTGTATTTTTGATTGTATGTTTACACATACAAAGGCATATACAAAGCCCGATATACAAGGTGCCATGCATATACAAAGGAGTTGCAGAGAAGGTTTTTGGATGCCGATTTAGGCAGTAAATTCAAGCAATATATACAGGCAGTTGACCAAAACTTTGACCGCCTGTGTCTCCTCCATCCTGGCGAATTTTGACATGTTGTAAAAGGCAAAGATGCATGTTTTGGTCCCCTCTTTCATTTGGCGGGGTTTTTAGGGGTTTTTGTCACCTTTTAGTTTTGAATCTGGCTTTGCATATTTCAGGTGACTAGACATTTCAGCAACTTTTGGGGCAAGATGCAGATATTTTTTGCATTCATGACCAAAATATCTCCCACTTATGCATTGCTGAAGATCGATAGTAAGCTGGTTGCATTAAAGATTAAAAATATCTTCTATCTGCCTAGTGCCAGATATTTGACGCCATAACTTCTGCAGATGGACAGTCATTCAGGGGCGGATATTTTCTAAGACAACTCTTAGAGCACATTTTGTAACCGACCTAGGTTAGTTTGGAATTCTATATATATGCATTCATAAGATATAAATAAGGTTAGAAATTTTTGGGCATTCTGGTCTTTCTATTTCCAAACAGAGTTTTCATATACTATAACCTTGCCTTTCATTGGATATATGCAAGTTATTTTACCTCCTTTCCTGATTTTCCAGTTCTGTGTGAATCTGCATGAGGTTGTATGTGAACATTCTATTCCTCTCAACCCTATTACTCCTTACCTCTGTTAGAATCATCTAATCTGTGTATGTTTACTTGTTGTATCTGATTATATTATGCATTTTCTCAGTGTTGTGAAAGTTTCTTTTAATCAGTTTGGTGTATCACCCTTTTATGTTTTCAAGTTTTTGTTGTTTCATCTTTCAATCTTTCCTTCTCCCTTTTCCCCTCAAAAGATTCAGTAGTTTTAGGTGATAATCAGGCAAGGAAGCCGGCCTTCTTTGGAGGTCTGATCTCTTTTAGCAAAGTCCCACACTTCGAGATCATTCCCATTGTGTCATTGGAATACTTGGAATCCTTCCAAGTAGGATGCAATTTCATGTGACAACACTTACCTTGGCTATTTATGAACTGCAATGCACAATGGTCAATGTACAAAACAAACTCCTTCAGTAGCAAGTAGTGGAACACCACTTCTTAAGTGCTTGCACAATGGCATAAAACTCTTGGTCATACAAAAAAAAAATTATTTTTGCTTCATTCAACTTCTCGCTAAAATATGCTATTGGTCTGTCCTCTTGACTCAAGACTCCTCCAAGCACTGTCCCACTTGCATCACAATCAACTTGGAACACTTTTCCAAAATTAGGGAGTGCTAGCATAGGTTGTTCCGTCACTTTAGTCTTCAAAAATTTGAAACTTTGCTCAGCTACTACTATCCACACAAATTCCTTCCTACTACCCTTCATAGTTTCCGTAATAGGAGCACATATCCCGCTAAAATTCTGGATGAACTTCCTATAGAAGCTCTCTAGTCCATGGAAACTTCGTGCTTCAAACACACTCCTTGGCGAAGGCCAATCTAAAATTGCCTTTACTTTTTTTGGATCCATTTTCAGACCACTTATGGAAACAACAAAACCTAAATACACTAGCTCCTCTTTCATGAAGCTGCACTTTTCATATTCACTAACAATTTCTCTTCCTTGAGTCTTTGCAAAACGACCCTAACATGCTACAAATGCTCTTCTTTTATTTTTCTAAAGACCAAATATCATCCAAATACACAATGACAAACTTACCAAGGTATGATTTCAACACTTTGTTCATCAACCTCATGAAGGTACTTCGCGCATTTGTCAAATTGAATGGCATCACCATTCATTCATACAAACCATCCTTCATTTTGAAGGCGGTCTTACACTCATTTCCCTCTCTTATCTAGATTTGATGGTACTCACTCTTCAAGTCAATTTTGGTGAAGTACTTGGCTCCACTCAAACAATCCATCATATCATCCATTTACAACAAGGGAAACTGGTACTTGATAGTTATCTTGTTTATGGATCTTGAGTCCATACATATCTACCATTCACCATCCTTCTTTGGTGTCAACACTGTTGGAATAGCACATGGACTCAAACTCTCCCTAATCAACCCCTTATCCAACAACTCTTGTACTTGCCTATTTATTTCTGCATTCTCCATAGGCATCATTCTATATAGTGCTTTGTTGGGAAAACTTGCATTGGGAATCAAATCCATACAATGGCTTATGCTCCTCATTGGTGGAAATCCATCAGGCAACTCCTTCATCATTATGTCATCATATTCTTCCAAAATTTTCTAAACTTCCATTGGTTTTTTTCATTTTATTTCGTTGTCCCAACTACTGCAAGCTTTGGAACAATGGAAAAACATGTTCCTCCTCCCTTCAAGTCTTTCAAAAATTGTTTACCAGAAACAAAACAAACCTTGGAGTTGTTCTCCACTTCTTCTTCCCTATCTTTGATTGGGTTTAGAGTGTACTCTTTTCTAGCTTTCTTGATTTAGTATGTATTTGTCCATCCATCATGGACAACTCTTCTATCAAATTGCCATCACATCACATATTATTTCATCCATATAGTTTCTAATTTGAAAACTCACAAGGCATTACTCACGTACCATCAAACTATGATCCTTTTGCAACCATGAAACTTGGTATGGGCTGGGATGTTTCAGTCTTTTCAAATTTAGCTTCTCCACCATCTCTTCGGATACAATGTTATCTATGCTACTGCTATCCACTATGACTTTGCAACACTTGCCACCCACCTTGTACCTTGTTCTAAACAAATTTGTTCTTTGTATTGGTTCCAATTTCTCCTTTTCTGGATTTAACAAAACTCTTCATAGCATGAGATACTCTCCATCTTTGGGCCCCTCTCCATAATTTGGTGCAGTCACATTTTCACTTTTAGCCTGTGCTACATGAACTCTTGCTTCCTTCCCTTTGCCATTATTTTGTTGTATTTGTGGGCATTCAAATACCCTATGACCTGTCTCTCCACATTGGAAAGCATGTACCTCCAAACCCTCTTCCTCTACCTCTTCCAAAGTATCCTCTACCATGAGAATAATCTCCTCTTCCCCTAGAAGATTATCCTCTTCCCTTGTTTTCTTGCACACCCATGTGAGATGAACTTGCTTCATCTTTCTTGTTTTGGTAAACTCTATCACCACTATTTTGTCCTCTTCCTCTCAAAAATCTACCTCTACCATGGAATTATGCTGCTATTTTCTTTCAAGTTTCTCTTCCACTTTCAATGCATATTGATATGCCTCTTCTACAATAGTTACCTGAAGCATGCTCATTTCATCTTGAATTGAATTATGAAGACCATTTACATACCTTGATACTTTTTCTACATCATCATCCACATGTCCTACCCAGATGCTCAACCTATAGAACTTCTTGGTGTACTCTTGTATATTCTATTGCAAATATGTGCCTAATGTGTTGTCATTGATGTCAACATATCTTTCTATCAGAAACAGTGAAGACAATGCAGAGGAGTGATTAGTATTTCCAGTAAGGTGAAGATCAGAGTATGTGGATTAAAGGGTTTGTATAGGATTGACTATTGTTTCTCCGGTTGAGATTTGAGAGGTCCACATGAAGATTTGGTGAAGTTATGGCCTTCTAAGTAGAACAGGTTTCTGCAGTTGTTCAGTGATGACATAGTGGCAAGAAGTTGGTCCGGATTGGTCCAGTATGAGCATATTGTGATCTGCGGATCTAGAGGCATGTCTGGAATGTTGGTGTGTTCCCTCAACTTGAGTGGTTCATGGTTTGGAGGTCCAAAAGCAATCTTTCTAGCATGACAGTCATGGTAGTGTGTGTTCTTGAGGTTTAGTGTGAAGATGCAAGTGATTTTGGTGATGCGAAGTGGTGTGGCTATTCCTGTTGACTTAATTCTGCTTATGGTGGTCTCTGGATCATGTGGCTATTATTTTGGTGGTCCGCAATGACAAAGGAGCTCATGATTGAAGTTTTCCTCTTGGTTGTTGTTGTTCTTCCTAGTCTTGGTCGACCAGATGTTCCTAGCGTGTTGTGGATGATCTAAAGATCATTTTATGAAGCATGGCATGTTAATAGAGGAAGATTCAAATCTCAACTATGATTGGCTAACAGTGTAAAGATCCACGTTAAGTTTGGCCAACCTTGTTGGTCATTCCAAGATGGACGAAGTGTATAAATACTTGTTGAAGAGTTTTTAAACATCATCCTTGAGCAAAATAGATTAAATTTGAATAAAGGATCAGAAGCATAGTAGAGAAGAAAAGGAGTGAGAGCAATATAGAGTGTGAAGTTAGTAAAGAAGAATTTGGGGCAAAGCAGAAGTTTTTGAGCATTCATTGAAACTAAACCAAGCATGAAGTAGATGTTATTTCTCAGTTAATTTGTTCTATTCTAAATAAATTCTGTAGGTAGTGAGCCTCCCTTTTTGAGCAGTGAGCTTTGGGTAGTGCGCCCAAAGGCATGTGCCTTCTATTTTTCTAAAGTACTTTTAACAGGGTACTAATCTTTGTGGGTTAACCCCCACCATGGTTTTTCCCTTAACTAGGTTTCCATGTCAAAATCTTGGCGTCAAGTGTGTTGATTATGTTTCTGCTCTTATGTTGTTGATTGATGCTTTAATGTTTACATCATTAATCTGGTAGTAAGATAATAAAGGAGGTTAAAAGTAGAAAAAATTTATATTGTGTGACAACTGATTCACCCCCCCTCTTAGTTGTCTGGTCTAATTCCAACAATTGGTATCAGAGCTAGATCCTCTTATAAAAGCTTGACCACTTGAGGAGATACAGGATGTCGACCTACAAGAAGGACAGTCTAAGATTTGATGGAACAAATTATTCTATTTGGAAGAATCGCATGGAGTGCCATTTACAATGCATGGGCAATGCCTATTGGGGGATAACCAGTGTTGAGTATAAACCTCCAGAGAAAGGTCCTTCAACTCCAGATCAAGTCAAAGATGCTGACAATAACCTTCAAGCTAAAGAAGCCTTGTTGAGTGCCCTGACTAATTCAGAAATTACAAATGTCTTTGGTCTAAAAACTGCTTATGAAATTTGGAAAAAGTTGGAATAAGGTGATAAATATGTCAAATGTGCCAAGCTATAAATTCTGAGAGGAAAATTTGAAACTATGAGGATGAGCGAAGATAAAAACATCACAATCTACATGCAAAAGATAAATGAACTTGTGTGTGGTATCAGGTGTGCTGGTGGAACTTTGGAAGAATCAGAGATTGTATCAAAATTACTTAGATCTTTACCTGATTCATACAAACATAAGGTTGCTGCAATAGAGGAGATCAGGACTATCTCAGATGTTACAAGAGATCATCTGGTTGGCAAAATTTTAGTTTTTGAATTAAGTGAGTTTGGTGATTCTCTTCCCAAGTCTGAATCTGCATTTAAGGCCAGTGTATATGGAAAACAAAGATATGATCCGAGTGAAATCTCTTCTACAAGATCAAATAGATTAGTGAAGACAAGGAAGGATCTTGAAGATATTAAACTTGAAACTACTAATCTTGAAGCTCTTCTCGCCAAAAGATTGCTAAGAGGATCCAGTAAGTATGAAGGAAAATATCCACTCAAATGTTTTGCTTGTAATAAGATTGGTCATTTTGCCTCAAGATGTCCGGAGAGGTTTTCAAAACCAAACCCTAACAGATATTGAAATCAAAACAAATGTTACTATGTACAAGAAACTAGAGAAGAAGTCACAGATGATGAATCTAATCATGGAGGTTCCCCTGAAAATGATTGGGTGTTCATTGCCATCAAAGAAGAAGATCCAGTGTCTACTGAATCTGCTAGCTATGCAAATATGGAAAGTGCCTTGGCTGCTCAGGTTATTGAGAAAGATGAATGGGTTATTGATAGTGGATGTTCTCATCATATGATTGGAGACAAGAGTAAGTTTGTGAATTTTGAAAATTATGAAGGTGGGCTTGTGAAATTTGGAGATAACTCAGCTGGTAGAATCCATGGCAGAGGATCCATCTCTTTTGATGGTAAGAATAGCACCAATGATGTTCTATATGTGGAAGGACTAAAACATAATCTTCTCAATGTTGGATAGTTGGTTGATAAAGGTTATGATCTTCGATTCAAAGATGGAAAGTGCAGAATCTTGGAGAGTTCCGGAACTGAAATTGTATCCGATACTCAAACTAGAGGTAACATTTTTCATTTAAGTAGCTCTGGAAAAAGATGTTGGATTGCTCAAATAGATCAAAGTTGGCTATGGTATAGGAAGATGTGTCATGTGAATTTTGATAATATTGTCAAAATAAGTACCACTCAAGTTGTGAGAGATCTTCCAAAACTTGTGAAACCTAATAACATGTGTAGAGAATGTCAATTGGGGAAATAGAGAAAAATTTCATTCAAAAGTAAGGAACAAGTTTCAAATGGATGATTGGAACTAGTACATACTAATCTTTGTGGTCCTTCTAGAATTAGGAGTGTGCAAGGAGATAGATATTTCATGTTGCTGATAGATGACTACTCCGGGATGATGTGGGTAACCTTCCTAAAAGAAAAATTAGAAGCCCTTGAAAAATTTAAGGTGTTCAAAGTGATGGTGGAAAATGAAATTGGTGAAAAATTAAAATGTCTGAGATCCAACAGAGGTGGATAATTTACTTCCCATGAGTTTGATGCTTGCTATGAAAAGCATGGCATAAAAAGATAGTTATCTACTCCTAGGACTCCCCAACAAAATGGAGTTGTGGACAGCAAGAACCGGACCATTCAAGAAGATGCCAGGACCATGATGATGGAAACAAATGTTCCTCAAGTTTATTGGAGAGAAGCTGTAAGTACTGCTGTCTACACTCTTAACCAAGTGCAGATCAAAGGAGAGTCTGGTAAGACCCCTTATGAACTATGGTTTGGTCATCCTCCTACTGTGAGATATTTTAGAGTTTTTGGTAGTAAATGCTATATCAAAAGAGATGAGGATTTAGGCAAGTTTGATACAAGAAGTGATGAGGGAATATTTTTGGGATACTCTACTCAAAGTAAGGCTTACCGATGCTTTAACAAGAGGTTGAAAAAGATTGTTGAAAGTGCTAATGTTAGAGTTGATGAGAGCAAGGAAGGACATTCCAGGTTTTGCAGATATAATTCAGATGATCAAAATGAAATTCAAAGTCAAGGAAGGTTAGTTCAAACTTTGGATCAGATGCAGATTGATCTAGAAACTCCAGAGACTCAAGGAATTAGTACAGATGTTGAGGAACAAGCTCAAGAAATAGAAGCCCAAGCAATTTCCAAAACCCCCGGGTATGTAAGAATGAATCATCCTAAAGATCAAATCATAGGGGATAAAAATAAAGGTGTTAGAACTAGGAAAAGAGTTGTTGAAGATCAAGAAGAGATTTATTTGATTTCAAGGATTGAACCTAAATTAGTTGGTGAAGTCTGCACTGATGAAAACTGGGTAAAAGCAATGGAAGAATAATTAATGCAAATTGAAAAGAACCACACTTGGGATCTTGTTCCTAGACCTGAGGACAAAAATGTAATTGGAACCAAATGGGTCTTCCAGAATAAACTAAATGAAGATGGTGAAGTTGTAAGAAACAAAGCAAGGTTGGTATGCAAAGGCTATTCTCAAGTAGAAGGAATTGATTTTGAAGAAACTTTTGCTCCAATGGCAAGAATAGAGGCAGTCAGATTGTTTCTTGCATTTGTTGCTTTCAAAGATTTTAAATTGTATCAGATGGATGTTAAATTAGCATTCCTGAATGGAGATTTGGAGGAAGAAGTCTACATTGAGAAACTGGAAGGATTTCAGTTGTCTGATCAGGGTGACATGGTTTGTAGACTAAGAAAAGCCTTGTATGGACTCAAGAAAGCTCCAAGATCCTGGTATGCAAGATTGGATAAATATTTGCTTAAGATAGGTTTTAGCAAAGGTACTGCTAATAGTAATCTTTACTTCAAGATTAATCATGAGGGCATCCTGATTGTTGAGGTCTTTGTTGATGATATCATTTTTGGTGGAAATGAATGTATGTGCAAAGCATTTGCTGACCAGATGAAAAGTGAATTTGAGATGTCAATGTTTGGAGAGATGAATTTCTTCCTAGGTCTGCAAATTGTTCAGTCAGATAAAGGTATCTTTATATATCATTCCAAGTATGTGAAATAATTGATAAAGAAGTTTGGAATGGAAGATTCAAAGCCAATAGGTACACCTATGGTAACCATATGCAAGTTAAGTAAAGATGATGATTCACCCAAGGCAAATTAGAAAAGGTATAGATCAATGATTAGAGGATTGCTCTATCTGACCCAGACCATACCTGACATCATGAATGCCATTGGACTTGTTTCTAGATTTCAATCTAATCCAAAAGAATCCCACATTGTGGTAGTCAAAATAATTTTTAGATATCTCAAGGGGACAATTGATTATGGATTGTGGTATCCAAAAGATAATGACTTTACTCTTCATGCATATACAGATGTTGATTGGGCAGGAGATGTGGATGACAGGAAAAGTTCTAGTGGTGGTGCGTTTTTCTTCGGAAGAAGATTGGTCTCTTGGATGAGAAAAAAGCAAGAGGCAATATCTCTATCTACTGCAGAAGTAGAATATATAGCAGCAGCAAATAATTGTACTCAGGTTCTATGGATGAAGCAAATGTTGAAGGACATCAGAATTGTTTTTAAGGAGCTAGTCACAATCTTTTGTGATAATTCTAGTGCAATAAGTATCTCAAAGAATCCAGTGTTGTATTCAAAGACAAAACATATATCTATCAAGTTTCATTTCTTGAGAGAGAAGGTAAATGAGAATGAAGTCAAGTTGGAGTTTGTGTAATCCAAAGATCATATTGCAGATATCTTCACTAAGCCTCTTCCCAAGGATACCTTTGAATATCTCAGAGAGAAGTTAGGGGTTATTACCCCTCTAAATCAGAACTAAGATGCACTAAGGTGCATCAGTCCAGTGGAATTCTCAGTCATATCTTGAGATTCGGATTGATGTTGAGAAAATACTACTCTAAGGAGTAGTCAGTATGCAAATGTTGGAGATCAGTCTGAAATAAAAAGGGGAAGAGATGATTGCAAATATGCACCCTTTGCCTTTGATGTCAAAGGGGGAGAGAAGTCATGTGAAAAACTTGGAAGTAAGTAGTTGCTGGTGAAAGGGGGAGCAGTGAAGAAAGTGGTTGCAGGTGTGACAAGAGAAAGGGGGAGAAGTTCTTGTATTGATGGTTGAATTAGTTTTTCACATCATATGTTTCCATCAATGACAAAGGGGGAGATTGTTGCAAATATGTACCTAATGTGTTGTCATTGATGTCAACATATCTTTCTGTCAAAAACAGTGAAGACAGTCTAGAAGAGTGATTAATATTTCTAGTAATGTGAAGATCAGAGTATACGGATTAAGGGGTTTGTATAGGATTGACTATTGTTACTCTAGTTGAGATTTGAGAGGTCCACATGAAGATTTGGCGATGTTATGGCCTTCTGAGTAGAACAGGTTTCTGCAGTTGTTTAGTGATAATAGAGTGGCAAGAATTTGGTTCAGATTGGTCTGGTATGAGCATATTGTGATCTATGGATCTAGAGGCATATATGGGATGCTGGTGTGTTCACTCAACTCGAGTGGTTCATGGTTTGGAGGTCTGAAAGCAATCTTTCTAGTATTACAGTCATGGTAATGTGTGTTCTTGAGGTTCAGTGTGAAGATGCAAGTGATTCTGGTGATGAGAAGTGGTGTGGCTATTCTTGTTGACTTAATTGTGCTTATGGTGGTTTCTAGATTATGTGGCTATTGTGTTGGTGGTCCACATTGACAAAGGAGCTTGTGATTGAAGGTTTCCTCTTGGTTGTTGTTGTTCTTCCTAGTCTTGGTTGATCAGATGTTCCTAGCATGTTGTGGATGATCTAAAGATCATTTTATGAAGAATGGTGTGTTAATAGAGGAAGATTCAAATCTTAGCTATGATTGGCTGATAGTGTAAAGATCCGCATTAAGTTTGGCCGACCTTGTTGATCATTCCAAGATGGATGAAGTGTATAAATACTTGTTGAAGAGTTGTTAAACATCATCCTTGAGAAAAACAAATTAAATTCAAATAAAGGATCAGAAGGAGAGCAAAGAAGAAAAGGAGTGAGACTAGTATAGAGTGTGAAGTTAGTAAAGAAGAATTTGGGGCAAAGTAGAAGTTTTTGAGCATTCATTGAAATTGAACTAGGCATGAAGTAGATGCTATTTCTCAGTTAATTTGTTCTATTCTAAATAAATTCTGTAGGCAGTGAGCCTCCCTTTTTGAGCAGTGAGCTTTGGGTAGTGCACCCAAAGGCATGTGCCTTCTATTTTTCTAAAGTACTTTTAACAGGGTACTAATCTTTGTGGGTTAACCCCCACCATGGTTTTTCCCTTAACTGGGTTTCCACATCAAAATTTTGGTGTCAAGTGTGTTGATTATGTTTCTGCTCTTATGTTGTTGATCTATGCTTTAATGTTTACATCATTAATCTAGTAGTTAGATAATAAAGGAGGTTAAAAGAAGAAAAATTTTATATTGTGTGACAACTAATTCACCCCCCCCCCTCAGTTGTCTGGTCTAATTCCAACACATTCTTCTCTCTTTGCTTCAAATTTTACAGCCTCTTGAACAAGTTGAGTTGATAATCTGTAGGCAGAAATTTTGCCTTCAAATTCATCACCATTCTCTCCCATGTTTTGATTTTCTCTTTGCCTCTTCATTGTCTTTCAAGTTGCACATGCTCCCACCACAAGGAAGCGTGTCCTTTCAACTTTTTGCCACCATACTTCACCCTTTTTGGGTCCTCAATTAACTCCAAGTCAAAGTACTTCTCCATTTCTAATATCTAGTCCACTAATTCTTCCAGATTTAGATTGCCATTGAAACTAGGGGGTCCAATTTAGGCTTGTTGCAAAGCCTAGCCATTGCTCTCAAAAATCTCCCTTCTGCCTCATCTCTATGATCATCTTCCATATCAAATTCTGATGCTTCCTCTTCAGCCTCATCATCACTGACATCCACTACAGGATTCCTCTTCACTGTGTCATTTCTATTGCCTCCAACCTCCTACCCTGGCTTTGAGGCCTCTCATCATTTCCCTAAAGACCTCATGGTCAGCATTCCATGGTCCTCTTCATCCAAACCCTCTTTACACCATGTTCACAACCCTTTGTAATTGTGGGTCTCGTTGTCCTCTTACACACCCACAACAAACTCCTTAGAGTTCTTCCTCCAACACAACGCTGATTTGGCTCTGATACCAATTGATGCATCCTAGCTTAGGAGTCTTATCAGACAGCCAACACTAGTGGCATACCCACAAACCAATCACCAACAAAGCTAATTTCATTATATATTTATCCTTGTGCAGCTACAAGAATGTCAAATCATTTCAAGACTCTACTCTAGTATATTAGCAAACAAAATCAACAAGGAATGAAAGTATTTAGATGTTTTCCAACTTCAATCTATTGGATTTGGAAGCATACCATGGTTCTAATGTACAAATTGAGACAAAGCCAATTTGCTCAGCTTAAACTTCTACAAATTCTTCCCTATGCAGGGCAATTCAAACAAATATATAGTGACTGTTCCCTTTCAACTTATCTCTTCAAATTCAATTCACAATTTCTCCATTTCCTTGCTCTAGTTGACCCCTTCTCTGAACCCATATGCTCATTCCATTGTTCTTTTTCTATTCATCTGATGTTCTTTAATGCCTAGCATCATGTATGATTGTTTTCCTCTATGAATTTTAGACCGAATCTCTCCCCAATATTCCTTCTCTATCACAATCTTCTGAGTTATCTTTTCCTCTACAATTGTTGTAGCTGATCACCCCTTTTTAATCAACTCCTCTCATGTAATTTTTTTGTTCAATGGTTTTTTTTTTTGGAAGCCCCACTTCTACTTACTTGTAGCAAACCTCTTCCCCAAATCAACCTTTTTTCTCAAACAATTTCCTATTTTTTGTTCTTCCTCCACTGGCAGGCCAAACCCCATCCCATGCTATCGAATAATTTTTATAATGGTTGAGCATCTGATAATGAAAGAGATGGAAGTTAGAATGCCATACGAATTATGGAGGAATGCAATTTGCCAAAAACTTTTAGCATTCAAGTCTTAATTGACTTAATTCAAATAGCCAAACCATGGATTTTTTCTCCCAATCCAAACCGTAGAGATATAACTCATGAATGCATGAGTTTACTAACTCCAACATGGGCAAAATACCTCTATTCTCTATAGAATTCAACACCCAAACAAAAGGTAGAAATAAAAACTTAGTTTCACCTCCTTCTGTATAATGGAATCAGCCAAATGGAAAGACAAATTTGAGTTTTGTTTGCCAACAATTAAATTCCTCTATGACACCTTGCAAATTGCTTGGTTGTGACATCTCTTTCATGATATTTCATAAACAAATAACAACTAGTGCTCTACTTCCCTCAGAATGATCGAAACTCATCACCACACTCAACTAAACTCGTAGAATGCAAGAATGATCAATGGCGACAAGTGACCAATGACGCTAGCAAAAGATTGTAACAAACCAAAGTTGAACCAAAATCCACTGAACTAAACCAAAAATGACAAAACGAGAGTGCGACATATGATCACCAACAACCACGATAAAAATGCCAACACCCTGGAATCACAACTGACACAGCCAAACATGGCAAGAAACAAAAATTGATACTAGAAATGTTTTTGTGTGACATGGGATTGCACATTCACCTGGATGCTCCTACATCAGAGATTCTTCTGAGTATATGTTGAATGTATTTCTATCTTGTCTTTGTATTTGGGGATTCACCCTTAGGTTTGTTGGAGTGATTCCCTTAATGAAATAATTAAGTTGAAGGGTTGAGTCAATAAAACGAGAACTTCAATACCTCCCAACCCCGTGCCTAAAACCCTGTGTACTAAGAACATTCTTCATTCCCTAGACTACCTACATACCCACTTCCAAATGATATCAAGGTATAATATGTATGTAGTTCTATTTTCTACTCTATGTTTGATGTGAATTGTTTAGTGTGGGTATGCAGCCCTTTCTAGGCCCCAATTTCCCCAGACAGTTCCTCTGCGACTACTACCCATGAAGGGAAGCAATTAATTTTAAAAGTATTTAGTCTCCTCGACCAATACTTGTTTACTAATTCACTACTTCATATTCCTATTAGAATAAAAATTTATAAACTACACAATCAAAGTTCCCTTTTTCCCCCTTGACAATATGTTCCCTTATAGGAAAGATGGTTCTAATTTAGATAAAACTATAAGGTGATTCTTTAAAACTATGTGATGGGAGATACTTTCTAAGTTTGGATCAATTTGTTTATTCTTTCAAGTAATCTTTGTTAGTTTGGTGTCCGAGGAAGATTACCCATCCCTTAGAATTAAATATCATGGTGTCCCTTATTACTCCCCGGCAATTTATAGGTTCGATGCCACAGATGTCATTATTGCAGCTATGTTAGGCAATAAGTGTAGTATTTCAAGCGCGATGACATTACCCATAAACTAAACTAGAGGTACTATAAAAATTGAATGATGTGATTTTATTTTTGGTTTCATTTCTTGATTAAGTTGTTTAACTATTTAAAAACAAGAAGAAAATCTTAAATGTCTAGTATCTAATAATATCCAAACTGAGAAAACTTTAAGTAAACCATTGAGACTAAATAATCATTAAGTTCAACTAAATTTAAACCATTCCATCTAATGCTACTAAACAATTGTTTGAGACCATTTGTGATTGAAGAGAAATTGAACTACATTATTTACATCTAATTAATTTGTAAAAGTGACATTGTCTCAGCTTGGATAGTAGGTGGGAAAATGGCGATGGAGTGCGTGGGAGGGTAGGCTAGGTCACTCGAGCCCTAGCTTGCAGGTTCAAGCTTTCTCTGTGCACAGGGGTTTTGCATGTCAGCAGGGGGTCAAGGGGACTGGGTCTACTTCTTTGTTTCTTCTTTTTTCTATTTTTTACTAGCTGTGAGGTGTCATTTGGTGTGGGCGATGGTGTGCAGGGTTCAAGGGTTTCAAACACTATGTTTTCTTTTATTATGTGCCCTCTAGTTCATGTTTGCTGCACTCTGGGGGGTTTTTTCTTCCTTTGAAGTGCTCTCTCTTATGGCGGTGAGCTTGTTTTAAGCCCTTGCTTTGGATTTGGTGTGGTGTGGGTGGGCTTTTCGGGCCCTCGCTCATTTGTTATAAATGGCTTTGAATGTGCCTTTGGATATGGTGGGTCATGCTTCTTCTATGGCTGGGGAGAATGTCAGAATACCCATTCAATCTTCTAGATTGGATGTGGTCTGAAATGGTTCCCTTAAATTGCAAAAGGTGAATGGATGCTTGGAGAGGGCCCAGGAGAGGCCGGTTTTAGTAATACAATTGGAGTCAGTAGCTGAGGATATTAATTACTACTGCAATCATGTTTTGATTTGTAAGTTCATGGGGATGAGGGTTTCTCCTCCATTTCTTGATACATGGATTCAGAAGATATGGAACCTAGAAGGAGATTTTGATATTTTGATGGCTGCAAATAACTTCATTATGGTGGATTTCTCATGTGTCTCTGATCAAAATAGGGCCTTTGAAGGGGGTCCATATTTTTATAATCAAGTGGGTCTCTTCATCAAACCATGGCATGTTGGCTTTAACTCGATGGAGGAGTTACCTTCTAGAATCCCAGTCTAGGTTTGTCTTCCTCGATTGTCGCTTGAATGCTGGAGAAGTGACATATTGCAGTCGATTGCACTATTGTTGGGAAAACCTATTGGTCCTTCTCAGTAAACTCTAAATAAGAGAATTTTTTCTTATGCTAGGGTTTGTGTTGAAATTGATTTGAGCCAACCACTTCCAGATTCTATTGATATGACTATTGGGTCTTGCTCTTGGACTCAACCATTAGATTATGAGACATTACCTTTCAGGTGTTAGCTTTGTCATGAATATGTTCATCTTTAGTGGAGGTGTCCTCGAGCTTTTGGGGCAGCTGGTTCAAGTACTACTCCTACTCAGCCTAATTTGAAAGTAGACAAGGGTAAAGCTCCCATGCAATGAGGGGGCTGATAAAGAAGGTTTTATTCAGGCTAAGTCTCATAATCGTGGTCGAGGCCAGAAGAGATCCTTAAAGGTTAGGCAGGAAGAACAAACCTTAAACTGATTTAAGGCTTTGGAGGATTTGGTCCAGGAGGAAGGGTTTCAGGTGGACTTGCAGGTAATAGTTGGATCTTTTGCTGAAGTTGTTCCTAGAGATCAGCCTATTGTGATTCCTAATTTAGTTCAGCTTGGTGAGAAGGGAACTCAGATGGACATTGATTTGGCTCCTTTGGCTCCTATTTAGGGTGAGTTAGATTTAGTGCTAGAGGCGTCTGGTGGCTCTCCTAGTGCTGGTGGTGTTCTTTATAAAGTGTGGGGTACTTTAGACTTAGGAAAAAGTAAGGCTCCTTCCCCAGCCTTGGGTTTGCAACAAAAAACCCTCAAAAAAGGGGCGGCTCTTGAGAAACCCCTTAAGGTTGGTAGAAAAAAGGACCAAGAAAAGGTGAAGCTAGCTGGTGAGACATTGGTCGAGTCAAGTTCGGTGAGGACTGTTGATACTCACTTCTCCCAATCCCAACAATGTTTGTGCTCTCTTGGAATGTGAGGGGTATGAATAGCATCCCTAGACAAAAGGCTATTTAGGATTTGGTTTATTTTCATTCTCCTGATGTGGTTTTCCTTCAGGAAAGTAAGTTATCTTTTGATAGTATGATGAATGTGGCTTCAAAGATTTGGAGTTATGGTCAATGTCAATGTGTTGGTGCGCTTGGTAGCTCTGGTGGGGTTGCTTTCTTATGGGACCCACGAAGAGTTAGGGCAATTTGGTGGTACTCTTGCAGAGGTTTGCTTTCTTGTGTCGCTTCTCATCTTGAGTCTGGAGAATGAGTACTCTTTTCTAACATCTATCCTCTTACTGACTTTCATGGCAAGGTAATTTTGTGGGCTTCTATCAAATATGTGAGGACTTTGGATCCTTATCTCCCGTGGATTTTAGCTGGGCATTTTAATGCTATTACTTCTCTGGAAGAGAAGAGGGGAGGCATTTCTTGCTTGGAGCCTTCTTCTGAAATCTTACAGCATAATGTGGCTCTCTTGAATTTGGTTGAGATCAAGCCTGTTAATGGGGTCTTTACTTGGAATAATAGGAGATGTGGGGAAGCTTCTATCTCTGAATGCCTAGATAGATTCTTGGTATCCAGTTTCTAGTTGGGGGACAGGTGGCTGACTAGCTCTGAGAT
The DNA here is from genome assembly GCA_027924645.1 of Cunninghamia lanceolata. Classification (NCBI taxonomy): domain Eukaryota; kingdom Viridiplantae; phylum Streptophyta; class Pinopsida; order Cupressales; family Cupressaceae; genus Cunninghamia; species Cunninghamia lanceolata. The sequence goes on from BSBN01000774.1 coordinate 3,423,678, forward strand.
TTTGGATGGGCAGGGTTCTGATCATTGGCCGATCAAACTTATTGCTGAGCTACCCTGGCGTTGTGTAAAGCAGTCTTTTAAGATTTAGCTCATTTGGCTCAGAGATGATTCTCTCCATGATCTTCTTCCTATTTGGTGGAATCTGGGGAAGCCAGTACATGGGACTACTATGTATTCCTTCACCAAGAGGCTCCAATATGTGAAATATAGGTTGAAACAGTGGAATAGGCAACACTTTGGTAATGTTTTTCAAGAAAATCAGTCTACTCAAGCTCATTTGGACTGGATCACTAGGCATATTCGTGATCGAGGCCTCACTGAGGATCTAGGTTTGCTGGAAGCTGCTGCTATGAAGGAAGTTGAGGAATGGCAGTTACATGAGGAAATCTTTTGGAAACAAAAGTCCTGAATTGAGTGGCTTCAGACGGGTGATAGGAATACTTCTTTCTTCCACAATTCTATTAAAGATAGGAGACAAGGTAATGTCATTTCTTCTCTCAGGTCTTTGAATGGGGAGACTCTTTCCTCCTCTACTTCTATTTCTGCTGAGGCTGTTCACTTATTTTCTATTCTACTATATGAGGGTTCCCTTCCTGTAGAGGAGGATGACGCTGTTATTTTGAATAGTATTCCACCCTTAGTCACCAGTGAAATGAATGCTTCTTTGCTCAATCCTATTTCTTTGTCAGAGCTTGAAACTGTTGTGTTCTAGATGAAAAAGGGAAAAGCTCCAGGGCCTGATGGTTTCCCGGTTGAGTTCTACTAGGAGTTCTGGGAAGTGATTAAGTTGGATTTGTTGGAGGTCATTCAGGAATCTTTTATGAATAAATAAATGCTGAAATCCATGAACGCTACCTTTCTTGCTCTCATTCCAAAGAAGGATGGGACTAATTCTCTAGATCTTTTTAGGCTCATTGCCTTATGTAATGTGGTTTACAAGATTATTACTAAGTTGATTGTTGAGTGGCTAAAACCCTAGCTAAACAGGTTAATTTCTTAAGAGCAAGGGGGTTTTGTGGCTGGTAAGCAGATTATGGATGGTGTCATCATTGTAGTTGAGATGATTCATTCTATGAATCATTCTAAGGAGAAAGCTATGCTAAAGCTTATGATCAGGTTAAATGGGCCTTCTTATTTAAGATTCTGGGAGCGTTTGGTTTTGTTGGTGAATAGATTGAGTGGGTCAAGAGTTGTGTTACTTCTCCTTCCTTTCCGGTGTTCATTAATCTTGAGCCAATGAAGTTGTTTGGTGCTTCTAGGGGGCTTAGACAAGGGGACACTTTATCCTGCTGTCTGTTCATCTTATTGGTAGAGGGCTTGGGGAGGTTTATTAGATCCCAGGTAGAGACTAGTTTGATTCAGGGCTAGAGTTTTAGAAACAACATTCCCCCTCAGTCACATCTACAGTTTGTTGATGACATGACTCTGATGGGTAGAGCCAGGGTTATGGAGGCTTCTAGATGGCGCATGACTCTAGATTGTTATTTGGTTGCTTCTGGTCAGAAAATTAAGGAGGGGAAGTCTTCTATCTACTTCTTTCATACTCCATGGGCTATTTAGAGAAGAATTGCAAGTATCCTTTGTTTCTAGATTGGCACTCTCCCTTTTGTGTATCTTGGTATTTTGCTTGTTGTTTGCTCACTTCCTAAATTGTTATGGTAGGAGATTATTGATAAGTTGAGAAATTTGGTTAGTCATTGGACTTACAGGTGGCTCTCTTCTGCGGGTAAGGTAACTCTTCTAAAGTCGGTGGTGCAAGCTCTTCCTATATACAGATGTTTTGTTCTCTCTGCACCCTCCAACTTTATCAAAGACTTTGAGAGTTTGTCTCGATAGTTCCTTTGGTCTGGTAATCTCCTTCATAGGAAGTGGAGCTTGGTTAAGCGAGAAGCTATTTGTAGGCCCAAGCAGGCTGGTGGTATGGGTCTGCACGGGACTGCTTTGAATGGCCAAGCTTTAGCAGCTAAGCTGTATTGGCGGTGGTGTTCACAGCAGTATCAGTTGTGGGCAAAAATTCTTACTTCAAATTATTTGGGTGTGGTTGAGAGTGTGGATGTTGCCTGCTTCAGTTTGGAGGGGAAGGGTTCTATGATTTGGAGTACCCTCAAAAGGGGTGTCAAGTTGGTCAAGAAGGGATTGTTTTGGATTTGTAATGGGGAGCAAGATGCTCTCTTCTGGAATGATTCTTGGAATGGCTATCCTCCCATTTTGTCTACTCACCCCCACCTACAAAATTTGAGTAGGCATTTTGTTGATGTCGGGTGTTGCTGTGTTGCTAACTTTAAAACTCTTTAGAATTTGGGACAAGTTAGTGTGTGGTGATGTGACTATATCCTGATTTTGATTCACTGATGATGATTAGACTTGTGATATGCATTTTGATGATATTGGAGATGTTAGTTGTGAAACCATTATATGGATTTGCTATACAATTTTGATCTTGAGATAATATATAGAAATGTAATTATGAATCTTAATTATGGTGTAATTTTTATAATGTTTAAATGAATTATGTGATGGCGTGAGTGTATGCATTTCCTTGCTTCAGCTATGGTATATATACGTTGGATTAATCTGTTTGTTCAAGTGCGCAGGTGATTTTTCTAGGCCATATAAAATTGGAGATTGATCTCACACCTATGTGTTTCCCGTGCTAAACCAATCCATTCCCAAGAGGGACAAGGATCATGTGTGATTGTATGATGTTTTCATAAATGTTTGCATTTTATTATTTGGCCTAGATTTCACCCTTTTATATTATTTAAATGATGTGTTGTAAAATATGTGTTTTAATTTACACCACTTGGTGTCTTTTAATTTTTGTGGCTATTTTATGTGGATTTTTACCTCCTAAAGTGTTTACTATGGGCTAAAATTAACCCTAGGTGATACCCCTAGGGTCTAAGGCCCATTTGAGCATGCCAAACCCTAGGGTTACCCCTGTCTAGTCACCTTAATCTTAGGTTAAAGAAAAGTGGCGAAAAATCAAATTGGATAAGTGTGGGAGATGAGTCATGCCTTGAAACAAGACCCATCTCCCTTTCCAAGGCATAGAATTCCACCACCTTGAATACTTGGGGAGTCTTTAAGACCCCCAATTGTGTGGAACCTTCCTCCAATGCTCTCACACATGTGTGAGAGTATCTTGGAGTGAAGGGGCTCCCTTTAGAGAATAAGGTGATGACATGTGTCATCCCTTATCCTCTTGGAGCCCATTTGGAGAGATGCCACCTCTCCACCTTTGCTCTCACACGTGTGAGAGCACATGTGGAGAGGGAGATGTTTGAATGGATGGGAGGGTGACACATGTCACCCTCACATTCCTTTTCCCTTGCAAGTGGGATGGGAAGAGGAAGGATTAGGTGACATGTGGAGAGGGAGAGGTTTGAATGGATGGGAGGGTGACACATGTCACCCTCACATTCCTTTTCCCTTGCAAGTGGGATGGGAAGAGGAAGAAGTAGGTGACATGTGTCACCTTCTCATTCCTCAAGGCCTTAGATTGAGGCCTATTTTAATTCCTCTTTGAGAGGGGAATGGGGTTCTTGTTTTTGCTTAATTTTTCTATCTTTGGAGAGATTTTGGAGGACTAGAGGCTTGGAGAAAGATTGTGGGCTCTTCTTCAACTTTATCCATTGTTGGGCTCTTAAGGTAAGCCTCATGGCATTTTAGCCTTCCTTATGCTTTGTTAATTTTGGTTGTGTACTTGAAATGCTTTGGTGTGTTTGTTTCTTCCTTGTTGTGGGGTTTTTGGGTATTTTGGGATGAGACTACCAAGCTTGATATGTCCATCCATGTGTGGGGTGGGGGATGAGTGAACCTCCTCGAGGTCACCCTCCTGGTATTGGTATTTTTGTGGCCTTGAGGGCAAGATATTGGAGTATGGAGTATTTTTGTTGGCATGAGTGCCATGGTGAGATTCATATAGTCATGGATTTATCATTTTGGGCTTGAGGCCTTATTTTGTGTTGAGACTTTGGGATTTTTGTGGAGTGATCCTCTTGAGTCGAGTGATGTCCACTCCCCTACCCCTTCAAATCCATTTCTATGGATTTTGTGATGTGTAAACCTTATGGGTGTTCTTCATGAGTTGTGTGGTTCGCTTATTATTGTGTTGTTGTTTGAGACCCATGTGAAGATCGGCCTCCAAGCTCGGGGGTGACCCACTTGTGGGTCTATGGTAGGGAGGAGAGTGTTTTTAGTGGCTTGGATTTTCCTCCATTGTTTAGTTTCTTGTAGGTTTATCTTGGTGATCCTTGGAGCTTGGGAGATGTCATATTTGTGTTTGATGTAATGTTATTTTGGCTACTTGAGAGCCATGGTCAAAGGAATGGCCTATTTGTTGTGGACAAAAAGAAAAGAGGGAAAATACTCTCTTAATATGTATTGTTGAATGATTCCAATGTTATACTCCATCTTGTAGTGCAAAAACGTGCATTATGTTTGCTAGTTTTATTATTGTTGTGAAAACAATTTATGTTGAATATGCTTTGGAGTTAGTAGAAATGAAAAAAAAATTTAGTCAAATCTCTATGTTGCTGATTTTGTATTATTTCTTTAAAAGAAAAATATGCAAGTTGTTGTTCACCTAGATTTTTGTTTGTTTTCATGTCAAAAATATATACATTATAGTGCTGGTTATTATTAAAAAAAGATGAATGGAACTGTTATTTCCATTTCAAAGAATAAGAGAATAGTTAAAATTATTCCTTACTTTACAAATGAAAGCCTTGATTTATTTTTGTCCTTTTTATTATCTCATAACAACAAAAGAAAAGAGATTAGGAATAAAATTCTTTACATTGTTAGGAAAAGAAACTTATATGAGGAAATGTTTATATTCCTCCACATAGTTAGAAATACATATATGAATTACCTTGGTAGATAATTATATATGAATTACCATATGTAAATACAAATATATCATTATATATATATATGTGTGTGTGTGTGTGTGTGTGTGTGTGTGTGTATGTATATATGTATATATACAACTATATCATTATGTATATATATATAAATACAACTATATATATATATACAACTATATCATTATATATATATATACATACATAATGATATAGTTGTATATATATATATATATAGTTGTATTTTACTTTACCAATAGAATATACTTTGTGTGATTGAGAGAAATATATATATATATATATATATATATATATATTTATTTATTTATTTAATTTTTTGTTTGGTAAGTGAGGGATTTTTAGGCGGGCCCACTCCAGTGGAGGTCACAAGGGGGACCTCCTCCCCATCCACATATTCAACTTAGAGCTTAGAAGCCACTTAATCAACTCAATTCAACTTAAGAGCCACGATGTTAGTTGGGGGATTCGAACTTGGATCTCCATCTTGAGAACCTTATGGCCTTGCCATTTAAGTACAACCCCTTTCACATATATATATATAACATATTATATATTTTATTTTGCTGGAAATTTATTTTATCTGACTATGTCAAATATATATATATATATATTAGTAAACCTTGTGTCATAGTATGACTCTAATGGCATATTATTACTGCTAAAACTGTGTTAAGAAAGAAACTACTATTAATAGTTTAGCAGGGCCAAAAACCCTAATGACCTGGCAGGAAGGGTTGTAGGATGGGAGGGCGGTGGCACATCAATTTTTGTGTTGCTTTCTGTATTTTCTATGGCATATGGGGTGGGGGGTATGAACCACCCACACCCCCGTCTCCTACTGCTGCGAAGCACTGTATAAATGTTGTTGTGGGCAGCGACCCTTGCATTAAACTCCCTCTGTCGTTTCACCGTTCAGCGCTTATGCCCTTCGAACCTGCATTGTTTACTGTGGCTGCCATTAGCATATTCACATTATATATATATATTTGAGTCTAGTTCATCCTACAGCATATATGTGGATATTTAATAAGTATATGATGTAGGGTGAACTAGACTCAAATATATATATATTCCACAAAAAAAGGGGGCCTTCTAATCTTGTATATATGCAGTGAGTATATACCTCTGAGTAGCATTTTCATGGCTGCCCTAGAAAGAAACCTGTAAAACAAAAGAGAGGAGAATCAGAGGAGAGAGGAAAACAAAATAGTAAAGAAGATTATGAGATAAGATAGGGTTAGATTAGGGTTTCTTAAGGAAACTATTTTTTTTATTATGAGAGTTTTAGGGCTTGGGTGATTTTATATTAATTCTTTCTTTGAGGGGGGAAAGTCTTTACTCAAATTTTAAATTAGAGGACATGGGTGCACATGAGCCCATGTGCCCCTTTTATGCCTTATTTGATTTTATCATTTAACTTGTTTTTGGAACATATCCCTTAAGGTATAATATTTAATTGGGGTGAAGTTATTTCTTTCCTTTATTTCTCTTTAAACTATTGTGGGGAAATTTAATTTAATTTATCTTGAACCCTTTGTTTTGCCTTGGGGAATTATTGTTAATATGGACCTTTGAAAGGGGAATAATTAAATATGTTGGGAATGTTATTCATTTTATTTAATAATGTTGAGGGATCATTTACCAAACCTTAGAATTTAATGATTTGTAAATGTGAGCCTACTTGGAACGGTGCTATTTAGTTAATTGAATTTAACCTAGTTAACCAAATCAGAAACCTTAGTGCAGATATTAGATCAACCTAGCATAATTTATAATTTAGTCAATTAAATTAGGTTTTGGTAAACGTTTAGTAGGAGATCTAATTTAAATATATCCCCATGTACGCCCTAGAGGCATTATGCTACTAGATTTTTCCAGAAATTAGGGTTATTTATTTGGGTGATTTAATATATGCATCGAATAATTTTTTAAGAATTTTTGCATATGATTATGTGTTGATGTGCTTGTTATTCAATATTTTATTCTCTAGCAATAGGATTTTTGATTTCGACTCATGTTGAAATCATGTCACTCATTTAGGAAACTTAGGGTTTGAATCCAATCAATTCTAACCCTAGTAGTGACTCTTCTCGCATCGCATAAACCCCCTTAGTAGGCTATCAATGTGCAGGGGTTGTGAATGATACTCGCAATACCACCTTTTGATTGACATGTTTACGCCTTATGCGTATTGCCACCGAGCACGCTAATGCATGCGAGGGTGTAACACCCTACCACGAAACCGTAGGGAACAACTCAACTATGCTATACAAAGGACCAATTTTTTTTTTTACATGAAAGAAATAACAACAATCATATATTTATTCATAACATTAAATTAAGCTTTATCCTCTAGGGTTCCACAACTACATTATTAACGAACTAAAACAAGGTCTAACCAACAGTATGAATTAACTAACAACCACAGTTCATTCTAAGTCTATTTGCATCAGATGAATAAACACATACAATTCCATATTATAACATCAGATAAGTAATCATTAAGGTCCTGTATAAAGGATTACAAGTACAAATACAATTCCCTTAACAAGAGAGTACAATATTACATTGTTTACCATATCACTTTCCTGATTACATTGGAGTACATACATCAAGATAACAACACATGATTCAACTGATATACAATACTGGAACATGAACATAAGTATATGTCTCCATAAGCTAGAACAAGATCTGTAATCTGATATAAGAGGTACATCCTTCTCACTCACAATCAATAGCAAGAAAACCAATGGAGATAAAGCACAACCACCTGACCATGTGGAACCCTAAGGTCCACCCCCCATGCTAGGAGATAACATAAGGTCCCACAACATAAAATAGTCAGAAAGATAGAAGACTAATAGGTGCAAGGACTACACATGGCTCCAATACAACACGGGTCAATATGAACATCACAAGTAATTGAAACATCACATCTAGAGGCAATCACACAATAAAAGAGGAAAACAAACTTAGGGAATGCTAGGCTCCAGTAGGGAAGAGTGTCATCGCATGGTCCTAACATGGGTTATCCTGGTAGTCTCTCACCGGATGTTGGCCCCCATCCATGGGTTATCCTAGTCGTCTAGACGCCGGCCCCCATCTATGGTTATCCTAGCAGTCTCTCACTAGACACCGGCCCCATAGGGTGACACATACGGAACCAACATTCCTTTCGTGAGGACAAGGAAGTTAATCTTACCAACCATGGCCTTCTCATCCCATCCTTAGCCTGAATGAGCACTACAGGCATGGGTGAGGCATCTAATTGTCTTATTTAGTGTGGAAACTACCCAACCTTCTAAATTTATTATTACGTTATCACTAGATTAAAAACTTCCAATGGGTTATCCTGGCAGCCACTTTGGCACCAGCTCCACATTGAAAGCCACTCCCCTACCTACATCTAGAAGACCCTATCCATAAAGCAAGACAATTACCATCACAATGTAAAGTAACATATAGAATGCAAGGCATTTACCTTCTTGCATACAAAACATAATCACAGGGACCAATTCTTATATCCTTGTCCCAAAACATAAACCAAGCATGAACTATCACATTCTCATTATGATGCATTTACAACACAAAATACACATCATTTCACATCACACAGAGCAAGGCATTATCCATCTTGCACATGTATCATACCAACATGAATAGGAGGCAACATTTCAAGCATGTAACTCATTCAACTCACATGATGCACACATAGCCAACCCCCACATAATCACACCATCCTAGGCCTCTGGAAACAGCTTCCCCAAATGACACAAACACTTGACACCACTAAACACAATGGTCTCACATCACATTCACTCTCAGATGCACATCATAAACTAAGATCCTTCATCAATATTTTCATGATCAATCATCTAACAAATATAAAATGAATCTATCTCAACAATACAAAACTGTAACTAATAATTCTCAAGACTTATTTTAATTTCATTTAATTAAAATGAATACGAACAACATGCAAATAATCCTAAGACATACAAATTAAACACAACAATTATTTACACTATTTACAACTGATGTAGATTTCATTAATAATCTAGACAATTTTGTAAATACTATTCAATATAACTGTATAAGCAATACTAAAAGCCTATAATATTAGAATGCTATAAATCTCTTACACTAGTTAGAATCACAAGATAAAAAATCCAAAGCTACAATGAAAGAACCTTGTTCTAAGGTTATCTTGAGAGTAAAGGGATACAGAACAACAAAACATTCCTATAGATCTAACATCTTCATCAAATCTACCACACTTTTAACCACATGCATATGATAGGATCATAACACATTTAAAGGATGGTTCAAACCAAGTAGAAGTATCATGGCTATAGCAACTCAAGAGTGAACACTAATAGGGCACAATTAAAAGAAAAATCTTTTTCTAGGTTTTACCAAATTCCATTCAACACATGAATAGGAAAAGAGAAGCTTAGGTTGCTATTGGAAAGCTTAAGTGTCAACTTGATCAATCTTCTATAAACCACTACTACATTGGTCCTATGAATACCAAAATGAACATACCTAATACATAGTTCTTCTAGAGGTGTCTACACCTCATAATGATTACCAAGCTTGTTAAAATACCTTACCCAACACTAGTATTAAAGGAATAAACCAATACAAAGCATTGTAACCTGCTAACATACCAAGTCTAGGAATAGGAAAAGGTTGATTGAGTTCAAGACATAAATATGATACAAACATTTTCTCAACAACAAGGTTAATAAGAATGTGACATTTCTTAAGCACAAGTAATAAACATGCTCTATACAACTAATGAACCACCACATTTGTAAAGGACTTTATTATCACATCAAAATTCACTTACCACATTGCATACATAAGAAATTACGACATACTAATTTATGCCTCAGGAAAACTAAACCTCGACAACATGACCCTATTACGACCACTAATATAATTTACACAAGTTCCATTTACCTTATACAATTCCACTCGTAATCAACTAATTTTTAAAACAAACTTATAAATCAAATCTTAAATACATTGTTTACAAACCTAAATTACAAACCTACTTATCATATTTCTACTAATAAATCGTAATAAAATCAATATCAATTTAAATTAAATTTATCAACATTAAGATACAATCACTCTATCCAAATTGAATTCTTCTACTTCTATTCTATATAGATTTAATAGCCTTCTTATAACCTAACAAACAACCAAAATAAGTAGAGTTCTTGGTGATGCAACTAATTGTTTTAACAGAGATGAAATGGGTGAGAGGTAGACAGTCAAAAAATATTCATATCTCCAAAATGACGAATTGAGTAAGGCTGATTTTAGGATATAATTTATATAACTAGGTCATGCACCATATATAAAAAATTTAAAAGAACCCAGTTCGTAAAAATAAAGTTATGGCTACCGCAACAGACTGTAAAAATAGAGATGAAATCGGTGAGAGATAGACAGTCACAAAATATTCATATCTCCAAAATGACGAACTGGGTAAGGCTGATTTTTGGATATGATTTATATAACTAGGTCGTGCACCATATATAGAAATATTAGAGGAACCTAGTTCATAAAAATAAAGTTATGGCTAACGCAACAGACTAAAAAAATAGAGATGAAGTGGGTGAGAGGTAGACAGTCACTTCAATCGGTGATTCCCAGAAATGCAATGATATAGACATGCATAATTGGATTTGATAACAAGGCTTCTAACCTCTCAAGAAAATTACAATGAATAGGAAAAATCATAAATCAAACATTTTCTTCAATAGAAATTAAAACCAAAGGAACCTGATTTCGCTTGCTTGACTGGGCTGAAGATTCGATGCTGGGTTCAACTGCTACAGCCACAAACCAGTCTCTCCCATCTCCTCTCTCCCCAAAATTTCAATCTACCAAAGATTATTATGAGATAGAAATCCCCCCAATATCTTTCAGAAGATTCCTCCCATTAAAAGCAATAAATTCTGCCTAAATCCCTTTCTTACAATTTGCTATTTTTTTCCATTTACAACCAGACCAAACAATATTTTTTTTTTATCTTATTTATTTCCTTTACAACTAGACAAGAATCATTTTTATTCTTATTTATTTAGTATTTACTATATATGAGTTTTATGACAACTCATAAATATTATCTATTTTTATTGCCTCTTAACACAACATTTAATTATATTTATTTACTTATTTATCTTTAGCTAACATTTACATTTATTATTATTTTTTTATTATTTATTTCTATAAAATCAAATTCTCATATATATATATATATATATAACAAAAATGTTTTCATAACTAATAATATTATTTTAATGCAAGAATTAACCAAAGCAACAATTAAACAATGCCAAACTAAATAACCCAAATGCTGAACAATCCCTAACACAATGCACACTCAAAAGCATGACCACAATGATAGTGACTGACCATTACGCCCATACAAACAACACTGATTAGGTGCAAACTAGATACTTATCCTTTTCAAGGATGATGGCTAACTAGGGGACCATATGTCATCTCCGTTCAATAGTCTCCATTGGGTTTAAGGCATGCCCAGACCTGTCAATTCAGGTGGAGTCGATGCCTCATACCTGTAACCTGTAGCAACTAAAAAATTGTCAAACATATAAATGTAAATATAATCATACAATCAAACACACCGTGAAAGGAAATCGTAGTGTAGCAGGGTACTCATGCATGAGTAATGCAACACTGTTCCTCTCACAAACACACATCAAATAAGTAACCACATCACACATAATAATTAATAGCTAATCAACCAGATAAGAAACATCATCAGATAATCATGTGATGCAGATAATAAGATTGATCCACATAATCAATTAAGTCCATAAAGTTGTCATAACATATGCATAACTTAAGTAAATATCAGTGTCGCAACAAAGATTATGGATAAAGCATACTAATTGTCATATGAAACCACATGAGGATAATCAGGAATGTCACAAACATGAATGTAGCATCTACCAACATCATTCAACATCAACTGTCTAACATACCCTAAATATTCCTATTATTTTACCTTCACCTTCATGCTCCTTAGCCAGACCACTTGCACATCCAAGGTGAGAATGGAGGGGCACTACATCCTCCCCCCCTAAAACTTGACTTACTCCTGGAAGTCATAGACTAGGGTGGAAACCTAACATATTAGTATTGCAATTTTCTATTGCTAACATACGCATCCATATTAAGCAATTGTTCATAAGACAGGCACAATCATTCAATAAAGACAAGAAGGATATCAATTAGTCACCTTAAGATGTATCATGTGATCTACTTATAACCAATCACACATATTTTGAGAATTTTAAATGATTTAGGGAATTGCATTCACATATTAACAAGGAAAAAAATACATCTCATCTCTTATTTCCACTATGGTTTGAACTAATTAGTGAACATGCAAAGTACAATCCTCCACGAAGTCCTCCCTTAAACACACTATCAAAGGTTTGAAATGAACATGATAGAAACAACACTTAACATGAAACAAAGCCAACTGAAACAAACATTTGGAATAGCCACCATAGAAATTAAAAAAATACAAACCCAAGTGGGGGAATAATCAAATTCAATCTTAAGTCACAAAATACTGGTAATTTTCAACAATAATTCAAGTATAAAGAAAAGATTTTTGGTGACCACTCCTATCATAAGAGAGTTCAAAGAAAACAAATTCGCTATTAGCCCACCAACAACACATGAAACAACTATAAAAAATTCTAAAACAACCAATATTACAAACAAATCCACATCATGATGTGACTAATTTTAGCCACAAAAGGGAGTATCCGCTACACAACACCCCAGGACTCAAAGTCTAGAATGCGTTAGAGAATGTACACCAAACACACAGACAATTAAGTTATCTACATTTTCTTATCTAAGAAACTACTATACAAGGATTTAAAGCAACACATTCACTACTTATTTACAAAAAAATTCTATCTTTAATGCAGTACAATTCCTTTTTACCAAACTATGAACATATGCAATTACTTCCTTATGCAAAAAGATACTTACAGAGGAAATGTATGATGTCACACACAAGAATAATTCAAAATTCTAATTGACTTCAATATCACATTCATGATCTCTTGGGTCCAACACAGACTCCAATTTAATCTTTTGCACACGGTTCTTACACAGGAATACACAATGAGAACTTTCATAAACCACAACAGAACTTCCACATGAGGTCATGGCCAACTAGGAGATAGATAATAGGTTATCAAGCAACCACCTTAAGATATGACAACACCACATAACCACATGACTCACGATGCATGATGTTACCAAATGATTAAATCATTCCAATACTTATACATATACAAAAACAATGCAATTAACATAAAGATGGTATGGTGCTTCCACACCCATAGCTAAACATAACTCCTAAGTATGATTACTTCACCAAATTAGGGAACACAAACACCATTGGCCTTTCACAACACCCCACACAGAATGGGTACAAGACATTCACATCACTAGAGGGGCAAATACCACACTCCTAATCACATGCACTAACCGTAACCATGCTTCTTTCTTCTAAAGCACTAGAGACCACAAGAGGAACTCAAGGCCTCAACAAATCAGCAAGCACTAACATTTAGGAAACGCATATTCTCAGATACATCATCACATTTTCAGAAAAGGAGGGAGAACACATAGCAGACACAAGTAAAATAAGGCATAAATAATTTATTTCTTCCAAAATCAAAGAACAAGTCTATAAATTTATCAACCTTCTAACATCATACTAAGGCACATAGGTGAGAGGTACTATTACCAACTCACCACAAGTAGAAAAATGCTTAACTTAGAGCAACAATAACAATCTAGAGATCCAAATGTTGCAACCTGGCTCTGATACCAAATATAACACCCTGCCATGAAACCCTAGGGAACAGCTCAACTATGCTATACAAAGGACTAATTTTTTTTTTTAAAACAAAAGAAATAACAACAATCATATATTTATTCATAACATTAAATTAATCTTTATCCTCTAGGGTTCCATGGTTGCATTACTAACAAACTAAAACAAGGTATAACCAACATTATGAATTAACTAACAACCATAGTTCATTCTAAGTCTATTTGCATCAAATGAATAAACACATACAATTCCATATTATAATATCAGATAAGTAATCATTAAGGTCCTATATAAAGGATTACAAGTACATATACAATTCCCTTAACAAGAGAGTACAATATTACATTGTTTACAATATCGCTTTCCTAATTACATTGGAGTACATACATCAAGATAACAGCACATGATTCAACTGATATAAAATACTGGAACACAAACATAAGTATCTGTCTCCTCAAGCTAGAATAAGATCTGTAATCTGATATAAGAGGTACATCCTTCTTGCTCACGATCAATAGGAAGAAAACCAATGGAGATAAAGCACAACCACCTGACGATGTGGAACCCTAAGGTCCACCCCCCCATGTTAGGAGGTAACATAAGGTCCCACAACATAAAACAGTCAGAAAGATAGAAGACTAACACGTGCAAGGAATACACATGGATCCAATACAACATAGGTCACTATGAACAACACAAGTAACTCAAACATCACTTCCAGAGGCCATCACACAATAAAAGAGGAAAACACACTTAGGGAATGCTAGGTTACAGTAGGGAAGAGTCTCATCACATAGTCCTAACATGGGTTATCCTTGCAGCCTCTCACTGGATGCCGGCCCCCATCCACGGGCTATCCTGGTCGTCCAAACACTACCCCCCATCTATGGTTATCCTAGCAGTCTCTCACTAGACACCAGCCCCATAGGGTGACACATGCGGAACCAACATTCCTTTTGTGAGGACAAGGAAGTTGATCTTGCCAACCACAGCCTTCTCATCCCATCCTTAGCCTGAACAAGCACTACAGGCATGGGTGAGGCATCCAATTATCTTATTTAGTGTAGAAACTACCCAATCCTCTAAATTTATTATTACATTATCACTGGATTAAAAACTTCCGATGGGTTATCCTAGCAGCCACTTTGGGCACTGGCCCCATATTGAAAGCCACTCCCCTACCTACATCTAGAAGACCCTATCCTTGAAGCAAGACAATTACCATCACAATAACAAGTAACATATATAATGCAAAGCATTTACCTTCTTGCATACAAAACATAATCACATGGACCAATTCTTATATCCTTGTTCCAAAACATAAACCAAGCATGAACTATCACATTCTCATCATGATGCATTTACAGCACAAAATACACATCATTTCACATCACACAGACCAATGCATTATCCATCTTGCATAGTCATCATAACCACATGAATAGGTACACTGAGCAAGGCATTATCCATCTTGCACATGTATCATACCAACATGAATAGGAGGCAACATTTCAAGCATGTAGTTCATTCAACTCACATGATGCACACATAGCCAACCCCCACACAATCACACCCTCCTAGGCCTTTGGAAACAACTTCCCCAAATGACACAAACACTTGACACCACTAAACACAATGGTCTCACATCACATTCACTCTTAGATGCACATCATAAACTAAGATCCTTCATCAATATTTTCATGATCAATTATCTAACAAATATAAAGTGAATTTATCTCAACAATACAAAACTATAACTAATAATTCTCAAGACTTATTTTAATTTCATTTAATTAAAATGAATGCGAACAACATGCAAATAACCCTAAGACGTACAAATTAAACACAACAATTATTTACACTATTTACAACTAATGTAGATTTCATTAATAATCTAGACAACTTTGTAAATACTATTAAATATAACTGTATAAGCAAGACTAAAAGCCTATAATATTAGAATGCTATAAATCTCTTACACTAGTTAGAATCACAAGATACAAAACCTGAAGCTATAATGAAAGAACCTTGTTCTAAGGTTAGCTTGAGAGGAAAGGAATATAGAACAACAAAACATTCCTATAGATCTAACATCTTCATCAAATCTACCACACTTTTAACCACATGCATATGATAGGATCATAACACATTTAAATGATGGTTCAAACTAAGTAGAAGTATCATGGCTATAGCAACTCAAGAGTGAACACTAATAGGGTACAAGTAAAAGAACAATCTTTTTCTAGGTTTTACCAAATTCCATTCAACACACGAATAGGAAAAGAGAAGCTCAGGTTGCTATGGGAAAGCTTAAGTGTCAACTTGATCAATCTTCTATAAACCACTACTACATTGGTCCTATGAGTACCAAAATGAACATACCTAATACATAGTTCTTCTAGAGGTGTCTACACCTCATAATGATTACCAAGCTTGTTAAAATCTCTTATCCAACACTAGTATTAAAGGAATAAACCAATTCAAAGCATTCTAACCTGCTAACATACCAAGTCTAGGAATAGCAAAGGGTTGATTGAGTTCAAGACATAAATATGATACAAACATTTTCTCAACAACAAGGTTAATAAGAACGTGACATTTCTTAAGAACAAGTAATAAACATGCTCTATACAACTAATGAACCACCACATCTGTAAAGGACTTTATTATCACATCAAAATTCACTTACCACATTGCATACACAAGAAATCGAGACATACTAATTTATGCCTCGGGAAAACTAAACCTCAACAACATGACCCTATTATGACCACTGATATAATTTACACAAGTTCCATTTACCTTATACAATTCCACTCGTAATCAACTAATTTCTAAAACAAACTTATAAATCAAATCTTAAATACATTGTTTACAAACCTAAATTCCAAACCTACTTATCATATTTCTACTAATAAACCGTAATAAAATCAATATCAATTTAAATTAAATTTATCAACATTAATATACAATCACTCTATCCAAAATGAATTCTTCTACTTCTATTCTATATAGATTTAATAGCCTTCTTATAACCTAACAAACAACCAAAATAAGTAGAGTTATTGGTGATGCAACTAACTGTTTTAACAGAGATGAAACGAGTGAGAGGTAGACAGTCAAAAAATATTCATATCTCAAAAATGACAAATTGGGTAAGGCTGATTTTCAGATATGATTTAGATAACTAGGTCATGCACCATATATAAAAAATTTAAAAGAACTCAGTTCGTAAAAATAAAGTTATGCCTACAGAAACAGACTGTAAAAACAAAGATGAAATTAGTGAGAGATAAACAGTCACAAAATATTCATATCTCCAAAATGACAAATTGGGTAAGGCTGATTTTCATATATGATTTAGCTAACTAGGTCATGCACCATATATACAAATATTAGAGGAACCTAGTTTGTAAAAATAAAGTTATGGCTAACATAACAGACTAAAAAAATAGAGATGAAGTGGGTGAGAGATAAAGAGTCACTTCAATCGGTGATTCCCAGAAGTGCAATGATATAGACATTCACAATTGGATCTGATATCAAGGATTCTAACCTCTCAAGAAAATTACAATCGACAGAAAAAATCATAAATCAAACATTTGCTTCAACAGAAAATTGATACAGAAATTAGAACCAAAGGAACCTGATTTCGCTTGCTTGACTGGGTTGAAGATTCGATGCTCGGTTCAACTGGTGCAGCCACAAACCAGTCTCTCCCATCTCATCTCTCCCCAAAAGTTCAATCTGATGAAGATTATTATGAGAGAGAAATTCCCCCAATATCTTGTAGAAGATTCCTCCCATTAAAGGCAATAAATTCTGCCTAAATCTCTTTCTTACAATTTACTATTTTTTTCCATTTACAACAAGACCAGACAATATATATTTTTTTATCTTATTTATTTCCTTTACAACTAGACAAGAATCATTTTTATTCTTATTTATTTAGTATTTACTATATATGAG
Organism: Cunninghamia lanceolata; assembly: GCA_027924645.1. Classification (NCBI taxonomy): domain Eukaryota; kingdom Viridiplantae; phylum Streptophyta; class Pinopsida; order Cupressales; family Cupressaceae; genus Cunninghamia; species Cunninghamia lanceolata. The sequence continues at coordinate 3,441,447 of BSBN01000774.1, forward strand.
TTTTATGGCAACTCATAAATATTATCTATTTTTATTGCCACTTAACACAACATTTAATTATATTAATTTACTTATTTATCTTTAGCTAGCATTTACATTTATTATTATTTTTTTATTATTTATTTCCATAAACTCAAATTCTCATAAAGGCATATATATATATATATATATATATATATATATATATATATATGTATATGTATAACAAAAATATTTTCATAACTAATAATATTATTTTAATGCAACAATTAACCAAAACAGCAATTAAACAATGTCAAACTAAATAACCCAAATGCCGAACAATACCTAACACAATGCACAATAGAAAGCATGACCACAATGATAGTGACTAACCATTACACCCATACAAACAACACTGACTAGGTGCAAAACTGGATACTCTTTCTTTTCAAGGATGATGGCTAACTAGGGGACCATATGTCATCTTCGTTCAACAGTTTCCATTGGGTTTAAGGCATGTTTAGACCTATCAATTCAAGTGGAGTTGATGCCTAATACCTGCAACCTACAGCAACTAAAAAATGGTCGAACATATAGATGTAGATATAATCATACAATCAAGCACACTGTGAAAGGAAATCATAGTGTGGCAGGGTACTCATGCATGAGTAATGCAACACTGTTCCTCTCACAAACACACATCAAACAAGTAACCACATCATGCATAATAATCAATAGCTGATCAACCAAATAAGAAACATCATCAGATAATCGTGTGATGCACATAATAAGATTGATCCACATAATCATTTAAGTCCATAAAGTTGTCATAACATATGCATAACTCAAGTAAATATCAGTGCCACAACAAATATTATCGATAAAACATACTAATTGTCATATGAAACCACATGAGGATAATTAGGAATGTCACCAACATGAATGTAACATCGTACAACATCAATTGTCTAACATACCCTAAATATTCCTATTATTTTACCTTCACCTTCATGCTCCTTAGCCAGACCACCTGCACATCCAAGGTGAGAATGGAGGGGCACTATAGAGGGGGTTTCTAGGTATACGTGGAATAGTTTTTGATATTTTGTGTCATGTGGACATGACACATGTGTTGTGTGTTGTGACCACATGGGAAATGTGGGTATGACATGGGCATGAGGAGTGCATTTCCCATCTCTTCTTTCAGTGCTCCTTTGCAAAAGTTATTTGGCATTTTTGGTGGAATCTCTAGCATATACCGTGTAGACATGCTTCCTCTTTAGAGGACTTTTGGAGGAGTCTGGGGTCTCCCCCTATAAAGACCTCTTTTCCTCTCATAGCTTGGATCATTGGCCCTAGTTTGATAATTTGGCAGATTTGGTTGGAGCACAACCATAGAATTTTTTTAGACAAGAAGCTACTTTTGGTCAACTCTAGTTGAGTATTTTGGGGTGTCTGTAGGAAACTTTGGCTACTAAGTGTGATCTGTATGTCCCTATTGTTTTTGATGACTATGATGTTGAAGCCCTGGGTCTCTCTGGGGGTGGTTAGAAAATTTTGAGGACGTTCCAGCATGGGCATGGGAGAGAGAGGGTTTGTTGTATTGGTCACTGGTGTCCTCTTACTGTGGGGGAGCTAAAAATCAATACTAGTGGATCATCCAGAGATAATCCTGGACATGCTAGAGTTGGTGGAATTGGTAGGGATAGTTTTGGGGTTGTAATTTTTTTCTTCTCTATATACAAAGGTTAGCAGACAAATAATCTCATGGAGGCTATAGCTATTCTTCTAGCTTTAGAGTGTGCATGTGCCCTTGGCTAGAGGTGGATTGTTTATGAATCCGATTGGTCATTGATATGTTGAATAAGAGACATTTTGAGGAGGTAAACTGGCAACTTGCGGTGGTGGCCAAACAAATTGTTTCTCTGAGCAATGCTTTAGATTCTATTATTTTTTGTCATGTGCCATGAGAGTGGAATAAGGTGGCAGATGGTTTAGCGAGGTGGGCGTCTGAGTAGATGGGGACTTGGAGTGTGGATGATTGGAGCAACCTTTCTGGTCATTTGGCCCTTATTCTTAAAGATTGGGTTATGGAGCATATGAGGAGCTTTTTGGGTGTTACTTAATTCTTGGTTTTGGTTGTGCCCCTATTGGGTGTGCTTCTTTCTGCTTTGTAATGCTTTTATGATTCAATAAAGTTTTTTACCCCCTTTTAAAAAAAAATTAATTTGTAAAAGTAAGAACTCCCATCTAAACAACATGAACGGGGTTGTGCTTCAATGGCAAAGGCCATATGGTTCTCACGATGGAGATCCAAGTTTGAATCCCCCAACTAACATGTGGTTTCTATGTGGCTTCTAAGTTGGTATATATATATATATATATATATATATATATATATATATATACCAACATGCTTAACTTTGCATAACCACTCAAATCTAATTTCACACAACATTGTTCAAGTGGATCTATTTGTTAGAATGCTAACTTAATTATTGATTGGAATCAATCGAAACAACTACTTTGACAACTACTAATTGATTCTCAAATTCCCATTGTCAAGTCTATATATAATTGTTATAATAATCATTTATATGAGGCATGATAAATTTATGTATTATATAAATACTTAATCATTTTCACAAATTATTGATGCAATTCAAAATGTTTACTTAATAATCTATATTTATGAAATATCCCAAATATATCTTAAAAAGAAATATAAATATTTCTATCTTTAATTTATATTAACTAACTCTTTATTTTAAAGATATTGTAAATTATAGTATATTTTTTAATACTCACTAATTAAAACAAATTAAAATAACTAACTATTTATCTAAACATATTATAAATTATATTTTTCATTTATTTAAAACATATTATAAAATTATATCAGTTCTTTTAATATTCATTTAAACAAATTAAAAAATTAATTAATAAATAAAAATTGTTAAAACATATATAAAAAGAAAAAAAATTACATATAAATTTTTTATTAACTAAAAGTTTAAAGGTCAAAGCCTTCTTGGATAGCCTGCATATGTAGGTACCCCCAAAGAGGGATGACCTGCATATGCAAGTGCCCAAAGAGGGGCAGTCTGCATGTGCAGGTTGTGGCCCTTAAAAGGGGCGACCTGCATATCCAAGTCATGGCCCCCTTAAAGGGGCGGGCCTACATGCACAGGTCGCAACCTATGTATGCAGGCTCCCTCACAAAAACCCTTTTTTATATTTTATATTTATTATTTATTTATTTTAAATTTTATTTTTATCATTATCTTTTTAAAAAGGATTCTAACAATTTTTTTATAAATTAAATCTCTTTATACAAAATGAAAACATGCTTCTACATGTGTTTTTTTGAAAAGAAAAAGAAATTTGTTTTATAATAATTACTTTTCTAGAAATTTCTCTATTCTGGAACACGCACAAAACAAGATTTTCGTTAGAATTCATAAAAAAAACATGTATAAATTTGAAAGTGTTTTCAAATTAGATTTTTACCTACAGTAGATTGATATAGCTAAATTTCTTGTTAAATTATCTAAGATTTAAGTAAATATCTTGAAAATAAAAACAATGAAATTTCTTAGATAGATAAAAAAACTAACTCATCCCATTTGTTAATTACCTTCCCGAAGAATCTTAATTCCTTCTGCAAGAGGAGAGAAGCCAGAAGTTTTTCATGTAATACCTAGTAATCATTCTTCCTCTTCTTCCTCCTTATTTATATCCTTTTATAATTTTATTTATTATTATTATTTTTAATGCATTCAAGGGAGAAATTACCTCCACTAATTATGTTTTGACTGAAGGAGAACAAAAAGAATCTCCTAAATCAATGCCCATCAAGGAGGCTAACTACAAGAACTTATAAAAAATAAAATAAACAATTTATTTGCCATGCAACACATTCATTAATTCAGCTAACAATTAAATTAAATAATTGTTCTCCCTAAATTTACTCATCCTAACAAGAAGAGTGATTTTAGTTAACTAATTATTAATTATTGACTTGATTATATATATCTTAATTTATTTTATTTTATATGAATTTAAACTTATTTATTATTGTTTATTTGATTATCACTTTATTCCATTATGACTTATTTAATTAATGATTATTTAACTAGGCAAATACTTTCCTACCTTGATGAACAAGTTTTAAATGTTTAGAAGGAGGTCATGACATCCTCCCCCCTTATTTTGTGCATCTTCCCAATGCACTTCACCAATAGTCTGAGTCAAAATAAAATAGTCTTAACAACATCATGTTTTCAACAAGGCTTTCAAAATAAAAATGGAAACAACTACTACATTGTTGAACACACCAAGATACTAAGAGGCGAGGGGTGAATCAGTATCTAAGCAATCTTCAATTTTAGCAATATCAACTTATCTGGAGTAGATTAAAACTTAATCATCACATCATTAACATGAACATGAAAGATTAACACAATGCACATCAACACATAACTCTAGATATACGTGGAAAACCCTAGAAGGGAAAAACCATGGTGAGGATTAACTCACTATATATGAAGCCCAAATAACAACTTTATTTTAGGGCTACAACCCAAGGAAGCTACTACTCCTAGAAAAATTTGATTTAGGGTCATTCCCAAGGAAGCCACTACTCCTTAAGGACTTTGTTTTTGTTGGGAATTAAGGTGTCTCAACCTTTGCAAATTCCTAATGTTGTATTTAGTTATCCCATGTTGAGTTGGCATAGTCAGCACCTTGTGTATATGCAGCAGGGTAAATTTTGGTGACTTAGGCAGCCGCGGTTTCCCCCTTGAATAATTAACGGGGGTTTGGGGCAGCACCCCCAAGATGGGGTCAAGGGGCCTAACCCCTTGCGGGGTCCAGGGGTAGTGCCCCTAGCGTGCTCCCTGTCGCGGTACAGGGCGGGGTCGAGGGGCAGTGCCCTCATGGGGGCTCGGGGGCAACGCCCCCGAAACCTCAAATGATTTTTAATTAATGACAAGTGTCGGTGAGTATCTTTGCATGAGATAAATGCATCTTTTGGTGGTCAAGCGAGGTTATGACATGTAAGAGGAATATGATAATTTTAGTCAGTGTATGACAGATTCTATGACAGCTGTAAGGTGTGTAAGAGCATCTGTCATAACCTATCTTGGGACCAGGTGCCCACTTCAGGATGGGATGTTGGAGAAGTGTCTTTAGGCGTGGGTTTTGGGGCATGAGTCCAAGATGGACGCCCATCTCTAGAAGGTTCCATATTTGCCTTGTAAACTCTATATAAATAGGTGCTTGGATGGGAGATAGACAACTTTGGTACAAGTACTTTTATGCTGTCAGAATATCTCTAGATTCAGCATTCAAAGACTCCTGAAAGAGTATTGGCTCTGAAACTGTATTGTAATCTGTTATTGTTTACTGTAATACATTTGAGTTGTGTTTTGGAGTGTGGGGTTTTTCACCCGTAAGGGTTTTCCCCATGTATATCTTGTCTCTCTTCTTCTGTCTTCTTTCTAGTTCTTGTGTTTTATTGCAATATCTCATGTTAATGGTTTAACATTGTTGTAGTTGTAAGAATTAAATTGAATTTGCATAGCCCTCTCCTCATTAGATTAGTGTAGGAAGCGTTTTCCGCACACCTAGCTTCCTTTCAGTTTTAGGGTCACTCCCAACGAAACTACTACTCCCTAAATTGAGAACACACTTACAAAAGATTATAGTATGACAGTCCTTCTATTGTCTGAAAACTGACATTGAAACTCACACCTTTGATGATTACACTTCTGCCTCTTCACACTTTCTTCTGATGATCTGATTAGTTAGGCACACTCTACACTTGATCACTATCACAAATATGTCTTCAAGATGAATTAGGACAATATCAATAACTTATTCTCTTTCTCCTTCAGTTGCACATTAAAAATGTATTCATTATGCTCTTTATCTGCTTGCGAGCTTTTTCATTCAACTTGGAATCACACCTCACCACACTCAATTTGATTCACAATTTATACAAGATATTACATTGATTATATTACTTTTCAGCTAGATATAACATGAAAAATGCATTTACAAGTTGCCCAGACAACGGACAACATGAAACGTGTAGAAGATAGTTCCTAAGTGAAACCACACATTACACCAGTAGAAGATCCATGCCTTGCGGAAACCAACACTTGCTTAACCAGGTCCAAAACATCCTTCACAACTTCAAACAACAAGGAATTACATCTACACACTCTGCTCATTTGAAAATAGGACAACTTTAACCAAAAACACATGAACCTTGAAGCATAATGGCCACATCAACTTGAAAACCTTGTGCGGTACTGAAAACAAGAAAGATCTTCATGAAACTCATCTAGATGAGTCCATATGACTCATATAGCATCTCCAAACACTCCTTTGCCACCACACATCAAAGAATTATGCCGTACAACTTCAATCATGAACTCTGAGAATAATTTGTCATCCGAAACACACTATGTAACATGTCATTTGAAAAACTGAGCTGTGAACCACCAAAGACCTTGAAACTGCAAGGAAGCATGTAATACACATCCATAAACATGTCCTCAAAACCACAAGGGTAATCATTCATTTCTGGAGGAATGTGGAGCATTCCAATAGGCCTTCAAGACTAGCTTACTCTGCTAAAACACATGCTGGTACACTGTCATGCATAACTTTCACAATGGAAGGAAAAATAATCTAAAAACTTGGAATTATCACCTTCATTGCACCCTGAACATAGTTCTAGAACTGTATGGCCATATCTGTAAATTTAGAGCATTCCATGGTCCTACACAGAGCACCTTCATAGAGACATCACTGTCTTCAACCAGTCAACAACAAAACACTCTTTCGGTAATCTAATCATCATGGAACTTGTAACCTACATACTTCATGCCATTAGTAACATCAGTAATACATCTGACCATCTTTGTGCTTCTAATTCCCATATTAATATGAACTATATCTTCTCCCTTCTCTTTTTGGATGGGACATGACATCCAACAATGAACTGTATCTTCTTCTCTTGTTGGATGGGACATGACATCCAACCATGAACTGTATCTTCTTCTCTTGTTGGATGGGACATGACATCCATGCATGAACACCATCACACCACCATGATAGTGTTGACATCAATGACAACCTAGTGACAACGTTGACATTAATAACAACCCTAGGAACCATATGTGTAACATGCATTTCATTTGTGTCCTCCCATGTAGCATTCTCTGCATCATACTAATCCCACTACACCTTACATTGGTATACCATCCTATTGCGCAATTGGTAATGGCACCTCTCCAAGATTCTGTATGGATCTATTATTATTCTCTCTGGCTCTTAGACCTATAATACATTCCAATTCAATTTATGTTTATCATCAAGTATATATTTCTTAAGAAGTGACACATGAAAAACATCATGGATTCAACTCAATCTTGGAGGTAAGGCTAGTCGATAAGCCACTAGGTTTATCTTTTCAAGAATTTTGAAAGGTCCAGTGTAGCGAGGGCTAACTTAGCCTTCTTCCCAAATGATATGGAGCTCTTGTGAGGTCTAACTCTTAGGAAAACCTTCTCTCCAACTGAAAATTCTCTTTGAGTCCTATTTCTATCTACATAACTTTTTTGTCTGTCAGCTACCTCCTTCAACCTTTGTCTTATCCCTTTGATCTAATTTTCCATATCTTTCAACATTTCTAGGCCAATTATGATTCTATCTTCTAGATTGCCCCAGCTCAAAGGTGTTTGACACAGTGCTTCAAATGAGGCCATTCTCAAAGTGGATTGAAATGAGTTATTATATGCAAATTCTACAAGTGGAAGGTATTCTTTCCACTTTGACCTTTGGTCCATACAATACATTCGCAAAAGATCCTCAACTATCTGGTTTGTTCTTTCCATTTGCCCATTTGTTTCAAGATGGCATTTTGTGCTAAAATTTAGTTGTATTCCCAAAGTTTATTGCAAGGTTGTCCAAAATCTTGAAGTGAACCTAGCATCTCTATCTGATATTATCCTTTTAGGAACCCCATGCAACCTAAAAATCTCCTTTACAAATATTTTAGCTAGGGTTGGAGCATCATCAGTTAAATTGCCAGGTATGAAGTGAGCCACCTTGGTGAGTTTATCTAGTACCACCATTATTACATTATGCCTATAGGGGTCATAGGTAATCCTTGAACAAAGTCCATTCTAATGACTTTCCATTTATGATGTGGTATATCATGGGGATATAACAATCCAACTAGATGATTATGATCTGCCTTTACCCTTTGACACTCCAAACATATGGCTACAAAGATTACTATGTCATTCTTCATTCCTTGCCAAAAGTATAACTTCTTAAGATTAGATTACACTTTATTTACCCCTATGTGCCTTGAATAAGGTGCATTGTGAGCCTTTGTTAAAATCTTGGTTCTAAGTGTTGAAGGGACAAGACAACTGAAAGGGGGGGGTGAATCAGTTGTATCAAAAACCTTAACTTCTTTAAACAAAATCACATTCACATTAACTTACTTTAACTCCTTATTATGTTATGAAGATTTAACATGAATAGCAGAATCAAAACACAAGCACATCAACACCATATACACATGAACACCATATTTTTACGTGGAAAACCCTAAAAGGGAAAAACCATGGTGAGTGTTAGCTCATAATATAATGTAGTAACAATACTGAATAACAAAGAGGCTCACTGCCTTAGGGCTCACTACCTCAAATGTTCACTACAAAAAGGCTCACTACCAAGGGGTGGCTCTAATACCAATATGATGAGGAATCCTTTCTATATTCAATTTATCCACCATTTCCCTAGACACCATATTATCTGTTGAACAAAAATCTATGACTACCTTGCATATTTTACCTTTTCTTTTGCATTTGATCCTGAAAAGAGCTCTCCTCTGTGATGGTTTAGTCTTCACTAGTTCTTTGAGCAACATCCTCTTGATCATCAGACTTTCTCCCATTTCTGGTTCCAAATTTACTTCAGGAGATGTCACACTCCTTGTATCCTCTTGAATCAAAGTGGTTCTCTTCTCATTACCCTGAGAAGTTGAGGCCTTCTCTGGACACCTATAAGCTAGATGCCCCATCTGATTACAATTATAGCATCTCATGTTGGAGAACTTGGATCCTCTGTCTGATTCATTTGTCCCACCTCTTTCATTTGGCCTTCTTCCTTGGTAGCCTCCTCTACTACTCGAGTCTCCAATTTTCTCTTCTTGGTTAGACTCACCACTAGGCCTCTGGTTAGGACTTCTACCTCCAAAACTGCCTCTAAAATTTCTATCACCTCTTCCCCTACTCTGCTGCTCACCCTTCCTCTTTAGCTTCTCTTCAGCTCTTAATGCTACTTGAAAGCATTTTTCCATAGTTTCAAGGGTAAATAAACTTATCTCATCTTGAATATTGATCCTCAGACCATTTAAATACCTTGCTACCTTGGCTTTTTCATCCTCCATGTACCCACAACGAAGAGTGTACTTGTGAAACTCCTCGGTGTAAGTAGCCACATCCATATCTTTTTGCTTAAGGTTCTGCATTTGCCTGTAAATCTGCACCTCGTAGTCAGATGGAAGGAACTGGGACTTGATCTTCTCCAGTATTTTGTTCCACGAAAATATCATACTCTTCCCATTCTTTACCCTCTCTCCTTGGGTGTAATTCCACCATGTAAGTGCAGCACCTTTGAGTTTAGTTTTTGCAAACTTAACTTTCTTACTGTCAGGAACTTCCTTGTATTAAAGTAGTTGTTCAGAGCCTCAATCCACTCCATGACTTCATCAGCATTCATATTTCCACTGAACATGAGGATATCTATCTAAGCCTCTAAAGAGTCCTTGCCAATTGCCTTGAGGGCTTCTAGAAATTACTTTTGTTCAGCTGGTATCTTTGCCCCTTCTTGTTCCTCTTATGTTTCCCCTTTCTCTTCTTCATCTAAATCTTCATCTACCCTTTTACCTATCTTCATTGCTTTCAATTCTGCTTGGAGTGCTTCCCTAACTCCATTTTTTATCATCTCTTCCATCTCTTGAAATTTCTTGACCACTTCGGTGGTCATCCCCTTTGGAGGCATATCGCTAGCCTCTCCCTCACTTTCTCTATCTGACATAAACATTCACAGACAGCACCAACACTTCTACAAATCCTCAATTCGACTACAACACAATGCTCAATTAGCTGTCCATCCTACATGCTGCTTCACAGACCCATTCCTATCATCCAACAGTAGATCCTGGAGATGCACTACCACTCTCTCTCGTAGTGGCTTCACTCTGCACCTTCTTCCAGCCAAATCTCTATTGGTGAATGGTCTTGACAGACCTCATCATCATCTGCCCACACACTACAAGAATCAAATTCATCTGCCTTCAGAAAATTGAATACACAACACCTCCGCCCAGAGCTTTCGCTAGCTCTAATACCACTATGATGAGGAGCAACGAGTGGATACTAGAAATTAACACCCTAATCTCTCACAGCTGATGAACTAACAAAAGAGCCCTTGTTTCAACTCCATCGGCCAAGTCTTGCGTCCCTGCTGATACCCTGACATCTCCTTTAATCTCTACTCATCAGTGAACACTTGCATTCCTTGGTGATGCACTGACGAACCAACACCGCGATACCCATTAGGGTTTTTAACTCTCACGCGGCCTGAACTACAATCTATGCCTAGCACATCGAGATGCTAGGGCACGCTATTGTGCACCTCGCACTGTCTAGATCCTCTGCGTCAACGAATAATGAAACAACACAGGAACAAACGAAATATGATACAATGAAGCCATTCCACTGATTTCGATAGAAATCTTATCAGTGGAATGCTTCACATCGACATAATGCAGCAATGGGAAAATACAGAAAGGAAAAGAGATCTACAGCTATGCAAAGTATTTACAGAGAACATAAAACAACTTGACGGAACAGAAAAGCCTTTATTTCTTCTGAGCACAGTCAATCACAATCAATCTAGTTACAATCATCCTTCAGTTCATACTTCTTGGCTTTTTAACAACTCGCCTTGAGTAGTACCACACTAGCTCCAAGCGGTTGGGAGACAACCAACCAAAGCTACCCTACTACCTTATTTTGGCATTATTACTATTTTTAGCATTATGCGATTACAACTTGACAAATGTCCCCTAAGTCACTTGGGACTTTACAAAATAGACCTAGCTACAACTGAAATGAAAATGCATTGGTCAAATAGACCTTATTACAAATGAGAGCATGACTTTGTAGGTGCTCCACACCACTATCAAAGGGTGGCTCGCTACCAAGATGGGTGGCTCACTGCCATGGACTAATATAGTAGCATCTACAATATGCCTGAGTTCAGTTCCATTAAAGAACAATATATCTCTTTTGCTTTGCCTTTACAACACACACACTTTATCTTCTCATCCACACACTCCAATCATGGACTCATTACATATATTTATACCAATAATCAACCTTGGAACATTCATCAAGGTCAGAAGTACAATTTACAACCATTGGAACTATCTCCAAGGTCAGCATACATACATAATTCAAATTAGGCCTAGACCTAAACAAACTTGTGAATCAAATGAATGAAAGAAGAACACCTCATGCCTTAGCTCAGACCCAAATATATCTTCACATGCTTGAACATGCTTCTACAATCCATGAATCACCTTCGCAACAAGTGTAAATAACTAAGTCGGCCATAACTAGTGCAAACATCAAGAATACTTAAATACACACTTTCAAGAACTTCATTATAGCTTGCGGATCAAGCACACACCTTCAATACATTCTAGAGACATCCAAGAACAACATAGAATCACCTGGGAGCCAACAAATCCAACCGCAACAGATCTCACTTGAGGAAAACAAATATCACTTGAAGACATATCACAAACTGCTTCACAACAAACACTGTTGAACTCTTTTAATCAATAACTTCCTTTCTGGAGCACCAAATCACAAATCCTTTGGAATCAAGATAGCTAAAGATCCTATAAGCTTAAGTCCAAAACCACAAGACCAAATTCCAAACTGCGAAGAAATGCGGAGCAAAATAATTTCTTCCTATCACTCTGCAAATGTTGTCAGGCACAATCTTCAAACTAGTGAATAGAACTTTTGTTACACAGCAATCTGGACAACCAAATTCTAGATTTAGCATCTTCAAACACTTCTCTAAATCATATCCAAATCTAATACTCCAATCTTCAATACAAAGGAAATGTGGAACAAAAAATCAGACAGTGTTCTTAATATGACAGCTCAATCAATCAGCAAACAACAATATCAGAAGACACAGTTGACACCAATGACAACACAAAAATGTTGACATCAATGACAACACCAGTTAACACATACTTGAAACAATCTCCCCCTTTGTCATTGATGGAAACATATGACGTGAAAAATTGAATAACATGTTCCTCCATCAAGACACGACTTTGCATTAGGACTCCCCCTTTCTTTTACACTTCTGAACTCTTTCTCCCCCTAAATTTTTCACATGATCTCTCTCCGTATTTGACATCAATGGAAAAGGGCATCACATTTCTTCCATTGTACATACTTTCACACTACTTCTCTGATCAGTCTGAAATCATTCTTTACTCCCCCCGACTGCAACAATCATCTCAAACCACTACCTGCTCCCCCTGAGAGGTAGCTTCCAACATCAATCCAAAAAGGAGAAATGTACTTTGAGGCACACTCAACTGATGCATATTCTTATGCATCTAGTTCAAGGAAGGAGGGGTAACAACCCCTAACATCTCCCGAAGATACTCAAATGTATCCTTTGGAAGAGCCTTAGTGAACATATCAGCAACTTGATCTTTTGTAGGCACATACTTAAGCTTCACTTCATTCAGTTTGTTCTAGAATACCCACTTTGTTCCTATTACATTCTTGTCTGCAGGTCTAGGGACAAGTTCCCAAGTCTTGTTCTTCTCAATCTCCATTAGTTCTGCTTCTATTGCTTTGACCCAATGTTCATCATTGCATGCCTCATTTATTATTTTAGGTTCCACCTTTGAGAGTAAACAAATAGTTACTTAATCTTCTATGGCTCTACTCCTTGTCAACACACCTTTCCTTTCATCACCAATAATCTAGTCTTCATAGTGATCTCTTTGCACATACTTGGGGGTTTTAGGAATTCTTTCAGGAGCTTCAACCTGAACTTCTTCTTCTTCAGGAGTAGCTTGCACTTCAGTATGGACTTCATTTTCTTTGTCTTTTTTCAACCTTTTCTGTATCAGCAGATCCATCTGACTCTTATCCATCTAGTTGAATATCTTCATCTACCTTCACATTTTCACTTTCAATGATTTTTTTGTCTTTTGTTATAGCACCAACCTAAGCCTTGCTCTTAGTAGAGTACCCAAGGAATATGCATTCATCACATCTAGCATCAAACTTTCCTAATTTTTTATCTCTTATGATGTCACATTTGCTTCCAGAAAATTTGAAGTATTTGACAATAGGAGCTCTTCCATACCACAACTCATAAGGTGTCTTTGCTTCTTTTGTTCTAAATAGCACTCTATTCTGAATGTAGATAGCAGTGTCTATTGCTTCTTTCCAATATACTTCTGGTAGGTCTGCTTCCTTGATCATTGTTCTAGCAACTTCTTGAATAGTTCTATTCTTTCTTTCAACCACTCCATTTTGTTTAGTAGTCTGGGGAGCAGACAAGTGTCTCTTTATTCCATGTTCTTCATAAAAAGCATTAAACTCATTTGAAGTAAACTCACCACCTATGTTAGATCTCAAACACTTGATTCTCAAATCCATCTCATTTTCAACCATAGCTTTGAATGCCTTAAACTTGTCTAGGGCTTCTGATTTTTCTCTAAAAAAGGTAACCCAAGTCATTCTTGAATAATCATCAATAAGAAGCATGAAATACCTATCACCTTGTAGACTTCTTATTCTTGTAAGGCCACATAAGTCTGTATGCACCAACTCCAGCAAACTGGTAGAGAATTGTTCTTTGCTCTTGAAAGTAGTCTTTGTCATCTTGCCAAACTAACATTCTTTGCATAGAGCATTGGCAAGCTTCACAATCTTAGGCAGGTCTCTCACTGCTTGTACTATGCTTATTCTCACCAAATTGTCAAAGTTAATGTGACACATTCTCCTATGCCATAACCAGCTTTCATTTGTCTGAGCCAACAAACAACAATTATTAGTACCCTTCAAATGATAAACTTTACCATAAGTCTTCTTACTAGTAGCAATTAAAGTTCTGGAGTTTTTCCTTATCTCACACCCATTGCCCTTAAACATCAAATTATACCCTTTATGACACATTTTTCCAATGCTTAGAAGATTATGCTTTAATCCTTTGACATAAAGAACATCATCTATATTATGCTTTCCATCAAAAGTAATTGATCCTTTTCCACAAATCCTACTAGCTGCATCATCACCAAACCTCACTAGTCCTCCATATTTTTCAAACTTAACAAACTTACTCTTATCTCATGTCATGTGATTTTAACATCCACTATCAATGATCCATTCATCTTCTTTTTTAGCATGAAATGCAGACAACTCTCCTGGACTTTCTTCCTTCACACAGCTAGCAAGGTTAGCAAAAACAGGTTCTTCTCTAAGTGCAATAAACAAGCATTCACTACTAATACCATCATTAGAGTCAAGTTCATCATTAATTACACCATCATCATATTTAACATATTAACTTACCATCTTTCCTTTATTTTGATTGTTTTTTATCCTCAAAGTTCTGTCAGGACATCTTGAAGCATAGTGACCAATTTTACCACAATTGAAACATTTGAAAGGTAACTTACCTTTGAACTTTCCTCTGCTGCCTCTTTTCATTCTGCTTGTAAATTTTACCTCAAGATCTTTAAAATCTTCTTCATCTGATTCCACAGCATATTTATCTGATCTAGCAGTCTTTTCTTCTTTGGCCTTAAAGGCAGTTTTAGTTTTCATAGGGTCATCAGTAGTACCAAATTCTCTCATCTCAAAAGTAGTCAGTTTTCCAAGCAATTGATCTTTTGTAATCTTGCCCATATCAAACAATTCTTCAATGGCAGATACCTTGTGACTATAAGATTTGGGAAGAGTTCTAAGTATCTTATCTACAACATCCACATCCTCTAATTTTCCACCAAGACCATTGATTTTGCTGACAACTTCATCAATCTTATGTATGTAACTTGTTATGTTCTCATCCTCAGCCATTCACATGGTTTCATATGTGGTTTTCAAGTTTTGCAACTTAGCCTTCTTGATAGATTCATTGCCTTCATAGATGTTTTTCAATTTGTCCCAAATCTCATGATCAATTTTTAGATCCACAACTTTCGCCATTTCAGTGTTAGACAAAGCATTTAATAGAGTATTTTTAGCTTTGTGATTAGTCTCATAATCCTTAATCTCTTCATCAATCTTTAGACCATTTTTAGGTTCTATGTATTTATCTATAACTATTGTTCAAACATTATAACCAATAGAAATAAGATAACTCTATATTCATACCTTCCAGTAGGCATAGTCAGATCCATCAAACTGAGGAATGTCTTTCTTCTGTACCATCCTAGATCTACCTTAATTTGTTAGGCTTTCTTCCAAGGAACCTCGCTTTGATACCAATTATTGAAGGCACAAGACAACTGAGAGGGGGGGTGAATCAGTTGTATCAAAAACCTTAACTTCTTTAAACAAAATCACATTCACATTAACTTACTTTAACTCCTTATTTTGTTATGAAGATTAAACATGAATAGTAGAATCAAAACACAAGCACATCAACACCATACACACATGAACACCAAATTTTTGTGGAAAACCCTAAAAGGGAAAAGCCATGGAGAGTGTTAGCTCACAATATAATGTAGTAACAATACCGAATAACAAAGAGGCTCACTGCCCAAAATGCTCACTATAAAAAGGCTCACTGCCAAAGGGTGGCTCACTGCCAGGATGGGTGGCTCGCTACCATGAACTGATATAGTAGCATCTACAACATGTCTGAGTTCAGTTTCATTGAAGCGCAATATATCTCTTCTGCTCTTCCTTTACAACACACACACACTTTATCTTCACATCTTCACATCCACACACTCCAATCATGGACTCATTACATTTATTTATACCAATCATCAACCTTGGAACATTCATCAAGGTCGGCAATACAATTTACAACCATTGGAACTATCTCCAAGGTCGGCATACATACATAATTAAAATTAGGCATGGACCTAAACAAACTTGTGAATCAAATGAATGAAAGACGAACACCTCATGGCCTAGCTCAAACCTAAATACATCTTCACATGCTTGAACATGCTTCTACAATCAACGTATCACCTCTGCAATAAGTGTAAATAACTAAGTCGGCCAGAACTAGTGCAAACATCAAGAATACTTAAATACACACTTCCAAGAACTTCATTATAGCTTGGGAATCAAGCACACACCTTCAATACATTCTAGATACATCCATGAACAACATAGAATCACCTAGGAGCCGACAAATCCAACCGCAATAGATCTCACTTGAGGACAACAAATATCACTTGAAGACATATCACATATTGCTTCACAACAAACACTGTCAAAATCTGTTAATCAATAACTTGCTTTCCGGAGCACCAAATCACAAATACTTTGGAATGACGATAGCTAAAGACCTTATAAACTTAAGTCCAAAACCACAAGATCAAATTCCAAATTGTAGAGAAATGCAGAGCAAAATACTTTCTCCATGTCACTCTGCAAATGTTGTCAAGCACAATCTTCAAATTGGTGAATAGAACTTTTGCTACATAGCGATCCAGACCACCAAATTCTAGATTTAGCATCTTCAAATACTACTCTAAATCATATCCAAATCTCATACTCCAGTCGTCAATACAGAGGAAATGTGGAGCAAAAACTCAGACAATGTTCTTAATATGACAGCTCAATCAATTAGCAAACATCAATATCAGAAGACACAGTTGGCACATATGATAACACCAGTTAGCACATACTTGTAATATTAAGTTCCCCAAAATTAGGTACATACATTTTGTTAGCATATCAAAGCAATCCATCCTTATCAAAATTGTATCCCACAATCTTTGGTTCAACTGGATTACTTCCCAAAGTTGCTTTTACTTGTTCATACCAAGGATCACTTTTTTGTTCTACTAACACTTGTTCCTTGAAACTAGTTTTAAAGGTTGTCATGGCTATCAAATTTCTCATTTTGCTTAAGGCATATACCACCCTATTTTCCTTCCCTTTAGTGTATTCTATCTCAAAGTCATATTCACTTAGGAACTCCAACCACCTTCTTTGTCTTGCATTTAAACTTGGTTGAGTGAAGATGTATTTCAAACCTTGGTGGTCATTTTTTAGTTCAAAAGGTTTACCCAATAAGAAATTTCTCCACTTTTAAGGAGCATGTACAATTGTTGCTAATTCTAGATCATGAGGTGCATATTTGATTTCATGTATCTTCAATTTTCTATATTCATAGACTATTACACCTTCATCTTGCATAAGTACACCCCCTAGTCCTTCAGTAGAAGCATCCGTGACAACTACAAAATTCCCATTAGGATCAGGAACCTTTAAATAGGAGTTGTAGTCAGCTTTTCCTTTAATATTTGAAATGCTTTGTCACATTGTTTTGTCCATACAAATCATTTACTCTTCTTATGTAATGAAGTGATAGGATTTACAATTTGAGAAAACCCTTCTACAAACCCCCTATAGTATCCTGCTAATCCCATAAAACTTCTTACTTCTGAAATATTTTTGGGGATTTACCATTCCACTATAGCTTTTATTTTATCAGGATCTATTGCAATCCCTTCTTTAGATATGATGTGCCCTAAATAATGGATCTTCCTTTCAAAGAATGTACATTTTGATAATTTTCTATATAACTTATGTTCTTTCAATCTTTACAAAACTAGATGGAGGTGTACTAAATGTTCCTCCTCATTCTTAGAATAGATTAAAATATCATCTAAGAACAACTGGACAAATTTGTCAAAGTAATCATGGAAAATGCTATTCATTAAGTTCATAAAGGCAGCAAGGGCATTAGTCACATCAAATGGTACAACTGTGAATTCATAGTGTCCATGATATCTTATTTGAAATGTTGTTTTTGGAATGTCCTCTTCCTTGATTTTAAGTTAATGATACCCTGATCGAAGGTCAATTTTTGAAAACACAGCTGCTCCCTTCATTTGATCAAAAAGGTCTTCGATGCAAGGCAAAGGGTATCTATTCTTTATTGTTACCTTGTTTAGCATTCAGTAGTCTATGCACAACCTAAAGTTTCCATCCTTTTTCTTAACAAAAATAACTGGTGCTTCCCAGGGTGACACACTTGGCCTTATTAATCCTTTTCCTAATAGTTTTTCCAATTGCATCTTAAGTTCTAATAGCTTAGTTATATTCATTTGATAATGATCCTTTGACACAAGCTCAGCTCCAAGTACTATTTCGATGGAGAAATCAAATTTCCTTTTTGGGGGTAATCCTGACAACTCCTCTAGAAATACATCTTTAAAATCTTGAAGGAAAGGTGAGTTTTCAAATGTTGGGGTATCTTCCTCTTCTTTTTCATCTAATGTAACCATAAACATTTGGGCTCCCCTTCTCCTTTCTTTAATTGCATTGCTAATATGGTTTCCACATTTATTGGCCTAAGGGTTCCTTGCAATTTTACTTTGTTCCCTTTATCATCCAAACGTTCCATTGTTTTATTATAGCAATCAACATTTTCTTGATGTTTGGTTAGCCAACTCATTCCAATTATTACATCATATGACCCTAGGGGTGCCACATATAGGTCTATTCTTGTTTCAAATTCAAGAAACTGTATTGTAGTGTTAAACAGGCATTTGGTTACTTCTCTAACTACCTTATCCCCATACTGGACTGTCCATGATGATTCCATTTGATTGAATTTTAATAACATTATTTTAACAAGATCTAGAGAAATAAAACATTCAGATGATCCAATGTCTATTAGTATGGAAATTGGTTGCCTTGAAAGAATACCTGTAGTTTCTATGGGCACATTTTGAAATCAAGTTTATCGATTTCTTACTGCAAAATGAATCCTTTGCAGAGGACCCTGTTGAGGTTGGTTTGCTCTAATTTGTCCTTGCATCCTTGGGAATTCTCTAGCATAATGGTTTCCCCCACACATAAAACATCCACCTGGTGGTCCCTGTTGTATCAGATTCCTAGGGGGATCATTCCTTGCTTCATTAAGTCTTGGTGGAAATACTGGCCTATTAAAGTTTCTCTGATTGTTCCTGTTGAAATTTCCCTTGTTATTGTTTCTGTTGTCAGGGAAAAATCTAGGGCAGAAATCAAAATTGTAGAAAATCAAACCCTAACTAGCACCATGAAGCACAAACTAGAATGAAAATGTAAAACATAAATGAAATACAAACCAAATTCACACTAGTGTTGATTGACCTCCATGGCTCTTCTCAACCTCGCATGAGCATGCAAGATGTCGAAGGGTTGATAATGGGGGATTGTTGGTTGCTCAAGATTTCAGTAGCATAACAGTATGCAAGAGCTTGATTGTATGAAAAATGACTCATGAGAGGCTACCTTTATAGAAAAGGCAAATTCAAATGGATGTAAAGGATTGGGAGTTATGTTGGATGATATGAACAGTTGAGATCGATTAGGGTTGATTAGGGTTTCCCACTTCATAAGAGATTGTAGTCATGTGACAAGTATGTGATGGAGGATAAATGATACCTAATTTAAATAAAAGATTATTTAAAGTAGTTTAACATGTGAAGTGATGTAGTCATGTGACACTTGTTTGGATGAGGTGAGAGGTGAGGGAATAATTCAAATTTTTAATTTGAATTATGTGAGACATGTGACAAGAGGGAATTAATTAAAAAAATGGGATTTATTTAATTAATTAGGAATGTGATTAAGTTGGAATTGTGAGTGGGATGACCTAGGACCTAGGTCAAAACATTACAAGGTCATGTCAACTAGGGGATGGTCAAGACATGGACAAATTTTATTGTCTACATTTTGCCCCTCTTTGAGATAATGTTTGAGATGATGAGATTTGTGTCGAGCAACATCATTTCAAAGAAGCTAAGGAAATGGAATGATGATGAAAGAATAGGGTGATGATGCCCCCTTGAGAGGATAGGCAGGTTGGACAAACATGAGTAGGCTCTCGAAATGAAAGGGATTGGTCAAGGAAGAAAGATAAAGGAATGGATAGAAGAAATGAAGGATGTGTTATGTTGCAATGAAGGGTGAGCAACCATGGTGTTTGATATAGCACTAGACGTTATGCACCAAGGTATAAGGACCAAGGTAACAATGTGTCTCATGCCCCAGTGTAATACAACCTTGTCTAGATACAAGATATGAATATTAGCTAGGTTGGATTCAGATTTGAAACAAATGAAAGTTGAAATGATAACACACACAAGCAAGCATGCACAAATGATACAAAAACAACAAGGTATTGCCCTTGTCAAGATGTAAACCAATGATTAAGTGATTGATTAATGATAAGAATGATGGTGTTTGGTTTCAGGAAATGAAACATGTTGTCTAAGACACTTGGTCTGGTTTCAACAATGCAACATCCTATCTAAGACAATGATTGATTGATTGACACTAGTGTTGTTGGCCATGTGAGCAACACCCAGATTTGATTAATGATTGATTGATTTGGTTTACGTCAAGATTAGGATCAAGACCATTGATGTGATTGGTATTGATTGACTTGCATTTGGATTATTGTTTGGAATGATTTGATTTGAATGATGTGATTGAATGATTGGATATAATGATTTGATTGATTTGGATTGGAAGAATTGGATTAGATTTTGATGGTGTAAGGAATTGGATTAATTAGATTGATTTGAATGATTGAAGAATTGAATTGATTGATTTGATGAGATGATTTGGATGAATTGATTGATTTGATATATTGAATAATGATGATTGGATTGGAATGATTTGATGAATTGATTTGAATGATATGATGATGTGATTTGATTGGATTGAATTTGGTGATGTGATTGGAAGGAATGTTTAGGATGTGTGGAATTAGGGATGACTAGGAGGATCTACTATCTTTCTCTTCTTTTTGTAACTGTACCTTTACCATACAAGACTTGTGAATTTTGGGATGCTATGGGGATGTCAATGTAAGGTGATGATGCCCAGAGTATAATAGAGGCTAATGATATTAGTCTTCGAAAAGTCTAGATCCAAGAGGGTACTCTCGTCTACTAATGACCTTGTCAAAGTATAAATTGGAGTTATCAAGACCTTGAGGTGTGAATAAAATTATTGATTAAAGTCAAGCCATGAGTTTCAGAATTCACTTGAAAGGATGGACTTAAAATAGCCTTGTGGTATTAAGTCCAAGTTGTGATTGATTTGAAAAAGATATCAAGATCTCTTGGTCTAGATTTGTACTTGTGATACAGTCAAGCTTTGACAGTTTCTCCCTATGTTTCAACCTTTGGAAGACTAATGTTTAGGGTCCTCTATACATGTCAAGGGCTGAATTCTAATGAAATGTTGTGATGAAATTTGATCGTAAAGGAATGAAATGGGATGTGTAGTGGGGGGTTTTGACACAATTGCAATCAGATTTGATAGGGAGAGTAGATGCTCAAAGGTTTCCCTATGGTTGCGGTGTGTTGTGATTGGGAATGATTAGGATGAAATGTTTGGATTGAAATGAATGGTTATGATATGATTAGGATGTGATCGATTGGATTAGAATGAATATGATGATGTGTAGTGATGAGATTAGATGATTTGGATGGATTAGGAACAAGTTGATTAGATTATGAATGAAGATGATTATGATGAATAGGATATGGTTGAATGATTTGGATTAATTAGGATGAAAATGGATTAGGATATGTGGAATGGCAAGGATGATGGTTAGATGTTGATTTGACTTAGAAATGGGGTTGATTGGATTAGAAAGAGGATGATGTGGAATGATGATAATATAATTAGGATGTGATTAGGGTATGAATTGATTTGATGATTGGATGGAGGAATTAAATTGATTTTATTGCTTAGATTTTTGTTTGATATTTGTTTTTTTTGTGTTTTTGATGATATTTTGATGTTTTTGGGATTTTGAGATTATTTGAATGGTTTTGGATTTTTGACATGTTTTGATTTTTTTGGGATTTTTTTGGGATTTTTGAATTTTTTTTTTTTTGAGGATTTTTGAATGTTTTGGAATGTCAATGGATGACAATTTGTGTAGCCTTTGTGCTAGCTACCAATAACAAGGGGAAACCAGGTCTAGATGCAAGGATAATGGATGGGATTGGATGAAAATGTGGGTGATAATGAATGGAATGGATGTATGTGTAAGAGGTCAAGGATGTGATCTCCAAGGCTATGTTGCATAGGAATAACATGCCCCATTGTAGGTGGAATGCTTAAGATTTTTCATGACAAAGCTTAGGATGATGGGATGATGATAGGATCATTTGGAAAGGGATGAGGTATATCAAAAGATATCCCAAGCATGTTTCAACATTTTTGCCCTCAATTCTTTATCAAGATCAAAAGAGGAAGGGAGAATGAATGGACTCGATAGGATAGGTATGTGTATGGGTGGAAAATGATGGGATAGGAAATGGTATGATATGATATAAATGATAGGGTGGGATGAGACAACATGCCCCCAAGTGTAAGTGACATAGAAGATCAATCTACACATGACGCTTGTTTGCCAGATTTTCATCATGGTACTTATCCAAGGCCCCTGTTTACCAGGTTTTCACTATTGGACAAATGGATTTCTCTTTACTTTTCTGATTTTTTTTTTAAAATTTTTTTTTACTTTTTTTACTTTTGAATGGGAGAAGGTGAATATGGAAAGGAGGGAAATAAGCATCTAGTGCCATGAAAATTGATAGTCCCATGAGAAATGGATGTCGTCGCGAATGGACCATGTCAAATGTCATTATGCTCATTGATGTTGGTAAGGGGATTGCATGAAAGCGAGATGGAGTCGGTAATGGATTATGGAAGGAATGATAGTGGATTATGATGTGGATTATGTTGGACTTATGCAAGGAAGATGGATGAAATGTTTATGCAAAAGCATGGACCATAGGGAGGTGATAGGGGAGATATGTAAGTTAATGGTTGAATGATGGGGTGATGGAGGTATGGAATGGGATCATGACCAATGGCTGCACACACCATGATAAACATGGAAGTTTTTTATTGGATGGTGGTGTAGGAAGCAATGGTGATGTTTTCTTAATGGATGGGTGATGTAAGCATTTGGGGACCCACATAGATTTTTGTTTGACATGTGGGTTGAAGGAATTTGAGACTTTTGTATGGAATGGATGGAAGAGGATGGTTGGGATTTTTGAGAGGTGGATGCCTCATGTTACTTAATTGCTTTTTGTTTAGGGACCCATATCATTTTGCTTTTGGACTTTTCTTGTGAAGGTATGCGTTTGGATGGGTTTTTGAATGGATTTTTCTTTGAATTTTTGGATTGATTTCCTAAGGTATTAGGACCCTTAGGATTTTTTATTTTACATGTAGAGGCATCCAAATTTTTACTTTTGAATCCCATGGGTTTGGTGGAATGAGTGGAAGCTTTATGTTTAGACAATGCGTGCATAAATTGGTCATGATTAAGAATGTGAGAATTTATGGACGATAGGAATGTTAGGTGTTGGAAGCAATGGTGGTAAACTGGATGGAGAAATGTTAGGAGTTGGAAGATGTGGAGGTAAGTTGGATGGTGGAAGGTGGATGGTCACATGCTTTTAACACTTGTAAGACAATGGAGGTGGAATGGCTACATATGTCTTAGGAATATGATAGGGTTTGCAATGGAAAGTGGTGGACTTAGGAGGAACGGAGGAAGTACCAACATCATTAGACTATTGACCTTGGGTGTGTATCCAAGGCCATATGAGTGTGGAGGGATTTTGACATGGATAGGCTCCAAAATACCTTGTTCGTGAAGATCTAAGCCTTTACCTTGGTAGTTCATGTTTTGGAGCATGTGATTGAGAATGGGACTTCATGTAGTTTGGACACTAGACTTGAGTTGGTTATTGGATAGAGAATGGGAAGTGGTGGACAAAGGTTGTTGTTGTCCCAAGGAGAAACACTCATGGATGAAGGCATATAAACTGATAGGATATGAAAGTGGATTTGAAATGGAGTTGGTGGTGGATGTGGAAGGATCATTAGGATCTTGATTAGCATTGTGTTCACTTAGATCCAATTGATTTGTTTGATCTTCTATGTGTATGTGCTCTTGGGAGGCACATGTCTCATCATGACAAGTGGAAGTTGTTGGATCATGAATGGGTGAGGTGGCAAGATCTTGACCATGGAATGCATAAAGTTGGCTAAATGGATCATTGTGGTCTTCTTGATCATAGAGGGGATCTTGATCATAAATGGGAGCTTGATCATGAATAGAATTAGGTGTGTTATGGATGGGATCAATGGAAGGGGTTTGATCTTGATTTGGACAAGGGGCAAATGCTTCCTCATTCTTAGGATTGTGCTCTTGACATAGCTTTTGACTTTGAGTGGAAGTGGATGACTCTTGGATAGGTTTGATATGTTCTTTGTGATCAACAACATGAGGGCATGATGGACCTTGACATAGGCATATAGAATCAATAGGGTGTGGACCACATGATGGAGGTGGAAAATTAGGCATGACATTTGAAGGCTCTTTGCTTGAATTAAGGACAAGTGTTTGACATGGAGATAGGTTGTTCCTAGCTAGTAGCCAATGGATCACATCCTTTGCAAGGGCATGTGTGTAAGGACAATATAGGGGATGGACAATGAGGGTAGATGATGTGGACTCATGATTAGGATTAGGTGGAGTGGAAAGTTCCCATGGTGGAGGGATAAGAGGGATGGAAGGTGTTGGCTTAGGGTTTGGATTTTGGTTGGATGAAGGATCAAAAGGATTAGATGAAGTGATAGATTTGGGTTTTCTTTTTTAGTGTTTGAACTTATGACGTGGAGTTAGTGAATGGCTTGCATGGACTAGGTTGATGTATCCCTTGTCAAAGGTAACATTAGAGCATGAAGGCATTTGAACTTATTGCAAAGAACTTAAGTTCACATGTGTTTGTTGTGGGATGACTTGATAGGTTGATGTATCATTGACATGGGAAGAAGTGGATGGATTGGTTGATGTGGCATTGATTTGATAGGTGGATGGATTGGATTGGTATGAAGTGGAGGGGGATAGCATATAAGGTTGAGGTGGCATTGGTTGATATTGAATGGATGTGGGATGATGTGTTTGTTGGATTTGACAAGTGGCCATGAATTGTTGGGCTTGGACTAGGAGGTGTTAGATTTGTGGTGATTTGATTTGTTGGAAATTTTGGAAGCTTGAAGTCGGTGTATGGTTTGTTGATCGAAGGGTTGGGGTACTTGGTGAAGTGTTTGAAGGAGGTTTTGGAGTTCAGATGCTAGGACCCTATTTTTTAATGTGGGCATGGTGTCACACGTGTTTAAGTTCTTGCATGTTCATTTTTTCCTCAAGGTATGCAACATAATTATTGTCATTATTGAAAGTGGTAGGACGAGCCCCTCGAAGTATGATCTTTGGCTTAGGTTTCATTTCATTGTTTGAATTAGAAGGGTAGCACCCTTGGATTATGATTTTAGGCTTAGGTCTGGTCTCATGTTTTGGATTAGAGGGATAGCCCCCTTGAACTATGATCTTGGGCTTAGGATTGGGATTGGATTTGTTTATGATTAGGACCATTTTGACAAGTGTTGATTAGGACTAGGTTGATGTGGAATGATTTGGAATGAAGTGATTGGATGATTAGGAATGAAGATGATATGATTAGGAATGATTAGGATTGATTAGGATGAGAGTGATTAGATGAAAAAAGTGATTTGGTTTTGATAAGAATGAATTGGATATGATTAGAAGAATGGTTAGGATGATGTTGATTTGGATATGATTAGGATAGGAAGTGGCTAAGAGGGGTGATTAGGATGAAAGTGATTGGATTTGAATGTGTTGGGAGGAATGTGTAGAATGACTTGTTTATGTGTTTAGTGTTTAGAGCTTAATTTGGCAATGTTCAATCAAATGATCACATATGTACAAACATGAATCACTCATGTAAGACACAAGCAATTTTGAATTTGAATTTGAAGAATATGATAATGATTAAACAAGCACACATGGAAGACAGATCAACAAGCCCTAGAATTAGTCATTTGGGGTATGGCCAATTAGGTCTTAAGCTAGGAAGCACAAGGTTGACTAGGGAAATGACATGAGAGCGAAATCTTGCCACACAGTTAGGAGAAAGGGGTAACCCACCCTTCACCTTCACTTCCCAAAGGTATAAAGTTCTTTGGGGATTAGCCAAGAGTGACAAGATTCCTACTCTCATGGAGGGTGTCTTTCGATTCAGCCTCGGTTAAGGTCATCCCTTAGAGTGGTGTGTCTCCAAGAAGGCCTCCTAAGATAGGGTAAATAAAAACAAACCAAGTGAGCTGTCACTTGATTCACACTCGCACTTGTAAATTAACCCTTAAGAAATCGAAATGTGTGTTGTGAAATTGAATGGATAAGAGGTGTTTTTGATTCTCAAGGTCGTACGAAGCACATGAGAAGAGCATACACACCACTTAATCACATGCAAGTTCACCAAATAGTTCAAGCACTGGTTCTTTTTATACCCAAGTCAAAATGTGTGAAAGGAAGACATTAGTTGGTTTTAATGCCCAATTTTGATGCGTGATGAAGACAAATGTTTGTTTTATGAGCCCAAATAAAAATGTGAGACACGTAATACGTGATTTGATTGAATGAGAAATGAAAGATTAAAAGGAGTGCACTTGATTATTTTTCTTCCAATTTATTATTTTTTGCTAATGTTGATGTTGTTCTAGCCTTGTGAGGTCACCTACAAGCCACAAAATTAAAAAATGAACAAGTAAACTAGCATAGGAGACCGTTATGTGAAAAAGAGAAATTTGATAAAAATCTGATGAAAATGACCTGATACAGAATAATGACTATCACAAACAGACAGTACATGAAATTCTAAGCACTTAAAAAAAAAGTTGCGAAAATTAGATCAAAAATGCAAAAGTTATGCTCGATTGAAGTTTGCAATGAACTTTGACTTTGACTATGAAAAAAGCCATCAAAATGACACTTTCACCTGATAATTTCCTCACAGCTGCGAAGTTGATAGATTCCTCTTTCCAACGAGCCCTCGTTTGTGCGATGTCACCTCCGTGTGTGAAAGTTATGAGAAAAAGAAAAAAAAATGCCCCTTCTAGGGCATGTGGGAGGCAAGAGGCTAACCCTAACTGTTTCACTTAGCCGCTAATGGTTAGAGTATATGGTGGTCACATATGGTGGTTAGAGCCCTAGCAGTTTGTTTTAGTGGTTAAGTTTTAGAATGTTGGAAACAAGGCAGATAATTGAGAGGGGGGGTGAATCAGCTATCTCAAATATCTTAACTTTCTTTTCTCCTTTAATAATTAGTGCAACATCAAAACATATAAGCATACATAATCATGAGAGCAGAAATAAAATTAACACACATAACACAAGGATTTTTACTTGGAAAACCCTATTAAGGGAAAAACCATGGGGTGACTAACCCAAGATTGTATTCTCTGTTAAAAGAATAAGAAGTACAAAATGGCACTTGCCAATTAGGGCTCACTGCCCAAGCACACTGCTCACAAGAGGCACACTGCCTACAAGAGACTCACTGTCTCCAAAGTTTATAGAAAGTAACCAGGTGTTTGAATTGATGAGAGGCATCCACAAATGCTGAAGTTCAGTTCTGATTAGGCTCAATATACTGATATAATGCACTTCATTCTTCCTCTGCTCTAGTGTTGCTGCTCTGTCACATACTAGACTTGTATTGTTGCTTCCACACTTATTTCTACCTTTCTTCGCACCTTATTTCATCACATCTATACACACACACCTTCATACTGGAAACCATCTAGTATATATATCCGCACCAAGGATTTCAACAACTTTCTAGTCGGCAACCAAAATACTCAAGATATTTACAAGATATTGATCTGCCGGTTGAATCCATACTTGATTTGTGATGCATATCAAAAAATAGACATAGAAGTCATCAATCATGTCTGCCAACATTATATGATCCTTCAAATAGCTTGATCAACATCAATTACTCATCCAGATTGAAGTTTGATACTCTGTCAGTCAGTTCTTCCTCAGTCTACTCTGCCTGTCAGGAACCCAACACTCAGATGCTCATATCTTTTCCATGTTTTCTCACCGGAGGCTCAATCTCTAGAATATAGTAGTCATGATACTCCTCTTAACTTGTCCAAGTCTACAATTTGCTGAGTTACACCATCTAAGAGATCTAGACCTAATTGTCAGACCTTGCTGCATGTTCTGTTCTTGTTCATCGGACCAAAACACTCTTCAATCTGACTTCCAGTATAGGCATACTATGCTCTGTAGATGTGTGGGATAGACTTTGTTGCCATCAATGACAACACTCATGAAGCCACATAGTGTCTCTTGCCAACAATCTCCCCCTTTGGCATTGATGGCAACACTTAGTGAAAAATAACTATCGCAGCAAACTCCCCCTTGGCTGATGCTCTATCTTATACACTATTTTACCGGAGCTCCCCTTAGTTAAATTCCACATTTTTCACTACTCCTCATTCCCCCTTTGACATCAATGGAAAAGGGCAGAATCCACACAGCAAAATTTGCAAAAATTAACCTATAAATAGCCGCATAAGTATATATACATGTTATACTTACATGTACTTAAGTATATCCACAAAAGTGGCCTTCAACTGTACAAATTTTGTTGCCTAGCTCTGCTTCATCCTGTCCAAAATAGAGATGTGACCACTCAAACAAAATGTATAAGCTTCTGCCCTTCTTAAGTCTACCAGATCACTAGTCCGGGCTA
Organism: Cunninghamia lanceolata; assembly: GCA_027924645.1. NCBI lineage: Eukaryota > Viridiplantae > Streptophyta > Pinopsida > Cupressales > Cupressaceae > Cunninghamia > Cunninghamia lanceolata. Next base: position 3,470,401 of record BSBN01000774.1, read on the forward strand.
TGGTCTGAGCATCTGTTAAGGCCTCATGCATTGCCTCTAACTTAGGGATAATTATCCCTCTAAGTTCACTCATCCTGCTTATTATATTCTTCTTCTCTTTGTCCAGCCTCTTTATTTCATTTATAATGGCAATAGCCTAGCATTCTTGATTCATTATGGATGTAGTGAGGGCATCAAAATTCTGAGATAAACTTGACAGTTTACCTTCTTATTCTTTCACCTTTTCAATATCCTTTGTCACTTTAGACCAAGATAGACAAAATTTGTACATGTCCCCACCATCTTTAAGAGCATTTTCAAGGCTCTTTATCCCAATATCTAGGGTCCTCCTATCATTAACTACGAGTCCCTATACTTCAATGAATCTCTTTCCCAAAAACTCTTTCCGGACCTTTTCTTCTGCTGATTTCTCTAAATAATCAAAATGAGTGCTAACAAAGTTTACTAGAGATTTCAAGTTACCAGATGGAGAGGCTGAAGGGACATTTTGAAAAGATGGCATGATCTTCTCCAGCATACTGGATGCAATCTCTAACAGCTCGCAGTCTTCCATGTGAGACTTCATAATCTTTTCTTTTGCTTTAGCTTGGGCAAAAGATGTTATTTTCATTGTCTGGACCGGAGAGAGGGAATCAAAATTTAGTGGTCCTTGGAATAGTTCTGGTTCATCTATCTCCATCATCTCTTTGTTCAATAAATTCTTCACTGCCTCTGCAGTATCTCTTGCTAGAGACTGAGTCTTCTTTTCTTTTGGAATTTGAGAACTATCATCAGAGATCTTCTCTATTTGTTCTTCTTCTCTTCCCTTTACCTCCTCTTCTTGACTCAATTTCTCCTCTTTTCTTCCTTCTCCTTCAGTTCCTGGATCTGGAGTGTCTGCAGTGGGATCCGGAGGAGAGATGTTAACTGCTTCATGAGCTTCCTCTTCTGGAACAGAGGAATCCAAGTCCATAGACTTCTCCTCATCTCTCTTTTGATCCTTCTACATTTTTGTCAGTAGATTCTTCATTTGATGCATTTAATCCTTCGACATCCATGGTAGAAGGTTCTTCATCTATTTCCTCTATAATAGGAAGATTGAATCTTTTGAAGGCATTTCAGAGGATGTCTTATGTTTCTCTTGCTACCTGATCAATTTCTCCAAGCATAAGTTTGTTCATTCTTGCTTTGCTCTGGAATTCATCCTTGCAGTCCTTAAAGATCATGTTCATTTTCTTTGGAGTAATGGAAGGATAGAGCTGAATTGCAACTTGTTCTCAAATCTCTAAGTCCTTTGCCTTATTCTCTTTTCTAAGTTCAAGTACCTTCTCTAGACTTTTGGGAATTAATGAAATGATTTCAATGAATGCTTTATTATAAATATTCAGGTACCTGACTGTAGCATCTTCCAAGATCCTCTTGTCAATATCACTATATTCATCATAAAATTTTGTTACTGGTTGCAGATTCCCATCCACAATGACTGCCTTGATGATATCATCAATAGAAAGAGTGGGCTTTTCAACAAATTCTTCTACCTTTTCTTCTTTGTTTTTAGTGACAGAGGATTCCCCAGATGTTTTTTTCTTCTTCTTCATTTTCTTAACTTCCTCATTAGACTCTATTTCTTCATCATCCTTTTGACTTATGTAAGACCTTGTGGCTTTTGTTTTCATTCTCTTTTCTCCCTTTCTAGATGTCTTGGCTTCCAGTTTGGAGGCTCTTAAGCTCTTAGGGGTGGCAGGGGCAGAGCTCTTGGTCGATCTAGTCCGGGAGGAGGCTTATACCAGAACACTTCCTTTTTCTGCTTCTTGCTTCTCTTACTCAGCTCTTTCTATTTTCTCTCTATTTGCATCAACTGCCTCTTTTGATATGCCATATCTTTTGGCAATTTCCTCTACTTCCCTTCTAACTTTCCTTTTTATCTCATGTTGTCTCAGCTCAACATGTATCTTTACACTTAATTCTTGAAAGGTTCCAAACCTTTCTGCATCAGGGTCCTTAGGATGACTTAGCAAGTGTTGAATATGTAGCTCCAAGATTTTCTCATCGACCTCATATCCCATTGGCATTATCCAAATTGTTCTAGGCTCAACTACCTCCATTAGGCATTGATCAATATCTACCATAAAACACACTATATCCTTGTATTTTTCTACTATGGATTGAGGTATCCTTTCTCTGGCTTGTATCATACTTTGGAATTTCTTAAAGTATCCCTAGAGTATTGTGCTTTGAGCCTTGGGATCACCAAGTCCATACATATAGTCTCTAATCTATATTGTAACCAGTTTGTCATTTTTCCAAACCCAACCACTTGATCCGGGTAGCTCATTCATGAAGTAGAAGAATAGACACAGTATTAAACAACCATACTTGAATGAGTTCTTCTTATCCTTCTTGATCTTCTGCAAGTTTTCTAATAGTTGGTTTAAAAGAAGATCACATAGGTCATAATTTGCATTTTCCCTTAACATCTGATATGTTGTATATATTGCAATCCCAGACACAGAATTCTCCCTGCTGGAATGATAGATCTTATATCCAATTATCATAGAAGCAAATTTGACATCCAAATTTGTGATGTCTTTTATGGTCATTGCTCTCTTGTCAAACTTAGATCCAGTAACTTCAGTAACTGTTTGGTTGTTGACAAATTTGAGTGCAGGTAACCCATCAGATGAGTGTAGTCTAGTTACTGCCCTAATGGCATCTTTTGTTATCTTGAAGGGCTTCATTAACCACATGAAATTGTCATGTATTCTACCAAGAACATACCGGACCCAATCATCTTCTACAAAATAAGGAAAGTGGATGCAATGTCCAAAGTACTTATCCCGGACGGCCTTGTATTGAGGTTTGAGTTCAAAACTTTCATCTATTAATTATTTATGGTAGATGTCCATCAACTTAGATTCTCCAAATTCCTCAATATTGGCATAGATGTAAACCCTAACATCTTCTACGTGTAGTACCCCATCTGAAATGCTAGAAAAAGTGCCTAAGGGATCAACTTCTAGGGATTTGTAGGGGTGTTTCTTGAACTTTGGGCACGGCCTATCAGTGATCTTAACAACCATTGGAGTAGCCATTTTTGCAAAAGATTCAGAGAGAGATATTCATAATGGAAGTACCTTTTTATGCTTTTAGGGTTCAAAATAAGAGCCGAAACAAATCATTGGTTGAATTGGATTTTGCGGTTGATCTTTAAGAGAGTTTTAGAAACTTGATGCAGAGCCCTTCTTTTCATCTTCTCAAATGTAAATGTGCAAATGATGAGTGAAAGAACCCTTTTATTCTTTTGCAAACCCTAATTTCCTTTTGCAGTAAATACACAACTTAAGCTATCCAGTTGCCTTGTTCTGAGAGAGATCTTTTCGAATCACTATGTTGCACTTAGAATCATTTTCAGTGATAATTGACAATGTATCTTCTTTCCTCCAATCATACCATGGATCCATAGATCAAGATATCTCAATTTTGAATCATACCAGATCTATCTGTGAAAATCCTGCTTTACTGGATGGCTGTCAAACCAAATCAATCTTGGATGATTAAACTCTTGCAAAATTCCATGCGGATCTTTCATATTTTCACCAAGGGTTATTTAGATAATTTTATGAGAACCCTTTAATTTGCAACATTCCATGTACCAAATTTAGGCACCAATTGACTAGCTAGGGGAATTTATTTTTCTTTGTGACTCCCCCTAAGCCAGAGCTCATATGTTCAGTTTTTGGAAGGAATATCAGCACCATATTCCGGTGCGGATCCATCCCCAACATTTTATGTACTCTTCTTCACCCAAATGCTCATCTCCCTTTGAACTTCATCTGCATTCACTTTGCCTTTTCCCTTCTCTTGATTTTGATTATGATGCACCGAACCCTTTTTATCCTGATTTTTACTCCTGCAGAATTTGGTAATATGACCAGATCTATTGCAATTGTAACAAACAACATTTCTTTGCATATTTGACTAATATCCTCTTGATCTGCATTGATTAGCCATATGTCCCATTCTATTGCATGCAAAGCATCTACCATTGAATGAATTGTTTATTTGCATATTTCTGCATTCATGAGATTTGTGACCATACCTTTTGTAGTTGAAACATTGTCCGGAGAAGGATGGATTGGTCTGATTCATTCTCCTTCTGCACTGAGTTGCTTTATGACCGAAGTTGTTGCAATTGAAGCAATATCCATTGAAGGATGGATATCTTTGAGCATTTGGTTGCCTTACCGGAGGTCTTCTAGGCCTGTTTCTTTGATGTCCTGATCCAAAATTCTTCTGACCAGATCCGGAGCTTTCGCCTTTCTCATATCCCAAGCCATTATTGTCATCTACCTTCTTTTGGCTTTCAAGAAGAACTTCAAGTTGAGCTGAGCTTATCTTGAATTTCTCTTTGTATTTATTTGTTGTTTGAAGATCTTGTTTAAGAGTGTCTATCTGATTCTCAAGTTCTTCTTCATTATCTCTAGCTTCTTCAAGATCAGATTCAAGATGCCTGATTATTCTATCCATTTTGTGGCAGTCCTCTGTTTTCTCCTTGAGGGATTGTTTTAGATTATCTTTAGTTTTCCTTTTCTCTTCAATTTCTTGGGTGAATCTCATAACCCCTAATTCCATCTCATGCCTTACCATAATGACCTCTTTTGATAGCTTCTCACATAGCTTGTTTTTCTCATTCAGATCTTCATTAGTATCATTGGCTTCACTCTGACTTGCTAATTTTTGAAGTAGTTCCTTTCTCTTTTTCACAGAGATACTCAGTTTTTCTTTTAGCTCATTTATGAAATCATCAGCTTGTTTGAGTCTTTCTCTCAAGTTATTCACTTCAGAGTGAGATTGCTCAAGATCATCTAGGGCAGACTGAAGTTGTTCCTTCATACCATACATATCTATTGAGATTCCTAGACCTCCCTCAAGTTGTTAATCTTTGTTTAGAGGAACTTAGCTCTAATACCAATTGTTGGAAACAAGGAAGATAACTAAGAGGGGGGGTGAATCAGTTAGCTCAAATATCTTAACTTTCTTTTCTCCTTTAATATTTAGTGCAGCATCAAAACATATAAGCATACATAATCATGAGAGCAGAAATAAAATCAACACACATAACACAAGGATTTTTACATGGAAAACCCTGTTAAGGGAAAAACCATGGGGTGACTAACCCAAGATTGTATTCTCTATTAAAAGAATAAGAAGTACAAAATGGCACTTGCCAATTAGGGCTCATTGCCCGAGCACACTGCTCACAAGAGGCACACTGCCTACAAGAGACTCACTGTCTCCATAGTTTATAGAAGGTAACCAGGTGTTTGAATTGATGAGAGGCATCCACAAATGTTGAAGTTCAGTTTCAATTAGGCTCAGTATACTGATCTAATGCACTTCATTCTTCCTCTACTCTAGTGTTGCTGCTCTATCACATACCGGACTTGTATTGTTGCTTCCACACTTATCTCTGCCTTTCTTCGCACCTTATTTCATCACATCTATATACACACACACCTTCATACTAGAAACCATCTGGTATATCTATCTGCACCAAGGATTTCAACAACTTTCTAGTCGGCAACCAGAATACTCAAGATATTTACAAGATGCTAATCTATCGGTTGAATCCATACTTGATTTGTGATGTGTATCAGAAACATAGACATAGAAGTCGTCAATCATGTCTGCCAACATTGTATGATCCCTCAAATAGCTTGATCAACATCAATTACTCATCCAGATTGAAGTCTGATACTCTGTCAGTCAGTTCTTCCTCAGTCTACTCTGCTTGTCAGGAACCCAACACTCAGATGCTCATATCTTTTCCATGTTTTCTCACCGGAGGCTCAATCTCTAGAATATAGTAGTCATGATACTCCTCTTGACTTGTCCAAGTCTACAACTTGCTAAGTTACACCATCTAAGATATCTGGACCTGATTGTCAGACCTTGCTGCATGCTCTATTCTTGTTCACTGGACCAAAACACTCTTCAATCTGACTTCCGGTATAGGCATACTATGTGCTATGAATGTGTGGGATAGACTTTGGTGCCATCAATGACAACACTCATGAAGCCACATAGTGTATCTTGCCAACACAAAATAGCCCCTAGTCTACCATATGACCAACAGCTGCATGAAAAGAAAAATAAAAAAGAAAATAAAATATGATGGGGCTGATAGGTGAGCCCCTAGGTCACGCAGGGGACCACAGGCTAAGGGGACCAATGGCTAAGTGTTGGCGGCTAAGGCTTTAAGCCTGGCGATAGAGATTTGATAAGCAATTTTGAAATTGCTAAGCAGCTAGGGAAGGGCTTTGAAAATCTGACTAACTGAGAACTGGCGATGAGGTGGCAACCACAAGATACTGGTAGCAACTGATGATAGGGTGGTGGTGGCGGCTTCCAATGTTGCCACCAAAGGCAATGGGTCAATGGTATTCGAAGGTGAAACAACAGTTTCACTGAAGCGATAGAGAGGGGTTTTGAAGCAGTGACACAAGGTATTCAAATGTAGGTAGAGATTGAAGGAGGGAGCCTAGGGTTTTAGATGAATGCTTAGGGATTTTTGATAGGAGACGATGTTAAGGTTACAGAGAAGTGTTTAGAGTTTAGGTGGTGATGCTAGGGTTAAAACCAGCGACGACCAAGGAAATGGGGCTTAAGGTTTTTTGCATGCCAAAGGAAATCCAGTGGCGATGGGGGTTTCGATCGGTGGTTGATAGAGATTAAAATAAACCTACAACTTAAACCCTTAATCCTGCAAACATCAAAATTTAAAACCTATAAAACATACAATGCAAATCGATGCTAGATCAAAATGAAAACCAGTGACTTCGACATGGACCCCTACGCAGGAGCCATACAGATCTGTACAATATGACCCTGCGAAGGGGCCTAAACTAAAAAAAATTCAATTTTTTTCCAATAACCAAAATATGTCAAATTTTTTGTCAATTTTCATTTCTCAGGCCTCCTAGACTCAACAACGAAGTCTGTTTTAGGCCAGGAGGTCACCTGCAAAAGTTAATCACCAAAACTTGACAAAAAAATGTTAGATTCATGTCAAGTTCACTAAATGTCGTTAGGGCAAAATCTAGGGCAGAAATCACAATTGCAAAAAATTAAACCCTAACTAGCACCATGAAGCACAAACTAGAGTGAAAATACAAAACATAAATGAAATGCAAACCAGATTCACACTAGTGTTGATTGACCTCCATGGCTCTTCTCAACCTTGTATGAGCATGCAAGATGTCGAAGGGTTGATAATGGGGGATTATTGGTTGCTCAAGATTTCAGTAGCATAATGGTATGCAAGAGCTTGATTGTATGAAAAATGACTCATGAGAGGCTACCTTTGTAGAAAAGGCAAATTCAAATGGATGGACAAGATTAAGAGTTATGTTGGATGATATGAATGGTTGAGATTGATAAGGGTTGATTAGGGTTTCCCACTTCATGAGAGATTGTAGTCATGTGACAAGTGTACGATGGAGGATAATTTAAATAAAAGATTATTTAAATTAGTTTGACATGTGAAGTGGTGTAGTCATGTGACACTTGTTTGCATGAGGTGAGAGGTGAGGGAATAATTCAAATTTTTAATTTGAATTATGTGAGACATGTGACAAGAGGAAATTAATTAAAAAATGGGATTTATTTAATTAATTAGGAATGTGATTAAGTTGGAATTGTGAGTGGGATGACCTAGGACCTAGGGCAAAACATTACAAGGTCATGTCAACTAGGGGATGGTCAAGACATGGACAAATTTTAGTGTCTACAGTTTCTATTTTGACCATTCCTTGGATTTTTATTTGATTGTGGCCTCCTTTCTAAGAAGTTGGTTCTTTGGTTTTTGATGTTTTGGTTCCCCCTAAATTCCTATTTTCTTTTGAAAGATTGGCTCCTGTTATTGTTGAAGTTCTGCCTTGCTGCTGCTAGGGTCTGCAGTTTCCTTTCTTGTTTTAAGGACTTTTCTAGTACCTCATTCACGCTTTTAGGGCCATTTATATCCATGTCAGCCCCAATATTAGCATTTATCCCTAGTATGAAATTCTTGACTCTTTTCATCACTTTTGTTAGAAATGAAGGTGCAAACCACACAATGGAAATTTGATTCAAGCCTTATTAATCTCCTCTAAATAATGTAAAATCAATGGAGAATGCAATAGAAATAAAAACCACAACACAGAAATAACATGCATTAAGAACTGAACACATAACACAGTATGTAATGTGGAGAAAACTCTTTTGGGTAAAAAAACTTCACCAAGAAAAGAGGCTCCAAGTTGTATTATCTTCAAATATGAGATTACAATACATGCACTTCCTCTTCTTCTTCAGTCTTCAATCTAGTGGTGTTTGTTACTCTCAACTCTACTAAAAACGTAGTACAAATAGCCTTATAAAAGGGGGTTTTCTTCTAGGGCAAGAAAACTAATAAATATCGACTGTAAAATCTATGACCTAATGACGAACGGTCCAGATTTACAAGGATAAATATAAATAAAATATGGTTTCAGGGACGCTGCCCCCGAACCCCTACCGGGGCGCGCGACCCCTGGACCCCCTGCTGGGGGATGATCCCCTTGAACTCCTCCCAAGGAAGAAACCCCTCTGTGACCCCCCTGTCAAAGACAAATTAGCATCAGGTACCGAATATAAACATGCAGCTAAAATAAGATTGCTACTGGTGAAACCTTTCATCCCTTATGGGTGATTTACAAACAATAAAAGGAATAATAAATTACATAGGATTTACAAGGTTGATGGCACCTTAATCCTAACAAGTTTGGTATATTAGCATAGATTTTAGCAATTTAGAAAATCTATCCCAATATTGTTGCACTATTAATGATCCTTGTCGGAGGTTATGAAATTCTATCATCTTTTTATCAAAGAATAGTTGTGGTAACCACCTTTTGTAGAAATGATGAACAAATTGTTCCCATGTTATGTTTTCCTTGGTGTATCCATTTTGTTGTTTAACATTTGTCCACCAACTTGCAGCTTCACTAGTTAGTTGATAGGACCCCCATAATGCCTTGGTCATTTCATTGTAATCCCTTAGTTCAAAGTACTTTTCCATTTCATTCAACCAATTTTTAGCCCCTTCTCCTAATTGTTTTCCATCAAACTTAGGTGATGTAATCTTTTTCAGGTCCTTGGAAAATTCCATGATGGAAAACTATTGCCTAGGTACAGCCATGTTCATTGTATTTTCAAGTGGATTGACCCCTCCATGAGGATTTTCAAATTCAAGTTCCACTATGTTCTCAATATTAGCTTGCCTTGTTTTGAGATCCTCAACTATTTTCTCTAAGAAGTTTATTTTATCCCTCTGTTCAGTTAGAAAATCAATTATTGCCTCTATCCCTGCCTTAGTGTTTCCTTGTGCCTTTTATTGTTCATTAGGGACTTTCTTTTTCCTTCAGGTAGTGTTAGCATAGTTTACTCTTGTCTTGGCCATTTATGTTCTCTTGGAAATCAAAATTTTCTAATTAATATCTTCTCAAGGTTTATATTCAAAACTTAATATTCATTCTTTCATAATTAATACACTCTCAATACCTCCCAACCCTGTGCCTGAAAACATGTGTACTGAGAACATTCTTCATTCCCTAGACTCCCTACATACCAGCTTAAATGGGATCAAGGTATAATATGTATGTAGTTGTATTTTCTACTCTATGTTTGATGTGAACTGTTTAGTGTGGGTACACAACCCTTTCTAGGGCCTAATTTTCCTAGACAATTCCTCTGTGACTACTACCCATGAAGGGAAGCAATTAATTTTAAATGTATTTGGTCTCCTCAACCAATACTTGTTTACTAATTCATACTTCCTATTCCTATTAGAATAAAACTTTATAAACTACATAATCAAAGTTCCCTTTTCCCCCTTGACAATATGTTTCCTTATATGAAAGATGGTTCTAATTTTGATAAAACTATAAGGTGATTATTTAAAACTATGTGATGGGAGATACTTCCTAAGTTTAGTTCAATTCATTTATTCTTTCAATTAATCTTTGTTAGTTGGTGTCCGAGGAAGATTACTCGTCCCTCAGACTTAAATATCATGGTGTCCCTTATTACTCCTTGGGAATTTATAGGATCAATGCCACAAACGTCATTATTGCAGCTATGTTAGGCAATAAGTGTAGTAGTTCAAGCGCGACAACATTACCCGTAAACGTGAACCAGAGGCACCATAAAACTAAACACTGCGATTTTGTTTTTGGTTTCATTTCTTGATTAAGTTGTTCAACTATCTAAAAATAAGAAGAAAATCTTAAATGGCTAGTATCTAATAATATCAAAATTGAGAAAATGTTAAATAAACCATTAAGACTAAATAATCATTAAGTTCAACTAAATTTAAAACATTTCATCTAATGCTACTAAACAATTGTTTGAAACTATTTGCAATTGAAGAGAAATTAGACTACATTATTTACATCTAATTAATTTTTAAAAGTATAAGAATTCTCGTCTAAAATAATTGTAATTGAATTTAATAATTCTAAAACTAAAGAAAATTGCTCTCAAATATTACTTTAAACTTATAAATTTAAGATCAAGTAACTTGTCTAGTTTGAAGATTTAAAGAAGTTTCATCTATAAGTTTACTTTGTTTTTATTTTAAAAATATATTAAACAACATGCTTAACTTTGCATAACCATTCAAATCTAATTTCACACAACATTGTTCAAGAGGATCTATTTGAACTAGAATGTTAACTTAATTATTGATTGGAATCAATCGAATATTACTTTAATTAATTCTAACTTGTCAAAACAACTACTAATTGATTCTCAAATTCCCATTATCAAGTCCATATGTAATTGTTATAATAATCATTTATATGAGACATGATAAATTTATGTATTATATAAATACTTAATCATTTTTTACAAATTATTGATGCAATTTAAAATGTTTACTTAATAATCTATATTTATGAAATATCCCAAATAGTTGTTAAAAAGAAATATAAATATTTCTATCTTTAATTTATATTAACTAACTCTTTATTTTAAACATATTGTAAATTATAGTATATTTTTTTAATACTCACTAATTAAAACAAATTAAAATAACTAACTATTTATTTAAACATATTATAAACTATATTGTTTCATTTATTTAAAACATATTATAAAATTATATCATTTTTTTAATATTCATTTAAACAAATTAAAAAATGAATAAATAAATAAAATTGTTAAAACATATATAAAAAGAAAAAAAATTACATATAATTTTTTTTATTAACTAAAAGTTTAAAGGCCGAAGCCTTCTTGGGCGGCCTCATATGTAGGCTCCCCCATAGAGGGATGACCTGCATATGCAGACACCCAAAGAGGGGCGACATGTATGTGTAGGTCGTGGCCCTTAAAAGGGGTGGCTTGCATATGCAGGTCATGGCCCCCTTAAAGGTGTGGGCTTGCATGCACAAGCTGTGACCTATGTATGCAGCCCCCCCCCCCAAAAAAAAAAAAAAAAAAAACCCCTTTTTTATATATTTTTTAATTTATTTATTTTAAATTTTATTTTTATTATTATCTTTTTAAAAAGGATTCTAACAATTTTTTTATATAAATTAAATCTCTATACAAAATGAAAACATGCTTCTAAAGGTGTATTTTTTTTAGAAAAGAAAAAGAAATATGTTTTATAATAATTACTTGTCTAGAAATTTCTCTGTTCTGGAACACACACAAAACAAGATTTCCATTAGAATTCATAAAAAAACATGTATAAATTTGAAAGTGTTTTCAAATTAGATTTTTACCTACAGCTAAATTTCCTGTTAAATTATCTAAGATTTAAGTAAATATCTTGAAAATAAAAACAATGAAATTTCTTAGATAGATAAAAAAAAAACTAACTCATCCCATTTGTTAATTACCTTCCCAGAGAATGTTAATTCCTTCTACAAGAGAAGAGCAGTCAGAAGTTCTTCATGTAATACCTAGTAATCTTTCTTCCTCTTCTTCCCCCTTATTTATATCCTTTTATTATTTTATTTATTATATATTTATTTTAAAATGCATTCAAGGGAGAAATTACCTCCATTAATTATGTTTTAACTAAAGAAGAACAAAAAGAATCTCCTAAATCAAAGCCCATCAAGGAGGCTAACTTCAAGAACTTATAAAAAATATAAATAAACAATTCATTTACCATGCAACACATTCATTAATTCAGCTAACAATTAAACTAAATAATTGTTCTCCCTAAATTTACTCATCCTAACAAAAAGAGTGATTCTAGTTAACTAATTTTTTATTATTGACTTGATTATATTTATCTTAATTTAATTTTTTTTTATATGAATGTAAACTTATTTTTTATTGTTTATTTGCTTATCACTTTATTCCATTATTATTTTTTTAATTAATGACTATTTAACCAACCAAATACTTTCCTACTTTGATGAACAAGTTTTAAATGTTTAGAAGGAGGTTGTGACAACAAAACCCTATATGTCTAATAACTTGCCCATGTCATTAGAACCATGATAACATAAGACATTATTAGAATTTCCTCACAAATATCTAAATACCTTCTTAACATGAGTTCAATGATCTTTACTAGGGTTCAACATAAACCTGCTAAGAACTCCCACTACTTGGGTAATATCTAATCTAGCAAATACCATTGCACACATTAGGCTCCTTACAACACTAGCATAAGGCACATCATACATATCCTCAAAATCATCACTTGACTTAGGAAATATATCCAATGAAAGATTAGAACCTACAAGTAAGGTAATACTCACTAGTTTGTAGTCATGCATAGTAGAACACTAAAACACAGTGTCAACATACTTACTCTAACTGAGACAAATCTTTCTATTAACTCACTCTCTATTAATTTATGCCCCTAAATCATTCATGTCAAATTCATTAGAAAGATAATTTTTAATCTCCCTAATCATCACCTTATTGTTACCAATAAATAACATCTCGTCAACATTCAAAACAATAATTAGAATATGATCATCAATACATTTAGTGTAAACATAGTGATCTTCTTTGCTTCTAACAAAACCCAACTTCAATGCAAAATATCAAACTTTTGATACCACATCTAAGGCAGTTGTTTTAAAACATACAATGAACACTTTAATTTGCAAACCAAATTCTTCATCTTTTACCTCAAATCCATCTAGCTATCATATGTAAATTTCCTCTTCAAGATCCCCATGCAAGAAAGTAGTTTTTACATCCATTTTATCTAATTACTTCCATCGACCAAACTCACAAGATTGTAGGTATCACATCTTTCCAAGGCCATCATCACAGGTCTTGCATGGCCTCCATCAGATAATCATGCTCTTTTGAAGAAAGAGCTTCCTTGAAAGATCTAGGTTCTTCATTACTACATGATAAAGGAAATACAAAATGAAAAATTGGTGGGATATACATGTTAACTGGGTTTGTTGTCTAATGGATCTTCTCAAGGTTGGACTAAGGGACTCTACCTATTCCTCTACATGCTCAACCTACTTTAAACTCTCACCTAAAACCCTTTTTTCTTCTCCATCCTCAAAACCATCATTCTATTCTTCAACATGTGCATCTTCCTACTTCTCAACCTTAGTCTCAAAATGGATTATTTTCCTTCCTTCTTTTTCCATTACCTATAGATTTTAAAATACTCTAAGTTCCCTAAAAACTACATCCTTAGAATATATTATTGTCAACATTAGAGGATTCCAAATCTTGTAACCCTTAATATTCTAACCATATCCAACAAATATACATTTATAAGCTTTGGGGTCCAACTTAGATCACTTTTCTCTAGGCATATGATCAAAATCCTCATAGCCAAATACCCTTAAATGTGAAACAAAGGGTTTCTTACCTATTCACACTTCATAAGGAGTTTTATCAACAAAAGCTTAAAAAAGGAAATTTGTTCATCAAGAACAAGCAATACTCATAGCCTCTACACAAAAGTGTTGATCTAACTATGACCACTATTCATACTTTTAGCTCTTTCTATTAAGTTTTAGCTCATCCTCTCTACAACCATGTTCTACTATGGAGTATAAGAGGCAGTCTTCTACCTCATAATACCTACATATCTATAGAAATAATTGAATTCCTTAGAGAAATATTCACCTCCATTATCAAATCTTAACTCCTTTATGTTCCTATTTAACTATTTCTCAACTAAAGCCTTAAAATTCATTAACTTAGAAAACTTTAGATTTTGATCTAGGAAAATAAACCTAGGCGTATCTTGAGTAATCATCTATGAATGAAACATAATAATGTGATTGACTAATAGAAGCCACATCCACTAGACTAAACATATTCAAGTGAATTACTTCTAAATCAATTTTTTCTCTAGTACTTCCAATAAGAAATAAACTCTATTTTACTACCCAAATACACAAAGCTCATAGAAATCAAACTCGTCATAATAAGAGGAAAAAACACCAACCATCTTTTTATTAGTAATGGTCCAAAGACCTTTTTCACTAGTGTGGCCTAATTGTTGGTGCCACAACACACATATATTTTCAAAAGTGCCACTTACATTAGCAAAATTAAAAAATGTTGAGGCATTAAGCTTAAACAATGTCCCACACTATGAACCTCTCACTATCACCAAATTTCCTCTAGCCAACCTATAACTAGACTTATCAAACATCACATGCACTCCAAAATCATTCAACTTAGATACAAAAATAAAATTATCACAAGTCCTATAACATGCAAAATACCATTGATATTTTCCACTCTCTCATCACTAAAACACAACTATATATTCCCATGGCTAATAATCTTATGCAAATTATTGTCACCAAGGGATACCTCTCCACCATCATAATCTTAGTAAGACAAGATTCACTTCTTGTGGAGAGTCATAGGTAGGAGCAACCTAAATCGATGAGCCAACAATCATCACTAACAACATTACCTAAAATAAATAAAGCATTATTATCACCATCATTAGAGGATTTCTTAATGAAGGAATCATCATAAGTTTTCTTTTTATTTCTCAATTACTTCACATACCATTACTTTTCATCTAACACTTCACTATGATATTCCCTAAAGTTGTGGATTATCCTTTAGACTTAGACATATATTTCAATTTCTTCTATTCCCCTTTAGACCCAACTTTTTCTGTAGCCTTTCCCTAAACATGCAATGCATCTTTTGAGCCCTCATCCATGGATGTTATCCTCATCTCTTCATTAAGAAGAGGGTATCCATTTTCTAATCTAAAATAGAACCACTTAGATGATTAACTAGATTTTCCCAAGATTCAAGCAGAAAAAGTAGTAAAATAATACTTATCCTCCTCTTCTAGCTTAACATTAATGGAACCTAGTTAACTCAAAATTAAATTGAAGGCATTCAAATACTAAGAAAAAGAGTCTTCCTCTTTCATTTTCAAAGAGTAAATCTTTCTTTTCAAATCTAGTTTATTAACAAGACTCTTCATTTCATAAATATCACTTATTCTCTTTCTCAAGTTGTGTGCAATAGCCTCCTTTGAGACATTCAAGAGAATATAATCTACAAGACACATTGAATGGTTCCTCACACCTTTTTGTCCAACTTTGTAAATTCTTCATCAAACACACCTGCAATATTTCCTTCCTTTGCAACAACTCTCTATTGGTTTCATTCCTCCAAGAGATCCTCTATTTTCAACTTCCACAACTTGTACCTAGAACCATTAATTTTTTAATTTTTGACTAACATGTGCTAGCCATGGCTTCAACCACAAAAAAATATATAAAACCCACTAAATTAGATACTTCCACTAAAATAAAAAACCTCACAACACTTCCAAAACAGTGTCCCTCTCTTATCAAAACCATAAGCTTTAATACCAAATGTTGAGAAATTGGTGAACAAATACAGTTAAGGTTTATAATTAAGTATATAAATCTAATTAAGTGGACATGTGATTAACCATTTAAAACTAGAATAGAACTTGGATAATTATGCAATCAACAATATCAACAATAAAATCAACAAACACAACACCTAATGTACATGGAGAAACCCTTCAGGGAAAAACTTCCCCACTAAAGAGAAAAAAAGTCTATATCAATCACAATAAACATTTTACATCAATACATCAAGTCCAACTCTCTATTTGAAGAGTATTCTAGTAGAATAATAGTACTTAACCTACAAAAGAACATAAAATAACTATCCAAAGCATCTAATTTATAGAGGATTGGAGAGACAACCATAAATAGTTTCCCAAAACCAAGAACCATGAAAACCCATGGTATGGAAAAAATTCAATGCCCACCATGATGAATTATTCAATGCTCCATGAATAAAAACCACTAAATAGCAATGTTTACCTCTTACACATCAATGGAAGACTTCCCAAAAAATGACACTCCAAAATGAAGACAACTACTCATGAGCAAGACACCTAATATCAAGAAGATCTTCCACTCTCTCACCTAGTGCCTAGAAATGAGAAAGTATCATAAATGCATTCAAAACACTCCATAACTACAACCATCATAAGTATCCTCTCCTTAAATACTATCACAACCAATATTACAAATCATTTATCCTCTCCTTTAATTCTACCTTTTTGAAAATGTCTCCCACTCCTCTTCCTGCCCATGAGCCATTTGTTACAGGTTTGCAGGGTTTGTCTGTTGCTGGGATGTTGTCTGTTGCAGAGACCTCCCCTGTTGTTGCTACTATTGGTGAGTCATTTGTGATAGAGGGTTTTTCTGCTACTAGTACACCATCTGCGAGTTTTTCTACTGACGGTGTGCCGTCTGCAGCTAGGGTTGCTATTGTTGGTGCGTCGTTTGCAACTAGGGTTGTTGTTGATGTCATGTTATCTGTGATAGAAGGTTTTCCTATTGCTAGTGCATCGTCTATGATATTGTTAGGTAGTTCTATTGCTACTATTGGTACACTGTCTACAACAAGGGTTTTTTCTGTTGTTAATGTGCCATCTAAAATAGGGTTACCTGGTTCTGCTACTATTGTGGTGCATTCTACTATTTTGGGTTCCACTTCTACAGATCTAGAGATTGGCTCATTTGCTAATGTTGTTCGCACTAGAGTCTCTTCTAATTAGAAGAGGGTTGTCCCTACTACTATTCATGTTGCTCCTATGATTGGGAGTAAGGTGAAACCTTCTGCTCTAACTCCCCCTATTGTGATTTTAGGGGATGACGTGTTTAAAAATGAGTATTTTTTTCTCACAGGGGTTTGATATGCAAATTTGATAGACTCTGGCCATGACTTTAGAATCTAAACATCTAGATTTCTGAGCAGTGGCACCCTCTTACAAATGGGAAAATTGAAATTTACCCATGTGCTAAAGGATTCTTTGTAGTCACATTGGATTTAGTCTCTGATTGAAATGCTATTTTTGTTGGTCATTCTTGGTTTTGGGGATAGCATGCATTGCTACTAAAGCCTTGGGTTTTTACTTTTAACCCTCTCACTGAATCTTTTAATCAGCTACCAGTTTGGATTCATCTACCAAATCCACCTCTTCATTTCTGGTGTGAATCTTGCTATAAAAGCATTAGTAACTTAGTGGGTCATTTTATCATGGTGGATCAAGCCACTACTTTCTTCTGTCACACCACCTATGCTTGTATATTAGTGGAATCAAGGATTTGTCTATGCCTCTCCCGGCAGAGGTTGTTTTGCAAGTTGTTAATCGCTCTTGGTGCTAGCCCTTGGATTATGAAGGTATCTCATTCCGTTGCCGATGGTGCTTTGATACAGGTCATTTGGCGTCGGAATGCCCCCACTTGAAGGTCTTACGTTCTTCATCTTGGTGGAAGAATTCTCTATAAGAACGTCTTATGGTGTATGTTGTTAATGATGATTCTGATTCTATCTCAGAGGCTTCTGAGCCTCCTACTAATGTCGGGAAGGAGACCTCTCCCCTACTCTTGATGCCTATTACTACTTCAGTTCCTGGTGATGGCCATGAGCCATTTGTTATAGGTTTGCAAGGTTCATCTATTGTTGGGTTGCTATCTATTGCAGGGAGCTCCCTTGTTGGTGCTATTGTTGGTGAGCCATCTATGATTGGGGTTGTTGTTGTTGTTGCATTATTCAAAGCTAGGGATGTTGCTATTGTGATAGCTTCTTGTAGGTCATCTTCCCCAATCAGACATTCCTCTCCCTAGGCTCCGCCCCCTTCTGAGGATTTAGTGAGAGTCTCCCCTCCTTCATCTCCTATTTCTGCGGATGGAGATAATGATGTTTTTTGGACTGTTGTCCAAAGAAGGAAGAAATGTCTTCTAAAACATGTTTCTTAGACTCGTACTTGGGCCAAGGGTATACGACCTGCTAGGTCAGGTTATGCTATTGTTTAGTCTTTTGTTGTAGTTGTTGTTCCTTGCAGCCTTGTTATAGATTTGCCTTTTGGGATTTGTTGTTCGACTGTTGTTTCTAGCCATTTTGGGCATGTCTTGCCTTTCCTTATGGCAATTGTTGTTTTTCTTTGCTGGCCATTTTGGGGCTTGTTTTGTGTTGCCCTAGGGATTGTTTTGTAAAGGGATCAGCACCCTTGTTTGTTGCTTATCTTAATCAAAAACTAAAGAAAATAATAATTAAATAATTGACCCAATCACCCCCTCAACATCCATGTACCCATTCTCAATGTGTTAAAGATACATGAAATACATTATGATTGTGAGGTTAATAGAACCTTATCCTGACACCAAGACTTATGCTCATTTCAAGAAAGAACTTCCTTCACAGATATATGTTCATCATTAGTACAAGATAAAGGAAATGCACAATAGAAATTTAGTGAGGTATACTTGTCAACTAGTTTCTATTGCCCCTTAGACCTTGTCAAGGGTGTAGTAAGAGGCTCTTATTGTTATTCTTTTGAACTCTTTGAATTTGAACCTTGTTCTTCCTTTACATCCTCCAATCCAACCTATTGCTCTCCCACCTTTGCATTTTCTTGCCTCTCTATTTTGGTTTAAGAATTCATGATCTTCTTATCTTTTCCTTTAGCTATATCTGTTGGCAAGAGACACTATATGGATTCATGGTTGTTGTCATTGATGGCAACAAAGGTCATCCCACATATCCGCAAGTCATGATATGTCTCTACCGGAAGTCAGATTGAAGATTGTGGTGGTCCGGTGAACAAGAACAGAGCATGTGGCAAGGTCCGACAGATTGGTCCGGATCTCTCAGAGGAAGTGTCTTGGTGCAGTGCGGATCTGGGGAAGTCAAGAGGACTATCTTGAGTAGTATATTCCAAGGATTTAGCCTCCGGAGATGGACAAGGAAAAAGATATGAATAGTTGAGTACCGGATTCCTGAGAGACAGTGAAAACAGAGGAAGAACTGACTGACTGAGTATCAAACTACTTTCCGGATGTGTTACAGATGATGATAAAGGTTGCGGAGGCATGAATCATGTTTGGCCGACATAATTGATGATATCTACAAGTATATGCTTGATCCGCATTGCTTGGTGAGCAAGGATTCAGCCGACAGAACTAAGTTTGTAAGAAACTAGACTGTTCCGGATGCCGACTAGAAAGATGATGAA
Organism: Cunninghamia lanceolata; assembly: GCA_027924645.1. NCBI lineage: Eukaryota > Viridiplantae > Streptophyta > Pinopsida > Cupressales > Cupressaceae > Cunninghamia > Cunninghamia lanceolata. Next base: position 3,489,947 of record BSBN01000774.1, read on the forward strand.
AGTACTTGTGCGGATATATATAGAGGATGGATTTAGTGGTAAAAGGCGTGAATGAATGTAAGGATATGCGAACAAGTCCAGAGTAGAGCAGAAGTAACAAGAAAGATCCGGTATGTGAAAGGACAGCAGACTAAAGAACAGAGGAAAGATGAAGTGCAGCAGATCAGTATACTGAACCTAACCGGAACTGAACTCCAGCATATGCAGATGCTTCCACTCAGTTCAAGACTGTGATTCTAATCACTTTGTAAGACAGTGTGTCTTCTTGTAGGCAGTGAGCCTCTTGTGAGCAGTGTGCTCGGGCAGTGAGCCCTAATTGGCAAGTGCCATTTTTGTAATTTCCTATTCTTCTAACAGAGAATAATTCTTGGGTTAATCACCCCGTGGTTTTCTCCCTTAACAGGGTTTCCACGTCAAAAATACTGTGTCATGTGTTTCTTATTTCATGGTTTATGTTTGTGTTTGATTTTATGCTGCTTCAATTAAAGGAAAGTTTAATAAGGGAAATAATTAGGATAACTGATTCACCCCCCCCTCTCAGTTGTCAACAATTGGTATCAGAGCCAAGTTCCTCCTAATAGAGCCTAACAGCTTGAGGAAGATCTGGGATTTCAAATGGATGCATATGGTTTAAAGGAGCAACTCAAGACTGCCCTTGAGGATCTTGAACAGTCAAATTCTGAAGTCAGTGAATTAAGAGAAAGACTCAAACAGGCTGATGAATTCATGAGGGAATTAAAAGACAAATTAAGTCTCTCTATGAAAAAGAGAAAGGAGCTGCTCCAACAGTTGGCAAGACAAAGTGAAGAAAGCAATACAAATGAGGAATTGACTGAGCAAACCAAGTTATGTGAAAAGTTATCAAAAGAAGTCATTATGTTAAGACATGAAATGGAATCAGGAACTATAAAGTTCACTCAAGAGATTGAAGAAAAAAGAAAGGCTGAAGACAATCTAAAACAATCTCTCAAGGAAAAATCAGAAGAATGCCACCAGATGGACAGGATTATCAGACACCTTGAATCTGATCTTGAAGATTCCAAAGATAATGAAGGAAAACTTGAGGATCAAATTGCCTCTCTCAAAAGAGACCTTCAAACAGCAAATGAATATAAAGAGAAATTCAAGATAAGTTCTGCTCAACTTGAAGTTCTTCTTGAAAGTCAAAAGAGGACAGATGACAAGTATGGCTTGGGATATGAGAAAGGAGAAAGCTCCGGATCCGGTCAGAAGAATCTTGGATCAGAAAATCCAAGGAGCAGGCCTAGAAGACCTCCGGTAAGACAGCCAAATGCTCAAAAATATCCATCCTTCAATGGATACTGCCACAGCTGCAACCATTTTGGTCACAAAGCTAATCAGTGCAGAATGAGAATGAATCAGATTAATTCATCCTTCTCCGGACAGTGCTTCAACTGCAAAAGGTATGGACACAAATCCCATGAATGCAGAATTATGCAAGTAAACAAATCATTCAAAGGTAGATGCTTTACATGCAATAGAGTAGGTCATATGGCTAATCAATGCAGATCAAAGGGATATCAGTTAAATATGCAAAGAAATGTTATCTGCCAAATCTGCAATAGGTCCGGTCATAATGCTAAAGTCTGCAGAAACAAGAATCAGGACAAAAGAGGTCCGGTGTATAATCAGAATCAAGACAAGGGTAAACAAAAGATGAATGCGGATGAAGTTAGGAATCAGATGAGCAAGATTTGGGTGAAGAAAAGCTCAGAGAATGTAGAGGTTGGATCCGCACCAGATTCTGGTGCTGATATTTCTTCCGGAAATTAAAAAGTGAGCTCAGGCTCAGGGGGAGACTCAAAGAAGATTCTGTTCCCCCAGCCAAACAAGTTGTGCCGGATGTGGCACAAGATGCGGATTAAAGGGTTTGTAGATATAAGTCCTGAGATGCTTCAGTCAAGTTTTCAGAGGTCCGCATGGAGTTATGAAGAAGCTGTGTTCGATTAAGTTAGACCTGTTCAGGGAGGTGCTCCGGTATGATAAAGGATTACAAAAAGGTCCGGAGAGATCCGGAAGTGCACGATCTTGTCTTGCGGATTGGACAGAGTGTTTGGGATGTTCTTGTAATATGTTACCTAGATTTATTCATGATTTAAAGATTCGGATGATATTCAGTGATCAGGACTAATCCGGGATACTCCAAGCTGTCCAGACATGGTAAACCGGAATAATGCAGGTGAAGCATTTATTGCAGACAGATATTAGGGTTTGCGGAGCAATATAAGGGATTTCTCAAAAGTTATCTGCTCATTCTACACTTGAGAAGAAGCGAATAGTGGAGCTCTGCAACAAGGTTCATCAAGCACACCAAGGATCTCCTGCCGAAGCTATTGCATAAAGAAATCAATCCAACCACTCCGTGCAAACCGAAGGCGCATAAGGTATTCTTCGTTTTTCATTGCCTCACTGCAAATCTTTGAAGAATGGCTACTCCAAACATAGTTAAGATCTCTGATAGACCTCGCCCCTCATTCAAGAAACATCCCTACAAATCGTTGGAGGTAGATCCACTAGGAGCCTTCTCTAGTGTTCCCCACGGAGTCTTACATACTGAAGATATTAGGGTTTACATACACGCAAACATTGAGGAATTTGGGGAATTCAAATTAAGAGACCTCTATCACAAGCAACTGATAGACAATGCTTTTGAGCTCAAACCAGAGTATAAGGGTATCCAGAAGAAACAATTTGAGCAATTCATTCATTTCCCTAGCTTTGAAGAAGATGAATGGGTCCGGTATGTACTGAGCAGGATGCATGACAACTTCCTTTGGCTAGATAGACCCTGCAAGATCACAAAAGAAGCAATTAGAGCAGTAACTGGTCTATACTCTTCCGGGGGGGTACCTATCCTCAAATCTGTCAAGAACAACGTTGTAACTGAGGCCACCGGATCAAAATATGATAAGAGAGCAATGACCATTGAAGATATTTCGGATCCGGATATCAAATATGCATCAATGATAATAGGATACAAGATTTATCACTCCAGCAGGGAGAATTCTGTATCCGGTACTGCAATATACACAGCATATGAAATGCTAAGAAAGAATGCAGATTATGATCTTTGTGAACTACTACTAAGCCAATTGATGGAAAATGTACAGAAAATCAAGAAAGACAAGAAGAACTCCTTTAAGTATGGTACTCTCATTGTATGTCTCTTCTTTTACTTCATGAATGAGCTACCCGGAACAAGTGGATGGGTATGGCAGAATGACAAACCTGTTGCAGTCCAGATAAGAGACTATTTGCATGGACTTGGGGATGCAAAAGCGAGAAATACAGCTCTATGGGGATACTTCAAAAACTTTCAGAGCATGATGCAAGCAAGAGAGAGAATTCCCCAGTCACTCATTGAGAAATACAAGGACTCAGTATGTTTTATGGTTGACACTGATCAGTGCCTAATGGAGGCAGTGGAGCCAAGGACTGTCTGGATCATGCCCATGGGGTATGAAGTTGATGAACAGATAGTAGAGCTGCATGTTCAACACATGCTAAGTCAGCCCAAAGATCCTAAGGCAGAAAGGTTTGGAACCTTTGAGGAGCTGAGCGTGAAATTACATGTAGAACTCAGGGAACCTGAGATTAAAAGAAAAGTGAGAAAAGAAGTAGAGCACATTGCTCAAGGCCTAGGCATCTCAAAAGAGGCACTTGATGCCAGCCGGGAAAAGAGGAGAAAGGCTGAGGAAGAAGAGAAAAGCAAAGAAAGTGCTCCGGTTGAAACCCCCACCCGGACCAGATCATCAAAGAGATCTGCACCTTCCACAACCAAAAGCTCAAAACCGGAAGTCCAGGCATCCGGTAAAAGATCCAAGACAAAAGCATCAAGGGCTTATGAAAGCCAAAAGGATGAAGAGGAGACAGAATCAGATGAAGGAGTAAGAGAAGTAAAGAAACAGAAAAAGAAAGGATCCGGTAAGCCCTCCACAGGCCAAGACAAGGAGGAAATGGCAGAGGTAACTGTTGAAAAGCCCACTCTGTCACTAGAGAGCATAATCAAGTCGGTCACGGTGGATGGAAACCTTCAACCAATGACTGAATCCTATGATGACTTCAGTGAGGCAGACCAAAAGACTCTGCAGGAAGCCACAGTTAAATATCTGAACACATACAATAAGGCTTTCATTGAGATCATATCTCTCATTCCTAAAAGCCTAGAGAAGGAAATGGAAGTAAGAAAGAATAATGCGCATGCCAAAGATCTTGAGATCCGGGAGCAGATAGTTATTCAGCTATATCCTCAAATTGATCCCAAGACAATGAACATGATCTTCAAGGACTGCAGAGATGAGTTCAGAAGTAAAGCCAGGATGAATCAGCTCATGCTTGGTGAGACTGACAAAGTGGCACAAGAGACAGAAGAGATCCTCCGGAAGGCCTTCAAAAGGTTCAATCTTCCTGTTGTAGAGGACTTAGGTGCAGAAACAGCTGCTGACTTGGAATCTTCTGTTCCGGAAGAAGTGAGCCCTGAACAAACAAGTGAGGACTTGGGACCCTCTGCTCCAGAAGAAGTGGCCCATGAGCAAGCAAGCATCTCTCCTCCGGTTCCCCCTACAGTCTCCGGATCCAAAGAAGAAGAGCAGTTGCAGGAGAAGGAAGCAGTGGTGACAGACAAAGAGGTTGACAGTTCTAAGACTGCAGAAGAAAAGAAACATCTGTCTCCGGCAAGAGACACTGCACAAACTGTTCAACAATTTTTGAGCAAAGAAACTCTAGAGATTGATGAACCGGAGCTCCTAAAAGGTCCATTTGATTTTGACTCTCTCTCTCCGGTACAAACAATGAAGATAGCTTCATTTGCAAATGCCAAGGCAAATGAAAAGCTCCTGAAGTCTCATATGGAAGACTGTGAGTTGATAGAGGCTGCTTCCGGAGTACTTGTAAAGATCATGCCATCAATCCAAATAGATCCGACAGCCTCCACTTCCGGTAATCTAAAAACCTTAGTCAGCAGTATTGATACACATTTTAATTCTCTAGAAAAATCAGCTGAAGAAAAGGTCCGGAAGGAATTTTTGGATAAGAGATTTTCTGAAATATTAGAATTAATCTCTAAGGATAGGAAGATTGTAAGCATTGGAATAAAGAGTTTAGAAAATGCTCTTAAGGATGGCGGTGACATCTACAAATTTTGTATATCTTGGTCAAAGGCAACAGCAGCAATTGACAAGAAAATAAAAGAGGAACAGGACAAGCTTCAAAGCTTATCTCAAAGTTTTGATCCTCTCTCTTCCTCTATAATAAATCAAGAATGTCAGACTATTGCAGTCTTGAATGAAATAAAGAATCTTGAGAAGGAGAGGAAGAACATTACCAACCGGATGGGAGAACTTAGAAGGATTATAGTCCCTAAGTTGGAAACGATGCATGAGGCCATCAGTGATGCCCAGACCACCGCCCATACAAAAGATCCGACAGATCTCAGGCGGGCAGAAGCTTTTGCATTTTTGCTGAGTGGTCACATTTCAATCCTGGACAGAATGAAGCTTAGTTGGGCTACTGAAATGGTTCAACTGCAGACATCCTTTGCAGACATTCTGCAGTATATGTGAGTATGTAAATATGCGGCTATATATAGAAAATTTTTGAAAATTTTGGTGTGCGGACCCTACCCTTTGCCATTGATGTCAAAGGGGGAGTGAGGAGCAGTGAAAAATGAGGAATCCAACTCAGGGGGAGTTCCGGAAATTGTATATAAAGACAGAGAAGACAGAGCATCAGCAAAGGGGGAGCATAGTGTAAACACTTAGTCATTTTTCACTAAGTGTTGCCATCAATGCCAAAGGGGGAGATTGTTGGCAAGAGACACTATATGGATTCATGGTTGTTGTCATTGATGGCAACAAAGGTCATCCCACATATCCGCAAGTCATGATATGTCTCTACCGGAAGTCAGATTGAAGATTGTGGTGGTCCGGTGAACAAGAACAGAGCATGTGGCAAGGTCCGACAGATTGGTCCGGATCTCTCAGAGGAAGTGTCTTGGTGCAGTGCGGATCTGGGGAAGTCAAGAGGACTATCTTGAGTAGTATATTCCAAGGATTTAGCCTCCGGAGATGGACAAGGAAAAAGATATGAATAGTTGAGTACCGGATTCCTGAGAGACAGTGAAAACAGAGGAAGAACTGACTGACTGAGTATCAAACTACTTTCCGGATGTGTTACAGATGATGATAAAGGTTGCGGAGGCATGAATCATGTTTGGCCGACATAATTGATGATATCTACAAGTATATGCTTGATCCGCATTGCTTGGTGAGCAAGGATTCAGCCGACAGAACTAAGTTTGTAAGAAACTAGACTGTTCCGGATGCCGACTAGAAAGATGATGAAAGTACTTGTGCGGATATATATAGAGGATGGATTTAGTGGTAAAAGGCGTGAATGAATGTAAGGATATGCGAACAAGTCCAGAGTAGAGCAGAAGTAACAAGAAAGATCCGGTATGTGAAAGGACAGCAGACTAAAGAACAGAGGAAAGATGAAGTGCAGCAGATCAGTATACTGAACCTAACCGGAACTGAACTCCAGCATATGCAGATGCTTCCACTCAGTTCAAGACTGTGATTCTAATCACTTTGTAAGACAGTGTGTCTTCTTGTAGGCAGTGAGCCTCTTGTGAGCAGTGTGCTCGGGCAGTGAGCCCTAATTGGCAAGTGCCATTTTTGTAATTTCCTATTCTTCTAACAGAGAATAATTCTTGGGTTAATCACCCCGTGGTTTTCTCCCTTAACAGGGTTTCCACGTCAAAAATACTGTGTCATGTGTTTCTTATTTCATGGTTTATGTTTGTGTTTGATTTTATGCTGCTTCAATTAAAGGAAAGTTTAATAAGGGAAATAATTAGGATAACTGATTCACCCCCCCCTCTCAGTTATCAACAATATCTTATTAGACTTAACTCTAAGTTGCTTGAAAATCACATCTCTAGAATATATCATTTTTAAGGTTAGAGGATTCCAAAGCTTGTAAACCTTAACATGATCACCATAACTAATGAAAATATGTTTGAGGTGAGTGCACCAAAATAGGGGACAAAAAAAGTGACCAAATCAAAAAAATTGAAGAAAACATGAGCATGTTATGTAAAAGTTCGAAAGCATGCTTGTGTTATGGCTTGGTAATTACCAAGCCATAACACAAGCATGCTTTATAACTCACTTGTGTTAAATAGTGTTAATAAAACACATTATATAGACTTGCATGTATATTTTTTTCAATATACATAGATGCATGTATATACATGTGTATATATGTATGTATATACATATATACATAATGTGTGTATATGTATATATGTATATATGTGTGTGCATATTATGTACATATACATATACATGTATATGTAGTACATATATAATGCACTCGTGTTTTAATGTGAGCACATTATATAGAGTGTTATGAAAAAATATATAATCATAGGGAGAAGAGTTAGAGTTAGAGAGAGGGAGAGCTAGAGAGAGAGAGAGGGAGAGAGAGAGAGTTAAAGAGAGGGAAAGATGGAGAGGGGGAGAGAGAGAGGGGGTGAGAGATAGAGATAGAGAGGGGGAGATAGAGATAGTGAGGAAGAGAGAGATAAAGAGGGATATATAGAGATAGAGAGATAGAGAGGGAGAGGGAGAGGGAGAGATAGAGAGACATTGAAAAAGAGATAGGGAGAGAGGGATAAAAAGAGGAGAGATAGAGAGAGGGGTGGAGAGAGATAGTGAGAGAGGATAGAGAGATAGGGAGAGGGATAGATAGAGATAGAGGGAGAGATAGAGAGATAGAGATAGAGAGGGAGAGGGAGAGATATAGAGACAAGGAGAGATAGAGAGGATGGAGAGATAGAGAGATGGAGGGATCAATAGATAGAGATATAGAGAGGGAGAGAGGGGGTGATATGTATATATATAGATAGAGAGAGAGAGAGGGGTATTGCAAATGATAAAGAATTAAACATATTTGAACTTAAATAGGAACTTATTCTACTTGGGTCCATATGGAACCACCTCCAAAGAAGTAAGAACAATGGGTAAATAAAGATAAAACAACACTTCCACCAATTTCTAACATATTTGTTAAAGGTTCTACCATACATAGCGATGATAAATTTATTCTACATGATCTAGAGAGAGAGAGAGAGGATAGGTAGAAAGACTCTCTCTCTCTCTCTCTCAATCTCTCTCTCTTTATCCTTCCTATCTCTCTATCTTTCCCTACATCCCTCTCCATCTCTCTCCTTCTCCCTCTCCCTCTCCCTCTCCCCCTCTCTCTATCTCTATCTATCTATCTCTCCCTCTCTATATCCTCACCTCTCTCTCTATCTATATCTCTCAATCCCCCCCCTCTCTCTATCTACTCTCTCCCTATCTCTATCTCTCTATCTACTCTCCCCTATCTCTCTATCCTCCCTCTCTTTGTCTCTCTATCTCCCTCTCCATCCCTCTCTCTCTCTCTCTCCCTCTCCCTCTCCCTCTCCCTTTATTTATCTATCTCTTAATAAAAAAAGGGTCAATTATTCATACAACTTTGATTAGTATTCATAATGGATCCCTAATCCTTAACTTCTACCCATTTTTTTTTTTAAAAGGGTCAATTATTCATACAACTTTGATTAGTATTCATAATGGATCCCTAATCCTTAACTCCTACCCAAAAAAGCAAACAATTATTTATACAACTTTGATTCATAATCCCAATATTTTTAATTTACAAAAATGATAAAAAATTATTATAAAACCTCCTTAAAAAACTGCATTAATCCTGATTCCTCACCTAACTTAGGTAGCAAGTCTTTCAACTTGTCAAACCAGACAAGCATATGTACAACTTGGTCGGCGAAGAGTGCTCCGTGTAATTTGCATGAAAAGGTAAGTACACCAAGTTGCTTTAGGAGGAAGAGTAATTCCAAGACAGGTCTGTAAAAATCCCGAAAAAAAAACATAAAAAAAAACCGCGTAAAGATGTTGCCTTCGTACAAACAGACTCCCGTTCCTAGGCGACTTTTTAAACCGCACGGAGAATTTCAGGTCATGGTCGAGAAACCGGCAGAGCCGGTCACGGCCCACGTGTCGGGAAACATTCGACCCGGTATCAACTGCTTTCCTAGACCTAAATAATTTGAGTAATGACTTTTAGCAGTATAATGTAGGGAGCATTCTCTGTCGGGGCACTTACCATGCGCGTGGATAATTAATCATTTAACACAACAAAGTCAATTAGTGAGGGCCCTTAAATTGTTAATTAATACAAGATTTGAAAGATGTTACGTTTATTGATAAAATTAATTCTGATTGTACATCAAAGTCAGAGTTTTGTCACGCGCGGCCATTTAAAGTGAGGACCATTTTCTTCAAAGGACTTTGGTCGCTAGGGGTTTTAGGGTTTGCTTTAATCATTAAGACTCTTGGTTTTTACTATACGCCTATTGTTTTAAGGGTGACTTTTGCGGAGGTTATTTTTTCAGTATTATTTTAGTTCAAGTGTATTTAATTAACCAATAGGCTTTTATATGTGAGCATTATAGTAGTCAGAATTGTCTCACGCCATAAAAGAAATTAAGCTGGAAAATTTTCTAAACTCGTCGGTTGTTCCTATCGATGTATTCCTTGAACCTCCTATGGGTGCAAGTGCTAGTTGTAGAATTTTGATGGTAACTGTTGTATTAGTATTGGTATGATTGTACGTATAATTTATAAATGGCATTTTCAATGATAAAGTTATGTTATGTTGTTGTTTAGTTTGGCAACATCATCCCACAAAGTTAGAGTTGCCATTCAACAACATTAGAGCAAAGTTGAGAGAGAGGACTCAATAACACCTTGTATTTAGGGTTTAATAAGTATACAGTCAAAACATTGTGTTTTAGTGGTAAAAGGGTGTTTTCTCATTATTTAGGGTGGGCTTTTTGGAGGGGTTATGTGTTTTTGTAGTGAGTTCAGATTTAGATTGGTCGTTGCCTCCTCTCTATAATAGGGTGAAGGGAGGCAGGGGATAGAGGGCAAGGGAAAAGGAGTAGAGTGTGGGAGGTGGGATGATTAACATCCCACCCCCTTTATAATAGCCATCTCTAACAATGTCAAGAGTATATCAATATGTTATTAGGGAAAATGATTTGGTAGTTGAGCTATAACAGTTATATTATAAAGATTTCTAAATGTTTAATGGTTAAAAAGGAAGGTTTGGTTGGTGTATGGGGGTTTTAGATTGAATCCTCCTTTCCACTAAACATTCCAAGGGCTTTTCAACCGAGTTTCCTCTCCACTCGAGAGGAGAGTCACCTATCAAGTTGGATTGCCACAAGGGAAGCTGGGAAATTCAGAAGTTATCACACAATGTCTCTAATTAATGCTTTTAATGCTCTTAAAACCCTAATTTAAGCAAAACAATAAGTAAATCTACAAATTATGACAGATGCTATTGAAATAAGATAAAGGACAGAGAACCTTAACTCACTATTTTTCGCAGTTTGGAGAACGAAAATGTCGGGGACAATGGTGATGGCGCCCAAGTCCAAGATGCAACTTTTCCTGTATAATCCCAATCTCCTTCCGACACTGATCTCCACTGTACCTTCAGTTTCCAGCAATTCAGATGCAGAGGACACTGTTGATGGCGCCCTAGTCCACTGAGGAATATTCTTCAAGATCTCGAAAGCTCTTGAATCACTAATTGTTGTTGTTCAATTTGTTTCTATAGATCCAAATACAGGGGACAAGGTTGATGGCACCCATGCCCTGAAATGTCGCACAGTGTCCGCATCTTTTTAGATCTTGAATCTACATTGTCCTCCAATCTTCCCTGCAACTCCACTCTCTTTAGATCCAATACCTATAACCTGCAATCACAAGGAGAATGGGAGGGGGTTGTGGAGTTTAGAGGCTTGCCTCGGTTAAGCCCCGGAGAGACATTCAATTCTTCCGAACATCATTGTTAGATGAGAGTGCGTATCCCTGTGGGATAGAGGCAAAAATCCAAATGATAATTATAATAAAACACAATAGATGTCACCTTGATGATGAAGCTCTCATAGAAGGAAGATGACCTTCAATGCCATGAGGAGAAGATGTAATCCAACCCGTAAAAACAAACACAATAATAATGCTCTGCTCTACAACACAATGAAAATCACAAGTATGTCAATAGCTCACAATCATAAACATCTTCTAGTTTCTAAATGAAAACCTACACATGCTTATATATGCAACTACAAAGATTCCCACCAAGGATTTTGTAATTAATACTTATGATGTCAGCCCAGGACCCAAATAATGGTCACAAACCTGACATTTAAATTTAGGGCAGACCCAAAATAGGGCTGGACTAGGGCGCTAGTGCCCAAGTCCACCCCCTGTCTTTGTTCTAGGATCATCAAAATAGTCCCCCTTAGGTCCCATTTGTCACAAGGCCCAAGGGTTTTCTTATCGGGAGTCTAAATTATCATGCAAGATGCTCTAAATGCAATCTAAAGACCCGAGAGCTAAACCTTAAGGGGAAAAAGCTCCCAAGGGTGCATTTTTCTAACATAACATTTAGCCCCCACTTTAATGTATGTATAAACGCAAGGCCAATACATGCATTAAAGTAAGGTCAACAAACACAACAAGCACGCCAATCATGGAGAAGACATGCCAAACACATTGAAGACAATAACGAGCACGCAAAACATGGAGAAGATAGTTACAGTCATGCAAAACACAGGGAATACATCATTGAAGACATGCAGAGCATAGAGAATACAATGAATGCAATGATTATTTTGTTAGACTTAGGGCACACAACTGAGAGGGGGGGTTGAATCAGTTGTTCAAAACTTTCTCCAATTAAACACTTAAGTCTTCTTAGTGATTAGTTGTATATTAATCATAAACCATAATGCATTCAAATCAAGAGCAGAAACATATCAACACATAAGACACCAAGATTTTGACGTGGAAAACCCGGTTAAGGGAAAAACCACGGGGTGATTAACCCAAGATTGTATTCTCTGTTAGAAGAATAGAAAGAACAAAATGGCACATGCCAATTAGGGCTCACTGCCTGAGCACACTGCTCACAAGAGGTTCACTGCCTACAAGAGACACACTGTCTACAAAGAAATAAATCACATACATGAATTGGAGAATAACATCTTCACCATTCTTGAATTAGTTCCATTTAAGCCCAATACTTCTGCTCTACCTTTCGTTCTCCTCCTCGCTACCACACTCTCATTACCACAAGGACAACTTCAAACTGACTTCATAATCCCTTATTTATACAAGGCATCGACTTAGGAATGATCATCTAAGTCAGCAAACATTCATAAGATTATCTGCCAAATGCATAACTCATCCGATCGGCCTATCTCAAGAAGAACACCATCATCCAGAAGTTACTCTTCAATTGCGAGCTTCAACTTCAATGCAGACCACCAACACAAACTGGACACGATCCAAAGACCTCCACAAGCTTGCCTGAATCACCAAGAACATCCACACTTCTTCTGCTTACTGAAATCCTTCTCTCCTTCATCCGGAACCTCAAGAACATAGTCTGTCATTACTGTCACAAAGGAATAGATGCTTGCGGACCTTCAAACCATGAACAGATAGAGTTGATACACCACAAAGACTTCCTCAGCACTCCCTTAAATTTGCAGAATAGGAAACTTTATTTCTGGATCTCACCGAACCTTTCTTGTTACACTCTGTCACCTCTGAACACCTACCGGAACCAGTTTTACTTGAGTGGCCACAACTTCTTCATATCTTCATGCGGACCTCTGAAATCTCTACTGGATCTCCTATAGACACATATCTTCAAACCCTTTAATCCGCATCCTCTGATCATCATCCTATCTTGGACTTTTGCCTTATAGTCATCACTGTTCTTCACTGTTCTTGATTGAGACTAATTTTCTCAATATCCTCAGCTCACGGTTCATCCAAACCTTATCATTAATGCAATAGGAGTATGTTGACATCAATGACAATACCAATTAAGCCCATACTTGCAACATATTTTCTTTTTGATTTTCTCATATGAAATGCAGAATCCAAGTACAAGGAATGTAAACAAACAAATCCCAAAAGAGTGTAGAGGAGTTTATCGCCACCAGTCTTACATCTTTTGAGAACAAACACACCAAACAAAATCCCAAGCTGTAGAGGAGCTCATCACCACCGATCTTGCACCTTGAGAACAAACACGCCATACACACACACATGGAAGACATGGAGAAAACACGACAAACAAGTGATGGAGTGAAACTATTGCTAGGTTCATCACCATCTCAGATACATTACAAGCACACACCGATAATTGGGCTTCGCCACAACAATTGTTGAAAACATGCTTAAGGGTTGAGTTAGTCACAGAACCATTCCCCCCTCCGCAGAGGACTTTTGAAAATGACAGGATAGTGCAATCTCCTTGAGAAATAGACCATCCCCACCTTCCACAGAAGGGCTTAAGATAAAAGGATATGCTCGATATCCTGCCTCCGCAAAGGGCTTAAATGATTGTGATTGTTTTTTAGATTGTTCAAACACACTTTACTATCATCTACAACAAACAACTTACCTTATATATGCCCCCACCTTAAGGTGGTTGATATCACGTATCGATATCAAGCACATTAAGGTGGGAAGAAAACACACAAGGGAACACGAGCTCTCAGAAAGCCCATGCCCCCTAGAGGTGACATGTACTTTACGATCACCAAATGTTCCCACAAACACACAGTTTCCTACAAGAAAGGTGTTAGCGTCCACATAATCATGATAAACAACAAGGCATATGATCATTTACATGAAAGAGTCATGCTAAGCAAAATCCAAGATAAACAAAGTGTGCAAAGCAGCAATATTGTTAAAGTGTTGTTAGCAAGATAAGAAAACATCGACATAAACATTAAGATAGAGAGATCACACAGAGTGATTCCACTAGCCAAGTGTTGGACAATATGTAACAACCCCGTCGTCATGTATGGACTAGGTCCATTTTTTGATTACTTGCTAAAGGGACACTAGGTCCGCATCAATATAATATGTTTTTCGTCATCCGCCCACTAGGTGGAAACACTAGAGGAAGGTAAAAAATAAATTAGAGAGGAGAACAAGTACCATAGGGACAGTCATGTAGGAGGGTGCCCCCAAGTCACCAACTGCAACGCTATGTCCGTAAGACAGAACACACAACAATGAAATTAGAGGAGAGGCAATATAGAAGAATGATGATACAAATAGAAGGTCACAATAGAGGCAGTCTCCTAGTATCCTTGACCTTACAAGAGAATCAAGGGTCATCCTAGGAGGCCTAACAACACATAACACATCACGAGGGAAACACAACACAGAGGTAAAGGGTTAGAGATACTTACCTGTCAGTACAATCGCACTAAATTTTGTAGCTTTCGAGCCTCTTGGAGAGATGCTCCATCAATTGTATTAGAAGCTTGAGTGGTTCTTATTAGGTTGTTGCTTGTTATCAAAGAGTCCATGCGGTACTGTCTCATGATTTTGTTGTTTATGTAAAATCTTTTGTTTCTTGTGAGGAGGAGAACCACTGTTATTTCCAACTAATGATAATCATCTTGCTCATTTTGAATTTTTATTTCTCTTGTTCTATTGGTTCTGTCTATCGTAACGACAAGGACTATCTTGTACTATTTCAACCTTTTCTATTGTCATAATCTCTTGCTTTGGTTTTTCTATGTCTTTTTGGTATATGTTGATTGTCTCCCGATCCCTGAAGGGATAACGGAGGAGGAACTTTAGAGTAAATACCTTTTCCTCGTGGATGAGGTGATACTTGAGTATTTTCCTTATCCACTTCAATTGTAGCAACTATCTCATCATAATCTAAATAGTCATCCTCTACCTCTAATGTATTTTGTTCCATTAGATTGTTATCGGTATGCTTAAGGAAAGGATTTGTGAAGATCTATAAATTTTGATTCAGCAGAGCAACCGACTTATTCCCATTATCATTCACACCAGATACCTGTATAACATTCGAGTCATTGAGATCTTGTATTTCATGTTTAAGTTGCATGCATCGTTCAGTATCATGTCCTTGTGTCCGATGGTAGTGGCAAAAGGCATTAGCATCAAAATAAGGTCCTTGCATTCTGTTAGGATCCACCAGTTTAATCAGAGGAAGCTTCAAGAGATTATTACTCAAAGCTTGATTCATGATAGAATGAGAGGACTCAGATATCAAAGTGAACTTTCTTTGTTGATACTATGTCTTTTTTGGATTAGTGATAGAAGATATTTGTGTAAATTGATTTGAATTCAGTCCATTAATCTTGATGAAGCTCTTATTATTCCTCTTAAAGTTGTTTTGTGCTGATCCACCATCGGATTGACCAACTTGAGCTGATGAGGTTTGATTTTCATACTGACTAGAAGAGAGTTGGTAGTCATGAAGGGTAGTACATAGATGTTGAAAGGAGTTATGCTTCATCAAGAGGATCTTATCACAGATGTTAGGCTACAAATTTGTAATAAATATCTTCTGAACATCGTCATCTTTCATCTAATATTGAATTTGTGAATAAAGTCCCTGATACCGGCTGATAAACTCAGTCAACTTCTCTTTCGGACCTTGCTTGCAATGAACCAAATCAATCAGGGAGACTTGGGGTATGATGTTTGCTTCAAAATGTTGTAGAATTTGATCAATTATCTGTGAAAAAGAGTGTATTGAGTTTGGAGGTAAAGAGAAAAACTATTCTAAAGTAGTATCTTTGAGAGATTACGGGAAAAGCTTTGCTAATAAGTCCTCTTCAAAGTAGAAATCACTACACATAGCCGTGAATGCCGCCACATGAGTATTAGGATCACCTTTTCCACCATATTTTTCAAAGCGAGGAGTTTCAAACTTCTCAGGCATAGGAGTTCTCAAGATTGCATAGGATAAGGGATTATGAGCATGGTAAGTTGATATATTAGGTTGTGAAGCATTGGACAAGCTTGTCACTTTTTGTTGTAAATTTGTCATGCCTTGCAAAAGTTGATTTAGGATGGCATCATTAGGAGATGTGGTGTGCGGTGGGGAATTGGAACTGAAATGTGGAAGAGATTGAGCATGGGTAGTGACAAGTGGAGGTTGTGAATAATTGAGTGGTGGTTGGACATAGTGGTAGGTGGAAGATGGTTGAGAATAAGTGGATTGAAGGGGTGGTTGAGAGTGATATGAAGACACCCTAGGGGCAAGGTTTTGATAGTTGAATCTGAGAACTTTGTAATTTTGTGAATTAGTACCATTAGATACTCCAATACCAGTGGTAGCATTACTACAAGCATTTGTATTAGTTGTCAAAATATTTGGTGTAAATGTAGATATTCCCGTGGTCGGTATAGGTACTGATACTTACGTATGAGACGGTGACAAAGTGTTGTTTATCACTTTTGCACATTCAGTCACTGGCATAACATTAGTTTGTACAATATGTGCTAAACCATGGATCAAGTTAACACCATCTTGTCCCTCTTTTATCAATTCTCTTATGTTATGAATCGCACGGAGAGCTTCTTCAACTATTCTCTCATTTTCCATAAATGCCTGAAAATCGGCTAACTCTTTATCATGTTTATCTATTTGTTCATTAGATACATGTATTGCCACATCCATAGGCTCATCAACATCATGAAAAATTTGCTCTTCCTTTGTACTTGTGATAGGTATAGTATCTTGCAAAATTTGTGTCTCTCCTTTTGTAAAGAAGGTGCTTAATGGATTTTTAGAGTAGGAATACTGATTTCTTCAAAAGTACTAGATCCCATGAGTCTTATGCTTCTTCTTAAAGGGATATTTCTATTAGGGAAGAGAGTTATAATACTCATGCAACAACATGCACAAACTAATAGAATAAACCCTAGGAGTAGGATATGTTTAATGGCAAAAATGCTTGATTTTTCAACTTTGTTTAGTGTGAATGAATGAAAGAAGAGGTATTGTAAAGATTTTCAAGAGGGAAAACACATGATATGCCTGAAAAAAAGTCCACTAATGCAAGAATACCTTTCACAATATGCTTTTGAAGTAACTCTAGAGAGTCGATAGATCAAAACCTAGTGAAAATAGGCCAAAATATGCGATTTTTCATCAAATCTTAATGCAAAAGAGTAGGGCAATGGGTGTTGTAAGGAAAATGATGATGGATAGTAACTTATAATAGTAATAGCAGCCACCTAATGGCAAAAAATCCATTACAACACACCTATAGTGCCAATCCAAGTCAGACCCTAAGTAGTGAAAATATAGCAAAAATATGCAAATTTTCACAAAATTTCAATGCAAGGGCCCAAAAGAAAGCGTGTTGTAAGGAAATTGAGAAGGGGAAGCAGATAATAACCCTAATAACAGCCAATTAGTGCATCAAAATCCCTTACAACACGCTTGGAGTGCAAATCTAACAAGATGATAAGGCCAAATCTAGTGAAAAATGCAAGTTTTCAAACCCTAGACATGAAATTTTGCAAGGAGGCCACTATGATGCAACACTAGATATTAGAAATCAGACCTAACGAGTGTTTTAACAAGGTAGTAAAATCTGAAACAAGATTTTGACTACAAACCCTAGCTCATGCAAAACTAGGTTTTCATGAAAAATAAATAATTTTCAAGCAATTTTTATCAAATCAATCATGCAAATGCAATGTAAATGAATTGTAAATGATGAATTTCTGTAATTTAAATTAGATCTAATGAAAATAATAGAAATTAAAATTAAATTAAATGCCAATTACTTCCAATTTTACAAAAATGCAAGCCTAATATGCCAATTTTTTTGAATTTTTCCAATTTTCAATTTTTTTGTAATTTTTCAAATGCAATAGAATGAATGAATGTAAATCTATCAAACAACACTTAGCAAGGTGCCAAAAAGTCCAAAAAAATGGGTTCACCAAAATGTTTAATGGTTAAAAAGGAGGGTTTGGTTGGTGTATGGGGGTTTTAGTTTGAATCCTCCTTTCCACTAAACATTCCAAGGGCTTTTCAACCGAGTTGCCTCTCCACTTGAGAGGAGAGTCACCTATCAGGTTGGGTTGCCACAAGGGAAGCTGGGAAATTCATAAGTTATCACATAATGTCTCTAATTAATGCTTTTAATGCTCTTAAAACCCTAATTTAAGAAAAATAGTAAATAAATCTACAAATTACGACAGATGCTATTGAAATACGATAAAGGGCAAAGAACCATAACTCACTATTTTTCGCAGTTCAGAGAATGTAAATGTCAGGGACAATGGTGATGGCGCCCAAGTCCAAGATGCAACTTTTCTTGTATAATCTCGATCTCCTTCCGACACTGATCTCCACTGTACCTTCTGTTTCTGGCAATTCAGATGCGGAGGACACTATTGATGGCGCCCTAGTCCACTGATGAATATTCTTCAAGATGTCAGAAGCTCTGCAATCACTGATTGTCATTGTTCAGTCTATTTCTATAGATCCAAATATGGGGGACAAAGTTGATGGTGCCCGTGTCCCGAAATGTCACACAATGTTCACTTCTTTTGAGATCCTGAATCTACACTGTCCTCCAATCTTCCTTGCAACTCCACTCTCTTCAGATCTGATACATGCAACCTACAATCACAAGGAGAATGGGAGGGGGTTGTGGTGTTTAGAGACTTGCCGCAATCAAGCCTCGGAGAGACATTCCATTCTTCTGAACACCGTTGTCAGATGAGAGTGTGTATCCTTGTGGGATAGAGGCAAAAATCCAAATGATAATGATAATAAAACACAATAGATGTCCCCTCAATGATGAAGCTCTCATGGAAGGAAGATGCCCTTCAATGCCATGAGGAGAAGATGTAATCCAACCTACAAAAACAAACACAATAACAATGCTCTACTCTACAACAAAATGAAAATCACAAGTATGCCAATAGCTCACAATCATAAACATCTTCTAGTTTCTAAATGATAACATACACATGCTTATATATGCAACTACATAGATTCTTGCCAAGAATTTTGTAATTGAAAATTATGATGTCAGACTGGGACCCAAATAATGGTCACAAACCTAACATTTGAATTTAGGGCAGACCCAAAATAGGGTTGGACTAGGGCGCTAGCGCCCAAGTCCACCCCATGTCTTTGTTCCGAGATCATCAAAATAGTCCCCCTTAGGTCCCATTTGTCACAAGGCCCAAGGGTTTTCTCATCGGGAGTTTGAATTATCATGCAAGATGCTCTAAATGCAATCTAAAGACCTGAGAGCTAAACCTTAAGGGGAAAAAGCCCCCAAGGGTGCATTTTTCTGACATAACACTAAATAATACATGAAAATGGATCATTGTTAAGATTGTTTTATGAGTAAACTCTCATTTTCTATTGACAAGAAACATGTTTTTTGAATCAATTTATTTTAGCATATTTTAGATATACTAAAAAATCAATTGGTCCTAAACATGTGAATAGGTTACAATTGTTATAAATTTTAGCTATCACTTTATAATTGTCTCTTGTTCACATGATACCCTATAAACACAAAGGAGACATGGCAAAGGACATAACATAGTTTTGTCAAAAGAGAGAAGTAACAAACATTGCAATATTCAAACATTCTAAAGTTTGTATATGCACATATAAACTTTGTTCGTCTAATTATCATCCTCAATCCACTATGTTATAATTACGTAAAGAGATGTAACTACAGTGGCAACAAGGGGTGAATTGTAATGACATAAATGTGTTAACAAAAAACCCTTAATTTAATATGACACCCATTTACATGTCAAGTTATTAATATTTAATAATAAACATAATATTAATGATGCTTTATTAAGTAACAAAAAATTAAAAGGCAATAGTAAAAGTAATTGGTAAATAGAATAAAATATATTAAAATGATTGTGTTTGAATTGTTTCATAATTATTTACATGTGTTGTATTATTTGTTTTATTATTGAGAAAAATAAAATAGCTCTTGAAGTACAAGTAAAATAAATATTTTGTTTTCATTTAGTTTTTTTTAAATTATTGAAAAATAAAATAACTTTCCAATCAAAATTAAAGTAAACAATGTCTAAAATAAAATAATTCTTGAGTTAATGTTAAATAAATAGTGTCTGTCTTTTCCTATATATCTATTTAACTATTTATATGTCCATGTACGTGTAGTAGTTTCTAGATAGATATTAAAAAATGACATTCATATAGATATTGTAAAGAAAATTTATCAAAACTAAATGGGAGTTGGAATGGGTATGCAAATTCCATCATTATAAATATATAAGTAATATGATTATATGTATATTCTAAACTAGTATGGATATCTTAAATACATCTATCTAAAAGATGCCAAGAGATATTAGTCTTGAGACACCTATCTATCCCATGAAACAAATTCAATATAAACACCTTAAGACTAATATCTATATACATCTTTTAGATATAGATGTATTTAAGATATATGTGCTAGTCAACTAAACACATTAATTTTGATTTGTCTTATAAGAGAAAGGTGGTTGAAGTTAGTAGGTCAACAATTTAGAAATTTGTGCCACCATAATCAAGATGCTGCAAAAACATATGAGGACCTAAGACTTTACTTGCAAAATAAAGACGAAGGAGAAGAGGTCTCCCAAGACTGATGATGCAGACTTCATGGAGAAACATCTTGAATTCCAGAAGGAGGAGTAGGAGGCCACTTTAGCATTGAATTTGATGTAGTTGTCACTTTGGAAGCATGGTTGCTAGCCTTCTACTGCTCTATTGCAACATTCTACTTGTTCTATTAATTTTCTCTTGGCCCTTACTCTTTGGGGTAGTTTTGTTTATTATTAGGTTTGAATTGTTTTTCATTTAACTATTTTGTAATTGTTCACACATGTGTTGTATTATTTGTTTTATTACTATGAAAAATAAAATAGCTCTTGAAGTAAAAGTAAAAGTAAATAACTTTTTTCATTTATTTTTTAAAAAACTATTGAAAAGTAAAATAACTCTCCAATTAAAAATAACATAAATAATGTCTAAAATAAAATAGTTTTTGAGTAAATATTAAAATAAATAGTGTTTCTCTTTTCTTATCTATTTGCGTACTTATTTATGTGTCCATGCAAATAGTAGTTTAGATAGATATTAGAAAATGATATTCATATAGTTATTGTAAAGGAAATTTCTCAAAGCTAAATGGGAATTGGCATTGGTATGCAAATTCTAACATTATAAATATATAAGTAATATATGATTATATTTATATTCTAAACTAGCATAGATATATTAAATAAACCTGGCTAAAAGTTGTTGAGTGATATTAGTCTCAAGGTGCCCATGTCTATTTAGATAGGTGTATTTAAAATAGCTATGCTAGTGAGTTGAACACATAAACATTGATTTGCCTTATAGAAGAAAGGACCTCTAGTTGAGTATGAACCAATAGTTGAGATAACACACATTCATATTCGTACTCTTTATACAATAAAGTGTGACTAAAAGTTGTTGAAGTCTTCCACTACAGTATAACTTATACTCAAGAGACGAGTGGGTTTCAAATTTCATATGAGCTTCCAAGGTGTGGTATCTCTCTTCTTTCTTCTCCTTCTTCAATTTTATATTCTTTGTTATAGCATATAATTTATGTGCCTTGCATAGGCATTTTAAACATGTATGATGATTTTAGAATTTGTAATTAATGTATATATATCTAAAAAGGTTTTGTATAAAGTGTCTATATGTATGCAAGTGTACATGAAAAGTGTTTATACTTGGCTACTTAGCCATGTACCTTGTTGCCCCTTTTTGTAATATGTTAATGGAAATGATAAATCATGTAAAGAGAACAAGGAGATGGTTGTTAATATCTAATTGGGTGAGATTTTTCCCCAGTGATATAAATAGAAGGTTTCTCCTTGCACATGGGGATATTTTACCTCTATTCTCAATTAGGTACCAAGGGTATGTAGTATCTTGTTAGAAGTCATAATTTAGTCAAGGTTTTTTTTAGTTTTATAGGTCTATATAGTTGAGTTGAGATTTCTATCAGGTAAGATCATCTAAGTTAGTAAATCTTGTAGAGGGTTAATGGTAGTTAGCACTTGGTTATTTGGTTAATCATGTATTGGATTAAATTTAAAATATTTGTTATATGAAAGAATTGTTTGCCACTGATATTCACTTATGTGATATTGGAACCTATCTTGTGTGACTACAATCTAAACTTGGAATGTGGATTTGAACTTAGCCCACAAATATAAATATGTTGACTATGATTCTTCTACACCTATAAATAAAGATTCACTTAGGTATTTGGACCTATAGTAACAAAATTAGTGGTGTTGACAAACGCCTTTGAGGAGTTTTTTAGGTTAGGATTACTCTAGTTTGAACAAACCCATGAATATTAATTTAATAGCTTAGAATAATAATCAAAGACAATAAGAAATCATGCAACATGCCCTAGAGTGCTTATGTAAATATTAATGTCAATACTCTTATTACGCCAAGAGGTGTTCCTACATTCATAGCAGGGGTGGAGTTGAAGAGCTCAAAGATTCTGATTCCGTATAATTTTATAAGATTACAATCTAAAAATTAAAAAAAAAAAAGATTCCAATCTAAAAACAAAACAAAAAAATTAAAATTTGGTTTATTTTTTATTTTGTCCAATTTCTTTTTTGGTTCCATAGTTTTTGTGATTTTCTTATTTTCAATTTATTTTTTCCAATTTCTTTTTTAGTTGTTATTTTTTATTTTTTCTAATTTCATTTTGGGTTTTTAGTTTTATTTTTTCCAATTTATTTTTGGTTCCATAGTTTTTGTGATTTTCTTATCAATTTCTTTTTTATTTTTTATTTTTTATTTTTTCCAATTTCTTTTTTTGATTCCATAGTTTTTGTGATTTCTTATTATCAATTTATTTTTAAATCACCAAAAATATCAAACCAAAAAAAATTGAAAAATTAAAAAATAAAAACGGTGGAAGAAAAAAGTGAGAAAATCAAATAAACTATGGAAAAGAGATATCCCTCAACGTACTTTAGATATATATTTTTAAATATAAATATACTAGTAATAGTACTTGTAAGAAAGTCCTTAATATGTGCTAAATATATATAGATTCCTAAATTCTAGATATTCAAAATGAACCCCTTACAATTCTATTATTGTTATAACTTTGCAATAAATGAATCATACATACCCCACATAGTTTTCACTTGGAAATGCACAATGTGCAATGCCTATCCTTGTATGCTACACATCCAAATGGCATCGTGACTAGTTATTTACTCAAAATAATAATAATAATAATTCAAATTAATCTCTACTTCTTCTCCATGAAACATATTGAATCTTATAAAGGTTGTTAGATGAGGAACACAAATTACATGTGCACACAGATTTTAGTGTTTCAATTTTAAAATATCCCTTGTTTCCCTCTTTTACAATGCCATGATACTCCATTTCCCTTATCTTAGTTGCCATTATGGGGTGTGTAGTGGACCTTAAAATGACCTTTCTTTTTATGATATAATATTCAATTATTGAAACAATTTCTTAATACTCAAATCCTACATAGCTCGGCATAGTTCTTACATAGAAAACAATAAAATCCACACTGATGTTTAGTTTTTTCACTTAGTATACATATTGAATCGTATGAAGGTTCTAGGATAGGGAAGGAAATTTTCATGTGCATAGAAACTTTGAATTTTTTTTGATATGGATATGGATACGTGTCATCTTGATATTGCTTGTACTTCCTTCCAACATTTCAAAAAGTGAAAAATACCAAAAAAGAGCCCAATGATGAAAGCAAAGTACTTGCAATATCAAGATGACATGTATCCATATCCATAACGTATCCAATTGCATTTCATATCCATATCCATAGCCCATGCAATAAAGATTCCATGCAGAATATCAATGTTTGCAAAAGCTTGTGATTTCTTCTGTCAAGTCATTTCTTCTATCGATCAAATTTCTATCTGTCTTCATCAACAGTTCTAGCTGTCAACCGGGGCAGCGATCCAAATGCAAGTCTATCCTTAATCCATACCAATCAAGTCAAGTCAATCTTTTTAAATGATCCAATCGCAATCAGTGGTCTTGATCCTAATCTTGTCGTAACCCATATCAATCAGTCATAACTATCCTTCGTGTTGCTCTAGGGATATATCATTCCCCGCCATGACAACACTGTCATATATTGTTATCATATCAAATGTCTTAGACAAGATGTTGCATTGTCGAAACTAGACCTAGAGTCTTATACGACATGTTTCATTCCTAAAACCAGACATCATTGATCTATATCATTGGTTTACCGCTTGACCGGGGCAATACCTTGCCTGTTCTTGTATCATTTGTGTATGCTGGCTTACTTGCTTGCGTGTGTCATCATTTTATCTTGCATCACATATCATTCACCTCTTTCTTCTGCATCCAACCATTTCTTCTCCTGTCAACCTTCTTCATCGTGAGATTGTCCGTCTCACACCTTCTGCCGTCTCACTGTCCAATCTCACGAGGGGGCATCCTGTCGTTAAACTTGTACCAGGGGAAAACTGGGGCATGTATCACTGTCAAAAATTCTTTTTCTTTGAAACAACGTGATAAAACACATTGCATCAAAGAGGGGCAAAATGTATACACCTAAAATTGGCATGACTCTACTTAAATAAATATTTTAAATATTTATTTCATCATTCACATTCTTTTATCAATAAATAAATAAATTTATTTATTTATCTGATTCATCTCCTCTCATATTATTAAATAAATTACATTTATTTAATTAATTAAATTCATCTACATCAAACTTCATTCTTCTAAATAATTAAATAATTTTAATTATTTAGATAAAATCTTTTATTCTTCCAAATTTAAATAAAATCTAAAATCTCCACAAAATAAAATATATTTTTATATTTTATTCCTCTCATTTATCTACAAAATAATTAAATAAATCTTTTTATTTAATTATGCATTCTTATCTTCAAAAATCATTCTTATCTTCTAAAAATACTTTCCTCTTGTCATACAAAAGCAAAAGCAGTTTTACAGCATCATTAAAGCAAACTTTCTCTTAAATTAGAAAAATAAATTCTAAATTAAGAAAATCAAATCTCATCCTCATCAAGAGAGGAGTTAACTCCACAAAGTGGCTTTTCAAATGACACATGTCTTTCTTCCATTTGTTGCACATTCCTCAACAATCCTCCTCCATTGATCTTCCCTTTTCTTCTCAACCATTGATCTTCTTCTACACATCTCTATAAATACAACCTTCTCCTTCTTCATTCAGATATCCATAGCTTGAGCGAACTTATGCTACAGAAATACAAGCACGCCTTTGGCACTTCATAGCACTTCATATTCATCCTCTCACATTTGTGTTTGAAACTCATCCTCAAATACAAACAAGTATCCTAGCCATTCTACTCTTGTCATCTTCAACAAGCAAGGGAGCACACACTTCTGAGGGCTTCACATTTATCAAGATCAAGAGCTGATAGGTGAATAATGGAAGATGCAAGGTAAAGGTGTGAGTATCATTTATTTGTTGTTTAAATCTCCTTTTTCCTTTAGATTTCATTAGTGTATTGGGTTTATTATTCTTAATTGATTAATCCATTTTCCCCCTTCACATATACTAAGGAAACCCCCAGTAATGCCATCTGAGTTTCTAGTGTTGTGTCCTACATAACCAACATGGTCATACAACTATAGATACCTTCTAACTGAGTATGAAACTATTGGCTGACTATGCAAATCTGGAGCACAGTGAATCGACAAGTGCAAGCAGAGACTTTTGTACCTATTTTGGCTAAAGTTTTGAATAAAATTCAACCACTTTAGAAAGTGGAGTCGTACGTTCACCCACCTCTAACTTGACTTGGAAACATTTATTAACCTATGGTTAACTCAAACTTGTGTTTGACCAAATGGTTTGATTTTTTCTCAAAGATCTTATTTTGTATAGTGATGACTTATTAAGTTAACACATAGTTGGTTTGGTTAATTTTTCTGACTTTGAACACCCATGCAACGTTCTGGTAACCTCTTGGGTCTTGGGTACTACCACTTGTTCAAGTCCTCTCTTTTAACTGCGAGAGTAACTACTCTCCTATCTTAAGCATTTTAGCTAAACATGATGACAAAATGTCATCAACTCAACCGTCCTGGTCTCATAATAAAAATATTGACTATAAGCCCAATAAGTTCAACAATAAAATAATATCTTTAAAAAAAAACCAAAGGTTACTTGTTCATAATAAGGTTTCAGGGTTTTGGTATAAAAACCTATGATTATGATCGCAAAGAACACCATATTAATCTTGGTTAATTTATGAGTATAACCTCGTTTGAATTCTCACAAGAGTAACTATTTCTTGTACTAAATTTTTGTCATCAATTTTGTTTAATATATTGTCCAATCTTGGACAACTCAAGAATGAGTGATACCCAGTACTAAATTTTGATACTACACAATATTATTTATATAAACATGAGAATATCCTTCTCTAAAATGTTTGAATATCAAGACTAATACATATAGTCTTCTAAGAATTGTGAGTCAACATTTGTCTATTCTTTCATTTCTACATTCGACTCTTATATTATCGTCATGGTTCTAGCAACGCATCTCGGCCTTGCCACAGTTTCTTAGTAGAGGTAATAAGAAATAACTTAACTAAATATGATATACAAAATAATTTCAATGCATACAATATACAAAGATAAATTCTCTACTTATGATATATAAAGATAACATGGTCTTTCAGCCCACATGCACTGTACGCTATAGGTAACATATGTATATATCACAACCTTTGTTTAGGTATGAAAAGAAAAAGAATCAAAATCTCTTTACTAGAAAATAATAATATAACTTGACTGAATGAGTGCACAAGAGTTTCAGTACAAAAACATGCCTGTTTATCTCTTATTACTGCCCTCTAACTCAGGAGTTTCAGTCTTTGAGAATTGTCACAGTCTTTTCCAAGAATTTATCAGCTGTTGTTGTTTCCTTTAATAGTCACTGCCATAAAACATGCAACTCCTTTACACAAAAAACCCTCGCTCTTTCTCCCTCCTTTTTAAAAATGCAAGATTATATATCCCCAAAATCTAAAGAGCAATCACTATTTTTTTCTTATCGTCGTCACCCTGTTCCAGTTAAAAACCAAAAGACCATTTTGAATTGCCACTTCATGGCTTTATAACAGACAAGAGTTATGGCCCAGTTGGCTTGCATATCAGCATGAACTAAGGCTTGGATCCCATTCTTTAATGGCTTCTCAAAGGCTTTAGCGTAGGAAGCTTAAAAACACTTAAATTGAGTTTGAACTGCCACCTTAAATATGGGAAAGGTGGCACTGCCATACTCCCAACATAAGTCTTTTATTTAGCCTTTGATGGTGGCTTATTATGCCCACGAAGTGCATACTCTATTACAAGTTCTAACTAGCAAAGGATGCTTATATATATATATATGAGATAAATACTTATATATATGTAAATAATATATATAGGTATATATATATATGAGATATATACATACATATATATATACCTATATATATACATATATGTACCTATATATATTATTTACATATATATAAGTATTTATCTCATATATATATATACATATATACATGTAAATTATATATATATAAAATTTACATGTATATATGTATATATATGAGATAAATACTTATATATATGTAAATAATATATATAGGTACATATATGTATATATATCTCATATATATATATATATATATAACAGTTTCTCATAATCGATTAACATTGTCAACATAACGTTATACACTTATAATTTTCATTAATGGAAAAGAGACCAAGACACAACTCGAATTGACTAGTTTCACTTAACCTATCAATTCCACCAATAACTCGATTGACTCGATGTGGTTAAAAATAGACCTATGTGAGTGTGTGGAAACTTAGATGGCATACCCGACTTTCCAAAGTCTATTCTCCTCTCTTGGGTGATACTCTCCCTCACTCTTTGGAGGGAAAGAAAATATCCTGTATTTCACTTAATGAAACATTCACGTAGTTAGCCATTAAAAATCACAATACAAACACAACGTGGATTAAGTAACATATATTCATTCAAATGCAAAAACATCTCATTGTATACTATTTCATCAAAACATTAAATATCACATGATGGTATCATCTTGCATCAAAATTGTATTTTAACATAAAAGTTAAAAGTAAATTGGTCCATCAAAAATTGGGGTGTAACATATCCTCCCCCATAAGGATCATCATCCCCAATGATTCAATTTATCATAACATATGAAAACAATAAAAAAAATTTCTTATCAATTTTCCAAAACATGAAATAGATGAAGAATTTTTTGTCTAATATCATTATAGTCCTCCCATGTATCACTGTCTTCTACATACTGGTCCCACTAGACCTTGCATTGAGTTACCTCTCTGTTACATAGGAGGAGCTTGTGTGTTTCGAGCACTCTGAGAGGCTCGATCATTACCACCCTAGGTCATGTACCTGTAGTGCACTCCAATCAATTACATAATTAACACTTGGTATATATTTCTTAAGGTAAGACACATGAAAAACATTATGTATCCTGGCAAGAGCTAATGATAGAGCAATCTTGTAAGCAACTGGGTTAACTTCCTTGAGAACTTCAAAGGGACCCACATATCTAGGAGGTAGTTTGGATGACTTTCTAAACTTAATTGAGATCTTCTGAGGCTTGACTCTTAAAATAACTTTTTCTCCTATTGAGAAATATCTTGATATGCGCTTAGCATCAACATATCTTTTTTGCCTATCATTTGCCTCTGCTAACCTTTTCTTGATCAACTTGATTTGTTCTTCCATTTTTGATAGCATTTCTAGACCAAGGCAAATCCTATCTTCTAGCTTATCCCATATTATAAGAGTTCGACATTGTCTTCCATACAATGCTTCAAATGGGGCCATCTTGATAGCAAAATGATAAGAATTATTATAACCAAATTCTACAAGTGAAAGATAATCCTCCCACTTGTATTGTTGATCCATGCAATACATTCTTAATAGATCCTCTAAAACTTGATTTACTCTTTCCGTCTGACCATCTGTCTCAGGATGATAAGTGGAGCTTATGTTCAATTGAGTCTTAAGTGAGGAGAATAAGGTTTTCCAAAACCTTGACGTCATGCGTGTGTCCCAATCTGAGATGATCTTCTTAGGAATACCATGCAACCTAAACACTTCTTGTACAAATTTATGGGCTATGACTGGTGCTCTATTTGTCAAATTCCCAGGTATGAAATGAGCTACTTTGGTAAGTCTATCTACCACTACTAGAATAGCATTACATGCCTATTTCTAGGCATAGGAAGACCTTGTACAAAATCCATACTGATGATCTGCCACTTCCACTCTAGAATCTCATGACCTGATATAGGAGTCCTGTAGGGTGATGATGTTCTGCTTTTACCCTTTGGCATTCTAAACATCCCTCTTCATTCCTTTCTAGAAATACAGTGATTTCACATTAGCTAATAGTTTCGTCACTCCAGGATGTCCTAAATATGGTGTAGAATGAACTTCTTTCCACATGCTGTTCCTTAACTCCTTAGAGTTTAGAACGTACATTCTTCCTTTGAATCTTAGTAGTCCATCTAGTTCAAAATACAATCCATCATACTTCAAATATTGAGGATTATCTGAGAGAGCTTGCTTAACCTACTCATAGTATTCATCTCCCTTGGATTTTTGCAACACCTGATTCTTGAAATTAGAATGAATAGAGATCACTAAGGAGATATGTCTCCTTTGACTTAGTAGCGGGGCATCCGCTACTCAGTTTTCCTTGCCCTTAATGTAATTGATCTTGAAATCATAGTCAGATATCAACTCTAACAATCTCCTCTGATGAGCATTAAGATGTGGTTGGGTAAATAAATACTTAAGACCTTGTGTTGGCAGTGAGTTGCCCCCTTGTTCGTGAGGCGTTCAACGCTGACCTCAGGATTCATGACATGGCAGTGAGCCTCCCGTGGATTTGGGTTAAGTCTAGAGTTTGTAGCAAGCATTGATAGCTTGAGCTTTTGGTGCAATGGCAAATGATTCCAACAATTGGTATCAAAGCCATGGGTCACAAGTTTGAATCCCTTAGGTTGCATTGAGGGGGGGATGTTGGAATTGTTTGTCATTGTGCCAAAATCTCGAGCTATCAACACTTGCTACAAACGCTAGACTTAACCCAGATCCATAGGAGGCTCACTGCCATGTCACGAATCTCGAGGTCAGTGTTGAACACCTCACTGACAAGGGGGTAGCTCACTGCCAACACCTTGATGGTCTGACCTTAAATCAAAGGGTTTCCTAAGAAAATAATGCTACCACATTTGCAGTGCATGCACTACTGCTGCTAGTTTGAGATCACATGGAGCATAATCCTGCTCATATGTCTTCATTTTCTTGGACTCATAAGTGATAAATCACTCTTCTTGCATAATTACACCACCTAATCCTTCTCCTGAGGCATAGGCGATGACTACAATATGACCTTTTGGATCAGGTACTTTTAGAATTGGTACTGTAGTTATCTTTTCTTTCAATTGATAAAATGCCTCCTGACATTTTTCTAATCAATCAAACCTTCACCTTTCCTTTGCAGTGAAGTAATGGGGTAGGCAATCCTTGAAAAGTTAGCCACAAATTTTTTGTAATATCCTGCCAAACCCATGAAACTATGGACTTCATGCACATTTTTCGATGTAGGCCACTCGAGAATGGATTTGATCTTTTCTAGGTCTACTATAATTCCTTTTGCTGAGATTACATGACCTAGGTACTGTACTTATTTTTGGAAGAAAGTACACTTTGAGAGTTTACCATATAGTATGTGCTCTCTCAGATGCTAAATAATGATCTGCAAATGCTAGAGATGTTCTTCCTCATTTTTGGAATATATCAAAATGTCGTCAAGAAACACAAGAACAAACTTATCCAAATAGTCTTTGAATATGTTATTCATTAAATTCATGAATGTCGTAGGTGCATTCATCAATCCAAAAGGTAGGAATGTGAATTCATAGTGTCTATATCTTGTTCCAAAGGTTGTTTTATGGATATATTCATCTTTCAACCTTAACTGATGGTATCTGAATCATAGATCAATCTTAGAGAACATGGCTGCCCCACGCATTTGATTGAAGAAATCATCAATATGTGGCAACAAATACTTATTCTTTATCATTGATTTATTAAGAATACGATAGTCTATACACAAGCACAGTGTGTGATCGTTCTTTTAACGAAGATCACGAGTGCTCTCCAGGGTGAAACATTGGGTCTTATCAATCCTTTTGCTAATAACTCCTGCAATTGAGCCTTTAACTCCATCAACTCTGTTGTAGTCATTCGATAAGGAGTTGATCCTAGAATTATATCTATGGAAAATCCAAAAGCTCTCTTAGGAGGTAATCTAGGTAATTCATCTGGAAATACATCTTCAAAGTCTCACAAAAAAGGATACTTCTCCATGTCTAATCTTTCTTGATCTATAGATTCCTCTTCTTCCACTCTTTGGAATTTCTGAGATTCATAATACATTAAGTCATCTTGAAAGGTGAAGTCTTTGTAATCATCCATTTTCTCCATTTTGACTGCAAAGAGTTGACACCCATTTCGCTTGGCCCTCTTCAACTGTAAGGCAAATATTTTCCTTAGCTTGATCTCTCTAGAAGTACCTTGTAGAAAAACCCTATTTCCAAGGTTGTCTAGGCATTCTACTATTTTTGCAAATCAGTGTACTTTAGCCCTATGCCTCCATAACTGGTTTATTCCTAGGATAACATCATAAGATCCTAAGGGGGTTGCATATAGGTTTACTTTAGTCAAAAAGATCGAAAGTTCAACCTTAGCTTCGAACAAACACTGCTCTACCTAAGCTCTTGTCTAGTTAGCATACTCTACTAACCATGATTTGTCCATATAACCAACTTTTTTAGATATTTTATCTAATACTTTTGGTGAAATAAAGCATTTAGTGGCTCCAATGTCTATTAAAACTGAAATCAAAACACCAAATAAAATACCCAGAGTTTCAACTAGAGTAATTTGGTACTCCAGATGTCGATTATCCAGTGCTGCATGGATTCTCTACTGGAAAGCTACAGTGGTAAGGGATTTCCTCGTGGTTGTGTTCCTTGTGTCTTATTAGGACACTGATTAGCATAATGGTCACCTCCACATAAAAAAACCCTCCAGGAGGTCATTGCCTTTCAAATGGCTTTCCTTGTTGTCTCTGTCCTTCTTGTTGTTGTTGTTGCTATTTTTCTTATCACCTCTAGAATCATTCTGATTGTTTTGGAATCCCTTATCACCCTTCTTTATGAAATCCTACTTATCACTCTTTTTCTTGAATGTTTGTGAAGATTGTGACTAGTTGAATTTCTTGCAGTTCTTTTTCTGATAAACAAATATGGATTTTAGTTTCTGTTCTTGCTTAATGACTTTTTCATAGACTTGGTCCATAGTAGTGGGACCATGAATGTCTAACTCACCTCCTATTTGGGCATTTAACACCATGATGAACTTTTGTATACATAACCTTTCGTCTTGCTGGTATTGAGGAACATTCTTAAGGAGACGAGTAAACTTCTCCCAATACTCATTTACTGATGAGTCACCTTGTCTCAAGTTCTGGAAATCCATGAGTTTTTGATCAAAATACAGTTACGGTAACCATCTTTGCCTGATAATTACTACAAACTTATCCCAAGTTAGACTCAGTGAGCTCAATCCCAATTCCATCTTTTTATTCATCCACCAAGTACATGCTTCTCCAGATAATTGGTATGCTCCCCATACTGCCTTATTTATTTTTGAATAGTTCCTGATTTCAAAATACTTTTCCATTTTAGTGAGCCATGCCTCTGCAACGTTTCTACTCACAGTTCCATCAAATTTATGGGGTGTGACCTTCTTCATGTCCCTAGACAAATTGAGGGATAATTGGTTCCTCTTTTCTTCATCTGATCTTGGTTCTAAATTATTTTTCCCACACCCACTTTGGGTGGTGCGTTCATGATGATTCTCATCCTCTCCTTCATGGGATGCTTCTTTCTCAGGTCTACTCTGACCTCTGACCTCTTGCTCTAGGTTACCAATCCTTTCCCTTGTTTCATTGAGCATTGCAAGAATCTGGTCCAATTCCGCATCAAAGTTGCCAAAAGGTTGTCCTACCTCCTAGCTACCTCCAAGATTGGTTCTAGTTCGAACCATACTAAAATTCTACTCCTTATGAAGTTTTCATTTTGAGCATTCAATTAGTTTTTCTAATAAATGCATTCATTTATAATCATTACTCAATTTTCATTCATACAAGTTGAAACAAAAAGAGGGAAATTCTTGCCAAAATTCTAAAATGTTTTATAATATCTGTAGATTACATAGTATCCTTATTTATTACAAACTTTGACATCTTGTGACTTCAGGTTGATGTCAGAAAGGGGAAACTCCTTAGGTTCACCCTCATCCTCAAAGTCTACCAAACCAGACTTGGAAGGTGGATGTACTCGTAGGTACTCATCCATAACTTTTCAACTAATAACAGGGACACTAGGACCACATCCAAATGGTAACTCCCTATGTACAAAAGGTTTGACTGGTTCCACCTTAGGAATGGGTACACTGGTCTTAGCTGATTTGTCCCTCTGCATCTTCTCTTGCTTGATACACTTAAGAGCATTAATGAAGGTCTCAGAGTCATCTAACCATGCACCTTCAGTGTAACTAATATTATCTAGAAGTTTCATTTTTAAGGCTTGATCCTTGTTAGCCTTTAAGTAACATTCATTTCCTATTACCATCTTCCTTGCAGTTTGTTTTGTTCTTACCATTCTGGAAAAAGAACATTCAAACATTAGAAACTAATAATGTTTGAAGAAAAAAAATTTAAGCAGTGTGCTCATAGGTCCATGTATTGAACTCGGTAGATCTGATACCATATGTAACAAATCTACCCATACTACATAGCAAACACTATGGTTTATATCTTGAAGTAAATAATTTAGTTCTAAAAGAAAATAGGGAATTTTTTTTTTCTTTTTTCTGATGTCATAATTTGCACTTTGCATAATAAAAAATACAAAACAATTCATAATGAAATAACATTACATTTCAACTTGTAAAAGAACTACATCTTTTCAATTACAATCTTTCACATAGGATTTATATCAAGTAAACAAATTTACAATTTATAAATAAGTACAAGGTCAAGACTTCCCTATCTAGATTAACCTTCTGTTTCACAAATCTCAGTGTGTCATCTACAAGAGGGAGAGCATCACCCAAGTGCTTTACCTCCAACCACAGATCGATGGTCCCCCACACACCTTCCAACTGGAAGTGGCCCTACCCTTCAATGAAGGGTATAGACTAAGGAAACCCCTAGTAATGTCATCTGATTTCTAGTGTTGTGTCCTACATAACCAACATGGTCATACAACTATAGATTCCTTCTAACTGAGTATTACACTACTGACTGGCTATGTAAATCTAGAGCATAGTGAACTGACAAGTGCAAGCAGAGACTTTGGCACCTAATTTGGCCAAACTTTTGAATAAAATTCAACCACTTATTTAGAAAGTGGAGTCGTATATTCACCCACCTCTAACTTGACTTGGAAACCTTTATTGACCTATGGTTAACTCAAATTTGAGTTTGACCAAATGGTTTGCTTTTTCCATAAAGATCTTATTTATATAGTGATGATTCATTAAGTTAACACATAACTAGTTTGGTTAATTTTTTTGACTTTGAATACCCATGTTACATTCTGGTAACCTCTTGGGTCTTAGCTACTGCCACTTGTTCAAGTCCTCTCTTTTAATTGCGAGAGTAACTACTCTCCTATCTTAAGTGTTTTAGCTAAACATGATGACAAAATGTCATCGACTCAACTGTCCTGGTCTCATAATAAAAATATTAACTATAAGCCTAATAAGTTCAACAATAAAATAATATATTAAAAAAAAACAAAGGTTACTTGTTCATAATAAGGTTTTAGGTTTTTGGTATAAAAACCTATGATTATGCTCACAAAGAACACCATATTAATCTTGGTTAATTTACGAGTATAACCTCATTTGAATTCTCACAAGAATAACTATTTCTTGTACTAAATTTTCATCATCAATTTTGTTTAATATATTGTCCAATCTTGGACAACTCAAGAATGAGTGATACCCAGTACTAAGTTTTGATAATACATAATATTATTTATATAAACATGAGAATATCCTTCTCTAAAATGTTTGAATAAAAATATCAAGACTAATACATATAGTCTTCTGAGAATTGTGAGTCAACATTTGTCTATTCTTTCATTTCTACATTCAACTCTTATATTGTCATCATGGTTCTAGGAATGCATCTTGACTTTTCCATGGTTTCTTAGTAGAGGTAATAAGAAATAACTTTATTAAATATGATATACAAAATAATTTCACTGCATACAATATACAAAGATAAAGTCTCTACTTATGATATACAAAGATAACATGGCCTTTCAGCCCACATGCACTGTATACTACAGGTAATATATGTATATATATCACAACCTTTGTTTAGGCATGAAAAGAAAAAGAATCAAAGACTCTTTACTAGAAAATAATAATATAACCTGACCGAATGAGTGCATAGGAGTTTCAGTATAAAAACATGCCTGCTTATCTCTTATTACTGCCCTCTGACTAAGGAGTTTCAGTCTCTGAGAATTGTCACAGTCTTTTCCAAGAATTTCCCAGCTGTTGTAGTTTCCTTTAGTAGTCACTGCCAGAAAACATGCAACTCCTTTACACAAAAACCCCTCACTCTTTCTCCCTTCTTTTTAAAAATGCAAGATTATGCATCCCCAAAATCTAAAGAGAAATCACTATTTTTTTCTTATCGCCGTCACCCTGTTCTAGTTAAAAACCAAAAGACCATTTTGAATTGCCACTTCGTAGCTTTATAACAGACAAGTTAAGACTCAGTTGACTTACATATCAGTATGAACTGAGGCTTGGATCCCATTCCTCAATTCCTTCTCAAAGGCTTTAGCGTAGGAATCTTAAAAGCACTTAAATTTAGTTTGAACTGCCACCTTAAATATGGGAAAGGTGGCGCTGCCATACTCCCAACATAAGTCTTTTATTTAGCTTTTGATGGTGGCTTATTATGCCCATGAAGTGCATAATCTATTACATGTTTTAACTAGAAAAGATGCTTATATATATATATATATATATATATATATATATATATATATATACAATTTCCCTTGGTTTAGCTCCTTGCCTTTGGTGACCTCTCAACCTCTTTGTTTATGGCCTTCTCGAAACCCTGATTGGCTAATGTCTAGTTGTAAAATGTTCATTTTTTGAGATAACTATTGATGGAACTTGGAAAGAGAATTTTGATTATGGGTCCTTGGGACCCCCTAGATGCGGATTTGGTCAGAAAATGAGGGATTGGACTTGGGTGCCTGCGCCCTAGTCCTGCCCCATTTTTCAGGATTTTGAATCTTGGGGGGGTGTCGGCTCCTGCCATGCACCTTAGGATTCCGTTTTCATATTTTTTTTTTTCATGTGATATTGAGATGTTATTTCAAAATTTGAATTTCCTCTTAGGTTAGATATAAAAAGACATTTGAAAATTATTTTATCACACATAATCTTTATTCAAGCTTGATGCCAAAACTCTGCTGAAATTGCCATTGAAGATCAATGACTTGTTGAAGCTTTTGAAAGTGACTTGATCATGGAGACAATGGATGGAGATTAGGAATCAAGATCTTGAGGCTATCTTTCTCTTCCTAGGGTTTGTACACCTTTTGCATGATTGGGAGAAGGGTTGAAGCCTCCAACATCGAGCTTGGAGATCCTTCGTGGACATTGCTGATTCGCCTTCTTGTTCATGCAAGTCTTCATTTGTCTTCATCTCCTTGAGGTGAAGTTGTATGTGTTTATTGATTTGAAGCAAGTTATTGATCTTCCCTTGATTGAGACATCTAGGGTTTGATATTTTTGCATACACTTTGTTAGGTCTGCACACACTTTTGCAAATCTTTATCTCTAGCTATTATTGAGGTAGGAATATCGAAAATGGGGCTTGACTGAGGCAAGCTCCTATATAGCCACAAAATCTTTCTCCTCTTTTTGTAGGTGCAGATCATGTTTTACAAGATATGACGAAGAGGAGCAGCAGAAAGTCAGATAATGCGAATACAGCCATCACTAACTTTCAAAATTTTGGATCCCGACACTTTCGGGACTAATGAGCGGGGCACCCTAGTCCAACTGGGGAGATTCTTTAAGATCTGGGAGCTATTGGAAGTCATTAGACAATTGATACATAAGATTTTCATAGACAAAAAGTTGTAGGACTAATGAGCGAGTACCCTAGTCCAGTTGGCCCTCAATTTCTGGGTACATGATCTTTGAACCTTATTCTCTGCATTTCTGTGATTTGTTTTGTCTGCTTCATCTCTGAATTCAGCTGATTTCTGTTACAAGGTGCAATTAGGGTTTACTTGATTAATGAATAAGGACAATTGATAAACCTTAGTTAGACACCTGAATAAGGCCTAATTAGCATTAGGGAACAAACAAGTGATCAATAGCTTGATCCCAAACTCGGTCCTTGTCTTCCTAATGTTTAGTTAGGTGAAAGAACAAGACTTAACCTTATTTAAGAGAAACCTACTTTTTCATGCTAAACATTTTGGTGAACCTGCACTCTAAAGAATTTGCATCCTTTTAAACATCAGATCTAAATTAGTTTGCTATCCTAAAGCATATTTAGATTGCAAACCCTCTTTTGTGAAAGTGCATGCATTGAATTTTGAATCATATTCTTTATCTTTTCACTAAAAGAGTTGGAAATTATCATTTGGTGTTTTGTATAGGGTTTCATTTTCATAAAAGTTCATAAACCATCATTTTACATTTAAATCTTGGGTTAAGTAGAGCATGTTAAAATGTTGGATGATTTTTTTCAATATTTTCATGTATATGATGAGCCATTTAGTCGTGATGACTTCAATATGTTAGATGAAGCCCTTGAGGACTTTATCTCAATTAAACATTCCACTATGACTTCTAAACTGCCATTGTTTCAAAGTGTTGTAAATGCAATTTATGTTCCTAAAAATAAGGAAGAATCTAAAAAACTAAAAATTGTGGTCACCTTATGTTCGGATGTGGTTAAACCACCTTCTAAACTGGTGCTCACTGTTAGAGGTCTTCCACCTTCTTCTTGACCTATTGATCACATTTACAACTATGCTAAACAAATATCACATCAAAATTTACAACAACCTAGTCATAATATGGTTGCTCATGCATATAACACTTAGAATAATAAATAAAGCAAACAACAACTAAGCATTCTGATATCTTTACCAGCTTCTCAACCTATTCTTCCTCAAGCACCTCGTTTCACACATAAGGTTGGTCAAGACTATGATCTTGTAGAGCAGCTCTGTGCTACTCCTGCAAAGATATCACTTTGGGATCTTATACAAACTTCACCTACTTACCATGGAATGCTCCAAGAAGCTTTACAAAAGGTGATTGTTCCACCTTCTATCAAGACAAATGATGTAGTAGCTCTATTAGATTGTATGCATGCGACAAAAACAGTCATTTTGTTTCAACGACATGAGTTGCCATCTCTTGAAGTTTAGAATCAGTATGATCCTTTGATTATCTTCATCAAAATGAACAAGACACTGGTTAAGAGAGTTATGATTGAAAATGGATAAACTCTTAATGTTTGTGGCATTTACTTATTACATAATATTAAAGTTGATAGATCCTTGATTAAGCAGGAAACAATAAGTATTCATGGCTTTGACAATGTTGGACGACAATCCATGGGCTCTACCTATACAAGTAGGACCTGTGATTATGCCTACCCTGATTCATGTCATGCCTTGTTCTCTATCTTACAACATGATTCTTGGTAGACCTTGGATCCATGCATTGGGGGCAATTCCTTCTACTTTACATCATTCAATTGAATTCATATTCAAAGATAAGTTGCACATTATTCATGCTGATCCTGAACCTGACAATTGTTTGCAAATTGACTCACAAAAACAAGTCATTTGTTCTAAAATTTAAAACAATTTGAAAGTTGATTCATCAACTTCTCTTGCCTTAGACAATGTTGTGCAAGAGTCCAAACAATCAAATGAATTTCTTGGTGACGATTGGGGTTCATTAGATTTTACATCTTCTTCCATGGGAGAATATAAAGTTAAAAATTGTGTCCCCAAAACATCAAATATTGCATCGATATCATCTCATGCTTTGAATGATAAACATAAAGCTTCTTTGATAACAAATTCAGGTAATACTTTTACTTACACTACCGATTACAAAAATTACGAAGCTCCACCTTCTTCCAAAGAAATGGCTTCTCTTTATGGTCAAGGATTTAATATCCTTTATAAAAATTGTGATTATGTAGGTAATGGCTGTGGTATTAATCAACATGGAATCAAAGTCCCTATAGAATCCACTTTGCAACATTACTCAAGTGGCATTGTATATAACTCTTTCAAGGAATCTAAAGCCCACAGACGTCCTACTCTTAATGTGAATACAATATCCACACTTAACTTGATATTTCCTAAGATGATCGACACTAGTTATCCTCCAGGAGCAATTCCTTTGGATATATTCTTAACAGATGAAGCGATAATGGAATTCTTAGGGGCTTATGACAATATTCCTCGTTACCATCATAAACGTGGTTTACCTTATTGTTTGAACAATAGTGCATATTTTGGAAAAACTACTAGCATGATAAATGCTTCTCTAAAGTCTGATGAAGAATCTGAAGACCTACCACAATCACCTAATCTCCTAGACCATAGTACTCTGCTTAATGGAAATATTGTTGATGTTTTCATGGAGAAAGATAATACTGAAAAAGTTATCCCTATTGGTGATTGTTTACATGTAGAAGAAAAGGAAGAAACGACTAAGTTACTACATGAATCTTCTAAACTATTTTCTTGGAACTATTTAGACATGCCTGGTATTGATCCTCGGATTGTAACACATAATATCGTCTTGAAACCAGTTGCTAAGCCATTTAAACAAAATATTTATAAGATGAACCCTAAGGTTGCATTACTTTTCAAAGCTAAGATATAAAAGCTTCTACAAGCCGGCTTTATCTGCCCTATTGACTATTCACCTTGGATCTCAAACATCATTGCCTTCGCTAAACCCGATGGTCATATAAAAATATGTATAGATGTCCAAGATTTGAATCTTGCATCTTTGAAAGATGAGTTTCCACTTCCTAACATTGATATGATTGTCGATTCAATAGCTGGCCATGAATTACTGTCTTTCATGGATGGTTTTTTAGTATATAATCAAATTTTAATAAACCCTCAAGGTCAATATAAAATAACTTTTATAACACCTTAGGGTACATTTTGTTGGGTAGTCATGCCGTTTGGACTTAAGAATGCAGGAGCTACTTACCAACGTGCAATGACCCTTATATTTCATGATTACATGCACAATATTTTAGAAGATTATGTCGATGACATCTTGGCGAAGTCCATTCATCACCAAGATCATGCTATGAATCTTCGACAAATCTTTGAGCGCATAAGGAAATATAACATGCGATTAAATCCTTGTGTGTTTTTGGTGTAGATAGTGGAAAGTTGTTAAGATTTATAGTTTCAAATCGTGGTATCGAAGTGGATACAAAAAAGATAGACACAATTGTTAATATGCCAACACCTAAAAACATATCCCAACTTTGTAGTCTGCAAAGGAAGATATAGGCCATCCGCCAATTTGTTTTACAACTCGCAAACAAGACTCACCCTTTTACACAATTAATGAAGAAGGAATCGAAGTTTCAATGGAATTTCAAATGTCAAAAATCTCTCAAAGATTTAAAGGCTTATTTAGCTAATCCTCATGTTCTACAACTTGTTGTCCCTTATAAACCCTTTCTATTGTATATCTCAACATCTAATAGTGCCCTAGCAGCCTTGCTAGCACAACATAATGCTGAAGGCAAAGAATGTGTTGTCTATTATATCAGCCAAACTTTGCTCGATTATGAAGTGCGATACATTATTATCAAGAAGCATGGATTAGATTTAGTGTTTGCAACACAAAAGCTTAGACATTATCTCTTAAATGAATACATGTGATGGTAAAATTCAACCCTTTGAAACACCTTTTTGCAAAAATAGATTTGTTGGGTCATCTTGCTAAATGGGTTATGTTGTTAATGGAATTCAATCTTAAGTTCATTTCTTAGAAAGCAATTAAAGGGCAAGCGTTAGCTAATTAGTTAGCTAAAGCTCCTTCACCTTTTACTACACAACATTAGGACATATTTACCAATGACCAAATTTTAGCAATTACTAAGGATGATAAATGGGAATTATATTTCGATAGGTCAAGATGTCAAACTGGCTCCAGTGCTGGTGTTATATTAATACCCCCTATAGGCAAGCTAATTCCTATGTCTTACCGCCTAGACTTCTCATGCACAAACAACATTGCTGAATATGAAGCTCTCATTGCAGGACTTCATGCCACCTTGGCTCTTAATATCAAAAATATTACAATACATGGTGACTCATAGCTAATTGTATGACACATAACTAGACCATATCAAACTAAGCATGACAAACTATCTTAGTATCATGAGTTTGCACTATCTCTCTTAAAACAATTCACATCATTTTCAAGAAATACTATTCCCAGGAAAGATAATCAACACGTGGATGCAATTGCAAGTGCAACTTCCCTTATATCCCCTAATAATTCTCCTAAGGAATTTACTTTCGTTATTCATAATCTTAAAACACTGACAATTGAAGATCCTATAGTTGTGAATTCAGAACTTTGTGGTAATACATATATTGATGAGTGGTTCTCCCATATATTCAATTATTTGTGTGATGGAACCATTCCTAATTCAACATATAAGAATGCCTGAATCCGTCTACGCAAAATAGCGACACAATACATTATCCTATTGAATGTCTTATATAGATGAAGCTACAATAGAGTTTTACTCTGATTTTTAAGTAATTCAGAAATTCTGATAGCTTTAGAAGAAGCTCACTCTGGTGCCTATGGAGGGCATTTTGGGGGAAAATATTTGGTACAAAAATTGTTACGAATGGGTTACTATTGGCAGCACATGGAACAAGATTCCTTTTCTTATGTCAAGAAATGCTTGCAATGTCAACAACATAATCACCTAATCTGAGCTCCCGCTCAAGAGCTTCATGCCCAAGTTTCACCTTGGCCACTCTCTATTTGGGGCTTGGATCTAATTGGCAAAATCTCTCCACCCTCCTCTCAAGGGCATACATTTATTATTATTGCCACTGATTACTTCACAAAGTGGGTCTAAGTTGTCCCCTTATGATCCATGATTGCTAATGTAATTTGTTGGTTTATACAAGATAACATTATTTCTTGATTTGGAATACCTTCCTCCCTTGTTTCTGACAATGGTACACCATTTAAGAACAAGGATGTGAAGAAATTTCTTGAAAAATATCATATTCAACATCACTTCTCTACGCCTTATTATCCTCAATCAAATGGCCAAGCAGAAGCTTCAAACAAAATTATTGGATAGATTCTATGAAAGACTATTAACAAACATCAAAAGGATTGGCACATTTAGTTATCTTATGCATTATGGGCCTATAGAAAAAGCATTTGTACAACTACTAGCAATACACCATATAACCTTGTCTATGGCACAGACATAATAATGCCCTTGGAGTTAGAGATTCCTTCATAAAGAATTTCCCTAAGAGACATTCTCGATGACGATACAGAACACAAAAAAAGACTGCAAGAACTTTAGATGCCTGATGAAAAACAAATAAATGCTCTTGAGCACCTCAAGGCTCATCAGAAAAACATACACTGATCATACAATGAACATGTTATACAACATTCATTCGATGTTGGAGACTTGGTACTTTATGAAAATCAACGCAATATAATGCACCTCCTGGAGAAAAAGGTAAGTTTAGCCCTAATTGGCTTGGACTGTATATAGTCACCGAGGCCTTTGGATTGGGAGCATATAGACTAGCTGATGAACAAGGTACGTTGCTTAAGGAACCTATTAATATAGTGCACCTTAAGAAATTTCATGCTTAAGATTTGATGTTAAATGTTATAAAGCAAATCTATTGGATAGATTAGATTCTATTTTGACAAGATATTATTATTTTGTCTTAATTCATTTAACATTACATCTTTGCTTGATTAATCATTGTTGTATCCTACTTATGCATTCTTTACTTAGATCACTTTTGTATTAACTGAACATAGCATAGAAATTTGGGTTATATGTGAAATTTTAATCATTGTGTTTGTTACTATATGTTCTGTAGAGAA
This sequence comes from Cunninghamia lanceolata, assembly GCA_027924645.1. NCBI lineage: Eukaryota > Viridiplantae > Streptophyta > Pinopsida > Cupressales > Cupressaceae > Cunninghamia > Cunninghamia lanceolata. The sequence continues at coordinate 3,533,376 of BSBN01000774.1, forward strand.
TTGTTAGTATGTCATAGTAGCATTAATTACATTTCCATATTAGCCTTCAACAATCATCACTAGTTGTATTTTACAGAAATCACATGTGATAGATTAAAACCATTACACATAGACAGAAAAGTAAAAATCATATATATATCATCAGTTTTACATATACATCTGAGTTGACTATCCCTCATAACTAAATGGGATGTCATAGTACATAATATGTACACATCATAAAGCTAAACCTTGGTCACCTATACCATCGAGCCCTTGTGGTGTGTGCATGACAGAGGCCTGACCATGTGTAGCTACGAATCGCGAATGACTCCTAGAGATGCTTCGTGATCGTAACCCCCTGATCTCACCTCTTAGCCCTATCACCTCCTTGTGTGCCTCCTGGTACATCTCATGGTACTAGTCTCTCTCAGCCTGAGCCCTGTCTCTATCAGCTCTTTCCTAACGGACCTCAAGTAGTAAGAACACATCGACGATTGGCTCTCTCTCTGATGTAGGCACTGCTACCATTTGCTCCCGCTGCGCCTAAAGCTCAGCCTTGGTGCACTCAACTCTTTGAAGTAACTCCTCTCTCTCTCATGCAGACTGCTCTAGAATAGCCTCTATAGCCATCTTGTACCTGACAAAAGGCATAAATATCTCCGCATGTCGCCCAGCGGATGGTCATGGTGAATACCCCACCCACACCCACTTCTCAAATACATCTAAAGGTACTATGTCCACTATGACGTGACTCACAAAGTCTCACCAAGCATCAGTCCCAATTGAAAAATAGAAAATAAGATAGATATTAGACTCCTACATAACCAACATAAACAATAAACATAAAGAGCATCAAACTACTGAAACAAAGCTAACCTGGATCTCCATCTTGCCAGGATGGATCTCGGATCGCTAAAGGTCTTACAAGCTCTGTAGTCTGATCTATAGCTAGGGGCACAGACCTACTACACTCCACCCTCTCACTCTAACTCAGTCTCTCAACACCTGCAAGAATCAAACCACAAGCTCTAGACTGTGGTCTCGACTCAGTCTCCTCATCAGTGTCCACCTCCTGCTGGTCCTGTCATGGTCTCGCCCTAAAGACGTACTGCGATGGCACCTTCTCCTCATCGTCATCATCCACCACATTCTCCTTGAGATCATAGTATCCCACGAAGTCACTCATGCCATCCTCTACCCCTGTGTCACTAGCATGACTAGCCCAAGGTCGAGCATCACTTATAGGGTGACTAGGAGGAAAGTTAGGAGTAGGCCATGTTGTATGCCACTAGGTTTGATATGCTCAGGTACAACCGACATCATCTGCATCTGATACCAACATTACATCCTCAGGACCATCATCATCACTAAGAGGTACATCTGCTACTATCATCCATTAGGTGTTGTTCACCTTGACTGCACTGTGCATGGTGCGCGCATAGCTCAGACGCACTACAGGAACATCCTTTATCTGTCTGAACTATCATGTCACCCTATCAAAGTAGAACTAAACTACAATGTGATCAAGGTGACTGACAATCAGCTAATCCTTTTGCATCCTTGCTAACTATCTCCACTGGCCAGGCCATAAGAAATAGTCGCGATATGGTCTCCAGATAATATCGCTGGGCTACAATCTATCAAAGAGCACTCTCTAGTATAACAGATCACCATGTCTCAAACATATGACTAGTGGATAGGCATGAATGCATGGATGGGTGAATGCTGACTCTATAAGAAATCCTATTGGTCATGTACACCTGATGTGCTTGAAATCCCAAACCTGTAACAAAGTGCAGATCATCAGACTATGCATCTTGTAATGGACATACCGTCCCAAGTCACGGTAAAGGTGCTCAAGCATACTGCGCCCCCATGCGTATATAGTATGGTGCTCCTCCATCGCTTTAATGGTGTGAATGAGACCCCCATGTAGGTGAATGCCTCATCCATCTAGTGCGATGGCTAGTGCGACAGTGACTATCATGATCCTCTGAACCAAGGGGATGTCACCACATCCATGCTCTAGAAGTTGGAACTGAATATGTCCTCGCTCTGCCCATGAAACTATGCGACTAGATAATACAACTAACTCTCACAAGTATACTCTACTGTGCGATGTCCCATGACCCTCACTATCTCTCCTCAGATAGGTAGTCACAGGATCCTGTATACATCCTCCAATCTGATAGTCATCTTGCCTATAGGTAAGTGGAATGTGGATGTATCTGCATTCCACCTCTCCATCAAAGTCATCAACATGTTGCAATGAAATATGATTGTGGGCATATCAAACACCCACCACAAGCCCACCACCTGCAAGTGCTCTCTCTCTGCATTAGACATGGAACTAGCATGCTTTCGAAGTAGTGCCATCATGTGACCACCTGTGTGCTCTTGTGTCTCGGGGATGTCATACAGGTCAAAAAGCAAGCAGTGGTATCAGTTTTCGTCATGAAACCAAAAACTACTATCTGAAATAGTAATAAGTGCCTATGCCTAGGGCCCATGTCCTCTATGGACTTGGGCACTCCAGAGGGACACCGACACTCCTAAGGGACTAGGGCACCCCAGTGAGACTCTAGGGCCCTAGGTGGACCTGGTCGCCCCTACTAGGGATCCATATCCATTATGCTTCCCTCGGCATGGTAAGTGATAAAAACATCTAAAAGAAAACAAAAAGATGACAAAAGTATAAGATTAGGACCCTACCTCGGCCTCAAAACACATCTCTGCCACTTGAGCTTGGAGCATCTCTAGTTGTGGGGGCTAATACAGGCGTCGACTCGGCATGGCTGTCCTCCTCTTCTCCTTCTCTCTCTCTCTTCTATTTTTCTACAAAGATAAGAAATAAGAATGAGTGAGTGATAAGTGAAAACTCCCTTTACATAAAGTAAGTGGATGAGAATTCCTATCCCTAACTAGGTGCAATATTGATATATTTCACTCTTGAGCCTCTATCTTGAGCTGTCGAACTCAGATTTCCATGCCATTTGTTGCGTTGGAATCTCGATTCCACTCTCTCTCACCCAATGTGTTCTACTTGAGCGTTGCTTCTTTAAACAACCCTCACAACACATTTCTCATCAAGTTTCCCTCAAAATCAATGCGTGTGGATATCTCCTTGTTTCTCCTTTTCAGACTAAGCAAGCAGAAATAAGGGGGGCATATATCTCCCTTAATTTCCTCCCTCATCATGTCTCATCACTCAACCCCCTTAGTGTTTATGTATTGATTCATTGGTGGTGGTTGTAGGTTGATTTGATTTTGATTTTCTGACAAGTGTTCCTTTGTAGGTTGCAGTTCCTAACTTTGTGGTCTTGTAGGATTGCAGACTTGGGGGTTTCTTCCTCCTCAATGAAAACACTTCAGCTTCCTCTACAGTATCCTTTTGGGTATTTTTTTCATGATTGATGCATTTACTTTCCTTTAGTTGCATATGCACATAGTGTCATATGGCCACTAAAATGGGGGCTAAATGTTACGTCAAAAATTATCCTCCTATATGGAATGGTACAATTTCCCCTGATTTAACTCCTCGCCTTTAGTGACCTCTCAACCTCTTTGTTTCTGGCCTTCCCAAAACCCTGATTGGCTAGTGTCTAGTTGCAAAATATTCATTTTTTGAGATAACTATTGATGGAACTTAGAAAGAGAATTTGGATTATGGGTCCCTGGGACCCCCTAGATGCAGATCTAGTCAAAAAATGGGGGACTTGACTCGGGCGCTCGCTCCCTAGTCCTACCCCATTTTTAGGATTTTGAATCTTTGCAAGGTGTTGACTCTCGCCGTACACCTCAGGATTCCATTTTCAAATTTTCATTTTTTGTGCGATATCGAGACATTATTTCAAAATTTGAATTTTCTAAGGTTAGATATAAAAAGACATTTGAAAGTTATTTTATCACACACAATCTTTATGCAAGCTTGATGCCAAAACTCTACTGAGATTGCCATTGAAGATCAGTGACTTGTTGAAGCTTTTGAAAGTGACTTGAATTTTCTATCGTGGAGACAATTGATGGAGATTAGGAATCAAGATCTTGAGACTACCTTGCTCTTCCTAGGGTTTGTACACCTTTTGCATGATCGAGAGAAGGGTTGAAGCCTCCAACATCGAGCTTGGAGACCCTCCGTGGACATTGCTAATTCACCTTCTTGTTCATGCAAGTCTTCATTTGTTTTCATCTCCTTGAGGTGAAGTTGTATGTGTTTATTTATTTGAAGCAAGTTATTGATCTTCCCTTGATTGAGACATCTAGGGTTTGATATTTCTGCATGCACTTTGGTAGGTTTACACACACTTCTACAAATCTTTATCTCTAGCTATTGTTGAGGTAGGAATACCGAAAACGTGTAAGGAAATGAGGGCATCTCAGAACGTATTTCTAAGAAAAGTGGTGTCTTCGACAAATTTAAATTCTTTCCAAATGCTTCAAAAACACGCACAACTATGCCTTTAAAGCGGAAACTGACATAGAACATTTCCTACATTGACCCTTAGAGGAAAGCACAAGCGAACAATATCTAGTTTCAACAGCAGAGACATTAAACATGAAAGACAGAACAAGAACACAGATTTACGTGGGGAAAACCCTTACGGGTAAAAAACCCCACACTCCAAAAGCCCAGATCACCATTGTATTATTTAGCAACAGAAAAATAGTTACAATACAAAACTGGCAATAAGCCTTTACAGGAGATTTACATCTTGCTCCTTCTGAAGAATAGCTGACAGTATAACCTTCTCAGCCAGAACTCACTTTATCTAAACTTTGTTTTCATTCTCTTCTCAGTCCCTTCACATGCTGTTCACATGCTGGATACAGCATACAGCAAAAGACTTCACAGAAGGAGAAAGACCAGAGCTCCATCAGATTGAACTCACCATCTCATAGATTCTCTCACATTGCTTTTTAGCAATCCAATCGAAACCACATGCAGTTGACCATTTGATCCAACTGCCCAGCAATATTGTCTTCCAACCGTCGCACAGCTATTGACTCTAACCGTTCGCATTCTCATAGGAGACTTTAGTCCCACATGCACAGGTTTGAGTTGGACATCCGGGTTTAAATGCCCGAACACATGTAAGATAACTGTCGGCACTTTTGCCGCTGCCAACTCCAAGGTAAGTCTCATCAGAGTAACCAACATCATCGGCAAACACTTCAACACTCACTCTGACAGTTCCTTGTCTTACCGATGCCAACACAATGCCAACTCTTCATCAGAGTGACTTCTGCCATCGGAGTGACAATTCAAGGCTGGGCTGATAGAAGTTCTCACGTTGACGCCAAACACCAACTTCCATCGGGGTGACCAATGCCCATCGGAGAAACTTCCAAACGTCAACCCGACAAGGATTGTCATGCCGATGACCATTCCATCGGAGAGACACCAACAATCGTCAAGACTAAACCAAACTTTGCTAAAGACCAATGTCTCACCGATGCCAAAGCCAATGTCGTCCATCGGAGAGAGAACTCAAGGCTTGGCCGACACTGATTCTCACGCCGACGCCAACCCTTCATTGGTATAACATGAAGTAACGGGGAGACTTCTTCTAGCTACGCTGATAACACTACTCACTTCGATGATCTTTCATCAGAGTGACTCACACCGACAAGATCACTAACAAAACGGGGCTTAACTGAGGCAAGCTCCTATATAGCCACAACATCTTTCTCCTTCTTTTGTAGGTGTAGATCATGTTTTACAAGATACAATGAAGAGGAGTGACAGAAAGATAGATATTACGAATACAGTCGTCACTAACTTTTAGAATTTTAGATCCTGACACTTTCGGGACTAATGAGCGGGCGCCCTAGTCCAACTGGGGAGATTCTCTAAGATCTGGGAGCTATTGAAAGTCATCAAACAAATGATACAGAAGATTTTCATAGACAAAAAGTTGTAGGACTAATGAGCGGGCACCCTAGTCCAGTTGGCCCTCAATTTCTGGGTGCATGATCTCTTAACCTTATTCTTTGCATTTCTGTGATCTATTTTGTCTACTTCATCTATGAATTTAGCTAATTTATGTTACAAGGTATAATTAGGGTTTACTTGATTAGTGAATAAGGACAATTGATAAACCTTAGTTAAACACCTGAATTAGGCCTAATTAGCATTAGGGAATAGACAAGTGATCAGTAGCTTGATCCCAAGCTCGGTGCTTGTCTTCCTAATGTTTAGTTAGGTGAAAGAATATGACTTAACCTTGTTTAAGAGAAACCTACTTTTTCACCCTAAACACACACACACACATATGTGTATGTACAATACATATCTCACACACACACATATATATTTTATTATTCTTAAGACTATATATATATATATTTAAGTATTTATCTCATATAAATATAAATACATATATATATATATATATAACAATTTCTCATAATTGATCAACATTGTCAACATAACATTATACACTTATAATTTCCATTAATATAAAAGAGATCAAGACACAACTCGACTCGACTAGGTTCACTTAACCTATCAATTCCATTAATAACTTGATTGACTTGACGTGGTTAAAAATAGACCTACGTGAGTGTGTGGAAACTCAGATGGTATACCTGACTTTTCAAAGTCTATTCTCCTCTCCCAGGTGATACTCTCCCTCACTCTCTAGAGGACAAGAGATTATCCTACATTTCACTTAGAGAAACATTCATGTAGTTAGCCATTAAAAATCACAATACAAACATAATGTGGATTAAATAACATATATTCATTCAAATGCAAAAACATCTCATTGCATACTATTTCATCAAAACATTAAATATCATGATGGTATCATCTTGCATCAAAATTGTATTTTAACATAAAAGTTAAAAGTAAATTGGTCCATCAAAAATTGGGGTGTAACATTAGGTACTATATAAAATTTATGATCAAATTATAGGTATATTTGGGTTAGTTAATAAGAACCACCAACTCTTCTATACTTTAAACTCTATAAAATTAGGGATGAGATCCTATAGAATAATTAAAGATAAATAAATAACCAAAACAACAAAGATAATCTATACCTTGTACATGAAGATAACTATATTGTTTGTCAGTATTACTCTTCATACTTGATTAGGGTTTGTAGATCAAAATATCAAAATGGTAGATGAGAAGACTAGGTTTCACAAGGACCAATTACAAAGATGAAATTAGTGAATTCTCCAATAGATATTTCCAATTGTAACTCCCTAGAACCCTTGTAAACTAGTAAAGAAGAATCATTTATCCTAAAAATTATAATGAAAGATACTTCAAATTTTGGAACAAGTTTAATTACCCATTATGACCATTGCCTTATCCATTGGCAATAGTCTATAATTAAAAAAATATGCAAAGATTTGATGTAAGATGATTAAAAGTGAAATATATTTTATCTAAAAATCCAATTAGTCTAGTTACAAATTCATTCCAAGTAACATTCAAATTAGTGGAAGCATTGACTATCTAGAAAAATACTTAATGATCCATAAATTATCCAAAGTATTCCTTATGAAAACTCTAAAAAGACTTTTTACATATAGCAATTAGGCATTTCTCCAACAAGAAGTCAACTCCTAACACAAAAAACTAATCAAGAATAGAAATGAGATTAACAAATGTGACCTTGGAAGTAAAAAAATAATTCCTCCTAGAGATATGATGCAATCTAATGTGGGGCAAAGCCTAAGAACCTAATTAAGGGGTATCAAACTAACTAGCTTGGTCACACTAATCCACTCACATAATGCAAATACAAATAAAGAGCACTAATCAACAAAATAGAATGATAGAATAATGTTTGAAATGATATATTTTATTGATCAATAATAATACATCAATCCATCAAGAAATAAAATGAGGAGTTAGAAGCCTTAATATAATTTGTTTGGCTTCTTGCCATTAAAAAAAATGCTACATTTAGTTGGGATTTACTCAATTTAGGTGTTATGCTTAAGCTTTGCTAAAATCTTAGGTAACCCTTTGTGTATGGTTTAAATACTCATCACATTGCTCTTCCTTTTAATTTAATGTTGACTTGTTATAGTTGGTTGAAATATAACTTGAAGCATGTACAAAATTCCACTTCTTTGTGTTTATTGAGTCTTCCTATCTCACTCACCCCTTTATCTCATTACATGTCTTTTAAGTTCTTTGTGTTAGGTAACACATGTTTATTTGATAGCACAGAATCTTCCTCCAATGGCTAAACTTTCATGTGTGCCACTTTTCTTTTCTTTTCTTGTCATGTGCTCACCATTTGAACTTCCATCCTATTTCCCTATTGTTAATCATTTTATGTGTTGCTTAGCATTTATTATATATTTTTTCCATGTTGGTAATATCTTATTGGCCCAGATCAGCTATGAGGTATGCCCATTCTAACAAATACTCCTCTTTTGCTTATTCCACATGACTGACTCCTATTATCTAGTAGCTAATTACTTTTTGATTAGTTTATATTGGCCCATTGTGTGTTATCTATTGATCTTCAACCTTATGAGCATCATCCATTAATATGTGTTCAGGCATGTGTTACATAGATTGTTGTCCCAATAAGGCTTTGTTGGCAAAGCATGTGGGCATTACTCTTTGGCTAAGGCTCTTAAAGGAGAGACATAATGGATCGCTAATTTCTAAAGAAACAAAACAAAAAAGTCCCATGGATGCTAATTATGACATCAACAACTGACCATAGTGCAAAGTCCAAGTATTCAATGCATGTTTATATGGATTAAGGTAATTAGCTAATGAATAATTCTCTCTTAGTAGGGAAACAAAGTGCTTGATCATCTATAATGTCCATTGTGCACTAGCCCTTAGATCAAGGACCATTTAAAGAACAAATGCTAATCATTGATCCAATTTGATAATTCAAAGAACTTAGCATTTGAATTGACTTCCACACTCAAACAAATATGACACACCATTAAATAAATATAATACTTTGTGTCATAATATCTTCCTACCTTAGCAATTCAAGATTTATTCAAAGCTTGATTCATGCTCTTAAAATCCTTGTTTCCTTGCAACTCTTATGAAATATTTGAAGCCAAGGTTTTGGAGCTAAACATTTATTGAAAAGGAGAACTTTACAAATGAACTAGTTGGAGCTTGAGCAATCGTAAGGAGTGCATAAGATAGGGGTTGTGTTGTTGATAAGTTGTGATGTCTAGGATTGTTTGAAGTCAAGCACTAGGGTATATAATTCAAAGAAATTGTCAAAATTCTATGTAAGTCCATTCCAAGACTCTCTATGTCAAAAGCTAAATTCAAGTGTCAACTAGAAATTGTCATAAGTCTTCAACAATTAGGTTTTGTAGTCTTTGTGCCATGTGAAGGCTTCCATTTTATTTTGTTTCATTTTCTTTCAATTCTCTAGGTGGTGTATCTTTGCATTGGTGTCCATAGACCTACTATGTATAGAGAAACCCTAGGTTGTGATCATCTTTACTATAAGGCTTGCCATTGTCAAGTTCCCTTGTGTAGTATTGTGAAAGTTTGAGATGTGATAAGAAGAACTACCTTTGCAATTACCAATGATACCATCCCACAGGCTTCAAATTAATATAAGAAAGAAACTAGTAAGGAAGCCATAGTCATGAAGCATTTTGTAGACACCAAGGAGGGTATTAGGGATGCATTGAAAACCATTCCAAGAAGGGATTTGTTCATAGGGATGTTTAACAAGAGGAATATGCATAGAACCATTAGTAATTCATGGAAATTAGATTTTATAAGGGTGATTCTACCTAGCTATTTTATAGACACTAACATTGTGATTTGGGCTAGTAAGATGTATGATGAGAAGGAGAGGAAAATGAAGGGTAGTGTTGGGAATGTGTTATTTACCCTCAACAAGTAATTGAAATAGAGGGTATTTGGGCTTAAGAAGGATGCTACTATAACATTGTGTTTCATGTAAAAAGAGGGGTTTTCAATTTCAATGAATATGCAGGTTAAATCCTCCTTTCACACCTTACATTCAAGGACATAGATCGAGTCAAGCCACAATCTTTGCAAGAGAGCTCTGCTACAGATTTAGTGTCACTTGGAATGAAGAGGAAACTTGGAATTTGTTGATTAATTGATTAATTAAAGCTAGATTATGCTTAAAACCCTAATTTCATAAAATCATAAATAAACAGATGAAACATGACAAATGCTCGTAGACAGAGATATAATATTTAGAGTAAATACATACCAAACTTTGAGATTTCAGATGCAGGAAAGTCAGGGACTAATGAGTAGGCACCCAAGTCCAAGATGTTATCGTCTATTAGGATCTCTAAAAGTTATTTGTTAACTTTTTCTGTTGTTCCAGAGATTTCTATGTTTCAGGATCCGGAGGACTTCGGTGTGGGTGCCCAAGTCCAGGTCCTACTTTTCTTCTTAGATCTATAATTCTGACACTCTGTTATGCCTCCCTACAACTCGACTTCTTCTATTTCTATACCTATAACCTGCAATCATAGAAAAGGGAGTTGGGGGTTGTGGTTTCTAGGAGCTTGCCTCAGTTAAGCCCTGAAAGGACATTTAAGTCTTCCAAACACCATTGTCAGATAGAGAGTGTGTATCCCTACAGGATAGAGGGAAAAACCAATTGATAAATGATTGAAAACACAAATAAATGTCACCTCAGAGGTGTAGCTCACATGTAGATGAAAATCCTTTAACACATGAGAAGATGAAGCCAAATCTGCATAACAAACACAGTAACAAGACAAGTCTGCCCTGCAACAATGAATACTTTGATTGCTCTAAAATCATAAGTGCCCCAAAAGTTCATAATCATCTTCTAGTTTACAAATGAATCCCTAAACATGCTTATATATGTAACTAAACAAATTCCTACTTTAATTTCGCAATTCAAACTTGAGATGTCAGCAACAGACACTTATAATGGTCACATAACCAACATTTAAAATATGGGACCCCGCTAAATAGGTCAGGACTAGGGCATGGGTGTCCAAGTCCTGGGACCCATTTTCAAAGTAGGATTAAGCTCATCACAGTCCCCTAGGTCCATTTTGACATGTGTTTTCATGGATTTCCATTGGGAGTTAAAACAAACATGCATGATTACACTAAAGGGACCTGGAAGCTAAACATAGGAGGGAGACATTTTCTGACGTAACATTTAGCCCCTAATTTAATGTATGTATGAACGCAATGCCCATACATGAATTAAAGTACAGTCAAAAAACACAGCAAACATGCCATGCACTTAGAGCTAATGTATACACAAAGATTGAGAACTATTTCTAGCCCCCAGTCTTAGGTAGACATTGGAGAAGACACATCGTAGGCATGCAAAACACAATGAAGACAATACTAGGCATGCAAAACACAAGGAAGACAATAACAGGCACACAAAACATGGAGAAGACAACATTGAAGACACGCAAAACATGATGAATACAGTGAATGTAGTGATTATATCTTTTTCATTTTCATATATATAAATGCAGATGCAGATGCATGGAAAGTAAAAATACAACACACAACCCAAAATGTAGGTGGGGTATTTCACCATGCTCTTTGGACTACATATGGGGCAACAGACATGCAATACAAAATCTCAAAATGTAGGAGGTGCATTTTGCCACGCTCTTTGGACTACACTTGAGAACAAACACACCATATGAATCCCAAAGCATAGGGGGGGCATTTTTCCACGCTCTTTGGACTATACTTGGGAACAAACATGCCATGCAAATCCCCTAGCATAGGAGGGGTATTTCACTATACTCTTTGGACTATACTTGGGAATAAACACGTGGAAGACATACGAAAAACATGAGCATCGTATAGCATGCCAAAGACATATTATATGTCTAAAACATGACAAACAAGGTGATGGAAGGAACTTACTGCTAAGCCCCCACCATCTCAGGCACATTACAAGCACACCTGATAGTTCAGCTTATGCCACAACAACCTCCAAAGACATGCTTAAGGGAGGATACACCAACCCTGCCTACTCAAAGGACTTTTAGAATAAAAAGGATGTACACTAGCTCAAGAGATACACCATCCTTGCCTCTGTAGAGGGCTTTGAATAAAAGTATTTGCACGATATACCACCTCCACAGAGGGCTTAAAATAAAAGGATATGCATGATATCCCACCTCCACAAAGGGCTTTGTCATTACAATATAAAATAAAGATGTGCATTCATCCAGAGATACAACATCCCACCTCCACAGAGGAATTACAAACATGCTTCGTTAGTACCAAAATCATTAGACAAATTACCTTATATATGCCCCCACCTTAAGGTGGTTGATGTCATGTACCAATATCAAGCATGTTAAGGTAGAGAGAAAACACACAAGGGAACAAGAGCTTTCGCAAAGCCCATACCCCCAAAGGTGACATGTACTTTACGATCACCGAATGTTCCCACAAACACATAGTTTCCTGCAAGAAGAGAGGTTAGAAATATTTCTCTAAGATAATAACCAAATCACATGATAAAAGAAATGCATAATCATAATCACATAAAAATCCAAGGCTATACTATGGGTTCAAAATCCGAGTATAACCGTGGGGCTATACTATAGAGATCTCAAAATTGAGTGTAACTAAGGTGAGATTCAAAGATAAACAAAGTGCATGGAGCAGATGTATTGTTATAGTTTGTTAGTATGATAATACAACATCAAAATATCACACGAAGTGATTCTTCTAGCCAAGCGTATATCAACCCCATCGTCATGTATGGACTAGGTCCATTTTTTCTTACTCGCTGAAGGGACACATGGTCCGTATTAGTATTATTTGTTTTTTGTCATCTGCCAACTAGATAGAACCACTAGAAGAAGGTAAACAATAAATCAAGAGAGGAGAACAAGTGCCTTAGGAACAATCATGTAGGAAGGTGCCCCCAGGTCACCAACCGCAACGCTATGCCCCTAAGACACAACATACAACAATAAAAATAGAGAAGCAAGATAGAAGAATGATGATACAAATAGAAGAGGGGTCACAACAAAGGCGGTCTCCTGGTATCCTTGACCTTACAAGAGTATCAAGGGTCATCCAAGGAGGCCTAAACAACACATAACACATCACGGAGGGATCACAACATAGAGAGAAGGGTTAGAAATACTTACCTGATACAACATAATGCTAACAACATATATATCTAGGAGGAGGCCACCCTTGACAGAAACTATAATATGTGCTACAATGAGTGTGGCTTAGGGAGGGAGAGATACACTTAGTTACTATCCTCTTAGGAGGTGGAAGAAGTGATTTGTTTGGAGTGATCTCAACATCCATCCATAAGGGATTTAATGTGAGAGACCTTTCCTCATCCACTAGTGCTACATATTTTGAAGAGAGAGCATAGGAATGAGGGGAAGGTAAGGTGTTGTGAGGATAATTATTAATGTTTGTATCTTTAGTGATATTCAAAGAATATGCAACCAAAGGAGAGGTAGTCAATGTTTTTATATCCTTAGTGATGTCCAAATGACTTGAATATTAAACCAAAGGAGGGAGATCCAGGGTCTTCTCTTCCTTAGTGATATCCAAGGTATGTGAATAATCAACTAAAGGAGGAATGTCGATGGGATGATCCATAGAGGCTTCATGCACTATGGTAAGGATATAATTTTTAATATTGTTAAATGAATGCCCATTACCTATCCATGGAATGTTCTTTGTTAGAGGGGGTTCTTCATTCACTAATGCTTCATCTTGGCCAGAGAGAGCATTGGAATGAAGATATGGTGGTATGATGTTAAGGAATGTGTCAATGAATTCATCCTCTTTTACCAAAGTGTCCTAATCAGTGGGAACAACTTTGGGAGGTAAAACTAAGTTACCATCACATTTTTTAGCAATAGGAGTCGTAGTGGAATGTTCAATAGAGATAAAGTCATCTAAGCGTTCATCTAACATAATGAAGTCATCACTACTAAATGTATTATTAGCTATGAATTTAGTGAGATCATCTAATATCGAAGGATTTACTCCCATGAGGCTTGTGAAGCTATCAAAATCAGATATATAGCAAAGGATTTCAGATGTGGAACACATAGCAATATCAACATCATATATGCATGCTATTTGTTTCAAGACTTGAGGATATTCATGAGTAAATTTAGAAAATTTATCAATGTCTATGATGTATGTAAACAAAGATTCCAAATATGAATAACAAGAAGTATCCATGATGCTAAATTGAAAGAACTCCAATACACATGAATTTCACAATGATCAACAAAGCAAAATAAGTGAGACTATTTCACACCAAAGCACTTGTTTGAGGGAAATGGGTACTAAAGCACACATGGAGTCCACAACAAACACAATGAGTAGGAGGAAAGAGTATTGGAATCTTTGTTTACATACATCATAGACATTGATAAATTTTCTAAATTTACTCATGAATAACAAGAAGTATCCATGATGCTAAATTGAAAGAACTCCAATACACATGAATTTCACAATGATCAACAAAGCAAAATAAGTGAGACTATTTCGCACCAAAGCACTTCTTTGAGGGGAATGGGTACTAAAGCACACATGGAGTCCACAACAAACACAATGAGTAGGAGAAAAGAGTATAGCACAACAAATTCAAATTTAGAGGTTTTGATCAAAAGATGTGAATGAAGTGTGTGGACAACTAGTGTTGAAATGCACACTGTGTAATTAAGAAGATGCCAATTTTCACACAATTTAATGAAATACTGCCAAATTTTCAAATGATAACTAAATGAATGCTTTAATATGGATGGAATATCTGAAATGAAAGAGATTTAGGATGAATTTAATGAAACAACACCAATTTATGTTTGCTTATGTGCCTAAAAATGCTCAAATTTTCCACTTTTTTCAATTTTTCAATGCAAATGACTAAAAGATGAAGTGTTGTAATCAAATTGACGAGGGGAAAAAAATTATAACCTTAATATCAGTCTAATAATGCAGCAATATCTTTCACAACACACTTATCATGCAAATATAGATGAAAGATAAGTCAAAATCTAGTGAAAATGCAAGGATTTTAAACCCTAGTTGTGAAATTAAGGCATGAATATGTGCAAAATGATATGTAAATGAATTCTAATCAGATTTGTGATGAAAAATAATTCAGATCAGATCTGAAAATTCTTTTAAAGTCCTAGAATGCTTAATGCAAGTGCAATTGTTTTTAATGATAATGAATGAAAAATGCTAGTTTTTGTTGAAATTATCTATGTGAAAATGCAAATTTTTGAAATATGAATGCAAAAACACATGAAAATGTAACACTACATAAAAAAGAAGATTTGAATGAGTGCCTAAGATGAGTAGTAAAAGATAAAACAAGATTTTAGGTACAAACCCTATTTTTTGAAATCACTAGGTTATAAGAAAAATTCAAAATTCAAAGCAAACCCTAGCAATTTTAATATGAAAAATGAAATGCAAAGATTATAATATGATGAATTTCTATAATTTATATCAGATCTAATTTATAAATTAGGAATTAAATGAAATGCAATGAAAATTAATTCAAACTATGCCAAAATGCAAGCCTAAAATGCTAATTTTTTCAAAATTTTCAATTTTTTTGTAAATTTTCAAATGCAATAGGAAAATGATGAATGAAATGAATACAAATCTGAAGTACAACACTCAAAAAGGTGCAAAATTCAAATAAAACATGGGTTCACCAAAATATTTTGTGTAAAAAGAGGGGTTTTCAATTTCAATGAATATGTAGGTAAAATCCTCCTTTCACACCTTACATTCATGGACATAAATAAAGTCAAGCCACAATATTTTCAAGAGGGATCTACTACAGATTTAGTGTCACTTGGAAAGAAGAGGAAACTTGGAATTTTCTAATTAATTTATTAATTAAAGCTCGATTATGCTTAAAACCCTAATTTCATAAAATCGTAAATAAACAGACAAAACACGACAAATAATCATAGCTAGAGATATAATATTCAGAGTAAATACATACCAAAATTTGAGATTCTGGATGTAGGAAAGTCAGGGACTAATGAGCGGGTGCCCAAGTCCAAGATGCTATCTTCTGTCAGGATCTTTAAAAGTTGTCTGTAACATTTTTCTGTTGTTCCAAAGATTTCTGTGTTTTGGGATCTGGAGGACTTTAGTGCGGGTGCCCAAGTCTAGGTCCTACTTTTCTTCTTAGATCTATAATTCTGACACTCTATTATGCCTCCCTGCAACTCCACTTCTTTTTCTTCTGCACCTATAACCTGTAATCATAGAAAAGGGGGTTGGGGGTTGTGGTGTCTAGGAGCTTTCTTCAATCAAGCCCCAGAAAGACATTCAAGTCTTCCAAACACCGTTGTCAGATAGAGAGTGTGTATCCCTATGGGATAGAGGAAAAAACCAATTGATAAATGATTGAAAACACAAATAAATGTCACCTTGGAGGTGTAGCTCACATGTAGACAAAAATCCTTTAACACATGAGAAAATGAAGCCAAATTTGCATAACAAACACAATAACAAGACAAGTCTTCTATACAATAATGAATACTTTGAATGCTCTCAAATCATAAGTGCGCCAAAATCTCATAATCATCTTCTAGTTTACAAATGAATCCCTAAACATTCTTATATATGCAACTAAATAGATTCCCACTTTAATTTTGTAATTCAAACTTGAGATGTCAGCAATAGACACTTATAATGGTCACATAACCAACATTTAAAATTTGGTACCCCGCTAAATAGGTTAGGACTAGGGCACAGGTGCCCAAGTCCTAGGACCCATTTGTTGGAACACTCCTAACCACTGAGAGGGGGGGGGGTGAATCAGTGGTCTCTAAAACTCTACAAACAAATACCTTTCAAATCAATCATATGAACATCAATGCACTCAAGACCAATAACACATACACCATAACACAAAGGTATATGTGGAAAACCCTCAAGGGGAAAAACCAAGGGAGAAATGTTGCTTCGATCTACTGTCCAAATCCAACCTTCAATAAATCACAATTACATATAGATGGAACACCAATTTCCTACACATGAAGCACCAACTTCAAATCCATCAGGAGCACCAACCCCAACACCAATAGGAGCACCAACTCTACCAACTTTTGAGAGCACCAACTCCACAATCAACTCCAATACAAATAAGGATAAAATTATAGATTACTACTCTATTTACAATGATTACAAAGGTTGTAGATGAGTTCTATAACTCTTACAAAAACACCTTATCTCTCCAAGATTGGTATAAAATAATAACTCTTCAAAATTAGCATACAATCATAGTACAATACAAGATCTCTTGAAACTAGAAGTTACTTAACCCTAGATCAATAATCTCTTTTTACACACTACATCATCTTTCCTGTCATATTATCCCTCTAGCATACTTTTAGCCACTTTATTTACATACATACTTGTATCATCAAATCAATGCATTCAAGGACTATATAGTGCCAATATAAACCAAACATTAAGAAAGGAGTTTATGAGTTTTTTACCACATTCTGTAAAATACATACATTATACTCTGCCACCATATATCTCTGCCACTATCTGTCAGTACATTATGCAAAACATTCTTTGTTTTCTACCTTGACAAATTCATCTTTAATCTAAGGATGCATATCAACATTTCTGATTACACATCATTGCTCTTACACTCTGCAAGTTTAATCATCAGCAAAACTCATTAGCCCCTCTTTGTATCCAAATCTTCAAGATTACTCATCTCATTTCTCATCAAACAAACAACCTTCAAAAACCACTCACACTCATTAAAGGAGTACTTCACCCTTTATGAAATCTTACATATATCTGCCTCAATCAACTTGTGCTCTCAAGCCATAAAGAATCAAGGACACTTGTCTTCAAAAACTCTCTGTAACTCATAGAGTTAGCCTTCATGAATACAATGATATAATGGCTTCATATATAACTGTTATTCTATTCCCCTTCATTGTATATCATCAAAAATAAAAACTGTATACTATTAAATCCCCTCTTTCATATATATATAATCAAAAACTTTTCTATACATTTGCATCTACTCTACATCACCTTCTGTATAAGTGTAACATCACTATCCATAATGCTCAAGGTTCAACTTAAACAAGTATCTTAATCAAACCATTCATTAACAAATTGATTGAGATAATCAAATCTGAACCAAAAGAAACATGATCCTTTCATCAATTAAGCATGTCAATCTAATCATGATATAACAAATCTTACATTTTAGTAATCAATTACAAGTCTTTAGTGAGTAACCATCACTAATCAAATACAATATATGCCCAAGGTATCATAAATCAAATTATACATTACAATAGACCAACTGGTCATAAAATGCAAACACTGTATTTGGAACCAATGACATCCGTCTTCATAAGCCTTAGCTTGTCTCATGCTTGGGAAGGAGAGCATCATCCTAGTGCTTTTCCTCCAACCACGGACTTGTAGTCCCCCATTCATCTTCCTAACTGGAAATGGTTGTACCCTTCTCGGAAAGGTTAGACATTAGAAACCATTTGGATAGCCATCTGAGTATCTGTTGTTGTGTCCTTCCTAATGTCTCACGGTCACACACTATAGATCCACTCTAACTTGTATGACACTACTGGAGACACTAGGCCATCTAGAACACTATGTGCTGACAATGCATGCAGAGATGGATGCATTACCTTGGCCAAAGTTTTACATACATACACGTTGCACAATGAACATCGTCGTATGTCCACCGCCCTAACTCGACTTATAAGTTGTCATGTCCTACAATAATTCTTAACGACCAAATTCTTTAGGTCTAGTATGAGTGGGATGCATTTGATTCATTGTCTATACTTGGACATTCAACTCCCATCATAGGTTGGTTATGATTAAATAGGTTATCCTTGTAATGAGGAACTAGTGACTCCTCATCACTTTATTTTTTTTCATTCCATATCAAATTCGACCATTTTGACCACCTTGGTCTCCCATGGTTTAAAATTTTGATAGAAAGTCATCACATCTGATGAAGTCAATTACATGTACTCAAGGCATACCATGCCTTAGGGTCATCGCAAAATAATGGGTTACACTTTTTGGCCAAATTTGACATTGAAATCAACATTTTGAACTAAATCTTCACTTTATGACACCTATAGCCGCTAAACTGTTAGTAATTTGAAGATGATGTGAACTAGTGATTTGTGAGATTTTGTTTGTAGATTCTAAATATGTATTTTTAAAAAAATTTGGAGTTAAATTGTAAAACTTTTTACGTCTCCTTTGATAACTAGTTTTTAATAGTAAACAACATTTTTTTAAAGTGATGTGTATTCTGTAGCACATAACTTTTTTTCTACAGAGGATAAAATTCTGATTCTTTTGAATTTAGATTGGTAAAACTAATATATAGGGCATGCATTTGGTTTTATAATGTTTTGTTGAATATTTTTTATTAATTAAGTTTTGAAGTCAAACCAATTATAATTTAGACATAGGCATATTTTGTAAAACATAACTTTTTATGTATGTATCGAAATTCAAATTTTCTTTTTTTTGTTGAAACAAGGACTTCAATATCTAGGGCATATATATTTTTCAGAATTTTTTTTCACTAATTTACTAATTTTCCATGTGTGTAGAACAAAGAACTTGATGTTCCGTGAAAAACCTACATTAACAAGAAATAAAAAATAAATATAATAATCAAATTAAATATATTTAAAATTATACTTTTTGAGAAGCTTATAATAAGGACTACATACTTAAAAAACATAAATTTTAAATGAATTCATTTGATCCCCCAAAAGGTAAATCAAAAGTGGTTTTTTATCAGCATTTTGATAGGTGTAGAGGAGACTCCATTATAGGTATGGTTTAAAACTAGCGGGGTTCTATCCAAGGGGGTTTGATCAAACCCTCTTCAATTAATATCCTTTAAATGGAACCTTTCAAGGCTTAAATCATTATATTTTCTAAAAATATGTGATTTCAGCAAAAATTAGGATGTCCTAGAAAGTGTAACCCATTATTGTGGCAGCACCCCTTAATAGAGTAGATTAGTTTCATTAGGATTAATAACTCTTCATATCCTTATGAGCTTAGGTGTTAATCACCAATCCTATTAGATTAAACTTAAGTAAGTAAAGTAATTATAACTCAAAACATTTAACAATAAGTCTTAATTCAGACACATAAAGAACAAGTTTGTGTTCTTTTATTAGCACATTCTAACTGTTTCATGATGAGACCAAGTTTTTAAATGGTCTCACCACCTCCATAATCAAGGGTTTAAATATATAATCTTTGACAATTTAACTAACCCTATAAAATATTCATAGTCCGCTTTCCATACAAGCACAACTTGGTATTAGTTTAGGTGTTGTAAACACTCTGACATTTATTTGCCTTCCCGACTGTCACCACAATCAAATGACTGTGTTATGGGTATTATTGCTTTCTTGGCTGTTATCATAGTCAAGTGACTGCATTATTCATTTATAACTATCATCATTCTGGAGTTTATATTTACTCCATTCGAGAGCTATTAAGATCTAACTACATCATTATATGACGTGTGTTTATCATGCTTTGATAACAAGCTCAGTCATAATAGCTTCGAGCACTAATTTTTCATAAAGGATAAAATGTAGAATGTATGATGGCTGGGTCGTAAGACCTTTAGCATAGACATAGAAAAGAATTCATCTTTAAAAGGCTCGGCCTTGTGGCCTCAAGCAAGTGTCACAAATAAAACATGTTACAGTCGCTGCTTGGCTTCAAAGCCTCGAGCTTGGCCACCAGAAAGAGTATAACACTTCACCACCTCAGCCACATGGCCTGGAGCACAGTCTTAGAAAAGTTATCAATGTTTCAACATTTGGCCATACAACCTAAAGTGTAGTCTCAAAAAGATTATAGTAGGTCTCAAAACTCAGCTTTATAGCAGTGAGTTCATTCATATATAAGT
The DNA here is from genome assembly GCA_027924645.1 of Cunninghamia lanceolata. NCBI lineage: Eukaryota > Viridiplantae > Streptophyta > Pinopsida > Cupressales > Cupressaceae > Cunninghamia > Cunninghamia lanceolata. The sequence goes on from BSBN01000774.1 coordinate 3,554,294, forward strand.
TTACTTGTGTTGTTAGCTCAGCCATTAAGGCTTCGAGCCTATTCTCATCATAAAGATAACATGGTAAGCTCAGCCTTAAGGCCTTGAGCCACAATATAAAATAAAACTTTGAAACAATGATAGCTCGGCTGTAACAGTCTCAAGCCATGACTATGAAAGGATTTACATATGTCATGGCATGGCCTCACATGCCTCATGCCTTAGAATTAAATATATGATATGTCAAATAACATCACACGATCTCTAATAGAGATTAAACACAGTCTAGGTTCAATATATCAAAGGTAAATAGGATTTTGTCCATCGTATTACTTGGACAATGCTTTCTGTGGAAACGTCATTCTAGTCCTAGTCTCCTTTGATCCGCACATAGCTTCAAATCTACCAGTGCTAAATCTCTGTAGATTTCACCACCTTGGTCATAAAAACCCCAACACACACGAACTCCCCCACCCAAAAGTCTACTCCCCCAAAAAAATGAATAATCAAAGGTTGGTAATCCAGCCGACTCTTGGCATGCCATTTTGGAAGGTAACTACCTTTCCACACAATCTGCTCCACAAAAAGTGGGTTGATCTAGAGGCATCGTGTGAGAAAGGATGAGCTCAAATCTCTCCATCATTTCTCAAGGCCGACCAAAACAAAATAATAGCATTCGATAGTAATCGAATCCTACAATAAGTAAAATAATAATAATAATAATATTGCAATTCAACCTATAAAAAAGGTTTTCATCCTTACTTAAGGATTATCACTATAATGGAAACACAAATTGAGTCACAACAAGATCGTCGATTATTGGGGCCTAGTAATACTTCCCCAAAATCAATTATCCCCATTAGTCGAATGACTAGGGAAATAATAATCTCTGAGAATAAAAGTATAACAAGAGACCTCCTCATCTCTTAACACTATTGTCTCTCAACTAGGGATGATGTTCCAAGAAAATCATTTGGTCATCACAACTTGTCATGATAACTCCAAGGACATAACGAATTACAAAGAACATGGAAGCTAAAGAAAAGAGACAAGACACATGTCAACTTACGAAAGGATCAAGAAGGACATAGAAGTTGATACTTAGATGGCTAGTCAACCTTTTGCTTTCACAACATCTAACCCTTCCTCTAGGATGATACTCTCTTTCCTTCTTTGAAGGATGTTCATTTTCCTATTCCCATTCAGGACCACAAGATCATGATCAGTGTATCATTATCATGTCTCATAATATAAATCAATTAATTTACAAAACTAATTAACATCAGTAACTACTTCATAATCAAGAGTTAAATCTAATATTTCCACAATATCATATCACTTAACTATGACTAATCCTCCTGATTATCATGCCAAGTTAATGATTAAGTATAATTATAAGTTGGGGATGTAACATATCTCCCCCCATAAGAATCATCATCCCCAATGATTAATTGTCTTTAAGATAAACCAACATAATATAAAAATGTTTTCAAAAGCATAATATCAAATGTCTCAGAAAAGATGAGGAAATCTAGCATAGAAGTCATCATAATTTTTCCAGGTGGTGTTTTCCACCTAATATTGGTCCCACTAGACCTTGTACTGAGTTATTTTCTTGTTACGTAAGCGTAGGTTACGTGTTTAGAGCACCTTGATGGGCTCGATCACCACCACTCTTGGGTCTTTCACCTATAGAATATTCCAATCAAGCATAGGAATTTGATTATCAGCAGAATTGGACTTTTTCAAATATGAAACATGAAACACATTATGCATCATGGAAAGTGCTGGTGGTAGAGCAATTTTGTATGCCATTGGGTTGACTTCTTCTAGAACTTTAAATGGGCCCACATATTTTGGTGCTAGCTCAAGGACATTTTTCCAAATTTAATGGAGCTTTTCTGAGGTTTTACCCTTAGGAGAACTTTATCTCCCACAATGAAATGCCTTTCAATACGCTTTACATCTGCATAACTCTTTTTCCTATCATTGGCCTTCGCTAGCCTCTTTTTAATTAGATAGACTTGTTCTTCCATCTCAGATAGCATTTCTGGAACAAGGCTAACCCTATCTTCTAGCTTATCTGAGTTTATAGAGGTTCGGAACTTCCATCCATATAATGCCTCAAATGGTTCCATCTTAATAGCTGAGTGATAAAAGTTATTGTAGGCAAATTCCACTAGAGGAAGATAATCCTCCCATTTGTATTGATGATTCATGCAATACATCCTTAATAAGTCCTCTAACACTTGGTTCACCCTTTTAGTTTGTCCATCCATTTTAGGATGATAAGCAGAGCTTATGTTCAACTGTGTACCAAGTGAAGAAAAAAAGGTTTGCCAAAACCTTGATGTCATCCATGCATCCCTATCTAAGATAATCTTCTCAGGAATGACATGCAGTCTAAAAATCTCTTGAACAAATTTTTGAGCAATGACGAGTGCCCCATCCATCAAGTTTCTAGGTATAAAATGGGCTGCTTTAGTGAGTCTGTCCACCACAACCAAGATAGCATTATCCCTGTTCCTTGACATAGGAAGCCCTTGTACAAAGTTCATGCTTATAATCTGTCATTTCCACTCAAGAATTTCATGAGGGTATAATAATCCTACTGGGTGTTGGTGTTCCACCTTCACCCTTTGGCATTCAATAAAAGTAGCTACAAAATTTACAGCATCCCTCTTCATTCCTTTCCAAAAATATAAAGGTTTCACATTAGCGAGTAACTTGGTTACTCCAGGATACCCAGAATATGGTGTAGGATAAACCTCTTTCCAAACAATATTCCTTAACTTTACTGAGTTAGGTACATACATCCTTCCTTTAAACCTTAATAACCCATCTGGTTCAAGGTTGAACCCTTAATATTTCATATTTTATGGATCTTTCTCAAGGGCATGTTTTACCTACTCGTAAAACTCATCTCCCTTAGATTTTTGTAACACCTAATTTCTAAAATTAGAATGTATAGAGATCATAGAGGAGACATGCTTTCTCCTACTTAAAGCATCTGCCACTCGATTTTCTTTTCCCTGAATACACTTAATCTTGAAGTCATAATCTGAGATAAATTCTAACCATCTTCTTTGACGAACAGTAAGATGGGGTTGAGTGAAAAAATATTTAAGTCCCTGGTGATCTATTTTCAACTCAAATGGTTTTCCAAGCAGGTAGTGTCTCCACATTTAGAGTGCATGAATGACTGCTTCCAGTTTTAAATCATGTGGGGCATAGTTTTGTTCATAGTTTTTTAGTTTGCGCGATTCATACGCAATGACATGTCCATCCTGGACTAGTACATAACCTAAGCCTTCCCCTGAGGCATCGGTAATGACTACAAATTGACCTTCTAGGTCAGGTAATTTCAATATCGAGGTTGAAGTCAATTTTTCCTTTAGTAGGTCAAAGGCCTCCTAGCATTTTTCTGACCATTCAAACTTCTTGCCCTTTCTTTGCAAGGAAGTTATAGGATGTGCAATTTTTGAGAAGTTTTTCACAAACTTCCTATAATAACTAGAAAGGCCCATGAAACTTCAGACCTCATGAACATTTCTTGGTTTTGGCCATTTGGAAATAGCCTTAATCTTAGCTAGGTGCATAACTATTCCCTTAGCCAAAATTATATGACATAAATACTGTACTTCTTTATGAAAGAAAGTACACTTAGAGAGCTTGCCATATAACTTATGCTCTCTTAATCTTTGAAGGACAATTTTCAAATTCCCCATATGTTCTTCTTCATTCTTAGAATAGATCAAAATGTCATCTAGAAATACCAAGATAAACTTGTCTAGACAATCTCTGAACACACTGTTCATAAGATTCATAAATGTTGTTTCAACCCAAATGGTAGGATTGTGAATTCATAATGTCCATATCTAGTTCTAAAGGCTGTCTTATGGATGTCTTCATCCTTTAGCCTTAATTGGTGATATCTAGATTGAAGATCAATCTTGGAAAATACTGTTGCACCCCTCATCTAGTCAAAAAGATCATCAATGTGAGGTAGAGGATATTTGTTCTTAATGGTTGCTTTGTTTAACATGCGGTAATCTATGCACAACCGCAAAGTGCCATCGTTCTTTTTCACAAAAATGATAGGTGCTCCCCATGGCGACACACTGGGTCTAATCAACCCTTTATCTAGTAGCTCTTGCAGTTGAGCCTTTAACTCCATTAGTTCTGTTGTGGTCATCCTGTAGGGGCCTTTAGAAATGGGTTCTAACCTAGGAATAATATCGATGGCAAAATCAAAGGTTGTCTTAGGGGGTAACCCCGGTAGTTCATCTGGAAATACATCCTCAAAATCTTTGAGGAAGGGATACTGGTCCATATCTGATCTTTCCTGACCTATGGACTCCTTTATCCCTACTTCCTTAAGTATTTGGGATTCATAAAACATCAAGTCATCTTGGAAGTAGGTTTCCTTTGTTTCATCTATCTTCTCCATCTTGACAACAAAAAGTTGGCATCCTTTTCTTTGTGCCCTTTTCATTTGTAAGGTAGAAATTTGCCTTAGTTTGACTTCTCTAGGTTTCCCTTGGAGAAAGACTTGGTTTCCTAAATCATCCAAACATTCTACTATCTTGGCATAAAAATCAACTTTGGCTCAATATCTCCATAGCCAATTTATCCCTAGGATAACATCATACAAGCCAACTGGGGCTACATATAGATTTACTTCTGTGGAAAAGTTTGGAAGTTCAACCTGAGCCTCAAACAAGCATTGCTCTACCTGAGCCTTGGTGTGATTTGCATATTCTATAGACCAAGTGTTTTCCATGAATCCTACTTTTCTAGGTATCTTATTTACAATTTTAGGAGAAATAAAACATTATGTGGGGCCTATATCAATTAAAACTGAAATTAGAACTCCAAATAAAATACATGTTGTCTCTACTAGAGTTATTTGGTACTCAGCTTGTCAGTTGTCCAAGGCCGCATGGATATGTTGCTTGAACACCACTTGTTGGGAGGGTAGAGAATTCCCTCTAGGTTGCACTCCCTATGATTTGTTGGGAGAATGATTGGCATAGTGATCTTTTCCACAAGTGTAGCATCCACCAACTGGTCCTCGCCTCTCTTGAGGTTTGCCAGAATTGTTCCCATTCTTCCTAGAGTGGTTGTTCCCCCTTTTCTCTCCCCTAGACTCAGTTTGTTTATTTTTGGCCCCTTTATCATTCTTTTCAATATATTCCTATTTCTTCCCCTTTTTCCTTGAGGGTTGAGAAGATTGAGACCAGTTATATCTCTTTCTATTTCTTTCCCTATAGGCTTACATAGCCTTCAGGTTCTATTCTTGTCTGATAGCCTTCTCATAGACTTGTTCCATAGTAGTAGGACCATGAACATTAACCTCACCTCCAATTTGGGCATTCAACCCCATTATAAACTTTTGGACATGAAATTTCTCATCTTGTTGATATTGTGGCACATACTTCAATAGTCGGGTGAATTTTTCCCAATACTCATTTACAGTCATATTAGCCTATTTTAGGTTTTGAAAGTCTATAAGTTTTTTATCATAAAATAGTTGAGGCAACCATCTTTGCCTAAATAGTTCTATGAACCTGTCCCAAGTAAGGCTTATGGACCTCAAGCCTAATTCCATCTTTTTATTCATTCACCACGTGGATGCTTCACCCGCTAGCTGAAATGCTCCCCAAATAGCTTTGGTAACCTTATTATAATTTCTAATTTCAAAATACTTCTTCATCTCCATAATCCATGCCTCTGCGGCATCTCCACTTACGGATCCATCGAATTTAGGTGGCATGACCTTTTTTCATGTCATGAGACAATTTCATAGCCATAAGGATCCTCTTATCCCCTTCCTATCTAGCTGCAGAGTTATTTTCTCCATGCTGGCTTTGGATGGTGTCATTATGGCATTCTTTACCATCACCCCCATCATAATCATCTCGCCTGTCTTTTGACTAGCCTCCTACTTTGTGTTCAAGAGTTTCTACCCTCGCTCTTGTTTCTTTCAACAAAGTAAAGATTTGGTCTAATTTAGACTCGAATTTCCCTGAAGGTGCTCCTTCATCTCGGCTACCTCCATTTTGGTTCTAACTTGAACCTTTACTGCAATCTACTTCTTCCTACAGTTTACAGATTAATCACGGATTAGTTTTCCATGCTATGCAATTCATTAATTTTACAAATCTATTCACATTCATGTAATCTTTAACAAGAAAGGAAAGATTGTCAAAATTTGCTATTGCATTACAGTTTCCATTGGATTACATATAATCCACAAACTACAAAATTGTGTTTACACCTTGCTTCTGCAAGTCATTTACAATTTGGGATAACTTCCCATATTCAAGTTTTCTTTTCAGCCTTAGGAGGTGAGGATACACACTGGTATTCCTTCACACCCTCCTTAGGTATATTACCATCCTTAGGGTTATTTCCCTCAGCTGGTGCTTTAGGGGCGGAGGATGTCTCTGATGCATTAGTAGAGTTAGGGACAACCATCTTTTCAACTTTCCTTAACTCCTGCTTGATGTGTTTCATTGCATCAATGAAAGTTTCCTCATCAGATAACCATGCTCCTACCAAGCATCCAATCTGTTCAAGTTTCTCTTTCATGGAGGCTCATGCCTTCAAGATCTTTTGTTGCCATAGGTAACATCCATGTTTTGTTACCTTCTTTTGAGGTGTAGTTCTAATTGTTACCATTCTGGCATAGAATATCCAATCATTAGCATACTTAATGTTGGATACAATAATCATCAAGTAGTGAGCTCATTAGGTCCATGTATTAAACCTGACTCTGATACCATATGTAACATCACTATCCATAATGCTCAAGATTTATCTTAAACAAGTATCTTAATCAAGCCATTCATTAAAAAATTGATTGAGATAATCAAATTTGAACCAAAACAAACATGATCCTTTCATCAATTAAGCATGTCAATCTAATCATGATATAACAAAGCTTACATTTTAGTAATCAATTACAAGTCTTTAGTGAGGAACCATCACTAATCAAATACAATATATGCCCAAGGCATCATAAATCAAATTATACATTACAATAGACCAACTTGTCATAAAATGTAAACACTATATCTAGAACCAAGGACATTTGTCTTCATAAGCCTTAGCTTGTCTCATGCTTGGGAAGGAGAGCATCATACTAGTGCTTTTCCTCCAACCACAGACCTATGGTCTCCTGCTCATCTTCCTAACTAGAAGTGGCCCTACCCTTCTCATAAAGGTTAGACATTAGAAACCATTTGGATATCCATCTAATTATCTAGTGTTCTGTCCTTCCTAATGTCTCATGGTCACACACTATAGATCCAATCTAACTTGTATGCCACTACTAGAGACACTAGGCCATCTAAAACACTATGGATCGACAATGCATGCAGAGATGGATGCATTACTTTGGCCAAAGTTTTACATACATACACGTTGCACAATGAACATCATCATATGTCCACCACCTTAACTTGACTTATAAGTTGTCATGTCCTACAGTAATTCTTAACAACCAAATTATTTAGGTCTAGTATGAGTGGGATCCATTTGATTCATTGTGTCCATACTTGGACATTCGACTCCCATCATAGGTTGGCTATGATTAAATATGTTATCCTCGTAACAAGGAACTAGTGACTCCTCGTCACTTTATTCGTTTTCATTCCATATCAAATTCAACCATTTTGACCACCTTGGTCTCCCATGGTTTACAATTTCTATAGCAACTCATCACATATGATGAAGTCAATTACATGTATTCAAGGCATACCGTTCCTTAGTAGAGTAGATTAGTTTCATTAGGATTACTAGCTCTTCATATCTTTATGAGCTTAGGTGTTATTCACCAATCCTATTAGATTACACTTAAGTAAGTAAAGTAATTATAACTCAAAACATTTAACGATAAGTCTTAATTTAGACACATAAAGAACAAGTCTATGTTCTTTTATTAGCACATTCTAACTGTTTTGTGATGAGACCAAGTTTTTAAATGGTCTCACCACCTCCATAATCGAGGGTTTAAATATATAATCTTTGACAATTTAAGTAACCCTATAAAAGATTCATAGTCAGCTTTCCATACAAGCCTGACTTAGTATTAGTTTAGGTGTTGTAAACACTTTGACATTTATTTTCCTTCCTAGCTGTCACCACAGTTGAATGACTATGTTATGGGTATTATTGCCTTCTCAACTGTTATCATAGTCAAGTGACTGCATTATTCATTTATAACTATCATCATTCTGGAGTTTCTCTTTACTCCATTTGAGAACTATTAAGCTCTAACTACATCATTATATGATGTGTGTTTATCATGCTTTGATAACAAGCTTAGCCATAATGGCTTCAAGCACTGGTTTTTTGTAAAGTATAAAATGTAGAATGTATGATGGCTGGGTCATAAGACCTTTAGCACAGACATAGAAAAGAATTCATCTTTAAAAGGTTCGGCCTTGTGGCCTCGAGCAATTGTCACAAATAAAACATGTTATAGTCGTTTCTTGGCCTCAAAGCCTCGAGCTTGGCCACCAAAAAGAGTATAATGCTTCACTGATTCAGCCACACGGCCTGGAGCGCAGTCTTAGAAAAGTTATCAATGTTTCAACATTCAGCCATAGGGCCTAAAGTGTAGTCTCAAAAAGATTACAGTGGGTTTCAAAACTTGGCTTTATAGCCATGAGTTTATTCATATGGAAGTTTACTTTTGTTATTAGCTTAGCCATTAAGGCTTCAAGCCTATTCTCATCATAAAGATAACATGGTAAGCTCGGCCTTAAGGCCTTGAGCCACAACATGAAATAAAACTTTGAAACAATGATAGCTCGGCTGTAATAGTCTCAAGCCATGACTATGAAAGGATTTACATATACCATGGCACAGCCTCACATGCCTCATGCCTCAGAATTAAATATAAGATATGTCAAATAACATCACACTATCTCTAATAGAGATTAAACATAGTCTAGGTTCAATATATCAAAGGTAAATAGGATTTTGTCCACCGTATTACTTGGACAATGCTTTCTGTGGGAATGTCATTCCAGTCCTAGTCTCCTTCGATCCGCACATAGCTTCAAATCTGCCAGTGCTAAATCTCTGTAGATTTCACCACCTTGCTCATAAAAACCCCAACACACATGAACTCCCCCACCCAAAAGTCTACTCCCCAAAAAAATGAATAATCAAATCTTGGTAATCTGACTAACTCTTGGCATGCCATTTTGGAAGGTAACTACCTTTCCACTTGATCTATTCCACAAAATGTGGCTCAATCCAAGCATCGTGTGAGAAAAGATGAGCTCAAAGCTCTCCATCATTTCTCAAGGCTGACCAAAACAAAATAATAACATTCGATAGTAATCGAATCCTATGATAAGTAAAATAATAATAATAATATTGCAATTCAACCTATAAAATAGGTTTTCATCCTTACTTAGGGATTATCACTATAATGGAAAACACAAATTGAGTCAAAACAAGATCGTCGATTATCAGGGTCGAGTAATACTTCCCTGAAATCGACTATCCCCATTAGTCGAATGACTAGGGAAACAATAATCCTTGAGAACAAAAGGATAACGAGAGACCTCATCTCTCAACACTATTGTCTCTCGACTAGGGATGATGTTCTAAGAACATCGTTTGGTCATCACAACTTTTTGTGATAACTCCAAGGACATAATGACTTACAAAGAACATGGAAGCTAAAGAAAAGAGACAAGACATGTGTCAACTTATGAAAGGATCGAGAAGGACATAGAAGTTGATACATAGATGGCTAGTCAATCTTTTGCTTTGACAACATCTAACCCTTCCTCTAGGATGATACTCTCCTTTGTTCTTCGAAGGACATTCATTTTCCTATTCACACTCAGGACCACAAGATCATGATCGGTGTATCATTATCATGTCTCATAATATAAATCAATTAATTTACAAAACTAATTAACATCTATAACTACTTCATAATCAAGAGTTAAATCAGATATTCCCACAATATCATATTAATTAACTATGAGTAATCCTCTTGATTATCATGTCAAGTTAATGATTAAGTCTAATTGTAAGTTGGGGATGTAACAATAAGCCATTACATAGAAAAAAACTCAATAATCACAACACTTCATCTGTTAACCAAAACCCTAGTGCAAAACATTGAAGAAATAGTTGAAAAACTGTTCAACAACTGATTGACGTTCATAAGCCTATCAAATTCATGTTGCTTGGAATAGTCATTAGGGTTTAAAAACAAATAAACTTGGACCTTCAATCTTTACCTTCGCACCCTTGACATATTGAATACAAACCATTGATTCTATTTTCCCACTTTGAAGCCTTTGAGTGACTCGGGAGTGCCAGTTGCCTTAGGAAGGGGGTCAGTTACATAATAAATTTTGAACCCTCAAGTTGCAACTTAAGTGTCTGTCAATCGACCTTCAATCACAAGTCACCTTAAGAATATAACAAAAAGAAAACTTTTATAAGATGGACTTCATTAGTTCAAAAATTCTTTGCTTAGGGTTTAAACAATTAGAACTTAGGATTATAGTAAACCCTAAATTGATCACCACTACACCTAATCATTCAACAATAGCAAAGCACATCCTGTGATAGAGGGTTCAAGATCATAAAGCATGAAAAACACCCCTAGAATATACATCAATTCATGAAGAAGAAATCCTTATCATGAAGAATATCATGAAGATCATGAAGTATAGACTTATACTCCAACTCTTAACCTCTCTCAACCTCCAACTTAGGATCAACACCATTACCTTAATATATATCAATGAAGATCCTGACATGAAGACATCTTGAAACATGTGAAACATGAATCAACATCAACTCATGAACATCATATCATGAAGCAACCAAAGCAACTCCTGATGACACCTCACTTTTGACATCACTAGATCAAGTCTTGAATATATGAAGATGATATTCCATAACTCTGACATCTTTAAAAGTCCTAGGGTCTTGTGCTATAAAGCATGACCACCATGATATGGAACATCCTAATCCTTAAGCATTGAAGCATGGCATGAACTTATGAAGCACAACATCATGAACCTTATCAGTCTAAGAGCATGAATCATGAACTTAGAATCTATCATAACATCATGAATCTTATCAATCCAAGACATGCCAAAACCTTTCCTTCTTAAGACAACTTCCAACTTTTGATGAAGGCAACTCTTAGATGAGGATCAACATTGAAACAAGATCCTGTCAACACTCTTTCTTTCTGTTGTGTGGTTACACAACACGCCCCATTTTGACTTGACAAAATAGGGACCCAACTTTTTGTTTGGATTTGGTTGTGTTTTCTGCTTGTTGGTGATCTGGTAAAATAAAGTAATGCAGATGATCCTGCATAAAGGGGACCGGGTAGGTCATCATGATGAGGTCAAGTTTTTTCAAAATTAATATTTCATGACAATAACCTCATGGTTGGATAAAGCACAGAAATTCATGCAGGTTTGCCTTTTGGATCACCCTAATATTCCTTAGGGAACAAAAGTTATGATGATTCAAAGATCTGGTCAAACTTGATATTCCGAGGGGAGGATCATATTTCTTAATATCAATCATCTTATAAAAGATCACCCCGATCTAATATTATCACCCGATAAAATCATTCGCTCCAAACATCCGGACGCCAACTTTATGTGATAGCGATATCTACCTGACAAACAATATCATGTATTTTGCGACGATCATATTCCTGAATATCACCCCAATAACTGAATATCACCCTGATATTTGAATATCGGCCTGTCGCAAAATATCACCCCAAACCAATATCCCAACGATGTCATCCAAACCCGGTAAACGAAGAAATAAACATGATGATGATGTCACCATCCTTTTTACCTCACGGAGGTATATTTCCAAACATGACCCTTCATACATAACATGACGATGACGTCATAGGGCCACAACGCTAAACCAAGTCATTATCCTGATGACGTCATCCTGATATTTCGATGAGAGGTCATTTTAGTTCAGGAGATCATATTTGAACATCACCCGATATCCAAATATCACCCAATATTTGAATATCATCCTATCTTGCAAGGATCACTCTGCACCTTGCTGCCATAACATTAAATGCATGTAGATGTGGTAGGTGGTTCTCATCGATTACGAACCCGATACAAACACCTGGCAAGATCCAGAAGTTTCGTACAAGAAGATCAGTTGTTTCAATTAAATTGCCCTAATTTGCCTTAAAGAAGAGGTTAAAAAGTGAATTTAACGAATCATTTTACACTTACCTTGCGATAAAACAAGTTTTTACAGATCTTTGTGTTTTCAAACCCTCATAAGACTACCTGCAGACGCATATAGCTTACACAAAAATGGGATACGTGAGCATTGCGGGTGTTTGAATTCCTTCCACATAGTTATCAGCATAATTAAGAGGATAAGCAGATCAGGTACGTAATTAAAAACCTCTTGTTGTCGTGCTCTGCATATCCAGGTATCATGGTTTTCTGGTTTAAAGTTCTAGATTATGCATATCAGAATAAATGAAATATGGAAAGAGTATAATATGCATGATGAATAATGAAGATATGACGTATATGCATGCTTGTAAGATATCAATTGTAAGACTAGTTTTGTTCATTGCAGGCATCCATGACGGATAAACGGTTGGCTAAGTCAGAAGTAGAATTTCTAAAGCCCATGTTTTCTCAACCTGAGGGTGTCTGGTTTAGATATGGTACCATCACAGATACACACCAAGGAAATATAGATCTGGCTACATGGTCGGCTAAACTGAGCGATGAAAAGAATAACAACACCTTGCTGGATGTAGTCTTTGTATCTGGAATGTGGAATGCAGTTGGTTTCCCTTATTCCATGGAAACTCCTGAGCTGGTTATTGAATGTGCAAGAAACTATAACCCACAGACAAGGAAGGTAGAGAAGCATGGCAAAGTATATGCTGATCTGTCTATCAAAGGCCTTGCTACTACATTCAGTTTACCATTAGGCAAGAAGGTTGCCAATATAGATTTGAAGAAGTCGGAGGCAGAATATGAGAATAACAAGAAGTCTGCTAGGAAGAAAATGTACCAATGGAGGGTGAAGAATAGTCCTTATCCTACAACAGCTAAGCTTCCAGTGCACTTATATAAATTTGACTTTGATGATGAATACCAATACATGATAGCACTACTCAGCAGAGTGACAGGCCAGCCTGATGCTGGAAGTTTTAAGGAATAGATGTATGTAGTCATCCTAATGTGCCTTTACACAGATAGTAAGCCAATGTGGGCTAAGATGATAAGTGATGCTCTAGATGAGCAACTAAAGAACCTAGGAGGTCCAGATTGTTCCTTCTACATGCCCTCATACATAGTTTATTCATGTGCCTACAAGGGTACATTTGATGCATTGACTACAGTTGGTAGCATTGGTGGCACAATAAATGATGCACATATATGGGATCATAATCCCCAACTACAGAGAGCAAATTACCTCCAAGATTACAAACTAGTGAATGATGCATTCTCTATGCATCTGGTAAGAACAATGGAGGAGGACCGAACTAAAAGAATAAGCATGGAGGATCAGGAAGTCATATACAGGCATGGAGCCTGGTTTATTCAATTTCCAACTTTCTCTTACATCAGAGTTGAAGGTTTTGAGGAGGAGCCTCTCATGCTCCCAAGATACCCTACAAATGTAGTTGTCTTAATGGAATTTTTAAGACAAATCTCCACAATACTGAATGCTTACAAAGCTAACAACAAGCTTCCACCAATATTGTTTCCAGTCACAATGGACTAGTATATGTGCCCAGATTCTGAGAATATTAAAAAGGCCATAACTAGTCTAACTATGATGAATTTCCAGCCATTTCCATTAAAAACATCATATGATCCATATGGGAGGATGCAGAAGATCATGGGGAAGTGCATCCATCGAAGACATCTTGAAGACTTCTGGGCAGATTGTGAAAATGAAGTTGAAGCTCGAAGAAGAAGATATCAAAGGCTTACACTCAACCAGATCAAGACCTTTGATTGCATCTGCATCCCGACACAATTGAAGAAAGATGTTGGAGCGGTAATGGCTGATGAATCTAAGGAGAAAAAGGTATACAATGATACCATCTCAGCACTGGATCTCACCATACAGGAGGACATCTCCTTAGACCCATTTACAAGCAGGACATTGCAACTGACCCAAGCATGGGTCGATGACCAGATAAATATACTAAAGAAAAGAGGTGTTGCCATCATGGTGGACAATAAGAAGAAAAGACAAGAGGTTTCTAAAGATGAATATGATGATTTCTGCAATGGGAAGAGGAAGTCTAAAGGAGAAAGAGTACCACCTCCTGAGAAAAGAAAGAGGCCCCCAAGAGGTAAGAAAATTGATGATGAACCAAAAGGGGTCATAATTGAGAGAATAGATGAGCCAGCTAAAGATGCATCAGTGTCAGGACATGCATTAGCATCATCAACACCACCTCCTAACGATAAGCAAAAGGCTAAGAGGATTCAGAGGCCCGCTGTTGAAATTGTGGAAACATATGAGGAAGGTCAGGCATCACAAGCACAAATTGAAGAGGATGTTCCTTTTGATGAAGAGCCTGCAGAAGAAGATCTGCTGCCCCTCATCAGAAAAAGAAAAGCACCTCAGGTGATGGCTTCCACACCTAAGAAACCGAGAACATCCATGAGAGGTGAGATAAGACATGACCCTATAATGTTGAGGGGAGCAGGTAGTGGAATGTTTAGAAAGGAATTACAGCATGATGTATCACTCCCTACCATTGTTTAGTTTAAGACTAAACAAAGTGAAGAACAAATTAAAGAAACCACTCGCACAAGTCAGGGAGGTCATTTCTCATTAGATGAGACTGTCGACCTATCAAATGATGAAGTGGTGGATAATGTTGCTTCGCAATGAATGGAGACTCTTGTTCCTAACACTCGCATAACACCACAAGGTACACCATTAGTCTAGGCAGTAGTGTTAGAAGAACTGAAGAGAGTAGAGCAGGAAAAAGAGAAGAGCCCAAAAAATGTAGCCCAAGAGATGGGGCTTGATACATTGATTGATCAGGTAACCAGTCCTGTAGTGGTTGATCTTACATATAGACATGATGCAAGTCCTAAAAATCAAGCAGATGTTCCTGATAAAGAAGAAATGTTGAGGAAGTGAAGATGGCAGAAATAGAAAGCCACACTTTAGATATGGGTGAGCAACAACAAAAAGAAGTACCTGTTGAACCCAAGATAGTTGAAGTCTAAAACAAGGGAGGGGAAGAAAAGGATACATCAATTGATCCTACCTTAAAAGTACAGAAGGTAATTACTATAGCTGCGGAATAGATTACAGCTTCAGATCAAGTTAGTATACCAAAGGTAGACACAATGACATCTATAGAAGCTAATATGCCTCATGATGAGGAAATCACCAAAGTGGATGAGATACCCATGGAGGAAGTAAAAGATCAGGATCATGATAAACATGCAGATGATCAGCAGGATCACCCTCCAGAAAAGGAAATTCCTCAACAAGAGGATATACCCAAAGATCACCTTCATGAGGAGCATCATGAGGAAGAGATAAGAAGATCACCCTCCCCATCGAACATGATGGTGGATACCGAAGATCAGGGTGATCCTGATGATGATGATGGAGATCAACAGTCAAAGGATCAAATTCCTAGGTGGCTCGAGAAAGAAATTGGCACAGAATCAGGTATAGAGGCACAAGAATTTGATATATCTACATTGTTTTCAGAAACTTTAATAAAGCCTAAGAGGAAGGCTAGAATAACTTCTGCAATAAGAAGATATCTTATTACGGGCAAGAGGACTGCACAGGTAGCTGGTCCTACAACTGATAGATAAAAAGGCAAGATCAGTCTGGATGAATTCCAGATTAGTATAGTGGATTTGGGATTTGCCAATGAAGATCAAGAAGGCCAAGAAGGTAAAGATATAATTGATTCATTAACCTAGAGGGTAAAAAGAGAAAAGGAGAAAAATAAACAGCACAAGGAGCACATTGCTCAGTTACACACTTACATAAAAGGGTTAATTAACCCTGAGGATACATCAAGTGATCATGCAGTCCCATTGACTGCTATTTCTCAAGATGAGTTGAATAAATTGGATCTCATGAAACATGAGTCATTCATAATGAGAAAGTGGATGTTATCCACATTTGATGAAGCAAAAGAAGTGGTAAAGGCCTCTTTGAAAAGGTGGAATTCTTTAGGCACCTCCAGGAAAAAGGTAGATAAATTGCAGATGGAGATCGAGAAGAGGTAATTTCAATTGGAGAAAGTCCTGAGCACTTTGGGTGAAATAAAGAGGATTGATCCTCTGATTTTAATAAAGAATTAGGTACTGAATAATAATACAACCCTATTGATTGATATATGGTATAAAGACATCAGGTTTGAGTGTGATGTGATTAAAAGATGCAATAGTAAACTAAGAGATATCAACATGAAGCTACATGATATGATGTCGTTTGAGGCTGAAATTTTGGAAGCATTAGAAGGAAAGGCATAAGGCAAGATAGAAAATCAAGATGAGGAGTTTGCCATTAAAGCTCTACATAGCAATTTCCAGCAGGTAGCTGATGATCCTCTAAACCACCTGACAGAAGAAACCATGGATAAGATCATGAGGATCAGGGTTAGGATGGAGAATTATAATGAGACATCTAGCAGTAGGAGAAGTAAGTTAGAGAATCTTTGAGGCAAGTATCAAATGCACAGGCATGCCATCATCAAAGCAAGAACTCAAGATGGCGGGGAGATAGAGAAGATAGTACAATCATATGAAAATATCCGGACATCCATGTAGGTCCATGTACAAGGAGAAGCTCATCAGGATGATGAAGATTTTGAAAGCGATGATCCTGATGCTCCTGATGACGGAGATGAAGAACTTGAAGGATAAAGAGTAGATGAAGAAGCATTACCAAGAAAAGATGTAAGCTTCTGATACTTAAGTAAATAAGTTGTCTAGATGGTTGCTAGCTGACAACCTGTGCCACATGTAAAGGGTTGACTTGGTCAATGAAATGTGAACCATAGATCTTAATAGATAAATCTAGATCGTAGATCAATTGTAACCGCTCCCTCACTTTGTTCTATAAAAGGTGCAAGGATGCCTCATTTTAAAACATTCAAAACTTAATTGAAATCTGTTTGCTAAAATATTCAGGGCTCATTTCAAAGTTGTTGTATACATATATGTTCTTGCATACTTAATGAATGAGAAGACTGTTTTTGATTACAACCTATAATAAATCTTGAGTAATCAATGTATGAATTCTTGATACATACTGTGATTTGCTGCGTCCCTTGGAGTGCATATCTACTTACATGTGTTGTTTTCATACTTTTCCTTTGAAGTTAGCATCGACTGTATCTAGCTGTGGAATGTCCTGGTGAACATATGGTTGGATTTCTTCTCTTCATGACTGTATCTGATGTATATGTGGCTCAATAGCTGAAGGTTCAACATTGATTTGAAGTATTCTTTTCAATTTCTTTCAATTTCAGAGCATTTCATCATCATAATTGCAAATAATTGATAATCTTAAGCAAATAATACAAATATGCAAACATCCTATAAATAACTGAACATATTCAGCATATTTGAAGTTAAAGCATGTAAAAATGACAAATATCATGCAAGGATTTAAAGATAGACACAATATTTGAAGCATATCTTGTGTAGAATAACTTTCTGTGCAGCATCATTATAGGAAACATTATCTTACTGATGAGATCTACGTAAGGCCCCAAAATGGAAACAGTAACACACATCAACCTCTGAGTAACGTCAGAAGATTAAGACCTAATCACCAGAGACTTGAGATCATGAATTCTCTGAATTCATCGTATCTTTCAAGATGAATAAAGGTTAATGTGTACTTTTATTCTATGTTTGTTTATGACTAACATCATGATCAACATAAATTGGCACTAGAAGGAGGGCCATAGGATGAGGATCATCATCAGTAGTTCAGGTGATGATAAAGATCATAAGGTAATGCTCAGACACCGCTGAATTTCAAATTAGACATAAATATCTGTTGTTCCAAGCTTGCACATGCTAATCCTTTGCAAAGTTTTCATAATTGATCAAAAATATTTCAATCTTTACATTAGATCATCATGTATTTGCAAAGATCAGTCTTATTTCAGGTGAATTTGTCCAAACTTTGAGGTATCTTGCTTTAGAAACCCGATATCAACCTGCAAGTGTTACCAAACCTAAAGATCACCTCATATTTGTAGTATAGCTACAAATATTTTGGAAATACTTGGTCCATTTCCAATCCTGACCTTAAATATAGTCATTGCTGGTGAATTCCAACCGATCTTTACAATCATCCTACCAATTTTCTTCAAAATCAAGAAATCCTGTCTCACAGGATAAATACCAGGTCTAGATCCAGTGGAATCTTTGAAGAATTACCTATTAGAGGACTTAGACCTAGAACTGTAGACATTCATCACACTCCAGGGTCTAGTGCATCAGGAGCTTCACCCGAGCCTCCTCTAGTAACTCCTATTGGTTTACAAGTACCTTCAGGGTTATCTGTGACACCTCTTGTCCAGCCTCAACCCCAGGTCCAACCTCAACCTTTCATACCTCAGGGTCAACCTCCTCCAGTTGCAATGTCTTTCTTTGCAGCAGAGTCACCTTTAACCTTTACCGCATATCATGCTTTGCCAAAGAATCCTGACAAACTCTGTCCAAAATATCATCCTTATCAGGATGCTGATGATCATATTAGAACTTTCAAAGAAGCTTGCTGTAGAGCCAGAATAGAGCATCAGGACATTGTATGTAGATTATTTCCTTTTTCTTTAGGGGAAGAGGCTTATAATTGGTATATTAGTCTCAGTCGGAGCTCTATTGGATCATGGGGCATTCTTGAAAAGGCTTTCACTGATAGGTTCAAAGTACCTATCGATCCTTCAATGAACTATCACCTATTTCCTACAATCAAAAGATTTGAAGGTGAACCTATTGCCAACTTCAATGCTAGGTTCCAAAAAATGCTATCCAAGTTAGTTACCCCATATACTGTAGCAGATGCTGCTACCAATAGTATCTATTATTCAGCTCTGGATCCTTTGACTTATATGTTCATCAGGAGAGCACATTCTAAAATCACAACTTTGACAGGAGCTTTTCAATAAGCTATTAAAGTTAATCAGCAGCTGGTACCTACTCCAACACCAAACATAGCTTTTCCTACACCACCTGGATATCCTGCATATCCTTCACAATATCCTAATGGAGCTATGGTGCCTCTAGCAGTCATGCCAACACCATTACAGATATCTCCACTAAGTATCATGCCACCTCCTAATGGGAATGGCCAGATGCCATAGTATCCTGCACAAGAACCAACACCTCAGTGTGTGGATCAGAACAATAACACTGGATCCTCTTTCTTCAAGCCTCAAACTAAAAATGTAGTGGCTAAAGCTCAGGAGGAGAAAGAAGAAATCAAAGAAATCTCTGCTCAGCTAAGAAAACTAACTACAGAGGTCACTCATCTAAGAAATCAAAATTTCTATTCTCAATCTAATCAAAATAGAGGTTACACCAATGACAGACTTAGTTATCTTGATAGGGGGTATAACAACAATAATTTCAACAATAATGGTAGAAATAATAATAACCCTCAAAGACAGCCCAAAGTATGGAACTGTAGACCAAATAATGGCTCATTACCATCACCTTTAGATAATCAGCCACCTACTGAAGCCAAACAGACTACTAGAGTCAATCTTGCTGAGGTAACCCTCACTAATTGGTGTAGAATACACAATACAAATGCTCATGTAGAATTAGATTGTCCACAATTTAGAATTGCTGCTAGCATTTTCTAGATAGAAGTGTCAAATACTTCTGGAAATCCACCTCAGGTGGAGGGAAATAAAATTGTCCCTTGTGGATATGACTTTGCATTTGTATTGGAAAGCTATACTGATCAGCATCATCAGCAGACTGTGTCATCCCACCAGAATTACAACTTGGCATGTGAAGAATCTGCCATGGCTTTTGAGTCAAATTATGTTTTCCCCTTTGAAGATGAGAATGAGCCATCCAATGAGCCTGAAGAAGTGCATGCTTACCAGCAACAATATCAGGGTAAGCACAATTATAATCTGAGAAGTAACTCTAACAGACCTATTGGTCCATTAACTAGTTCCTTGCCCCCAAATAATTTTAACACACCTCCTGATCCCAAGGCAAGTAACAATTCAGAATTCCCAAAGGTAAATGCACAGTATCTATCACCACAAAACACAGTATCAAAAGCTGTTGGCCTACCTCATGAATCTGACAAACTAGTCACATATCTGGCAGATGAGATGAAGAAGGTAAAGATCAGCTTGTCTCTATCAGAGTTGTTGAAAACTCCTACAATTAAGAAGGTGTTTATGAAATCACTAGATGATCCTGCTCCTAGAGAGGATAGTCATTCCCCAAGTCAGCCTAGTAATAGAGATCATGCTGCTAAAGATAACACTGTCAAACATAAAGTGCCAGCTATAGTCCAAGCTGTAGAAACCTCCCACATGACCTTGTATAGGGACAAAAGTGAGTCACCACCTTTCCTCCTTACCATAAGGATGTTTAGTAAGAATTTACACAACTATTTGGTAGGTTCAGGTGCATCTACAAATGTCATGCCCCTGTCTAGATGCAATGCTTTAGGACTGCATCTTGCTAAATCCCTAAAGAAGGTGACACAACTAGATAAAATAGAAGTAAGTGTGGTAGGAGAGTTAACTCATATTCACATGCAACTAGCATCTAATCCCATGATCCAATATTACATCAATATCCAGGTAGTAGATATACCTGATACATATGGGATGTTGCTCAGCAGCGACTGGTCTAAAACTCTCAATGGATATATGTCTACTAACTTCAGTCACATGTGGTTACCTTGGAAAGGGATACCTAACTAGGTAAGAATAGATGTTGAGCCTAGAATGAAGCACATGATCACCGAGTACAACAAAACAAACGAGATCATGTACGTGAATGTTGAACCTGAAGTTTATGCCATTAGACCACAGACTATCAGGATAGAAGAGATCTTGATGCTTGACTTTCATCATCATGATGATGATCATCAGGAAGACATACTGACTATAGAACCTGATAGTAATTTTGAGAATGAGAATGAAATAGATCACTTCAGAAACTTTGAGATGCATCTGTCCAAGCAGGTAAAATGTTGTCAATTGTTAAATATACCTGTTCATGACATTTTGATTGATGGTTGGTGCAGATTACATGATGAGGCACATTCAGAGAAAACTTGTGAAACATGCTTAGATATGATGAAGCTGGAGCAGACATGCAGTGAGGCATCATCATCATCTGAGGTAAGTTTTGCATCTAGTGATGATGATGATACTGATTTTTGTTTGTCTTCTGCAGGAAACACAAGTGAGGTAATAAATCATGATCAGGATCATATTCTGAGAATAGAAGAAATTCTAGTATATGACCAGATAAATGTTAAGAAGAAAGAGAAAATCACCCCAAGGAGTGATTTTCTAATGGAGTCAGATTATGAACTGTCTGATGAAGATGGAGGTAGTAACCTGACCAGATTTGAGGTGTTTTTATTAGGAGAAATTAAAAAATGATAGAACAAGGGAAACTTCCATGAGATGCACTGACTGAGGGATGGTGCAGATTGCGTGAGGCATCTCATTTAGAAACTGCCTACTCACTATGTTTACATATTGTAAAGAGACATATTGCATCCAATCCAGAAGATCATCCTCCTGATGTTGATAGGAAGGAAGAAGAATCAGCTTCCTAGAAGAAGGGAAAGATGAGGTCTAAGAATGCTGAAGTACATAAATTAAAATAGATATCAGGTGGAGCAGCTGCCAGAGCTGCAAAGAGGAAGGAGAGTTCAGCTAAGCCTCCTGCTAAAGATAAAGCCTGGATCCTTAGATTCGATGGATCCAAGTCCAAACAAGGAGCTGGAGTAGGGATTGATCTCATTGATCCATCAGGAAAGTCCTACTTAGCTGCTTACAGATTATAGTTCCCTTGCACTAACAATGTGACAGAGTATGAAGCTCTGATTCATGGGATACCGTTTGCTCTCAAGAAGGTAAAAATTCTACATGTCTTTGGAGACTTAGAATTAGTTGTTAGACAGGTAAGAGGAATTTACTCTTGCAACTATAAGAAATTGTCAAATTATAGACACAGTGTGGGATTTGACTGAAGACTTTGATGCATTTAATATTACCCACATACCTAGAGAATAGAACCATAGGGCAGATGCCTTAGCATAGGCTACCAGTACATTAGAGCCCTTGTCCATTTCAAGCCTAAAGAGCTTTTTAGTAGAGCTGGTATCAGTGCCATTAGTACCTGATAATGTTACTAATCTCCAGGTTTTTGATGATGATCAGCATATCCTAGATTTCATCTCTAACAGAGATATATTTGGTGCTCAAATTATAGATGAAAACAATATGGAAGAGCATGTCTGGGAAGATGAAGAAATATTAGAGTTGCCTAGCAACAAGATTCCCAAAGGGATGATAGAGCTAGAGAGAGCATTTGACCTGGATAACATGTTAAAATAGAAAGATCTTCCAAAAGCTGATGGAGGACAGTATTCACAAGTGAATATTGGACAAAAGGATGACAAGAGAAATGTCTTGATTGGTAAGGTTTGCACACCAGAAGAGTTAGAAGGAATAACTTAGGCCCTCAAAGATTACATACATGTTATTGCATGGACTTATGATGAGTTGAAGACATATGACACATCAGTCATAACTCACACTATACCCCTTAAGCCAGATGCTAAACCTTTCAGATAGAAGCAAAGGCCAGTCAATGCTTTGCTTGAACCAATAATTTTTTAAGAAGTGAAGAAACTGCTAAATGCCAGGATCATATTTCCTGTGAGGCACTCCACCTGGGTGGCTAATCTAGTGCAAGTAAGAAAAAAGAATGGAGACATCAGGCTATGTGTGGATTTCAGGAACCTAAATAGAGCATCGGAGAAGGAAAATTATCCTTTACCCTCATTAGATGAAGTTCTGCAGATTGTCAATGGAGCCAAAATGATGTCCTTTCTGGATGGATTCTCAGGCTACAACCAGGTCATGGTTGATAAGATTGACAGGCTAAAAACTGGCTTCACCACCAAGTGGGGGATTTTTGCTTATAGACGTATGCCATTTGGGCTGATAAATGCTGGAGCAACATTCCAACGAGCAATGGACATAGCCTTCAGAGGATTAATAGGAAAATGCATAGTCATATACATGGATGACTTAACAATATTCTCTAAAGATATAGGAAACCATGTAACAGATCTCAGAAATATACTGAAAAAATGTGAAGAATATGGAATATCTTTGAACCCCAAGAAATGTATATTTGGGGTAACAACAGGAAAGTTGCTAGGCCACCTGATAACAGAAAATGGGATTATCATAGATCCTAACATGGTGGAGTCCATTATGAAATTGCAGCTTCCAGGAAGTAGGAAAGAACTCAAATCTTACTTTGGTAAGATAAATTTTGTCAGGAAATTCATCACTGGCTTTGCTGAAATAGTTAGACCTTTAAATGCTATGCTGAAGAAGGATGCCAAGATTGAGTGGACATCAGAAGCAAAAGTAGCTTTTGAAGACATAAAGAAAGCTATTTCTGATGCTCCTGTCCTCATCAATCCAGACTACACCAGAGACTTCTATATTTATTCATTTGCTTTAGAACATACCTCTGCAACAGTGCTAACTCAAAGAAATGAAGAAAAAGAAGAGAAACCAATTGCCTTCATGAGCTACCCTTTCAAAGATGCTGAATTGAAATATGTAGATGTTGAAAGGCAAGCACTTGCTTTGGTCAGAGCAGTAAAGAAATTCAGGCATTATATCTTGAGAAGCAAAGTGATTGCTATGGTACCTGATGCAACAGTGAAGATGTTGTTAATGCAGAGTGAGCCCAGTGAGAAAAGCACTAAGTGGATCATAGTCTTACAAGAATATGACATGGAAATTACACCCATGAAATTGGTAAAAGGACAGGCTTTAAGCCAAATGATATCAGAAATTGATTCAAATATCACAAGTCAGCAGTATGTTATTAATGAAAAGGATAGTGGAGAGTGGTACTTAGATATCAGGCACATCTTGATCACTGGAAGATGTCCTCCAAGACTGCAGGCTTCACAGAGAAGAGCCTTGAAGATAAAATCCCAAAAGTATATGATGAAAGGGGGAGTTCTCTTCAAGAGAAATTATGAAGGAATATACTTGAGATGCTTAGAAAAGCCAGAAGCAAACAAAGTTTTATCAGAGCTACATGACAAGTTTGGAACAACACATGGCTCATCCTTGGCTACAACACATGCTATCCTCAGAGCAAGATATTATTGGCCTACAATTTTCAAGGATACTGTTGAGCACATTAAATGCTGTCATGTATGTCAGGTTGCTGCTAACAGAGAGAGATATGCTGCACAACCTTTGCAACCAGTGATGGAGGCGCGCCCATTTGCATAATGGGGCATGGATTTTATAGGACCTATTAATCCTCCATCATCTTCAGGCCACGGGTATGTTTTAACAATTACTGATTATTGTACTAGGTGGACTGAAGCTACTAGTAGCAAGACTTGCAATGTAGAAGATGTCATCAGATTTCTGGAAAGTAACATAATCACTAGGTATGGGGTTCCCTATGCTCTGGTAAGTGATAACGGCTCTACTTTTACTTCAACCAAGTTGTCAAGTTGGGCCTTTGATTATGGGATCATACTAAAGTTCTCATCTAATTATTATCCCCAAGGGAATGGATTGGCAGAATCCACTAACAAAAATTTACTGAATATCATAAAAAAGTTAGTAGACAAGAACCCTAGGGAATGGAATACACTTTTAAAATATGCCTTATGGGTGGACAGAACCAGAAACAAGGCTGCATTAGGAAACTTACCTTATCATTTAGTCTATGTGGTGGATCCCATCCTCCCTGTTAACCTGAAGATTCCTACCTTGCAGTTTGCCCAAGAGTACCAGGCATAGACAATAACCAAGAAGTCAGGTTGCTTCAGGTGATGCACCTGGAAGAGAAAAAAAGTCAGGCAATTGATCAATTTGCCAAACATCAGGCTATTGTCAAATGCTGGTTTGACAAGAGAGCTAAAGTTAAAGCCTTTAGGATATCTGATTTAGTCTTGATGTGGGATAAAGCCCATGAGAGGAAAGGAGACCATGGTAAGTTTGATAAATTATGGATAGGTCCCTTCCAAATTTCTGAGATAGTAGGAGACAGCATCTTCAGGCTTAAGAACTTGATAGGTGAGGATGTTCCATTGCCAGTTAATGGACAGTTCCTCAAACATTATTTTCAAGCCTGAGTCAGCTTCATGACAGTCATGTGTATCATAGTGTACAATTGTATAGTTGTTTGTATAGTGTTGCTTTGTTTTGTTTTTGTTTTGGTTTGCCAGTTAAGTGTTTGTTTTGGTTAGTCAAGATGATGCAGTTTATCACCCCAAAAAATAACAAAATTGTTAAGATTCAAGTGATGAGTACACATTTATATATAGGTTATGACTCATTTTGAGAAGGTCATCATGGTCAGGTTTGTGATATCCTGTCATCAGGGTGCCTTTTTTAACTAAAGTGATTTCTTCACAATGACTCACCTAATAGCCTTGGGTTTGTTGAAAATACAAGTATAGGTGTTAAGTGAAAAATCTAAAGGGACTCCCTTGCTACCAATGCAATCTCCAACCTAAAACAGCAAGTGACCATACCTTGCACACTGAGCTTACATGATGA
Source organism: Cunninghamia lanceolata (assembly GCA_027924645.1). NCBI lineage: Eukaryota > Viridiplantae > Streptophyta > Pinopsida > Cupressales > Cupressaceae > Cunninghamia > Cunninghamia lanceolata. The sequence continues at coordinate 3,580,131 of BSBN01000774.1, forward strand.
TATCAGATATATGAAGTATAAATGTTAAAAAATCCAAAAAATATAATAAAATTAGGCCATCTAAGTAACTCTACCGGAGCTATAGACGCCTGCTGGCAGTGGGGCTCTACTTAGGGGGATTGTATAGATAACCTTGTCGGGACTATGGATGCCTGTTGGCAGCAAGGCTCTATCCAGGTTGGCTATGAGGGATGATCTCCAACTATGTAGCTTAACATCAGTTACTCATGTTTTCAACTTGCTTTCAAGATAAGGATAATTAATCATTTGCACACTACTGATCTTTTGTTAGCATTGTTACCATGAGGACATTTTATCATTCAGAAAGATTATGATGCTTATGCTTAGAAAGAGTTAGAATGCTATATAGGAATGTGATCACATCACTTGAATCATTGGAATTTTGGTGTCTTCTTTGGTGGCAAGTTGTTGTGTGGTTACACAACACGCCCCATTTTGACTTGACAAAACAGGGACCCACCTTTTTGTTTGGCTTTGCTTGTGTTTTCTGCTTGCTAACGATCTAGTAAAAGAAAGTAATGTAGATGATCCTGCATAAAGGGGATTGGGTAGGTCATCATGATGAGGTCAAGTTTTTTCAAAATTAATATTTCATGACAATAACCTCATGGTTGGATAAAGCACAGAATTTCATGCAGGTTTGCCTTTTGGATCACCCTAATATTCCTTAGGGAATAAAAGTTATGATAAGTCAAAGATCTGGTCAAACTTGATATTCCAAGGGGAGGATCATATTTCTTAATATCAGTCATCTTATAAAAGATCGCCATGATCTAATATTATCACTCGATAAAATCATTCACTCTGAACATCCAGACGTCAACTTTATGTGATAGCGATATCTACCCGATAAACAACATCATGTATTTTGCGACGATCATATTCCTGAATATCACCCTGATATCTGAATATCACCCTGATATTTGAATATCGGCCTGTTGCAAAATATCACCTGAACCAATATCCTGACGACACCATCTAAACCTGGTAAACGAAGAAATAAACATGACGATGACATCACCATCCTTTTTACGTCGCGGAGGTATATTTCCAAACATGCCCCTTCATACATAACATGACGATGACCTCATAAGGCCACAATGCTAAACTAAGTCATTATCCTGATGATGTCATCCTGATATTTTGATGAGAGTTCATTTTAGTTTAGGAGATCATATTTGAACATCACCCGATATCCAAATATCACCCGATATTTGAATATCACCCTATCTTGCAAAGATCACTCCGTGCCTTGCTACCATAACATTAAATGCACACAAATGTGGTAGGTGGTTCCCACTGATTACGAACTCGATACATACACCTGGCAAGATCCGAAAGTTTCGTACAAGAAGATCAGCTGTTTCAATTAATTTGCCTTAAAGAAGAGGTTAAAAAGTGAACTTACAGAATCATTTTACACTTACCTTGCAATAAAACAAGTTTTTACAGAGCTCCGTGTTTTCAAACCCTCATAAGACTACCTGCAGATGCATATAGCTTGCACAAAAATGGGATACGTGAGCATTGCAGGTGTTTGAATTCCTTCCACATAGTTATCAGCATAATTAAAAGGATAAGCAAATCAGGTAAGTAATTCAAACCCTCTTGTTGTCGTGTTCTACATATCCAAGTATCATGGTTTTCTGGTTTAAAGTTCTAGATTATGCATATTAGGATAAATGAAATATGGAAAGAGTATAATATGAATGATGAATAATGAAGATATGACGTATATGCATGCTTGTAAGATATCAATTGTAAGACCAATTTTGTTAATTGCAGGCATCCATGGTGGATAAATGGTTGGCAAAGTTAGAAGTAGAATTTCTAAAGCCCATGTTTTCTCAACCCGAGGGCGTCCGGTTTAGATAATGCACCAAGGAAGTACAGATCTGGCTGCATGGTCAACTAAAATGAGCGATGAAAAGAATAACAACACCTTGCTGGATGCAGTCTTTGTATTTGGAATGTGGAATGCAGTTGGTTTCCCTTATTCCATGGAAACTCCTGAGCTAGTTATTGAATGTGCAAGAAACTATAACCCACAGACAAGGAAGGTAGAGAAGCATGGCAGAGTACATGCTGATTTGTCTATCAAAGGTCTTGCTACTACATTCAGTTTACCATTAGGCAAGAAGGTTGCCAATATAGATTTGAAGAAGTCAGAAGTAGAATATGAGAATAACAAGAAGTTTGCTAGGAAGAAAATGTACCAATGGAGGGCGAAGAATAGTCCTTATCCTATAGCAGCTAAGCTTCCAGTGCACTTATATAAATTTGACTTTGATGATGAATACCAATACATGATAGCACTACTCAGCAGAGTGACAGGCCAGCCTGATGCTGGAAGTTTTAAGGAATAGATGTATGTAGTCATCCTGATGTGCCTTTATACAGATAGTAAGCCAATGTGGGCTAAGATGATAAGTGATGCTCTAGATGAGCAGCTGATGAATCTAGGAGGTCGAGATTGTTCCTTCTACATGACCTCATACATAGTTATTCATGTGCCTACAAGGGTACATTTGATGCATTGACTACAGTTGGGAGAATTGGCAGCACAACAAATGATGCACATATATGGGATCATAATCCCTAGCTACAGAGAGCAAATTACCTCCAAGATTACAAACTAGTGAATGATGCATTCTCTATGCATCTGGTAAGAACAATGGAGGAGGACCGAACTAAAAGACTGAGCATGGAGGCTCAGGAAGTCATATATAGGCATGGAGCCTAGTTTATTCAATTTGCAACTTTCTCTTACATCAGAGTTGAAGGTTTTGAGGAGGAGCCTCTCATGCTCCCAAGATACCCTACAAATGCAGCTGTCTTAATGGAATTTTTAAGACAAATCTCCACAATACTAAATGCTTACAAAGCTAACAACAAGCTTCCACCAATATTGTTTCCAGTCACAATGGACTGGTATATGTGCCCAGATTCTGAGAATATTAAAAAGGCCATAACTGGTCTAACTATGATGAATTTCTAGCCATTTCCATTAAAAAGATCATATGATCCATATGGGAGGATGCAGAAGATCATGGGGAAGCCCATCCATCGAAGACATCTTGAAGACTTCTGGGCAGATTGTGAAGATGAAACTGAAGGCAGAAGAAGAAGATATCAAAGGCTTACACTCAACCAGATCAAGACCTTTGATTGTATTTCCATCCCAGCACAATTGAAGAAAGATGATGGAGAGGTAATGGCTGATGAATATGAGGAGAAAAAGGTATACAATGATACCATCTCAGCACCGGATCTCACCATATAGGAGGACATCTCCTTAGACCCATTTACAAGCAGGACATTGCAACTGATCCAAGCATGGGTCGATGACCAGATAAATATACTGAAGAAAAGAAGTGTTACCATCACGGTGGACAATAAGAAGAAAAGACAAGAGGTTTCTGAAGATGAATATGATGATTTCTGCAATGAGAAGAGGAAGTCTAAAGGAGAAAGAGTACCACCTCCTGAGAAAAGCAAGAGGCCCACAAGAGGTAAGAAAATTGATGCTGAACCAAAAGGGGTCATAATTGAGAGAATAGATGTGCCAGCTAAAGATGCATCAGTGTCAGGACATGCATTAGCATCATCAACACCACCTCCTAAGGATAAGAAAAAGGCTAAGAGGATTCAGAGGCCAGCTGTTGAAACTGTGGAAACATATGAGGAAGGTCAGGCATCACAAGCACAAATTGAAGAGGATGTTCCTTTTGATGAAGAGCCTACAGAAGAAGACCTATTGCCCCTCATCAGAAAAAGAAAAGCACCTCAGGTGATGGCTTCCACACCTAAGAAACTGAGAACATCCATGAGAGGTGAGATAAGACATGACCCTATAATGTTGAGGGGAGCAGGTAGTGGAATGTTTAGAAAGGAATTACAACATGATGTATCACTCCCTACCATTGTTTAGTTTAAGACTGAACAAACTGAAGAACAAATGAAAGAAACCACTTGCACAAGTCAAGGAGGTCATTTTCCATTAGATGAGACTGTCGACCTATCAGATGATAAAGTGGTGGATAATGTTGCTTCGCAACGAATGGAGACTCTTGTTGCTAACATTCGCATAACACCACAAGGTACACCATCAGTCTAGGTAGTAGTGTTAGAAGAACTGAAAAGAGTAGAGCATGAAAAAGAGAAGAGCCCAAAAAATGTAGCCCAAGAGATGGGGCTTGATACATTGATTCATCAGGTAACCAATCCTGCAGTGGTTGATCTTACATATAGACATGATGCAAGTCCTAAAAATCAAGCAGGTGTTCCTGATAAAGAAGAAATGTTGAGGAAGTGAAGTTGGCAGAAATAGAAAGCCACACTTTAGATATGGGTGAGCAACAACAAAAAGAAGTACCTGTTGAACCCAAGATAGTTGAAGTCCAAGACAAGGGAGGGGAAGAAAAGGATACATCAGTTGATCCTTCCTTAAAAGTACAGAAGGTAATTACTACAGTTGCAGAATAGATTGCAGCTTCAAATCAAGTTAGTATACCAAAGGTAGACACAATGACATCTATAGAAGCTAATATGCCTCATGGTGAGGAAATCACTAAAGTGGATGAGATACCCATGGAGGAAGTAAAAGATCAGGATCATGATAAACATGCAGATGATCAACAGGATCACCCTCCAGAAAAGGAAATTCCGCAACAAGAGGATATACCCAAAGATCACCTTCATGAGGAGCATCATGAGGAAGAGATAAGAAGATCACCCTCCCCATCGAACATGATGGTGGATACCGAAGATCAGGGTGATCATGATGATGATGATGATGGAGATCAACAGTCAAAGGATCAAATTCCTAGGTGGCTCGAGAAAGAAATTGGCGCAGAATCAGGTATAGAGGCACAAGAATTTGATATATCTACATTGTTTTTAGAAACTTTAATAAAGCCTAAGAGGAAGGCTAGAATAACTTCTGCAATAAGAAGAGATCTTGTTACGGGCAGGAGGACTGAACAGGTAGCCGTTCCTACAGCTGATAGAGAAAAAGGCAAGATCACTTTGGATGAATTCCAAATTAGTACAGTAGATTTGGGATTTGCCAATGAAGATCAAGAAGGCCAAGAAGGTAAAGATATAATTGATTTATTAACCCAGAGGGTAAAAAGAGAAAAGGAGAAAAATAAACAGCACAAGGAGCACATTGCTCAGTTACACACTTACATAAAATGGTTAATTAACCTTGAGGATACATGCAGTCCCATTGACTGCTATTTCTCAAGATGAGGTGAATAAATTGGATCTCATGAAACATGAGTCATTCATAATGAGAAAGTGGATGTTATCCACATTTGATGAAGCAAAGGAAGTGGTAAAGGCCTCTTTGAAAAGGTGGAATTCTTTAGGCACCTCCAGGAAAAAGGTAGATAAATTGCAGATGGAGATTAGGAAGAGGTAATTTCAATTGGAGAAAGTCCTGAGCACTTTGGGTGAAATAAAGAGGATTGATCCTCTGATTTTAATAAAGAATCAGGTACTAAATAATAATACAACCCTATTGATTGATATATGGTATAAAGACATCAGGTTTGAGTGTGATGCGCTTAAAAGATGCAACAGTAAACTAAGAGATATCAGCATGAAGCTGCATGATATGATGTCATTTGAGGCTGAAATTTTGGAAGCATTAGAAGGAAAGGAAGAAGGCAAGATAGAAAATCAAGATGAGGAGTTTGCCATTAAAGCTCTACATAGCAATTTCCATCAGGTAGCTGATTATCCTCTAAACCACCTGATAGAAGAAACCATGGATAAGATCATGAGGATCAGGGTCAGGATGGAGAATTATAATGAGACATCTAGTAGTAGGAGAAGTAAGTTAGAGAATCTTCAAGGCAAGTATCAAATGCATAGGCACGCCATTATCAAAGCAAGAACTCAAGATGGCGGGGAGATAGAGAAGATAATATAGTCATATGAAAATATCCAGACATCCATGCAGGTCTATGTACAAGGAGAAGCTCATCAGGATGATGAAGATTTTGAAAGCGATGATCCTGATGCTCCTGATGATGGAGATGAAGAACTTGAAGGATAAAGAGTAGATGAAGAAGCATTACCAAGATAAGATATAAGCTTCTGATACTTAAGAAAATAAGTTGTCTAGATGGTTGCCAGCTGGCAACCTGTGCCACATGGAAAGGGTTGACTTGGTCAATGAAATGTGAACCGTAGATCAATTATAACCACTCCCTCACTTTGTTCTATAAAAGGTGCAGGGATGCCTCATTTTAAAACATTCGAAACTTAATTGAAATCTGTTTGCTGAAATATTCAGGGCTCATTTCAAAGTTGTTGTATACATATATGTTTTCACATACTTAATGAATGAGAAGACTTTTTTTTATTACAACCCATAATAAATCTTGAGTAATTAGTGTAGGGATTCTTGATACATACTGTGATTTGCTGCGTCCCTTGGAGTGCATATCTACTTACATGTGTTGTTTTCATACTTTTCCTTTGAAGTTAGCATCGACTGTATCTAGCTGTGGAATGTCCTGGTGAGCATATGGTTTGATTTCTTCTCTTCATGACTGTATCTGATGTATATGTGGCTCAATAGCTAAAGGTTCAACATTAATTTGAAGTATTCTTTTCAATTTCTTTCAATTTCAGAGCATTTCATCATCATAATTGCAAATAATTGACAATCTTAAGCAAATAATACAAATATGCAGACATCCCGTAAATAACTGAACATATTCAGCATATTTGAAGTTAAAGCATGTCAAAATGACAAATATCATGCAAGGATTTAAAGATAGACACAATATTTGAAGCATATCTTGTGTAGAATAACTTTCTGTGTAGCATCATTACATGAAACATTATCTTATTGATGAGATCTATGTAAGGCCCTAAAATGGAAACAGCCACACACATCAACCTCTGAGTAACGTTAGAAGATTAAAACCTAATCACCAGAGACTTGAGATCATGAATTCTCTGAATTCATCATATCTTTCAAGATGAATAAAGGTTAATGTGTACTTTTATTTTATGTTTGTTTATGACTAACATCATGATCAACACTTTCTCATGATCCTAATCAAAGTGCAGATTTCAATCAACAAACACCATCTACAAACAAAGGCCATTAAGTCACTAATCAACATCAACACTTCTCCTGAAGCATGATGATCAACTCCTCAACTCCTGAAGCACGAACTTGATCAACTCGTCAACTCCTGAAGCACAAACTTTTGACATCAATGACAAACACATCAACAAACTCCCCCTTTGTCTTTGATGGTAAAATCATCATCACTCTCTCTCTCCCCCTTTGACATCAAATGACAAAGGACAACTTACTCCCCCAAATCTAACACTAAAGCAAGGAATCTATATCACTCCAAACCAATAAGAGCATGAATAAAGTTGCAAAATCTACAAAGTTTTGTCCATAGGAATGCAATGAAGAACAAGAAAGATTATAAAGAGCCATAAAAAATTCTAGATGTACTCCCCTATTTATTATAATCACTGCACATTCACTTCACAAAATCACAATGGTGCTACCTTACCCTACTGATTCTACACACCATATGATAGTATCTCTGTTAATTTGAAATTTTTTATGGTGTCGTTCTGACCATATACTATCCTTGTTCTAACTGATCTAAACAGTTCTACACTACTCAACAACATTGTTTTGCATTCTCATCAAACAGACCGTTACAAGTACACACAACATCAGTTCCTTGGACACTTTGTCCATTATGTTTTGATAATTGTTTACATCAATTTGAGAAGGTTCAACTTAAATAAAGAAACAAAGATATGTTGGAAAGAGTAAACATGCCATCCCAGTGGACCACATTTCTTTTGAAGTATTTTTCCATAGAATTCATGTGTCTTGTCCAATCTACTACGTTTGCATATATGTCTATCAAGACACTTGCAACCACAACATTTGATAGCAATCCTGATACAAGCTTCACTAAAACTTAGAAAGTTTCTGCCTTTACTATGACACTTACCACTGACTACATTAACAAACACTATCTTGATTTTCCTTTCCTGCCCACTAAAACCACTCCAAATATTGTCACTCATAGATAATGTGCATACAATTCACTGTTACACATTCTATTTGATACAGTAAATCATCAACATTACAAAACCTGATTACACCCACAAAACTATCCTAATCTTATATCAATGCATCTAACTATCATATTGACTGTCAAAACATCATCAAACTCTCTATTATCATCATCTTATCACCAAAGCAAAGTACCTATACCACATCTCTTTGACACACTTTGTCAAGGGGTTCATGTGCCCTGTGTATCTACATACAAGTCTGTTAGAGTACTTTGCAAATATAACATTGGACAACGATATGCTTTGATGAATATTGTACCTTGTTTCAAAATTGCCAAGCTCTACATAAATGCTAGCAAACTGTTGTCAATTGTTCATATTCCTTCCATAAATCTCTAATACTATCCTACTATCTTGTATGGAAATAATGAACTTTATCTGATGCAAGAGCATCCTAGGTTCAAGAGCAATCTTGCATCAACCAAAAAAAATAATATTTGCATTTCAATTTGTTTGCATTTTAGTTTGTTTCTTTTCATTTTCTAGTTCAGTACAGGTAGTTTAGTTAGTAGAAGTTTCTATATTTTGGTCCTCATTCTATCACAGTTATTTTTTAGACCTTGTGGAGATGGACTTAGCATCTAGACACTTTCATGTATGTCATATCCAAAATTTGGAGTATTTGGATCAGGTACAAGTGAGATATCGCTATCAGAAGAATGACTATTTTTTCATAACAGAGCATCTTGACAATCTCAGATAATCAGCTAAAGGAGAAGGCCTGCAAAGCATTTCATAACTTACAGAGCTAAATTACACATCATTCAATGTGGTTTAGGTTTGTGGCCAACCTTCCCTGAGATCTGCACACAATTCTATTCATTTGTGAAGGAGTTCTATTCAATTAGGTCTGACCTATCCATGTACACACGTTATAGCTCTTCATTGGAGTATGTGACCTTCATTGGCTGATGCAAAGGAATCATATGTTCTGGAGATGATATAAATTGATGTAATAGATGCCTAGGAAATAAGTGAATCAAATAGAGATAGTTGATAGTTTGGATTCTTTACGAAGGAGCTTCAAAGCCATATCTTATGCATATTCTGTAATTCTATAATTAGGCATGTGAGCCCTAATTATAAGCCCGCGTGTTGCCAGCCCATTTGTATTTGAGTTCTATGATATACTTAATGAATGAATCTACATTTGTTTTGTATCTTTGAGTTGTTTTTGTTGTGTTTACTCTAGTTGCACAACCTGGATAGTTCACTTTGTGTACCCTCCTAACCATGACTGCACCAAGTAGTATCAAAGAGAAAGTTTGAATCTTTGGGAGTGATTTGAGCAAAGTTGGCGAAGGAATTCCATAAGATCTTGTTGTGAACAGATTGTTAAATCATAGGTAGGTTACTTGTGTTTCAACTGATCACCAATTATGAGGTAGTTGTCACCTTGTAGCTCGATCACCGAATTTGAGGCAGTTACACTTGATCCTAGAAAGATGCTGCTAAGGAGAATCCCTGTTGTTTGAACAATGGCTAGTAGAATGGATGAGATGATGGAGATGATGAAAAACATGCGAGTTTGCTTGGATGCTATTGAAGAAGATCGGAGAAGAGGACTTACACCTAGACCTAATGTTGAAAGTGATGATGATGAGGAATTTCAATCCGCTGATCAAAATGGTGAAACCCTAGGAGGTGAAGAAGAAGAAGAATTAGATCAAGTTAAGATGTTACGAGCTATTTCAAAGATTGGAAAAAGACCTAGAGTTGATATACCAAACTACATTGGCAATTTGAACCCTGAAGAGTTGATTGATTGGATAAATGATATGGAAGAATATTTTCAATATGAAGAAGTTAAAGATCTAGAGAAGGTGAAATTTGCAAAAACAAAGTTGAAAGGACATGCTGCTATATGGTGGAAAAAAGTTTAGTTTGATAGAAATAGAAGAGGAAAAGAAAAGATTACAAAGCGGAATATGATGGTGACAAAATTAAAGAATCAGTTTATACCTACTGACAATGAGTTGGAACTGTTGAAGAGATTGCAAAACTTGAGACAAAAGGAGAAATCTGTGAAGGAGTATACTGAAGAATTTCATAAGATGATCATTAGGATAGGACATAGTGAAGAAAGCAAAGAGAAAGTGGCTAGATACATCAATGGACTGAGATTGAACATCCAAGAAGAGTTGAGTTTGGTAAGGATGACAACATTGGAAGAAGCATATCAATTTACCCTGAAGGTTGAATAGAGTTTGAATAAGAGGCATGATCAGAAACAGAGAGACAAAGGAGGTAAATTTAAGAGAGGTAGAGTATTTTCTAGACGAGAGAGATCATATGTGGAGCAGAACAGACAAGAGAACACATTAAAGAAGGAGGAGAGAGATAATAATGTATACTGGAGAGATGACAAAAATTTCTACCGTAGAGGAAACCCTACTCCATACCTGAGTGAAGGATACAGAACAAAAGGAAGATGACCTAATAGGAGAACATTTAGAGGAACCTATTTCAAGTGTAGAGGTGAAGGACATAGAGCATTTGAATGTAATCAAGGGAGTACAACCAAGAGAACAAAGAACAGTGGAAGAGTAGCCTATGTAGAAGTAGAACCTATTGGATCACCTAGTTCAGTTGGTAAACCTAAGAAAGGAGAATAACTTGTGATGAGGAGAACACTATTTCAAGTAGAGACAAATGAAGAACCACCGCAGAGGAAAAGTTGTTCAAAATCAAATGTAAATCAGGAGGTAAATGTTGTAAAGTTGTAATTGATAGTGGTAGTTCTAATAACCTAGTTTCAGAGGAGATGGTGACTAATCTGAAGTTGGAAAGATTGAAACACCCTAAGCCCTATCAGATAACATGGATTCAAGATGATCATAAAGTATTGGTGAGTGAACAATGTTTGGTGAAATTTCATATTGGATCTTATCATGATGAAGTATTGTGTGATATTGTGCCTATGGATGTTTGTCATATTTCATTGGGTAGACCATGGCAGTATGATAGAAAAGCTATACATGATGGGAGAAAGAATACATACACTACAACATCAAATACAAAGAGAATTACTTTGATCCCTATGGAAGATGATCCTAAGAGTGATGTATGTGGGAATGCTAGAATTTGTTTGGTAGATGGAAGAAAATTTCTGGATGGTTTGAGACATGAAAATATGTGTTATGCTTTGATCCCTAAGAAGCCTGAAACATTTAAGAAGGAGAATGAAGAGTCACAACCAAAGGAGATAACTAAATTGCTAACAAAGTATGAAGACATCATATTAGACAATGTACCTGAAGGATTGCCACCAATTAGGAGTATCGGTAATCACATGGATCTTATACCTAGAGCTAGTTTGTCTAACAAAGCAACACACAAAATGACACCAGCAGATAAAAAAGAATTGAATAGACAGATACATGAATTGTTGAGGAAAGGTTTGATCAGAGAAAGTTTGAGCCCTTGTGTAGTACTTGTAGTGTTAGCACCAAAGAAAGATGGGGAATTGAGAATGTGTACAGACTCTAGAGTAATAAACAAGATCATAGTTAAGTACAAATTTCCTTTACCGAGGATGGCTGATGTCATGGATTGTTTGAGTGGAGCAAAATATTTTACAAAGATAGATTTGAAGAATGGATACCATCATATTAGAATTAGAGAAGGAGATGAATGGAAGACTGCTTTCAAGACAAATGAAGGACTGTATGAGGGGTTAGTGATGCCTTTTGGATTGAAAAATGTACCAAGCCCTTTCATGAAGCTGATGAATGAAGTCTTGAATAAATTCTTGGGTAAGTTTGTTATTGTATATTTCGATGACATTCTGATTTTTAGTAAGTTAAAGGAAGAACATTTGTGGCACCTGAAACAAGTATTGCAGAGACTGAGAGAAGAGAAATTGTTGATAAACATCAAGAAGTGTAGTTTCATGAAGGAAGAATTGGTGTACTTGGGATTTGTGATTTCTATAGAAGGATTGAAGATGGACCTTGAGAAAGTGAGAGCAATTGTTGAATGGCCTACACCATATAGCATGGGAGAAGTCAGATCATTTCATGGATTGGCTAGTTTCTACTAGAAGTTCATCAGAAATTTTAGTTCAGTTTGTAACCCTATGACAGAGACTATGAAAGGTGACAGAAAAGATTTCAAGTGGACATCCAGAGTAGATAAGAGTTTTGAATTGTTGAAGTAGAAAGTGACAGAGCAACCTGTTTTGGCACTGCCGGATTTCAATAAGGTATTTCAAGTAGATTGTGATGCAAGTGGGAATGCAATAGGAGCAGTGTTAAGTCAAGAAGATAGACCTATAGCATATTTCAGTGAGAAGTTGAATGATGCAAGGAGGAGATATTTAGTTTATGATCAAGATTTTTATGCCATAATTCAAGCATTAAAGAAGTGGAGACATTATTTTTTGCCTAAGGAGTTTGTGTTGTATACAGATCATCAAGATTTGCAATATTTGAATAGTCAAGGAAAATTGAATTAGAGACATATGAGATGGGTAGAGTTCATGCAGAGTTACACTTTTGTATTGAAGCATAGGAGTGGAAAATTAAATAACATTGCAGATGCATTGAGTAGGAGAAGGAACTTGTTGATAGAGATGAGAGTTGAAGTGATAGGATTTGATCAATTGAAGAACATGTATGAGGAGTATCTTGATTTTGTAGAACCTTGGAAAGCATATAAGGAACTTGTTGTGACAAATACGAGTAAGTGGTTGGAATATTTCATTCAAGAAGATATGTTGTTCAAAGGAAACCAGTTGTACATACCTAGAAGTTCCATGACAGATAATCTGATCAAGGACAAACATAGTGGTGGATTGGCTGGACATTTTGGCATTGATAAGATAGTGGTTTTGATGAATGAAAATTACTTTTGGCCTCAAATACATAAGGATGTTAGGAAATTTGTATAGAGTTGTAGAGTTTGTCAAGTTGCAAAAGGGAGTAGTCAGAATACTAGATTGTATAAACCATTGACAATACCAGAGAGACATTGGGAAGACATAAGTATGGATTTTGTAATGGGATTGCCAAAGACATAGAGAGGACATGATTAAATATTTGTAGTGGTGGACAGATTTTCAAAGATGGCACATTTCATACCTTGTAAGAAGACAACTGATGCAGTGCATGTAGCTAACCTATTTTTCAAGGAGATTGTGAGATTGTATAGATTACCTAAGAGCATAATTTTAGATAGAGACATAAGATTTCTTGGATATTTTTGGAAGACACTTTGGAAGAAGATGAAGATAGATTTGAAGTTTAGTTCAACATTTCATCCACAGACTGATGGACAGACAGAGGTAGTGAATAGGAGTTTGAGAAACTTGTTGAGAAGTTTGGTTGGAGAGAAGGTAGGAAGTTGGGATTTTATTCTTTCACAAGCAGAGTTTGCATACAATAATTTAGTGAATAGGAGTACTGAAAGAACACATTTTGAGATTGTTACCAGAGTAAACCTTAGAGGAGTAATAGAGTTAAGAGATATCAATATAGAAGAAAAGAGTAGTGTTGAAGTAAAAGAATTTGCAGGACATATGGAGACAGTGCATAATCAGGTGAAGAAACACTTGGAAGAGATGAATAGAAAGTATAAGGAAAAGGTAGATGAGAAGAGACAGAATTTTTAGTGGGAGATGAAGTAATGGTATACTTGAGAAAAGAAAGATTTCCAGTCGGGACTTATAACAAGTTGAAAATGAAGTTTGGACCATGTAGGATACTCAGAAAATTTGTTTCAAGAAATGCATATGAAGTGGGGCTACTAGAGACATTGAATATATCACCTATTTTCAACATTGCAGACCTATATCAGTATCATGAAGTAGAGTTTAGTGACAACATTGAAGAAAACTTCAAGCAACAGTTGCCATAACAAGCATCAAAGCATATTGAAGACATTTTGGATAGCAAAGTTGGATGCAGCACCAGAGGAAGACAATACAAAGAATTTCTTGTGAAGTGGAAAGGCAGACTGGAAGAAGACTCATCTTGGATTTCTCAGGCTGAGGTGGACTATCTTGGTTTTCCTCCAGCCCCAGCAAAGTGAGGGACTCACTTTTTCAATAACTCTAGATGCCTGATGTAAGAGCATCCCTGGTTCAAGAGCAATGTTGCATCAACCAAAAAAAAAAATTTGCATTTCAGTTTGTTTCTTTTCATTTTCTAGTGCAGTACAGGTAGTTCAATCAGTAGTAGTTTTTGTATTTTGGTCCTCATTCAATCATAGTTGCATTTTACACCTTGTGGAGCTAGACTTAGCATCTAAACACTTTCATGCACATCATATCCAAAATTTAGAGCATTTGGATCAGGTATCGATGAGATATCATTATCAGAAGAATGACTGTTTTCTCAGAATAGAGCATCTTGACAGTCTCAAATAATCAAGTAAAGGAGAAGACTTGCGGAGCATTTAACAACTCGTAGAGATAAATTACACATCATTCAATGTGGTTTGGTTTCATGGCTGACCTTCCCTAAGATTTGCACACAATTCTATTCATTCGTGAAGGAGTTCTATTCAATTAGGTCTGACCTATCCGTGTACACACGTTACAACTCTTCATTGGAGTTTGTGACCTTTGTTGGCTGACGCAGAGGAATCATATGTTTTGGAGATGATATAAATTGATGTAATAGATGCCTAAGAAAGTAGTGAATCAAATAGAGATAGTTGATAGTTTGGATTCTTTGCGAAGGAGCTTCAAAGCCATATCTTGTGCATATTCTATAATTCTATAATAAGGCCTATGAGCCCTAATTATAAGCCCACATGTTGCTGACCCATTTGTATTTGAATTCTATGATATACTAAATGACTGAGTCTACATTTGTTTTGTATCTTTAAGTTGTTTCCATTGTGTTTACTCTAGGTGCATGACCTGGATAGTTCACTTTGTGAACCCTCCTAACCATGACTGCACCATTATCTCAGACAGTATCACAATGCAACCACATTTCTTTCACTTGGACAATATACACTATCACCTCATACTCATCATGATTGAGATCACATATGTACCTGCTCTCTATAATTTTCATACACAAACAGCCATAATTACAACAAAGTCTGATATAACTCATTGTCACAAATCAATGTCTGATGCAAACAGAGTATACAGTCTCCCCCTAAAAAGTAGGTCTGTAATCAACTCCTTCTTGGACATATAGATAACTATCATTTGTCATGAATATTAGAAGCACAAGCATGATGTTGGTTTGAGGAGTTCAGAAGGTATATAAGCATGATGTCATTATCATTGCAAAGATCAAACAAGGACTGATCCCACAATCTTAAATAAAAAACACTAAATCACTGTCAATCATGACTTTAGAAAAAATGCTGATGAATAGTCTGATGTATCCTGTAATCTTTACAACATTGTTCTTTGAAAGAAGAAGCACTTGACTGCTCACCAAGCTGACATACCTCCACTTGTTCTTTGACTACTACAACCTCCTGATGCGTGCACTTTGGAGGTAAATGATAGGATATTGAACATCTCCCCTGACTTCATGATACATCATATGCAACTTATGATGCCTCTTGTGCAGTATGCACAAGATTAGGGTTTTCTTTTCCTAGGTCTTGTTTTCTTCTCCAAACCTTTATAGGCTCTTTCTTTTTCTTGCTCAAGGTGTCTGCTCTTTTGTTTCTAGATGATTTATTCAACTTACTACTACAATGTTGTGCCTTATGCCCAATGTTATGACACTTAAAGAAAGTAATATTATTACCAACTAGAGGGGCAAAGGAATCATGTCTTCTTGAAAACCTAAGAACACCATTTCTTGAGTGAACAGTACAAAATCTTGCAGTATGACCTAGATGATTGAATTTGTAGCATAGGGCTTTGCTTAACAAATTATAAGAATCCCTATTCCATCCATCTTTCCTTACATGCATCCAACAATCAATTGCTCTATGTCCATAATCATTACATAAATAATAGTAACCATGAAAGTGTGAATAGTTGTACCTAATTTGTCTTGTTGATGACCTTCTTATCAAACTTTTCTTGGGATCATGAACTCTTTTGTATCCTTCCTCATTAGTATTCTGATCTATAGGCTTTTTAGGAATAGAGCTTGATTCTCCTTGTTCATATGCTGCTCCTTTTGATAGACTTATCAATTTCATTGGCTTCTTGGACACCGTAGCATCTTTGTTACTCATTTCTTCTTCATATCCTAACCTGGATTTGTTTGATAGTGATCTTTGACTTAGAATCATTTTGTCAAATAATTCAGTACTCTACTCACATTGAAGGATTCTATTTAATTTTGAATTTACCTTCTCTAATTGCTTTCTTAAAGATACTATCTCAGCCTCTAGTCTTTGATAGTCATTTGTTTTTGCTTCAAGTTCAAATTTGGTCACATCTATTTTCCTCTTGGCTTCTTCTATCTCTGTCCTCAAGCTAATGATCAATTTATCTGATTCTTCAAGTTTTTCTTTCAACAACACGTTATCTTTTAGGACTTGTTCTTTAAACAAAGTGTTCTCCTCATTCATCTTATGTCCTTCAATATGAGACTATAGATAAGCAATTATTTTCCCTAATTCTTCAAGATTTTGAATTAGTACTTCATTAGATTCATTACTTTCTTGAAGTTGTACACTAAGTTTTTGATTTTTATGTCTGAGATTCTTGATCTCATTTAGGGCAGAAATAAGTTCTCCTTCAAGATCAACAACTCCTTCCTCTTCATATGTTTCCAGATCATTCTTGATGTAGGAGCATCCCTGGTTCAAGAGCAATCTTGCATCAACCAAAAACATTTGCATTACAGTTTGTTTGCATTTCAGTTTGTTTCTTATCATTTTCCAATTTAGTTCAATCAGTAGCAGTTTCTGTATTTCGGTCTACATTCTACCATAGTTGCATTTCAAACCTTGCAGAGCTAAACTTAGCATCTAGATTCATTCATGCACATCATATCAAATTTTCTAAGTATTTGGATCAAGTACCAGAAAGTTATCGCTATCAGAAGATTGACTATTTTCTCATAACAAAGCATCCTGGTAGTCTCAATCAATCAGCTAAAGGAGAAGACTTGTGGAGCATTTCTCGATTAGTAGAGCCTAATGCTAACCTTCCTCAAGATCTGCACATCATTCCATTAATTTGTTGATGAACTCTATTTAATTAGGTTTAACCTATCCATGTACACACATTTTAGCTCTTCATTGGAGTTTCTAATGATCCTTGGCCGACGCGGAGGAATCTTATGTTTCAAAGATGATATAAAATGATGTAATAGATGCCTAGGAAAGTAGTTATGAAGTTAGCATAATTTCATAGTTTGGATTCTTTGTGAAAGAGCTTCAAAGCTATATCTTATGCATATTCTAATATTTTGTAATTAGGCCTGTGAGCCCTAATTATAAGCCCGCATGTTGTCGACTAATTTATATTTGAATTCTATAATATATTAAATGACTAAATCTACATTTTCCCTATATCTTTGAATTGTTTCCGTTGTGTTTACTCTTGCTGCATGGTCTAGATTGTTCTCTTTGAGGACCCTCCTAATCGTGACTGTACCAAGTGGTATCAGAGCGAAAGTTTGAATCTTTGGGAGCGAATTGAGCGAAGTTGGCAAAGGAATTCTATAAGATCTTGTTGTAGACATATCGCTAAATCTGAGACAGGTAACTTGTGTTGCAACTGATCACCAAATTTGAGGCAGTTACACTTGATTCTAGGAAGAATGTCACTAAGGAGAATCCCTGTTGTTGGAACAATGGCTGGAAGAATGGATGAGATGATGGAGATGATGAAAATAATGTGAATTAGATTAGATGCTATTGAAGAAGATAGAAGAAAAGGACTAAGCCCTAGAATTGACATTGAGAGTGATGACGATGAAGAATTTCAATCCCCTGATCAAAATGGTGAAACCCTAGGAGGTGGTGAGGAAGAAGAATCAGGTAAAGTCAAGATGTTGTGAGCTATTTCAAAGATTGGAAAAAGACATGGAGTTGATGTACCTAATTATACTGGAAATCTAAACCCTGAAGAGTTGATTGACTGGATAAATGGCATGGAGGAATACTTTGAGTATGAAGTTGAAGATCTAGAGAAGGTGAAATTTGCAAAGAAAAAGTTGAAAGGACATGCTACTATATGGTGGAAAGAAGTTCAGTTGGATAGAAATAGAAGAGGAAAAGAAAAGATTACAAAGTGGGACAGAATGGTGACAAAATTAAAGAATTAGTTTATACCTACTGACTATGAGTTGGAGCTGTTGAAGAGATTGCAAAACTTGAAACAAAAGGAGAAAACTGTGAAGGAATATACTAAAAAATTTCATAAGATGATCATAAGGATAGGACATAGTGAAGCAAGCAAAGAGAAAGTGGTTATATACATCAATGGACTGAGATTGAACATTCAAGAAGAACTGAGTTTGGTAAGGATGGCAACATTCGAAGAAGCATATCAGTTTACCCTGAAAGTTGAAGAGAAAAGCTGAATAAGAGACATGATCAGATACAAAGAGGCAGAAGAGGTAAATTTTAGAGAGGTAGAACATTTCCCTAAGGAGAGAGATCATATGCGGACATTAACAGACAAGAGAACACATTCAAAAAGGACAAAGATAACAATGCATACCGGAGAGATGACAAAAATTTCTACCACATAGGAAACCCTAGTCCATACCAAAGTGAAGGATATAGAAGAGAAGGAAGAGGAACTGATAGTAGAACATTCAGAGGAACTTGTTTCAAGTGTGGAGGTGAAGGACATAGAGCATTTGAATGTAATCAAGGGAGCACAAGCAAGAGAACAGAGAATAATGGAAGAGTAGGTTATGTGGAAGAAGAACCTGTTGGATCACCTAGTTTAGTTGGTAAACCTAAGAAAGGAGAATCACTTGTCATGAGGAGAGCACTATTTCAAGCAGAGACAGATGAGGAACCACCATAGAGGAAAAGTTTGTTCAGAACCATATGCAAATTAGGAGGTAAATGTTGTAAAGTTGTAATTGAAGTGGTAGTTCTGATAACCTAGTTTTAGAAGAGATGGTGACTAAGCTGAAGTTGGAAAGATTGAAACACCCTAAGCCCTATCAGATAGCATGGATTTAGGATGATCATAAGGTACTGGTGAGTGAGCAATGTTTGGTAAAATTTCATAGTGGATCTTATCATGATGAAGTCTTGTGTGATATTATGCCTATGGATGTTTGTCATATCTTGTTGGGTAGACCTTGGCAGTATGATAGGAAAGCTATACATGATGGAAGAAAGAATACATACACTATAGCATCAAATGGAAAGAGAATTAATTTGACTAACTTGGAAGATGATCCTAAGGGTGAAGTATGTAGGAATTCTAGAATCTGTTTGGTAGATGGAAGGAAAATTTTTGATGGTTTGAGACATGAAGATATGTGTTATGCTTTGATCCCTAAGAAGCCTAAAATATTGAAGGAGACTGAAGAAGCACAACCAGAGGAGATAACTGAGTTGCTAACAGAGTATGAAGACATCATATCAAACAATGTACCTAAAGGATTGCCACCAATTAGGAGTATTAGTCATCACATGGATCTTATTCCTGGAGCTAGTTTGCCTAACAAAGCAGCACATAGAACGACACTGGCAGAGAATGATGAATTAAACATAAAGATACAAGAGTTGTTGAGGAAGGGTTTGATCAGAGAAAATTTGAGTCCTTGTATAGTACTTGTAGTGTTAGCACCAAAGAAAGATGGAGAATGGAGAATGTGTACAGACTCTAGAGCAATAAACAAGATCATAGTTAAGTATAGATTTCCTTTACCTAGGATGGATGATATCATGGATTGTTTGAGTGGAGCAAGATATTTCACAAAGATAGACTTGAAAAGTGGATACCATCATATCAGAATCAGAGAAGGAGATGAATGGAAGATTGCTTTTAAGACAAATGAAGGACTATATGAGTGGTTAGTAATACCTTTTAGATTGACAAATGCACCTAGTACTTTCATGAGATTGAAGAATGAAGTTTTGAATAAATTCTTGTGTAAGTTTGTTATTGTATATTTGGATGACGTTCTAATTTTCAGTAAGACAAAAGAACATTCGCAACACCTTAGACAAGTATTGCAGAGACTGAGAGAAGAGAAATTGCTGATAAACATCAAGAAATGTAGTTTCATGAAGGAAGAACTAGTATACTTGGGATTTGTGATTTCTGCAGAAGGATTGAAGATGGACCTTGAGAAGGTAAGAGCAATTGTTGAATGGCCTACACCAAAGAGCATTGGAGAAGTTAGATCATTCCATGGATTGGCTAGTTTCTACCGAAAGTTCATCAGAAATTTTAGTTCAGTTTGTAACCCTATGACAAAGACAATGAGAGGTGATAGAAAAGATTTCAAGTGGACATCTGGAGCAGATAAAGTTTTGAATTGTTGAAACAGAAAGTGACAGAGCAACCTATTTTAGCATTACCAAATTTCAATAAGGTATTTCAAGTAGATTGTGATGCAAGTGGGAATACAATTGGAGCAGTGTTAAGTTAAGAAGGTAGACTTGTAGGATATTTCATTGAGAAGTTGAATGATGCAAGGAGAAGATATTTAGTTTATGATCAAGAGTTCTACGCCATAATTCAAGCCTTAAAGAAGTGGAGACATTACTTGTTGCCTAAGGAGTTTGTGTTGTATATAGATCATCAAGCTTTGCAATATGTGAACAGTCAAGGAAAGTTAAATCAGAGACATATGAGATGGGTAGAGTTCATGTAGAGTTACACTTTTTTATTGAAGCATAGGAGTGGAAAATCAAATAAAGTTGCAAATTCATTGAGTAGGAGAAGGAATTTGCTGATAGAGATGAGGATTGAAGTATTGGGGTTTGATGAATTGAAACATATGTATGAGGGAGACACTAATTTTGTAGAACCTTGGAAAGCATGTAAGGAACCTGTTGTGATAGATAAGAGTAAGTGGTTGGACTATTTCATTCAAGAAGATATGTTTCTCAGAGGAAATCAGTTATGCATACCTAGAAGTTTCATGAGAGATAATTTGATCAAGGAGAAGCACAGTGGTGGATTGGCAGGACATTTTGGCATTGATAAGAAAATAGCTTTGGTGAGTGAGAATTACTTTTACCTTCAGATACATAAGGATGTTAGGAAATTTTGGAAAAGTTGTAGAGTTTGTCAAGTTGCAAAAGGAAGTAGTCAGAATATTGGATTGTATAAACCTTTGGCAGTACTGGAGAGACCTTGGGAAGACATAAGTATGGATTTTGTAATGGGATTACCTAAGACACAGAGAGGAGATGATTCAATATTTGTAGTGGTGGATAGATTTTCAAAGATGGCACATTTCATACCTTGTAAGAAGACAACTGATGCAGTGCATGTAGCTGACCTATTTTTCAAGGAGATTATGAGATTGCATGGATTACCTAAGAACATAATTTTAGATAGAGACACAAGATTTCTTGGATACTTTTGGAAGACACTTTGGAAGAAGATGAAGATAGATTTGAAGTTCAATTTAGCATTTTATCCATAGACTGATGGATAGATAGAGGTAGTGAATAGGAGTTTGGGAAACTTGTTGAGATGTTTGGTTGGAGAGAAGGTAGGAAGTTAGGACTTGATTCTTTCACAAGAAGAGTCTGCATACAATAATTTAGTGAATAGGAGTACTAGAGAGACACCTTTTGAGATTGTTACCAGAGTAAACCCTAGAGGAGTAACAGGGTTGAGAGATATTAGTATGGAAGATAAGAAAAGTACAGAAGCAGAAGAATTCGCATGACACATGGAGACAGTACATAATTTGGTGAAGTAGCATTTGGAGACAATGAACAGTAAATACAAGGAGCAGGAAGATGAGAAGAGAAGACATAAGGAATTTGAAGTTGGTGATGAAGTAATGGTATACTTAAGAAAAGAAAGATTTCCAGTTGGGACATATAACAAGTTGAAGATGAAGAAGTTTGGACCTTGTAGGATACTTAGAAAATTTGATTCAGGAAATGCATATGAAGTAGAATTACCGGAGACATTGGGTATATCACCTATATTCAACATTGTAGACCTTTATTAGTATCATGAAGCAGAGTTCAACATTGAAGAAGACTTGAGGAAATAGTTACAATAACAAGCAACAGAGCGGATTGAAGACATTTTTGATATCAGAGATAGATGCAACACCAAAGGAAGACAATACAAATAATATCTTGTGAAGTGGAAAGGAAGATCGAAAGAAGATTCATCATGGATTTCTTAGGCTGAGGTGGACCATATTGGTTATCCTCTAACCCCAACAAAGTGAGGGACTCACTTTTTCAATAACCCTGGATGTCTGATGCAGGAGAATCCTTGGTTCAAGAGCAATCTTGCATCAACCAAAAACATTTGCATTACATTTTATTTACATTTTAGTTTGTTTCTTTTCATTTTCCAATTCAGTCAGTAGCAGTTTCTGTATTTTGGTCCGCATTCTACCACAATTGCATTTCAAACCTTGCAGAGTTGGACTTAGCATCTAGATTCATTCATGCACATCATATCCAATTTTTAGAGCATTTGGATCAATTACCGGAAAGTTATCTCTATCATAAGATTGGTTGTTTTCTCAAAATAGAGTATCTTAGCAATCTCAATCAATCAGATGAAGGAGAAGACTTGCAGAGCATTTCCTGATTCCCAGAGCCTAATGACACATCATTCAATGATCTATGGTTTGTGGCTGACCTTCCCTGAGATCTGCACATCATTCCATTCATTTGCGGAGGAACTCTATTCAGTTAGGTCTGACCTATCCATGTACACACGTTATAGCTCTTCATTGGAGTTTGTAATGATCCTTGGCCAATGCAGAGGAATCTTATGTTCTAAAGATGATATAAAACGATGTAATAGATGCCTAGGAAAGTAGTTATGAAGTTAGGATAAGTTCATAGTTTGGATTCTTTGCGAAAGAGTTTCAAAGATATATCTTGTGCATATTCTGATATTCTGTAATCATGCCTATGAGCCCTAATTGTAAGCCCACATGTTGCCAGCTGATTTGTATTTTAATTCTATGATATACTGAATGACTGAATCTGCATTTGTCCTATATCTTTGAATTGTTTCCGTTGTGTTTACTCTTGCTGCTCGGCCTGGATTATTCTCTTTAAGGACCCTCCTAACCGTGACTGCACCAATTTTACTGCTCATTTGCAACCTCCATGAATTGAATCCCATCTCCTTTTACATCAGACATTCTTGCATGACATTCTTTAGAGCCAAAAATATTAGAAACATCAACTTTTATATTAGACTTCTCTTTCTTTTTATTCAGATCTTTCTCCTTTTTAGAAACTTTATTTCTATACGTCTTACACAAAGAGGACATGATTCAATATTTGTAGTGGTGGAAAAATTTTCAAAGATGTCACATTTCATACCTTGTAAGAAGACAATTGATGAAGTGCATGTAGCTAACCTATTTTTCAAGGTGATTGTGAGATTGCATGGATTACCTAAGAGCATAATTTTAGATAGAGACACAAGATTTCTTGGATACTTTTGGAAGACACATTGGAAGAAGATGAAGACAGATTTGAAGTTCAGTTCAACATTTCATCCACAGACTAATGGACAAACATAGGTAGTGAATAGGAGTTTGGGAAAGCTGTTGAGATGTTTGGTTGGAGAGAAGGCAAGAAGTTGGGATTTGATTCTTTCACAAGCAGAATTTGCATACAATAATTTAGTGAATAGGAGTACCGGAAGAACACCTTTTGAGATTGTTACTGGAGTAAACCCTAGAGGAGTGACAGAGTTGAGAGATATCAGTATGGAAGATAAGAGAAGTGTAAAAGTAGAAGAATTTATAGGACATATGGAGACAGTACATAATCAGGTGAAGAAGCATTTGGAGGAGATGAACAGTAAGTATAATGAGAAGGTGGATGAGAAGAAGAGACACAAGGAATTTTTTAGTTGGAGATGAAGTGATGGTATACTTGAGGAAAGAAAGATTTTCAATTGGGACATATAACAAGTTGAAGATGAAGAAGTTTGGACCTTGTAGGATACTCAGAAAGTTTGATTCGGGAAATGCATATGAAGTGGAGTTACTAGAGACATTGGGTATATCACCTATTTTCAACATTACAGACCTATATCAGTATCATGAAGTAGAGTTCAGTGACAACATTGAAGAAGACTTGAAGAAGCTATTACCACAACAAGCACTAGAGCAGATTGAAGACATTTTGGACAATAGAGTTGGATGCAGCACCAGAGGAAGGCAATACAAAGAATACCTTGTGAAGTGGAAAGGTAGACTAGAAGAAGATTCATCATGGATTTCTCAGGTTAAGGTGGATTGTCTTGGTTTTCCTCTATCCACAACAAAATGAGGGACTCACTTTTTCAATAACCCCAGATGTCTAATGCAAGAGCATCCCTAGTTCAAGAGCAATCTTGCATCAACCAAAAACATTTGCATTTTAGTTTGTTTGCATTTTAGTTTGTTTCTTTTCATTTCCCAGTTTAGTTCAGGTAATTCAGTCAATAGCAGTTTTTGTATTTTGGTCTCCATTCTACCGTAGTTGCATTTCAAATCTTATGGAGCTGGACTTAGCATATGGACACACTCATGCACATCATATCCAAAATTTAGAGCATTTGAATCAAGTATCAGTAAGATATCACTATTAGAAGATTGATTATTTTCTCATAGCAGAGCATCCTGATAGTCAAGTATAGGAGAAGACTTGCGGAGCATTTTACAACTTGTGGAGCTAAGTTACACATCATTCAATGTTGTTTGGTTCATGGATGACCTTCCCTGAGATCTGTATGCAATTCTATTCATTTGTGAAGGAGTTCTATTCAAATAGGTCCAACCTATCTGTGTACACACGTTACAGCTCTTCATTGGAGCTTGTGATCTTCCTTGGCCAATACGGAGTGCTAGGACTGAAATTCCCAATCTACTTTATTGGCAAATATCAAGTTTCAATCATCTAAAGATTTCAGTATATGAGCATATATGGAAAGATCCACAGTTGTTTTCAAGCAAAAATTAACAATTGATTTGATAGTAATATTTGGATTTGATCTATTCTGATTCCTAAAGACTTAATATAACATGGTTGAAGTGCTCATTAAAGATGAACTGTAAACAAGGAAGTGAAAAGTTATGAACCTTGTTGAAAATAAAGGAAAAATGGTATTAAGTATCAGAGCTGAATATGGGTGAATTCCTTGTCGAAAATGAATAGGAGTTGCTTTTTGAACCATGTTAAAATTCCCTTTATTTTGCAAGTTATGAGTGTTTTGGTAAAATGTACAAGGGGAGTGTTTGTGAGTTGCATATACAAGGTTTACATACAAGTCGCTCATATACAAAATTGTTTGCATATGCAAAGTTGTTATGAGTTGTAAAAATGGGTTGTCATGTTTATTAAATTTTTATACTTGTATGCATTTCGATGACACATTTTTCATACATACAAGTCGGGCCTGAAACAATTCAGAGTTTAAATGTATAATCGGCTGGGTCCGTCAGATGTATGTTTTGCTTGTATGTTTGGTAAATTAAAAGCATACAAAGTGGATATGCAAAGTCCATGTGCAAAGCACGGAACTGAAAGTTTATGAAATAGGGAAAAGTCAATGTATGTTTCGGGCTTTGTATATACAAAACTGATATACATTGCACCATATGCAAGCCGTAGACCCAACTGAAGTCAAAGTTTAAATGAATAAGTTGATTAAGTCTGATGTATGCATTTTATCTTTGTATGTTAGGTAAAAGCGGAACATACAAAGCAAAATATACAAGGCTTTTATACATTGCAGTACATACAACGGGAATATGCAATGCCGGAACCGAAATGATTGTGACATAACGATAAGTCATATATTTCACGTATTGTATGTATCAGTACATACATTACTGGACATACAATGCAGATTTTAGGGAAGATTAAAAAATGATATAAACGATGTGTCGTGACTCAATGTATATCGGAATTTACATTGCATTTATGCAAGCCGGACCCGAAAAGTTTGTGAAATAGGGAAAATCCGTTGTATGTTTGCGCTTTGTATCTATCGGACATACATTGCTGATATACAATGCATTACATACAAGTGGCAGAACCCAAATGTTATTTAAAAGAGTTAAGTGCTTGTATATTCAGTGCCTTGTATGTTTCGAACATACATTCTTAAAGATACAAGCGATAGATACAAAAGGATATACAAGAACCGGATGCGAAGGAAAAATTAAATATTAAAAATTCCTTGTATGTTTTAGCGATTGTATGTTTGCAATGAACATATCCAATGTACAAAGAAATTGAAAGCATTGAAAGGGAAGGTTTGTATGGGTCATTTGTATATGTGCTCACACAAGAAGATATACAAGAGCGATATACAAGCGAAAGATACAAGGATGTACGGAAAGCGAAAAGGCGGGAAGTTTTTGGATCGACCTGACTGCGAGGTTACGCCGATGAAGGAAACCCTAAAATGACATTAAAATCAGAATGGTTAAGATATCTTTCTAACAGTTAAAATATTTGTTTTTTGTAGGATATACACAGTGGCAATCAAGTTGTATAAACACCCACGAAAGGATCTTAAGAAACTGATAAATTGTCGATAAGGGAAGTAATTAATTGAGTAAATATATATGTTTAAATAAATTTGTTTTGATCAATTGATCTGAGACTAATTTATGTTTTATCTGGTCTTTTTAGGAATAATAAAGAAACCCTCAAAGGATATTAAGGAGAATTGTAGTTGAAGATCCTTGTTTGATCCTGAAATAGTTATCCATTTGATGATTAAAGACGAGTATTAATTTTCCTGAATTTGTTTATTAAATATTGTTGTTCGGTTATCAACTGTCACAACTATTGTAACTGGTCTGAAGCTTGTATGCTACTCTTTATAAGAGATGACCAAAACTAGAAAACAAGATTAGGATATAGGAGAAGAGATTAGAAGATGGGGGGAGAATAGATAGACTAGGATAGAACAAGGGATACTATAGATTAGATTTGAACAACAATGCTGGTTCACTTTTAATATATTTTATTTCTGGTAGACCATGTGCAAGCATTCTTTGATGAACTCAAGTCTGTGAACATGAAGCAGTAACTACAGATTTTGGTATCAGCTATCTGTTTAATTTATTCAATTATATGACTGTCTTCTTTCAAGGTTTTCTCTATTATTCAATTTGAGTTATCAAGTATATCTTCAAGTTGTCTATACACATTTTTTGTTATAGTGTGATAAGATTAATTGGTTTCTACTTTCAGAATTAAATCCTTTAAATCTATCATAGTAACTGTGAAGACACTGTCATGGATCTGTAAGAAGAGTCATATAGTTAGGGTTTGTATTCTATCTCCAGTTTTTGATAAATCTATTACAATTGTAGTATCATTCTGATAGGTTCCTTCAAGTAGGGATTAAATCCTTTTAGATGAATGCAGGTAATTTGATCTTATCAATTAGATATATATAAGTATGGAATATTAACTATTTCCTTGCAGGGTTGTACAAGTTACATACCTATTCTTTTATGCCAGATAGTTTGAGTTTTTACCAAACAAATAGTCATTTATTTCATGATCATATTGACTCTATATTAAATAAGGCACTAGTCTAGTATTTTCATTATCACTTATACAAATTCATTTTAGATTTACTTAGTTAGATTGCATTATTGTTTTAGCTTTTCAATTTAGATTATTTTTAGAATTAACTTGTTGTCTTTTTATTTGTTTTATAATTTGTGCCATTATCAATAGTTAGATTAATTCTGATTAAGGTAGTGATCATCTCTTTATCTGCTTTATTAATTAGAGGTTTACCTGCCTAGGTCTGGCAGAGCCTGAAGTGAAGGGGGTTTAGCCATATCTACCTCGTGTCAGTTAGCCAAAAACATCAAGAGAGCCTGGCACCCTCTTAGGGTTAACGACCTGCATTTTTGAGACCTAACAGAATTGGTGACTCTACTGGGGAAGACACATAGAGAAAGCTGGTGGTAGACTATGCTATTTGAGTCAGAGAATTAAAAGGCATAACTCTACTGGTGGAAGGAAAAACCCAGAAGATTGATTAGTCCTCTAAATACAGGTGGCGACTCTACACTAAACTTAAATTGCTTTTCTGATAAAAGTGTCATAATGGATGGTAGGAGATCTAAAGTTGATCGTAAAAAACTACAATCATCCCCACCTTTAAGGGCTCCTACTAAGAAGACTGGGATATCAAGTCAGTCTCATAGTAATAATAACCAATTCCCTCTAGAGAATACAAGTCCTCTTGGCCAAAATTATACAATATATACTTCCCCATTCCTTGCTGAGGTGATAATCCCAAGACACCAATAGATAATCATAATGATATTTTCAATTGGGAAGCACAGCCACAAAGGACCGATGAGATAGAAAATTAGGGTGAAGAAAATCATGAACATACAAGTGATCAAGCTATCATAGACTATGACTGTATGACTGACCATGAACTTGCTGTACATTTAGAATATCAAGAGAAAAGGCTAAAAAATAGACAACAAATGATACAAAAGTCTGAAGAAATCAATAAACAAATGGCCCCTTTAGATCTTAAGGCGTGAAATTCAACTAAGTATGTGCCCCCACATAGAAACAATAACAATATTAATCTGCATGGAATGCCTCAGAATACTACCACTGTTGGAAACATTAGGGCACCCCATAATACATACAATAATCCTCCTCTACAAAATAGGCAAGTACAAAGACCTCCACCTATAAATACTGGGAATGTTCACCAACAACATCCACTGCCAGGGCATAGACTTAACAATCAACAACCGTGAACTCCCCCGCAACATAATATGTATCATCAGCAATATGCCCAACCCAATATGCATCCACAACCTCCATTTGGATACCAATATTATCCGCCATACCCAAATATACCACCTCCTAATCCTACAAGTGTGACCAGACAATTTGATTTGACTGGATATCAGTTATATCCTTATCCCATGGATAATAGTTGGAGGAAAAATGTGCCTAAGTTTACAGGAAGCAGTGAATTGACTACTGAAGAACATATCAAAAGATTCAATGCTTTTATGCAGGACATTGATAATGAATATGAAGATATAAAAATGAAACTGTTTATGATATCTCTTACTAATGAAGCAAGAGACTAGGTAAATAGCTTACCAGATGCTTCAATATATTCCTTGACAGACTTCCACAATCAATTTTTAGAACAATTCAGAAATCAATGTGCCCCAGAATTTGCTCTTCATGAACTAATAACTATTGAAAAGTATCAAAATGAATAGGTGTATGATTTTAATTTGAGATTCACTAAACTATATAACAAGGTCCCACAAGAATCCAAATTAAACAACCAAGCAGCCCTTAGCATATATTTGAAAGCATTCAACCTGAAGACAGGTTATGAACTCAGGGGCAAAAGTCCTAGAACCTTGGCAGAAGCACAAAAATGGCTCTCACTATTGAAAACAATAAAAAGGCTGCTGGGATGATTGGAAAGAGAGGTAATATAAGAGTTCCTCAAAATCTTAATCCTCCTGCAAACAAGCAAGAATACTCACATAAGAATGAAAGACCAAGACTCCATGATATGCCATATCATACGAACTGGAAAGATGGAAAGCCCGTGGATACTAACAAGAGACATAACTATGGAAAAGATACCCCCGACCCTTTGAAGAAAAGTGGAGTCAATATGATAGAAAATAATCCATGGTGTATACCCTGTAATTTACCACACTCTCCTGATTATTGTGTGGTAGCACAATCAATACAAAAAGATAAGATATATTATAACCCTGAGATGGATCATCATACTATAAATATGTTGGGTGTCACACCTTTCACTGTTGAAGAAGATTATTCGTCCGACGAGGAAGAAGGGTATGAATATGATGTAGGAGCACAAAAATACAAGTGAACATAGGAGAACAAGTATTTTTTGACCATGAAGAAGACTTAGGAAATTGTGGATATGACCTCAATGCAGCACAAAGTTACAATTGGCAAAAACCTTCTGAAGAAGATAGAAGAGTCTTAACATTAGTTGCGGTAGCACAAGCCAAAAATAGCTATAATCTAAGAAACAGAATAGTGAATGCTGAACAAGGAACTCCCAGAAGTATATTTATAAAAAATTAGACTTCCAGAAAAAATGATAAAAGTAAAGCTGAGAAAACACCTCTTGATATACCTCCTGTTGACACACCGAACAAAAAGGACAGCACAAAAACTGAGGAAAAGGGGCAAGCAAAATTTGATAGGTCGGAACTAAACATAAATCGCTCATTTGATATTGCTCAAGTTGTTTCTCAAATGAAAGTATCTATGCCACTTCTAGAAATGATGAAGGTAGAAAAATATAAAAATATAGTGGTGAAGATGATATCAAATGTATCAGACAAGAGACCCAAACAACATGGTTCTAAAATAAATACGCAACAAGAATCTATCAAAATACTTGAGGTATACCTGGGTGAAAAATTAATGAAAAATCCATCTCAAATAGATCCATTCTATATTACCTTGCTAATAAATAACAAATTAGTCAGGAATTGAATGCTTGATTCAGGAGCAGAAGTAAACATAAAGCCCATGGCTGTTATGAAAGAGTTAGGAATGTGGGTGGATACTACATTCGGTAAATGTTATGCAATGGATAACAGATCTATCCCTATTGTTGGAATCATGAGAGATGTTGAGATAAAATTAGCATCCCATCCTGAAGCCTCTTATAAAATTGACATCACTGTGGTAGCTATCCCACCTAACTATGGAATGTTGTTATCTAGACAATGGACTACCATGGTAGGGGGAAGTGTGCAATTAGATTTATCTTATGATACTATCCCATTGGGAACACAAGCAGTTAAACTTTATAGGGAGCCAAGGTATGAAGACATTATAGAGAAAATTAATCCAAATCAAATGATTTGTTTCTGTGACATAGACTTTAGTACATTCAAGGTGGAAGAATAGTCTAAATTGCATAATACAAACCCAATTTACTACGAAGCCAAAATTGATGAAAATGAAGTATGGACCATGTACTTCGATGGCACATGTAGTAAGGTAGGAAATGGAGCTAGGGTGTTGTTTATATCACCGTTAGGAAAAACATTCAAGTATTCTTTTTCTCTGAATTTTGAGTGCATAAATAACATAGCTGAATATGAAGCACTTTTAATTGGGCTAAACATTGCTAGAAAACACAAAATCAAATTGTTATCAGTGTATGGAGATTCTAAATTGATTATTTCACAAGTCAATGGTAAATATTCCTCAAAAAACAAAAGACTGAAACAATACAGAAATGCAGTCCTGAATGATATAGAATTGTTTGATGCTTTTTCAATAAGTTGAATAGATAGGTCAAAAAATATAATGGTTGACTTCCTTACAAACATAGCTTTGAAGAGGGATGACATTACCTTGATAGGTATTTTAGAAGTTGAGCTCAAAACTAGACCAACTATCCCAGACAACATATATAACTGGCAGGTTTTTGATAGTGATGCTGATTTACTCAAATTTTTGCACTGTATAGATCAATATGAGAATCAAGAGATTGATCTTAATGCTTTTGTTGAGAAGAATGATGGTAAAGAGACTTTATTTGGGAAAGAATTTGTCCAGCTTAAAACAAATAAAATTCCAAAGGGCTTAGTAGCGTTAGAAAGAGTGTTTTATGCAAATGATCGATCCATTACCAAAGAAGTAGCAATAAAGGAGAATGATGTGGAAGAAATAAATTTGGGAACTGAATTGTCACCTAAAAAGGTCTACATTGGAAAGAAAATAACCCCTGCAATCAGAAGCATGTTAATTACATTATTGAGAAAATATAAACATGTATTTGTCTGGTCTTATGATGATCTCAAAGCATATAGTGAAGATTTGTTCCAACATGAAATTCCACTTAAATCTGATGCTAAGCTCTATAGACAAAAACAAAGACCCATCAACCCTATGTTAGAACCTAAAATGCACGAGGAACTTATAAAATTCAGGGAAGTTGGCATAATTAAACCTATTAGGCATTCATCCTGGGTCTCAAATTTAGTTCCTATTAGGAAGAAGAATGGAGATATTAGACTTTGCGTCAATTTTAGAAATTTAAATATTTCTTCCTTAAAAGATAATTATCCATTACCCAATATGGAAACTTTACTGCAGAGAGTTACTGGTTGTGAGTTATTGTCCATGATGGATGGGTTCTCCGGATACAAACAAGTAAAGGTTAAAGAATTTGAACAATACAAAACAACCTTTACAACCCCATGGGGAACTTATGTACACGCGAGAATACCATTTGGCCTTACAAATGCTAGAGCCACATTCCAGAGGGCAATGGATGTTGTTTTTGCAGGTTTAATAAATGAAATCATGGCTATATATTATGATGACCCCACTGCATACTTGAAAAAGGCTAAGGATCATGTGAATCACCTTGAGAAGATATTTATCAGAACATTAGAATATGGTGTTTCCTTGAACCCCAAAAAATGCAAATTTGCAGTTTCAGAGGGAAAATTGCTTGGGCATATAGTATCCAAAGATGGAGTTAGGATTGATCCCGAGAGAATAGAGGCAATAGACAAAGTTCCTATCCCAAAGACAGTCATGGCTATATAATCATTCTTTGGAAATATAAACTTTGTGAGAATGTTGAAGAAAAATGCAAAGGTCAATTGGACAGATGAATGCATAGAAGATTTTGCATCCAAAAAAAGATCAATTAAAGAAGCTCCAGTGTTAAAGTCTCCCAATTTTAGTAAACCTTTCCAGATCTTTTCCTTTGCATCTTTTCATATAGTAGCAGCTGTTATGTTACAGAAGAATAATGAGGGTTATGAGTAGCCTGTTTCTTTTTTCAGTAAATCACTCCAACATGTAGAACTTAACTATGATATCACAAAAAAACAAGCTTATGCATTTGTGAAAGTTGTTAAGGCATTTAGACCTTACTTGGTTGGGGCTAAGGTGATATCTTATGTACCAAATGCAATAGTCAAAGATGTGTTCATGTAGAGTGAAGTAACTGGGAAGAGATGTAGGTGGATAATTTGACTTCAGGAATTTGATATAGAAATTCAAATCACAAAACTAGTGAGGGACAAGGGTTAGCAAAAATGATGACTAAGACAAATCTTGAGGCTGCCCAAGTATGTAATATTGAAAATGAAGAGGACATGGTAACAAGTATTGAGAAAACTCCTTGGTATACTGACATAGTGTATTACCTCAAGCACATGAAATGCCCTAACAGATTTGATGATAATAAGAAAGAACTCTAAAATTACATGCTTCAAAATATGTGCTTATAGAGGGAGATCTTTTTTGGAAAAACAAACATGGTATCTTATTATTCTATTTAGATGAAGAGAAAGCATAATCTGCCTTAAAAGAGATGCATCAAGGAGTCTGTGGTGGCCATTTCTCAGCTAAAACCACAGCACACAAGATATTAAAGGCTAGATACTATTGGCCCAAGGTTTTCAATGATGCCTATAGTTTTACTAGGAAGTGCGAGGCCTATCAAAGATTCTCAGGAAAGCTAAAATATCAAGGTGCATTACCCCTGAGACCTATGCAAGTTGATGCCCTGTTTCACCAATGGGGAATTGACTTTATAGGAGAAATTATGGAGAAATCAAGTGGTGGTCATAAATGGATATTAGTAGCCACTGACTATTTCACGAAATGGGTAGAAGCAGTGCCCACTAAACAAGCAACCAACAAGGTTGTGATAAACTTCCTATTGGAAAACATTTTGACTAGATTTGGGGTACCTTTGAGGCTTATAACTGACAATGGGATGTGTTTTAGATCAGATGAGTTTAAAATTTTTTGTAATCTTATGGCATTACGATCTCATCCTCTTCTCTCTATCACCCACAAGGTAATGGGCAGGCTGAATCTAGCAATAAGAGTATTTTGAAGATTGTAAAAAGAATGTTGGATAATAACAAGAAAGCCTAGGATTCTAAATTGAGATTAGCACTATGGGCTGATAGGATTACAGTGAAGAAAGCCATTGGAAAATCACCATTTGAGTTAGTATATGGAACTCATGCCAGACTCCCGATACACAACCTGCTACCAGTGTGTAAATTTATCCTCCAAGAGGATTGGGATGTCCTAGAACTGATGGAGGAAAGGCTAGAATAGCTAATGGAATTAAACAAAATGAGGGAACAGTCAATACAACAGAATAAAAAAATACAAATGCAGATGAAGTACCTACATGACAAAAAAGCAACATTTAGAAAATTTGAGATAGGTGACATAGTGCTTATTTGGAATGCCAGAAATCAAGAAAAGGGGAAGCATGGAAAATTTGATGCCCTGTGGATTGGACCTTTTATCATCAATGGTAAGGCAAGGGAAGATTCATATTATGTACAGAACATGTCTGGTGAGGAGCAAGAACTGCCAGTACATGGGCAGTTTTTGAAACATTTCTTATCTTAAAAGGAACCCGAGAGAAAAAGAATTGCTAGTGCATGGACAATTCTGATTAAACTCTCTAAATGGTCTTTTCCATGCATAGTAGTTTAGGAGAGTCAAATAACTTGCTTAAAGATATCTCTTATCAAGAAATAAAATCTTTTCATAAAGAAATAACCCAGGATCTCCACCACCCATCATAGTTCGCCTGTCGTCAAATGAAGAAGGCATTGGTGTGCTCCTCTAGAAATCTGAGATCTTGCTATGCCCACAAGGGGCATACATCCCCAGAAAGAGCCATTGTTGGGACTAAAATTCCCAAGCTACTTTTTTGGCAAATATCAAGTTTCAATCATCTAAAGATTTTAGTATATGAGCATATATGGAAAGATCCACAATTGTTTTCAAGTAGAAATTAACAATTGATTTGATAGAAATATTTGGATTTGACCTATTCCGATTCCTAAAGACTTAATATAACATGGTTGAAGTGCTCATTAAAGATGAACCGTAAACAAGGAAGTGAAAAGTTATGAACCTTGTTGAAAATAAAGGAAAATTGACATTAAGTACCAAAGCTGAATATGGGTGAATTCCTTGTCGAAAATGAATAGGATTTGCTTTTTGAACCATGTTAAAATTCCTTGTATTTTGCAAGTTATGAGTGTTTTGGTAAAATGTACAAGGGGAGTGTTTGTGAGTTGCATATACAAGTCTATTTGTATATCAGGTTGCATATACAAGGTTTACATACAAGTCGCTCATATACAAAATTGTTTGCATATGCAAATTCGTTATGAGTCGTAAAAATGGGTTGTTGGGTTTATTAAATTTTTATACTTGTATGCATTTCGATGACACATTTTTCATACATACAAGTCGGGCCCGAAATAATTCAGAGTATAAATGTATAATCGGCTGGGTCCGTCGGATGTATGTTTTGCTTGTATGTTTGGTAAATTAAAAACATACAAAGTGGATATGCAAAGTCCATGTGCAAAGCGTGGAACTGAAAGTTTATGAAATAGGGAAAAGTCAATGTATGTTTCGGGCTTTGTATATACAAAACTGATATACATTGCACCATATGCAAGCTGCGGACCCAATAGAAGTCAAAGTTTAAATGAATGAGTCAATTAAGTCCAATGTATGCATTTTATCTTTGTATGTTAGGCAAAAGTGGAACATACAAAGCAAAATATACAAGGCTTTTATACATTGTAGTACATACAACGGGAATATGCAATGTCAGAACCGAAATGATCGTGAAATAACGATAAGTTGTATATTTCACGTATTGTATGTATCGATACATACATTGCCAGACATACAATGCGGATTTCAGGGAAGATTAAAAAATGATATAAAAGATGTATCGTGACTCAATGTATATCAGAATATACATTGCATTTTATGCAAGTCGGACCTGAAAAGTTTGTGAAATAGGGAAAATCCGTTGTATGTTTGTGCTTTGTATCTATCCGACATACATTGCTAATATACAATGCATTACATACAAGTGGCGGATCTGAAAGGTTATTTAAAAGAGTTAAGTGCTTGTATATTCAGTGCCTTGTATGTTTCGAACATAAATTCTTAAAGATACAAGCGATAGATACAAAAGGATATACAAGAATCTGATGCAAAGGAAAAATTAAATATTGAAAACTCCTTGTATGTTTTAGCGATTGTATGTTTGCAATGAGCATATCCAATGTACAAATAAATTGAAAGCATCAAAAGGGAAGGTTTGTATGGGTCATTTGTATATGCGCTCATACAAGAAGATATACAAGAGCAATATACAAGCGAAAGATACAAGGATGTACGGAAAGTGAAAAGGCAGGAAGTTTTTGGATCAACCCGACTACAAGGTTACACCAATGAAGGAAACCCTAAAATGACATTAAAATCAGAATGGTTAAGATATTTTTCTAACAGTTAAAATATTTGTTTTTTGTAGGATATACATAGTGGTGATCAAGTTGTATAAACACCCATGAAAGGATCTTAAGCAACTATTAAATTGTCGATAAGGGAAGTACTTAATTGAGTAAATATATATGTTTAAATAAATTTATTTTGATCAATTGATCTGAGACTAATTTATGTTTTATCTGGTCTTTTTAGGAATAATAAAGAAACCCTCAAAGGATATTAAGGAGAATTGTAGTTGAAGATCCTTGTTTGATCCTGAAATGGTTATCCATTTGATGATTAAAGACGAGTATTAATTTTCCTGAATTTGTTTATTAAATATTGTTGTTTGGTTATCAACCATCACAACTATTGTAACTTGTCTGAAGCTTGTATGCCACTCTTTATAAGAGATGACCAAGACCAAAAAATAGGATTAGGATATAGGAGAAGAGATTAGAAGATGGGGGGAGAATAGATAGACTAGGATAGAACAAGGGATACTATAGATTAGATTTGAACAACAATGCTGGTTCACTTTTAATATATTTTATTTCTAGTAGACCATGTGCAAGCATTCTCTGATGAACTCAAGTCTGTGAATGTGAAGCAGTAACTACAGATTTCGGTATCAGCTATCTATTTAATTTATTCAATTATATGACTGCCTCCTTTCAAGGTTTTCTCTATTATTCAATTTGAGTTATCAAGTATATCTTCAAGTTGTCTATACACATTTTCTGTTATAGTGTGATAAGATTAACTGGTTTCTGCTTCCAGAATTAAATCCTTTAAATCTATCATAGTAACTGTGAAGACATTGTCATGGATCTGTAAGAAGAGTCATATAGTTAGGGTTTGTATTCTATCTCCAGTTTTTGATAAATCTGTTAGAATTGCAGTATCATTCTGATAGGTTCCTTTAAGTAGGGATTAAATCCTTTTAGATGAATGCAGGTAATTTGATCTTATCAATTGGATATATATAAGTATGGAATATTAACTATTTCCTTGCAGGGTTGTACAAGTTACATACCTATTCTTTTATGCCAGATAGTTTGAGTTTTTACCAAACAAATAGTCATTTATTTCATGATCATATTGACTCTATATTAAATAAGGCACTGGTCTAGTATTTTCATTATCACTTATACAAATTCATTTTAGATTTACTTAGTTAGATTGCATTATTATTTTAGCTTTTCAATTTAGATTATTTTTAGAATTAACTTGCTGTCTTTTTATTTATTTTATAATTTGTGCCATTATCAATAGTTAGATTAATTCTAATTAAGGTAGTGATAATCTCTCTATCTACTTTATTAATTAGAGGTTTACTCGCCTAGGTATGGCAGAGCCTGAAGTGAAGGGGGTTTAGCCATATCTACCCCATGTCAGTTAGCCAAAAATGTCAAGAGAGCCTGGCACCCTCTTAGGGTTAACAACCTACATTTTTGA
This sequence comes from Cunninghamia lanceolata, assembly GCA_027924645.1. Taxonomy (NCBI): domain Eukaryota; kingdom Viridiplantae; phylum Streptophyta; class Pinopsida; order Cupressales; family Cupressaceae; genus Cunninghamia; species Cunninghamia lanceolata. The sequence continues at coordinate 3,618,132 of BSBN01000774.1, forward strand.
GACCTAACATGGAGGAATCATATGTTCCGGAGATGATATATATTGATGTAATAGATTCCTAGGAAAGTAGTGAAATTCATAGAGATAGTTGATAGTTTGAAATTCTTGTGAAGGAGCTTAAAAGCTATATCTTGTGCATATTCTGCAATTCTGTAATCAACCTGTGAGCCCTAATTGTAAGCCTGCATGTTGCTGGCCAATTTGTATTTGAATTATATGATATACTAAATGATTGAATCTGCATTTACTTTACATCTTGAAGTCGTTTCTGTTGTGTTTATTCTAGCTGCACAATCTGAATTGTTCTCTTTGAGGACCCTCCTAACCGTGACTACACAATTATTGTTCTCACTTGAATATGCACCCTTTCTTAGCACCTTTCTCAGCTATCTAGTGAAACATGGGAAGACCTCTCAAGATGTGGGACTTGGAACTTTAGGTCAACCTCTAGAGAAAGGGTTGGTTCCCTCTTTTAACCTTAAGATACAAATATTGAATCAACTCAACACAAATAAAACTAGGCCTAATCAAATTCTAACACTCACTGATGAAAAGAGATAGAAAGAAATGACTAAAAATACTATCTGGTGATGCACCAATGGTTGAAGAATTTCTGGACCTATTTATCAAAGACAAAACAACCTCAAGAATCTATGCCACAATTGCACAAACTCATGAATACTTTCACAAAGGTTAGGAGAAGAAACTACATCTGCAAAAGGGACTGATGTCCACAAGAGTAAACTTAGATTACTTCAATAAAAACACAATATGGAAGTATAAAGGAAAGACAATAAAATAATTCTTTATTGATTGTGAAGGCTAAAAATAGCTGTTACAAATTTAGTATAACAAAATCTATTACAAAATTCAATATGTGATCTCTATTTCATTAAAATAACATATCTAAGAAGGCAAAAATGTCCTTAAGAAGTTTAGGAGTTATCCTCAAGTGGGGAGTAAAGATGATAACTACCCCTTGAATGTTTTTAGTCAAACTTCTTTTTGTTGAAGAGTCTTATTGGCGTAGAAAATGTTAGTTTAGAAGATTATTATTATTACTTATTAAGTAATTATGCATGTATTTCTACACTTGGAATTAAGCCATCTTAGGTGGCTATGTGGTGACTTGGAGAGTTGGTCAAACTCTTCCAAGGTATGTAGCGTGACCTCTTACTATTTTGGAGGAGCAAACTCACCACCACTATTAGTGTGTATAAGTCGACTTCTAATGTGACTCAACTACTTCTCACCTATATGTACAAACATTGTTCATAATATTGATAGCCAAATTCATCCATTTCTGAGTTATATTATGCTTGTATTATTATGTGTTTTCTTCTAACTTTACAAGGTGTGTGACTATTTATTTCTCATGGCCAACTGGTACCAACATTCTATGTAGTCGATCCTCATCACCAACATGGTATCAAAGCAGAATTGGTTCATTTGATGGTCTAGTAATTACATAATTTATCTTGAAAACCTTGTTTTCATTATAGAAATTTTTTTTTATCTATATTCCTATGGTATCTGTGTGGAAAAGCGTTTGCAGCAGAGATTGATTTACATGCAGAGAAGGTTATTGAAGGTGAGAGAAGGTTGTTGAAGGTGAGATTCTAGCAATGAAATATGGCCCATAGGTGGAAGTGGCCTACATTGAATGGTCATATAGTCAAGGGCACACACCCTACATCTAAAGGTCGATGACTATATTAGAAGGAGCCACCAAAACTCCTAGCCCCTAATCATATGGGGTGGTCATGCCCAATTAAAGAGGGCTTAACTCACTCCAATTTTTTTATTGATTTTTAATTTCTAATTGAAAGACATGCAAAAATTTTCAAATTATTTTATCTTGAAAGACAATATTTTTAAATCTTTCTAGTGTCAAAAATAGGCAAGAGGAAAAATAGAAAAATCAATGTAACTTGTTACTGGCAACTCGAAATTGAGTGCTAATTTTTTCAAAAGTGAATATTTTTTTAGCCTAATCCATTAGACATGATTTTGCACTATTGTTATAAAGTGTCATTTTTCATTCCAAATTGGTTTAGCCTATGCACTAAAATTGTAAAGTGTCAAAAAGCTATGGGGATAAAATATTGAATCATGAAGGGGTGTATAATATTGAATCATGAGGGGGTGTCTTGTGTCATGTCTAGTGCACTTTGAAAATATGTCATTGAATCTTATACTTTAACTTAATTTATCAGTTTGTCAACCAAGATAGTGTCCAAGGCTATTTGCAAAAGGAGGCTAGATATCTCAACATTGTAGTGTTTAGGCCTTTTAATTAAAAATACAAATAGATTGATAAACTAGAAAGCATTAAAAACTAATCTAGAAAATCTTTTGAAAACTAAACTAATAAGCCTAATAAATCTGAGTATAAAAGCAAGAGCAATTTTTATTTTAAACAAAAGGTGCATAGTACCTAAACATACTCATATTAATATATAAAAGATAACCCCAAAGGGGAGTACAAAAATCCCTAAAAGGGAATATAGAAAGGCTTAGATAAACACGAGACATGGCAAACAACAACCCATTCTTACAAAAAAGAGCCATTGATATACAAATATATACAAAATATTAAGAGAAGACATAAAACATATCATAACTAATTCACTGCATATAAGTCTTCAACAATGAATCTTTGATGCTTGGGTTTAGAAGGAACAGGATCAATAGTAGCATTAACTGGAGGGGGTGGAGGTGGCGGATGGTAGTGAATCAAGAAATTCAGAGCCTAAAATGAATCCCTGATATATTCCTCCATATTAGCTCCCAGTGCACTAGCATGACAGTGAAGAGCATTCTGCATAGAGGTGACGCAATTGTTTTGTAACCCATGAATCACTGCATTGTAAACACAATAGAAAGAAGGCTAATGACAAATGTCCTTGTGATAAAATAGACCACCAATCAGAGCCGAACCTAGGTGGAGGTCATAATTCTCTATCACTTCCTCAAAATGTTTAGCAAAAAAAAGAAAATCATGCACAAACTCCATATCAATCACTCTTACCATCTCCGAGTTCTAAATCAAGTCCATCGCATTTGAGAGAAAGTGAGAGATGACCTGGGAATGAAAAAATTAAGGGCATTTTTAACTAGAAAAGCATGTGAAATCTATCAATGAAAACATGTAGAACTCTAACTATGATAATGAATAGTAAACTAAAAACTTGATCTCTTAACAAAGATTCACAAAACTTCAGAACTTCAAACTTTAGAAATTTCGTAAACATGAAATGGAAATTACATAGCTTACTTGCTTAATAAAATCACAATGCTATGGAACCTATAGGCTAACACATTCTAGTTAACACATCTTAAAGATAGGGAATTCATGAGAATACTAACAAAATTTATTACTAACACACACAACACGTAAAAACAAATAATTATCTATGTTAATCCTTCGAGTGGCCAGCTCTCTAGAATGTGCAGTAAAACTTGTAAAGCTTCAAATCATTCTTAAGAACACTAACAATTTCATCACACAATACTCAGGAAATCATATGACTTAGAATTTTTGTAAAACTATTTTAGAATTCAGAACACTCTATTATCTTTGTATGTCTTTTGAATCATGGAACAATGCTATATATCTACTACTCTAAATTTTTGCCTAAGATCTAGAAGCTAGTGGTTTTATATTTTTGCCACCTGCAAAGTTTTTAATTGAAAACATTAAATTTTTAAGAAGTCTTCTTTGATCAAACAACTTAAAGAAGTAAAGGTTCCAAGTGGGAGCTCTCAAATATAGATGTCTTTGATAAAACATAAGAACTAAGAATGCTATATGCGAGGAATAATAAATATAACTGAGACTTTTGCTAGTGCTGCCTAGGACTCTTTCCAGAGTCTCTAACTTCTAGAGATATAATCCAAGAGCACTCCTTCCTCCATAAAGTCTTCTTTCTCCTTGCTGTGAAACCCTATTTAACAAGAATATATCCTTTGCAACCACACTTTATTATTTTAAGAGTTTGATTTAGTTAAAATGGAAAGTGAAGTATTTATACATCATTTTTAAATAAATAAATTATTAGTTTTAGGATGGACAACTGAGAGGGGGGGTGAATCAGTTGTCTCAAAACTTTCTTTTCTTTAAACACTTAAATCCTTCTTGTATTTCAGCAGCATAATAATAATTCAATCATGGAAGCAGAATGCAATAATTCAAGAGCAGAAACACATTAACACATATGACACCAAGATTTTAACGTGGAAAACCTGGTTAAGGGAAAAAACATGGGGTGACTAACCTGAGATTGTATTCTCTATTAAAAGAATAAGAGGAACAAAATGGTACTTGCCAATTAGGGCTCACTGCCCGAGCACACTAGTCACAAGAGGCCCACAGCCTACAAGAGACACACTATCTACAGAATAATAAATATTACATACTTGAACTAGAGATTAGCATCTTCACCATGCTTGAGTCAGTTCCATTTAAGCTCAACACTTCTGCTCTGCTTTTCGCTCTTCTCCTCTCTATCACTTTTTCATCTCCATGGATACTTTGAAATGACTTCACAAATCTTATTTATACAAGACATCGACTTTGGGATAATCATCAAAGTCAACACAATACATACTTTATTTCATTATAGAGAAAATACACAAATACAGTTTGATTTGTACAAGAACTTAATGCATATCACCACACTGTCAACCACACATATCTAGGACTTCAATCTTCTTTGAGGAACATGTCATGCTTTGCAGAACATCTTTAAGATCATCTACAAGATGTGTAAACATCTGGTCAGCCATGTTTAGGAAGAACATCATCACCCGGAAGTAAATATTCAATTACGAGCTCAATCTTCAATGCGGACCGTCAATACGAACTGGACACAATCCAAAGACCTCGACAAGCTTGCCTGAATCACCATGAACATCCACACCACTTTTGCTAACTGAAATCATTCTCATCTTCATCTAGAACCTCAAGAACATATTCTATCATCACTATCACATTGGAATAAATGCTTACGGACCTCCAGACCACAAACCAATTGAGTTGTCAATTCACATTGGCTTCCTAAACACTCCACCAAATCCGTAGAACAAGATATTACATTTCTGGAACTCACTGGACCTATTTGTGTTACCCTATCACCTCTAAACATCTACCAGAATTGGTTTTACTCATATGACCATAACTTCTTCAAATCTTCATGTGGACCTCTCAAATCTTGACTAGATCATCTTCAGACACATATATAGACACCCTTTGATGCGCATTCTTTGATCTTCATCTCAGCTTGGATCTTCACTTCATAGAGCTTCACTATCTTCACTGTTCTTTGTTTCTGATAGAACTAATTTTCTCAATATCCTCAGCACACAACTCATCCAATCCTTGACATCAATGCAACAAGAGTATGTTGACATCAATGACAATACCGATTAGGCCCATGCTTGGAACAATCTCCCCCTTTGTCATTGATGGCAACATATGATACGAAAATCTATTTTAACCATCAAGACAAGAACTTCTCCTCACTAACTGACATAACTCCCCCTATCAATAGCAATCATTCATGTCTTCTCTTTATTTACTGCTCCCCCTTTGATCTGCAACCATTTTTATTTTTCACATGTCTTCTCTCCCCCTTTGACATCAATGGCAAAGGGCACATACTTGCATCAATCAGAATCATACAGATGACTCCCCTTGAGTAGCAGCTTCCTATCATCAATCTGGACCACAACATATGACTGTGAGATCCACTGGACTGATGCACATAAGTGCATCTTAATTCAGAACTGGAGGGGTAATAACCCTAACTTCTCTTTGAGACACTCAAAAGAGTCCTTAGGTAACGGTTTAGTAAAAATGTCTACAATCTGATCCTTAGAGGGTACAAACTCCAATTTGACTTCATTCTTGTTCACCCGCTCTCTTAAAAAGTGAAACTTGATGGATATATGTTTTGTCTTTGAATGTAACACTAGATTTTTTGATATATTTATTGCACTTGAATTATCACAAAAGATTGTGATAGGTTCCTCATACTCCACTCTGATGTCTCTTAGCATTTTCTTCATCCACAATACTTGAGTGCAACTCCTGTTGCTGCAATATATTCTACTTCTACAGTGGACATAGATATTGCCTCTTGTTTCTTGCTTAGCCAAGAAACCAATCTTTTCCCCAAAAAGAATGCACCACCATTGGTACTCTTCTGGTCATCCACATCTCCTGCCCAATCTGCATCTGTATATGCATGAAGAGAGAAATCATGATCCCTAGGATACCATAAACCATACTCAACTATTCCTTTTAGATATCTGAGAATCCTCTTGATTGCCATGACATGAGATTCTCTAGGATCGGCTTGGAATCTAGCAACAAGACCAACAACATTCATAATGTCAGGTCTAGTTTGAGTAAGATATAGTAGTCCTCCAATCATTGACCTGTACTTTTTCTGATCAGCCTTAGGAGAGTCATCATCTTTGCTCAGTTTACATCCAGTTGCCATGGGAGTATTCATTGGTTTTGAGTCTTCCATCCCAAATTCCTTCAACAATTCTTTCACATATTTAGTCTGTGAAATGAAGATTCCTTTCTTTGTTTGAGTGATTTGCAGACCTAAGAAGAAATTCATTTCCCCAAACATAGACATCTCAAATTCACTTTTCATTTGATTTGCAAAAGTCTTGCACATACTATCCCTTCCTCCAAAAATGATATCATCAACAAATGCTTCAACAATCAAGATATTTTCATGATCAATCTTGAAATACAAGTTATTGTCAGCAGTACCCTTGTTGAAACCAATCTTCAAAAGATGCTTATCCAATCTTTCATACCAGGCCCTTGGGGCTTTTTTGAGTCCATACAGTGCTTTCTTCAACTTGCAAACCATATCACCATGATCAGACAATTGAAATCCATCTGGTTGCTCAATGTATACTTCTTCTTCCAAGTCACCATTTAGGAAGGCAAACTTGACATCCATCTGATATACTTTGAAATCCTTGAAGGTAACAAAAGTAAGAAATAATCTGACTGCTTCAATTCTTGCCATCGGAGCAAAAGTTTCTTCAAAATCAACTCCTTCTACTTGAGAATGACCCTTACAGACTAATTTGGCTTTGTTTCTGACTACTTCACCATCTTTATTTAGTTTATTTTGGAAGATCCACTTGGTCCCAATCACATTTTTGTTTCTAGGTCTGGGAACAAGATCCCAAGTGTGATTTTTCTCAATTTGTATCAATTCTTCCTCCATTGCTTTAGTACAGCTTTCATCATTGCATGCTTCACTTACTATTTTTGGTTCAATCTTTGAAATCAGATAATACTTTTTTGAGTCTTGAGCAATCTTTCTTCTTGTTTGAATGCCTTTTCTTCTATCACCTATGATTTGGTCTTCAGAATGATTTAGTCTTACATACCTGGGAGTTTTAAGAATTTCTTGCACTACTATATCTTGGACAGGTTCATTCAAACTTATCTCTTCTTCCTGTATTTCAAGATTCTTTGGATTAGTTTGGATCTGAATTTTATAAGGGGCTTGAACTGCTTGGATCAAAACATCATTTTGATCATCTTCCTCATATTCATAAAACCTTGAGGGTTTTTCAATGCCTTCATCAACCTTTACATTTGTACTTTCTACAATCTTTCTCAATCTCTTGTTATAACACCGGTAAGCTTTGTTTTGAGTAGAGTAACCTAAGAATATTCCTTCATCACTTGTAGCATCAAATTTGCCAAGGTCTTCATCTCTTTTAATGCAACATTTGCTACCAAAGACTCTAAAATACTTCACAGTAGGAGTGATGCCAAACTAGAGTTCATAAGGAGTCTTACCAGTATTGCTTCTGCTTTGTACTTGATTAAGAGTATAGACAACAGTGCTTACAAATTCTCTCTAGTAGATTTGAGGAACATTTGCTTCCATCATCATGGCTCTAGATGCTTCCTGGATGGTCTAGTTCTTTCTCTCCATTACTCCATTCTACTGTGGAGTCCTTGGAGCAGATAACTGTCATTTTATCCCATGTTTCTCGCAAAATTCTATGAACTCTCTGGATGTGAATTCTCCACCTCTATCAGACCTAAGACACTTTATGTTTAACCCAGTTTCATTTTCTACCATAGCCTTGAATATTTTGAATTTCTCAAGAGCTTCATATTTCTCTTTTAGGAAAGTCACCCACATCATCTGGGAATGATCATCAATTAGTAACATGAAATATCTATCACCTTGCAAACTCCTAATTCTTGCCAGTCCACATAGATCAGTATGTACTAAGTCCAATAATCTGGTAGAGGATTGTTCCTTACTTTTGAATTTGACTCTGCTCTGCTTACCCAACTAACATTCTTTGCACAAGCTGTTAGTAGGTTTTACCAGTCTTGGAAGATCTCTTACAGCCTGAGTGCTGCTTATCTTGATGATATTATCAAAATTCACATGACACATTCTCCTATGCCACAACCAACTCTGATTAATTTGAACAAATAAACAACTTTTGCCAGTACCAACCAAGTGAAAGATGTTACCTTTTGTTTGAGTACCGAATGCAACCTCTATTCCAAAACTTTCAAAGATCTTACATTTTTCATTTTTGAATCGGAGATCATAGCCTTTGTCCACCAAATACCAAACATTGAGAAGATTGTGCTTCAGACCTTCAACATATAGTACATCACTAGTTTTGTTCTTTCCATCAAAAGAAATAGTTCCTCTACCTTTGATTCTGCCAACAGAATTATCATCAAATTTTACAACTCCTCCTTCATATCTTTCCAAATCTATGAACTTATTTTTATCACTAGTCATATGGTGGGAGCATCCACTATCAATGATCCAATCATCCTTTTCTTCAACTTGGGCAGCCAGAGCTCTTTCTATCAATTTATGATTGACAGATTCAGAGGACATTGGATTTTCTTCCTTGATGGCAATAAACACCCAATCACTTCCGGATTTGTTTCTTTTCTCTGATTCATCATCTGTTACTCCTTCTTCATCATCATATTCATGAACATAGTAACATTTCTTTTGGAATCTTGATCTGTTTGGATTTGTCCTTGAAAATCATTCCGAACACCTTGAGGCAAAATGACCAATCTTGTTGGAATTGAAACATTTGAAGGGCAATTTTCCTTCATACTTACCAGATCCTCTTGGCAATCTTTTTGCAATAAGGGCTTCAAGATGAGCAGCTTCTACTTCATCTTCTTCCAAATCTTTTCTTACTTTTTCATACCATGATAGTTTCTTTGAGGAGTTCTCTCCTGAATCATACCTTTGTTTGCCTTTTATAGAGGCACTAGCTTTGAATGTAGATTCAGTCTTGGGGGGTGCATCTCCAAACTCATCCAATTCAAATGCAGCTAATTTTCCAACCAATTGATCTCTTGTGATATTTGATAAAGATCTAAACTCTTCAATAGAAGCAACCTTGTGTTTGTAAGCAGGAGGTAGGGATCTGAGAACTTTGGCAACAATCTCATCTTCATCCAAGGTTCCACCAGCACACCTAATGCCACAAACAAGCTCATTAACTTTTGGCATAAATGTAGTGATATTCTCATCTTCATTCATCTTCAAGTTTTCAAAATTTCCTTTCAGACTCTGTAGCTTGGCACATTTAACATATTTGTCTCCTTCATGCAGAAGTTCCAGTTTTTCCCAAATCTCGTATGTAGTTTTTAAATCTATAACATTTGTCAGTTCTGAATCAAATAAAGCACTTAGTAAGGCTTCTTTAGCCTAAAGATTGTCTTCAACATCTCTGATTTCATCTACAATTGTTGGACCATTCTTTGGAGGAACATACTTCTTTGAAGTTATGGTCTAATATTGCATTCCTATACATTGCAAGTGACATTCCATGTGGCTTTTCCAAAGAGTGTAATTAGTTCCATCAAGCCTGTTAGTGCCTGAATTGACTGACAGTTTTTGAGCAATTTTCATGCAGGCACCTTCCTTAAAAATGTTCTAAGTGTTGGGCCTCCTCAGCATTTTTCAGCTGCAGCATCTTATTTTCTTCGAGGAGGAAGTCATCATCATCATGTTTTCTTCGATGGTGGTCTGCATCATCATGTTTTCTGTCGACTTGTCTTTCATCAGGATCATCATGTTTCAATATCGGGTGATGTTTGGATATCATCCCGATCCTGCTGATGAGCTACAGTGTGCCTTGATCTTCTTGCGGGGGGTGATTTTTCAAATATCTGGTGATCTTCCGATTATCACCCTGCCCTTTTATGATGATGATGTCACCCCGATCTCCCGAAGGGGTCATTTTCTAAGTTGTTCAACCCGGCCTATTTTTTCTTAAGGGTCGTCATCATCATCATCATATTTCCGGTTATCACCGTGTTGCTTGCGAGGGTCATCATATTTTCTGCCTGCATGATCTTTCGCCGGGGTGATATTTTAACATCGGGTGATCTTTGTTAAGATCATCCTGATGATGTTGTTGTAAAGTTCTAAGTGTGACCCGATATTCACCGGGGTCATCATATTTGAACGTCAGGATGATCTTAGTCAATATCATCCTGATGTTGTTGTATCACTTCATGTTCGTTGTTTTATCACCCTGATGATGCTGACGTTATTCTTACGTCAGGGTGATATCCGGTTTTCTGCTGGTCTGCATCATGATATTTCTGAGGGGAGATATCCACCTGTCGGCTTCGTGCATTATCTAGTGGGGGTGATTTCTTCAAATATCTGGCATATTCATCCATCACCCCGATCTTACAGTGGAGCTACAGTGCAGCATCATATTTGTGCATCAGGATGATATTTCCAAATATCCGGTTACCTTCCAAATATCATCCTGATGTCGATATGATGATGACGTCATCCGGATATGAGGAGGTGCGCAGTAGGCAGATATGCTGATGATGTCAGCAGGATATGATGATGACGTCATCAGGATGTTCATCGGCCAGACTTTTGGTATCGGCTAAGCAGGAGGATCTTCCTCCGATGGATCAGGTTGTGCCGATAAAGGCGTTTATCATGCAGGTGATATTACGATGATGATGCTGACGTCAGGGTGATTTTTCGAGCAACAGGATATCATGCTGCTGGAGGATGATGATGAAGTCTTATACTAGTGTCGTCAGGAGCAAAAGCACCGACATCATATATGCTCGTGGCCTAGTATATAAAGTGTTGAAAAGGTCACCGCGGGGTGCATGTGGGATAATTGATATCCTGCATATTTTCAAATATCATGACGATGTATCTTGGCAGGAAGTGGTTGCGATCGACTGTCAGATGTTCTTCCCAAGGCCGCGGGTTGGTGCGCCATTAATGGCGATTGTTGCAGAGGTATGGGCGATGGCGTGGACGAATTTAGTACCCGATTGAAGATCTGGATCCCTAGGCGGCGGCGCAAGGCTCGAGATTTCTTCCTGTCTCCTCTCCCACCTGCTGCATTGAATGTTTGAGCGCCATTTTTCTGATACCGTGTATCTGGCGGGATTTTTGGTCAACCATGTAATTAATTGCTATGGTACACTACCTGGCTGTTATAAGCAGGAAGTGTTACTCATTTTTGGTTGTTGAAAACTGGACATTTTGGCTCTGTAATAAGATACAACTGGTTTTGGTTGCTCTGTGCAGCAAAACTTGTGAGTTTATGTATCTCCTGTTGTACGATTTGGCATGAATCCACTGATTTCATGGTTAATCTTATATGAATAATGCTGTGTTTGCATGTGTTATGCTGATTCTGTCTCCAGTTTTGCATGTATCTTTCTTACTGCAATAGGGATGCCATAAGTATAGACAGCTTAACACTCTTTATTGGGAGATATCTGTAAGGCAGATATCATGTGTATCCCCCTGAAATCTAGTTTTAGCTATTTATGCTGATCATTCACAGGTGTATGTCTACCGACTCCAAGCCCTGGATAGGCACCAATCTAGCTCTGTGTTGAGGTTATACACCATGTCCAGCTTTGCATCCAAAATTCAAACTAAACCATTTCATACTTCCACCTGTTAGTTGTAGGAGTAGGATTAGGAACCCCTTGCATGCTCTCATACCCAACCAGACATCATGTCCAAGAATGTTGCCAGCCTTGTGATCTATCATACAGATCTTGGTCCATACATGAGAGTATTCTGCCTGTTGTTGTCAAGTTAGATCTTTCTATCTTTGAGCTAGTCAAGGTTACATCTTGAGTTATAGGGATACCCCCCTTGGTGCGGCAGAACCAGAAGTGAAGGGGAGGCAGCTCACGCAACCTCCTGTATTTAGTTGGCTGAATCTGCCTGTGCATTAGAAGTGGCAAACCCTAATGCTGATTTAGAAGAAAAACCAACAAAATGGCGACTCTGCTGGGGAGAAAATTGATGAAAAAGTGTTATATCTTGTGGCCCATCTGAGTCACCAACAAAATGATGCTCTGCTGGTGGAATGAACCTGGAAAAAATAGCTTTCAACTGCTGTAAATTTTGTCCTCTCTGGAGAGGTGGCGACTCTGCAAAAAAGATCTGAATGCACATGAAAGATGGATGTATGTGATGTGACAAAAATGTGCTGTTCATATTTCAGCATCTGTATGAGAAAAGGTACCTTGTTCCTTCCCCTTTATATTTGTTGTTTTGCTGCATAAGTTAGATGCCAGGGGAAGCCTTAGGTCTTAGACAGACAAAGGATGTCTAAGAGTAAGATTTTTATGAATCCAAGTATGAATTATCCCATACTCAGTGGTGAAATGTCGAATAAAAGAATAGAAGAGATAAGAAATAGGTTGATATTCTTAGAGGCTGAGCAGGCCCAGTTAAAAAGCAGTAACCCTGTTGTGTCTGCCAGTCAAAAGGCTAAACCTCTTCTCAGCCCTTTTGATCCTTTGTATGACCAACTGGATTTGTCATGGGTGGATTATAAAGTAGAAACTATGCCTGCTAGGATATACTGTCAGATGCCAAGATTTAGTGGTCACAATGTATGTGATGGGAATGCACATATCCAAAATTTTCACAGTTTTAGGGGAAAATATTCATTCAGAGATGAGGATATGTGGATGAGGTTTTTTGTTAGGTCCTTTGATGCAAAAGCAAAAGACTGGTATTTGAGCTTTCCAAAGAAATTTTTTGCCTGTTGGGATGAGCTTGCTGACTGTTTCAAAGAAGAATTTGCAAGAGAACCGGCTGATCTTGTTGCAGAATTGATGAACATCAGAAAACAAGATGAAGAGCCATGTGTTGATTTCAGTCATAGGTTTGCAATAGCCCTTTCACAGATCCCAGAAGTCTTCAGACCTGATATTTCAGCCTGTGTTGGCATATTCTTTGAAGCTTTTGAGGAGGGCTTTAGTGCAATACTGAGGGATTTCAAGGTGACAAGTATGCAGATGGCATACAGGTTCATAGAAAAGATAGAAAAAATTAGAAATGTGTACCTGCTGAAACCCCTGTCCCCAGGCCTTGGTGTGAAAAATCGTTGTGAAGCTGCAAATGACCAAATAATTAAGGCATCATGTGAAGATGAAAAGATGAATATTGAAGGTGCTAGTGAAAGGACTAATGAGGATTCCCATTGCAATGATGAGGCATCTGACCATGAAAACAATAACGAGGTTGTGGACAGCAATGAACAACTTTTGGAATGGACCTGTGGAGATAATTGTGAGTATTGTGCTCAAGATAGAGAAGAAATAAGCATACAGGCCGATACTCCTCCACAGAGGGAATCCATTGGTGATGAAGATGCATGCTCTGCTGCCCATGAACAAATGGCATACTATGATGAAACTGATGCACTTGGGTCACCCATTTATGACACATATGGCGATGAGGATCTGTCTGAGTATGGTGAAGATCTAGACACTATTTTTGGCTTGGATTCTGTTTCTCATCCTGATGAAAGAGGAAACAACATGCATCAGGTAAGTGACTGTGAAAATGTGCCTGATTTGAAAGAGATGCCAGAGCCTGATCTTTTCCAGCCTGGTGCTGCTGATTGTTGTGTACATGATGTACACAATTGTGATTTTGAAAGCTTTTCTTTTGATGTGCCAGCATATACAATGAGCTCTGATCTTCCTAGCTGTGTGGTGGACTTTGAGTGTTTCCTATTTTCAGTCCAGCTAGGAGATCATGTTGCAATGCATGATGATGATACAGATGATAACATGTGTTCTATACCATTTGAGTATGCATTGCTTGATAAATTCTACACCCACATGGCACATGATGCCGAAGGTTATCTGCACAGGGGTAATAGTGACAAGCCAAATCAGAGGGTTGAGTATGCAGATGACAAGATTTGTTTGTGGGTGGATCTTTGTAGTATCTCCAAGCTTGACCCAGTGTATGCAGATGAAAACAAAGTGTTTGACAAAGGGAGATACAGGTTTTTCTTTTCTTGGTGGCCTTAGGCCATCAAGTGTGTTTGGTGATGCAGGTCAGTGCAGTATCATGACTCTGTGCCCAATGGATAAGGGACTGGTCTGCATCCCAGAGATCTGGGGTTCTCGCTGCAGTCTTGCACCTGCACGTCCCCAGACAGAGCCAGTGTTAGTGCCTGAATTGACTGACAGTTTTTGAGCAATTTTCATGCAGGCACCTTCCTTAAAAATGTTCTAAGTGTTGGGCCTCCTCAGCATTTTTCAGCTGCAGCATCTTATTTTCTTCGAGGAGGAAGTCATCATCATCATGTTTTCTTCGATGGTGGTCCGCATCATCATGTTTTCTGTCGACTTGTCTTTCATCAGGATCATCATGTTTCAATATCGGGTGATGTTTGGATATCATCCCGATCCTGCTGATGAGCTACAGTGTGCCTTGATCTTCTTGCGGGGGGTGATTTTTCAAATATCTGGTGATCTTCCGATTATCACCCTGCCCTTTTATGATGATGATGTCACCCCGATCTCCCGAAGGGGTCATTTTCTAAGTTGTTCAACCCGGCCTATTTTTTCTTAAGGGTCGTCATCATCATCATCATATTTCCGGTTATCACCGTGTTGCTTGCGAGGGTCATCATATTTTCTGCCTGCATGATCTTTCGCCGGGGTGATATTTTAACATCGGGTGATCTTTGTTAAGATCATCCTGATGATGTTGTTGTAAAGTTCTAAGTGTGACCCGATATTCACCGGGGTCATCATATTTGAACGTCAGGATGATCTTAGTCAATATCATCCTGATGTTGTTGTATCACTTCATGTTCGTTGTTTTATCACCCTGATGATGCTGACGTTATTCTTACGTCAGGGTGATATCCAGTTTTCTGCTGGTCTGCATCATGATATTTCTGAGGGGAGATATCCGCCTGTCGGCTTCGTGCATTATCTAGTGGGGGGTGATTTTTTTAAATATCTGGCATATTCATCCATCACCCCGATCTTACAGTGGAGCTACAGTGCAGCATCATATTTGTGCATCAGGATGATATTTCCAAATATCTGGTTACCTTCCAAATATCATCCTGATGTCGATATGATGATGACGTCATCCGGATATGAGGAGGTGCGCAGTAGGCAGATATGCTGATGATGTCAGCAGGATATGATGATGACATCATCAGGATGTTCATCGGCCAGACTTTTGGTATCGGCTAAGCAGGAGGATCTTCCTCTGATGGATCAGGTTGTGCCGATAAAGGTGTTTATCATGCAGGTGATATTACGATGATGATGCTGACGTCAGGGTGATTTTTCGAGCAACAGGATATCATGCTGCTGGAGGATGATGATGAAGTCTTATACTAGTGTCGTCAGGAGCAAAAGCACCGACATCATATATGCTCGTGGCCTAGTATATAAAGTGTTGAAAAGGTCACCGCGGGGTGCATGTGGGATAATTGATATCCTGCATATTTTCAAATATCATGATGATGTATCTTGGCGGGAAGTGGTTGCGATCGACTGTCAGATGTTCTTCCCAAGGCCGCGGGTTGGTGCGCCATTAATGGCGATTGTTGCAGAGGTATGGGCGATGGCGTGGACGAATTTAGTACCCGATTGAAGATCTGGATCCCTAGGCGGCGGCGCAAGGCTCGAGATTTCTTCCTGTCTCCTCTCCCACCTGCTGCATTGAATGTTTGAGCGCCATTTTTCTGATACCGTGTATCTGGCGGGATTTTTGGTCAACCATGTAATTAATTGCTATGGTACACTACCTGGCTGTTATAAGCAGGAAGTGTTACTCATTTTTGGTTGTTGAAAACTGGACATTTTGGCTCTGTAATAAGATACAACTGGTTTTGGTTGCTCTGTGCAGCAAAACTTGTGAGTTTATGTATCTCCTGTTGTACGATTTGGCATGAATCCACTGATTTCATGGTTAATCTTATATGAATAATGCTGTGTTTGCATGTGTTATGCTGATTCTGTCTCCAGTTTTGCATGTATCTTTCTTACTGCAATAGGGATGCCATAAGTATAGACAGCTTAACACTCTTTATTGGGAGATATCTGTAAGGCAGATATCATGTGTATCCCCCTGAAATCTAGTTTTAGCTATTTATGCTGATCATTCACAGGTGTATGTCTACCGACTCCAAGCCCTGGATAGGCACCAATCTAGCTCTGTGTTGAGGTTATACACCATGTCCAGCTTTGCATCCAAAATTCAAACTAAACCATTTCATACTTCCACCTGTTAGTTGTAGGAGTAGGATTAGGAACCCCTTGCATGCTCTCATACCCAACCAGACATCATGTCCAAGAATGTTGCCAGCCTTGTGATCTATCATACAGATCTTGGTCCATACATGAGAGTATTCTGCCTGTTGTTGTCAAGTTAGATCTTTCTATCTTTGAGCTAGTCAAGGTTACATCTTGAGTTATAGGGATACCCCCCTTGGTGCGGCAGAACCAGAAGTGAAGGGGAGGCAGCTCACGCAACCTCCTGTATTTAGTTGGCTGAATCTGCCTGTGCATTAGAAGTGGCAAACCCTAATGCTGATTTAGAAGAAAAACCAACAAAATGGCGACTCTGCTGGGGAGAAAATTGATGAAAAAGTGTTATATCTTGTGGCCCATCTGAGTCACCAACAAAATGATGCTCTGCTGGTGGAATGAACCTGGAAAAAATAGCTTTCAACTGCTGTAAATTTTGTCCTCTCTGGAGAGGTGGCGACTCTGCAAAAAAGATCTGAATGCACATGAAAGATGGATGTATGTGATGTGACAAAAATGTGCTGTTCATATTTCAGCATCTGTATGAGAAAAGGTACCTTGTTCCTTCCCCTTTATATTTGTTGTTTTGCTGCATAAGTTAGATGCCAGGGGAAGCCTTAGGTCTTAGACAGACAAAGGATGTCTAAGAGTAAGATTTTTATGAATCCAAGTATGAATTATCCCATACTCAGTGGTGAAATGTCGAATAAAAGAATAGAAGAGATAAGAAATAGGTTGATATTCTTAGAGGCTGAGCAGGCCCAGTTAAAAAGCAGTAACCCTGTTGTGTCTGCCAGTCAGAAGGCTAAACCTCTTCTCAGCCCTTTTGATCCTTTGTATGACCAACTGGATTTGTCATGGGTGGATTATAAAGTAGAAACTATGCCTGCTAGGATATACTGTCAGATGCCAAGATTTAGTGGTCACAATGTATGTGATGGGAATGCACATATCCAAAATTTTCACAGTTTTATGGGAAAATATTCATTCAGAGATGAGGATATGTGGATGAGGTTTTTTGTTAGGTCCTTTGATGCAAAAGCAAAAGACTGGTATTTGAGCTTTCCAAAGAAATTTTTTGCCTGTTGGGATGAGCTTGCTGACTGTTTCAAAGAAGAATTTGCAAGAGAACCGGCTGATCTTGTTGCAGAATTGATGAACATCAGAAAACAAGATGAAGAGCCATGTGTTGATTTCAGTCATAGGTTTGCAATAGCCCTTTCACAGATCCCAGAAGTCTTCAGACCTGATATTTCAGCCTGTGTTGGCATATTCTTTGAAGCTTTTGAGGAGGGCTTTAGTGCAATACTGAGGGATTTCAAGGTGACAAGTATGCAGATGGCATACAGGTTCATAGAAAAGATAGAAAAAATCAGAAATGTGTACCTGCTGAAACCTCTGTCCCCAGGCCTTGGTGTGAAAAATCATTGTGAAGCTACAAATGACCAAATAATTAAGGCATCATGTGAAGATGAAAAGATGAATATTAAAGGTGCTAGTGAAAGGACTAATGAGGATTCCCATTGCAATGATGAGGCATCTGACCATGAAAACAATAACGAGGTTGTGGACAGCAATGAACAACTTTTGGAATGGACCTGTGGAGATAATTGTGAGTATTGTGCTCAAGATAGAGAAGAAATAAGCATACAGGCCGATACTCCTCCACAGAGGGAATCCATTGGTGATGAAGATGCATGCTCTGCTGCCCATGAACAAATGGCATACTATGATGAAACTGATGCACTTGGGTCACCCATTTATGACACATATGGCGATGAGGATCTGTCTGAGTATGGTGAAGATCTAGACACTATTTTTGGCTTGGATTCTGTTTCTCATCCTGATGAAAGAGGAAACAACATGCATCAGGTAAGTGACTGTGAAAATGTGCCTGATTTGAAAGAGATGCCAGAGCCTGATCTTTTCCAGCCTGGTGCTGCTGATTGTTGTGTACATGATGTACACAATTGTGATTTTGAAAGCTTTTCTTTTGATGTGCCAGCATATACAATGAGCTCTGATCTTCCTAGCTGTGTGGTGGACTTTGAGTGTTTCCTATTTTTAGTCCAGCTAGGAGATCATGTTGCAATGCATGATGATGATACAGATGATAACATGTGTTCTATACCATTTGAGTATGCATTGCTTGATAAATTCTACACCCACATGGCACATGATGCCGAAGGTTATCTGCACAGGGGTGATAGTGACAAGCCAAATCAGAGGGTTGAGTATGCAGATGACAAGATTTGTTTGTGGGTGGATCTTTGTAGTATCTCCAAGCTTGACCCAGTGTATGCAGATGAAAACAAAGTGTTTGACAAAGGGAGATATAGGTTTTTCTTTTCTTGGTGGCCTTAGGCCATCAAGTGTGTTTGGTGATGCAGGTCAGTGCAGTATCATGACTCTGTGCCCAATGGATAAGGGACTGGTCTGCATCCCAGAGATCTGGGGTTCTCGCTGCAGTCTTGCACCTGCACGTCCCCAGACAGAGCCAGTGTTAGTGCCTGAATTGACTGACAGTTTTTGAGCAATTTTCATGCAGGCACCTTCCTTAAAAATGTTCTAAGTGTTGGGCCTCCTCAGCATTTTTCAGCTGCAGCATCTTATTTTCTTCGAGGAGGAAGTCATCATCATCATGTTTTCTTCGATGGTGGTCCGCATCATCATGTTTTCTGTCGACTTGTCTTTCATCAGGATCATCATGTTTCAATATCGGGTGATGTTTGGATATCATCCCGATCCTGCTGATGAGCTACAGTGTGCCTTGATCTTCTTGCGGGGGGTGATTTTTCAAATATCTGGTGATCTTCCGATTATCACCCTGCCCTTTTATGATGATGATGTCACCCCGATCTCCCGAAGGGGTCATTTTCTAAGTTGTTCAACCCGGCCTATTTTTTCTTAAGGGTCGTCATCATCATCATCATATTTCCGGTTATCACCGTGTTGCTTGCGAGGGTCATCATATTTTCTGCCTGCATGATCTTTCGCCGGGGTGATATTTTAACATCGGGTGATCTTTGTTAAGATCATCCTGATGATGTTGTTGTAAAGTTCTAAGTGTGACCCGATATTCACCGGGGTCATCATATTTGAACGTCAGGATGATCTTAGTCAATATCATCCTGATGTTGTTGTATCACTTCATGCTCGTTGTTTTATCACCCTGATGATGCTGACGTTATTCTTACGTCAGGGTGATATCCAGTTTTCTGCTGGTCTGCATCATGATATTTCTGAGGGGAGATATCCGCCTGTCGGCTTCGTGCATTATCTAGTGGGGGGTGATTTTTTCAAATATCTGGCATATTCATCCATCACCCCGATCTTACAGTGGAGCTACAGTGCAGCATCATATTTGTGCATCAGGATGATATTTCCAAATATCCGGTTACCTTCCAAATATCATCCTGATGTCGATATGATGATGACGTCATCCGGATATGAGGAGGTGCGCAGTAGGCAGATATGCTGATGATGTCAGCAGGATATGATGATGACGTCATCAGGATGTTCATCGGCCAGACTTTTGGTATCGGCTAAGCAGGAGGATCTTCCTCCGATGGATCAGGTTGTGCCGATAAAGGCGTTTATCATGCAGGTGATATTACGATGATGATGCTGACGTCAGGGTGATTTTTCGAGCAACAGGATATCATGCTGCTGGAGGATGATGATGAAGTCTTATACTAGTGTCGTCAGGAGCAAAAGCACCGACATCATATATGCTCGTGGCCTAGTATATAAAGTGTTGAAAAGGTCACCGCGGGGTGCATGTGGGATAATTGATATCCTGCATATTTTCAAATATCATGACGATGTATCTTGGTGGGAAGTGGTTGCGATCGACTGTCAGATGTTCTTCCCAAGGCCGCGGGTTGGTGCGCCATTAATGGCGATTGTTGCAGAGGTATGGGCGATGGCGTGGACGAATTTAGTACCCGATTGAAGATCTGGATCCCTAGGCGGCGGCGCAAGGCTCGAGATTTCTTCCTGTCTCCTCTCCCACCTGCTGCATTGAATGTTTGAGCGCCATTTTTCTGATACCGTGTATCTGGCGGGATTTTTGGTCAACCATGTAATTAATTGCTATGGTACACTACCTGGCTGTTATAAGCAGGAAGTGTTACTCATTTTTGGTTGTTGAAAACTGGACATTTTGGCTCTGTAATAAGATACAACTGGTTTTGGTTGCTCTGTGCAGCAAAACTTGTGAGTTTATGTATCTCCTGTTGTACGATTTGGCATGAATCCACTGATTTCATGGTTAATCTTATATGAATAATGCTGTGTTTGCATGTGTTATGCCGATTCTGTCTCCAGTTTTGCATGTATCTTTCTTACTGCAATAGGGATGCCATAAGTATAGACAGCTTAACACTCTTTATTGGGAGATATCTGTAAGGCAGATATCATGTGTATCCCCCTGAAATCCAGTTTTAGCTATTTATGCTGATCATTCACAGGTGTATGTCTACTAACTCCAAGCCCTGGATAGGCACCAATCTAGCTCTGTGTTGAGGTTATACACCATGTCCAGCTTTGCATCCAAAATTCAAACTAAACCATTTCATACTTCCACCTGTTAGTTGTAGGAGTAGGATTAGGAACCCCCTACATGCTCTCATACCCAACCAGACATCATGTCCAAGAATGTTGCCAGCCTTGTGATCTATCATACAGATCTTGGTCCATACATGAGAGTATTCTGCCTGTTGTTGTCAAGTTAGATCTTTCTATCTTTGAGCTAGTCAAGGTTACATCTTGAGTTATAGGGATACCCCCCTTGGTGCGGCAGAACCAGAAGTGAAGGGGAGGTAGCTCATGCAACCTCCTGTATTTAGTTGGCTGAATCTGCCTATGCATTAGAAGTGGCAAACCCTAATGCTGATTTAGAAGAAAAACCAACAAAGCCTCAGACTATCCTTCTTGTAGGAAGACATCTTGGATCTCCTCAAGCGGTTAAGCTCTTTGAGAGGAACTTAGCTCTAATACCAATTGTTAGTTTTAAGATGGACAACTGAGAGGGGGGGTGAATCAGTTGTCTCAAAACTTTCTTTTCTTTAAACACTTAAATCCTTCTTGTATTTCAACAGCATAATATTAATTCAATCATGGAAACACAATGCAATAATTCAAGAGCAAAAACACATTAACACATATGACACCAAGATTTTAACGTGGAAAACTTGGTTAAAGGAAAAACCATGGGGTGACTAACCCAAGATTGTATTCTTTGTTAAAACAATAAGAGGAACACAATGGTACTTGCCAATTAGGGCTCACTAACCAAGTACACTGCTCACAAGAGGCCCACTGCCTACAAGAGACACACTATCTACAGAATAATAAATATTACATACTTGAACTGGAGATTAGCATCTTCACCATGTTTGAGTTAGTTGGATTTAAGCTCAACACTTCTGCTATGTTTTTAGCTCTTCTCCTCTATCACTTTTTCATCTCCACAGATACTTTGAAATGACTTCACAAATCTTATTGATACAAGACATCAACTTTGGGATAATCATCAAAGTCAGCACAATACATACTTTATTTAATTACATAGAAAATACACAAATACAATTTGATTTGTTACAAGAACTTCATGCGTATAACCACACTATCGGCCACACATATCTAGGACTTCAATCTTCTTTGAGGAACACGCCATGCTTTGCAGAACATCTTCAAGATAATTTGCAAGATGTGTAAACATCCAGTCAACCATGTTTAGGAAGAACATCATCACCCGGAAGTAAATCTTCAATTACGAGCTCAATCTTCAATGCGGACTGTCAACACGAACTAGACACAATCCAAAGACCTCGACAAGTTTTCCTAAATCACCATGAACATCCACACCACTTTTGCTTACTGAAATCATTCTCATCTTCATCCAGAACCTCAAGAACACAGTCTGTCATCACTGTCACATTGGAATAAATGCTTACTAAAATCATTCTCTTCTTCATCTCAAACATCAATAACACAGTCTGTCATCACTGTCATATTGGAATAGATGCTTGTGGACCTCCAGACCATGAACCAATTGAGTTGTCAATTCACATTTACTTTCTAAACACTCCACCAAATCTGCAAAACAAGATATTGCATTTCCAGATCTCACTGGACCTATTTGTGTCACTCTGTCACCTCTGAACATCTGCTAGAACTGGTTTTACTCATATGGCCATAACTTCTTTAAATCTTCATGCAGACCTCTCAAATCTTGACTAGATCATCTTTAGACACATATATACACACCCTTTGATGTGCATTCTCTGATCTTCATCTCAACTTGAATCTTCACTTCATAGAGCTTCACTGTCTTCACTGTTCTTTGTTTCTGATAGGACTAATTTTCTCAATATCCTCAGCACACAGCTCATCCAATCCTTGACATCAATGCAACAAGGGTATGTTGACATCAATGACAACACCGATTAGGCCCATACTTGCAACATAAATAACAATCTATCATATAAATCAAATAATATTGGTGTGGTAAGATTAATTAGGCTATGGAAATGGATCATTTGGGCTGGGTATGATGAGGGTAATTTTTACCTCACCTCTTTCTCCCCTCCTAATGTTGAGTAGATCCTCCTACTCTTTTTTGCAATGGTCCACTTGATCTATTTTTCTTTTCTGCCTCCCTTTTCTTGTTGTGTTCTTCAAACAGCGCACTATTTTCATACATTGACCCTATTGTGTTGTCTCGTTCCCCTAGATTTTGAACAAAACCCTTACCCAATTGTATTTTGAGTCTCCAAGTCTGGTATTCTGATTGGAATTGGTCTGTAGTCATATTTACTAGAGGATGTGGTTGAAGGAGTAATGGTGGTCTGAATCTCATCCCTACCCATTTCACTTTCAACTCTCTTATTAATTATGCGACCCCTTGTGCTCTTTTATAAGACCATTTTAGATTAGTGGGAGAGATAATCTCCCTCCTTTTTAGATGGATGGATAAAGGAGTGTACTTCTCTTCACATGCTACCTAGGATCTATTTATCAATTAGTGACCTTCTGTTTGAAATTTTTCATAACAAGGGCTGAGACTTTCACTGTACTTTTCCTTCATAACATCAAACTTCTTGATTCTCCTAAATTCTTTTTGGAAATCATAGGGTTTATGATGGTGATGCCTCATTAGTAGGCCAATGTTTTGTTCTTCTTCAAGATATTCTCTAGTCCTATCTTTCCAACATATTTGGTTATGCAAGGTAGAAAGAAATGACCTCGGCTATACTTCACCTACAAACAAATAGACATAAAATTTTGTGTGTTTTTCAAGCAACAAATTATTTTCAAAGAATTCACACAATAAATTTTGTTGTGTAGAGCAGGATGTCTTAAAGGCTTCCATAAATTCTGTCATCTAGATCTTGTGGGAGATTACAAGAAATCCTCAACAATTTCCATCTAAAACTTTGTTCATTCAAAAACATAGAATATAACCTTGAAGGCTTCCTACATGAAAATAGTAGCTCCCCAATTTTACAAGCTTTTGTTTTGGCTTCATACAATCTGTCATATTCCCTATGTAGCATAAAATGCTTTGTTTTCAATCTATTATTTTCAATTCCTACTTTTCTAAGGAAATAACAATGTTCAATCTATTTTCATAGTAGAGGAGGAATATGACTTTGAAACCACTCCATTCTAGCTGGTTTTGTCTGAACCTCTTTGCTTTCCATGGGTGGTTTGACCCTCAACTCTCTAAGTTTTTCCTCCAATTCTACTATTTGACTGATTGTAGCTATTAATTCCTTTTGTCTTTCTATAAATGATGCTAGAAAATCAACAAAATTATTTGTCAAATTCCTAATCTATTTTTCCTTATTCAACAAGTTCTTTTGCATTTCTGTGTTTCCTATTTATTTTTCCTTTGATTGTTCAACTATTTTTGTAAACATTCAATTTCTTTATTTTTCTCTTGTACAGATGTTTCCAATTCCTAAACTTTATGTTGTCCCAAAATTGTTTCTTCACATTGAGAAATTGTCTACTTTTGCTGCAAAATTATCTACTCATTCTGGGAGAGAATATGTTCTAGTTGTAATTTTTTTTATTCAACTCAGTTATTTGATTTTCCTATTGCTCCCTGCCTGTTTCAGTGTGTTCTTTTGGGGTAACCTTAGTATAAAGCATTTGAAGAATTAATTATGTTTCCAAAAATGAATATTCTTCCTCTTCCTCAAAAGTTTCTTGAGTTTGTTCATTTTGAATTTCTTCTATTTCAGTATCAATTGGAAGTCTCTGCTTAATTGGTACAAGAGCTTCTATTGCAGTTGATGTAACTATGGTTTCTTCAATAACTGTTTGCACCAACCCTAAAGACATTTCTCCAGTTTCCCCAATTTCTTTCAAATGAGAAGTTGATGTCTCTAGAACTTCCCCTAATAGGTTTTCATCAATTGTTGGAGTCTTGAGATTTTTATTTTGTTTACTTATTTTCAGAGTTAATATTTGCTCAAAAATAGTAGGGGAATCATTATCTATAGCCAATCATTTTCTTCTCCACAGGGGAGGAGGTTTTTACATTTTTCATTTTTCTTGTTAAATTTTAGTAACTTGTGGCTTTGTTTCTTGTTCCTCATCAAACACTATAATTTTAAACTTTTTCGGCTCTATCGAAGGCTCATAAGCTTACAGTGGTACTTCAGTAGTTTGTGCAAGGCATGACTTCGGAACCTCTTGTGCCCTAGGAGAGTCTTGGGTTTCTATAGGTTTTTGAGTTGTTATGGGTTCTAAAGTTTCCAGAACCTCCTGTGCTTGTTGAAGTTCCAGAGCTATGACTGCGACCATTGAAGATTCTCCTATTTCTAAGTTTTTCTCAACTTCCTAATTTTCAAACTTTTGCAAAAACTTATGCCATCTCTTTTTTGTTTTGTTCTATTTTAGAATTTGTTACTTTCAGATCATGGTGATTAGACCATGGTGTTTCAATGGCTTGTTCTTAATTTTATATTTCTCAATCATGTTTTCTAAAGAGTGGAACATATATGCAGGAACATTGATTTTTAACTCAGGATTAACTACACCGTGGCATAGGTGGGTAAAAATATGGATTGCTGGGCCCACAACTATAGCATGC
This sequence comes from Cunninghamia lanceolata, assembly GCA_027924645.1. Taxonomy (NCBI): domain Eukaryota; kingdom Viridiplantae; phylum Streptophyta; class Pinopsida; order Cupressales; family Cupressaceae; genus Cunninghamia; species Cunninghamia lanceolata. The sequence goes on from BSBN01000774.1 coordinate 3,643,877, forward strand.
TAACCTTCACAAGTGATATGATTTATCATCGAGGCCACTACTATTTTTTAAGGTTCAATGGGGGTTTTCCTATTTATCCCTTTATTCTCACCCTTTTTCCCTATTACCATTTGGGGTTGAGGTTCCCCCTCCTGAATAAATTATCAATCATTTTATGATATGTAGTATATTTTTCTTGAGACAAATCTAATCCTTCTTCAAGAATTCTAGAAATTTCAAAGAGAATTAAGATACTGACCTTGTCCACTGAAGTTGGATCTACTTTCTACTTGGTGTCAATGATTACAAATGGAGGAGATAGGGCTATTGATTTTTATTGATGGGGTGAATTGGTTTTGACAGCTTGAATGAGTTGCATTTGGAAAACTCTTGACTTGTTCAACAAAAATGGATTGGATTTAAAATTAGTGAATAATGGAATTATATCCTTCAGATACATTGCATTAATTATCCCATACTTTCTCATCATGATTTCCTTGCATGCTTAGTCATGTCAACATCATTTTCGTCAACTCAAGTGAGGGTCTTAATGGTTTATAATTTAGGAAAAAGGGAATACTCATGCCAACTTATTGATCTATATGATATAGTTATTGCTTATTTAAAAAATGATGTACATGTATCCTTCTCTCTTAATCAAATGTCAATCAGAACTCATGTTACTAATGGAAGACATGGTGTACACATGCTTGAGGATGATCATTGTATGACTTTTATTTGCAAACAAGACACTTTATTAATGATGATGGTAGCATTTATTAATGGTGATGGCACATGTTCCAAAAGATGATGGCATCCTTGTTCTTTTAGAAAACTTGCATTTATTATGGTTGATGAAGACATCCTTAAATGGTCTTCAAAAAATCATACGAGTATCGAAGCATTGATGACAAGATGCTTCTGGGACAAGGAACATAACATAGGTTCTAGAGCATCAGAAATTAGAATCATGAACAAAAGATGATTTAGAGCATTGTTGAAAGGATGCTTTTAGAACACAAATTGGAACAAGAGGGTTCTAGAGCATCATTGAAAGGATGCTTTCAGAACTTGAACTGGAACAAGAGGGTTCTGAAGCATCCTTGAATGGATGCTTTTGGAATGTAAATTAGAACAAGAGGGTTCCTAAGCATCGTTGAAATGATGCTTTTAGAATGCAAATTAGAACAAGAGGGTTCCAATGCATCTTTGAAAGGATTCTTTTAGAATGCAAATTGGAACAAGAGGGTTCCAGAGCATCATTGAAAGGACGCTTTCAGAATGCGAACTAGAACAAAAGGGTTCCAGAGCATCATTGAAGGGATGCTTTTAGAACTTGAACTAGAATAGAGGGTTCTAGAGCATCGTTGAAAGGATGCTTTTAGAATGTGAATTGGAAAAAGAGGGTTTTGGAGCATCGTTGAAAGGATGCCTTTAGAATGTGGATTGGAACAAGAGGGTTCTAGATCATCGTTGAAAGGATGCTTTTGGAATGTGAACTAGAACAAGAGGGTTCTAGAGCATTGTTGAAAGGATGATTTCAGAATGCAAACTAGAATAATGAAATGGAACAAAAGATTCTGGAGCATTGCTAAAAGGATGCTTCCAGAATTTGAACTAGAATAAGAGGTTTCTAGAGCATCATTGGAAGGATGCTTCTAAAAATCAAAACTAGAACAAGACAGTTCTAAAGCATCATTGGAAGGATGCTTTCAGAACTCAAACAACAACAAAAATGGTTCTGGAGCATCCTTGGAAGGATGCTTTCGAAACTTGAACAACAACAAAAAGGGTTCCAGAGCACTGTTGGAAGGATGCTTCTGAAACTTAAACAAGAACAAAAAGGGTTTCAGAGCATCATTGGAAGGATGCTTCTAGAACTTGAACAACTACAAAACATGGTATTTTCAGAACATTGCCAGACATGTGTTTCTAAAGAAAATCTAAGGAAACACAGAACACATCTAGAGCACTATAGATGGGTACTTTTAGAGAAAATTTACTAATACAAAACTTTTTGGAAACCAAAGTCAGGAGAATTTTGTTAAAATATGTTTCCAAAGAAATTTTACAAAGCTACACAAATACATTAAATAATCTTTTGAAGAAACAATTTTTTTAAGAGTTCTTACTTCATCCTATCATAGGAGTAAATTCCACCACACAATAAATGTTTGCTTGCATTTCAACTATTTTTGTAAATTCCTCTTTATCTACTAGTTTTGGGTACAGATGTAGCCTATGACCATTTACCTAAAGTGTTTGTATTTCTCCATCAATTGGTTTGAGTTGCATAGCCTCATTACTAAATACCTCATTTACTTTATATGGCTCTAACCAATGTGTCTAGATCTTCCCTTTTAAATCCTTATATCAGGAGTCAAATAGCAATGCCCAATCACCTTTTTTAAACTTCCTCTCTTTGATATGTCTATCATGCCAAGTTTTCCTTTGTTGTTACACTAGTTCAGTCTATTGTATGACTTCCAAATGAAGTTTGTCTTGCTCTTTGAGTTGAAGGACTCATTCCACCTGGGCTCTACCTAGATCTAAACCTATTTCCATAGTTGTCCTCAATGTCTGGAGTTCAAACTCAATAGGGAGAATGGGTTTCTTGCCAAAAACTTTTTCATAGGGGCTAAAGCTTGTGGTTGATTTTCATGTAGTGTTATAAGCCCATACTACTTCATGTAGTTTTTTGGCCTAGTATTTCCTCCCTGATGAAACTATATTGGTGAGTATATTTTCTAGTTCCCTATTAGTTATTTCAACTTGACCATTTTATTGTGGATGATATGGAGATGACTTTTTGAGACTCACCTAGAAGTGGTTGGTGAAGGTTAAGAGGACTTTGGATATACATTGGGGTCCTTGATCTGTGACTATGAATTTGGGTGCTCCAAATTTGAGGAATATTCTATTATAAAGGAATTCATCAACTTGTTCTTCTCTAGGTACCTTAAGCACTTGAACTTCTACCCACTTAGTAAGATAATCAGTACTTACAAGGATGCATTCTTTCCCTTGTCAGGATGGGTCTATGGGTCCTATGAAGTCCAGACCCCATTTTTTGAATGACTCTAGGACAACCTATGGTTGAAGAGGCATTTTACTATATGACATTGGTTTTCTTATTCTTTAGCATTCATCACAGCACCGAATTTGACATCCTTATGCATGGAGGGCCAATAATACCCAACATCTAAAATTTTATGAGATGTTTGCTTTGCTGAATAGTGACCTCCTAAAGGATCATCATGACATGCTTGGAGAATACTATAGGTTTCATTGGTCTTATACATCTACGTAATATCAAATCAGGTCCACATTTGAACAATAGACCATTTACCCATTTGAAGTGTGTGCTTTCTCAGACAAGTCATTTTCTCTATTTTGTGGTAAACTTAGGTAGAAACTTTGATGTAGCTAAGTAGTTAGATACATATGAAAACTAAGGTGTTTGAGAGGATATGGCAAATAAATGTTGATCTGGAAATTTGGCTTGGACTGGTTCACAATCCTCATTTTTCTAATGTATTTTGGATAGGAAATCAGCCACCACATTAAATTTCCCAAGTTTTTCAATGATAGTCACATTAAATTCTTGGAGGAGCAATAACCATCCAAATATCCTTCCACTCATGGTACTTTTAATCATGAGGTATTTAATTGCTGAGTGATCTATGTAAATAGTCACTTTGTAACCTATGATATAGTGGCAGAATTTATTGATGGCATGTACAACAACACAAAATTCTCTCTCAATGGTGGTGTAATTCCTTTTAGTTGGGGTTAAGTTTTTACTCACAAAATAGATAGTGTACTTCCCACCAGTTTCATCTTCTTGTCCTAGAACTGCTCCTATTGCATCATTTGAAGCATTTGTATGAATGTAAAATGGCAAGCTCTAATTGGGTCTACACAACACTGGTGCAATCGTGAGTTTTTATTTAATGTTTTTGAATGAAGCTTTATATTCTAGGGTCTAAGAGAACACAACATCCTTTTAAAGAAAAGAGAACATGGGGGCTACAATTTTTCTAAAACTTTCAATAAATCTTTGATAATAGCCTGCATCTCCTAAAAAGCTTCTAACATCTATTTGGTTTTTTGGGGATTCTAGTCTTTCTATCGCTTCAATTTCCTTGGGGTTGGCTTTAATGCCTTTTATAGAAATGTGATGACCCAACACAATCCCTTGCTCCACCATTATTAGGAATTTTTTGTGGCTTAGGGATAACTAATGCTCTTCACATCACTAGAGTACTTTGTCAAGATTTTGAAGTGCTTCCTCATAGGTGGTTCCATGGACTGTGAAGTCATCCATATAGACTTCTACATAGTCATTTACAAGCTCTATGAAAATAGCCAGAACTACTCTTTGAAAAGTGGCAAGAGCATTGCACAAGCCAAAGGGAAGGACTCTGTATGCAAAGGTTCCCCATGGACAAGTGAACATGGTTTTATCCTAATCTTTAGCAATGACTTGTATCTAATTGTAGCTGCTAAACCCATCTAAGAAGGAAAAATACTTTTTACCAACTAGATTGTAAAGAACTTGATCTATTAAGGGAAAATAATCCCTGTAGGTTTCCTTATTAAGTTCCCCATAATCCACACACACCCTCCATTTCCCCCTTTCTTAGGGATCACCACAAGAGGTGAAACCCACTTGCTATTAGAGATAGGATAAATGAATCCTACTTGTAGGACTTTCTTGATTTTAGTTTTAACTATACCTCTGAGTGCAGGATTGATTCGGCATTGTGGTTGGCAGACTGGTCTAACATCTTCTATATAGATGTGATGAGTACAGACTTTTTGATGAATTCCCCTCATGTCCTTGTAATCCTAGGAAAAAGCCTTGGATTAGATCACCAAAACATCAAATAATTTGAGATCATGTTATTTTGAGAGCTAGCTATTAATATTGAGGGTTTTTCTAGGTAATACCATTATTGATTTAGTCCTTGGGTAAGTCGAGGAGACTATATAAGTTTTTCTCATCAGAGTATTAAGAGGATAGCTGTGAGGTTGCATCATGTGAAAAGTAGTTATATCTTTGAGGAAACTCTTAGTTCTGTGAATTAGATTAGCCAAAGGGTAGTGAAATGATATAAGAAAGTCCTTTTCATTATGAGCAAATTCTACTATACTTGTTTGGATAAGACTTTCTAGGCTTTCATCCCTTCCCAAGAGTTCTTCACTATCTGTGTCTGTTTAACTATGTTTATATCTAGGTTGGTGTCATGATCCCACTCATTTTACTTATCTTCACCATGTTGTTTAATAACTACCATCACTAAAGAGGCCAGATTTTCTTATTAATCATATTGACTTGGTTCATCCACCCAAACTATACTAGTTTTATTTGCACAGGGATGAGCAAGAGGGTATAGTGACAATTGTTTACTATTGATTCCATTTTAAATGGTCATCCCTCCAAATCTATAGTCTATGTGGGTTGCAACTATATCCAACCAATGTCTTCCTAAAATCAATGGGTAACTTTCCTTAGGGGTTTGTGACTAGATTACTTGAAAATCAACTAGATATTCCTAGTTTTCAACTTTAACTGGGATATTTTCTAAGACTCCCTTAGGAACAACAATAGGCTGGTCTACCATTTGTAAAATGGTGGTCATTGGTTGTAAATATATTAATGTCAGCATCTCCATGACTTCCACGGTCATTACATTGATTGCAAACCCTAAATCAACAAGTGCATTGGGAATCTTTACCCCATTAATTGATACAGTTATAACCAGGCTATCAGGATCACCATATTTTGGTGGAAGAAATTCTCCAGAAAGAATATTGGATAGATAGCCATCAATTTGCATAGTATTAATTTGTTTCTTCTCACTTCCTGGTGTCTTTAAATACATAATTGTTTAATGCATTAGTTTAATTTTGAAATCTCTTTGATGGCCTAAAGTAATGGGATTTCAATATTTAAACGTTTTATTTCCTGGATGAGGTCAATTTTAGTTGATTTCATTGGTTCCAAAGAGCCTTTGGGAATCACTTGCTTGAGTTGCTCTAGAAAAGGATCTTGATGCTTTTCCTTAGTTGTGAGGTCAATTTTTGGAGAATATTTGGAGTGTGATCAAACAATATCCTCAGCACTAGACTCTAAAATCTTGTTAGAAGATGGTTCCAAAGAAATTTTGGAGGACAACTTCAGAACCTTTCCAACATTTTATCCATTTATTAATACCTTGTGGGGGTTTCTTGTAGATTTCTTATTGATTTTTCTAATCTAGGTATCCCCCTTATTTGAAAGTGTTTCTTCCTCATTAGTAATTTTAAATATAGTGATTTGGTGAAGTTGTTTAATAGGAAAAGAGGGAGTTTTTCAATTTCAATAGATGTATGGGTTAGATCCTTCTTTCACTACAAACATTCAAGGACATAAATTGAGTCAAGCCACAACTTCTGCAAGAGGGATCTGCTACAGATTTAGTGTCACTTGGAACAAAGAGGAAAGTTAGAAATTTGTTGATTAATTGATTAATTAAGCTCGATTATGCTAGAAACCCTAATTATGTGAAATCGTAAACAAATGGATGAATCCTGACAAATTCTCACAGACAAAGATGTAATATTCAGAATAAATACATACTAGACTTCAAGATTCTGAATGTAAAAAAGTTAGGGGCTAAAGATTAGGCACCCAAGCCCAAGGTGACAATTTCTTTAGGGACTTTTAGAACTTGTCTACAACTAATCACCACTGTCACAAAGGTTTTTTGCTTCAGGGATCTAGAGGGCTTCAGAGAAGGTGCCCTAGTCTAGGTCCTACTTTTTCCTTCATATACAGGATCTCCAAACTCTTCTACAACCTTCTACAACTCCACTTCCTTTTGCTTCAACACTTGCTACCTGCAATCAAAAAGGAGTGTGGTTGGGGCTTGTGGTGTTTAGGAGCTTGCCTCAGTTAAGCCTCAAAAGTATATTCAAGTCTTCCAAACACCGTTGTCAGATAAAGAATGTGTATTCCCTATGGGATAGAGGCAAGACTAAATGATAAATTGTTGAAAACACAAATAGATATCACCTCGGAGGTGTAGCTCTCATGGAAGGAAGAAGCTCTTTCATGCCATGAGGAGATGGATTGATTAAGACAAATATGCAATAAACAAACACAACAACAACACAATACTGCTCTAGAACACAATGAAAGCCTTAAATCACCTTAGCATAAGATCACAAGTTTGCATTATCCATCTTGTTGTAAAATCAAGTCCTAAACATGCTTATATATGCAACAAAACACATTCCCCCTCTAATTTAGTAATTTAAACTTGAGATGTTGGCAATTGAACCTTCTAATAGTCACATAACCGACATTTAAAATTTGGGACCCCGCTAAATAGGACAAGACTAGGGCACGAGCACCCAAGCCCTCAACCCCATTTTCAAGGTAGGGTCAAGTTCATCATTGTCCCCTAAGCCCCATTTAACATGGGTTTTCAAGGATTTTCCATCAGGAGTAAAAATGAACATGCTAAATGCAAAAAAAGGGACTCGGGAGGTAAACTTAGAAGGTAAAAGTCCTAGGGGGACATTTTACAACATAACATTTAGCCCCCACTTTAATGTATGTATGAACACAAGGCCTATACATGCATTTAAGTACGGTCAACAAACACAACAAACACGCCAGGCACTTAGAGCTAATGCATACACAAAGGTTGAGAAACTATTTCTAGCCCCCAGTCTTAGGTAGACATTAGAGAAGACACATTGCAGACACACCAAACACAATGAAGACAATAACTGGAAGACAAAACACATAGAAGACAATAACATGCATGTAAGATATAGAGAAGACAACATTGAAGACACACAAAACATGATGAATACAATGAATGTAGTGATTATTTCTTTTTCATTTTCATATATAAATGCAAATGCAAGTACATGGAAAGTAAACACATAACCCAAAATGTAGGAGGGGCATTTCACCACACGTCTTGAAACTACATATGGGGCAACAGACATGCAATACACACTAATAGAAAAATAGTAATATATGATTTTAAAAACTACTAAAAACTACATATAAATGACTAAACATGGTCACATGACCATTAGTAGTTTATTGCCAGTCATTTATAACGTGACCGAATTGATGACTAAACCATTTTTAGTCATTTATTGGTTGTTTTGACTGATCGATTTGGTAGTATATTTAGTCATTGATTTAGTCATATATTTAGTCATATTTATTCACTAAGCTTGGTCACATGACCATTAGTAGTTTATTCCGGTCATTTATTTTGTCACATGACCAAATTTATAATGCGACCAAATTTGTGTCAATTGATAGTATATTTATTCACTAATTTATGTCAACTGGTAGTATATTTAGTCATATGTTTAGTCAAATTTATTCACTAATTTTTGTCAATTAGTAGTATATTTAGTTTGATATTTGAGGATATAAACATAAAACACATATATACACATCAATCATCAATTGTACACAATAAGACAACCATTGAGAAGGCAAAATTGTTGAACTTTATTAAAAGAAAGGTGTTCTTATAGCTTGCACAAGTCTAAAATATCTATCTTGCTTGAAGAATGCTTAGAAATAGAGTATTACAATGTTTATTTTCAGTCACAAGATTGAAAATCTAAGTTACAATGCACAGAAATGACAAGAAAGAAACTTCTTTGAGTTTACAATACTTTGCCAAAAAGTGAACTATTAGTAACTGATTCTCAACCAACCTAATTGTTTCCATAGGTCATCTAATCTGCCCCATTAGTCTAGGACTTGTCCTTCTTGACTACAACCAAAGGAAATACACTGTCATATGTAGTTAGGTCTGTGATAGGATCATAATGTGAAACATGGACTAGATCAGGCTTCCTTAATGAAAGACCACTATATTCTTGTGTCTTGTACTATCATCAGCATTGCTTATGGGACATGTTTTTATTGAGTTTGAAGATATTAGGTACTCTTAGGGCATGGAATTAGATTCTTCCTTCAATGCATCTTCAAAAGCCTCTTTATGAGTCTAAACCGTTCACTTTCCCTACCTCTATTACATTGGACACTTGGTAGGCAGTTATATTTAGTGTCCTTGGTCTTCACTCATTGTGGTGACTGAACTGTGCATACTTGCTTTCTAGATGATTGTACTGCAACTTTCATATACTTGCCTTTTAATGCTAACACTGCAGTCCTCTATCCCTTTGCTCATGCCACTGAAACCATGCTTACTATGCCTGTATCCCTAGGAACCATTGACCATTTCCACTCACCATGAACATCTTACCTCTATGTACTCATTATCTCTCTGTTATAGAATAGTCACCCATAAGTATACAGAATTTAGACTTTCATTTTTAGATTGTCATAGGTTTATGAAACTGTCATATTCTTGCAACTATACCGCCATGTAGAATATATGCCTTGTAATAATAGCATTATAAGTGGCTGTCCTTTTTGCTATTTAAGACTTCTATAAATTTGTCTACTAGTTTCTTCCAAAGTCTTGATGAAATGCTAACATCATCACCTTATGACTATAATCTTCCTCATTGATCTTTGTGCATTGCCAAATGCCCTTCCTTTCTCAAAAACTAACACACCACCCTTGATCACAGTAGCTTAAGACTCATCTCACTTTGTCTATGGCATGAATTGTGTACTTTATCTCTTGCTCACTATCATTTATGCTCCTTGAGTCTTCATGACATCTCATATATGAAGCTCTCTCATTTGTGATCCTTGAGTCTTCATGACTATATTCATGATTTTCTCAAGGTTCGTAATCATAATATGGGTTGGTACTCTAATTCGCATAAGGCAAATTTAAGGAATTATGTCATTTCAAACTAGCAAGGTGACAAGTTTCTCATTAATTTTTGTGCTTCGTGCTACTCACCAATTCATATCTATAGTGGTAAAGATCATCAGCTGCAAAGAGCTTTCTTATTGTCTAAAACTTCTACGAAGTATTGTTGCTTATTGAAAAAGGGGGGATAGGACCCGTACTGAGCCAGAGTCTTGCAAGGAATTTAGAAGGAATGAAACCCTCTAGCATATCTTCCAGGAGGGTGGGGTGGTGTCATATTTGGAGTGCCTTCAGGGGCATGATGAGAATTTATCCATGCAATTTGTGCAGTAATGGGTGGATAGACATGTTTAAGTTGAGTGAGTGGACTTTGAAGTGTCTAAAGAATTCGTAGGGCTGGCAATAAGTATGCCCACTAATGGTGTGAAGCATAAGAAGACTAATAAAGTCTCAGACCCGAAGGGAATGTCCCTATTCTTGAAAAAAGGTGAAGTATTGCATAGCCTGCAAGGTGGGTTTGACAGGGAACAACTTCCTAAACCTTGGGATGATGTCTGCCATATGATCATCAAGGACTTTACTCTTGAAGGTAGGTTTCACCGCTTCTTCCATTACCATTTTGTTTTGCTAAATCATTTTAGATGTAGCAATTTCATAAGCTTTTTGTTTTGCTAAATCATTTTAGATGTAGCAATTTCATAAGCTTTTTGTTTTACCTGCTTTCTTCCCTGGAATTCTCTGTGGAGGTGGCCATTGATCAACACAAGCTCGACCCTGAGAAACCCCCCATTCCACTCCACCAGGGGCTTATTTATAGATTGTACAAGTTTCATTTAGCCCTCTATCCCCCCAATACTATCACTGATATGTTGAAAACAAGGAAGATAACTGAGAGGGGGGGGTGAATCAGTTATCTCAAAATTTCCTTAATTTTCTTTTCTTTTGTTATCTCAATATTCAGTGTTATATCAAAACATGAAAGCATATGTAATCATAATAACAGAAATAAAATCAACACACATAACATGGATTTTTACGTGGAAACCTTGTTAAGGGAAAAACCATGGGGTGACTAACCTAAGATTGTATTCTCTGTTAATAGAATAAAGGAGTACAAAATGGCACTTGCCAATTAGGGCTCACTGCCCGAGCACACTGCTCACAAGAGGCACACTGTCTACAAGAGACTCACTATCTACAAAACTTACAGAAGATAATCAAGTGTTTGAACTAATGAAAAACATCTACAAATGCAAGAGTTTAGTTCCAGCTAGGCACAATATACTAATCTAATGCACTTCATTCTTCCTCTATTCAATGTTGTTATTCAGTCACATACCAAACTTGAATTGTTGTTCTCACACTTATCCCTGCTTTTCTTCGCACCTTATTTATTCACATCTTCAACACACACACTTACATGTTGAAATCCATCTGGTATATATATATCTGCATCAAGGATTTTCATCGACTTTCTTGTCAGCAACAAAAACACTCAAGATATTTGCAGGTTATTGATATGTCAGCTCAATCCATGCTTGATTAGTGATGCACATCAAAAACATAGGCATAGAAGTCATAAATCATGTCAACCAATAATGTATAATATCATAGATTGCTTGATCATCACCTTTTACACATCCAGATTAAAGTCTGATACTTTGTCGGTCAGTTCTTCCTCTATCTGCTCTGCTTGACTGGAACCCAACACTTAGATGCTCATATATTTTTCTTGCTTTATCACCAGAGGCTAAATCTTTGGAATACAGTAGTCATGATACCCCTCTTGACTTGTCCAAGTTTGCAACTTACTGAGTTACACCATCTGAGAGATCTGGACCTGATTGTCAGACCTTGTTACATACTCTATTCTTGTTCACTGGACCAAAATAATCTTCAATCTCACTTCCGGTATAGGCATACTATGTACTACGGATGTGTGGGATAGACTTTGTTGCCATCAATGACAACACTTATGAAGCCACATAGTGTCTCTTGCCAACATGCTACCCACGTTGACAACTCCTCTGTGATGCCTAAGCCTAAGCTGAAACCTACCCGAAGCAACCCTATGATTATCACAGAAGTTAGCCCTAAAAAATACACCCACTCCTACAAAACTGTTAAGGCCTCTTCTTCTAAAAATAAACCCTTTGTGCTGAATAACCCTGAGACTCAAAATGTGGACCGGATTAACCCTAAGGTGGCCATCCCTAAACCCACCAAAAGAAATCTTGTAGTGGGTGATTCTAAGGGTGACACTCCCCAAAACAAGTTTAAGGAGGGGAAGGATGGGGGAAGCCTCTCTGTGAATACCGAGGATAAGACCAAGATGGAAGTGCATAACCTAAAGATTGAGGCCAAGAATTCTATGGAAGGTGGGGATGGTAGTGAAGAAAAGGAAGATGAGGAGTATGTCATACCTTAGAGTAAGGCTAGGGTTCCATCGACTAGAAGGTTGACCAGACTGGCCGCTAAACCTACCCTATGCATAAGGAACAAGTGAATTCTACAAAGTCAAAAGGGTGTGAGGAGAACCTGGATGGTGAGGTGAAGACTAATAACCAAGAGAAGACTATGGTCCTGGAGACTATGGATGAAGGCCCAAGTAATTTCCCTGAATTAAACGTCCAAGGGTCGAAGACAGATAGCTCTAAGAAAATAAAACAAGACACTGGTAAGAGCAACAAGGGTAAGAAGATTACCATAAAAGGCAAAGAGACCAAGGACATCAACAGCAGAATGATGAATCTACAGATGAAATTCATTCAATCTTGGCAAGGTTCACCTCCAAAGTGATGCACAAGTCTGCAACGACTCTGGCTGTCCTGCAGGACATTGAGCTCACCAGGCATGGTATGAAGGACAAGGAGCTAAAGGAGTATGAGGATGTGTACCAGTTTCTTACTGAGGATTGGGAGCAACTCTTCAATTAGCCCATGGGGCTTTTCTATGTTTTAATGTTTAGTTTATTGTCTGTCTGCTGGTGAACTATTGCTTATGTGTTTTTTGTTGCTGGTGGTTCTTTTTGATGTGATGGTCTCTTTTTGTTGACTCTCTAACATGCCCTTGGGGATACTATGTAATGGGATCGGCGCCCTTGTTTTGCCACTTATATTATAAAAAATAAAGACCTTGATGTTCATTGAAAAACCTACATTCACAAGAAATAAAAAATAAATATAATAATCAAATTAAATATATTTAAAATTATACTTTTTAGGAAGCTTATAATAAGGACTACATACTTACAAAACATAAATTTTAAATGAATTCATTTGATCCCCCAAAAGGTAAATCAAAAGTGGTTTTTTATCATCATTTTGATAGGTGTAGAGTAGACTCCATTATAAGTATGGTTTAAAACTAGTGGGGTTCTATCCAAGGGGGTTTGAATCTAAAGGGGTTTGATCAAACCCTCTTCAATTAAAATCCTTTAAATGGAACCTTTCAATGCTTAAATCATTATATTTTCTAAAAATATGTGATTTCAACAAAAATCAGGATGTCCCAAAAAGTGTAACCCATTATTGTGGCAGCACCCTTTCCTTTGTGCCCTTTGTCACCTAGTCAGTGAACAGACAAAATGACAAACTCATAAACTAGTTTGTGAAAAAAAACTTTACCGATAACACAAACCTTGCACTTCACCCATTCTTCTTTACGCCTTTGTCGGTGAAGTTACTTACCGCTAAACCTAAAGGTTCGCAAACTAGAAAATTTTCCAACTAAGTTTGCAACTTTAATTTTTTATCAATTGAAGGCTCCTTTTCAATGAACTTAAGCTCTTGCAAACTTGTCCTTAAGTAAGTTGGAGAAATCACCAATCGACAAACTAAGTTGTCGATGAACTAGTCAATTCTTAAACAGAGAATTTTCCTGACAAAGCTTCCTTCGACCAACTTGAAAATGTGAACTATCCTTTATCAATTTTTGGTAAACTGTCAGATTGGGTAACTGCTGGGTCAGCAAACTGAGCAATTTGTGAACTAAAGAAATCACTGACTGGCAATAACTTAGCTAATTTTTGCCCAATCTTCACCAAAATGAAACTGGGAATACCCAACTGGGTCTTTAGCAAGATGATGTCCTCAATCCTCCAATCCAAACAAGACAACCACTCCAATCCAACAATCTCCTAATCTCAAAGCAATCAAATCAATGAAAAACCAAATCCAACAATCTCATCAATGAGAAAACCAACACACATATGTATCAAATTCTGGTACCACATTCTAAGACTTTGTTTGAGGCCATACAAAGATTTCTTCAATTTACAAACCAAATTGCTTGTACCTTTCACCATGTAGTGCTTTGGCTGTGTCATATAAATATCCTCCTCCAAATCATCATGAAGGAAAGTCATTTTCACATCCATTTTCTCAACCATAAGCAGCAACAATAGAAAGCAAGAATCTAATGGAAGCCATTTTTACAATAGGAGAAAATATCTCACCATAATCAATACCCTCAACCTGAGAGTAACCTTTCGCAACCAACCATGCTTTGTACTTCTCAATACCTCCATCTAAACCAATATTTTTCTTGAACACCCATTTGTAACCAACAGGTTTTCATCCTTCATGCAAATGCACTAGGTCCCATGTATCATTCATTTTCAAAGCTATCATTTCTTCATCCATAGCAATCTTCCAAGACTCTACATCATTCATCCCTAATTCCTATTCTACAGATCTAGGTTCATCTATGTTAGTATTCAAAGAAAAAAAACATCTCTAGTCATCAGTTGAATACCTTTCAGGTGGTTGTCTATGCCTTGTAGACCTTTGAACAAGTTGAGTTGGAGGTTCTTCCTCCTCTTCTGAAGATTCAGAGCTAGATGAGCTCTCCTCAACTTGGTGTCTATCTAGAGGCCTTGATTCAAATTTCTCAGCCATAGAAGGGAGTTGAATCACATCTTTCTATTCACTTTGTTCTGACTACAATGTAACAAAAGAAGGCTTAGTTTCTCTACAAATAACACTTCTACTATATATTACCTTCTATGTGAAAGGGTCCCAAAGCTTGTATCCTTTCACACCATAACTATACTTGATGAAGATACATTTCACAGCCTTGTTCTCCAACTTTTTTTGCTTCTCCTTTGACACATGTGCATATGCCTCACAAACAAAAACTCTAAGATGTCTCAGTGAAGTCTTGTGCCCCGGCCACACCTCCATAGGTGTTTTATCAACAAGTGTTGATGTAGGAAACCTATTGTTTAGTGGAAAATTGGATTTGTTAATGTTTAGTGTTTTGATGTTTAAATCCTCCTCTCCACTTTACATTCAAGGACCAAGGGTTGAGTGGCAAGCACTATCATACCCTAGATCATTATGAGATGTAGGGAAACTTGGATTAGAGAATTTAATTATCAATTTCTCTTCTCTTATGCTCAACTGACCATTAAAACCCTAATTATGCAAATACGGCAATAAATTGACAAATAACAAAAAATGCTCTTGCAGACGGAAGTAAAATAGAAAATCACAGAATACCTATTTTCGGGGTTCCAAAGTAGAATAGTCAGGGACATAGGAGTGGGCTCCCAAGTACAAGGTACCAGTTTCTTTGCAAGATCCAGACCTCCTTCTGACACTGATCAGCCCTATAACTTATGTTTCTGGGAACTCAGCTGCAGAGGACACTAGAGAGAGCACCCAAGTCCTAGAAATGCTCTGGTGTCCTGCTTCTCTTCAGATCCTGAATCCTTGATGCCTGCCAATCCTTCATGCAACTTCACTTCTCCTGAATACGACACCTATAACCTATAATCGTAAGACTTTAGTTTGGGGGTTGTGGTGTTTAGAGGCTTGCCTCAGTCAAGCCCTAGAGGACATTTAAGTCTCCGAACATCATTGCTAGATAAAGAGTGCATGCCCTTGTGAGACAGAGGCAAAAACGAAAGGAATTAATGATAAAAACACAATATAATGTCACCTTGTAGTGACGCTCTCATGGGAGGAAGATGCTCTTCATTCCATGAGGAAATTGATGCTCAAATCTGCAAATGCAAACACACAAAGCACACAAATCTACTCTTGCAACACAATGAAAGCCTTGAATCACCTTAAGAACACTTGAACATCACAATTGCCATCTAGTTTCTAAATGAATGCCTAAGCATGATTTTATATGCAACTACAAACACTCCTGCCATAATTTTTGTAATTCAAACTTACCGTGTCAGCAAAGGACCCAAATAACGGTCATAAACTGACACCCAGAAATAAGGGCTACCCCAAAATAGGGTAGGACTAAGGTGCGAGTGCCCAAGTCCTCCCTCCCTATTTTGGGTAGGGTACAGCTCAAGGGGTCCTCCTAGGTCCCATTTGTCATGTTACCTAGGGCCCATTCTATCGGGATGCCCAATTATGAACTAAGATGTCCTAAATGCATGTAAAAGCCCCGAGAGCTAAACCTTATGAGGGAAAAACCCCAAAGGGGACATTTTCTGACATTACATTTAGCCCCCACTTTAATGTATGTATAAATGCAAGGCCAATACATGCATTAAAGTATGGTCACAAACACAGCAAACATGCCAAGCACAGAGAAGACACACCAATCACATAGAAGACAGTAACATGCACGCAAAACACGGAGAAGACAATTATAGTCACATAGAACATGGAGAAGATAGTCAATGCATAGAATACACATTAATGCATGGAAGACAGGCACGATTTCTTTTCTTTTCTTTTCTTTTTCTCATATATATGAAATGCAAATGCAAGTACTGGAAAGTAAACAAACCTCCCATAATACAGGATGCACTCATCGAGCAAATCTTTAGACTGTATATATGGGGCAACACACATGCAAGACATGCAAAACCTCCCAAAATGTAGTATGCACTCATCAAGCAAGTCTTTAAACTACATATAGGGCAACAAACATGCCACACAAAACAAGCACGCCAAACACACAAACTTGAAGACACAGAGAAAACACGGTAGACAAGTGATGGTGTGTTCCTTATTTCTAGGCTCATCACCATCTCAGGCACATTATAGGCACACACTGATGATTGGGCTTCTCCACAATGATTGTTGAAGACACGTTTAAGGGTTGAGTTAGTCATAGAACCGCTCCTCGCATCTGCAGAGGACTTTTGAAAATGACAGGATGTGCAATCTTCTCTGAGAAATACACCATCCCTGCCTCCATAGAGGGCTTAAGATAAAAAGGATATACATAATATCCCACCTCCGTAGAGGGCTTATATGATTGATTGATTGATTGCAAACAAACTTAGGATGCAGGATACACTCATCGAGCAAGTCTTTAGACTACACCTAAGGACAAACACATAGCTAACATCTACAACGGACAGCTTACCTTATATATGTCCCCACCTTAAGGTGGTTGATATCAGTTATCGATATCAAGCACATTAAGGTAGGAAGAAAACACATAAGGGAACATTGACTTTCACAAATCCCATGCCCCTCGGAGGTGACATGTACTTTACGATCACCAAATGTTCCCACAAACACATCCCAACAAGAAACATGTTAGTGTCTACAACATCATGATAAACAACAACATGAATGCATATGATTAACCACACAAAGAGCCAAGGTTATACAATGAATTTGGAGTTCGAGGATAACCATGGGGCTATATCACGAAGCTCTCTGAATCAAGTACCGCCAAGGCTAGATTCAAAGACAAACAAAGGTGCATAGAGTAGCAGTATTGTTAAGGTTTGTAAATGTGAAAGAAACATCATCAAATTCACTACGTAGAAAGCACAAGTGCTTCCACTATCCAAGCGTCAAATAAGATATACAACCCCATTGTCATATTAGGAACTAAGTCCATTTTTTATTTCTCTCAAAAGGGACACTAGGTCCGCATCAGTATAAATGTTTGTCGTCATCCGCCTGCTAGGTGGAAACACTAGAGGAAGGGAAACAATAAATCAGAGAGGAGAAACAAGTATCTTAGGGATAGTCACGTAGGAGGGTGCCCCTAGTGTCACCAACCACGACGCTATGTCCGTAAGACACAACACACAACAATGAAATCAGAGAGAGGCAATATAGAAGAATGATGATACAAATAGAAGGTCACAATAGAGGCAGTCTCCTGGTATCCCAAACCTTACGGGAGAATATGACGTCATCCTAGGAGGCCTAAACAACATATAACACATCACGAGGGAAGCACGTCATGAGAGAGATAAAGGGTTAGAGATACTTACCTGTGGGGCCCTTGTCGGGCTAGAAGTTGTTTATAAGCAAATCATCGTTGTCATCTTCCCACTTCGCTAATGTTGGAAGAAAGTGGGACATACGGTACCATAGCCAAATTCATGTCTTGCTCATCATGTTGTTCATCATTAGGATCATTATTGTTTGGTTGAATGTTAGGATCGATGTTTTCTTGTTGAGAGGCAAGGTTTATGGCATATTCTTGTCTTCTTCTTCTTTCTCTTTCTTTCCTATTTCTCTTTCTTTGACCACTTATCTCTTGTAAGACAGGGCCTCGCTCTTTCATAGGTTTTTGCAAATTAGAAGATGAAGCACTAGGATCAAACCTTATTTGTCATGGTGGAACATTTTGTTGTTGACAATGACCTCCTGATCCTTGTAAGAATTTTAGGGGAGGAACCTCAGCATAGGGAACTTGTCCTTTTGGTCTAAAGTTCTCTTCACATGTGGGTTATTTGTCTTTTGTCATTTCTTGTATAGGAGGACTAGGTATTTAAGTTTTATCCCAAAAGTAATTTAACTTGTAATGTGTTTTCTAAACCAATGGTTTATACTTGTTGTGAGGGACGGTGATTATATGGCCATCCAGAGGGAATTTCAGACAATGGTGTATTGTTGAAGGGATAGCTTTCATTTTTTTTTAGCCAAGTATGTTCCAATTTAATGCAAAAGAGGTCAAAAACAGGGAAAACATCAAACCATTGTTTGACATGTTTTCTAGATAGTGTTACTAACAATGATATCTTACCCAAAGGCTTGATAAAGGTTCCCTTATGTGTCTTAATCATCATGCTCGAGAGGTCATAAGAACCTTGCATTAGTTGATGTGAAAAGAGGAACTCCTTAGTGGAAACATTAGTCATGCAATTAGGATCAATGAGAGTTCCATCCAAAGGGTTTTCCATTATTTTTACAGTGATGTAAAGAGGTCCTTCAGAATGACCGATTGTTCTATCATGAGGTGTAAATACTATTTCAGGTTCAGGGACTTTCCTTTTCATGTAGGGTCTAGGAGGGAACCTATTGTTGTTGTTGTGATTAAAGGCCATGTTTATATGTTCAAATCAAATTTGTAAGTTTTCCAAAAGTATGTCAAAGATAAGTGCAAAGCGATATACCCCAAAATAGCCTCAAATGCTTGATTTTTGTACTCTTTTAATGCAAATGAATGAACCAAAGGGTGTTGTAAGGATTTAAGTCAAGGAAAACAAGTTATATGTTTGATATCAGTCCAAAACAGAAAAATTATCCTTCTCAACACACTCTTGATGCAATTTCAAGTTAATGCCAAGTCAAAATATAGTGAAAATATGTCAAAATAGGCACTTTTTCCACCAAAATTCAACGCAAGAGAGCATAACAAAGGGTGTTGTGAGGAAAATGATGATGGAAAACAAATAATATCAGTAATAACAGACACTTGGTGCCAAAATACCCAACACAACATGCTTTTAGTGCCACTTAAGGTCAAACCCTAGTGAAAATATAGCAAAAATAGGCTATTTTTCACGAGTTTTCAACTCCAAGACCTAGAAAAAGGGGTGTTGTAAGGAATTTTAAGAAGTAAAACAAATAATATCAATAATATCAGTCACCTTAATCAATAAAATTAATCACAATACGCTTGGAGTGCAAACTAGGTCAAACCCTAGGGCAAAAAAAACCAAAATGTGTAGTTTTTCACCAAATTTTCACTACAAGAGCCCGTTAAAAGGGTGTTGTGAAGATTTTTAGGAGAAGAAGAAAATTATTACCCTAATAACAGCCAATTAATGCAAAATTTATTTTCACAACATGCCTATGGTGCAAGTTTATAGAGTCAATAAGGCTAAATTTAGTGAAAATCATTGTTTTCGAAGCCCTAGGTTTGAGATCTTGGGACAAAATGCTATGTGAATGTTTTGAAGTATGATTTACAATGAAAATTACTTACTCTCAAATGTGAAAATGATTTCCAAGCATTTTTATGCAAAATGCCAATGCAAATCTATGGAAGATGCATGGAAATTGCTAGTTTTTCTTGAAATTTTCTATACAAAAATGTAAATATTTTAAATCTAAATGCAAATTTACACTAAAATGAAAGATTAAAGTCAAATTAAAATTTTAATGAGCCTCTAAAATCAGTAAAAAAATTAGAAAGAAGATTTTTCCTACTAACCCTAGATTTTTGAATTACTAGGTTTAATGAAAATTGTCAAAATTTCTACAAAAGCCTAGCAAATTAATGACAAAAATGCAATGCAATTTTTTGAATTTTTGTGTTTTTCTGTAGTTTATATCATATCTTATGCAAAAATCATGAATTAGGAAAATTTAGAAAGAACTGATGCAATTTAGTAAGCCAAACAATGCAATTTTTTTGAATTTTCCATTTTTTTTTTTTGAATTTTTCTCAATGTAATAAAATGAATGACTATATGAATGAATGAAATCAATCCAAATCTGAAGACACACACTCAACAAGTTGCAATTTAAGTCCAAAAACATGGGTTCACCAAAATGTTTAGTGGAAAATTAGATTTGTTAATGTTTAGTGTTTTGATGTTTAAATCCTCCTCTCCACTTTACATTCAAGGACCTAGGGTCAAGTGGTGAGCACTACCATACCCTAGATCGCTGTGACATGTAGGGAAACTTAGATTAGGGAATTTAATTATCAATTTCTCTTATCTTATGCTCAATTGACCATTAAAACCCTAATTATGCAAATATGACAATAAATTGACAAATAACAGAAAATACTCTTGCAGACAGAAGTAAAATAGCAAATCATAGATTACATGTTTTCAAGGTTCTGAGGTGGAACAGTCAGGGACACTGGAGTGGACACCCAAGTCCAAGGTACTAGTTTCTTTGCGGGATCCAGACCTCCTTCCAACATTGATCAACCCTATAACTTTTGTTTTCAGGAACTCAGCTGCAGAGGACACTAGAGAGAGTGCCCAAGTCCTGGAAATGCTTCGATGTCCTACTTCTCTTCAAATCCCAAATCCTTGAGTACCAATCCTTCCTGCAACTTCACTTCTCCCAAATATGACACCTGTAACCTACAATCACAAGACTTTGGTTTGGGGGTTGTGGTGTTTAGAGGCTTGCCTCAGTCAAGCCCCAGAGGACATTTAAGTCTCTGAACACTATTTGTAGATAAAGAGTGTGTACCCTTGTGAGGAAGAGGCAAAAACCAAAGGAATCAATGATAAAAACACAATATAATGTCACCTTGTAGTGAAGCTCTCATGGGAGGAAGATGCTCTTCATTCCATGAGGAAATTGATGCTCAAATCTGCAAATGCAAACACATAAACCACACAAATCTACTCTTGCAACATAATGAAAGCCTTGAATCACCTTGAGAACACTTGAACATCACAATTGCCATCTAGTTTCTAAATGAATGCCTAAGTATGCTTTTATATGCAACTACAAACACTCTCGCCAAGATTTTCGTAATTCAAACTTACCATGTTGGCAAAGGACCCAAATAACGGTCATAAATTGACACCTAGAAATTAGGGCTGCCCTAAAATAGGGCAAGACTAGGGCGTGGGCACCTAAGTCCTCCCCCCTATTTTGGGTAGGGTACAGCTCAAGGGGTCCTCCTAGTTTCCATTCGTCATGTTACCTAGGGCTCATTCCATCAGGATGCCCAATTGTGAACTAATATGTCCTAAATGCATGCAAAAGACCCAGGAGCTAAACCTTATGAGGGAAAAGCCCCTAAGGGGACATTTTCCAACGTTACACCTATTAATCAGGTAGCAAGCAGTAGCAACAGTTTTAGCCTAAAACCTTTGTTCTAGACCAACACCACTAAGCACACCCCTAGCCTTCTCCATCAGTGTCATGTTCATTCTTTCTGCAACTCCATTCTGTTGTGGAGAATATGGGGTTGTCTTTTGTTTCTAAATGCCACAATCTTTACAGAATCTATCAAAATCATTAGAACAAAATTTACAACCATTATCAATGCTCAAACATTTTATTTTCTTTCCATTCTTCAACTCAACCATTGCTTTAAATTCTTTAAATCGACTAAAAACTTCAGATTTACTCTTGAGAAAATATACCCATGTCCTTCTACTATAATGAAACATAATATGTGAAATTTCCAATGGAAGGAACATCTACAGGACCAAACACATCCTAATGAATAAGATCCAATACACCACATGATTTATGAGAACTCAAGTAAAACTGAACATGGTTTTGTTTACCATAAATACAATGCTCACATAAATTAAAATCTAGATTACAATCAGTTAAACCTTCAACAAGGTTTTTATTTTTCAAGGTCCTTAGACCCTTTTCTCCTATCTAGCCTAATCTTTGGTGCCATAACATAGTCTTCTCTACAGAAAAATTTGATTCAGAAGAAAGAGCACCCTTAGGTACCCAAAATCCATGACCATCCACTAAAAATGTAACCCTCTCCTTTTCCAATGAAGTAGTCACAAATTTACTTTTCACATAAGTACTATTGCACTCAATAGTATATGCATCAAGCTTATACAATGTGCCAAATTTGACACCTCTAGCAATCATCATAGCACCTCTAACCATCTTGCATCCTGTATCAAAAAAGATTACTTGCACACCCGTATCTATTAGTTTGCTCACAGATAATAAATTTCATGCTATCCAAAGATATGCAACACACCATTAATCATTTTTATTCTACCATCAGGAAATCCAATTTTAACTTTACCACGGCCAACAATATTTAAATGAGAATCATCACCCAAGTACACCTTACCTCCATCAAATTCTTCATACTTAGAAAATTGATCTCTATTAGGGGTCATATGGAAAGATGCACCTAAGTCAATTAACCATGCATCATTACCTACATGAGTGGCCAAAGATGCAATGAACACATCACCATCTTCCTTCTCGGACTCAAAATCAAAATCAAATTTTTTATTTTTCTTCTTTTCTTCTTTACACTCCTTATGGAAGTGTCTGGGCTTACCACAATTCCAGCAAATAACTTTGGACTTTCTAGGAGATTTGGATCTCCCCTTAGACTTGGATTTGTCATGCTTCTCGCTCTTCTTTCCTTTTTCTTTGGGTCTTCCACAAACACTTAGGGATTCTTTGGCACTAATGGATACCTTCCTCCTCATTTCTTTAGAAAGAAAATAACCCACAACATTTCAACTTTCAAGATAATAGAAGTACTCCCAATCACCATAACAAGAGAATCCCATGAATCAGGCAAAGAACAAAGTAGGAATTGACATCTCTCCTCCTCATCCATTTTTACACCAACTCATGCCAATTGAGCCACCAACATATTGAATGCTTCCAAGTGGTCTGCGACTCATCCACCCTCTTCCATTATCAAGGAATACAATTTCTTCCTCAAGAAATTCTTGTTCACTAAAGATTTGGCTTGATATATCTCACCAAGTTTCTTCCATAGTTTATTTGCAAAGGGTTCTTCATGGACATTGATTAAAATAGAGTCTGTCAAGCACAATATGATTAGACCCTTGACTTTATAGTCCATAACATCATATCCAGCAACCAAAGTAGCATTTGTGGGCCTTGAAACTTTCTCATCAATAGCATCCCACATATCTCGATCAATTAACAGATCTTCCATCTTCAACTTCCACATCTCAAAATTGTTACCAAATTTTTTTTCTATCTATATTCTCCTTGATGTGCTCACCATCTAAAAATTCCTACAAAAAGATCACAAAGTATCTTCTATAGAAGCTCCCACTCAAAAATGGATTAGTTCAAAAAACCCAACAACCCACAACTGAAACCAAAGATCAAGCTTTAATACTATCATGCCCACATTTCCCATGTGGTCACAACACCCAACACACATGTCATGTCCACATTTTC
Source organism: Cunninghamia lanceolata (assembly GCA_027924645.1). Classification (NCBI taxonomy): domain Eukaryota; kingdom Viridiplantae; phylum Streptophyta; class Pinopsida; order Cupressales; family Cupressaceae; genus Cunninghamia; species Cunninghamia lanceolata. The sequence goes on from BSBN01000774.1 coordinate 3,667,755, forward strand.
CATGTGGTCATGACATGAAACATAAAAAACTTTCCCCACCCTGACTCTAAAAACCCCCTCGTGCGCAACATGCACGCTCAGAGACAAACACATGAAGGTGAAGATCTCAGTCAAAGTTAGGGTAATGCGAAGTCCTTTCATATCCCCTATGAAATGATAGTCTTCTAAGGGGGTTATGTGACATGAGGGGCGTCGCCAATAGGGTTAGATTCAATTTGGGTCTAACCCCAAGGTTCCTAAGTGAAGTAAAGTGATTTCAACATGTGTCAAAATCTAACCCTAGGAAGTAGAATAATTAAATTAAATTACATACATCTAGGACATAATTATATCTCTCGATAATTAAATATGTTAAAATGGATAGGAAATAAATTACTAAGTTAACCAGAATATTCTAGATAAAATTTGGCAGCATAATGTCTCTTTAACATACATGTAAAATCAATTCAAAAAGGCCTCCTATTATGCCATTTAAATTAAAATACTAAAAGATTAAATACGCCCATAAGATTAATTACTTTCAACGTTGTAAATTTAGTCAAGGCGATTAGATTAAATTTATTCACCACACTCTCTAAAGTTAACAAAATAATTACAATTCACCCTCTAAATTAAATTCTAACCAAATTAGTTAAATAGGGTTCAAATTAATTAATTCCTCTAACATTATTTTCCTACTAATACCCATTATGAGAAACCCACTAAAATTAGTTAAAAGGCCTAAGTTTAAAATAAGCCCACCAAATTAAATTAAACAAAGCAATAAATATCAAGGCCAAAAAATCAAATTGAATTCCACAAGTCAGCCATTATTGTTTTAAATCCTACAACATAAAAAGGCAAAAGGGAAAATGAAGAGGGAAATAAAAATATTCTCGTGCTCGCTAAATCCCCAATTTAAAAATTTCCCATTCTTTTATGTTACCCATCAACAACCCTAAAAGGCTTTCCTAATATTATATTCAAAACCTCAACCGTAATGCTTTTCTATTTTCCCTCTCTTGCCCTAATTTCATTATGCATTTTTGTTTTCTAGAAAATTCTTTTCTACCCTAATCTCTCCATCTCTTCTCTGCTAGTTTCCCATTCCCTTATTTGAATGTTTTTTTTGTAGGTTGCAAAAGTAAAAACTAGAGATTTAAGTGGATACCACAGAGTGTGTATATATATATATATATATTCTGTTATATATATTTTTAAAGCCAAGTATTATTTGTAGGTGGGGCTGAATGGCGGCCAGACCAAAGAAGTCTCGTAGGTTTAAAATGGACGGAGTGTTGCATGTGCCATAGACGAGGGAAAGGTGTGGCAAAGGAGATGAGGTGGGGGCGAGCTCCCCGCCCACCCTCCACATATATGTGGAGGGTGGATGGGGAGTCCATCCCCCCTCCACTGTTCAACAGATTCAAGGGCGCTTCCCCTCCCCTTTTTTTTTTCTTTGCTAAACTTTTAACAAAAAAATACATAGCCCAATAGGGCTCAGGTTACCCTAACGAAATATATTCAATATGTCTTTTTTTATGCTTTAATTCATTTTTCAAGTTTGTAATAATATATATATACACACACACACATGTATATACATACATACATACATATATATATCTATATCTATATATATATGGGTATATACTCATTCTTTTTTTACTGTGTCATTCATCAAAACCTAATGATATGATATAAAAAGAAATATAGAGAATGGAGGAAGAATATTTTTCATTATTAAAGTCTAAAATAGAAAGTATACTCATATATGCATTTTTCTTTTGTAGAAATTACACTTCAAGTAAATAAATTAAACTAGTAAACTTGAAACCAATCTATAAGGCAGAAATATAAATGTATTTGCAAATAAATCTTTCTGTTGTACTTTTAAAAAAAAAAATTTAAAACAGTGAGTTTATTTCCCCAATAGCTAATACAATGAACTTAATTTCTTTTCCAAAATGCATAGTTGAATTCATGTATTCGATTCATTAGTAATTTGCAACTAAAACTTAGTTCCCTCTTTCTTTTCAACAATAGTTCAATAATATAACAGCAACCATATTTTTCTAAAACAACTTCAAAGATAATACAGTAATAATCTCTTTAAACAACTCTTTATAAATGAAGAAACAACAACTTCACAATGACAACTAACTTGCACACATAACTGGAATTTTTTAGTTTACACAAATACAAGAGAGCTCACTCTCATAATGAAATTTTACAACAAGGTCTCTTGGCCATGGCTTTAATTAGCCATACAAAACAAAATCAATGAAATGGTGACAACTCCCTCCAAGCTCCCAATGCTCAAGACTCCAAACCTACAATGAAACTTAAAGGACTTTCTCATGCCCACAAAATACTCTCCACCCTGCCATAGACCTGAGAAGGGTCACCCCCGAGCTAGGAGATCACCCTCACATGGTTTCACACCACCACATTGAACAAAAACACTCACAAGCAAGAAGAACACCCACCCAAGGCTTTACACACAACAAAAGACATTCTTCATGGATTTAGGGGGTAGGAGAGTGGACAAATATCTACTCAAGAGGTGCACTCCAAACCCAAAATCTCATATATCTCAAATACAAGGCCTCAAGCCTTAAACATCTCAAAAATAATATCACATCTCCAAGGCACTCATGCCTTCTAAAAATAAACTCCATACTTCTCCAAATACTCTCATGTCCATCAATATGTCAAATAAATAAAGAGGATGACCTCAAGGAGGTTCACTCCTCTCCCACCCCATACAAGATGGGCTCTGCAAAATGGGAGCCTCATCCAAACACCCACAATAAAACCCACATAATAACAAGATTCAAACACACAAAACAAACAACCACACAATGAAACGTAAAATGCAAGAGGAAGGCTTCAAGCCTTGAAGCTTACCTATAAAACCCAATGATGGAATAAATTTGATGAAGATCTTTCCAAACCCTTCTCCAAGCTCTAGCCTCCAAAGTGTCTCCAAATCTAGCTAACTCTCTCCAAAAGCCATCATAAAAGAAAATCAAGTAAAAAAAAAGAACCCCCTCCCTCTTTCAAAGAGGGAGTATTATAGGCTACACACAAGAGCCTTGAGGAATGAGAAGGTGACACATGTCACCTTCTCCTTCCTCCTCATCATCCACTTGCAAGCTCTATGGGATGTGGAGGTGACACTGTTGCAAATATGTGCCTAAACGGTGTTGTCATTGATGTCAACATATTCTTGTTGTCATTGGTGTCAACTATGCCTTATTTTGTTGCCTATTTTGGAGACTAGAATGTTGAGGATATTGAGAAAATTAATGAAGACTCAAGGTTCACAGACCTTATGGATATATAGAGGATTGTCAGAGGATGCTCCAGTCAAGAATTGAGAAGTCTGCATGAAGATTTGAAGAAGTTATGGCCATCTGAATAGAACTGGATCTTGCAGTATTCAGAAGAGACAGAGTGATAGTAAGTTGGTCTGGATTGCTCCATAGTGAAATATTATGATCTACAGATCTGAAGGCATGTTTGGGAAGTCAGTGTGTATCATCAACTCCAGTGGTTCATGGTTTGGAGGTCCGCAAGCCATCCTTCTAGTTTGACAATCATGGCAGACAGTGTTCTTGAGGTTCCAGAGGAAGATACAAATGATTCTGGTAATTTGGTTTAGAGTGGATGTTATTAGTGAGTTCAATGTGCTTGTGGAAGTCTCTGGATCATGTGGCTACTATGTTGGAGGTCTGCATTAGAGTTTGAGCTTGTTATTGAAGATTTCTTCTTTGAAGTTATTGTTCTTCCCAACCTTGGCCAACCGGATGTTCCTAGCGTGTTGCAAATGATCTAAAGATCATTTTATGAAGTATGACATGTTAGTAGAGGAAGATTCAAGTCTCATCTATGATTGGATGATAGTGTAAAGATCCGTATTAAGTTTAGTCGACCTTGTTGATCATTCCAAGATTGATGAAGTGTATAAATACTTGTTGAAGAGTTGTTAAACACTATCCTTGAGCAAAACAAATTAAATCTAAATAAAGGATCAGAAGCAGAGCAGAGAAGAAAAGGAGCAAGAGTAGTAGAGAGTGTGAAGTTAGTAAAGAAGAATTTGGAGCAAAGCAGAAGTTTTTGAGCATTCATTGAAACTAAACTAGGCATGAAGTAGATGATATTTCTTAGTTAATTCTTTCTAATCTAAATAAATTCTGTAGGTAGTGAGCCTCTCTTTTTGAGCAGTGAGCTCTAGGCAGTGCACCCAAAGGCATGTGCCTTCTATTTTTCTAAATTACTTTTAACAGGGTACAAATCTTTGTGGGTTAACCCCCACCGCGGTTTTTCCCTTAACCGAGTGTCCACATGAAAATCTTGGTGTTAAGTGTGTTGATTATGTTTCTGCTCATATGTTGTTGATCTATGCTTTAATGTTTACATCATTAATTTAGTAGTAAGATAATAAATAAGGTTAAAAGTAGAAAAAGTTTATATTATATGACAACTGATTCACCCCCCCTCTCAGTTGTCTGGTCTAATTCCAACAATTGGTATCAGAACCAGATCCTCTTTTAAAAGCTTGACCGCTTGAGGAGATCCAGGATGTCAACCTACAAGAAGGATAGTCTAAGATTTGATGGAAAAAATTATTCTGTTTGGAAGAATCGCATGGAGTTCCATTTGTAATGCATGGGCGATGACTATTGGGTGATAACCAGTGTTGAGTATAAACCTTCAGAGAAAGGTCCTTTAACTCTAGATCAAGTCAAAGATGCTTAACATAACCTTCGAGCTAAAGAAGCCTTGTTGAGTGCCCTCACTAATTTAGAAATGACAAATGTCTTTAGTCTAAAAACTGCTTATGAAATTTGGAAAAAGTTGGAGAAACTGTATGAAGGTGATAAATTTGTCAAATGTGCCAAGCTACAAAGTCTAAGAGGAAAAGTTGAAACTCTGAGGATGAATGAAGATGAAAGCATCACAATCTACATGCAAAAGATAAATGAACTTGTGTGTGGTATCAGGTGTGTTGGTGGAACTTTGGAAGAATTAGAGATTGTATCAAAAGTGCTTAAATCTTTACCTGATTCATACAAACATAAGGTTGCTGCTATAGAGGAGATCAGGGCTGTCTCAGAAGTTACAAGAGATCATCTAGTTGGCAAAATTTTAGCTTTTGAATTAAGTGAGTTTGGTGATTCTCTTCCCAAGTCTAAATCTGCATTTAAGGCCAGTGTATATGGAAAATAAAGATATGATCCAGGTGAAAGCTCTTCTACAAGATCAAATAGATTCATGAAGACAAAGAAGGATCTTGAAGATGTTGAAATTGAAACTACAGATCTTGAAGCTCTTCTTGCCAAAAAATTGCCAAGAGGATCCAGTAAGTATGAAGGAAAATTGCCACTCAAATGTTTTACTTGTAATAAGATTGGTCATTTTGCCTCAAGATGTATGGAGAGGTTTTCAAAACCAAACCCTAACATATACAAAAATTAGAACAAATGTTACTATGTCCAAGAAGATGGAGAAGAAGGAGTCACAGATGATGAATCTAATCATGGAGGTTCCTCTAAAAATGATTAGGTGTTCATTGCCATCAAAGAAGAAGATCCGGTGTCTACTGAATCTACTAGCTATGAAAATATGGAAAGTGCCTTGGCTGCTCAGGTTATTAAGAAAGATGAATGGGTGATTGATAATGGATGTTCTCATCATATGACTAGAGACAAGAGTAAGTTTGTGAATTTTGAAAATTATGAAGGCGGGCTTGTGAAATTTAGAGATAACTCAACTAGCAGAATCTGGGGTAGAGGATCCATCTCTTTTGATGGTAAGAATAGTACCAATGAAGTTGTATATGTGGAAGGACTGAAACATAATCTTCTTAGTGTTGGACAATTGGTTGATAAAGGTTATGATCTTCGATTCAAGGATGGAAAGTGAAAAATCTTGGAGAGTTCTAGAACTAAAATTGCATCCGGTACTCAAACTAGAGGTAACATTTTTCATTTAAGTAGCTCTGGCAAAAGTTGTTTGATTGCTCATATAGATCAAAGTTGGTTATGGTATAGGAGGATGTGTCATGTGAATTTTGATAACATTGTCAAAATAAGTACCACTCATGTTGTAAGAGATCTTCCAAAACTTGTGAAACCTAATAGCATGTGTAGAGAATGTCAATTGGGGAAATAGAGCAAAATTTCATTCAAAAGTAAGGAACGAGCTTCAAGTGGACGACTAGAACTAGTACATACTGATCTCTGTGGTCCTACTAGAATTAGGAGTGTGCAAGGAGATAGATATTTCATGTTGCTGATTGATGATTACTCTAGGATGATGTGGGTAACCTTCCTAAAATAAAAATCAGAAGCTCTTGACAAATTTAAGGTGTTCAAAGTGATGGTGGAAAATGAATTTGGTGAAAAATTGAAATGTCTGAGATCTGACAGAGGTGGAGAATTTACTTCCCATGAGTTTGATGCTTTTTGTGAAAAGCGTGGCATAAAAAGACAATTATCTGCTCCTAGGACTCCCCAACAAAATGGAGTTGTGGAAAGAAAAAACCAAACCATTCAAGAAGCTACCAGGACCATGATGATGGAAACAAATGTTCCTCAAGTTTATTGGAGAGAAGCTATAAGTACTAATGTCTACACTCTTAACCAGGTGCAGATCAAAGGTAATTCTGGTAAGACCCCTTATGAACTATGGTTTGGTCATCCTCCTACGATGAGATATTTCAGAGTTTTTGGTAGTAAATGCTATATCAAAAGAGATGAGGATTTAGGCAAGTTTGATAGAAGAAGTGATGAGGGAATTATTTTTGGATACTCTACTCAAAGTAAGGCTTACCGGTACTTTAACAAGAGGTTGAAAAAGATTGTTGAAAGTGCTAATGTTAGAGTTGATGAGAGCAAGGACATTCCAGGTTCTGCAGATATGATTTAGATGATCAAAATGAAAGTTAAAGTCAAGGAAGGTTAGTTCAAACTTTGACTCAGATTTAGAATGATCTGAAACTCTAGAAACTAAAGGAATTAGTACAGATGTTGAGGAACAAGCTCAAGAAATAGAAGCTCAAGCAATTCCCAAAACCCCCAAGTATGTAAGAATGAATCATCCTGAAGATCAAATCATAGGGGATAGAAATAAAGGTGTTTGAACTAGGAGAAGAGTTGTTGAAGATCAACAAGAGATTTGTTTGATTTCAAGGATTGAACCTAAATCAGTTAGAGAAGCCCGTACTGATGAAAACTGGGTAAAAGCAATGGAAGAAGAATTAATGCAAATTGAAAAGAACCACACTTGGGATATTATTGTTAAGGGAAAATTAGATTCAAATGAATAATCACTATCAAAATACCAAAAACTCAACAAAATACAGAAACAAAGAGATTAATCAAACAAAAGAACTTCAAAAACCTTTGTAAACCTCAAAGCTTCATAGCTTCCGTTGGTTGCCTATCTCAATCGATCTTGCATGTATGAATAAGGCCCTCAGAGAGTGCACTTCCTTGCTATTCCAAGATTGCCAATCAAGAATGGCTATGATAATGCTTTGTAATGAAGAGGAGCTTCACAACAATGGTAGTAGTATGGTAACGAGTGTGATCACAAGCAATGAAGGAATTGGTGCCAAAGGTGCACTATAATTCCTGCAGAGTAACAATACCAAAAGCTCGGATGAATGAAATGGAGGAAGAGGGTTCAATTTAAAGACTTGAGAGAATGAAGATCAATGATATAGAACGGTTGAGGAATGTGTGTGAATAAGAAGAAGACATGTGTCTTGCTGTATTTTGCATGAGAGGAATTAAAGCAATAGAAGAATGAGTTAACTGAAGAGATAAATCAATTAAAAGAATAGATCAATCAGTTAAGAGAATAGAACTAGAGAATAGAAATTGCATGAGGGTGAGAAGATATTTTAACTCAATTAAATATTTAGAATATTCAATTGCATGTGCATATTTAATTGAATTATATTTAGAGATAACTCAATTTAGAAGAAATAGACAACTTAAATAAATATTTGATTTATTTAAATTTAGAGAAGATATTATTGGAAGAAACAATTAAATAATTGGTATTATTTAATTTAGAATGATTTTGGAAGAATTAATAAAATATTTGATTATATTTTATTTTTAGAGATTGAATAAATTTGATTTGATTTATTCAAATTTGGAAGAATGATTTTGATTTAATTAAATAATTAAGAATTATTTAATTGTTTGGAAGAATTAAATTAAATAAAGGATTTTATTTAATTTTGACTTTAGAAGAGGTAATTAAATATTTTGATATTTAATTAACTTAGAGGAATATGAATCAGATAAATAAATTTGTTTATTTATTTATAAAGGAATTAGAATGGAATAAATATTAAGAATATTTATCTAGACCGAATCATGTCATTTTTAGGCATATACATTTTGCCCCTCTTTGATCCAATGCAGTTTACAGCATTGCTTCAAAGAATAAGTAGTCTGACAATGATACATGCCCTAGTTTGCCCCTGGTATAGGTTATGATGATAGGATGCCCCCTCGGGAGATTAGATGGGAAGAAGGCAAAAGGACGTGAGATGGACAATCTCACGAAGACGAAGGGAAAACTAGGTTAGGATTGAAGAAAATAGGATGTGTTTCAGAGCAACGGGAAGAAATTAGGAAGAAAATGGGTGCAAGAAGTAGTCATAGTCACCGCCTAGCCAAATTAGGGTTTGCATGCTATATATAGGACCTAGGTCCACAAGACAATTCATTTGCACACTTGTCTTTGTTTGATTTGCTTCTGAGAGCTTAGGAGAGCATAGAGCATAGAGAAGTCAGCACAAGGATGGATATTCCATGCGAGGAGCATCACTTTGAGCGAGTCCATCAATTCGATCAGCCAGCAGAGGCAGGACCCCCGGTATGTATCTCAAAAAATTTCCCTAGAGTCAATTTTTAGTGCAATAAATGCTAGGAGAAAATAGGATAGACAAATGTGCTAGATCACAGTTTGGCACATATGACATGCGAAACTGCGCATCTGTCAAACTACGGCGCATTTAGGATATAGAATGGCGCATACAATAAAGTTGCGCATGCATGAGTTCAGGCGGTGCATGCATAATTTTGTGGTGCATTTATGGTATGAAGTGGCACATGCAATTGGGCAGCGCATTTACAATATGGAATGGCGCATGCATGACATCTTGTGGTGCATGCATAAGAAGTGGCACATTTGACAAGAAATGGCGCATGTACCATTTGTTATGGCACATATGATATTGATAGGCAGTTTACTTAACAAAATTGACTCAATTGGCATCTTGTTTGATGTGTCAATCGATAAGCTATCTCTGAGATTGTAGGAATCTAGTCAAGAGATGTAGTGCACTATTTTGATCAATTTGATGTGTTAAGTTAGTTGATATGTTTCTATAGATATGTTGAGTATGGTACTTGCAGCTTTAGATTAACGCCTTGCTTTGCGTGCTTTGTAGGAGGACATACGAGATACACTTCAGTTGAGGGAGCAGTTCCCTATGCCGCTATTACAGCATCACATGCTGACAGAGTTGGATCAAGAGGCACTTGGCGCGATGGGTTTGGACTATGTTTTCTTTATGGCTGAGGTTTGAGAGAACCGCAGGTTACTGACTGCAGCAATAGAGAGCTTCCACAGCAAGGACGGGACCTTCCACTTCCCGACTAGCGAGATGACGGTTACATTGGAGGACGTATACAGGATACTCCACTTGCCTATTCAAGGAGAGCTCGTGGAGTACGATCCACAGTGGGACGCAGGCCTTGCTGAGTGCAAGTGAGTATTTGATGACCCTGAGCTAGTAGGACAGGTCATCTCTTGGTAGGACATTCATGACCACTATAACTACTTCCCAAGTATAGTGGCAGGACTGATCGGAGGCATTATATGCCCCGATAGGAGGTCACATGGGTTCCCAATTAGATGGGGACAGATCATGGAGTGGATGATTACAGAGGGCACCCGTTATGCTTGGTGTGTTTGCATGTTGGCACACCTATACCATGACATGCATCAGGTGGTATACCACAGGGGTGCATGTCTATCAGTAGGCGTGTCATTGTTGTAGTTTTGGCTATGGGAGCACATAGCGATCACTAGACCGATTTGTGTTTTTGACAAACAGAGGGGAGAGCCATAAAGCTATGGCTACACAAGAGTGATTTCCCAGCATAGGCTAGGGAAGCTCGAGTATTGGAGGCATGCATTAGATGGAGTAGATGTGGTCATCTAGCAACCATATCTAGACTGTGAGCCCTGGGAGGATGAGGCGGATGAGCTACCATACTGTTACTAAACACAGTGGCTGATAGGCCAGACACAATTCATTTTAGAGAGGCAGATTGTCAGCCAAGTTCGGAGACAGTTTGGGAGGAGACAGGGCATGCCAGAGGGGTAGGCTCTATTTGCACGGACTCATGCTGAGAGATTCAGATGGGGGCTAGTGGCGTCCTATGAGGAGGTAGTGGCAAAGTTTCGATAGACTCCTTATGTTACCTAGGATATGAGGAGAGAGATTACAGATGCTGGGATGACACAGGACTATGAGGAGTGGTTCACTGCTCACCCATTTCTGAGGTACTTAGGGCTTGGAGAGCTGGTGTCTCGTATAGATGAGGTAGATTTAGATGATGAGGACTAGGTTGGCGGGAGGAGGAGGAGGAGGAGAGGAGGATGGGGAGGTAGCGGAGATGGTGGAGGAGGGGGAGGTGGTGGAGATGATGGAGGAGGAGGAGGTGGTGGAGATGGAGACAGACCTAGACAGAGGAGAAGAGCTAGGGAGGGACCTTCCCACTCTTAGTAGGTAGTGCCACCACAGGTCACATAGCAGGCTCCACAGTAGGCACAGATGCTACCACCTCAGTAGGTGGGACAACAACAGGTACCCCAGCCACAGGGGAAGGGACAGGCACAAGTACCTTAGGGTCCAGCACAGTCAGATGTTCAGGAGAGGGCCATAGCTATACTGAGAGGAAAGGTTAGGTAGTTGCGGGCACAACTTAGGATGGCTAAGGCCTAGCGAGAGATAGATGCAGAGGTTATCTCAGGGCTCATGAGAGAGTGAGATATGGCAAAGGCGCGGATACGAGTTATCCAAGTAGAGAAGGATACAACAGTGGCAACCCTTGGGATAGATGCCACTAACAAATTTTTGGTTGGGCAGGTGCACCAGGCACAGACATAGCTAGCACAGGCATAGACACAGCTAGTGCAAGCATAAGCATAGTTGGCACAGGTGCAGGGGCAGTTAGCGCAGGTGCAGGGTGAACTTGCCAGAGCACAGGCTCAGACACAGTATTACTGAGGTTTATACCATGATGCTGTGCCAATTAGTCAGAGGGCTCCGAGCTATAGGAGCCAATCTATGGCTTCTCAGAGAGCAGGTGGATCGACGTTAGGAGCCTCCATGATGGGCCTACAACAGTCTGGGGCTAGCGGAGGAGGGGACTCAAGAGACACTGCTCGGAGCAGCGGTTTGCAGTAGCAGGAGTAGCAGACACTTGAGTAGATTTTGGCTCCTACGTACACTTTTTGATGGCTCAGATAGCCGAATATACATATGTACCAGTTTTTGCATTTTGAGACATGTATCACTATCTTTGAGATGTATTCATTGTATATGACACTGACTTAGAGATGGACCTTTTGATATTGTACATTTGGACACGTTTATGATATTTATATGATGATGCAGCTTATTTGATACTCTCTATATGCAGTTTGCTCATTCTATGTTATGGATGCATTTCTATTTGTATGATGGTACTCATGTGATGTGTATTTTGACTATGTCTATATGATGCTATGTGATGTTTATCTACTGCAGACTTTTTATATGATGCTATGTGATCTAATGCAGACTTTTAGATGTGTATTTGATATGCCACTAATATGTAAATGCAAATGGTATCTATATGATTATGCAGTATGTATGATGCATTTATCTATGTTTTTAATTTTTTTTTGTTGACACTATATGATGATTGCAAAAAATGTATATGGATGACCTGATGCACTTTATTATGTATGCAACTGATTTAATCATGTAAATGACTATCTCATGTGATATGATATGCAACTATATGCTATATTTTTGTGATGTCAAAATGTACTCTATCGACATAGAGATGATGTAATGGTAGATAGAAGATTGATTGAAAGAATGACTTGATAGAAAGATTCACAAGCTTTGATTTTGTATTGATACTCTGCATTGTTGGATCTTTTATTGCATGGGATATGGATGTATGGATGTATAATGGATGCTTTTCTTTTGACATCTTGATGGTGCAAGTATTTTGAAGTGCTTATTTCATCATTGGGCAATTTTTTTTTGGTACTTTTTCCGAATGTTGGAAGTTAATACAAGCATCTAGGTATAATGAACCGAGATGACCTGAGTATTTCTTGTGTATCAATAGTCAAGGATTGCCCCCGTTCATGTTAGACCTTTGATGTCCTCAATGATCTTTTGTCAATCATGTCATTAGATAAGGCTTTACATTACTAAAGTTTAATCCACAAATAACAAACAAAGAAAATAATCATGCCCCCATCATAGCATCTCTAGCTTTTGGCATCCTCGAGTATCATAGAAAGGCATGATAGTAAAAAAATCAAGACTCTGTATTTTAACCATGTTTCCAATCCACAAAACATTTTTGTATTTAGATGTGTTTGTTTCTTGCCATAATTTGGGTAAAATCATTTAGAATGCCTTAGGTGTTTGGTTTCTTTGCTTTGGATAGGTTAATACCTTGCATCACAATTTCTACTTGAAAAGAGCGAGTTTTGTTTGCACTTTCTTGCTTGGTGAGAAGATTCCACAATCCTTATTGGTGAGACAGACCCTAAGGGACTGACCTAGTGCCTTGGGGGCTCATTGCTAAATGGCCTTGCCTATGTGATGACATAGAGGCAATGTAGTTCAGGGTAAACCCTAACGGACCTAAGACCTAGGTAGTAGAAAGTGGTGTGGACTTAGATAGATAGAAGGACTAGACATGGGACGGATGGGATAATGGAGCCTCTGGGACGCATAGAAATATGGCCTTGCCTACATGATGACACAGAGGTAATGTAGTTCATGGACTTGGACCATGGATACTAATGAGAGACACTATGCTAGGCTGACACTATGGATAGGATATGGGATAAAACCTTGGTTGACAAGGCAACAAAGATATAGAGTATCAAGCCATGATAGGTTATCATTAGGATTTTATTATGGAACAGATATGGATCGAATGGGACATGAGTGAGGGAAAAATGGACACAAGGTGATTGGTTTCCCAAAGATGGAGGAAGCGGTTTATCACAAGTAACGCATGTTTACCAGGTTTTCACCACTTGCTTTTATTTGTACGAAAGCTAGAAAGTATGCATGATGCCTGTTTGCCAGGTTTTCATCATGATACCTATCCAAGATGCCTATTTTCTAGGTTTTCACCAAAGGATGCTTTTTTTTGTATTTTTCTTTTTTTCTTTTTGTATTTTTCTTTTTTTCTTTTTGTATTTTTTTTTTTTTTTATTTTTTGTATTTTATGCCCCCTTACATTGGGGTTCTCCTAGGTATAGAACTGGCAAAGATGCATGCTATTGATTGGGTCATCAAACAACTCACCCTCTAATGTTGCTAACTGATATGCCCCCAATCCATAAGTAGCTATGATCACATAAGGCCCGAGCCAGTTGGGTTCAAACTTGAATTTCTTTTCCTAATCCTATTGATTGCGAGGGTTCTCCTTAAGTACTAGATCTCCCACTTTAAAGACTCTTGGGCAAACTCTGTGGTTATAGCTTCATGACATCATTTGTTGATATGCTTTAAGATGGTCAAAGGCTTTCTGTCTCCTTTCCTCTAGCAACTCTAGTTCTTGCAACATGGAAACTATGTATTCTTCATCTGTTATGAGACCATTTAACGACACCCTGAGAGATGGTAACTCGACCTTTATGGGGAGGATAGATTCCGAGCCATAGACAAGGACGTAAAGGTTAGCACCTGTGGGAGTGCGTATAATAGTTTTGTAGGCCCACAGAGTGGGATTGAGTTGGATGTGCCAATCACGGCCAATATCATTGACTATCTTCTTAAGGAGTTTCAATATGGTCTTGTTGGATGCTTATGCTTGACTGTTGCCTTGGGGGTAATAGGGTGTGGAGAAATGGTGTTGGATTTTGAATCAGTCATAGAGTTCTTGGTCATCCTAGTTTTTGAAGGGTCTTCTATTATCCGTGATAATGGATGAGGGAATTCTGTATCTACATATGAGGTAATTGAGGATGAATGATGAGATTTGTTTACCTATGACAGTGGTGAGAGGGACGACTTCAATCCACTTGGTAAAGTACTCAGTGGTGGTTATTATGAATTTGTGGCCATTGGATGAGAGTCGATGGATCTTTCCCACAAGGTCAAGTCCCCATTGACAAAAGGGCCAAGGTGTCGTTAAAGGTCTCAACTCTTGAGCTGGTGCATGTATCAGGTTCCCATGTATCTGGCACTGCTTGCACTTCTTCACAAATTGGTATGAATCTATTTCCATGTTCAGCCAGTAATAACCCAAATGCATGAGTTTCTTAGCTAAAGAAGGACCACTAGAGAGTGTTCTACAGATCCCTTCGTGCACATCTTGTAAGGCAGTTTGGGATTCTTCTCGTTCTAAACAACAGAGTAAAGTACCATCTAGACCATGTCAGTATAGGGTGTCAGCAATAATGGTATAACGAGAAGTTTGGCATATAAAGGTTTGTCGTTGGTTTGAAGATAAGTCAGGTGGGAGGGTGTTGTCCTTGAGGTAAATGTAAACCTTACCATACCAAGGTGAATCAGATCCAACTAATAGGCATATGGAATGGGTTTCAAGAAGATCATAAGCTGGTTGCTGAATTGATTCCACTAGGAACTCGTACCATGACTCATTCTCTGGGATTTCGAGAAGAGAGGCAATGGTTTCCATGGCATCTGCTGCTTTGTTCTCAATACAAGGTATCTGCTCAAAAGAGATGATCACAAAGTACTCCTTAAAGTCCTTGACCATCCACTTGTATGGAACAAGATTCTCATCTTTGGTTTGGTAATCGTCATTGACCTGATTGATTACTAGTTGAGAATAACCATAGACATGTAGCTCTTTGATTTTCCACTCTGTTGCCATCTTGAGACCAATGACCAAGGCTTCATATTCTTCTATGTTGTTGGTGCATGGGAATAACAAATGGTAAGACTTTGGTATGGTGTTGCCATGAGGAGTTACAAACAAGATTCCTGCCCCCAATCCATGGTTTGTGTAGGACCCATCAAAGTAAAGTTTCTAGGAATGTGTTGATATATTGAATAAGGATTCATCTGGAAACTCAAATTGCATTGGTGTGGTGTCCTGTACTGGTGCATCCGCTAACTGATCAACAATTACTTGCCCCTTGATAGCCTTTCTGTCTACATACTTAATGTCGTATTCACTTAGGAGCATTACCCATTTGGCTAGGCGACCTGTTAGAGCTACCTTTCTTAGTAGGTACTTTAGTGGAACTTATTTTGCAATAAGTTTGACTGGATGTGCTAGCATATAATGTCAGAGTTTTTTGGGAAGCAAAAACTACCGCAAGACATGATCTTTCTATCTGAGAGTATTGCAATTCATAGCCTACCAATGTGTGACTGATGTAGTAGATGGCTCTTTCTTTATTTTCATAATCTTGTTGTGCTAGAAGGGTCCCAAGAGCTGTTGGTGTAGCAGATATGTATAGTGTCAATGGCTTCCCTTGGATAGGAGGCATGAGAATAGGTGGATTCATAAGATACTCTTTTAGTTTGTCTAATGCCTCTTCACATTTCTCATCCCATCTGAATGGGATGTTCTTATGTAGGAGATGACTGAATGGTTGACACTTGTCTGCCAGTTGTGATATGAATCTATGAATTTCTTGTAGCTTGCCTTGTAGAGATCTTAGTTGAGTAAGATTCTTGGGTAGTGGCATGTCCATAATAGCCTTGACTTTAGCAGGGTCCACCTCTATTCCATTTGTCGATATAATAAAACCTAGGAGCTTGCCTGAGGTGACTCCAAACACACATTTCTTTGGGTTCAACCTGACTTTGAATTTCTCTAATCTCTAAAAGACTTTCTCTAATACATCCAGGTGTGATTCTCTTATGAGTGACTTTGCAAGGATATCATCTACATAATCTTCCATTGTGACATGCATCATATCATGAAGTATGGTGGTCATAGCACGTTGAAATGTGGCTCATGCATTCTTTAGCCCAAATGACATGACATTCCAGCAAAAAGTGCCCCATGGACAAGTAAAAGCTATCTTATGCTGGTCTTCTGGTGCTATCCTGATATGATTACATCCTGAGAATCCACCTATGAGAGATAACATGGTATGCCCTGTTGTTAAGTCGACTATGATATCTATATTTGGCAACGGAAAATCATCCTTACGGCAGGCTTTATTTAGATATCTAAAATCGTTGCATAGTCTAACTCAACCATCAGGTTTAGACACTAGTACTATGTTGGAGACCCATTCTAGATAGTCTATAGCTCTGATGAACCCTACATCTAGTAGTTTCTTGACTTCTTCTTTTACAAGCAGTGCTATGTGTGGATGCATCTTTCTAAGCTTTTGTTTCATTGGTTTCACTCCTGGATCTAATGGAAGATGATGTAGAATCAAATCTGGATCTAACCTCGGCATATCTGCATATGAAAAAGCAAAATTGACTTGCTTTCTCTTGAAGAATGGTACAAACTTAGTCTTCTCTAGTGGGGTTAGAGACTTGGCAAAGTGAATGATCTTAGGTTGTTCCTTTGTTCCAATGTTAACCGGCTCTGTGGGTTCCACAACAATCTAAGACTTCTCTTGGTGCATGTCATTAGGGAGAGTGTCAAGCCTTCCATCGTCAGGTGCCATAGTTGGGTTTTCACCTTCGGATGTGTTTTTTCTTTTTACTATTTTGGGATCTGACACTGCCGCAAAGCAGTTTTCACCATCAGATCCAGTTTTTATTTTGATATTTTTGTGACTGGAAGGCTTGGCACCCTCTCTAAAATAAGCCATAGTATTAAGTTCAATAGTGAACATAGCTTTATGATCTGCTTTAGGTAGGTGGTCCCTAAGTTCCATATAGTCAATATATGCATCATCGTTTTGGAACATATCTAGTTGCGGGGTTCCTCGTAGATCCCAGTCAATAAGCTCAGGATGCACAAGGGGGAGGGAGTCAGAGGATAGATCTGATTCATTGATAGTTTGAATGGGGGAGTGTTCGGGATGGTACTTTCCTCCAAGTTGTTTATTGCGATAGAACTCGAACCTTCCTCAAAAGTTGTATTCTCAGAGATAGGAAAATCACACTCTAATGGCCTATTCAATAGCGTTTGTCCCTCATGGTAGGGGCTATAAGTTTGAATGGTATCAACCTCTTTGTCATCATAGGAATGCTTTGTCAGCTCATCCCACTCATATTCATTGGAATCTATATCATTGTCCCCTTGAAGTGTATGGATCATTTCCACAAGACAAGCATTTGCTTTAGCTTTGCCCTTATCCTTATATCCTAGGGCTTTTGTATTTCTAGCCAATGAGGATGAAGAAGGTTGAATGGTTCTATAATTCCTTCTTTTCTTAGGCTGATGGGCCTTGTCCTTCATAACCCATTCTATGTAGGATAGATTCACCTCGCCCATAGATTTCTGTTGGGAGCTTAGGTGGTTCATGTTGTATTTTCTCTTCTTCTTCAGTATAAAGCCATTGTAGGATATCTCTTTCCTCTATTTCATCTGATAGGGTCCCCCATTTTACAAAGGGAGTTGTGGGAGGTGTAGGAGGAGTAGATGGCTTTGGAAAATGCTTGGGTTGCCCAAAGGATCTAGGAGATAAAGGCATCTTGGCTAGATTGAGGTTGTGCTCAATGGAGTATTCCCCTACTCCTATTTCTTTGATGGTAATCTTCTGCTCTTTTAGCTTTGATGAGGAAGCTTCAGAGGTAGGATCATACTGTGGGGTAGGGGATGTAGATGCTCTATTGTTTGGTATGATGCAATCAGGTTTTGAAAGGACAGAGTTGCAATGCTAAAAAGGGTCAAGGTTGCCTTGGATCATGACCTGCTTGTCATTATGAAGGAATTTTATGCATTGGTGATAGGTAGAAGGCACAACTTTCATGGCATGAATCCATGGTCTACCTAGGAGAATATTATAGGCGAGCCCCCTATCTAGGACTTGGCACACAACATCTTTTATCACCAGTCCCACTTGTATGGGTAATACCACTATTCCCTTGGTAGTTCTCTCATCTTCATCATAGGCTTTGATAGTTATCTTCTTCCTTGGATCAACTGCATTTTCAGAGAACCCCAATGTAAGGAATAGCTTCAATGTGTAAATATTTAAACCGGCTCCCCCATCAATGAGAACCCTCTTGATGCGATGCTTATGGATGAAGATGACAATGTGTAGAGGGGTGTTATGAGGTTGAGACACTGAGAGGTCATCTTGTTCGGTAAATGATATGGTATTTGAGGAGGTTAGATTACCTACCATGGCCTGAAACTTCTCTTGGGCCAATTTAGTGGGTACTATCATTTCCACTAAGGCTTTATTGAGAATCTCTTTGTGGGAAGGAGATAGACACAACAATTCTAAGATAGAAATGTGGGCAGGAGTCTTCCATAGTTGGTCTATGATGCTATACTAATGGAAGTTGGACTGAGAAGGTGATGACCTTGGAGGAATGGTATTCAACGTGACTTTACCACTGTAGGTAATGATACTGCAATAAGTTTGGTTAGGCTCTGATTGTTGGTTGGACATGACCACATTGATTTGTGGTATGTGTTCTATTATGCAATTGATGGTATAGTCGAATGGTACACTTGCGTAGTTGGAATTACTATTCCCACTATTCTAATTTTGCCTGTTGCAGTTGTTGTTGTTGTTGCCATTGTTATTGTTGTTATTGTTGTTATTATTGTTGTACAGCCTATCATGATTGAGAAGTGGATCCTTGTAAGCCACATGTCTCATTAGAAGTATGTTGTTGAGTTCCTCCTTGATTTTGATCAAGCACATCTTGAATAACATGTTTGAGATGGATACAATTGTTGGTTGTATGTCCTCTTCCTCTATGATACTCACAATAGTCAGTGTCTTTCCAATAGTGAGGTTTAATTTGAGGTTCGTAATCACTTGTTGGCGGTAGAGAGATTTCATTGTTGGCCAATAGCTTCCTTAATGCGGACTCTTGGGACTCACCCAGTGGTGTGAACTTTCACCTTGGATTTGAGTTGAACCATGGTCTTGGCTGCCGAGAGAATGTTTTGTTGGGTGTAACATCGCTTGCCTCTCCTTTGAGAGTAAATATCAGTTTTTGTTTGGGAGTCGCCACCTTGGCATCAACTACTCCATCATTGACGACATTTTTGTTCTTAGTCTAAAACTTTGATTTGTCAGTCATGTAGTTGGAGGTAGGTGTGTCCTTGTATAACTTGATTTGCCCCTTGGCAATCACAACTTTCTTGATGAACAATCCCATCTCAATGACCTTTGAAAATGAGGTAAGGTATTGAATTTGTATTTGATAGCTAAGATCAGAGTTGAGGTTATGGACAAACATCTCTATTAATTGCTTCTTTGGTACATCATATGAACATTTACTTGCTAGTTGTCTCCACCTTTGTAGGAAGGAGGTGAATGATTCACCACTCTTTTGCTTGGTGTTGCATAGATCGAGCATGGAAACTTCATGTTCAATATTGTAAGAGAAGTGCATGATGAATTTGTTGACTAACTCATAAAAAGTTTTGATGCCCGGTGGAAGTCGTGAGAACCACTCCATGGCTTGACTACCTAGGGATCGAGGGAATAGTCTCATTAAGTAAGTCTCATTGTGAGCTACTTCCATGCATGCTGCATTGAATTCCCTAATGTGATCTCTAGGGTCCCCTTTCCCTTTGTATTTGTCAAATTTAGGAACTTTGAATCAAAAGGGAAATGGTGTCATGTTCAAACGTTTATCAAAGGGGTACGGTGCAATATCTTCCAAGGAGTAGGTTTTAGTGTTTGTACCCATCTTGAAATCCGTCATTTGTTGTGTTAGACCCTCGATTTGTTTCCTCATTTCTTCCATAGGAGTACTTGGGTCTATGGCTTTCTTTCCCTTTTCATGATTATCCTCTACGGTTTCTTGGATTTTTCTTAGATCAAAATCGGCGGGGAGTTTAATTCCAAGATTTGCAAGATGATAAAAATACTTGTGAGGGTCCTCATGGAGCACCTTCTCTAGCAAGCATTGGAATTCTGATCTTGGAGGGTTCCTTCATACTCTTCACGAGAGATTTCCTCATCACTATCGTGAGGGGTGATAATGTGGTTGGATGATCCAGCCATTTCAAGTTACTTTTTGTATTGAGATCTAGTAAGAACCATGCTTGGTGATGTGGGATGAGGTGGGATGAAACTAGAGATTTTGGCAAGGTGCCGATGGAGACTGTTGAGAATAGGATACTTATGACAAGATTTGGACAAGGGACTCTTTCGATCAATGATTACAAGTAAGACAGCTGATACAAGATGATAGCCACTAGTAAGGGTACTCGATACCTATCTTACTATGTAGGGACTAGTCATGCACCAAGACCACTAGCGAAGTTCTATGACTTACTAGGGTTACTTGAATCCAAAATGATACAAAAAAAGGGGCCTATGCTGATCTGATATGGGATACTTTGACCTTGGACTAGGAAGACCTGATAGAAGGTGAATGAGATGACCAACGAAAGAGGGAGTATGGTATGGAATGGGCAAAAAAGTGACTACAAGGTAAGATCTGATCTTAGAATCTAGAACTAGACTGAAATGGGTACCCAGAAATGATAAAAATTTTCTCTCAAAGACTGTGGAAGTGCTCACTGTCACGTATGCGTTGGAATAGATGCACCACAGAAACTGGTAAATGCGCCACAAGTCGGCACAGAAGCGCCGCACTGGTAAATATCAAATGCACTGTAACAGGTAGTAAATGCACTACAAGTCTGTACAGATGCGCCCCAGGTTAGTACAAATGCGCAACAAAAGAGGATGAATGTGCCACTCTGGTTTTTTTAGTATTTTTGCAAGTTTTTGGCAATTTTTCTGATGTTTTTGGTACTTTGGTTGCAAGAAGGTCTTTTTGATTTGATTTTCTAAAATTATGGCAAGAAGACACAATAAACACAAAGAATATTTTTATGGTTTTTTAATTTTTTGTAATTTTTTGACTCTTTTTGGACTAAAAAGAAAGCAAGTACAATCCTAGGTTTCAAAGGACAGTATAAAACCAAATTCTCACTATCTCTAGTGAAGCATCTTCAGGAGGTGATAATCGCCCTTCCCTACACCGTATTATAGGGGTTTTTGGTCTACTAAAACAAAGGATGAGTAATAAAGGCAACCGTTCAAGTGGTTATACATGCAGCAGCACTACTCTCCATTATGGAGTCTCCCAACCTGCAAGGGTTGCGCCTTGGAGGGTTTTGGGGGAGGTTGGTTGTCGGTATAACACAACTACACTTATTGTTTGAACCTTTCGCTCCAAACATAATTTATTTATAGTGGCTTGGAAGGGCTTAGCATCTAGCTTGTTACCACTCAGGGTCGTTCCTACTTGGATGAATGATATCCAAGAGTAGGCCCCTCTAAAGGAAAAACACATGCGAAAATGATATGTCTGGCATTTTCGTCACCCAAGATAGGGGAGAGCATAGGCCTGGTATCATTCCCAAAACACAAAATACAGTGGTTCTTTTCCCCTAGTTAAAATGAGAAAAAATAAATGAGCTATCTACTTGGGCAAGCACAGAATTTTGTTAACTTTGAATTGATAACAAGATAGCAATGGTCCAATTTTACCAAGATAGAAATGATGTGTTTAGTTTTATCCCAGATAGCACAAATTTGTTAACTTTGAAGTGATGATCGATATAGCAATGGTTTAGTTTTACCCAGATAGCAATGATGTGTTTAATTTTATCCAGATAGCATGAAGTTGTTAACTTTGAAGTGTTGATTGAGATAGCAATGGTTTAGTTTTACCCAAATAGCAATGATGTGTTCAATTTTATCCAGATAGCACAAAGTTGTTAACTTTGAAGTGTTGATCGAGATAGCAATGGTTCAGTTTTACCCAGATAGCAATGATGTGTTCAATTTTATCTAGATATTAATGAGTTGTTAACTTTGAAAGATAGAAATATAGTAATGATTCAATTACCGCCTTCCTAGTTTAAAACTATGTGAGATTTGCATGAGCATCCATTAACTTTCTCATTTAGAAATCAAAGTGTGAGTTAACAAGTGCAACTATATGATTCTAAACTAGCACCTAACCTACAAAACAAATCAAGAGAGTTCCTGAAAAAAGACATCAACATTAGCAAAAAAAACTTCAAGGCAACCCTAAAAATTAGTACCTAGATCATATGCGCCACTTTAGAGACTGAATGCGCAGAAATAGAGATTAGAAGCGCCACAGTACATATGCACTAAGACAGAGGTCAAAAGCGTAGGAAAATAGTGTATATGTGTCGAACTGATAGATGCGCCATATCAGAGGATAAATGTGCCATAACAAAGTCTGTATGCGCTGTAATAGATATCAGATACGTGTTAGGATGTGTCAGATACACTATTTTCTCCTGTGTATGACTTTCTAAAACACAAAAACTCAATTTTTGGGTTAAATTTGGGGCTAGGCCCCATGGTGGGTGCCAAAAATGTTAAGGGAAAATTGGATTCAAATGAATAATCAATATCAAAATATGCAAAACTTAATGAAATACAGAAACAAAGAGATCAATCAAACAAAAGAACTTCAAAAACCTTTGCAAACCTCAAAGCTTCATAGCTTCCGTTGGTTGCCTATCTCAATTGATCTTGCATGTATGAATAAGGCCCTCAGAGAGTGCACTGCCTTGCTATTCTAAGATTGCCAATGGAGAATGGCTATGATAATGCTTTGTAATGAAGAGGAGCTTCACAACAATGGTAGTAGTATGGTAATGAGTGTGATCACAAGCAATGGAGGAATTGGTGCCAAAGGCACGCTATAATTCTTACAGAGTAACAATACTAAAAGCTTGGATGAATGAAATGGAGGAAGAGGGTTCAATGTATAGACTTGAGAGAATGAAGATCAACGGTATAGAACGGTTGAGGAACGTGCGCAAATAAGAAGAAGACATGTGTCTTGCTATATTTTGCAGGAGAGTAATTAAAGCAATAGAAGAATGAGTTAACTGAAGAGATAAATCATTTAAAAGAATAGATCAATCAGTTAAGAGAATAGAACTAGAGAATAGAAATTGCATGAGGGTGAGAAGATATTTTAACTCAATTAAATATTTAGAATATTCAATTGCATGTCATATTTAATTGAATTATATTTAGAGATAACTCAATTTAGAAGAAATAGACAACTTAAATAAATATTTGATTTATTTAAATTTAGAGAAGATATTATTGGAAGAAACAATTAAATAATTGGTATTATTTAATTTAGAATGATTTTGGAAGAATTAATAAAATATTTGATTATATTTTATTTTTAGAGATTGAATAAATTTGATTTGATTTATCCAAATTTGGAAGAATGATTTGGAAGAATTTAATTAAATAAAGGATTTTATTTAATTTTGGCTTTAGAAGAGGTAATTAAATATTTTGATATTTAATTAACTTAGAGGAATATGAATCAGATAAAAAAAATTATTTATTTATTTATAGAGGAATTAGAATGGAATAAATATTAAGAATATTTATTTAGACCGAATCGTGTCATTTTTAGGCGTATACAATTGTTCCTAGACCTTAGGACAAAAATGTAATTGGAACCAAATGGGTCTTCCGGAATAAACTAAATGAAGATAGTGAAGTTGTAAGAAACAAAGCAAGGTTGGTATGCAAAGGCTATTCTCAAGTAGAAGGAATTGATTTTGAAGAAACTTTTGCTTCGGTGAAAAGAATAGAGGTAGTCAGATTGTTTCTTGCATTTGTTGCTTGTAAAGATTTTAAAGTGTATTAGATGGATGTCAAATCAGCATTCTTGAATGGACATTTAGAGGAAGAAGTATTCATTGAGTAACCAGAAGGATTTCAATTATCTGATCAGGGAGACATGGTTTGTAGACTAAGAAAAGCCTTGTATGGACTCAAGCAAGCTCCAAGAGCCTGGTATGCAAGATTGGATAAATATTTTCTTAAGATAGGGTTTAGCAAAGGTACTACTGATAGTAATCTTTACTTCAAGATTAATCATGAGGACATCCTAATTATTGAGGTCTTTGTTGATGATATCATTTTTGGTGGAAATGAATGTATGTGCAAAGCATTTGCTGACCAGATGAAAAGTGAATTTGAGATGTCAATGTTTGGAGAGATGAATTTCTTCCTAGGCCTGCAAATTGTTCAATCAGATAAAGGTATCTTTATATCTCAGTCCAAGTATGTGAAAGAATTGCTGAAGAAGTTTGGAATAGAAGATTCAAAGCCAGTAGGTACACTTATGGTAACCAGATGCAAGTTAAGTAAAGATGATGATTCCCCCAAGGCAAATCAAAAAAGGTATAGATCAATGATTGGAGGATTGTTCTATCTGACCTAGACTAGACCTGACATTATGAACGTTGTTGGACTTGTTGCTAGATTTCAAGATGATCCAAACGAATCCCACATTGTGGTAGTCAAAATAATTTTCAAATATGGGCAAGTGCAAAAAGATGGGGGGCCAAAAAGGGGTCTTAAGTGGCCACTTTTTTTTTGAAATCAGGAAATGCCGGCCTTGGATGAGAAATTGAGCATAGTTACACTCAAAATTTGGAGATACAACCAAAACAATGTTCGTAGTACTCCAAGTCTAATTTCTAAACTACTATTTTTTTTTTAAATGGTATAGATTAAGGGGTTCAAAAGAGGGAGCCACAAAAATTGGTGTTGTTTCTGTCAAAAAAACATAACATAGCATGTTTTGTGGCTCCCTCAAAAGGTCAACTTTTTTTGGGTATTTTTAAAATCGCTTCAGTGAGAAATTAGCTAACAACATGTAGTTTATGCCCTATTTTTCTGATATTTTTTTGATGAATATTTGATTTTTTACTAATTTTCAAAGTGGACACATCCTAAAAAATACAATTTTGGCCGTGCTACCCCTATAAATTTTGAAAACTAATTGAAAATCATTTTTTTTTAATATGTGTAGAATAGAGTCTAGTTTCTAAATATGTAACTTTTTTGAATTTCAATGAATGGTTAATTTACAATGAAAAAAAGACCAAATAGTGGTTTTTGCCCAAAAACAAACACACAAACAAAAGAAATTAAAGATGAAAGGCTTAACATTGTCAAAATGTGAAAAAAATCATATCGTCAAATAGCTAAGAGAAAGCCTAACATTACCCAGGTGTTCGATTTGTTCGATGTTGAAACACGTGCCAATTTGAGGGTTAGCCTGAATGAAATTATGTGAAATTGTGTAGAATATGGAAAAACACATCTCTAGACATTGGGAAGGCACTCCAAGCCTTTGGGTTGGAAATCCAAAGCAAATCCCAAGCCTAAGGCTTGGGATTCCCAAATCAAAACATAACATGAGCGCATTATAACATGCTCATGTTATGTTTTACTTTGCATTTTTCCATTTCCACAAAAGTTTGTGCATTGTTTGTCATGTTTGACATAACGCGAGCATGCTATAATGTGCTCGCGTTATGTCCCCTTGAAATTTTTTATGTTCAAGGTTATTAATCATGTATGTATGTATGTATGCCTATATGTATGTATGTATAGTGTCGAGGGTAGAGATGGGGCTGAGCCAGATAGGGGAGGAGAGGGGTGGATAAAGATTGAGTGATAAAGGTTTAAGGTTGAGGGTTGAGGGTTTATGGATAGGATTTAGAGTTTAGGACCTTGAGGGATTAGGGTTTAGGGTTGAGGCTTTAGGGATAGCATTTAGGGTTGAGGGTCAAGGGATTAGGGTTAAGGTAGAGTGTTGAGGGTAGAGGTACTAGGGATAGGGTTTAGGGTTGAAAGTTTAGGGTTGAGAGATTAGGGTTTAAGGTATAGTTTTGAGGGTTGAGGGTTTACAGATAGGGTTTAGGATTTAAGGTTTAAGTGTTGAGGGTTAAGGATTTAGGGATACAGTTTATGCTTTAGGGATAAGAGATTAGGGTTTAGGGTTTAGGGATTAGGGTTTATGGTTTAGGGACTAGGGATTAGAGTTTAGGGTTAAGGGATTAGGGTTTAGGGTTTAGGGATGTACAATTAAGGGGTACCATAAATAAACTAAAATTTAGGAAGGGTTGGGAAAATTTTGTGAATCATCATGGGCTAGAGATTAGAGATTTTGTTGTGTTCAAGTACATCTCCAAGTCATAATTTAAGGTTAAGATATTTCAAAGAACAGGGTGTGTGAAAAACATCAATGCTCTTTAGCTTATGAATACCAACATTGATACAGAAAAAAGATGCCCTTCTTCTAACAGAGTATGCAGTTCTAGTCAACCAATGGGCAACAAGTTGTCGAATGAGTTGGTTTAATGGGCGTGCCTCCTTCTTCAAGGCCCAGGTGGGCAGGAGTGGGATGTACAATTAAGGGGTACCATAGATAAACTAGAATTTAGGCAGGGTTGGGAAAATTTTGTGAATCATCATGGGTTGGAGATTGGAGATTTCGTTGTGTTCAAGTACATATCCAAGTCATATTTTAAGTTTAAGATATTTCAAAGAATAGGGTGTGTGAAAAATATCAATGCTCTTCAGCTTATGAATACCAACATTGATACAGATAAAAAATGCCCTTCTTCTAATAGAGGATGCAATTCAAGTCAACCAATGGGCAGCAAGTTGCTGATCTTGAATTGGTTTCTAATGAAGAAAACAATGATGTTGTTGAGGCAATGGAAGAAAATCAAAATTATAAGTCTAATTTAATTTATTTCAACTTTCAAAGCAGGCATTTGAATTGTAGCTTTACCTAGAGGATTAGTATAACAAAAACTTAATTATGTCACAAGCCTTTCTTTGAAGAACCTTGGACATTATGGACCCTATCATCTAGAAAAGCACATGACAGTGAACTCTGCCCCACCTTTCAAATCAGATATTTACCTTTTTATTCAATGAAAATGAAGTCACAGAATGTAAACCGACCATGCATACTAGTAAGATCAAATTCTCTACCGTCTATTCTTATTACTCTTACTTTATTAAGAGAAGAGTGTCAAAAAGAATGGGTTTAATTGTAAGCTAACATAAGGAAAAGCAGTTTTGTTATTACATTTTTCTAAGGGATCTCTAATAGTCTAATATAATGCAGTCTTCTATAATATGAACATCTGCATTTGTGTGAATGCTAAGCTTTAATATAGTAGAGTATTAAATCAATGCAATCAACTATTTATTGTGTTAAAATAACTTAGTTTTTGTAATGGTTTGGGAATGCAGGAGTTGCCAAAAATAGGTGAATGTCCTCTACAATTACCAAGAGAAAAAAGTTTAGTAGTTCTTGTGGATAGAGCCAGTAAACAATGGAAGATTATTTGCCTATTTCATAACAATATACCTCCCCTAAGTGTGGGGTGGACAGCAAGAAACATAGATGTACCCCAATGCAAAGCTTTTCTCATAATGATCATCCTTCTGATTTCAACTATTAATTACTCACTATTATGTACCATACGCAAATCTTTTCTCATAGTGTGTACACCTATTGGCATAATGAGCCCCAGATGGGCTAGAAAAACATGCCATATAACATTACTAACATTAAAAAAGTTCATAGCCATTTTTATGACATATTCTTGCAACTCATATATCTTTAAGAGAAGAGTGTCAAAAATGATGGGTTTAACAACCTAACATAAGGCAAAGCAGTTTTGTTGGGTTTAGGGATAGG
The DNA here is from genome assembly GCA_027924645.1 of Cunninghamia lanceolata. NCBI lineage: Eukaryota > Viridiplantae > Streptophyta > Pinopsida > Cupressales > Cupressaceae > Cunninghamia > Cunninghamia lanceolata. Next base: position 3,695,698 of record BSBN01000774.1, read on the forward strand.
GTTTAGGGTTTAGGGTTGAGGGATTAGGGTTTAGGGTTGAGAGATTATGGTTTAAGGTATAGTGTTGAGGGTTGAGGGTTTAGGGATAGGGTTTAGGGTTGAGGGATTAGGGTTTAGGGTTGATGGATTAGGGTTTAATGTTGAGAGTTGAGGGTTTAGGAATAGGGATATCATTTAGGGTTTAGGGATGAGGGACTAGGGTTGAGGGATTAGGGTTGAGGGTATACAATAAATAAACTAGAATTTAGGCAGGGTTGGGAAATTTTTTGAATCATCATGGGTTGGAGATTGGAGATTTTGTTGTGTTCAAGTACATATCCAAGTCATATTTTAAGGTTAAGATATTTCAAAGAACAGGGTGTGAAAAATATCAGTGCTCTTTAGATTATGAATACCAACATTGATACAAATAAAAGATGTCCTTTTTCTAACAGAGTATGCAGTTCAAGTCAACCAATGGGCAAAAAGTTGCTGAATGAATTGGTTTCTGATGGGGAAAACAACAATGATGTTGAATCAATGGAAGAAAATCAAAATTAGGGTTGAGGGTTGAGGGTTGAGGGATTAGGGTTTAGGGTATAGAGTATAGGGTAGAGGTTTGAAGGTTGAGGAATAATGTTCAAGGTTGAATGTCCAAGGTTAAGTGTAAAGGGTATATAGGGTTTAACGGTTTAAGGTTTAAGGGATTAAGGGTTTAAGAGTTGAAAGATTAGGGTTTAAAGCGTAGTGTCGAGTGTAGAGGGTTTAGAGACAAGGTTTATGGTTGAAGGTTTAAGGCTTGAGGGTTGAGGCTTTAGGGTTGAGGGTTAAGGGATTAGGGTATAAGGTATAGTGTCGAGGGTAGAGGGTTTAGGGATAGGGTTTAGGATTTAAGTTTTAAGGGTTGAGGGTTGAGGCTTTAGTGATAGGGTTTAGTGTTTAGGTTAAGTGAGACACCTAGATGACTAAGGACAGATGAAGAGGAAAACAAGGAATGACTAAGAGACCTAGAGAGGGGAGAGGTGAGTGGGAGATAGAGGTGAGAGATAGAGAGGTGAGGGGAGAGATAGAATAAAATGAGAGAGTGAAGTTGACATCTTGAGGGAAAGATGGGTAAGGAGGAGGGAGAGAGGTGGAGAGGAAGAGAAATATCTAGAGAGCCCTAAGAGATATACAAGTGAGAGACCTATAACCTAGGGAGAGAGGGGTGAGAGAGATATGGGAGAGATGGGGGTGAAACAGATAGGGGAGGAGAGGGGTGGATAAGGGTTAAGGGTTTAAGGCTTTAGGGTTTAAGGGTCAATGGTTTAGGGTTTAAGGGTTGAGGGTTTAAGGGTTGAGGTATTAAGGGTCTAAGGGTTGAGGGATTAGGGTTTAAGGTATAGTGTCGAGGGCTGAACCCTAATCCCTCAACCCTTGACACAATACCTTAAAACCCTAATCCCACAACCTTGGGGTTTAAGGTATAGTGTCGAGGGTTGAGGGATTACGGTTCAACCCTCGTCACTATACCTTAAACCCTAATCCCTCAACCCTTAGACCCTTAATACCTCAACCCTTGAACCCTCAACCCTTATCCACCCCTCTCCTCCCCTATCTGCCTCACTCCCATCTCTCCCCTATCTCTCTCACCCCTCTCTCCCTAGGTTGTAGGTCTCTCACTTGTATATCTCTTAGGGCTCTCTAGATATTTCCCTTCCTCTCCACCTCTCTCCCTCCTCCTTACCCATCTTTCCCTCAAGTTGTCAACTTCACTCTCTCATTTTATTCTATCTCTCCCCTCACCTCTCTATCTCTTACTTTTATCTCCCCCTCATCTCCACCTCTCCCCTCTCTAAGTTTCTCAATCACTCCTCTACCTCTCCATCCGTCCTTAGCCATCTAGGTCTCTCATTTAACCTTAAACCCTAAACCCTATCCCTAAATCCTCAACCCTTAAAACTTAAATCCTAACCCTATCCCTAAACCATCAACTCTCAACACTATAACTTAAACCCTAAACCCTCAACCCTCAACACTATAACTTAAACCCTAAACCCTATCCCTAAAGCCTCAACCCTCAACCCTTAAACCTTAAACCCTAAACCCTCTACTCAGCACTATACCTTAAACCCTAATCCCTTAACCCTCATCCCTAAATCCTCAACCCTCATCCCTTAAACCCTCAACCCTAAACCCTCTACCCTCGATAGTATGCCTTAAACCCTAATCCTTTAACCATTAAACCCTCGACCCTTAAACATTGGGCAAAATTTTGCAAAAAATAAAAAAATGCAAAGAAAACAATAACACACTCACGTTATAATGCGCTTGCATTATAGTGTGAACGTGTTATGGCTTTTTTAAAAGTTTTTAGAATTTGGCCTCTTTTTGGCCCCCCATCTTTTTGCACCCGCCCATATCTCAAGGGGACAATTGATTATGGATTGTGGTATCCAAAAGACAATGATTTCACTCTTCATGCATATACAAATGTTGATTAGGCAGGAGATGTGGATGACAGAAAAAGTACTAGTGGTGGTGCATTTTTCTTGGGAAGAAGATTGGTCTCTTGGATGAGCAAAAAGAAAGAGGCAATATCTTTGTCTACTGCAGAAGTAGAATATATAGCAGCAGCAAATAATTGTACTCAGGTTCTGTGGATGAAGCAAATGTTGAAGGACATCAGAGTTGTGTTTGAGGAGCCAATCACAACCTTTTGTGATAATTCTAGTGCAATAAGCATCTCAAAGAATCTAGTGTTGAATTCAAAGACAAAGCATATATCTATCAAGTTTCATTTCTTCAGAGAGAAGGTAAATGAGAATGAAGTCAAGTTGGAGTTTGTGTCATCCAAATATCAGATTGCAGATATCTTCACTAAGTCTCTTGCCAAGGATACCTTTGAATATCTCAAAGAGAAGTTAGGGGTTATTACCCCTCTAAATCAGAACTAAGATGCACTAAGGTGCATCATTCTAGTGGAATTCTCAGTCATATCTTAAGATCTAGATTGATGTTGAGAAAATACTACTCTAAGGAGTAGTTAGTATGTAAATGTTGGAGATCAGTCTGAAATAAAAAGGGGGAGTAAAGGTTGTAAATATTTGCCCTTTGACATTGATGTCAAAGGGGGAGAGAAGACATTTGAAAAACTAATTGTTGATGATAGGGGGAGCAATGAAGGAAGTAGTTGCAAAAGTCAGGGGGAGAAGTTTTTATCATGATGGTTGAATCAATTTTTCACAACATATGTTGCCATCAATGTAAAAAGGGGGAGATTGTTGCAAATATGTGCCTAAGTAGTGTTGTCATTGATGTCAACATATTCTTGTCATTGGTGTCAACTATGCCTTATTTTGTTGCCTATTTAGGAGACTAGAATGTTGAGGATATTGAGAAAATTAATGAAGACTCAAGGTTTGTAGACCTTATGGTTGTATAGAGGATTGTCAGAGGATGTTCTAGTCAAGAATTGAGAAGTCCGCATGAAGATTTGAAGAAGTTATGACCATCTAAATAGAATCAGATCTTGCAATATTCAGAAGAGACAGAGTGACAGTAAGTTGGTCCAGATTGCTCCCCAGTGAAATATTATGATCTATGGATCTTAAGGCATGTTTGGGAAGTTAGTGTGTATCATCAACTCTAGTGGTTCATGGTTTGGAGGTCTGCAAGACATCCTTCTAGTTTGACAGTCATGGCAGACAGTGTTCTTGAGGTTCCGAAGGAAGATACAAATGATTCTGGTAATTTGGTTTAGAGTGGATGTTATTAGTGAGTTCAATGTGCTTGTGGAAGTCTATGGATCATATGGCTACTATGTTGGAGGTCCACATTGGAGTTTGAGCTTGTTATTGAAGATTTCCTCTTTGAAGTTGTTGTTCTTCCCAACCTTGGCCAACCGGATGTTCCTAGCGTGTTGCAAATGATCTAAAGATCATTTTATGAAGCATGTCATGTTAGTAGAGGAAGATTCAAGTCTTAACTATGATTGGCCAATAGTGTAAAGATCCACGTTAAGTTTGGCCGACCTTGTTGATCATTCCAAGATTGATGGAGTGTATAAATACTTGTTGAAGAGTTGTTAAACACCATCCTTGAGTAAAATAGATTAAATCCAAATAAAGGATCAAAAGCAGAGCAGAGAAGAAAAGGAGTGAGAGTAGTATAGAGTGTGAAGTTAGTAAAGAAGAATTTGGGGCAAAGCAAAAGTTTTTGAGCATTCATTGAAACTGAACCAAGCATGAAGTAGATGCTATTTCTTAGTTAATTATTTATGTTCTAAATAAATTCTGTAGAAAGTGAGCCTCTCTTTTTGAGTAGTGAGCTCTAGGCAATGTGCCCAAAGGCATGTGCCTTCTATTTTCAGAGTAATTTTAATAGGGTACAAGTCTTTGTGGGTTAACCCCCACTGTGGTTTTTCCCTTAACTAGGTTTCCACATCTTTATATTGTGTGACAACTGATTCAACCCCCCCTCTCAATTGTCTGGTCTAATTCCAATAGACGCATGTCACTCTCCCATCCCACCAAGCCTCACTCTCTCCACATGTGCTCTCACACATGTGTGAGAGCAAGGTGGAGAGAAGGAATCTCACAAGGTGGACTCCAAGAGGACAAGGGTATGACACTTGTCATAGTCCTATCCTTCAAAGAAATCACATTCACTCCAAGATGCTCTCACACATGTGTGAGAGCATTGGAGATGGGTTTCTCACACTTGGGAGTCTTGAAGACTCGTCAAGTCTTCAAGGTAAGGAAACCAAGTCTTGGAAAGAGGAGTGGGTCATAGTTGAATACTTGACCCATCCACCACTCCTTCCAAAAGTCAAAATTCGTCACTTTACTTCAAAGTGAAGTTAGAGTGACTAGATAGAGGTTACCCTAGGGTTTAATATGCTCAAATGGGCCCTAGACTCTAGGGGTATAACCTAGGGTCAAAATTAACCCAAAATAAACACCTTAGGTAGCATAAAATCACATGAAAAGGCCATAAAAATAAAAAGCACTAAATTGTGCCAAATCAAACATTACATTTCACAACACCTTAATTAAATCAAAAAAAGGGGTAGACCTAATCGAAAAGATATCAAAAGCAAACATCACGAATCATCATGCAATAACACATATGACCTTGGTCCCTCCTGGGACTAGGTCGGTTTAACATGAAATTCACAAAGGGTGTGGGATGATCTCTGATTTTCCATGGGCATGGAAAATCATCTACACACTTACGAAAACATATTAGTAACACATGTTCATCATAGCTAAAGTGAACGAATGCACATGCACACCAAGTCGCATAATTATCTAATCCTCAATAACAACACATAACATCATTGATAAGATTCACTATCTACTACATTTCTAATCATCAATTCGAGATCAAGATTACATAATAATTTCATTCATTAACTCAACCACTAACATTTTAATTTCATCAAAATCAAATAACGCATAACATTATAAATTCAAATGAAATTTAACATGTGAACTATAAGAAACATCATCATAACATAGTCTATCTAATCCAATCATAGCCTATGAAATAAATTATGAAGGTCTACAAAATGGGATCAACAGTCCCAATGTCCATATGACATAAAAATGTAAATGCGATGAAAGCAAAATATAGGAGTTAGATAACTAGGCCTCACAAATACCACTTGTAAGGAAGATAAGGTAGTTAAACAACTTCCTACACTAATATTGAGGGGAGGGATATGCAGAACATTTTAGATCTTTACAACAGTTATAGAAATAAACACAAATAGCAATCATACCATGACACAGTAATTGCGTGGGGAAACCCTTTCGGGAGAAAAACCCCACACTCCAAAGCCACCCAATATATTATTCAGGAATCAAGAAGATTACAATATACTTGCAGAGAAAGATTTCATAAGAGTATAACCAACCAGAGATTTGGAGGCAACTCAACATCTATAAGACTCTTACACACAACCTCCATCTCAATCTCTTGATATATAGGAGATACAATACAATAAACTACCAACGATAATTACAAAACCATGAGCCAAAACCACCCAAAAGTGGCACCCAAATTATCTCCAATCAAATGTGCCTTGTGATATGCCAAATCACACACCAACATGTAACTCTCCCCTTTACAGCTCTTTTAAGTGTCCAACATGTTTTCACATTTCCTAAAATAGGAGGTCCAACTTCCGAAGGCCATAAATTTTGATCCAGGTGTCTAATTGACAAATCGTTTGATGCATCATAAATCTTGTGAAGAGATCTATCAAGCTATAACTGGCTTCACCAGTTACGACAATTTTTAGGGCATTTAGGGACCTCTAAGTGCCTCAAATATGAGTTCAAAACTTTTTCCAGGAGTTTCAAAAAATAGAAACTTTAATATCTTGAAATCTAGGTATGATCTTGAGTCAAAACTTACCCAAGATGTTTGCTTGGCAGTTCCACACCTTTTGGGAAATTGTAGGTCCATCCGTGCTCAAAAGTAGAGTTATTAAATATGGTACATCCTACCATTTTTAGTCTTTTTGGAAACTTTGAAATTTCTAATCCATTCTTCAAGGTAAAAGGTGTTTGAAAAGGCCAAAATTGAGAAGAATAGAAACCTTTTGTAGTTGCAAGTTTGAGACGCCTTTCCTAATAGGACAAGTCCATTAGAAGGTTGTACTTCCCCATGGACTTTAAATGTTCCCTATTTGAATCCCCATGATTAGAACCATGTAAGTGGTTCATAGTACAAACCTATTCCATCTTGTTATTCATATCTATGATAGTCAAAATGGACAATGATATTGCTATTAAACTTGAAGCCTATTATTACCACTAGTTACTGGAACTTGATATTACCATTGGTTATGAGCACTAGTCACAACTACTAGACATTGGCACTTAATGTCATCACTGGTTACTAGCATGGGACCTACTATTAGTTACAAATAATTTGTATTACTATTGGATTACTAGCACTTGATGCACACATAAATTATTAATAATTGGTATTGGCTCATGGTTTAGGTTAAACACCAAGAACAGTTCAATTATTACCCATCAAATGTTGGCACATGGAATTGGGTTAGGATGATTGGTACTATGATAGTATTGACATTAGGATAGTATTGGCATTGTGATTACATTAGCAACTTGATAGCGTTGATAGTATGATAGAATGTGTATTGTGAGATAGTAGTGGTTTTGATATTATGCTATAGTAGTGACTTAATATTATGAGGTTATGGTTGATATTCTACATGATTGAACTTGGGTTATGTTATGTTATTCTTATCTTGGAAGGAGGGTTATAGGTGCTCTTATAGATGTGATACTTTAGACACTTGGCATTTGGTATGTGCTAGAAGGCATGTCCTAGGTTGTGTAGGACATGCAGTTGTATGACATGATGTTATATTTTTTGAACTTTATGTGGTTTGAGATCACCACCCCCTTCCTCCCCTTAGGTGGCTTTGTTGAATCTGCATAGTGATTGTGATGTGAAAATTCTTATAAGATTGTTGGTTAAATACTCATTTATTAGTGACTTTGTTTTTATTTATAAAGTCAATAGTGTTGATATTATACTTCCTTGGGATACTTATCCATTTTGAATTTGAGATGTTCCCTTTGTCTCAAGGACTTGTTTAATTTGACTTTTATTTTCAAAATTGGCAGGTTGTATTGATTGTTACTTATGCTTTTTTTTCTATTTTATGATTTTATTGGTGAATTTAACTTTGAGATTTTATTAAAAATTTATTAGTTTGAGGATTAATTAGTGTTTGCAAATGTTGGCTTGTGTAGATTAATGTGATATGTCTAAGAACTACTATATTAAGGAGGGGTTCCTAGCAAGTCATATAGGGGAGGCTGCAAATGGGACTTGTAATGGGATAGTGATAATTCATTCCACCCTATATGTGTATGTGATATATTTGTACTTCTCTCTTGGAGGATAACCCCCTTAAGAAAAAAAGAGGAAGGTACCAAGACATGTATGGAGGGTTCCTCAAGAAGGGCATTGAGACCATCTTTCCTTTTGATTCTATGGTTCTATGATACTTGGTATATTGATTCTACAATTCTATGATTTGAATATTTTTGGGATGTCAATTCTATAGTTCTATGGATATTTCTAGCTATTAGATATAAGATGATATATTTCTATTACTCCTTGGATATTGGATCTATGGTTCTACAACTATATGGTTATTCAAATACTAGATATATGGTTCTTCAACTCTATGATTCTATGGCTCCATGGTCCTATGATACTTGACTATATAGTGGTATTTGATATAGTGGTATAGATGTTATGATGCCTCAATTATTTGGATAGTTTTTCAATAGTGTGTGGATTTAATTTTGAAATAATCACATAATGGTTAATGATGTTATTTAGATACCTTATTAATGCTATGTAGTATGGATAATCTCATGAATAAATAGCAATGGAACTTTACCATCTATTGGCATACATTTGTATGCTTTTATCCTTCCTAACCCTCAACAATTCATGAACTTTTGTTAATAGATATTTTACCCTTGCCTTATAATATTTTATGCATGAAGTGTTCTTATATTGTATTACTGGTAATGTTAACATTATTGTTGCTAACTTCTTGGAGAAAGAAACTATTTAGGATGCTTGTTATTTTATGAGTGCTTTATTTTGATGACTAGAGTTAAGGAAACTCATTGACCGCATCACATATAGGTGTTGGCACAACGTTGGGTTTTTCTCTCCTCAAATCTCAAATACTTCCAAGAGGAAGTCCAATCTAAGGGGAGGGGGTGTAATACCCAATCTTTATTGTGATTCTTGTAGTGCCTCTCCCTATTGGTGGATTCCAGTTTCATAGCTATTTGAATCTTTTCATAAACCTTGTGACCTCAGCTCTAGTGTACTTTTGGTATGACCTCCTAAGTGAACCCTATGGATTACTCTCTCACTAAAAACATCATGTTGATAATTATGTATCATTAACAATTGAATGTTGTCACCTAATTCACTCTATGATGGGAGACCAATTATTATTGTAACCCTAATCTCACCTATTATACTTAATGATCTTGTTATTTCTACTAATTATGGAACTTGCATCAAATCTTCCACCCTCTAAGTTTAATTCGTAGATTTCATATTGATTGTCTTATTTTATCATATACTAAAATGTGATTATTTAACCAAGCTAAGGTTTTATTTGTAAATTGCAAGTAATTAAGTTAAATTATAAAGTGGCATACCTCTAATAGTCAGAGTTAATTTGGATATGGAGTAGGGGTGAAGGTTATACTAAAGTTGTTTCCAAATTGACTATTGATGTGGTTGTGTTCCTTGCTGATGGAATTATCTATGAGTATAATTAGGACCAATGGGATCTTTGAAGGTGGATCATGACATGGTTGACAAAAAATAAACTTAAATGACTTCAAGTGATGGCAAAACCAACCTTGTTGAAGGTAGGATTCTTGGTAAGTGGATTTAGTTAAGTTATGAATGCATGGTATCTTATTAATTGTAACTATTTTTACATGAAGTTATTCTAGGATAAGTTAAATAATACAATGAGATGTGATTTCTAACTCCAATTTTATTATTATTATTTAATTGATAATTAAACTGATGTTGTGAATTAAATGAAGTATAATCAATATGAACTAGCCCTAATCAAAATGTGATTCTTGTGCCAACTATTATGACAATTTGTTACTATTATATATGTGATTTACTTTACTTATTATAGTTGAATATTGTGATTTTTATCATTTTACTTCATCTATATATACCATGGGTGTATTGATGCTTCCAATGAGTGTGTTGGAGTATTCACCAATGGAAGAATGGGAGAATTATCTAAACCCTAATGTTTAGCCACTTCATGTTGTGAAGTAATGTGTTTAAAACCTTGTTATTTTTAAGTGTCTAAATTTTATTTTTGGAGCCCTAGTTCAATGTGATAGTTCTTAGGTGTATTCCATGTGTCAAAATGTGTGGGTAAGATTGCAAACCCGTATAGAAATTTCAAGGCCATCTCTCATGAGTATAAAATATGAAATTTAGTGTTGTAAATTTTTTTTTTGGACCCCAACCCAAGTACCTATGGGTAGGGTACTTGGAGAAGGATGTAGGAAGTGTTTTGGGGTTTAAAAAGGTAGTTTTTGAGCTCTTGAAAAGAGCTCCCCTTTATGAAAGCATGGGTTCTTGGCTCAATGCACACTATGTCAACCCATGATCTTCCCAAGGTGTTGAATGGGGAAGTGAAACCCATACTTTTAGAAGGAGACCCATGTGAACTCAATGAGTAGTCTTATTCATTTCAAAACCATGTGAATTCACATGAGTGATCACATCCATTTGAGATCCATGTGAATTCACATGAGTAGTCATGTCAACTTGGGTGTGATGTGAGGAAAGTAGGTGTAGGGGTTGGAGAGGTGCCATGTGTCTCCATCCTATTGGATGGAGAGGAGTGACATGGAATTCTCATATAAGCCCTCATTTTGGAGAATTATCCTTGATTGAGGGAAAATTCTTTCTTTTGGAGAGCAATTTGGGGTTGGGAGTTATAATTACGAAAGAAAGCTTGGAAGAGGAGAATTGTCTTACCTTCAAGAAGCTCCATGAATGAGATAAGTCATTATTCTTGTTGTTTCTACCATTCTTGTATTGTGTTTGGATTTGGGGTAGAAAGTAAGTTTTAGAGTGCGAGGATCTTGGTTACATTATGTTATTTCCTATAAACATTATGGTTTTATCTCCTCTTGATGTAAGTGTGTGTGTTGAAGCCCACAAGAGTTCCCTACTTTTGGTCTCCATGTTATTTTTGAGTAGGTATGAATTCATTTTGCTCTCATTTATCCTCTTGTTGTGCTTGCATTGTCCTTGTTTAAGTTGAGTTATGGATGATTCTCTTGGGTTGATGGTGCAGTCATGGATGGAGGGTCTAGAAATAGGACTATCCTACCATGTAGCCTTAGAGTAAACACAATGGAAAACACAAAGAATGGAACAATAAATGAGAAAATGTTGATTCAATATCATGAAAATTTACAATCTTCATATGCTAGTAACATGTAGACTATTGTGGGCTCACAGGCTTGTCCTCCAGCTTGTTACAAATTACATGAAAGATATAGCTTTGAAGTGCCTTCCACAAATCCACTACTAAAGACTAAAGATCATCTATCATATTCACTGCTCTCCTATAGTCTACTCTAGGTTGTATTCCAGTCACAACTTCAAATGGTGTCTTCCTTGTACTTAACTCACTGAGTTATTGTATGCAAACTCTGCTTGCAGTAGAATTATATCCCAAGTTCCCTCCTTATCTCCTATCAAACATCTCAACAAGTTACCTGAACTCCTAATTACCACTTATGTTTGTCCATCCGTCTGTGGGTGAAATGATGAACTAAACTTTAGGTTTGTCTTTGTCTTCTTCCACAATGTCCTCCAAAAATACCCTATGAACCTTATATCCCTATCTAAAACTATACTCTTTGGTAATCCATGCAAACTCACAATCTCCCTGAAAAATAGGTTAGCAACATGTATAGCATCATTTGTCTTCTTACAAGGAATGATGCACCATCTTTGAAAATATGTCCACTACTACAAATATGGAATCATGTCCCCTCTTTGTTCTTGGTAACCCTAATATGAAATCCATGCTTATATCTTCCCAAGGTCTCAAGCTGATACTATCAAAGGTTTATATAATCCAATATTATGACTACTCCCTTTTACAACTTGACAAACTCTGCAACTTTAAACAAACTTCCTTGCATCCTTGTATATCTGAGGCCAAAAATAATGTTCATTCACCAAAGCTATTGTCTTATCAATACCAAAATGTCCTGCTAGTCCACCACTATGTTTCTCCTTAATCAAATTCTCTCTCATTGAGCTCCTAGGAAACAAATAATCTAGCCACTTGCTTCTATCTAGCACAACTGGTTCTCTACATGCTTTCCATGCTTTTGCAAAATCAGGATCATCCTCATACATGTGCTTGAGTTCTTCAAAACCTAGTACTTCTACCCTTATTTCTATCAACAAGCTCCTTCTTTTGCTCAATGCATCTGTAACTTTGTTTAATTTTCCACTCTGGTGCTTCAATACAAATGTATAACTCTGCATGAACTCTACCCATCTCATGTGTCTCTAATTCAACTTACCCTAACTATTCAAATACTGCAAAGCTTGATGGTTAGTGTACAACACAAATTATTTTGGCAACAATTAATGTCTCCACTTCTTCAAAGCTTGAAATATCTTCTCCTTACATCATTCAACTTCTCACTAAAATATGCTATTGGTCTCCCTTCTTGACTTAACACTGCTCCTATTGCATTTCTACTAGCATCACAATCAACCTGAAATACCTTGTCAAAATCTGGTAATGCTAACACTGGTTGCTCTATCACCTTTTGCTTCAACAAATCAAAACTCTTATGTGCTCCTGATGTCCTCTTAAAATCCTTCTGGTCTCCTCTCATTGGTGTGCATATAGTACTAAAATTTCTAATGAACTGTCGGTAGAAACTTGCCAATCCATGAAAAGATCTTACCTCTCCAATGTTCATAGGTGTTGGTCATTCAACAATTTCCCTAAACTTCTTTGGGTCCATCTTCAATCCTTCTGCAAAAATCACAAATCCCAAATATACCAATTATGTCTTCATGAAACTACATTTCTTGATGTTTATCAACAGTTTCTCTTCTCTCAACCTCTGAAATACTTGTCTAATATGCCACAAATGTTCTTCCTTGGTTCTACTAAAAATAATAATATAATCCAAGTAGACAATAATAAACTTACCCAAGAATTTCTTCAAAACTTCATTCATCAATCTAATGAAAGTACTTGGTACATTAGTTAATCCAAAAGGCATGACTAACCACTCATACAATCCTTCATTTGTCTTGAATGTAGTCTTCCATTCATCTCCTTCTCTGATTCTAATTTGATGATATCCACTCTTTAGGTCTATCTTTGTAAAATATTTTGCTCTGCTCAAACAATCCATAATGTCATCCATCCTTGGCAATGGAAATCTATACTTGACTATGAACATCCTCCATTCTTCATCTTTCTTCAGTGCTAGTACTGTCAGTACCGCACATGGGCTTAAACTTTCTCTAATCAATCCTTTCCTCAACAGCTCACGTATTTGTCTGTTTAGCTCCACATATTGGTGTCATCCTATGTTCTACTTTGTTTGGAAAATTAGCTCCAGGTATGAGATCTATATGATGAATGATACTTTGGATTGGTGGCAATCCTTCTGGCACATTCTCCAATATAATATCTTGGTATTCTGCCAATAATTCTTCTACTTCCTTCTGTGGTGGTTCTTCTCCTTTTGTGGAAAGATTTTCTACACGTTGGGTACCACACTTCTTTGGAATCAATGCAAAACACATGTTCTCATGTCTCAATCCATCCAAAAAATTCCTTCTTGTTGCAAGTATGTGCCTAACTGGTGTTGTCATTGGTGTCAACTATGCTCTTGTTTTGATGCTTGATTGTAATGATTTAGATGCTTCGTATTTGCCTATGTAAGTATTGGAAATCCTGATATTGAGGATACTGAGAAAATTTGCTCCTCTGGCAGAAACAGTATGTTGCAAAGTATCTTTGTCTACAAAAGAACATTCTAATAGATTGCTCCGCATTTCCTGTAGAATAAATATCTTTATCTATGGATTGGAATTTATTTAGAGGCATGTCTAAAGATGTTATGTTCCAAGTTTGAGCCTCTGGTATGAAGATTTGAGTGAGTTATGTTCACTAGAATGGAAATAGTTTTTTTTTTCTATATATTTGGTGGTGATAGGGAGAATGTATTATGCTCCGCATTCCTCTGTATTGAAGTATTTTGATCTGTGGTTCTAGAGTTAAGTTTGAGATGATGTTATGTGCCTTCAACTGTAATGGTTCATGATTTGGTGGTCCACAAGTGATCTTTTCCTTATGGCAGTAGCTAACAGTATTGTTTATGAGCTCCGGTTTGAAGAATCTTTTTGATAGAGTAGTTAGAGGTTGTGTGGTTGTTCCTGATGATTTCAATATGCTTGTGGATGTCTCTTGATTGTGTTCCTACCTTTGGATTGGTCTACAAAGAGAAATTTGGTTCGTAGATAAAGATTGTTCTTGAAAGTCTTAATGTGAATAGTAGTCTTGGCCGACTTGGTTGCTTTCACTATTTGCAGAGATGCATTGAAGATTGTAGTAGCGTGTTGTGGCGTAGAAGATTGTATTTGAGTCCCAGCTAAGGCGTAGTGTGATCCTCATACATCTTTACATCTTTCCCTTAGCAAATTTTTGTATTAGGTCCAGACCTATTTCTATGTATCCAACGATTGATGAATGTAATGCTGACCTTGATGTACATTCCAAGGTTGATGAATTGTATAAAAACATGAAATGTAATTGTGAAAAAGACATCTATGTGAAAAAATGTGAATATAAGTGAGAAGTGTAAGAAGAGCAAAGCAGAGAAGAAGTATTGTACTTCAATGAAACTAAACTCAAGCATGGAGTAGATGCTATCAAATCAGTTCGCAAATCCTTGGCAGTGAGCCAATCTTTACAGTGAGCATCTTTGGGCAGTGAGCCTCTATTTTTTGGTATTGTTATAACATATATATTTATGTGGGCTAACACCAACCATGGTTTTTCCCTTATAGGGTTTTCCACATAAAAAATATGGTGTCTCATGTGTTGAATATGTTATTGTGTTAAAACTTTATGTTTCATGCTTTCATGGTTAAATCTTAAAAACAATGAATGAACATTTGAAGTATTGATAAGTGATTAAAGTTTTGGGACAACTAATTCACCCCCCCATCTCAGTTGTGCTATGCATATTAACAATTGGTATCAGAGCAGGTTCCTTGGAAGAAAGCCTAACAGCTTGAGGAAGATTTAGGATGTCTTTTAAGAAGGAAGCTCCACCGTTTGATGGGACAAATTATGCTCTATGGAAGGTATGAATGAAAATCCATCTCCTTTGTCTTGGTTATAAAGTGTGGAAAGTTGCAGAGACAAAATATACCATGCCTCAAAATGGTTTGACAACTGAAGATGAAATCAAAGAATATGAGTTGAATGCAAAAGCTAGAGATGCCCTGTTAAGTGCCTTGACTGACACTGAGTTGATACCAGTCATGGATCTAGAATCTGCAAATGAAGTTTGGGAAAAGTTGAAAAATCTGTATGAAGGAGATGATTCTGTAAAAGAAGCCAAGTTGCAGGGCCTAAAAGTGAAATATGAGGGCTTAAAGATGAATGAAGATGAAAACATAACAGCCTTCATGCAAAAGATTGATGAACTTGTCAATAGAATCAAAGGTATGGGAGGAACTATTGGTGAGAAGGAAGTTGTGATGGAAATTCTTAGGTCACTACCAAAGTCCTACAATCACAAGGATCAATTACTTGAAAAGCTTACAGCCTTTGAGATGAGAGAATTTTGTGATGCTCTACCGAAAGTTGAGACTGCTTTCAAAGCTAGTACTTCTAAAAAGATCTCCAAAGATGAAAAATACAAAGTGAAGCCTATTGATGACTTTGATGAAATTGAAGCTAACTTTGTTGATAGATTGCAAAGAGGTTCCAATAAGTTCAAAGTAAAATTACCTTTCAAATGTTTTTCATGTGGTAAAATTGGTCATTATGCTTCTAGATGTCCTAAAAGAATTGAAAGGAATAGAAAAAGATATGAGAATAGGTGTAGAGCTCCAAAGAAATGCTACTATGTTAGGGATCTTGATGATGAAGGTGTGACTAATGATGAATCTGATGATGCTAGTACTAGTGCAAATGAATGATTGTTTATTTCTATTAAAGAAGAACCTGTCTACTAATCATGCTAGTTGTGTGAAGGAAGAAAAACCAGTGGAAGAAAGTGCTTTGGTTGTTTAGGTTGACAAGGATGAGGATGAATGGGTTATTGACAGTGGATGCTCACATCACATGACTAGTGATAAAAGTAAGTTTGTTAGTTTAGAAAAATATGATAGTGGACTGGTTAGGTTTGGAGATGATACAGCTGGTAAGATTTGTGGAAGAGGATCTATTTCTTTTGATGGAAAGCACAATACTGATGATGTTCTGTATGTGAAGGGTTTAAAGTACAATCTTTTAAGTGTTGGTCAGATGTGTGACAAAGGTTATGATCTAAGATTCAAGGACAATGGATGTAAGATCATGGAGAGCTCTGGAACAATGATTGCTAATGGTAAAAAGACCAGAGGTAATGTTTATCATTTGAAAGGAACTAATAGTTATTGTTTATTGGCTCAGACTGATGAGAGTTAGCTATGGCATAGAAGGATGCGTCATATCAACTTTGACAACTTGGTAAAGATAAGTTTTGTTCATGCTGTAAGAGATCTGCCTAAGCTTGTGAAGCCAACTAACACCATTTGCAAAGAATGTCAATTTGGGAAACAAACAAGAATAAGTTTTAAAAGGAGAGAACAATTCTCTATTGGATTGCTGGAGCTGATTCATACAAATCTGTGTGGTCCCACAAGAATAAGAAGTCTGCAAGGAGACAAAAATTTTATGTTTCTTATTGATGATTATTCCAGAATGATTTGGGTTACTTTTCTAAAAGATAAATTAGAATCCCTAGACAAGTTCAAATGTTTTAAGGCAATGGTTGAGAATGAGTTAGAGTTGAAGATCAAATTCTTGAGTTCTGATAGAGGAGGTGAGTTCACATCAAATGAATTCAATATTTTTGTGAAGAACAAGGGATAAAGAGACAATTGGCTACACCTAGGACTCCTCAGCAAAATGGATTTGTTGAAAGAAAGAACATGATAGTTCAAGAGGCTGCTAGGACTATGTTGAAGGAAGCTGACCTACTGGAAGTATACTGGGGAGAAGCCATACACACTACAGTGTACATTCTAAATAGGTTTCGAGTTAAAGGTAACAATGCTAAAACTCCTTATGAATTGTGGTATGGAAGAGCTCCTATAGTGAGATATTTCAAAGTTTTTGGTAGTAAATGTTATATCAAGAGAGAAGAAGATCTAGGCAAGTTTGATGCTAGGTGTGATGAAGGAATCTTTCTTGGTTACTCTACCAAGAGTAAGGCCTACTGGTGCTACAATAAGAGATTGAAGAAAATCATTGAGAGTGCTAATGTGAAGGTTGATGAAGATAAAGGAAGAATTTTAGATCTAAGTGGCTATGAATCAGATGAGCCTACTGCTATAACAAATAAAGAAAAAGTTGATCAAGAAGATAGTCAAGATGAAGAAGAAAAGGCTCTGGAAAGCACTACTAAGACTCCCAGGTATGTAAGAATTAATCATTCTAAAGATCATATTACAGGAGACAAAAGAAAAGGGGTATTAACAAGGAAAAGAGTTGCAGAAGAATAGGTGAGTTACCTTTTGCTTTCAAAAGTTGAACCTAAAACTGTGAATGAAGCCTGCAATGATGACAATTGGGTAAAAACCATGAACGAGGAGCTAATGCAAATAGAAAAGAATCAAACTTGGGAACTAGTTCCTAGACCTGCTGATAAGAATGTGATTGGCACCAAATGGGTTTTCAGAAACAAGATGGATGAGAATGGAGAAGTAGTAAGAAACAAAACAAGATTGGTATGCAAAGGATACTCTCAAGTTGAAGGAATAGATTTTGAAGAGACCTATGCTCCTGTGGCAAGAATTGAAGCAATTAGAATGTTTTTGACATTTGCAGCATTCAAAGACTTCAAAGTGTATCAGATGGATGTTAAGTCTGCATTCTTGAATGGTGAATTGGAAGAAGAGGTCTACATTGAGCAACTGGAAGGATTTCAATTATCAAAACAAGGTGATATGGTGTGTAGATTGAAGAAGGTCGTGTATGGACTAAAACAAGCCCCCAGAGCCTGGTATACATAGTTAGACAAATATTTGTTACAATTAGGGTTCAGTAAAGACACTGCTGACAACAATTTGTATTTCAAAATCAATGATAATCAAATCCTGATTGTTGAAGTCTTTGTTGATGACATTATCTTTAGAGGCAATGAAGGTATGTGCATGAAGTTTGCAGGTGAAATGCAAAATGAGTTTGAGATGTCTATGTTTGGTGAAATGAATTTCTTTCTAGGTCTGCAAATTAATCAATCAGATAAAGGAATCTTCATATCTCAGTCTAAGTATGTGAAAGAGTTATTGAAGAAGTTTGGGATGGAAGACTCTAAATCGGTATGTACTCCCATGGTGACTAGCTGCAAGTTGAGAAAAACTGATGAATCACCCAAGACTGATCAAAAAAAATACAGATCCATGATTGGAGGATTGCTTTATCTAACTCAAACCAGACCTGATATTATGCATGCAGTTTGTCTTGTTGAAAGATTTCAAGCAGATCCAAGAGAGTCACATCTGATGGTAGTAAAGAGAATCTTAAGGTATTTAAAAGGCACACTGGATCATGGCTTATGGTATCCAAAGTATAATGATTTCACTCTCAGTGCTTATACAGATGTTGATTAGGCCAAATATGTTGATGACAGAAAGAGTACAAGGGTGCTACCACAATAATGGGTTACACTTTCTAGGACATCCTAATTTTTGCTAAAATAACATATTTTTAAAAAATAGAATGATTTAAGCCATGAAAGGTTCCATTTAAAGTATTTTAATTGAATACGATTTGATCAAATCCACTTAGATTCAAACCCCCTTGGATAGAACCCCGCTAGTTTTAAACCATACCTATAATGTAGTCTCATCTACACCTATCAAAATGCTGATAAAAAACTACTTTTGATTTACCTTTTGGGGGATCAAGTGAATTCATTTAAAATTTATGTTTTGTAAGTATGTAGTCCTTATTATAAGCTTCCCAAAAAGTATAATTTTAAATATATTTAATTTGATTATTATATTTATTTTTTATTTCTTGTGAATGTAAGTTTTTCACTGAACATCAAGTTCTTTGTTCTACACACATGGAAAATTAGTAAATTAGTGAAAAAAATTCCAAAAAATATCTATTCCCTAGGTATTGATGTCCTTGTTTCAACAAAAAAATAAAAATTGAATTTTAATACATACAGAAAAAGTTATGTTTTACGGAATACTCCTATGTCTAAATTATAATTGGTTTGACTTCAAAACTTAATTAAAAATGTATATATTCAACAAAACATTGTGAAACCAAATTCATGCCCTATATATTGGTGTTACCAATCTAAATTCAAAAGAATCAAAATTTTATCCTTTGTAGAAAAAAAGTTATGTGCTACGAAATATACATGACTTTAAAAAATGTTGTTTACTATTAAAAACTAGTTATCAAAGGAGATGCAAAATATTTTACAATTTAACTCCAAGTTTTTTAAAATATATATATTTAGAATCTACAAATAAAATCTCACAAATCACTAGTTCACATCATCTTCAAATTCCTAATGGTTTAGCGGCTATAGGTGTCGGAAAGTGAAGATTTAGTTCAAAATATTGATTTCAATGTCAAGTTTGGCCAAAAAGTGTAACCCATTATTGTGGGATGACCCACAAGTGGAGGCACTTTCTTTTTGGGTAATAGATTGGTTTCATGGTTGAGCAAGAAGCAGGATTCAATCTCTTTGTCACCTGTAGAAGTAGAGTATATTGCAATAGCATGTTGTTGTGCTCAAGTGTTATGGATGAAGCAGACATTGAAGGACATATGAGTTGTGTATGAAGATCCAGTTGCAATCTTCTATGATAATACAAGTGCTATAAACATTTCAAAGAATCCAGTTATGCACTCAAGAAAAAAGCATATATCTATAAGGTATCACTTTCTGAGAGAAAAAGTGATAGAGAATGAAGTAAAATTGGAATATGTGTCCACAAAGGATCAGGTTGTAGATATTTTCACTAAGCCTCTGCCTAAGGATACTTTTGAGTATCTTAGAGAAAAGTTAGGGGTCATTACCCCTCCTAGTTTGAACTAAGATGCATAGGAATGTATCAGTCCAGAAGTGCTCAAAGTCTCATTCTTTGATATGGATTGATGTTTTGAGAGCTACCTCTCAGGGGGAGTAGCTAGATGTTACCTGTATAAGTTCTTGATAAAGAAAGTATTGATAATAGAGAAAATTTAGTTGGATCAGAGCAACAGAATGCAAGTATGTGCCCTTTTCCATTGATACCAAAGGGGGAGAGAAATCATGTGAAAAACTTAGAGAAGAAAGAGTGAAGATGTGTAAAGTCAAAGGGGGAGAATCTTGTCTTGATGGTCTTTATAGTTTTTCATATCATATTTTGCAATCAATGACAAAGGGGGAGATTGTTGCAAGTATGTGCCTAATCGGTGTTGTCATTGATGTCAACATATCAGTGTTGTCATTGGTGTCAATTGTTCTCTTGTTTTGATTCTTTCTTGTAATGAGTTAGATACTTTGTATTTGCCTATGTAAGTATTGGAAATCCTGATATTGAGGATATTGAGAAAATTTTCTCCTCTGGTAGAAGTAGTATGTTGCAGAGTATCTTTGTCTATAGAAGAACAGTCCAATAGATTTCTTTGCACTTCCTATAGAACAAATATCTTTATTTGCGGATTGGAATTTATTTAGAGGCATGTCTAAAGATGCTATGTTCCAAGTTTGAGCCTTCGGTATGAAGATTTGAGTGAGTTATGTTCACTAGAATGGAAACAATTTCTTTTTCTATATATTTGGTGATGACGAAGAATGTATTATGCTCTGCATTTCTCCGCATTGAAGTATTTTGATCTGCAGTTTTAGAGTTAAGTATGAGATGATGTTATGTGGCTTCAACTATAATGGGTCATGATTTGGTGGTCTGCAAGCAATCTTTTCCTTATGGTAGTAGTTGACAGTGTTTTTTATGAGCTCTAGTTTGAAGAATCTTTTTGACAGAGTGGTTAGAGGTTGTATAGTTGTTCCTAATGATTTCAATGTGCTTGTGGATGTCTCATGATCATGTTCCTACCTTTAGATTGGTCCGTAAAGAGAAATTTGGATTGTAGATAAAGATTGTTCTTGAAAGTCATAATGTGAATAGCAGTCTTGGTTGACTTGGTTGCTTTCACTATTTGCAGAGATGCATTGAAGATTGTAGTAGTGTGTTGTGGTGTGGAAGATTGTATTTGAGTCCCAACTAAGGCATAGTGTGATCCACATACATCTTTACATCTTTCCCTTAGCAAATTTTTGTATTAGGTCTAGACCTATTTCTATGTATGTTTGTAATGACAACCTTGGAGTTTGTTCCAACGGTTGATGAATGTAATGCTAACCCCTATGTACATTCCAAGGTTGATGAATTGTATAAATACATGAAATGTAATTACAAAAAAGACATCCGTGTGCAAAAATGTGAAGATAAGTGAGAAGTGTAAGAAGAGCAGAGAAGAGAAGTATTACACTTCAATGGAACTAAACTCAAGCATGGAGTAGATGCTATCAAATCAATTTGCAAATCCCTGATAGTGAGCCACCCCTTGGCAGTGAGCCAATCTTTGCAGTGAGCATCTTTGGGCAGTGAGCATCTTTGGGTAGTAAGCATCTATTTTTCAGTATTGTTATAACATATATATTTCTATGGGCTAACACCCACCATGGTTTTTCCCTTATAGGGTTTTCCGCGTAAAAAATCTAGTTTCTCATGTGTTGAATATGTTATTGTGTTAAAACTTCATGTTTCATGCTTTCATGGTTAAATCTTAAAAATAGTGAATGAACATTTGAAGTATTGATAAGTGATTAAAGTTTTGGTACAACTGATTCATTGCCCCTCTCAGTTGTCATGTGCATATTAACACTTCCATCCACTAAACAGATCCTAGCATTTGCGCATACTTCGCTATTGCTCTCTTCTTTCAAAGGTATCAAGATGCATCTTTTCCTATTTGATGTTACAATATACGTATTCTTTCTTCCATCATGTATTTCTTTTCTATCATATTGCCATGGTCTTCCCAATAATATATGACACACATCCATTGGCATAATATCACACAATACCTCATCATTATAAGATCCTATATGAAATTTCACCAAACATTGTTCACTCGCCAATATCTTGTGCTCATCTTGAATCCATGTTATCTTGTAGGGATTTGTATGTTTCAACCTCTCTAGATTCATCTTCCTCACCATCTCTTTTGAAACCAAATTATTAGTACTACCACTATTAATGATAACTTTGCAATATTTACCTCCTAATTTGCATCTTGTCTAGAACAAACTTTTCCTTTGTGGTGGTTCCTTAGTTATTTCTTCTTGCAACAAAGGTCTCCTCATGACCAATGATTCACCCTTCTCTAGATTCCCTATTGAACTAGGTGATCCAACCGGTTCTTCCTCCACATATGTTGCTCTTGCACTATTCTCTATCCTTTTGTTAGTATTCCTTTGATGACATTCAAATGCCCGGTGTCCTTCACCTCCACACTTGAAATAGGTTCCTCTGAATGATCTTTTGTCAAACCCTCTTTCATCTCTCTGGTATCCTTCATTACGGTAAGAATTATGACTTCCTCTATCATTACGGTAGAAACTTTTGTCATCTCTCCCTTAGTGATATGAATGGTTGTCTCTTTCCTCTTTGCAATATGGGCTGCTCTCCTAGTTTTTCTCCGCATATGATCTTCCTTCACTGCATTATGTTCTACCTCTTTGGAATTTTCCTCCTCTACCTCTTTGTCTTTGTTCATGTCTCTTGTTCAATTTTTCTTCCACTTTCAACGTAAATTGATATGCCTCTTCCATTGTCATCATCCTTACCAAACTTAATTCTTCTTTAATATTTATTCTCAGTCTATTTATGTACCATGCCACTTTCTCCTTGCTTGCTTCACTATGTCTGGTTCTAATAATCATCTTGTAGAATTCTTTAGTGTACTCTTTCACTATCTTCTCCTTTTGTCTTAGGTTTTGAAATCTCTTCAACAATTCTAATTCATAGTCAGTAAGTATGAACTGATTCTTCAATTTTGTCACCATTCTATTCCATTTTATGATTTTCTCCTTCCCCTCCTATTTCTATCCAATTCAACTTCTTTCCACCAAATAATAGCATGTGCTTTCTACTTGGTTTTTGAAAATCTCACTCTTTCTGGATCTAAAATTTATTCATATTCAAAGTATTCCTCCATGTCATTTATCCAATCAATCAACTCCTCAGGGTTCAAATTTCCCACATAATTTGAAATTTTCATTCTAGGTCTCTTACCAATCTTAGAAATAGCTTTCAACATCTTTACCTGATCTGATTCTTCTTCTTCTAGGGTTTCTTCATTTTGGTCAGTAGCTTGAACTCCTAATTCATCATCATCACTTTCATCCTCATGTCTAGGGTTTAGACCTCTCTTTCTATCCTCTTCTACAA
Organism: Cunninghamia lanceolata; assembly: GCA_027924645.1. Classification (NCBI taxonomy): domain Eukaryota; kingdom Viridiplantae; phylum Streptophyta; class Pinopsida; order Cupressales; family Cupressaceae; genus Cunninghamia; species Cunninghamia lanceolata. The sequence continues at coordinate 3,719,020 of BSBN01000774.1, forward strand.
CATCCAATCTAACTTTCATTGTTCTCATCATTTCCAACATTTCTTCCATTCTTTTGACAATATTATCCATAGCAGGCATCCTTCTCAGTTTCATCTCTTCCTTAGATCTAGTGCAACTGCCTTAATTTGGCAATCTGACTACAAGTTTGCAATTGCCTCACAATCGGTGCTCTATTGACAAACACATGAAGGTTGCCTCAAGTTGGTGATTTGTTCACCTCAAGATTTGTCAGAATACCTTCTCTCCTAAAGGATTCATAAACTTCACTCTGATACCACTTGGTATAGTCACGAATGGAGGGTCCAGAAATAGGACTATCCTACTGTGCAACCTTAGATTAAACACAACAGAAAACACAAAGAATGGAACAATAAACTAAAATATGTTGATTCAATATCATGAACAATTACAATCTTCATATGCTGGCAACATGCAGACTACTATGGGCTCATAGGCCTATCCTCCATCTTGTTACAAATTACATGACAGATATAGCTTTGAAGTGCCTTCCGCAAATCCACTACTAAAGACTAAAGATCATCTATCATATACACTACTCTCCTACTGTGTCTAATGAATTTTTATATATCAATTACCAGATCGAGGAATGCTTTGTGTTGGCCTTAAGAGGTTCCAAAACCTGATGCTTGTTGAAACATGTAGGTTGGCCAAAATCATATGGTGATGCTCTGCATGTTAAGGAAATATGTTGCGGTTCAGAACGTAGGTGCCTCCAGTCCCATACTACCTTGTCAAATGAACAAAGACTCCTAATTCTGATGGCAATAACTCTCCGCAAACAATTACAAACCTCATGAAATCTGGATATGAGGTAGATGACATAGTGTTGAATCTTCATTTGGTTCCACAAACTATAAAATGATCATGTTGTAGAATGTGGTGCAATCTACTAAGACTGAACTGATTGAAATGCAAGAAAAGAAAAGAAACAAAATGTTTTTGGTTGATGAAAGATTGCCTTTCAACCTGGGATGCTCCTACATCACTTTAGGGATGGCAAGAGCCTCAAATGGCTTGATTATTCCATAATGGATGGGTGAAGAGCATTCTCTCCTCATTAGCATTGTTCTCAAACTTGGTTGGAGCATCTCTTGATTTGAAGTGGATACACTAGGTTATGTTAACATTTGCACATTATTGAGTTGAGGGAAAGTTATTCCCTTTTGTAAATAAAAATTTATATATCTTAAATAAGTTGTAAAATTCAACATTTATTCTGGACTCTTTTAATAGGATGGAGTAGTTCCTTAAAATTTTATTGTAACTAAGTTGTAAGAATGAGAAGTTGTCATCCTATCTCAAGAATTATAGATATATCCTCCAATATTTGTATAAATTTGAAAAGTGGATTTAATATGTATGTATGTATGCATGTGTGTATGTATGTATATATGTATGTATGTACATATAATCAAGAATCTTAAGTAGAATAGTAAATGTTTTGTATATACACTTAGCAATTTTTTCTTAAGTGTGTGTGTATACATATATCTCTATTGTATTTGGTATTTATATATCTATATATTTTTTAATAATAGAAAATAAAATGAATAGATAATATGTGTGTGTCATAGATTCAAGAATATATATAATAAATAAATAAAATAAAATGTACATTTTGAGAGGAAAGAAAAATATATTTATGTTAAGTGTGAAAAAGAGAATGAAGAAGACAAGCATGCACACTAGATCATACCCTCTATTGTAAGTATGGGCCTAACTGGTGTTGTCATTGATGTCAACATATTCATGTTGCATTGATGTCAAGGATTGGATGAGTTGTGTGTTGAGGATATTGAGAAAATTAGTCCTATCAGAAATAGAGAAGAACAGTGAAGACAGTGAAGCTCTATGAAGTGAAGATCCTAGCTAAGATGAAGATCAAAGGATACGCATCAAAGGGTTTGTAGATATGTGTCTAAACGTGATCTAGTAAAGATTTGAGAGCTCCGTATGAAGATTTCAAGAAGTTATGGCCATATGAGTAAAACTAGTTCTTAAAGATGTTCAAAGGTGATAGAGTAACTCAAATAGGTCCGGTGAGATCCGGAAATGCAATATCTTGTTCAGTGGATTTGGTGGAGTGTTTAGGAAGTCAATGTAAATTGGCAACTCAATTGGTTCATGGTCTAGAGGTCCACAAGCATCTATTCCAATATGACAGTGATGACAGACTGTGTTATTGATGTTTGAGATGAAGAAGAGAATGATTTCAATAAGCATAAGTAGTGTGGATATTCTTGGTGATTCAGGCAATCTTGTGGAGGTCTCTAGACTGTGTCCAATTTGTGTTGGTGGTCCGCATTGAAGACAGAGATCGTAATTGAAGAATTACATTCGGATGATGATGTTCTTCCTAAACTTGGCCGATTGGATGATTTACACATCTTACGGATGATCTTGAAGATGTTCTACGAAGCATGGCGTGTTCCTCAAAGAAGATTTAAGTCCCAGATCTATGTGGCCAACAGTGTGGTGATTCGCATGAAGTCTTTTGTAATAAGTCAAGTTGTATTTGTGTATTTTCTCTGTAAAGTTTGCTGACTTTGATAATTATCCCAAAGTCGATGTCTTGTATAAATAAGAATTGTGAAGTCATTTCAAATACATCTTGGCGGAGATGAGAGTGTGGTAGAGAGGAGAAGTGCAAAAGGTAGAGCTTAAGTATTGAGCTTAAATGGAACTGACTCAAGCATGGTGAAGATGCTATTCTTCAGTTCAAGTATGTAATATTTATCATTCTACAGACAGTGTCTCCTGTAGGCAATGGGCCTCTTGTAAGCGGTGTGCTTGAGTAGTGAGTCCTAATTGGCATGTGCCATTTGTTCTTCTTATTCTTTTAATAGAGAATATGATCTTGGGTTAGTCACCCCATGGTTTTTCCCTTAACCGGGTTTTCCACATTAAAATCTTGGTGTCATATGTGTTAATGTGTTTCTGCTCTTGAATTGTTGCATTGTGTTTCCATGATTGATTTATTATTATGCTATTGAATTACAAGAAGAATTTAAGTGGTTAATAAGAAAAAGTTTTGGGACAATTGATTCACCTCCCCTCTTAGTTGTCTGTCTTGAAATTAACAATTGGTATCAGAGCCAAGTTCCTCTAAAAGAGCTTAATCGCCTGAGGAGATCCATGATGTCTTCCTACAAGAAGGATAGTCTGAAGTTTGATGGAACCATTTACACTCTTTGGAAAAGCTGCATGGAATGTCACTTGCAATGTATGGGAATGCAATATTAGATCATGGCTTCAAAGAAGTATGTTCCTCCAAAGGATGGTCTGACAAGTATAGATGAGATAAAAGATGTTGAAGACAATCTTCAGGATAAAGAAGCTTTACTAAGTGCCTTATCTGATTCAGAGCTGACAAATGTTATAGATTTAAAAACTGCATATGAGATTTGGGAAAAACTGGAACTTCTACATGAAGGAGACAAATATGTTAAATGTGCCAAGCTCCAGAGTCTGAAAGCAAAATTTGAAAACCTGAAGATGAATAAAGATGAAAATATCACTACATTCATGCTAGAAGTAAATGAGCTTGTTTGTGGTATTAGGTGTGCTAGTGGAATCTTGGATTAAGATGAGATTGTTGCCAAAGTTCTCAGATCCATACCTCCTTCTTACAAATACAAGGTTGCTGCTATTGAAGAATTGAGATCTTTTTCAAATATCACAAGGGATCAATTGATTGGAAAATTAACTGCATTTGAATTGGCTGAGTTTGGAGATGCACCCCCCAAGATTGAATCTACATTCAAAGATAGTGCCTCTGTAAAAGGCAAATAAAAGTTTGATCAAGGAGAGAACTCCTCAAATAAACTATCATGGTATGAAAAAGCAAGAAAAGATCTGGAAGAAGATGAAGCAAAATCTGCTCAACTTGAAGCCCTTATTGTAAAAAGACTGCCAAGAGGATCCGGTAAGTATGAAGGAAAATTGCCCTTCAAATGTTTCAACTGCAATAAGATTGGTCATTTTGCCTCAAGGTGTCCGGAAAGATTTTCAAGGGGAAATCCAAATAGATCAAGATTCCAAAAGAAGTGTTACTATGTTCATGAAGATGATGATGATGAAGGAGTAATAGATGATGAATCAGAGACATGAAACAAATCCGGAAGTGACTAGGTGTTTATTTCCATCAAGGAAGAAGATCCAATGCCCTCTAAATCTGTGAATCATAAAATGATAGAAAGAGCTCTAGCTACCCAAGTTGAAGAAAAGGATGACTGGGTCATTGATAGTAGATGCTCCCACCATATGACAGGTGACAAAAATAAGTTCATAGATTTGGAAAGATATGAAGGAGGAGTGGTAAAATTTGGTGATAATTCTGCTAGCAGAATTAGAGGTAGAGGAACTATTTATTTTGATGGAAAGAACAAAACTAGTAATGTACTGTATGTTGTTTATTTGTTCTGGAATAGAGATTGCATCCTTTACTCAAACAAAAGGTAACATCTTCCACTTGGTTGGTACTGGAAAAAGTTGTTTATTTGTTCAAATTGATCAGAGTTGGTTGTGGCATAGGAGAATGTGTCATGTGAATTTTGATAATATCATCAAAATAAGCAACACTCAGGCTGTAAGAGATCTTCCAAGATTGGTGAAACCTACCAATAGTTTGTGCAAAGAATATCAGTTGGATAAGCATAGCAGAGTCACATTTAAAAGCAAGGAACAATCTTCTACTGGATTGTTGGACTTAGTACATACTGATCTATGTGGACCGGCAAGAATCAGGAGTTTGCAAGGTGATAGACACTTCATGTTATTAATTGATGACCACTCTCGGATGATGTGGGTGACTTTTCTGAAAGAGAAATCTGAGGCTCATGAGAAATTCAAAATATTCAAGGCTATGGTAGAAAATGAAACTAGATTAAACATAAAATGTCTCAGGTTTGATAGAGGTGGAGAATTCACATCTAGAGAGTTCATAGAATTCTGTGAGAAACATGGGATAGAAAGACAGTTATCTGCTCCAAGGACTCCACAGCAGAATGGAGTAGTGGAGAGAAAGAACCAAACCATCCAGGAAGCATCTAGAACCATGATGATGGAAGCAAATGTTCCTCAGATCTACTGGAGAGAAGTTGTAAGCACTGTTGTCTATACTCTTAATCAAGTATAAATTAGAAGCAATACTGGTAAGACCCCTTATAAACTCTGGTTTGGCATCACTCCCACTGTGAAGTATTTCAGAGTCTTTAGTAGCAAATGTTACATTAAAAGATGAAGACCTTGGCAATTTTGATGCTAGAAGTGATGAAGGAATATTCTTGGGTTATTCTACTCAAAGCAAAGCATACTGATGTTATAACAAGAGATTGAGAAAGATTATAGAAAGTACAAATGTGAAGGTTGATGAAGGTATTGAAAAACCCTCAAGGTTTTATGAATATGAAGAAGATGATAAGAATGATGTTTTGGTACAAGAAGTCCAAGCCCCTTCTGAAATTCAAATCCAGACTAATCCAGAGAATTAGGAAAAAGAGATAAGTTTGAATGAACCTGTTTAAGAAATAGAAGTGCAAGAAATTCCCAAAACTCCCAGGTATGTAAGACTGAATCACTCTGAAGATCAGATCGTAGGCGATAAAAGCAAAGGTGTTCAAACAAGAAGAAAGATTTCACAAGACTCAGAAAAGTATTGTCTGATTTCTAAGATTGAACCAAAAATAGTGACTGAAGCATGCAATGATGAAAGATGGACTAAAGCAATGAAGGAAGAGTTAATACAGATTGAGAAAAATCATACTTGGGATCTTGTTCATAGACCTAGAAACAAAAATGTGATTGGAACCAAATGGGTCTTCCGGAATAAACTGAATGAAGATGGCGAAGTAGTCAGAAACAAAGCCAGATTGGTCTGCAAGGGTTATTCTCAAGTAGGAGTTGATTTTGAAGAAACTTTTGCTCCAGTGGAAAGAATTGAAGCAGTCAAATTATTTCTTGCCTTTGCTACCTTCAAGGACTTCAAAGTATATCAAATGGATGTCAAGTCTGCCTTCCTGAACGGTGACTTGGAAGAATAAGTATACATTGAGCAACCGGATGGATTTCAATTGTCTGATCATGGTGATATGGTCTGCAAGTTGAAGAAAGCACTGTATGAAATCAAACAAGCCCCAAGAGCCTAGTATGAAAGATTGGATAAGCATCTTTTGAAGATTAGTTTCAACAAAGGTACTACTAACAGTAACTTGTACTTCAAAATTGATCATGAAAATATCTTGATTGTTGAAGTATTTGTTGATGATATCATTTTTAGAGGAATGAAAAGTGAATTTGAGATGTCCATGTTTAGGGAAATGAATTTCTTCTTGGGTCTACAAATTATTCAAACAAAGAAAGGAATCTTCATTTCGCACACCAAATATGTGAAAAAATTGTTGAATAAATTTGGAATGGAAGACTCAAAACCAATGAATACTCCCATGGTAACTAGATGTAAATTGAGCAAAGATGATGACTCTCCTAAGGCTAATCATAAAAAGTACAGGTCAATGATTGGAGGACTATTGTATCTTACTCAAACTAGACCTGACATTATGAATGTTGTTGGTCTTGTTGCTAGATTCCAAGCTGATCCTAGAGAATCTCATGTCATGGAAATCAAGAGGATTCTCATATATCTAAAAGGAATAGTTGAGTATGGTTTATGGTATCCTAGAGATCATGATTTCTCTCTTCATGCATATACAGATGCGAATTGGGAAGGAGATGTGGATGACCGAAAGAGTACCAGTCATGGAGCATTCTTTTTAGGGAAAAGATTGGTTTCTTAGCTGAGCAAGAAACAAGAGGTAATATCTCTATCCACTGCAGAAGCAGAATAAATTGCAGTAGCAGATAGTTGTACTCAAGTATTGTGGATGAAGCAAATGCTAAGAGACATTAGAGTGGAGTATGAAGAACCTATCACAATCTTCTATGATAATTCAAGTGCAATAAATATATCAAAAAATCTAGTGTTGCATTCAAAGACAAAACATATATCCATCAAGTTTCACTTTTTGAGAGAGCAGGTCAACAAGAATGAAGTCAGATTGGAGTTTGTGTCCTCCAAGGATCAGATTGCAGACATTTTTACTAAACCTCTTCCTAAGGACTCTTTTGAGTATCTCAAAGAGAAGTTAGGGGTTATTACCCCTCCAGTTCTGAATTAAGGTGCACTGATGTGCATCAGTCCAGTGGATATCACAGTCATATCTTGTGGTCCAGATTGATGATAGGAAGCTGCTACTCAGGGGGAGCAGTTTGTATGATTTTGTGTGATGTAAGTATGTGCCCTTTGCCATTGATGTCAAAGGGGGAGAGAAGACATGTGAAAAACAAAAAGTGGTTGCTGATCAAAGGGGGAGCAATAAAGGAAGAGAAGACATGTGAATGGTTGTTGCTGATAGGGGGAGTTATATCAGTCAATAAGGAGAAGTTCTTGTCTTAATGGTTAAAATAGTTTTTCACATCATATGTTGCCATCAATGACAAAGGGGGAGATTGTTGCAAGTATGGGCCTAACCGATGTTGTCATTTATGTCAACATATTCCTATTGCATTGATGTCAAGGATTGGATGAGTTGTGTGTTAAGGATATTGAGAAAATTAGTCCTATCAGAAACAGAGAAGAACAGTGAAGATAGTGAAGCTCTATGAAGTAAAGATTCTAGCTAAGATGAAGATTAGAGGATGCACATCAAAGGGTTTGTAGATATGTTTCTAAAGGTGATCCAGTAAAGATTTGAGAGGTCTGCATGAAGATTTCAAGAAGTTATGGCCATATGAGTAAAACAAGTTTTGGCAGATGTTCAAAGGTGACAGAGTGACTCAAATAGGTCTGGTGAGATCTAGAAATGCAATATCTTGTTCTACAGATTTGGTGGAGTGTTTAGGAAGTCAATGTGAATTGACAACTCAATTGGTTCATGGTCTAGAGGTCCACAAGCATCTATTCCAATATGACAGTGATGACAGATTATGTTCTTGAGGTTCTGGATGAAGAAGAGAATGATTTCAGTAAGAAAATGTAGTGTAGATGTTCTTGGTGATTCAGGCAAGCTTGTGGAGGTCTCTGGACTGTGTCCAGTTTGTGTTGGTGGTCTGCATTGAAGACGAAGCTCGTAATTGAAGAATTACTTCCGGATGATGATGTTCTTCCTAAACTTGGCTAACCGGATGATTTACACATCTTGCGAATGATCTTGAAGATGTTCTACGAAGCATGGTGTGTTCCTCAAAGAAGATTTAAGTCCCAAATCTGTGTGGCTGACAGTGTGGTGATTCGCATGAAGTTTTTTGTAATAAGTCAAGTTGTATTTGTGTATTTTCTCTATAAAGTTTGCCAACTTGGATGATTATCCCAAAGTCGATGTCTTCTATAATAGTTGTGAAGTCATTTCAAATGCATCTTGGCAAAGATGAGAGTGTGGTAGAGAGAAGTGCAAAAGGCAGAATAGAAGTATTGAGCTTAAATAGAACTAACTCAAGCATGGTGAAGATGCTATCCTTCAGTTCAAGTATGTAATATTTATCATTCTATAGACAGTGTGTCTCCTGTAGGCAGTGGGCCTCTTGTGAGCAGTGTGCTTGGGCAGTGAGTCCTAATTGGCATGTGCCATTTGTTCTTCTTATTCTTTTAATAGAGAATACAATCTTGGGTTAGTCACCCCATGGTTTTTCCCTTAATTGGGTTTTCCACGTTAAAATCTTGGTGTCATATGTGTTAATGTGTTTCTGCTCTTGAATTGTTGCATTGTGTTTCCATGATTGATTTATTATTATGCTGCTGAATTACAAGAAGAATTTAAGTGGTTAATAAGAAAAAGTTTTGGGACAACTAATTCACCCCCCTCTCAATTGTCTATCTTGAAACTAACACCCTCTTCCACAATAACATTCAAGGACAAGACCAAGCCAAATCACTACCAAATGGAGGAGGACTCAACTACAGATCTTGTACTCTTGTTTGCTATAGAAAGATTAGATTCAACCAAACCTTTTTATCAAACCCTAGGTCAAATATGCATTAACCCCTAGTTCTAGGATGATCATCTTATAACAGACAAAACAACTGAAATCTAGAATCTAAATACACAAGAATGATCAGAGAGATACTAAAACCTGTGTCTCAAAAGCTGAAGTGTCAGAGGATGAAATATTAGGAACTACCCAAGTCCTAAAAGTGAGAATATTTTGGAGCTATAAACTGGAGATATGTTGTAAATGATGCTCAAAAGCTTGATCTAGTGTCAACAGGCCCAAAAGACTAAGGCACCAACCAGCCAAGTCTTTTTGGGAGAATATTCTGGAGCTTCTTTTGAATCCTGAAGCCCTGATTCCTGCATAGTCTTCTTGTATCTTCACCTTTCCCTAATCTTGTACATATAACCTATGCACAAGATGAAAAGAGAGGGTTTGGGGGATTATGGTGTTTAGGTATTTGCCTTAGTCAAACCCTGGAATGGGATTCAAGCCTTCCAACACTATTGATAGATAAGAGAGCGTACCCTAGTAGGGTAGAGGCTAAGTTCAAAATGATGATAGAATGATTCAAATAGTAATGATATCACCTATGAGGTGAAGCCCTTAGGAGAATGAAGATTCTTCAACTCATAAGAAGATGGATGATGTCTTCAAACTTGCAACAACACACACAATAACAACACCAATCTTCTCTAAAAACATAATGAATACTTTAAATGCTCTTTGCTCCAAGATCATAAGTTTTCTCTATCCATTAGGTTACAAATGAACTTAAAAAAACATCTATATATGCTTTCCCACAAACAATCATGAAATTAAACCAAAAGATCTGACAAGGAGGGACCTTTTTAAAGGTCTTATGCTGACATACGACTAAGTTACCCCAACCAATCAGGGAGGTCTTGGGTGGTTGACCTGCCCAAGTCCAAGGGCCCCTTTTTAGTCTGGGATAAGCTTAGTGAGATCCCAAGGTCCCAAATTGTCATGGGTGTTGGGCAATTTTCTTTGGGATGACCAATTATAATGCATAATGTAATCACGAGGACCTAGGAGCTAAACAAGGAGTTAAAAAGGCAAGTGTCCACTTTTTACTCCATAACATTTAGCCCCCACTTTAATGTGTATATGATCTTATGATCAGTACATGCATTAAAGTATAGTCAAAGCATATCAAAACACATCAGACACTAGAGTGAGGACACACCCTAAGTTTGAAAGACTATTTCTAGCCCCCTAGCTTAGGCAAACATAAGAAAACACGTTATAGTCATGCAAACACGGTGAATATAGTAAGGAAGAATGCAATACATGGAGAAGATGTAGCAAAGCATGTAATACACAGAGAAGACATGAGTACAAACATGCAATACACAAAACATACATGAAGGGAAGACATGATTTAACAAATAAACAACCCTAACTAGGCGATGGGGGAGCTCATTACTATGCACCACCACAAAACACGCAAGACACACAGCGTGGGGGAAGCTCATCGCTATGCGCCACCACTAAAACACACAAGGAAGACACATGGAATACACGAGTGTCATAGAGTATATCGTCGACACACTATACATCTTATACACAGCAAACACAGGTGATATGGAGGAGATCATCACTACACTCCACTATCTAAGACACACCAAAAACACTTGATAGTTGAGCTACGCTACCACAACCACCAAAGACATGCTTAAGGGTGAATAACTCAAGATCCAGCCCCACCTCCACAGAGGAATTTTTAAAATAATGTGCAACTGTTAGGGAAGACACAATCCTACCTTCTACAGAAGGGCTTTCAAAATGCAACCCCACTTGCATCCATAGACGCCTTATGGTGAAAAGGAAGCATGTGCACAAAGTATACAACCCCACCTGCATCATAGAGACACCTTATAGTGAAATGGAGGTATACACAAAACAAAACAAATTACACAACCCCACCTGCATCACAGAGATGCCTTACAGTGAAAAGGAAGCATACACAAACACGCTTTATCAACAGTATCTAAAATATCCAAGCATTTACCACAATATATGCCCCCACCTTAAAGTGGTTGATCCCACTTGTCGGTAGCAATCACAGTTAAGGTAAAGTTGAAAACACACAAGGGAACAAGAGCTTTCACAAAGCCCATGCCCCAAAGTGACATGTGCTTGCCATCGCTGATTGTTCCCACAAACACATCAATGTCATTTGCTAACAATATATAAACTTTGGTTAGAAAATATAAGCTAAGATAACAACCAAATCATCTCATGAAACTTATACATAAATCATATATCACTTAATAAACCAAGGCCACACTTATGGATTTGGAACTGAGTGTAGCTATTAGGTTATACTTCAGGTATTTCATAATCGAGTGTAACTACAAGGTGAGACACAAAACATTCCAAAGTTCCTAGAAGAAGATTTAGAGTATTGTAAAGGTTTGTTACAAGAATTTCACAACATGATACATGATCACATCACAACACAAGGTGATTCTACTAGTCAAGCATTAGTAACATATTAACCCCATCTTCATATATGGTCTGGGTCCATTTTATTCTTGTTTTAGGGACACACGGTGCTTATCAATATTTATTTGTTATCATAATCCGCCAACTATTAGAGCCACAGAAGAATGAAAACATGAAAAATGAGAGAGGAGACAAGAGTGACTTAGGTTTACAATGTGGGACGATGACCCCAAGACAACTTCCACAACGTTATGCCCCCAAGGCACCACACACAACACTTGCAATAAGAGAGAAGAATAGAAAAATAGAGAAACAAATAGAAGAAGTGTCACAATGGAGGTGGTCTCCTTGTATCCTTAACCTTACAAGAGTATCAAGGGTCATCCAAGGAGACCTAAACAACATTTAACACTACACAGGGGAACACAACACAAAACTATCAACATATATATCTAGGAGGAGGCCACCCTTGAGAGCAACTAGAATAGGTGCTACATCGAGTGTGGCTAAATGAGGGAGAAATACTTACCTTCTTCAATGGGATATTTCCTGGTGAACAATCCATGTCTATCATCTCAAGATATATTATATTTAGTCTTGGACTTGTTGATATTGTGTTAACATTAAGTTTATGATGATGATAAGCTTTGGTGGGCTTCAATGAATGGTATCCAATACCAACCAAGTAGTTAATTGCATCATCTTATAAGGGTACTTTGATTCCTTGTTAGTTTACACCACAACGATTTTCAACATAGTTGCAATTTTTGTAAAAGATTTGAAATCCACAACCATAGAGAGACTCCATCTTTTTAGAAGAAGGGGGGCCTCATAAGTCTCATATTCTATAGTATAAGTAAGAGTATTATCTTTGTTTGCTACTAAAGAAACTTTAGATTTCTTAGGTATTTCCAAAGATTGCTTGGATGAGATCGAGGCAACTTTTGATGATTTAGGATTAGGGTTATTAAGTTTATATTCCCCCATAAAGGAAGGAGTAAAATCTAATGAACCCCAATCATCACCCAAAAGTGCATTCGATGGTGATTTGGAATCTTGCACAACATTATCTGCGGCAAGAGGTATTGATGAATCAGCTTGTAAGTTATTGAGAAACTTGTGATTGACAACCTATTTTTCCACCTCAACTTGTAAACAACTTTCCAGATTTGGGTTAGCTTCAATGGTGTGAAGTTTATCTTCATAAATAAACTTTACCAATCGATGAAGGGTAGATGGAACTATCCCCATGGCATAAATCCAAGGTCTCCCTAGAATCATATTATATGAAAGTACACCAAGCATGACATGTATAAGGAAAGATAATGTCATGGGTCCAACCTTGACAGGTAAAGTTATGGTACCCGAGGATTGTCTACCAACGTTATCAAAGCCACAAATGTGAAGTTTATCCAGTTTGATTAAAGATGTATCAATCTTAATTTTATGTAGCAAATCAATGCCACAAACATTAAGAGTCAATCCATTATCAATCATAACTCACTTTATCAACTTTTTGTTTAGTGTGATAAACATTACAAAAGGATCATGTTGATTTTGAACTTCAAGTGACGGTAATTTGTGTTGTTGAAACAGAATATCCATTTTTGTTACATGCATACAATCTAAGTAGGTGATGTTTGTATGAGTTCCCAGAGAGATATCTTAGTGGGAGTAGCGTGAATCTTCTTAACAAGATCATAATCCTAACCAATTTTATGAGTAAGACAAGGTGGTTGAGGAAGCATAGGTTGAGAAGTTGGTAAAGTGATCGGAATGTTTGATTGTTGTTTACTTTATTTATTATTCTGCGTATTATATGTGTGAGAAACCACAATGTAATATGGTTGTTGCAACACATTTTGATGCACTTGATTTCCTTGAGTAATTTATTTCACAAAATTGAGAATGTAACCCGAGGGTCGAGGTGGTGTTGGAGCACCTTGAACCGTAATCACCAGTTTGAAGCAAGGAGACACATTATGTGCCCCATTCACAATGAGTTTAGGAACATTAGTACACTTATCCACTATTCCCTTAGTGGGTGGGATAATTCTATTAGTGATGATTGAATTAACATTGTTTTACTTTGATTAAGCTCGACATCCATCCCTAAAGGATTTAATGTGAGAGACCTTTCATCATCCACCAATGCTTCGTCTTTTGAAAGGAGAGCATTGGAATGAAGGGAAGGTAAAATGTTGTTAGATGAATTGTCGATGATTGTATCTTTAGTGATGTCCAAGGGGTTTGAAAATGCAACCAAAGGAGAACTATTCATGGTTTTCACATCCTTAGTGATGTCCAAAGTACTTGAACATTCAACCAAAGGAGGAAGATCGAGGGTCTTCAATTCCTTAGTGATATCCAAGGTGCTGGAACATTCAACTAAAGGAGGAATAGCATGACTCATGGAATCATCATCATCATATATTTTAGATAGTATATCCAAGGCATTTTCATGATTATAGTACAATAATAGAAGAAGAGGAACTTTCACAATCATCTTTCTCATGAGTATTCATGAAGATGAATTCGGTTATATTTTCTAATATTGAAGGATGCTCACCCATGAGAGTTATGAATCTATGAAATTCTAGATCTTTGATATATGCATCCAAAGATGCCAAAGAGAAATGACATGAAGATGCCATAATAAAATGTCTTGGAACAACAATGTACAATCAGATCTATTCTTTTATCAAATACAACCAATATGAGAGACTTTTGTACACCACAACACTAGTTTGAGGGAACAGTTTTTTGAATCTTTTTGCAAAGAACAAAAATACACTAGTGTCACTACAAATAGAGTGATCAAGATGTTAAAAGTGATGCACAAAAAGTAATATAAACAATTTTAAAATTTCTTGCAAAGAAATGTTAAAGAGATGTTAAATTCTTTGTGTTGAAAAACACAATGTGTAATTACAAACATATGAATTTTCAAACCAAGGTATGAAATGATGCAGAATTTTCAAATGAACAATGAAAATATGTTATAAATTGATGCTAGATCTAAATTGAAATGTTTATGATGGTAGCAAAATTTGAAACAAGATTTTGACTACAAACCTTAGATTTTGAATTTGTCTAGGTTATAAAAAATGCAACTTTTCCAACAAAACCGTAGTAAATGAGATCTTAAAATGCAAGGTACAACACCATGACATGATTGTATACTGTAATATGGATCGGATCTGATGTAAAAATTAGTCATTTAAATCTTTCTATCATATGCAATGAAAGCAATGCAAAACTATGCCTTTCTCTAGCCTAGAATGCTTATTTTTTTCACTTTTTTCCAAGATCATGCAAGATTTTCAATTGGATAGTGATAAATATGCAATGAAATCAATGCAAGATCTGATTTGAACAATCAAAAAGATCCAAATGCTCAAAGCTACGGGTTCACCAAAATGTTAAGTGTGAAAAAGAGAATGAAGAAGACTAGCATGCACACTAGATCAAACCCTCTTCCACAATAACATTCAAAGACAAGACCGAGCCAAATCACTACCAAATGGAGGAGGATTCAGCTACAGATCTTGTACTCTTGTTTTCTATGGAAAGATCGGATTCAACCAAACCTTTTTATCAAACCCTAGGTCAAATATGCTCTAAGCCCTAGTTCTAGGATAATCATCTTATAACAAACCAAAGATGACTAAAATCTAGAATCTAAATACACAAGAATGATCAGAGATATTAAAACCTATGTCTCAGAAGATATAGTGTTGGAGGACAAAATAGGAACCTCCCAAGTACTGGAACTGACAATCTACCAAAGCTGTAAACTGGAGATATGTTGTAAATGATGCTCAGATGCCATATTTGGTGTCAACAAGCCCAAAAGACTAGGGCACCAGCCGACCAAGTCTTTTCAGGAGAATATTCCAGAGCTTCTATCAGATCCCAAAACCTTGATTTCTACACAGACTTCCTATATCTTCACCTTTCCCTAATCTTGTACCAGTAACCATCACACAAGATGACAAGAGAGGATTTGGGGGGTTATGGTTTTTAGGGATTTGCCTCAGTCAAAGCCTAGAATGCCATTCAAGCCTTCCAACATTGTTGATAGATAAGAGAGCGTGCCCTAGTAAGGCAAAGGCTAAACAAAATGATGATAGAATGATTCAAATAGCAATGATATCACGTATGAGGTGAAGACCTTAGGAGAATGAAGATTCTTCAACTCATAAGGAGATGGATGATGTCTTCAAACCTACAACAACACACACAATAAAAACACCAATCTATTCTAAAAACATAATGAATGCTTTGAATACTCTTGCTCCAAGATCATAAGTTTTCTCTATCCATCTAGGTTACAAATGAACTCAAAACACACTTATAGATGAAACAATTGTAAAATTAAACCAAAAGAGCTGACAAGGAGGGACCTTTTTAAAGGTCTTATGCCGACATGCCACTAATTTACCCCAACCAATCAGGGAGGACTTGGGAAGTTGGTGTCCAAGTCCAAGGGCCCCTTTTTAGTTCGGGATAAGCTTAGTGAGGTCCCAAGGTCCCAAATTGTCATGGGTGTCGGGCAACTTTATTTGGGATGATCAATTATAATGCATAATGTAATCACGAGGACCTAGGAGCTAAACAAAGAGGTAAAAAGGCAAGTGTCCACTTTTTACTCCATAACAATTTATATATACATATGTGCAAGAGTATATATAAATTAAAATATATATTAATATTTATTTATTTTAATAACATATATACATGCAATATACGTGAATATAAATATAACAAAAGACTCTACCAATGATGTGAATATAATGAATCTAGTTGTAATTAAATAATGTAAATATTGCATTTTATTTGATGACCTATATAGTCAAAAAATAATTCATATGATTGGTGTCTAGATATATAATTAGGAAACTATTAACTCTTTTTACATGTTTTTGAACAAACATTTTGTAGGTGTTTTGAGATTGTTCCTTGGTATATATCAATTTTATGGGTTGCAAATAGAAACCCCTCAAACCAGTCTAGGTTAGAATTGTTGAAATGCGCAAGACAACTAAGAGGTGGGGTTGAATCAGTTGTAACCAAAACTTCAAAACCATCAATACATCAACCACTTAATTACTGTTATTATAATTTAACCATGAAAGCATGAAAATAGAAATCAAACACATTCACACATGAGACAACAAATTTATACGTGGAAAACCCTATAAGGGAAAAACCATGGTGAGTGTTAGCTCACAATATAAAAGATATGTCAATATTTACAACAAGGCTCACTGTCGGAGGCTCACTGCCCAAAATGCTCACTGCAAAACAAGCGACTCACTGCCAATGGGGTGGCTCACTACTAGAATTAGTGAACTGAGATATTAGCATCTACTCCATGCCAGGATTTAGTTCCATTGAAGCACAATAATTTTCCTCTGCTCTGCTCTACTTATTCACTTTGCACTTATCTTCGCATCTTCACATTCTTCAACTACATTCATGACTTCATTTCATGTATCTATATAATTCATCAACCTTGGAATGAACATCAAGGTCAACATTACAATCATCAACCTTTGGAACAATCTCCAAGGTTGGCATACATACATATTTATCCAATATTCAAATTAGGTCTAGACTTAAAAAGATTAAGGGAGAAGAAAAATGAATGTAGACCACGCCAAGCCTTAGCTGGGACTAAAATGCAATTTTCCACGCAACAACACGCTTTACAATCTTCAAAGCACAACTGCAAGTAGTGAGAACAACCAAGTCGGCCAAGACTAGAGTTAACACTAAAACTTTTAGGAACACGCTTCATGTACACGATCTAGATTATACTTTACAGACAAATCAAAAGGTAGGAACATGATCTAGAGACTCCCACAAGCATGTTACAATCACCAAGAACATCCGCACAACCTCTAAACACTTTATCCATAAGATTCTTCAAATCAGAGCACTTGAACATTATTGTCGGCCACTGTCATAAAGGAAAGATCGCTTGCGGAGCACCAAATCACGAACCATTTGAACTAAAGTCACATAACATCATCACAAACTTAACTCTAGAACCGTAGACTATGAAACTTAAATGTGAAGAAATGCGAAGCAGAATTCATTCTCCCTATCACCATTAAATACACAGAAAAATAGTTTTTACTATGGTGAACAGAACTCGCTCAAATCTTCACACTGGAGGCTCAAACTTGAAACATAGCATCTACATACATCCCTTAACATTACTTCCAATCCACAGACAAAGATATTCAATCTACAGGGTATGTAGAGCAAAGTACTACACTTGTTCTAGTAGATAAAGTAATTCTACACTTGTGCTAATTCCTCAAATACTTGTTTAGACTTATTCAAAAAACTTCCTTAGGTGTTGACATCAATTACAACACTTACTACTCATACTTGCAACAATCTCCCCCTTTGTCATTGATGGCAACACATGATATGAAAAACCATCAAGATATACAATCTTGCTTTGCTTCTTTGCTCCCCCATACTTGATGCTTTCTTTGCTTACAATTTTCTTCTTAGGCTTTTCACATGAACTTATCTCCCCCTTTGACATCAATGGCAAAGGGTCCCAGACCTTTTATTTCTCTTTTACTGCACAACTCCCCTGTCATCAGCACTGCAACACTTACTGCTCTTAATCAAAAACTTGTATCAGCAACATTTACCAGCCCCCCCTGAGACGTAGCCTACAAAACATCAATCCAGATCAAGAGATGAAACTTTGGATACCACTGGATTGATGCATTCCATATGCATCTTAGTTTAGAGTAGGAAGGGTAATAACCCCTAACTTCTCCCTGAGATACTCAAAAGTATCCTTAGGCAAGGGCTTAGTGAAAATATCTGCAATCTAATCCTTTGTAGACACATATTCCATCTTTACTTCATTCTCTGTTACCTTTTCTCTCAGAAAATGATACCTTATAGATATATGATTTGTTCTTGAGTGCATCACTAGATTTTTTAAAATGTTTATAGCATTTGTATTGTCACAAAAGATTGAAATTGGTTCTTCATACACAACTCTTATATCCTTCAATGTTTGCTTCATCCAAAGCACTTGAGTACAACAACATGCTACAACAATATATTTTGCTTCTACGTTAGACAAAGAAATTGATTCTTGCTTCTTGCTCGGCCATGAAACCAATCTGTTACCCAAAAGGAAAGCACCTGCACTTGTACTTTTTTTGTCATCAGCATCTCCAGCCCAATCTACATCTATATAAGCACTGAGAATGAAATCAGTATCTTTGGGATAACACAATCCATAATCTGAAGTGTCTTTTAAATACCTCATGATCCTCTTGACTACCATTACATGTGACTCTTTGGGATCTTCTTGAAATCTTGCCACAAGATAGACTGCATGCATTATGTCAGGTCTGGTATGGGTTAGATAAAGTAGTCCTCCAATCATAGACCTATACTTTTTCTAATTAGTCTTAGGTGATTCATCATTCTTGCTTAGCTTGCAACCAATTACCATGGGAGTACACACTGGCTTCAAATCCTCCATTCCAAAATTCTTCAATAATTCTTTCACATACTTGGACTGAGAAATTAAAAAAAAAAATTCTGATTGAGTAATCTCTTGTCCTAAAAAGAAATTCATTTCACCAAACATAGACATCTCAAACTCATTTTGCATTTCCTCTACAAGTTTCTTACACATACCTCCATTGCCTCCAAAGATAATATCATCAACAAAGACTACAACAATCAGAATTTGATCATTATTGATTTTGAAATAGAGATTGTTGTCTGCAGTACCTTTACTGAACCCTAATTGCATCAAATACTTATCCAACCTTGCATACCAAGCTCTAGGAGCTTGCTTGAGTCCATACAAGGCTTTCTTCAATCTACACACCATGTCACCTTGGTCTAATAACTAGAATCCTTCCGGTTGTTCAATGTAGACTTCTTCTAGCTCTCCATTCAAGAAGGCAGACTTCACATCCATCTGGTACACCTTGAAATATTTGTGTGCAGAAAAAGCCAAAAACATTCTTATAGTTTCAATCTTTGCCATAGGAGCAAAAGTCTCCTCAAAATCTATGCCTTCAACTTGAGAATATCCTTTGCATACCAGTCTTGCTTTGTTTCTTACCACTTCACCACTTTCATTCATCTTGTTTCTAAAAACCTATTTGGTTCCAATCACATTCTTATCAGCGGGTCTAGGGACCAATTCCCAAGTTTGATTCTTCTCTATCTGCATCAATTCTTCTTCCATAGCTTTTACCCAACTTTCATCTTTGCAGGCTTCATTTACAGTTTTAGGTTCAATCTGTGAAAGCAAATAGTAGTTCACTTGTTCCTCTGCGACTCTTTTCCTTGTCAATACTCCTTTGCTTTTGTCACCAATAATTTGATCTTCAGAATGATTTATCCTTACATACTTGGGAGTCTTAACAGTACTCTCTGGAGCCTTTTCTTCAACTTGACTGTCCTTTTGTTCCACCTTTTCTTTATTGACTATAGCAGCAGGTTCATCTAATTCATAGCCACTCAGATCTGATGTTATTTCCTTATCTTCATCAACCTTCACATTAGCACTTTCAATGACCTTCTTCAATCTCTTGTTGTAGCACTGATAGACCTTACTCTTAGTAGAGTATCGAAAGAATATTCCTTCATCACATCTAGCATCAAACTTGCCTAACTCTTCATCTCTTATGATAAAGCATTTGCTTCCAAAAACTTTGAAATATTTTACTTTAGGAACTCTTCCATACCACAATTCATAAGGAGTTTTAGTACCATTACCTTTGACTAGGAATCTATTTTGAATGTAGCCAGCAGTATGTATGGCTTCTCTCCAATACACTTCCAGTAGGTTAGCTTCCATCATCATTGACCTAGCAGCATCTTGAATTGTCATGTTCTTTCTTTCAACAACTCCATTTTGCTCAGGAGTCCTAGGGGCAGACAATTGTCTCTTTATCCCATGCTCTTCATAGAAAATGTTGAGTTCATTTGATGTGAACTCACCTCCTATATCAGATCTTAAGCATTTGATCCTCAATTCTAACTCATTTTCAACCATTTCCTTGAAAGCTTTGAACTTGTCTAGGGCTTCTAATTTTTCTTTTAGAAAAATGACCCATGTCATTCTAGAATAATCATCAATAAGCGACATAAAGTACCTATCTCCTTGTAGACTTCTTGTTCTTGTAGGACCACACAGATTTGTATGTACCAGCTCAAGCAATCCAACAGCAAATTGTTCTTTGCTCTTGAAAGTTGTCCTTGTCTGTTTTCCCAATTGACATTCCTTGCAAATAGTATTAGCAGGCTTCACCAACTTGGGTAAATCTCTCACAACTTGTACTGAGCTTATCTTCACCAAGTTATCAAAATGATATGACACATCCTTCTATGCCATAGCCAACTTTCATCTGTCTAAACCAACAACAATTATCAGTTCCCCTTAGGTGATAAACATTACCTTTGGTCTTTTTACCAGTTGCAATGACTATTCTAGAGCTTTCCATGATTTTGCATCCATTATCCTTAAAACTTAGATCATACCCTTTTTCACACATCTAGACAACACTTAAAACATTATGCTTTAAACCCTTTACATATAGAACACCATCTGGGTTATGCTTGCCATCAAAAGAAATAAATCCTCTTCCACAAATCTTACCAGCTACATTATCCCCAAACCTAACTAATCCTCCATCATACTTTTCCAAACTTTCAAACTTACTTTTATCATTGGTCATGTGATGAGAGCATCCACTATCAATAATCTATTCATCCTTTTCTTTCTCAACCTGGATAGACAAAGCACTTTCTTCCACTGGTTTTTCTTCCTTCACACAGCTAGTAGGATTATTAGACACAGGTTCTTCTTTAATAGCAATAAACAAGCATTCATTTGCACTAGTACTATTATCATCAAACTCATCATCTGTTACACCATCATCATCAAGATCTCTAACATAATAGCATTTCTTCACAATTCTAGGTCTACTTTCAAATTTCTTCTTACCTCTTTCAATTCTCTCTAGACATCTGGAGGCATAGTGACCAATTTTACCACAAGAGAAGCATTTGAATGGTAATTTACCTTTGAACTTACCAGCACCTGTTTGCATTTTTCCTACAAAGTTGGCTTCAACCTCATCAAGGTCATCATCAAATTCCACAACATATTTCTAGGTTCTTGAAGTTTTTTCTAAAGTGTTGGCTTTGAAAGCAGTCTCAATCTTTGGTAGAGCATCGCCAAACTCTCTCATTTCAAAAGCTATAAGTTTCCTGAGCAACTAATCCTTTGAAATCTTTTGCACACTCATAACCTCTTCAATTGCTGCCACCTTGTGACTATAGGATTTAGGCAATGACCTAAGAATCTTCAGCACAACCTCATCCTCATTAATAGTTCCTCCAATACCTTTGATTCCATTGACAATTTCATCGATTCTCTACATGTAGATAGTTATGTTTTCATCTTCACTCATCTTCAAGACTTCATACCTCGCCTTCAAGTTTTGTAATTTGGCACTCTTTACAGAATCATCTCCTTCATATAAACTTTTCAACTTTTCCTAGATCTCATGACCAGTTTCCAAATCCATTAATTTCACTAACTCAGTGTTGGATAAAGCATTTAACAGAGCATCTCTAGCCTTTCCATTAAGCTCGTACTCTTTGACTTCATCTTCATCTGATGGTCCATTTTGAGGAATGGTATATTTTTTCTCTGTTATCTTCCAAACATTATAACCAAGAGAAATAAGATGACTTTTCATCTGTACCTTCCAAAGAGCATAATTCGTTCCATCGAACTGCGGTGACTTATTCCTGTACGCCATCCCGGATCTACCTCGAGCTGTTAGGCTCTTTACCAAGAAACCCTCACTCTGATACCAATTGTTGAAATGTGCAAGACAACTGAGAGGGGTGGGTGAATCAGTTGTAACCAAAATTTCAAAACCATCAACACATCAACCACTTAATTACTGTTATTGTAATTTAGCCATGAAAGCATGAAAACATAACTCAAACACATTCACACATGAGACAACAAATTTTTACGTGGAAAACCCTATAAGGGAAAAACCACGATGAGTGTTAGCTCACAATATAAAAGATATATCAAAATTTACAAGGCTCACTACCTAGAATGCTCACTGCAAAAGAAGTGGCTCACTGTCAATGGGGTGGCTCACTGCCAAAATTGGTGAACTGAGATATTGGCATCTACTCCATGCCAGGATTCAGTTCCATTAAAGCACAATAATTTTCCTCTACTTATTCACTTCACACTTATCTTCGCATCTTCGTATTCTTCAACTACATTCACAACTTTATTTCATGTATTTATACAATTCATCAACCTTGGAATGAACATCAAGGTCGGCATTACAATCATCAACCTTTGGAACAATCTCCAAGGTTGGCATACATACATATTTAGCCAATATTCAAATTAGGTCTAGACTTAAACAGATTAAGGGAGAAGAGAAATGAATGCGGACCACACCAAGCCTTAGTTGGG
The DNA here is from genome assembly GCA_027924645.1 of Cunninghamia lanceolata. Taxonomy (NCBI): domain Eukaryota; kingdom Viridiplantae; phylum Streptophyta; class Pinopsida; order Cupressales; family Cupressaceae; genus Cunninghamia; species Cunninghamia lanceolata. The sequence goes on from BSBN01000774.1 coordinate 3,742,020, forward strand.
ACTAAAATGCAATTTTCCATGCAACAACATGCTTTACAATCTTCGAATCACAACCACAAGTAGTGAGAACAACTAGGTCAGCCAAGATTGGAGTTAACATTAAAACTTTTAGGAACACACTTCATACACGATCCGGATTATACTTTGTGGACCAATCAAAAGGTATGAACATGATCTAGAGACTCCCACAAGCATGTTACAATCACCAAGAACATCTGCACAAGCTCTAAACACTTTATCCATAAGATTCTTCAAACCGGAGCACTTGAACATTAATGTCGGCCACTGTCATAAAGGAAAGATCGCTTGCGGAGCACCAAATCATAAACCATTTGAACTGAAGTTACATAACATCATCACAAACTTAACTCTAGAACTGCAGACTGTGAAACTTAAATGCAGAGAAATGTGGAGTAGAATACATTCTCCCTGTCACCATTAAATACACAAAAAAATAGTTTTTACTCTGGTGAACAGAACTTGCTCAAATCTTCAGACCGAAGGCTCAAACTTAAAATATAGCATCTACAGAGATCCCTTAACATTACTTCCAATCCGCAGACAAAGATATTCAATCTACAGGATATGCGGAGCAAAGTACTATACTTGTTTTGGTAGATAAAGCAATTCTGCACTTGTGCTAATTCCTCAAATACTTGTTCAGACTTATTCAAATAACTTCCTTAGGAGTTGACATCAATGACAACACTTACTGCTCATACTTGCAACAAGAATTAATAGTGTCAAAAAAATGAGAGAGTGTCTTTAATTTTTGAATTTCTTAAATTTTTGTTGCATTTTGTATTCAATGAATGCATTAGATTCATATGGTGAAATTTCAACTAAATAAATAATGTAAGTTAACATTAAATCTATAATTTACTTACAACAAGATATCTACATTTGTTAAATTGTACAATAAACTTCATTGATGATCATATCTCTTTATTCAAGATAGTTAAAATAACAAATGGAGGAAATTAGGAAGCATTTTATGCTTTTTACACATGTCAATGTGTGCAGTGTCTCCTAAAATCTAAGTGGGCATTGTGATTACATTATGGACTGCCTTCACCAGCTGTCGTAGCCTCCATACGTTTTGAGCCTTTGGACAACATTTTCCATCAGCCTGTCGTGTGATAATATGTTCCCTACCAAAATGTCAAAAAACAAAGGAGTAATTAGATACAATTTTAAGGGTTCTATGAGATTTTATATTGATACATTGATCAATGATAGGAAAAACAAATGAAATTAAATTAAAGAACGGTGAAATTGATTTGGGCAAGTGACATTAATATCAGATTACCAGTGTGGTAAGAAGAGTTAAGACCAAGAAGTCTAGAATAATGTCCCGAGAATAAATATAGGAGCCCAAGCGCCTTCCATGGGAGCACATGTTCAAAGTTTGTTTTTCTTCTTTGATGAAACAAATCCATTCAGTACCGGTAGCCTTCTATGGTAATGTAAGCTGAAATCTTTACTCAGTGAAGCACAATGAGGAATTTAATGATATTGCTAAAGTCAGAGCTCACCAATGTAGCCATTTAAAAACTGCCTAAAAAACTCTTATTAAGACTCAATTACCTATTGTTCTCAATAGTACATGCACACCAAATGACTTGTTGAAATGTTGTTTCAAGCTTTCTAGAATGAATTTGCACCTTGCACAACTAGAACTGCCCAAAAAGACACATGTAACTAATGTATAGTACAGTGTAGTGCAAACTTTTAGAACGGATCAAAGGCTACAAAAATTCATACACAACCTTGTGTGGTTGAAGATATGCTTTTCATGTTACAAAAATGGCAGCACTTTTGAAAAATTTCAGACTATATGTTCGTGAGAACATTGCACAAAATGCTTCTCAATTGTAGAATTTGACAAGGAATGATCAGAACTTCATAGAGGCATGGACCTATACAATGATAGATAGTTGCCACGGGTCAATACCATGATAGTATGCAATAATAAACATTCAATGAATGGCACGAATCCATGGTGTGTAGATAAACAAGTTCCACAAATGAACCTTCAAATGTAGGGGAATTGGTAGAACACAATAACTTATGGTAAAACAATTAATGATCACCACAAATGGTGCAGTGAACAGTTAGTTGAAGAAGCAAGAATTGGCATGGCGTCTGAAAGCTGGATGGCTTAGTTTTACAACTTGCTTCATTCGTTGTCCCTAGCAAAACATTTTTGACATCTTTATATTCATAGGGATGCAATTGAATGTGTTGATGATTTTACTGGCATATCACAAGCATACAATGCACATACAATTCTTCTAATATACATGTGATGGGTTATTTTTGTAGAAATATTGAGAAATATACAGTAATTGTTTATCCCAAGTCCAGTTAGAGATGGCTGTTCTTAAACATCATCCACTTCAACAGTCAAAGGTCAATTTTGACCAGTAAAAATAGGATAAATATTTACCACTTTTTGTTGTAGATGAAGTGTAAAATTACTATTGACTGTTTGACCATTGAAATGCATGATATTTAAATAGAGTGGTCAGAAATAGTACAATTTACTACATATTTAAATTGGTAGGCCCAACTATCTCCTTTGCATAGTTCTAGAAGAACAAATTGAAGTATTATAGGTTATTGCATCTATTTTAAACACAAAGAATACCCTAAAATTAGGTTCATTTTTTGTTGAGTCCATAAGAAGTTCATCTATTTTTCTGGACAAAGTTATTCATTACTGTATTATTGCCATTTAAGATTAGATACATAATTGCATAATGAGAATATGTCTAGAGGAACTAAAATGTAAAAATGCCTAAATAAAATACTTTAGTTTTCTTAATTGGCATATATAATTCAACACAGATCTCATGTATCGAGATAGGTGGACCTTAAAAGTAAAAATAGCATTTGAATCTTTAGAGATACAGAATGTTACTAAGTTTGAGTGATCTCAAAATTCAAATCTCATGCATTAAATGTTTAGTATATCTGTAAATAATATGGAATCATTTGACTGCAATAGTTCTACTTGATAATGTTTGCATGATTGCATGATACATTGCTTTATCTATAGACTGTCCAGTCATTTCTGCTTGCATCATTTAGTGGTTGATCTTCTAAGGTTATAGAGATCCTGATCTTTGTTAGGGTGCTTGATTGAATGGCTAGTTCAAAGTAGAATTTATGGCGGCGTAGAAAGTGTGATATGAAAATTGACGTTGACCTCTGATGTTTATTTGCAAAGACCAGAGACATTTTCAACCTAAAGACATCTTTTTAAGATGGTTCATAATCAAAGTTAAGAATGGGGTGTATTGCTTTCATTTCTATGCCAACTCACGACGACAAGAAAATCTGGGGTAAATTGGGTAAGAAAATATAAAATTCGTGACGTAAACAAATCTGCTAGTTGGCAATAAAAGAACTTGGGCCTATTTATTTTCTCAAACTCAAAGCCATACAACTTTTGAAACTTAAAAACCTCGGATTTCTCGTTCCCAAATTATGGTATGAAAAACTTCAACTTTCTGTTCGAATCTAGTTAGGTCAGGATTGACAAATAACATATTAAGCATACTAGTAGTAGTAATCGTAGACCCGGGAATCATTTTAACATTTTTAAGCTGCTTTAATTTCCAAAAAGATTTTAAACTTTTAGAAATAATCCTCTAAGTTCTGGAAAAGAAACTAAACTTAACTAACGGCTATTAGCATTACTAATTTGATCATAAAGCCAAAATGATCTTTAGCTATAGTTTGGTAGCATTTTATTTCTTTTGAAAACTAATTCCAAGGAATTGCATTAGAGAGAAGAATCTCAATGACGCAAAAATAATTTGATACAACTTGCTTCCAGAAATAGGGAGAAAACAAATACAAACAGAGTACCACACCTCTAGAAACTACATTTTCTGGAATCAATCTACACATTATAATGTGTTACTGAGCTTTTTTGAATCTCTGAGTTGTTCAAGCATCACAGCCATACATATATATATATATATATATATTTTCAATTAGCATTAATATATAGAAGACTAGAACTTAATAAAAAGTTGTTTGTATTGAAATTAAGAAATTTAAATTTACGTGTTGCAGAAACAACACAACAACTAAGCATAAAATTAATTTTAGTCAATATAAATTGTGAAGGCCTGATCAGATAGGAAGAACTAGAGAAATACAGGCACAGTAGCGAAAACAGGAAAACAAAAAAATTGACAATTCATGATACTATTATCAGAAGTTGTAATTATGAAGTATTCCAGAGTTTTATAGAACAGTTTGTGGAAACAAATGAATAGATTATTGTACAAGTAGCAAATAACATAATTAGACAATTGGTACGGCATAGAAAAGATTTTTCATATTATGTATTGTTTACCAAAGTACTTATTTGGTTGACACTTATAAGCAGTCTTGATAAGTAATTTTATTACTGAAGTTTCTATTTAGGTCCATAACATATATTGAATACAAATCGATCCAAATCAACATAGGTCGCAGTTTGACATGGGAAACCATGGATAGTGTCAAATGAGAGATGTATTACTGGTAATCTCACTTAAGAAGTCAGGATCAATCCTGACTTTGTGCTCGGCTTGCTTCCTACAAAATTCGTATGAGGATAGTTGTGAACACATTTTTGTTGTAGTAGATAAGCAATTGTAATCAGCAGTAATGTGTATATAGTGAACAACTGATTGGAAAAACTAGTATTTATAATAAATGATAGTAGGCATTATAATCAAGGGAAGATAAAATTTGTTGCATGTGAGCAAGACACTATATGGCAGCTAGAAAGAGTTATTTTGAAAGAAATACTATATTGTTAGTGAACAATTTAATTTATTTGTTATAGTTTTTGAATAAGCTACTAGGAAGTAAAGTATGATTGTACCTTTTCATAGAGTGTGTTGATTATTGTTTAACACAATTTGCACTGATGATAACAATTTTTCTAGTTGAATGTGAGTTGTCTTTTTGCAGAAAAGTCTAGCAACATGAAGATAATTGTTTATTTGTCTTTAATGTATTTTTTATAGGTTATGTTTTGTAGGCTAAGGAACAAGACTTGAATGATAGACTTGTCAAAAAGAACAATGTATTGTTTGCTCATTATTAGTTGTTAGAATGGTTTTGAGATGAAGGGAGTAGATGTAGCTAACTTCTTCATTGCATTTAATAAATTGGGCAATTTGATCTTCTAGTGCTCTATAGTTGTCAAATTTGTAGTTACATTTTGGGCAGAATGCATGAGATGGACTAGAAAATGCATTGGCTACTTTTAAGGTTCCATGAACCTACAACATATGATCAACTATTATTGTCTTTGGGAAACATTTTTATTATTTGTAACTATAGAAATTCAAGGGTTTAAAATTAGTTACCTCAAATGTTGAGTGTAGTAAATTGTTTAATCGATCCAAGGTTCTTGTATTATTTAGTTTACCAATATATGTTGATTGACATGTGTGAAGTATCTTCTTCTTTAGCATCTATCTATTTTACAATATTTTTTAATAACATTGCTGGAAATTCATTTCGTCGATTGGTCTTCCATTGTGATAAAATGGTGTACCAAATTTGGATGCATTTGTACTATTTTTTGTTGTCAAAAAAGTTAGCATTTTTTCTTTGATTGAATAAATATGTTAGGAAACAAAATTTTTAAAGTAGAATGAAGTAAGGAGTTGAGAACATATTTACACCTATGTTTTGTCGAGCTTAGAATCTCCATCTTTTATATCAACTAGATATTGGAAATCTATTTTTTTATTGGGCATCACTAATGCACCTACATCTCTAATAGTATAGTCATATGTGTTTGTCAATAATTATTAGATGGCAGCACTTGGTATGAAATTATAATCCTGGAAAGGCACAATATGATTTTGACAATGCTTGAGTGGTTTGAAATGAGTATACAGTCACGACCACCATGGTCATAGTTTGTTTTGGGAGCAATCTAGAAACTTGATCCTAGAACTATTTTGTCTTCATATTGATGCACAAGGTTTCCAATTAAGTTTAGGGTGATTGTCATTTCAACTTTTTCATCTGTTAAGTCAGCACAAAGCACCTCAAATGTTTTGTTGGTTTTATCCAACATAGTTTTATATACGGTAATGATATCTCCTTCAAATATGTTTCTAGCTTTATGGCCATTTAGATCTTCAATTGATATTGAATTTAGATTTTTTTATTTTAATCTACAGGGATCATAAGAAAATATGTTGAATGCTAGAAAGTTGAACTAGTATGGTCTAGATGCAAGTAAATAATGTTAATTACCTTTTGGATGCTTGTTGTTGTCTAGTTTGTATTTTTTTTGGTACTTTTATTGCTTTCCATTGTTAGCTAGAATAAAATTTAATTCATTCTTTGCACATTACAATATCCATTCATTTCCTTTAAATGTGAATCCAATTGGAATTCAATATAAATGTCTTCAAAACCCTAGTTGGGCAAAACATACAAGTTTCTTACAAAATTTCTATATTTTTTACCTATGCTCTACACAAAAACTCTTCCATCCCCTTTGCAAATGAATGCAAAACACATTATATACTCTGCTTTTTATAGAAGGAGGCATGGAGAAAATACTTTGACCACTTGTATACCCAAATAGGGTGACCATGCCACTTACCTCACTTTCAAATGGGCTCAGTTAAAAAACCTTCGATTTGGACTGCAAGACCATGCCCAAGTGCAAGAAATTCATCATCAGAGGGCACAAATTAGTCCTAGAGCACTTGGAGATCATCTACCCAACATAATGGCATTCCATGGAGGTTTATTGTTCATCTGGAGGTCACTGGAAGTGTTCACTTTTTGAATTTTACACCTTTTTGAAGTTTGTGGGATCCCGAGGGGGTCACAAATGCGAGAGTTTGGGGTAGGACAAGATATACAAGTATCCAGGGGGTTACAAGATAAGCAGGTCCAAGAAGGGCATCCAAATGTGTGGGTAAATGGGGGGATCAGGATGCGAAGGATGAGGGGGTGTTTGACATGCAGGGGTTTAGGGGGAGCTATATATGTGGAGATTTGGTGTGGATCTGGATATGCGAGGAATCAAGGCATTTCAAATAAATCTAGATCTAGATCAAAGTTCTGCCAAGGGGAAATAAAGGAGGAAAGCGAGAGTTGAAGGGGGACTGGGATATGCAGGGAAACAGGGGGATCTAGATATATCTAGATCAAGGTAAAAGTTCCACAAAAGGGAGTGCAGAAGGGAAAGCATGGAAATGAGGGGTGCAAGAAAGCAGAGGTGATTGGGATGCGAGGAGAAGAGGGGCACCCAGATATATCTGGATCCAGGTGAAAGTCTCAGCCAAGGGACTTAAGGGAACTTCACATAAGGAAGCAGGAGAAAAGGGGATGCGGGGAGGTGTAGGGCAACTGGATATATCTGGATGGGCAACAAAGGCTAGCAAATCCCGATGGAGGTAAATTTTTTGCAAGGAGCAAAAAAGAGTAAGGAAACTTGGAAATTTCTCAAGATTTTTGCAGATTTTTCACACCTTCTAGGGCACACAAAACAAGGCAAATACATGGGGACTCCCTAGGAAATTTTGATGAATTTGACAAGATTTTTCAATTATGGAGCTTGAAAATTAAAGTCCCAACATTGGTTCTAGTTGAGGACGTGTTTCAAGCATTGACATAGTGAGAATCCAACTAACTCCAAGGTGCAGACCAAGAGGAAAGAGAAAGGGCCTAGCCAAAAATAGGGAAAGGGACAGTGACCACAAGGCAAAAACACCAAAACACAAAATAGGAAGGATATATACATATTTGCAAAGGGCTACACATACATACCCTCAAGAGAAGTAATGTTTGAGGTGCCGGCCATGGACTGGTAGCTCCATAAATTCTCCCTCCAAACTCTTGAGGTAAAATGTAGTAGGGTTGCACTTATCAGTGATCACATAGAGACACACCCATATAACTTAAAATTTCCCATGCTTGCCCTTGTCTTCAAACCTAGATTTCCACATGAGAACCAAGTCCCCTACTTGAAAATTTCTTTGGACTGCCCTCTTTTCAAACAAATGCTTTACCTTTTATTGTTGCAGCAAATTTCTATCATGTGTAGTCCTCCTAGCTTCATCAAGTTTAGTTAGCTCATGTACTCTCAAATAAATGGCATCATCTTCATTTCCTTCAATAACTTGTAGCAGTTTGTAGACAGGTAGTTCAAGGCTAATTAGCAACTTAGCTTCTACTCCATAAAGCATTTCAAAGGGGCTTCTTCCAATTGCCTTTTTGTAAGTGACCCTATCAGCCCAAACAACAAACTTGAGCTTATCATCCCACCTTTTGTTGTTTTCTTCAAGTGTCTTCTTGATGATATTCATGATACTCTTGTTACTAAATTCATCTTGGTCATTTCCTTATGGGTGACAGGGAGAAGAATGTGTTACATCTGTCCCATATTTAGAACATGTATCAAGAATATCATGAGATCTAAAACACATTGCATTATCGGTAACAATTCTTGCAAGCACCCCAAATCTAGTAATGACATTATTTGTTAAGAATTCAATTACTACCTTTGATGTTGCATTCCTGGTAGATATGGCTTCCACCCATTTGGTGAAGTAATATGTGGCAACAAGGATGATCCATCTATATCCATTGTTGGACCTCTCTACAATCTCCCCAATAAAGTCTAGACCCCACTGCTGAAAAGGAGCTATAGTTGTCACAGAAGTAAGAGGTTGTGCACCTAATTAATATTTCATCTTGCCAGCAAATCTTTGGCAAGGATCACATTTCTTGACAAATTGGGCCACATCCTTGAACAATGTAGGCCACCAATAGCTAGCTCTAATTATTTTGTGGGCAATATTCTTGGACATGAAATGCCCACCACACAATCCTTGATGACACTCATCCATGACCTTAATGGACTGCTTAGAATCTAGACATTTCAATAACACATCATCAATATTTCTCCACATAAGTTGGCCTTGAACCAAAACATATTTTTGGGCTGCCAACTTATTGTCCTTTTTTACTCACTCATATTTGGAGGGCAATTCAAATTCTCCAAATAGAAAATTATATCCTTATACCGAGGATTATCCTTCAATTGACAAGGAGTTAAATTAAATTAGAGGTTATTTAATTTACTTGTGCTTCCTCCAAATTTATGTCTGCCATTAACTTAGCAAGGCCTTGAACTCTAACTAGCTTTGTAGTCTGTACCTCCATGTCATATTCCTGGATCTTATTGATCCATCTACATCTTTTCCCTGAGGCCTCCTACTGAATGAAGATGTCTCTTATGAGTTGTACGAGGCACATAAGCTGTGATTTTAGCTCCTATGAGATAAGGTCTAAAATTTTTGACAGCCTTGACAAGATCGTAAGCATATTTCTCCATGATAGAATATTTCAGCTCAACATTTTGCAATGATCTACTAAAGAATTCTATGGGTTTTTCAAATCAATCAGTGTTTTTCTGAAGTAAGACAACAGTAATGGTGTCGTAAAAATCAAAAGAAAACAATTGAAAAGGCCTGGAGTAATCAAGACTAGCTAGCATAGGTGCTATCTTGAGTGAATTTTTTATATCCATGAAGGAATCAGTTGATTCCTTATCCCATCCAAAGGACTTTCCTTTCTTGAGAACCTTGAAGATTTATTTGGTCTTCTCTGCAAAGTTAGGAATGAATCTCTCTACAAAATTTATTTGTCCAAAGAAGGATTGCACTGCCTTGATAGTTTTGGGTTGAGGGACAATGTCAATTACTTTGACCCTTTCTGGATTAACACTTACTCCATCTTTAGATACATGTCCCAAAATCTTACCTTCTTCAACACCAAACACACACTTTTTAGGATTCCATTAAATCCCATACTCCAAACATCTCTAGAAAATCATCCCCAAATGCTTGCAATGGTCATCTTTGTTTTTGGATTAGGCAGTCAAGTCATCTTGATAGACCACCATGATCTCATTGATTAGACTAGCAAAAGCAACATCCATAGCTCTTTGAAATGTGGCTCTGGCATTTTTGAGTCCAAATGGCATTCTCACATATACAAATGTGCCCCATAGAGTAGTGAAAGCAGTTTTATATTTCTTAGATTCCTTGACCATGACCTAATTACAACCCAAGAAGCCATCCATCATAGAGATCAATTCAGATCTAGTAACTCTTTGCAACAAATGGTCCATGCTAGGCAAAGGATAATTATCCTTGAGGGATTTAATATTCAATTTTTTGAAATCCACACAAAGCCTCATGTCCCCATTCTTCATTCTAATAGGGACCAAGTTGGAGACCCAATCTAAATGCCTTACTGCTTTAATTATTCTGCCTTCCTTCAACTTCATTAGTTCCTTTTCCATTTGGAAAGCCAATTTGGGATTAATAGGCCTTTGTTTATGCCTCAATGGTTTTGCATCAGGTTCCAAAGGGATAGTATGTTGAAGCAAGTCTTCCCTATATGCTTTCAAATCATCATATGACCATGCAAAACATTTCTTAAATTTTCTTACCAAGATGATCAACAGCTATCTTTATGTTGGCTTCAACTTCTTACCAATGTAAATCATCTTTGGAGCTGAATCGATACCTAAATTCACTCCCTCTACTTCATTTTCATTGATTGGTTTACTTCTTGTCTTGCAGCAATCATTGTTGTCAAACATTCTCTCTAAGACCACAAGACCTATTAGGATGGTATTGGTTTTGAGTTGGATAATTTCATTTCCAAAGATATTTTCTTTTCCATCTTCCACCTCAATTATTGAATTCCAATCAATCTAGTGATTATCAAATTCACCTACACAATTCAAGAATTCATAAATCTACTTGTCATCACTAAAAAAACTGCCATCTATAAATATTATCAAGAATGTTGGGCCTAGTGAGGATTTCAACATTGTATGCATAGTGAGAGGAATATAAAGATACATAATATTTTGATGCCATGACAGAAAGAGCATCTACCATGGTATTTGCACTCCTATCCAACCATGTAACATTGCTAAAAGCATTAAACAACTCAATGCTGTCCCAAATTGCATTCATATACAATTTTAGCCTCTTCTCCTTTACTGTATAAGAACTTCTAACTTGAGAAACAATTAGCTCTGAATCACCAAAAACACTCAGGCACTTAATTCAATACCTTGTAGCAATTTTTAACCCCAGCAACAAAGCCTCATACTCTGCTACATTGTTTGTGCATTCAAAATTCAATCTAAAATTGAACTTGTTTTGTGTATCATTTAGATACATTAGAACTACACCTACTCCATTTCCTTCCTACAAACAAGAACCATCAAAATGCATCCTCCATACATCATCATCCTCAAAACAAGAAGGCATTGGAGACAAGGTAAAATTAGTGAAAAAAATTGATATTGTCATCAAAGTTCCCACAAAAAGTTGTCATGATCTTCATCCTCATATTGCACTTCATTTCTAGGTTGTTCTGGACCTTCCACAATGCAACCCATCTTCTTCTCTCTATGTAACTTAAACTCTTTTCCATCAACAAGTATTGTGGCATAAGATAAATCCATTTGCAAACTGCCACCAATCAAGGCTGCCCATTTTCTTGATAGCAACATATGCTATTTGGTAGGACATTCGACTATGATGATATCTATTCACAAAATGTTTATTAGGATAGGTAGCCAACTACACTCCCACACCTTTCACAACTCCAATAACATTCACTTCCCTTGAGTCCATTGCAAAACATTTACCATAGGTCTTGGATACCTTCAATCCCAACAATTCCATGACCTCCTGAGGCATTACATCATTTGATGCACTAGAATCTAACATGCAATTATGCACTAGGCATCTATTTACTAACATTGAGGTGTAAAAAGGATCAATCCTAGGTGAGTCATGCACATACATAGTCCCAAGGTATACCTCAGGTATCTCTTGTACAACCTCTTCATCATCTTTCTTTTCATGGTTAGGTATGGGAATTGTTTGGCTCTCTAAAACAGTTGGGGTACTGATATGTATTATAGCAGCTTGTCTTTATGTTCTAGAATTCTAAGCAATTCAAAGGTCGGGACTACAATTTTCATTTGACTTAAGCATTGAGCCATATCAATGGGAACATAACTAGGTAATGGGTTGGACAAAGGAACAGTAACAATATGATTATCTGGAATAGAAGGGAACACCTGATCTGCATTAGGTGTGGACTGCTCTTCATGAGACTTCTTCACTGTCGAATCATGCTTGTTGTCAAGATCTATCCCCTTTGGTTTTTGATGATTAGATACTAATGTCTTTACATTTGTGCCTTTTGGGATGTACTTCTATTGCACTGGTGATTTTTTCTTAGGAGTTATTTTTTTGTGTTCTTATTTGTTGCATTTCTCTTCCCAACATCATCACTTACCTATTGCTTTCCTTTGTCAGCAACTAGATCAAGCACTTTTGGTGATACCACATTTTGATCATTACTACAGGAATTCACTTACCTATTCCAAAGCTGATATCCACTTTGGACCTGCATGACTGCAGCCTCCATGAAATCTTTAATGTCCTCCTTAGAAGGTCTATACTTCTTATACTTTTGTCGCGTGATCTTTTTCAAATGTTGAAAATCATGAGGTGAAACATTATGTTGTCAAGTTGGTGCTCAAAAAATTCATATTGGAAGAATTCATCCTCCTCATAGCCATCAAATTGATTTATGTCACCTTCTTCATAGTATTCAGCAGCTCCTTCATCATTTGGGAAGTCACTTTCCTTGGATATGTCAACTACAATAGCACAATTCGCAGGGTCATGAGGTAAGAAACACACCTCAAACCATAAAGTATCATCTTGCACATTCACATGGTCTTTTCTTAGAGGTTGAGGAGTGTTGTCATCCCATGCTCTTGGGTTTCCTTGCCTTGGAGCAACCTTCTTATCTACATTTCTTGGTTTCTTTGACCAATCATAATTATATGGTTGGTTATGAAGTCTTTGTCCCTCATTGAAGTGAGTAGCAACATTGTTAGTAGGCAAACCTTTCTCATTCCTTGCAACTCTATAGGATAAATCTTTCATTGCACCCATTAACTTGTCTAACTTATCTTTAGCAGTGATAGGTTTGTTTGAAGCTTCTGCATCTGGTTTTAGGATTTTTCACATCAACTCTTTTGACATGTTTCTCGGATGCTCTCATGTTGATTTCTATGTTAATTGCTAGGGTGTAGGCCTCTCTCAAGGTTTGAGGATTTTTGTCACATAGACAATATCCCAGCTTTGCATCAAAGGCTCCACAGTAGAGGACCAAGCACATTGATTCATTTGGTCTAATATTGGGAGGAACCTTTCTCATTGTCATCACAAACCTATTGTTAAATTCATCTACAGTCTCATTTAACCCTTTCTTGATTGTTGTCAATTAATGAATGGAAAACTTGGGGTCTATTCTGTCTCTGTAATGCAATCTGAATACCCTCATAAACTCATCCCAAGAATCAATATTGTTTTCTGGTCTACTTGTACCATTCCTTAGCACTTTCTTCTAGTGACTACATAAAATGTTTCATCATGACATCCTCATCCTCAATCTCGTATTCATTAGTTACATTGATAAATCTCTTGAGGTGTTCTTCCCCAATGACAACATTGTTCCCTTGGAACTTAGGCACTTTACCCCAGATTTCATTTGGAATTAGATTGGGGTAAATCCATAATACCATAAAAGTCTAGCTGCCTATATCTTTCTAATCCCAAGGGGTGTCTTGGTGGTGCAAATCTATGAGCATGTCTCCTATTAGGAGATCTCATATTTTGTTGATAATTTCATGTAGGTCTGTTAGGAACATTTTGGGGTTGAAGAGGAGGTTGTGGTCTATTTTGTTGTTGTGTATTTTGTGCCAAATGAGCCTGTTGTAATTCAATTTGATCTTGTAGCTCCCTTTGTCTCTATCTAAGATGATTTAACAGGTCTAGACTTTCACCTATCTTCCTTTCTCTACACTCATTATCTACCTATGTGGCAACATCAGCATCATAAAATTCAACCTCTTGCTCAAATCCAGTCCCATGTACAGAAATAGGGGAATGAGAAGATGACACTACTCTTGTGGTTCTTGTGTTTATAAGATTTGAAGTGTCCAAATCTTCATATTGTGCATCTTGTTAGTGTAGGTTTTTCTTTTCCTAGTTGGTTATTTAATTTCCTATTCCTAGGTTTTTCCTACACATATAATTAAGCTTGATTAGGGTTAATTAAGTGAGTATTAGTGTGAGTGGGTACAAGGTGTCAAAATCTTCCATGGGAGTTACACTTGCCTATTTTAGGCTATTGTGGTGGACTCTGCCCATTGGTCGTATTTGCCACCTCTCCCCTCTCTAATATTCTATTTATACTCACCTCCTAGCTTGTATTTTGCATCTTGAATGGAAATTGTCTATTTATTGTGCCATTCTTTGTATGAAACTTTGAGCTCTTAATACAATTATGTCACATTGACATTTGTATATCTCTCAGAATCACTGGTTTGCCTCTATTTTTCATTTTAGTTTATGTAGCTTTGAATCTCTCTTATAAAGTTCCTAAGTTTTACATCTTGTTCAAGATTTCTAACATGGTATCACAAATTTAGTTTTGAGAGTTTTGAGTTCATTTCATTCTTGATTGAGAAAGTGAGTTCTTTGTGAGATCCTGTGAATCTTGTATGTCCTTCTCTTGCATTTTTTAACAATCTGAAGAATCAAAAAGAATTTAACAAGACCCATTAACCTCTTTATTTTGCATACAATTTTTTGTGAGATCTAGTTGGTTGCAGCATTCTAGTTGTCCCAACGCGTCCAAGAGGCTTGAGAAAGTTAAAATGGCTTGTGTTTCATCAGATTTGGAGATTTGTAACAAAGTAGCGAATAGGGGTTTCTTACTCAAATCTGGAACTCAATTTTCAAATGGAGCACTTTCAATCCAAAAGGACCCTGCCATTGCGTCCAGGAGGCCATGCAGACAAATTTTCATATATAATTTGCCTAGTTTTGTTGTTAGGAGTCAGAAAGGCAAAAAAATTTGCCAAAAGGCCATTTCGGCCCCCCAACACGCAGTTCAAGGTGGATTTCTACGATTTTGTAAATTTTTCAAAAAATTATATATATATATCAAAGTGCTTTATGAGCGTTGAGTGAGTAGTGTTGAGCGAGTAGCGCTTTTAAGTGGCACTTAAGCGCTTCTTGATTTATATAGGCCTCAGCCTATATTAAAGGAGCCCTGGCCTTAGATAAGGCTAAGTTAGCCTCCTTTGCATGCCTGTAGACCTTCTAAGGCCACAATTCCTCTTCTTTGGGAGCAGGTGTGGCCTTTGGCCCCCATCCCGCCTACAAAAATTTCTTCAGCCTTTAAGACATGTTACTCATTCTTTCAACCTATTAAAAATTCCTCATTTCTCTTGCCTCGACATGTGTGCCACCACAGTTGGCCTTTGTGCCATTTTTAGCTAAGTTTCTGACAATTTGCTAAAGCTAGAAAATCACTATTTTTGGCACCTCTACCAATTTTAGCGACAAATCTGGTAGACCTCTAAAATTGGCGAGGATCTAAATCTATCTAGAGCATATCCAAACTTGGCAAAGGTCTAAACTACGCTGGTGATCTCTAGACTTGGCGGCACTATATTTCTAGTGGGAGTTTTACTAAATTTGGTAGAAGCTCAATTTTTGTAACTCAGACCCCCTTTTGTTGGAGTTTTTGTTTTGGATGCTAAACTTTGAAGACTGATAACTTGAGCTCACAACCCCCATTTTCAGTGCAAGTTTTTTTGATTTGGGATAATTTTTTGTGCTCTATGTGCTGGTGTAGATGATTCTTGATTCTGGTGTATGAATTTTCTAGAAATTGTAGATTCTCATAGGTGACACTGCACAGTTCTTGTTTTGGGAACTTCGGAGACTCCTAACTTTCACATACGACCTCGGATTGAGGTACTTTTTTTTAAAGTGCATGATTTTTTGATTACTTCAGAGTGGTGTTGTTAGTTTCACTTGGTTCTATTCCTATATTGTAATTTCATCATACACCTATTTGTTGAGGATTTTTTAAAGCATTAAGATCGAAACCACTAAATATTTCTTGCTAGTGGTAATTATAAAAGCACTAAATATAAAGTGCCAAATCATATTTTCTTGGGGGGTTGTCCTATGTGTGTTTTCTTTTCAGCACTTCATTTCTTCATTTCTTCATCATGGATCAAACAACAGTACCCATCTTAACTCCTTACAACTATTTTGAGTGGAGATCATGAATGACAATATACTTAAGAAAAGTTGGTTTACATAGGATAACAATGGGTCTAGAAACTAAACCTACTAAAGATGAAGATAAGCCTAAGTGGTTTGACAAATGTGATGAGGCCTATGAAACATTGTGTTTGTTTGTTTCTCCTAGTTTTCTCTTTCATATTGAGTCTTTTAATTCACTAAATGAAATCTAGACAAAGCTAGAAACACTATTTGGCACACAAGATTCAATCAGGGGTCATATGTTGGAAAATGAACTAATTAGTTTAAGTCTAGGCAACTTCAACACAATTCAAGATTTTTTCACAAAATTGAAATCACTAAGGCTATAGTTAAAACAATGTGGAATTGAAAAGAAAGATGAACAAATGATTCTTAGTACTCTCTAAGCCAAGTTCAGAATATTTTGTATTTGTTTCTACCTTCTATGCTACTAAGGGTGCACTTGGTACTTAATTCACCATGCCATCTTTGGATGAATTTGCTATCTCTCTCACACGAGAGAAGGATAAGCTAATCTAGATGAGCACTCTAAAATCATCTAAGTCACATGCCCTAGATACCAGCCAAGGCATAAAAGAACAAAAAGGACAAAGTAGTAACAATAAGGATAAGAAACAAAAGAATAGCAAGGAGAAGAAGGATCAGAAACAAGATGCCCAAAAGCAACTAATGAGACCCAATCTTCTAATGGAGACAAGCCTAAGAAAGATAAGGTCAAATGTGCCTATTGTAAAAGACCCAGTCATAATGAACATAAATGTTTGAAGAAATAAATTGATCACTTGACACATATTCTTGAGAAGAATAATATCAATGTTCCTAAATCTATAAAATAGAGTTCTAATGAGGGGTCTAACAAGGCAAAGGATAACAGCAAGGGGAAAGGAAAGGGCAAGGCCCTTGTAGCAGTTGCTTCACAACCATCCACTTTGGTTCTTGATTCAAGTACTTCACACCACATGGCTTCATCTAAGGAAGAACTTGCATCTATGGAGCCATGTACTATGCCTTCTATTTTGATGGGTGATTACACTCGTGTTGAGTTGTGTGGGAGAGGGTCTATTGATGTGGGGGATAGCACATTCCATAATGTTCTTTGTGTGCCCTCACTATCAACTAAGCTCTTGTCAGTATATCAGATCACACACGAATTAAGGAAAGCGGGTTGAGGTCACTCTTGATTCAGTGGAGATTCATGAGCTGCACAGTGGTTCTACAGTTGTAGTGGGGAGAGTAGGTCATCAGTCATGGCTTTATTTATTTTCTCACTATGTTCCTGATCCTCCTTCTGTTGGTATGTGGCGACTGATCATGCAAGTACTGTACACTCGTAATGTATCCAATGACATTGTAAAACCCTAATTCTAGAAGCTTCCAAAAAGCTTGTTATAAGTGGCTGGGATGTATGTTGTAGGTGTGGAATTCGTGAGATTCTAATATATTTTACACTGGATAATAAAATCATTGGATGGCTAAGTTTCTGTGGATGTAGCCCATATTGGGTGAACCACGTTAAATTTCTATGTTGATCTCTTTTGTGTTGTTCTTCATTGTTATATTTGGGTTATTTAATCTACATATAATTGTTAGTGTTTATTTCTTCGATCTGCCTGAACCCTAACAATTGGTATCAGAGCAGGTTGTGTTCAATTATTGTCTGCAGGAAGGTCTCATGGTTGAGTGGGAGTCTCACGATTGAGTGGGAGAAATGGCAAACGAGGGTATATTGAAGGTAGGTAAATTCAATGGGCAGAACTATCAGTTATGGAAGATTTGGATGGAGGATTATCTCTATCAGAAGGATTTATGGAGGCCATTGGAAGGAATAGCCAAGAAACCAACAACAATGACTAATGAGGATTGGAATCTTCTAGATAGAAAGGCACTAGGAACCATTTAGTTGTGCCTAGCACCATCTGTCATGTTCAATATAATAGAAACAAAGACAACAGATGAACTAATGAAAGCTTTGGCAAAATTTTATGAAAATGAAGCATTTGTTTAATCTAAAAATGATTGAAGGTGAATCTGTGTCAGATCATTTAAATGAGTTTGATATGTTTACCAGTCAGTTAACCTCTGTAAAAGTGAAATTTGATGAAGAGGTGAGGGCTCTCTTAGTTTTTTGTTCTTTTCCAAAAAGCTAGAATAGCTTGGTAATGGTTCTAAGTAACTCTGTCTCTGGTTAAAATACTTTGAAATTTGATGATGTTATTGGTGTTATCCTTAGCAAGGAAATGTGATGGAAAAGCACAGGTGAGACTTCAACATCTGGTAATGCTTTGACTGTAGAGAACAGGGGAAAAACAAAGGAAAGAGGAAAAATCATGGGAATTAACAAGGGAAGTCAAAGAAAGGCAGATCTAAATTCAGAGGAAGAATGGATTACTACCACTGTGGAAAGCCAGGACACTTGAAGAAGGATTGTTGGTTTTGAAAGGGAAAACAAGGAGATGGACAACATGATGACAGTAAGGAAGCTAATGTTGCAAGTAATAAATTACAGGATGCTTTAATTTTGAGTTTAGATATTGCTAATGATTCCTGGGTAATAGATTCAGGGGCTTCATTTCATGCCACACCCCATAGGAAATATTTTGTAGATTATGTTCAAGGTGATTTTGGACAGGTATATTTGGGTGATGATGAACTCTGTTAGATTGTTGGAAAAGGAAAGATAAAAATCAAGTTGCAAAATGGAAATGAATGGTTTCTATAAGAGGTAATGCATGTTCCAAATTTGACAAGGAATTTAATCTCTACAAGACAACTGGGTAGTGAAGGTTGCATAGTTACCTTTTCAGACAAAGTCTGGAAGGTCACTAAAGGTGCATTAGTAGTAGCTAAAGGTGAAAAGGTAGACACATTGTATTTGTGTACTGGTAATACTTATTCTACCTTAGCTGCTACAGAAACAGTTGCTACTAAGACAGTTATAGCACTTGCTACAAGGACAGAAATAGAATTGTGGCACCATAGACTTGGGCACATGAGTGAGAAAGAGATGAAGATCCTTCTCTCCAGAAAGTTGCTAATAGGTCTAAAGAAGATTGACTTGGAGTTCTGCAAAAATTATGTTTATGGAAAATAGAAAAGAGTCTGATTTCTCAAAGTTGGGAAAGAGAAGAAGAGTGAGAAATTAGAGCTTGTGCATTCAGATGTATGGGGACCAGCTTAGGTATCTTCTCTTGGTGGCTCTTGCTATTATGTTACTTTTATTGATGATGCAACTAGGAAAACATGGGTGTATTTCCTAAAACAAAAATTAGAAGTATTTGAAACTTTTAAAAAGTGGAAAGATTTGGTTGAGAATGAGATAGGAAAAAAGTTGAAGTGTCTTAGATCTAATAATGGAGGTGAGTATTGCAGCAAAGAATTTGAAAGTTATTGTTCATATAATGGAATCTGTAGGCAGAAAATGGTTCCTAGAACCCCACAATAAAATGGTGTGTCTGAGAGGATCAATAGGACCATTATGGAGCATGCAAGGAGCATGAGATTGCATGTTGGACTACCCTTACACTTTTGGGCAGATGCTGTACATACCGTTGTTTATTTAATAAATAGGGGACCTTTAAATCCTTTGGATGGTGGCATTCCAGAGGAGGCATGGATGGGTAAAAAGGTAAACTATTCATTTTTTAAAACATTTGGTTGTGAAGCTTTTGTCCATGTTGATATTGAAAATAGAACCAAGCTTGAGGCTAAGTCTAAAAAATGTACCTTCATTGGATATGGAGTCGATGAATTTGGTTATCAGTTATGGGATTATGAAAATCATAAAATCATTAGGAGAAAAGATGTTATATTCAATGAGAAGGTCATGTATAAGGATCAGTTGCAAGAAAAGAAGCATGAACAGGCCAAAAAGGAATATGTGGTGTTGGATGAGATTCTAGAAAATAAAATGTCAGTGGTACCTGATGCTTAGCAACAACAAGTTATCCAACAAACTCCTACAAGTGTTAGACATTCTACAAGGATAACTAGACCTCCAGAAAGATTTTCTCCATCATTATATTCTATATTATTAATTGATTCTAGTGAACCTAAAGGTTATGAAGAAGCAATGCAGGTAGATACTAAAAAGCAGTGGGAGCTAGGCATGAAAGAGGAAATGGATTCCTTGTTGTAGAATCAGACTTGGCACTTAGTCAAATTGCCTGCAGGAAAAAGAGCACCAAATAAATGGGTTTACAGGTTGAAGGAAGAAGATGGAGGCAAGAAAAGATACAAGGCCAAACTTGTGGTAAAAGGTTTTGCACAGAAAAAAGTTATAGATTTTGATGAAATATTTTCTCTGATTGTAAAGATGACTTCTATTAGAACTATTCTAAGTCTTGTGGTTGCGGAAGACTTGCATCTTGAACAGCTAGATGTGAAAATAACTTTTCTCCATGGGGATTTGGAAGAGGAAATATACATGTGGCAACCACAGGGATATGAGGTCAAGGGTAAGGAGGATTTTGTGTGCAGGTTAAAGAAGAGTTTGTATGGCCTGAAGAAAGCACCTTGGAAATGGTATTTAAAATTTGATAGTTTTATGGCTGAACAAGGTTACAAAATATGTCATTCTAATTATTGTGTTTATTTCAAGAAATTGAGTAATGGAAGCTATATTATACTATTTCTTTATGTTGATGACATGCTTGTTGCCATGTCTAATATGCAGCATATTAATGAACTTAAGTAGAAATTAGCAAATTCATTTGCTATGAAGGATTTTGGTGCAGCAAAACAAATCCTTGGTATGAGGATCACACGAGACAGGACAAACAGAAAATTATTTTTGTCCCAAAGCGGTGTATGTAGAGAAGGTGTTGAAAAAGTTTAACATGCAGAATGCAAAAGCAGTTAGTACACCTTTGCCTAGTCATTTTAAGTTGACTAAGGAGATGTGTCCAAAGACACAAGAAGAGGAAGACAAAATGTCTAAGATATCATATGTATCAGCAGTTGGCAGCTCGATGTATGCAATGGTATGTACAAGCCTAGATATTGTACACGCAGTGGGAGTTCTGAGCAGGTATATGAGCAATTCAGGAATGGAACATTGTGTTTGAAATTAAGGTGTCTCAACCTTGTAAATTCCTTACATTATTAATGTTTGTATTTATTATTTAATTGCCTATGTTGTAAATATTTGTAAATTCCAACTGTCATATTGTTGGATGTGGCACGGTGATGTGTCAATCCTACATAGAATATGACAACTTATAATTTTGTCCTCACATGAGGAGATAGGCATCCCACTTTTT
Organism: Cunninghamia lanceolata; assembly: GCA_027924645.1. NCBI lineage: Eukaryota > Viridiplantae > Streptophyta > Pinopsida > Cupressales > Cupressaceae > Cunninghamia > Cunninghamia lanceolata. The sequence continues at coordinate 3,763,522 of BSBN01000774.1, forward strand.
GGTAGGAACATTTTTCCATGTGTTGGCATCTTCCATGTTGTGTAAGGGAATGTTTGACCAAAACAGTTATGACGGATTCCTATGACGAATCTATGACATGTAAGAGTCAGAAATAGAAGGTTGTAAGACAAGTGAAGACATGTGTCATGAAGCATCTTTGAAAAAGGCATATTTAGGTGCCCCAAGGTGGACTATGACATGTTGTAAGAGAATACCCTATTTATATCATGTGTATGACAGATTCTCTTATAGGTGTAAGTTATAACCGCTATGACAGATTCTATGACCGTCGTAATTGTCGTAAGAGCATCTGTCATAGCCCATTTTGGAAATAGGCGACCCCTTTGGGATGGGAGTTGTGGACAAGTGTTAGGCACATTCTACAATGTTGACCAAGTGTCCTTAGGTGTGGGTTTTGGTCCATGAAGCCAAGTTGGACGCCCATTCCAAGAAAGGTCCAATATTGCCTTGTATTTTATATATAAATAGGTGCTTGGAGAGGGAGTTGTATCACAGGTTCTACAAGTATTGTTATGCTGCCAATTTGACTCTAGAGATGAGTGTTGAAGACCATTGAAACTTGCATTGCAAGTGTATTGTAAACATATTTTAGATTTGTTAATGCATTGTGCAGGTTTTTGAGTGGGGTTTTTCACCCGATAAGGGTTTTCCCCACCGTAAATCTTTCTCTCTCTTCTTCTATCTACTTTTTGGTTCTTGTGTGTTTACTACAATATCTCATGTTAATGGTTTAACATTGCTGTAATAGTTAGAATAAAATTGAATTTGCATAGCCCTCTCCTCATTAGATTAGTATAGGAAGCGATTGCCGCACACCTAGCTTCCTTTCAGTTGGTATCAAAGCTTGATCACCTTTGGTCCTAGTTGTTGGGTAGGGGTTTTTTGAGCTGATCTTAAGTTGAGTGGGAGTCTGTGTAGAGTATTCTGTATTTTATTGCAGCAAGGAGATGGCAAGCACATCTAGAAGATTTGAAGTGGAGAAATTCAATGGCACTAATTTCGAGTTGTGGAAGCTCAAGATGGAAGACATGCTTGTAGACTGAGACCTTTGGGAAAGTGTTAATGGAACTAAACTAGCTATAATGTCACAAGATGAGTGGGATCTCAAGGATCGGAAGGCTAAGGGTCTCATAAGACATAGTCTTGCTGATTTTGTTCTATTAAATGTCCATGAGGAGACTACTGCAAAACTACTTTGGAAGAAGTTGGGGGATGTGTATCAAGCCAAATCCCTAGTTAATAAACTTTTCTTGAGAAAGAAGTTGTATTCTCTTCTAATGGAGGATGGAGGATCTGTCACTGAACATATGAATACCTTTAACATGCTGGTTACACAATTGACATCTAATGGTGTGAAGATGGAGGAGGAGGATCGGTGTATGACCCTTCTTTGTTCTCTGCCAGACTCATGGGATCATCTTGTCATGGCTATTGGAAGCACCACATCCACATTCAAAATGGAAGAAGTGGTTTCTTCACTATTGTTTGAAGAGATGTGGAGAAAGTCTTCTCAGGCAGCCAAAGAGGCCCTTGTAGTTCATGGAAGACCTAAGGAGAAAGGGAAGAAGAAGGACAAGAAAGCTAAGAAGGGTAGATCCAAATCCCGTGGGAGATCCAAATCTCCTGGAAAGTCCAAGGCTCTTTGTTGGAACTGTGGAAAAACCAGGCATTTCTGAAAGGAATGTAAAGAGGAGAAGAATAAGAAGAAGAAAGCTTCTAATTTAGATTCTGACAAGTCACAAGATGACGGTGATGCTTTCATCGCAACCCTGGCAACCCATGCATCTGACGATGTGTGGCTAATCGACACTGGTGCATCATTCCACATGACCTTGCATCGAGATTGGTTCACTAAGTATGAGGAGTTTGATGGTGGAAAGGTGTATCTGGGTGATGACTCTCATCTGAAGATTGTTGGTCATGGAAGAGTCTCTATCCGATTCCCTGATGGTCGAGTGAAGGGGATCTTTGGGGTTATGCACATCCCAGGCTTAGCACAGAACCTGCTTTCTGTAAGTAGTTTAAATGATGCAGGTGTGCGGGTTGTCTTTTCGAAAGAAAGATTCAAGATGACTAGAGGAGCTATGGTGCTTGCTTAGGGTACTAGGAGAAGTACTATGTTTCAACTGGAGGCATGCATTTCATAATGCAATAGTTCTTCTGACTCAAGGAAGAGGGCAGTAGTCACTTCATCCCCACCATCAAAACGAGCAGTGAAGAAATCTATTGTTTCTAGTCTTGATGGTTGTAATCGTGCATTGGAAGTTAAACTTTCTACTGAAAAGACAATGTTATGGCATAAGAGATTTGGCCACATTGGTGAGAAGGGTCTGCATACCCTGAAAAATAAGGACCTCATTGAGGGGTTAGATGATTGTAATCTTGAGTTCAACTTTTGTGAACATTGCATCTATGGAAAACAAAACCATGTTCAGTTTTACTCGAGTTCTCATAAGTCTTCTGGTGTGTTGGACCTTATTCATTCTGATGTGTTTGGTCCTGTTAATTTTCCTTTGTTATCAAAGTCTGTATATTTTGTATCTTTTATAGATGATTATAGTAGAAGGACATGGATTTATTTTCTCAGAAGCAAATCTAAAGTCTATAGCAAGTTTAAGGAGTTTAAGGCCTTTGCTAAAAATCAGACTGGTAAAAAGATTAAATGTTTGAAAACTGACAATGGTGGTGAGTTCTGTTCTACAGAATTTGATAAATATTGCAAGGAACTTAGGATTTAAAGATACAAGACAACTCCATACACCCTGCAGCAAAATGGAGTTGTAGAGAGGATGAACAAGACACTGATGGAGAAGGCTAGGAGTATGCTTAGTGGAGAGGGCCTAGAACAAAAGTTTTGGGCTGAAGTTGTTGCCACTGCCTGCTATCTGGTAAATAGATCTCCTACATCAGCTCTTATTGGTAAGACTCCCATGGAGGTGTGGTATGGTAGAAAGCCTTCAATAAGGCATCTTCGTGTTTTTGGTTGTGAGGCATATGCACATGTGCCTAGGGAGAAGCGATCAAAGTTGGAGAACAAATCTGTTAAGTGTATCTTCATTAGCTATGGTGTCGGTGTGAAAGGATACAAGCTTTGGGACCCTGTGGTTGAAAAAGTGTTGTATAGTAGAAGTGTCATCTTCAGAGAGCTTACACCTTCCACTGTTTTACAGCCAAAAGAAAAAGTAAATAAAGAGGATGTCGTTCAGTTTCCTGCTACCCCTGAGAAGACTAAACAGAAAGACAATGTTGGACCTGATGATGAGGAGAGCTCTAGCAGCTCTGAAAGCTCAGATTAAGAAGCTGAACCTCAACCTCAGCCATTGAGGAGGTCTACACAGATAAGAAAGCAACCTGAAAGGTTTGGTTTTACATTGCTTGATTCTAGTTCTGCTTATGCTTTACTCACTAATAGTGATGAACCTAGAACTGTATCAGAGGCTTTGGACATGAAAGATGCAAGTTCCTAGAAGAAGGCCATAGAGGATGAAATGGCTTCTTTGGAAAAGAATCAAACTTGGGACTTGGTGCCTTTGCCTCCTGGACAGAAACCCGTTGGATGCAAATGGGTGTTCAAGAAGAAAATTGGTGCAGATGGCAATGTTGAGAAGTATAAGGCCAGATTGGTTGCAAAGGGGTATTCACAAGTGGAGGGTATATATTATGGTGAGATCTTCTCTCCCATTCCAAAGCTGACATCCATTAAATTCTTATTATCTCTCGCAGCAGCTTATGACTTGGAGGTAGAATAGAAGGATGTGAAGATAGCTTTCCTTCATGGTGATTTGGAGGAAGAAATCTACATGTCACAGCCAGAGCATTACATGGTGAAAGGTAAAGAAAATTTGGTTTGCAAACTTAAGAAGTCTTTGTATGGTTTGAAGCAATCCCCTAGGAGATGGTACTTGAAGTTTGATGCCTTTGTGTTGTCAATTAGATTTGTGAGATTGAAATCGGATCACTGTGTGTACTTTAAGTTTGATGGTGATCGTATTCTCATTGTTGCACTGTATGTTGATGATATGTTGCTCATTGGGAAGGGTAAGAATATGATTTTTGATTTCAAATCTTAGTTATCAGTACAGTTTGAAATGAAAGATTTAGGGGCTGCCAGGTACATCCTAGGAATGGAAATCAGAAGGGACAGAGTTAATAGAAAACTTTGGTTAAGCCAAAGTAAGTATGTGAAGACCGTGTTGGATAGGTTCAGCATGGTAGATTGTAGACCATTGTGTGTTCTTGTTTCTTTGGGGACAAAGTTCTCTGTTGAGAATTGTCCAAAATCTCCTAGTGAGGTGGAGGATATGAGCATAGTACCTTATGCTAGTGTTGTTAGCAGTTTGATGTATTCTATGGTCTGCACAAGACCAGACATTGCCCAAGCAGTGGGAGTCCTTAGTCGATTTATGGCTAATCCTAGATGGGTTCATTGGGATGCAGTTAAGCGAGTGTTTAGATATTTGAGGGGTACTTTCGAGTATTCCATTTTCTATCATGGTAATGTTACAAGACCTCCGCATTCCGTTGACATTCATGGATTTGTGGATTCAAATTGGGCAGGTGACATTGATAGCAAGAGATCCATGAGTGCTTATGTGTTTACACTATTTGGTGGTGCTATTAGTTGGATGAGTAAGCAACAACCTGTTGTTGCTTTATCCACGACAAAAGCTGAGTATATGGTAGCAACTCATGCTTGTAAAGAAGCCATTTGGGTTAAGAGATTGTGTTCAGATATTAGTGTTGATGCAGGACAGATAAGGATCAGTTGTGATAGTCAGAGTGCGATTTGCCTTGCAAAGAATCCAACTTTCCATGCTGGAACCAAGCACATTGAAGTTCAGTTTCACTTCGTGCGAGACATGGTTGAGGATGGAAATGTAAATTTGGAGAAGGTAGATACTTTGAAGAATATCATTGATGCATTGATGAAGCCAATGAGCACAGAGAAGTTTAGATGGTGTTCGGAGTCTATGGGCCTCTCGGCCTATAGCAGTTAAATCCTGTAATTCTATTGGCTCTTACAAGGTGTTCGACAAGTGGGAGAATGTTGGGAATTAAGGTGTCTCAACCTTATAAATTCCTTACATTATTAATGTTTGTATTTATTATTTAATTTACTATGTTGTAAATATTTGTAAATTCTAATTTTCATATTGTGGGATGTGGCACGGTGATGTGTTAATCCTACATGGAATATGACAACTTGTAATTTTGTCCTCACATGAGGAGATAGGCATCCCACTTTGTGGTAGGAGCATTTTTCCATGTGTCAACATCTTCCATGTTGTGTAAGGGAATGTTTGACCGAAACGGTTATGACAGATTCCTATGACGAATCTATGACATGTAAGAGTCAGAAATAGAAGGTTGTAAGACAAGTGAAGACATGTGTCATGAAGCATCTTTGAAAAAGGCATATTTGGGTGTCCCGAGGTGGACTATGACATGTTGTAATAGAATATGCTATTTATAGCCTTTGTATGACAGATTCTCTTACAGTTGTAAGTTGTAACCACTATGACAAATTCTATGACGGTCGTAAGTGTCGTAAGACCATCTGTCATAGCCCATTTTGGAAATAGGTGACCCCTTTGGGATGGGAGCTGTGGACAAGTGTCAGGCACATTCTACAATGTTGACCAAGTGTCCTTATGCATGGGTTTTGGTCCATGAAGCCAAGTTGGATGCCCATTCCAAGAAAGGTCTAATATTGCCTTGTATTTTGTATATAAACAAGTGCTTGGAGAGGGAGTTGTATCACAGGTTCTACAGGTACTGTTATGCTGCCAATTTGACTCCAGACACAAGTGTTAAAGACTATTGAAGCTTGCATTGCAAGTGTATTGTAAACATATTTCAAATTTGTTAATACATTGTGTAGGTTTCTGTGTGTGGGGTTTTTCACCCGATAAGGGTTTTCCCCACCGTAAATCTTTGTCTCTCTTCTTCTATCTACTTTCTAGTTCTTGTGTTTTGTTGCAATATCTCATGTTAATGGTTTAACATTACTGTAATAGTTAGGATAAAATTGAATTTGCATAGCCCTCTCCTCATTAGATTAGTGTAGAAAGTGATTTCCGCACACCTAGCTTCCTTTCACATTGCAATGCAGTAAAATGGATTCTCTAATATTTGAGAGGTACTACTTCAAAGAAACTATGTTTTGGAGGAACAAATTCTACTCTAAAAGGATATGTTAATTCTGATCTAGTGGGTGATATTGATAGCAGGAGGAGTACTATAGGGCATGTTTTTACTATAGGAGGTACTACAGTCAGTTGGATTTCAAGGCTACAAAAGGTTGTGCTTTCAACCACTGAAGCTAAGTATGTTGCTGCTACAGAAGCTAGCAAGGAGATGATTTGGTTACAACATTTTCTAGAGGAATTGGGGCAATGACAAGAAGATAGCCCTTTGTACACTGATAGCTAGAGTGCCATTCCTCTTGCTAAGAATTCATCTCTACATTAAAAAACTAAGCATATACAGCTCAAATACCACTTCATCCGGTCAATTTTGGAGGATGGACAGATGAAGCTGGAGAAAATTCACACAAGTGAGAATTCTACAAATATGTTCTCAAAGGTAGTTATACATGAGAAACTAATTTCCTCATCAGTTTCTATTGGCCTTGATGACTGAAAATGGTGGACATAAGAAACTAGTCAGGTTTGTAATCCAGTGGGAGCTGAAGTGCAACGATGTCGTCCAAGATCAGTCTCCAAGTGGGAGATTGTTTGGTGTGGATCCTAATCAATCTCCAAGTGGGAGATTGTTGGTATGTTGTGACTGATCATGCAAGTATTGTACACTCATAATGTATCCTCGTCGGGGTTTGGTGCCGGGCCGGGCCCTGAGCGGGGGTTCGAGGGTGGCAGCCCCCGAGAAGTAAGGGTTCGGGGGCACAAGCCCTGAGAAAAAATTATTTCCCTCTTTTTTTCCCATTCAAAGTCGGTTGTTAATTTTTTGTTAACTGACAAAAGAAAAATGACATTGTAAAACCCTAATTCTAGAAGCTTCCAAAAATCTTGTTATAAGGGGCTGGGATGTATGTTGCGGGTGTGGAATTCGTGAGATTGTAATTTATTTTGCACTGGATAATAAAATCATTGGATGGCTGAGTTTCATGGATGTAGCCCATATTGGGTGAACCACGTTAAATTTATGTGTTGATCTCTTTTGTGATGTTCTTCATTGTTATATTTGGGTTATTTAATCTACATATAATTGTTAGTGTTTATTGATTCAATCTACCTAAACCTTAACACCTTCATCTATTTTATTCACTCGTTTAAATGATGTGAGTATATTATGGCATGAGCAGTTCAGCCATCTTAACTTCTACTACTTATAGTAGCTCAACTAGTACATCATCGTCACATGGTTGCCTTCAGTTCAGTTTTTAGGTGGTGTTTTCCAAGGTTGCATTCTTGGTAAGAATCCTAAGGAAAATTTTGACAAAGGTAAGGCATGGAGAGCTTCACAGATACTAGAGTTAGTTCACAGTGATTTGGATGAACCATTTCCTCGTCCATTCTTCAGCAACACTAGATTTGTTCTAACTTTCATTGATGACTTTTCTCAATATACTTGGGTGTACTTTCTCAAATAGAAGTCTGAGGTATTTGATCACTTTCAAGACTTCAAAAATTTTAATAGAGAATCAATCTAGGAAATCCATCAAAGTTTTGTGCACTAACAATGGTGGTGAATATGTCGACCATCATTTTGAGTAGTTTTACACTTCAAAGGAGATTGATCTGCAACATTCAGTTCCATACACTCATTAGCAGAATGGTGTGGCATAATGATAGAATAGGTCCTTGAAGGAAATGGAGAACTGCATGATTCAATCTAGATCTCTTGCACCACAGTATTGGGCAGAGGCCATTAACTGTGCTTGTTATATCCAAAACCATGTTCCTCACCAAGCCTTGAAGGGAGTCACTCCTTTTGAAGCTTGCAGAAGTTGGAAACCATTAGTTATGCACTTTCAAGTTTTTTGTTCTCCTACATGGGCTCACTTTCATGCAAAGAAACATAATGCCTTGGATCTACAAAGTAGGCCTTGCATATTTGTAGGCTATCCTAATAGTGTGAAGGGTTATCAATTGCTCCACCCTACTACTCACAAGTTGTTTATCGAGAGGAGTGTTCAGTTTGAGGAGGGCTCTTCAATCTCAACTCCTATCACTTCTCCACCTCCTACTTTGACATTGGAGTCACTTGTGCTACATGACAAATCTTCTAATGAGACAAATTCACCTCAACAGATTCTTGATGATGAGGAGTCTTCTACCTCCACTTCTAATGCTGAGACTGATTCAGAGGATTCACCTCCTTCCTCTCCTAGTCATCATTCAGAGGGTGATGATTCTTCTCCAAATTCTCTGACTTCTAGTCCACTTTGGGCTACACAAACCTTGTAGCCTATAGGCAATTGGGTTGGGGATCTATCAGACACTAGGTAGACATGTTCACAATTCTAGGATGCTCCACATTTCTTCATTGCTATTGCCTCTAATCCACAATCCTTTTGAGAGGATTTTGGTATTCCTAAGTGGGATATAGCTATGCAGGAGGAGTATAGTTCCTTGATGAGGAACCACACTTGGGATCTTGTCCCTCTTCCTAAGAGAAGAAAACTTGTTTGATGTAAGTGGATATATCGGACAAAGTTTGTAGTAGATGGGTCATTTGATAAGCATAAGGCTTGCTTGGTTGCCAAAGGATTCTCCTAGGTTCTTGGGATTGACTACTCTAAGACTTTTGCACCAGTTGCCAAAATGAATTCCATCCAACTTGTTCTTTCTATTTCTATAGCTAATCATTGGAAAGTACACCAGATGGATGTGCAGAGTGCTTTTCTTCATGTTGACCTTCATGAGGAGATCTACATGGAGCATCCACAAGGTTTCGTTCAAGATTCTTCACTTGTGTGTCATCTTTGGAAGTCTCTCTATGGCCACAAACAGGCTCCTCATGCCTGGTATGCTAAGATGGACTCCTTCCTTTTGATCGTTGGGTTCACTCAGTGCCATTCTAATCCCAATGTCTACATTTTGTAGTAGGATGATTCTCTTCTATTTCTAGTCCTATATGTTGATGACTTGTTGATTACATGGAGTTCTTCACCTACCATTGGGGTAGTCAAAACTGCCCTTCATGATAGGTTTTTAATGACTAACTTGGGCTTGTTGCATTACTTTCTTGGGATTGAGATCTTCCAGTCTTCTTTTAGAATCACAATCACACAGTCCAAGTATGCTCTATATTTTCTCTCACAGTTTTAGATGGCTAATTATAAACCTTCTCTAACTCCCTTCCTTTCTAGAGTCAAACTTGAGGCTCAGTGTTCTTCACCATTTGTTGATGGCACTTTGTAATGACAACTTGTTGGGAGTCTCATTTATCTAACTCATACAAGACATAACATTTCATATGTTGTAGGCATGGTCTCTTGATTCATGCGGGAGCCCCATGAGCTACAGTGGAAAGTAGCCAAGCGGATACTTAACTACATTCAGGGTAGTCACAGTTTGGGGATTCACTATACAGTAGGTATTGAACTTGACTTGATGGGCAACATAGATTTAGATTGGGCAGGTGATTCTTAGGATCGCAAGTCTACTTCAGATTACATCTTCTCACTTGGTTCAGGTTCTATTTGTTGGTCGAGCAAGAAGTAGTCTGCTATTGATCTATCTTCTACTGAGGTTGAGTATCGGGGGCTATGAATGCCACCACTGTTGGGATAGGTGTTGTACTCCTTGCATAATATTGTAGTATTTTATTCGGTTACCACTTGTATAAGTTGTATTGTAACATTGGGTTAGTTATTTTGTGTGTGGGACACATAGAGTAATTAATTATTATTTGTATTATTTGATTTATTGGGAAAAGTTAGTACCAATAGTCAAATGTGGGGTCAAGTGGTTTTATAAGTTAATGGTTTTGTGTTACCATGGTTTTTTGGGGCACATGGTTTTATCCAATACCACAAGTTGTATTTGTGTGAGCTTGGTCTATAAAATCAAGCATATGGTTAGTGGTTTGGGTAATGTTGGTTGTTTCATTGTAGGTGGATTGGAGTTTTGTGAGAGGCTTTCATTGTATTGAGTTCTCTCCTGTAAATGCATATTGTGAAGCATGGCAGGTGATGTGTGGATTCATACTTGTACACATGGAGGTTCCATTGGAGGTGCTTGATGCTTCAGGGGTATTCATTGTAACTCTTGTATTGCTTTGTTGCTGAATAATATATGGAGTATGGATACTTTTGGAGGCCAGGTTTTTCCCTACAAAGGGTTTTCCCAGGGTATATCTTGTGTTATCTTGTTGCTTGTTCATTTGATCTTTGCATTATGGTTTGTTTCAGTATCTTGTTTCTCCTATTGGGTTATGTGGAATTAGTTTCATTAGACCTGCAAATTCCTAACAGTTGGTATCAGAGCCATGTTTATGGTTGAGGGAGGTGTGAGCTCCCTGGATATGTATAACCCTTGTGTGTGTAGATCAGGTGCAAAGTGGAAGCCATGGCAATGCATGTAAGGATTTGGGACACTACAAGGTTTTGTACATGTTGCATTATAGATTGGGGGTTCTGGGTATTGGTGATTTGTTGTGTATGTTGCAGATCGGGTGATTGAAAAATCATGGCTAAAAAGGGTTTCCACGTTTTGGCTTCATGATGGTTTTGAGGAGGATCTTTCACAAATGACCTCCTGGGACAAAACAGACCTCGCCATTGAGTCCAAAAGGCCTGAGAGACAAAAAATCATATAAAATTTGCTATGGTTTGGTCACTGGAAGAAAAAGCAAAAAATTCGGCCCCCTAGGTACGTCATACGGATTTGTAGAATAAAAAAATATTTTCCTACACATACGCTATAGTTTTTTAAAAACTTTTGGTTGAATTAAAATTTTTTTGAAAAACTATAGTGGAGGTGTTTGAATTTACACGGTATGAAAAAACAAAACAAAAAATTGGGGGGCAAGCAGTACGCAGACTGCCATACCCCCTGACGCACAGAGTACCGACAAGTACTGTCAACCCCACCATCGGTCCCCCATACTCCCCCTCCGGTTGGCTCATGTGGTATCCCTTTAAGGGCTTTTAAATTTTAAACAAATTTTTAATATATTTAAACTTTTAAAAGGTTTTGGCAGTGGGCATTTCTTTAAAACAAAAAATTAATATTAAAACCCTTTTAATAGGTGGGTGGTGAAATATTCCATGGGGGGACATTTAAGATTTTAATGGTAGTTTAATTAATAATGGCAGCGTATAAAAATTTTAAAACTTGGACCTTTATAAAAAAAAAATTAAAACCCCTTTATTATGCATTGTTTGGTCAATGGGTTTTTGGAGATTAAAACAAATTGGAAAACTTTTTGGAGTCTGCCGGTCAAAGATGAAGATGCCACATTAGCAGCCACCTCATTTGCCCAGTCAGTAGTGATGATGTCAGCAATGACATCATTCCACATCATCAAGGTGCAGGGGCCCACCAAGGGTCCAGTTTTAGCCCTCATAATGCTTTTTCTTTTGGGAGGCATAACTTTCACATACGATATCAGTTTTTTGACTTCTTATAGGTGTCGGAAAGTTCTCTCTGAGCACTACGTAGTGGTATAGGTCTCATGATCAGATATTTCTATTTGTGTCAGAATTTGGTGTTTGAAGTCTGCATTGCTCTGGTACAGTTTTATGCTCATAACTTTTGCATACGGAATCAGATTTTGGATTTTGGATAGGCGTTAGAGAGCTAGTGCAGTGTACTACAGTTTGAATCATGTAGATTTTTAGTTTAGTGTGCAGAGAGAGAATTGTACTTGTTTGATCACTTGTGGGAGCCTGAGATTCAGAGTGCATTTACGAGTGCATTCGAATGGATTTGCTGGCACAAACTTGTGGGAGTGCATGTTGCTATAAGACCATCAACATGGTATAGCAGGTTTTCAGATTTGGTGCTCCCTGATATAGGTTTACAGGTGTTTTTAGAGTTATGACTTTAATGGAGACAGGTACAGGTTGTCTTCTGGTTTGAGGACATGGTTGATACTTGTGTGAGACTTGGAGTCTCCTTTTAGTGGGAGTTAAGTATAGGTACAACGATGATGATGATTATTGTGTCATGGATATGTAGGTTCACTTTTGCATTGGCATGGCATGATCATGTATGCGGTTGACAAGTATGGGCTGTGATGTTCGATTCATGATTACAGGTGGTATTGTGGTGTTGTTTTTAGGGGATTGTTCTTATCTCCTGGATGCTTGATTAGTTCCTTGACTATGGTATTCATTTGTGGACTTGTTGGCAAATCAAATCTAGAGTTGATTTGGTGTTTGAGTTTTGGAGTCTACAGGTTATCTTCTTTGATATCTCAGTTTGTAGTTTACTAGTGTGATGATGAGTTTGCATGTTACATCTATTTTGGATCTACGAGTTATGTCATTTTGTGGATTAGCTACCCCTTGGATACAGTGGGATGACTCGGATGTGGACTGTCTTTATCCACTAGATTGATTCAAGGTTTATGCAGACTTCGTTAGTTGGCCTTGTCTATGGTCATTTGTGCATTGGTATGTTGGTTTGGGATAAGAGGATGGATGATTAGAGTGCTTTGATAGTCAGTTGATTAGGACTTGTAGCATGTTTATCATGATGTCATGGAGAGATTGGATACATGATTCTATGTTAGATTTTGGCAGTGATGGTTTTGTCTTCTTGTTTGGAGATTTTGGTTCACTAGACCTTTTGGGAACTGTTGATGTTACAATGGGATTCCTTGATTGTTTTGGGATCATGGATAATCTTCATTTAGGAGATGGTTATTTTTTTGTCATGGATAGCTCGGTATCATGGTTCAGTGGGAGCTTTGGCAGCATTTTGGATTCATCATACATGATGGATGATCTTCTGCAATGGATGTTGGTGTCATGGAGGAGCTCTTAGTTTTGAGAGTTCTTTGACATTTTCAGTTCAGTTGTTAGGAGATGGTTATCTTCATATGATTGGAGATGTTGACATCTTGGTTTACCATGGAGGACTTATTTGAGTCTTTGGTTGAGGTGTCAAGTTTATGATTTGTCACTATGACATGTTTATCCTTATTTTAGAGATGTTATTATGTCATGGTTTGCTCTTGATACCAGCTTAGAGTTTTGGCATGATACAAGTTCTCTCAAGATAGGATGTATGCATCATTGTATGCTTTGTTGCATGTGATCTTCTTATGAGGAGATGGTTAGATCATGATGTCATGATGGGCTTCTTGATTATGCATATATGCAGTAGGAGCATTGACAGTGGTCTTGTTTGTTCTCTTGGTATTGAGTACTTTGATCATTTGCTTGACTACTTCATGATGGTGCTATGTTGTATTTGGATTTTGGCATGTATTGGTCTGTTATAGTTGCTCATGGATACTTGGAGACTTAGGTGAGGCTGGAGTTTTCTTGTGATTAGAGACACTTGTTGAGATGGTTACTCTTTGGAGGTTTTAGCAGATAGACCGAGGAGCCTTACACCTAGATATGGACATGAGTTCATTTTGGACCTAGAGGAGATTGTTCTTGGAGAGAATCTATGTGGCTTGATGTATCTTGGAGGAGCATTCTCATTCCCCACTCTTGGTCTACTCGATAATTTATCATCTATGAGGTATTACCCATCCTTTTAGATGCATTTTACTTTATGTTTCATCTTCTCATAAGATATGGATCTTGAGCTACAGTTATTGGTTCTGGAGGGTTCAGTTGAGAGATGTTAGCATGGTTATCTTCTTGTTCGTATGGTTCGATTTATCATGTTCATTATGAGGAGTTTAGGAGATGTGATTGGGCTTATTCCTGGTTATGGAATGGTTATAAGTTTGATCTACCTTAATTAGAGAGGCTTACATCCATGTTGGTTACATGTTATATATGTTCATTTGATCTTATGAGATTGAATGGTTGGGTGTTCTTGAGGTTTTTCATTTGGGGTTGTAGAGGAGATCATACTTGACACAGCTTAGCACTTTGAGGTGTTTGTAGAAGGACATTATGATTTACAGGTTTTCTCTCTTTGTCTTATGGCTACTTCCTGGAGGATCATGTTGATATGGTTGGACTTTGGGATAGTTATGGTGACATGTTGTGAGAGAGTATGCAGCGATTTATCATGCATGTGTGGATCATTGTATTGAGTTCTCTCTTATAAATGCATATTGTGAAGCATGGCAGGTGATGTGTGGATTCATGCTTGTACACATGGAGGTTTCATTGGAGGTGCTTGATGCTTCAAGGGTATTCATTGTAACTCTTGTATTGCTTTGTTGCTGAATAATATATGGAGTATGGATGCTTTTGGAGGCTGGGTTTTTCCCTGCAAAGGGTTTTCCCAGGGTATATCTTGTGTTATCTTGTTGCTTGTTCATTTGATCTTTGCATTATGGTTTGTTTCAGCATCTTGTTTCTCCTATTGGGTTATGTGGAATTGGTTTAATTAGACCTGCAAATTCCTAACAACCACTGAGGCCATCTGGCTTAAGAATCTTCTCACTGAGTTTGGTATCTAGATCAGATGACCATTAGTCATATTTTGTGACAACTAGAGTGTCATTCAGATCTCACAAAATCTATTCCATCATCAGCGGACCAAACACATTGAGGCCCACATGCACTACATCAAGGAGCTCATCCATGGCCGCATCATCGACCTTCGCTACTATCTAACTTCTGAATAGGTTACCAATATCTTCACCAAACCCTTTTATAGAAATTAAGTATCTTCATCTGCAAGCTTTGTTGGGGGTGTAGGAGGCTTCATCTTCTGGGGGGCTTCTAAGTCCTCTCACTCAAAGTCCTGACTCTCTCTATTCTAGGGGGTCTCTTCTCTCTCTATTTGGGGGGATTTTCTCACTTTTATGGGGGGCTTCTTCTCTTTGGGGGGATTTTATGTACATGGGTACCTCATCAAGCTTCAATTGTTGGGACCCATCTTTCCACCCACCTAAGTTGTGCTTAAGGAGGGGCGTTAGTGTAGGTTTTTATTTTCCTAGTCAGTTATTTAATTTCCTATTCCTAGGTTTTTCTTACACTATAATTAAGTTTTCTTAGGGTTAATTAAGTGGGTATTAGTGTGAGTGGTTGCAATGTGTCAGCATCGTCCATGGGAGTTACACTTGCCTATTTTAGGCTATTGTGGTGGACTCTTCCCATTGGTCATATTTTCCACCTCTCCCCTCTCTCATATTCTATTTATACTCACCTCCTAGCTTGTATTTTGCATCTTGAATGCATTATCTAGTTACTCTATCATTCTTTGTATGAAGCTTTGAGCTCTTGATACAACTTTGTCACTTTGACATTTGCATATCTCTTAGAATCATTGGTTTGCTTCTATTTTGCATTTTAGTATGGATATTTCTCCACATATTCATCATTTCCAATTGAAGGACCAGCACTATCCCTTTGAGAAGTATGTTTGGTGGACATACCTTTAGTAGTTTGGTGTAGTCACGGTTGGAGGGTTCACAGAATGAACTGTCCAAACCATGTAGCTAGAGTAAACACAATGGAAACAACACAAATACAGAATGCAATGGAAGATTCAAATTCTCAATATATCATATATTTAGAATGCTTATATGCTGGAAACATGCAGGCTACAATCACAGGGCTCATAGGCTTGAGTTTCAGTTACAACAAATATTGCTTTTAAACACCTCTCCAGAACAAAATATCTAAACTAAGCTATCTAAATCAAATCATAGAACTACTATCAAGAACTAACTTCCTACTACTCTAAGATATATATATATATATATATATATATATATATATATATATATCATCTTCAAGATCTGAAAATCCTCTGCGTTGGCCAAGAGAGGTTACAAACTCCAATGAAGGAATGTAACGTGTGAAACAAATAGGTCGGCCTTAAACATCTAGTAATACTCCACAAATGCATGAAACTTGGTGTGGACCTCAAGGAATGTCTATCTGATCCTATATGCCTTGTAATATGTGTCATTATACTCTACAAGTCACGAAAGTGCTCTGCAAACCTTCTCCTTTCAACTAACTATCTAAATGCTCTGCTTTGTGAAAGCTGATGATCTTCTGATAGTGATAACTTTTAACAGACAAGTCCAAATGATCTAAAATTTGGATATGATGTTGATGATGATATGTAGATGATAAGTTCTGCTCCATGATCTCTAATATGAAGATGTGGCAAAATGTGGTACAACATGTTGAAACTGCAACTGACTGAACTGAACTAAAAATGAAAGAAAAGAAAGAATGCAAAATGTTGTTTTTTGGTTGATGCAAGATTACTCTGCAACCTGGGATGCTCCTGCATTAAACACCTAAGGTTATTGAAAAAGTGAGTCCCTCACTTTACTGGGGCTAGAGGAAAACCAAGGTGGTCTACCTCAGCCTGAGAAATCCATGTTGAGTCTTCTTCAGGTCTACATTTCCACTTTACCAAATATTCTTTGTATTGCTTGCCTCTGGTACTGTGTCTAACTCTGTTGTCCACAATGTCTTCTATCTACTTTGGTTGTTGATGTGGTAACTGATCCTTCAAATTATCTCCAATGTTGTCACTTGCTTCCCCTTCATGATACTGATATAGGTTTGCAATGTTGAATATAGGTGATATACCCAATGTCTCTGTTAGCTCCACTTCATATGCATTACCTGAATCAAATTTCCTAAGTATCCTACATGGTCCAAACTTCTTCATCTTCAACTTGTTGTATGTCCCTACTGGAAATCTCTCCTTTCTCAGAAAAACCATGACCTCATCTCCAACTAAAAATTTTGTATGTCTTCTCTTCTCATCCGCTTGCTCCTTATACTTATTGTTCATGTCCAAATGTCTCTTGACTTGATTATGTACTATCTCCATATACCTTGCAAAGTCTTCTGTCTCTTCACTTCTCTTATTTTCCATACTAATATCTCTCAACTCTACAACTCCTCTAGCTTTCATCCTGGTCACAATCTCAAAAGGTGTCTTCCCTGTACTCCTATTCACTGAATTATTGTATGCAAACTCTGCTTGTGGTAGAATTAGATCCCAATTTCCTACCTTATCTCCTACCAAACATCTCAACAAGACAAACTCTTATTTACCACTTATGTTTGTCCATTTGTTTGTGGATGAAATGTTGAACTAAACTTTAGGTCTATCTTCAACTTCTTCCACAATGTCCTCCAAAAGTATCTAATGAATCTTGTGTCTCTGTCTAAAACTATGCTCTTAGGTAATCCATGCAATCTCACAATTTCCTTGAAAAATAGGTCAGCAACATGCACTACATCATTTGTCTTCTTACAAGGTATGAAATGTGTCATCTTTGAAAATCTATCCACCACTACAAATATAAATCATGTCCTCTCTATGTTCTTGGAAATCCTAATATGAAATCCATGCTTAGATCCTCCCAAGGTCTCTCTGGTACTATCAAATATTTGTACAAACTAGTATTTGGACTACTCCCTTTTGCAACTTGACGTACTCTACAACTCTACACAAACTACCTTACATCCTTATATATCTGAGGCCAACAATAATGTTCACTTACCAAAGCCATTGTCTTGTCAATTCCAAAATGTCCTTCTAATCCACCACTATGCTTCTCCTTGATCAAATTGTCTCTCATTGAACTCCTAGGTATACACAACTGACTTCCTTTGAACAACATATCCTCCTGAATGAAATAATCTAACCATTTACTTCTCTCTATCACAACAAGTTCCTTACATGCTTTCCATGGTTCTGCAAAATCAAGATCTTCTTCATACATGTGCTTCAACTCCTCAAAACCTATCAAAACCTAATACTTCAATTCTCATCTTTGTCAACAAATTCCTTCTCATACTTAATGCATCTGCAACTTTGTTTGACTTCCCACTCCTATGTTTCAGTACAAAAGTGTAACTCTACATGAACTCTACCCATCTCATATGTCTCTGATTCAACTTTCCTTGACTGTTCAAGTATTGTAAAGTCTGATGATCTGTATACAACACAAATTCCTCAGGCAACAAATAATGTCTCCACTTCTTCAAAGCTTGAATTATGGCATAGAATTTTTTATCATAAATTGAATATCTTCTTATTGCATCATTCAAATTCTCACTGAAATATGCTACTAGTCTACCTTCTTGACTTAACACTGCTCCTATTGCATTTCCACTTGCATCACAATCCACTTGAAACACTTTGTTGAAATCTGGTAATGTTAACACTAGTTGCTCTATCACTTTCTGCTTCAACAATTCAAAACTTTTGTTTTCTCCTAATGTCCACTTAAAATCCTTTCTATCGCCTCTCATTGTCTCTGTCATTGGTGTCCATACTGAATTGAAATTTCTAATGAACTTCTAGTAGAAACTAGCTAATCCATGAAATGATCTAACTTCTCCAATGCTCTCAGGTGTTGGCCACTCAACAATTGCTCTAACTTTCTTAGGGTCCATCTTCAATCCTTTCGCAGAAATCACAAATCCCAAATATACAAATTCTTCCTTCATGAAACTACATTTCTTGATGTTTATCAACCATTTATCTTCTCTCAACCTCTGCAATACTTGTCCAATATGCCACAAATGTTCTTCTTTTGTCTTACTGAAAATCAGAATATCATCCAAGTACACAATAACAAACTTACCCAAGAATTTCTTCAAGACCTCATTCATCAACCTCATGAAAGTACTTGGTGCATTAGTCAATCCAAAAGGCATCACTAACCATTCATACAATCCTTCATTTGTCTTAAATGCAATCTTCCATTCATCTCCTTCTTTGATCCTGATCTAATGGTATCCACTTTTCAAGTCTATCTTTGTGAAATACTTTGCTCCACTCAAACAGTCAATAATGTCATCCTTCCTTGGCAATGGAAATCTATACTTAACTGTGATCTTGTTGATTGCTCTAGAGTCTATACACATTCTCCATTCTCCATCTTTCTTCGATGCTAACATTGCAGGTACTACACATGGGCTCAAACTTTCTCTGATCAATCCTTTCCTTAATAATTCCTGTATCTATCTATTCAATTCTGCATTCTCTGTTGGTTTCATCTGGTGTGCTACTTTGTTAGGCAAACTAGCTCTAGGTATAAGATCCATATGATGACTGATACTCCATATTGGTGGCAATCCTTTAGGTATATTGTTTCATATGATGTCTTCATATTTTGTCAACAATTTAGATATCTCCTCTAGCTGTGATTCTTTAGTATCTGTACTTAGGGTTTTGTTAGGTCTCAAAAATGCAGGTTGCAAATCCTAATAGGATGCTAGGCTCTATGCTTAGATTTGCAACATTTTTGAACTAACAAAACAGAGTTGACCTATAGGGTCGATGACTCCCTGCACTTCAGGTTCTGCTAAACCTAAGCGGGTGGACCTTAATAGCTAATGAAGTAGATAAAAGGAATGTATGACTCAAATGAATTTAGGGATCTACCCACAATGGCAAAAAGTGGAATAGATGAAAGCTTGCAAACTACTTCTACTCCTAATACTAAGATCTGAGATGTAACTGTTTGAATAAGATTTTATTGAATCCTAGAGTGGAATTGGTATGACCAGTGCCTATTTCTATTGGACTAATGAAGTCAAGGTGTATATGATATATGATTTACTTACTAGTTACAATTCTAATTGTTTGGCACTTGTGTTTATTTATACCTTGTATAAACGTGCAAGAATGTAACTGACAAACTCTACTTATTGATCCACTCGATCCTACCAGGTTACTGTGACTTATTGAAAGGATTTTAATCCTTTCTTGAAGGAACTAATCAATAGAATCACATAATGACAGCAAGTGTGTATTGACAAATGGAGTAGATCCTCAATTTGAATAACAAGACAGTATCGAGTTGGAGACAATATGGCAATCTTGTCAATTATATGGCTCTTCTCACTGATCCAAATGTTACTTCCAAGTTACTATAATCATTCAAAAGGATTTTAATTCTTTAATAGAAACTAATTAATTCGATTACACAAAAATAGCAAGTGTGTCTTGATGCAACTGAAATATCAACTCGGAAACTCATAGAGAAATAATAATGTGGGGACAGCCAAATAATTGTTTAGCTCAACAAACAATAGACACCAATATTAAATCACCAGTTTATGCATTCTTCTCCATTATACAATTTCAAAAGATTTTACAATATACAACATAAAGTTTTATCTTAGCAACTGATCAATCCATCCAGTTATCTAACTCCTACTTCTGATCATGATGTTTTTCTAATCTACTGATGATTCTTCTTGCTTGATTTTATTTGGCATATATACATTCATATTTTAGGGTTACAACCCTTCAATTTTCATCTGATGCATCCCTTTATTTAATCAACTATCTTTAGTTTGATTAAATTAATTTCAACCTTTCTAACCTTTGTATTCCCGTGCAGGATAATTTAATAATAATTATTTCCATCTTTGGCTAGCAATCTTCACACTTTCATTTATTTGTGTGCTTTTTTACCTTCACTCCGCTAGAATAATCATTTGTGTGAAAATAATTACCCTTTCCTGTTTTACTGGCCATCCTATGCATTCTCACATAAAAACATTATTTGGGTAAAATAATTACCTATTTGATTAACTCTTCAAAAAGCATTTCTCTTCGGAGCAACAACCCCTTCCACAGAATATGATATTTGATTCACTATAACCTCATGTTATTTATTTTTTTATATGTGCACCTTGTATTTGAAATCTTGTTTTTTCGTCCTCATCAGAGTAACTCCTGTAGTTGGAGAGATATAAGGAATTCAGCCCGATTATATATGCCTGCCCGATACAATTGATTTATTGGTGAGAGTATAAATGTTTCTCACCAAAAAGTATCCATCGGCATGACCCTTTAGACAGGTGTAATTTAAAACTTTTGCTCCGATTGACTGGGTCTTGTCGATGCTCATCAGTGAAGTTTTATGTAGTGTTGCATGATTTTTTAGGGTTTCCGCTGAGTTTTCATTTTTGCCCCAATTACACAGAGATGCTGGCAACGATTGTGGTTACTGGTTTTACTCCTGCAATCTTGGCACTCTGTGAAGTCACATACGATTCTCGTGTTTTGTCCAAACTTCCATACCTTTTTTACCAACGAAATAACATACATGGATAATCCATTCAAAGAAAAAAAGCTCATAACTATTCATCACGATCAACAAAGAGTCACTACTTGCTTCTTCCCAAAGAAATCACACAATTCCTTTATGTGCTCTAGCAATGCCCTCCTTATAATTGGACTTTGCTCTGGTCCCATCATAGTGTCATTTTTAATGCTAGTTGTTCTAATTCTTTTTTGACTTTCATTTATAAACATAGTACAGCAAGTTTTTCTTCAAGAGGCTCCAACAATCCATTTGTCATAATAATCTGTCATAATGCTTCATGTGCATCAAGGTGGAAATCTCTTTCTGAAGGTGTTGTATTTTATTCACCATGAAAGATAATAATTTTGTCAATTGGAACATTAATCTTTTGTTTGTTCTTCATGAAAATTAATTATCTTTTCTTGTTTGATGAATAATTTTGCCAATAATAAACTATATTCTGGCAATTTCACTTTTGTAGTTTCTTGTATGTAATTTTACCTGTTTCATGTTCAATTAATTCCTCTGAGTGAAAATGTTTTACTTATTTGGGAAGCATCTGAAATAGGACCCCTTATTAGGTTTTGTCAATAATGTGCCTTCATTGTATTTCATTTGTCATGCCCATATTTCACGTGCGGTCACAACACGCAAACACGCGTGTCATGTCCACATGTGACATGTGGTCATGAAACAAACTATCAAAAATTTTCCCCTTACTACTCTGAATGCCCCCCTCGCACGTGCAAGCGTGCTCGGTTGTGCATGTTTAAGTCGTCTAGTTATTGTTGCTAACGGAATATTCTACACACGTGTACATATTGATATCGATCACTATGTTTATGTTGGTTTAATTGGCAACGTTTAGGGTTTCCTTGGTAGGTGGTTGACCTTTATTGGATTTCCCAGTTTATTTCAATACTAGCTCACATTTCTACTCTTATTACATTCCATCGTCTATTTATTTAATTATCTATTTACTTCAATAAATTGTCTCATTTTCATTGTCTACCATTTGGTTATAATTTATCTTGAAAACGCAATTTCTTTTACCAATCGAACTGTCGAATTTTAAATATTAGATGTCAAAATTAATTGTCTCATTATTTCTTTATATAAATATTTAAATATTTATATATTTAAATATTTTATTTTTCTTTTATTATATATTTTTTTTTAAAATCCCCTTTTCACCATGAATAAACGATGATTTTATATTTACAGTTTTAATTATATTTCAATTATTTATTTATATTCACACACACACACACACACACACACAATCATTCATATAAGTACCACTAGTGAAATAAATTTTCTTTTAAATTGAAACCCCACATTATTACAACAAAAATCATATATAAATGTATATATATATATGCACTCACACACACACACACACACACACACACACACACACACACACACACACACACACACACACATTTATTTTTATTTAAAATACATTTTAAGCCATACTAGCGGAAACTCCACTCTTAATTTATTACCATAATATTATGAATTTCCAACTCATAGCCCTGGGTTAAATAACCCTAATTTTTTTGTTGTTGTTTGTGATTGTATGCAGGGCAGAGAAGGAGCGGCAGCATTGGAGGTGGGCGACTGGTCGCAGGGGAGGCCGAACCATGGAGGTGGGCAGAGCCAGGTGTAGGGTGACCACAGAGGCGACGTGCAGAGTAGCGTTAGAGGGAGCGGAGGTTGGCCGCACAGGGAGCGACGGACAGAGGGTGGTGCACAGGCCGCAGAGAGCGACGGTGGAGGGACGGCAGAGGGAGCGATGGATGAGGGCCGCAGGGGGCGGCACTGTGGGAAATCCACGGGCAGCGCGGGGTTTAATGTCACGGCGGGGGTGTGGGGAGGGGCGGAGCCCCACCCACAACCCACTCCATGGGGTGTGGGTGGGGCTCCGTCCCTCCCCACACCCTCTAATTTGTCAAGGAATTCGGTGGGGGTTTTAAACCCCCACCATATACTATGTGAACATTCAGCTGTGTATTCATTTGAACAGCGAACTCTCTATTATTTTCTCTTGCAATTTTCTTAATTAAAAATTAGTATTAATAATTTATATATATAGCTCATTTTCAAAATTAATATTGATAAAATATATATATATAGCTCATCTTCTCAACTTCATTTAATTTAACTATTTAAATATATATATATATATACAAGTATACCAAATTTTCACAACTTCATTTAATAATAGAAATATATATACATATCTATATATATGTGTGTGTGTGTATATATACAAGTGTATCAAATTTTCACAACTACGTTTAAAAATAAATAAATATATATATATACTTTATATCGAAGTTTCATAGTAATTCCTTTTCACACTATCTTTAACATTTTTAATTTCAATATAACAACTACTTAAGTGAAACAGAAAGCACTAACCATTTAAATCTGTATTTATCAACTAAAATATAATCTATCAAATATACATTTCATTTCAAATAAATTTAAGTATTGAGAGTAAATACAGGAACTACTAGATCTTTCACTTCAATAAACAAATAACAGACAAGTAAATCAATTTAGATTATTCTCCATTGTATACTTCAATCAAGTTTTAATTTGTTTTTCTAAAGGAAAATTTACAACTTCTATAATCCAGTGAATGTAACTTTTTCACTAAATAACACAAGAGATAAATTTTATCAACTGGTCTAAATTAACAACTAATCTCACAACTTAACAATTTTGATAAACAAAATAACAACTGTAAGATCCCACAACTCACAAACATTCTACGAGAGGAATTACTTTCTTCTCCCAATACAATTTTTCTACACTTTCAGAGGGAGCCTTCTCTCCTCTTTTAAAAGAAACTTATCCAGGAAGAAAATTAAAGAGACCAAGCTCTCATTACAAATGGAAAGATAGAACATTTTCTCTAAACAAGGAAAAACTCCTCCAATCCTCTCAACATGCTCCAAGATGAACCTGTATGACAACAAGGAAGAAAACACCAACCAACTAGCTCTCCTCCCTACCATAGACCCGCAAGAGGGTCACCCCTGAGCTAAGGAGATCATCCACATACCCAGGGTAGAATAGACCAATACACATCTCAACATTTGAATAACAACAATCAAAGCAAACAACATTCAAACTCCCATGGTTTTACACACAATACAAATACTCAGCTGAGGTGAGTTCAAAGGGGGTAGGGAAGTAGACTCTCTCTACTCCAAGGTGTCATTCTTCTCAATCAATTATCATATATTATCTCATGGCCTCAAGCCAACAAAATTATTCTTTCTCATGGCCTCAAGCCATCCAAATAAAAATCACAGGGATATCCCATATAGGCTCTCAAAGCCTTATAGCCCTCTAGGCTCAAAATTACCAACATGCCCTCAAGGCTTCCATATAACAAGAAATAAGAATACACTCGAGGAGGTTCACACCTTCCCTTCCCCA
This sequence comes from Cunninghamia lanceolata, assembly GCA_027924645.1. Lineage (NCBI taxonomy): Eukaryota > Viridiplantae > Streptophyta > Pinopsida > Cupressales > Cupressaceae > Cunninghamia > Cunninghamia lanceolata. Next base: position 3,788,134 of record BSBN01000774.1, read on the forward strand.
TACAAGATGAGCATTGTCTTCCAACTGGAAGAAGCTCTTTCATACACCCAACACAAACCCAAAATAGCAAAAATAACACATTGACAATCATTGCAAATCCACATTCATCAATCAAGAACAAAACATACATAGGTGAGTAAACTGGCTCACTAAACTTTGCAAGCCCAATTATGGAATGTATTTTGAAGAAGAGCTCCACCCTTAGTCTCCTTCTCCAAGTTCTCCTTCTTTCCACAATAATCCAACCCCCTTACCCTCTCCCTCTTCTCCTCTTTAAAACAAATTCTCTCCCTTATCCCTTATTCCAAGTGGCATTAAAAAACTAAACCCACTCATTATCCATTATCCCTAATGGACTTAAAACAGTTAACCCCACTCAAGAGGTTTCCCACTATAGCCCTTTTACAACACATGGGTGAATAAAATATAATAAGAAAAATAGAAATAAAAAGGAAGTGGATGACACACCACCCTTTTTATGGGGTCTCCCACCAAAAGAGAGGCACAAAGAGACAAGCACTCCATTATTGGTGGATCATGGAGGCATTCCATGACTTGGAAGTGGGTCTAAGTGTGGATTCTACTCATCCCATTATCCCCATGCTTCCAAATTCGTCACTTAACTTCACCATGAAGTTAAAGTGACCATATGAAGGTTATCCTAGTCAAAAGGGTCCCTAGACCCATGGGGTATAACCTAGGGTTGATTTTATCCTAGTTAGAACTCCCAGAGTCAAGTAAAAACACAAGAAAAGGGTCTAAAAGAAATAAACTTAAACAAGACTCATAACAACATTTCTTACAACACATATCACAATACAAGTAATTCAAAGGGTAGACCTAATTTCCTTGACCCCATGCAACATTACAACATTTCCACCATACACAGAGTTGATCTTAGTTCCTTGTGGAACTAGATCGGCTCACAAGGGATATAACATAGGGTGTGGAATGATCTCATGTATTTATGGTTTCGTTAGCAATACCTGCACACTCAAACTTGAAGTCAATAACACATAAAGATATCATAGCCAAAGCAATTTAAATACATGCATACCTAAACATTCTACCATATAAACATACTGAAATCACATTAAAGTTCCATTTCTAATATTATCAATTCATCATTCACTTAAAAGCAACATCTAACTATCATTGCACAAATGTTTTCTTAAAAATCAATTAGGTTTAATAAACAAGAATCCGGGATCAACAGTCCCCCAATCATAAAAGTAATAGCAATAGTACTGTAAATAGTCTCATGAACAGAAGTGAAAAAGGTAGGCCTCACATCATTCTTCATTTAATTAATTATTTCCAACACTAATCTTCAGAAATAATATTTATCCCATTTCTCTTGTCACCTTTATATTTATTTGGGTGAAAATTTTATCCATTTTACCTCCTCAATGAAAAATATCTCTCGCAACTCTCTCGGTGAAAATATTATATTCTCCAAGTGAAAAATTCCAGTTTTGATTATTAAATCTTTCTTTTGGTAAATTAATTATATCTTTGATTACCTTCATTTTATCATCGTGCTGACGTTATATATTTTGGGGGGTATTTCATCGCCAAGTCAGGAGGACACAAAATTTGCTCATCAATAAGCCACCTCTTGCCGATAAAGTACCCATCGGCATTACCCATTAGATCGGTGTAGCTTAATGTTTCCATTTGGACTTTATTTTTCTTGCTAATGAACAATGTTGCGTGCTTTTTTAGCGAAATTATTATGATTTTCTCTTCAAAAGAATACTCCATACCTTGCTACTTACGATCATTGTAAATCTGTTGTAGCTGTTGGTATTATTGTTGAGAATGTATAATCTTTGATGAATGCCAACCTGGAGATTTCTGACAAGGATTCCTACCATCATACGGTGGAGCATGCAGATGCATATCATTTCCCATCCATTGCATTTTACTGCTTGTGCTTCTGGCCACACACAACATTGGTTTCGCCTGCATTTTAGTGTCCATTACATCACAAGTTTGGCCATTCCTACATCTGGCAACATAGCTTGGTAGAAAGCCAGTCTGCACAAGGATAATGAAAATCTTTTTTGCACGTCTTTTCTCCACAACCAAGAGTAGCTCCAAATCACTTATACTTTGCACACACAAAGGATCTCGCTCTTCATACTGCAACCAACAGCCCCACAAATTGATCTCTTGTGTCATCTTTTTCAAAAACTTCTGAAGACCAAAGGCCACACATTCTATGAACCTTCCTGCTCCACTAATAACCCTTGCATTTGTTTAAAGATTTTCCTTTTTTATATTCCATTGATTTCAGCAATTTTTTTCTTATGCTCATCTGAGCATTTGCAATACTATGAACGCAAACCACAACACCAAGCATACCATTCTCCATACATTAAAGATGGACCTTGTCCACATAAATCACAAATTATACTTTTATCCCACATTTGCAACTTTCTATTTGCTTCAGCTTGTTGTGGATCATGTGAGCTGTGTTTAGAAGAACGTAGCTGTGAGTCAATTAGCTTGTGTTCTAAGGTAGCTAAATTAGCTTTCATGCTATGAACTGTTGGGTTATCCCCATCATTATGGGTAGAAGGGCTTTCGCAGGGCAAATTACTTTCCTGCAATCCACATGCTCCAATAGATCCTCTTCCTTAACATTATAAACTAATTTGTGGTTGTCCACACATGTACTACTAACAACATTCTCTTTTTTCATAGTGTCATTCTCAAGCTCCTTCCCTAGTACATTTCCTTGTGGTCTATATTCTCCACTATCTTTCATCAAGGTACTGGTATGTTGCAGTGCATTATCTAGTGTGTTGTTGTTAACACATTCATTCTCACTTAAGCTAATATCAACTATAATTCTATTATCTGCATGCCACTGAGCATTTTGAATGCAATTAAAAATTTCCCTTTGCACCATTTAATCGGCAACACTTGTATGACACAAGTCGGGTCCCATGTGGGCTCAACTAAAAAATTTTTGTTTTGTAACAAGTTTTCTCTTGAATGATCCAACACAACCTCAATATGTTCCTGGGGTAAAAGAACGAATTGGGTTGTCACCAAAATCCATTTTCTGACACCTTGCACAATGGTCAAAACAGGCCAACTAGCCTTCGGAATTAGCCTGAAAAACTGACCAAAACTTCTCCCAAAGCTATGAAAACGCACAAACTTGTAGATTTTTGACCTGAGAATTCAATGCAACAAATGGTTCAGCATGAAGTTATTAGGATTTAAAGCTGATCGCAATCAAAGTAGCTCACTCAGCATGTTTTTATGCCTGTTTAAACTCAACTGAAACTTGCAAACTTGCCTCTTTGAAAAAATATCAAAGCTGATTTTGAGGAGCTACCATCCTGGAGATTAGGTCATTTAGCTTAAATGAACATGTGTGCAAAAGTATTTTTCATCATTCCTCTTCCTTCACAAAATATCAAGTGCCAAAGTTGACCTTTCTGAAGCTGCCTGGGCATGCAGTCAAAAAACTATGTAAAACCCATTTGGATTTGATTTTGAAAAAATATCAAACGAAGTGTTGGGATCTTGAGAACTGGCATGAAGGCACATTAATATGGGAAGCATTTGAGACACCAATTGTTTTATCATGAACATGACCCAATTGCTAGATATTAGCCTTCAAATTAACCTTCTTGAAAACTGCCCCTATCAAAACCTGATTCGAGCTCACCAACTTGCAATTTTAAAAAACCATTAAATCTCTTCTTGTGAAGTTGTAACTAGAGAGTTTAGTTTATTTAGGCTTGATGTGTGCATTTGCAAGATATTTTTTCACCAATCATCTCTGATCACAAAATATTTAGGGCCAAAGTTGACCTCTCTGGAGGTGAAACTGTGAAATCAGGGCTAAATGCATTTGCTTTTCATTTTGAAAAAATAGCAAACGATGCGTTGGAGCCTTCAAACCGGACATAGAAGTAGATTATGATAAGGTGAATTAGAAGCACCAATTGGTTCATTATAAAAATTATCCATCTGCAAGATATTAACCTCCCAAGTTGGCCTCCCAGACTAATTTTATACTGTGCAAACAGCAAAATTTTTCCAAAACCCTTCAACTTGACTCCTCAAAACTCAGTCAAATCTCGTCATAGGAAGCTGAAATTAGACATGTGCACTCAAATATGATAGGAAAGTATGTTTGCAAAGCGATTTTGTATAAAACCAAGCATGCTTAAAATTACAACTCTCCAAAGTAGGCTCCTCGGGTAGATTGTACAAGTGTATTTCTGAGAGTTGTAGTTGATTTTTTCACATGGAAGCCTAAATTTTTTTGTAAAAATTGGTATGCAATTTTAGGTTCCAATAGTGGCTCTATCTGGGGATGTATGCCCCTTGTGGGCATAGCAAGATCCCAAATCTCTCGAGAGCAAACCGGTGCCTACTCCATTGGGCAATAGAGTCCAGATATCACTTCTGCCCTAACGTGATATGTTTTGAAAAATCACACTCAGTTGATGGCCTAATGCCAAAAGAAAAACCCATGTTTTCCTCTGTCAAAAATTTTGTTTTGGTCATGCTGTAGTGAAACCAATTTGAACATATCATTGAAGTTTACATGATTAGACATATCCATATTTAACTGTTTAGTGATGCTAGTATATTCTTCATCATTATGCATCTAAAAACTATCTATAACCTTACACTTGTATGACAGGCTAGACCAAATCTCTGTGTGATATTTTATGCAACCGTATTTGCTGTCATCTTCCAAATTATGGTTCTCTATCTGAATTGGGAAGCAAAAGAAATCAATTTGCATCTAATATTTATTTTCTTGAGTCTCGGCACCATCCAATGAAAAAGCATCACTATTATTTTCAGCATCACAAGTAACTTTCCCACACGATTGTGATCTTGAGACTCCATTATCACAAGATTCAATAGAAGCATTTATCTCTAGATAATCACTGCTATCGAATTTACAATCACCAATTGTTTCTATCTCAGCTGAATGTGATCCTAATACTGTCCTTTCACACCAATCATGTGGTCTACTATCACACAAAGTATCCTCACTGTCAAAGCATATGTATGTTGGACATGAAACTTTCAAATCATCCCCATGTGCATATCTCTGATACTCCATGGTTAGTAAATTTGAAATTTGCTCACTGTTGAGCGAGCATATTTCTTCATCCGTCCCATTGCTGATATTTTCTTCATCCCTTTCCTCATCACCACAATACACAAGTTCATTATAATCAGATATAATTGTTTCATTAGCATAATCATTTCTTTCACAAGCTGACATATCACCCTGATTATCTGAAAATGCTTCATCCTCAGGATAGCATGGATTTGAAAACACTTGGAATTCTTGTTCTGGTATACCCTCTTCATCAAGAGTTTGTCTTCTTTGTTGAAAATAATCATCCTCGTCCTTTCTAAACTGTTGATTCATGTATTGCGGTGGGTGGGCTGGGACAAAAGGAACATCCATATTTTGAAGACTACTCTCATTTTCAGGTATATGCTGGGGCTCCAAGTCTTGTGCAAAATTCTGATAATTGTAATCATGATCCTAGGTAAAGAATTGATCTTTTAAAACTTCTTCCTTATTTAAATCTGAAACATTATCATGAAAATTTTCATTTACATATGTCTCGTTTACTGGCTGCATTGCTTGATCAGATTCTCCATATTCATCTTCATAATAGTCGTTGTAGTGGCTAAGGAATAGTTTTTTGAGATCTTCCCATGAAGAGATACTTTGCATAGGTAAGATTATAAACCATTTCCTTGCATCATCTCTTAAAGATCTTGAAAAACATCTCATAATGACATCTTCTGGAAAAATCTGAAAGTCCAAAATGAAATCCCAAAATTGTTGTACATGCTTATGAGCCGATTCACACCATTCTCCATGAAATTTAGGGATATGCTTTAGCAATTCTATCAACTTGTAGGGATAAGGATTTGGGTAGCCTTGGATACTATTGCAGTTAAATGGTTTATCGATGGCTGAGACAAAGTTTGGAGAGCAATATGGGTTTTAGTAGATGATTGATCTTTGTCCAAGGAATACGGGATAAGCATTTATTTGGTATGAGGGTTGTGGTAAATAAATGTTTTGTTGTGTATAATGAACACATTCATATTTATAAGGCACTTGTGGGATCCAAGGTCTACTTTCATTTACTAATTCATCCTTGTTGTAGAATGGCATGTTTTGTGACATATTTGAAGCAAACCCAGCTTTCAATTGTAGCAGTCGTTGAGTCAATTCTTCCTTTTCCTTTGATGACTTAAGCCTTCCTATTTCCCCCATTAATCGTTCTAAATTTTCTTTCATTTCTCTCCATTCTCTTTCGGAAGTAGATATATTAAGGGTACTACCATTTGCATTGGACATATTAGAATTCGTATTTTAATAAAAAAGAATCTGTAGCATCCTTAGAGATATAGGTGTTCCAAATATATTTTTCATTCAGGTTCCTTTTAACAAAGTCGGCACCTCTTTTTAAAAGAGGAATGAATATTATTATTCCGGGTCCTTCTTGCCAATAGAGTTATATTTTTTCAATTTTTTGACTCTACAAATGGATAGGCTAAAAGCAAATTTTATTGAGTTACTCCCCAGCAGAGTCGCCAATTCTGTTAGGTCTCAAAAATGTAGGTTGCAAATCCTAAGAGGATGCTAGGCTCTATGCATAGATTTGTAACATTTTTGAACTAATGAAATGGAGTTAACCTATAGGGTTGATGACAGCCTGCACTTCAAGGTCTGCTAAACCTAGGCGGGTGGACCTTAATAGCTAATGAAGCATATAAAAGGAATGTATGACTCAAATGAATTTAGGGATCTACCCACAATGGCATAAAGTGTGGAATAGATGAAAGCTTGCAAACTACTTCTACTCCTAATACTAAGATCTGAGATGTAACTGTTTGAATAAGATTTTATGGAATCCTAGAGTGGAATTGGTATAACCAGTGCCTATTTCTATTGGGCTAATGAAGTCAAGGTGTATATGATATATGATTTACTTACTGGTTACAATTCAAATTGTTTGGCACTTGTGTTTGTTTATACCTTGTATAAACGTGCAAGAATGTAACTGACAGACTCTACTTATTGATCCACTCGATCCTACCAAGTTACTGTGACTTATTGAAAGGATTTTAATCCTTGCTTGAAGGAACCAATCAACAGACTCACACAATGACAGCAAGTGTGTATTGACAAATGGAGTAGATCCTCAATTTGAATAGCAAGACAATATCGAGTTGGAGATAGTATTGCAATCTTGTCAATTATATGGCTCTTCTCACTGATCCAAATGTTACTTCCAAGTTACTGTAATCAATCAAAATGATTTTAATTCTTTAATAGAAACCAATTAATTCAATTACACAAAAATAGCAAGTGTGTCTCGATGAAACTGAAATATCAACTTGGAAACTTGGGTTCAAATAACAGAGAAATAACAATGTGGAGACAACCAAATAATTGTTTAGCTCAACAAACAATAGACACCAATATCAAATCACCAGGATATGCATTCTTCTCCATTATATAATTTCAAAAGATTTTAGAATATACGGCATAATGTTTTATCTCAGCAACTGATCAATCCATCCAGTTATCTAACTCCTACTTCTGATCATGATGTTTTTCTAATATACTGATGATTCTTCTTGCTTGATTTTATTTGGCATATAAACATTCATATTTTAGGGTTACAACCCTTCAATTTTTAGCTGATGCATCCCTTTATTTAATCAACTAGCTTTAGTTTGATTAAATTAATTTCAACCTTTCTAACCTTTGTATTCCCGTGCAGAATAATTTAATAATAATTATTTCCATCTTTGGCTAGCAATCTTCACGCTTTCATTTATTTGTGTGCTTTTTTACCTTCACTCCACTAGAATAATCATTTGTGTGAAAATAATTACCCCTTCTTGTTTTACTAGCCATCCTTTGCATTCTCACATAAAAACATTATTTAGGTAAAATAATTACCTATTTGACTAACTCTTCAGAAAGCATTTCTCTTCAAAGCAAAAACCCCTTCCATAGAATATGATATTTGATTCACTATAACCTCATGTTATTTAATTTTTTATATGTGCACCTTGCATTTGAAATCTTGTTTTTTCCTTCTAATCAGAGTAACTCCTGTAGTCAGAGAGATATAAGGAATTCAACCTGATTATATATGTCTACCCGATATAATTGATTTATCGGTGAGAGTATAAATGTTTCTCACCAAAAAGTATCCATCAGCATGACCCTTTAGACCGGTGTAATTTAAAACTTTTGTTCCGATTGACTAAGTCTTGTCAATGCTCATCGGTGAAGTTTTATGTAGTGTTGTGTGATTTTTTAGGGTTTCCGTTGAGTTTTCCTTTTTGCCCCAATTGCACGGAGATACTGGCAATGATTGTGGTTACTAGTTTTACTCCTGCAATCTTGGCACTCTGTGAAGTCACATACGGTTCTCGTGTTTTGTCCAAACTTCCATACCTTTTTTACCAATGAAATAACATACATGGATAATCCGTTCAAAGAAAAAAAGCTCATAAATGTTCATCACGATCAACAAAGAGTCACTACTTGCTTCTTCCCAAAAAAATCACACAATTCCTTTATGTGCTCTAGCAGTGCCCTCCTTATAATTGGACTTTGCTCTGGTCCCATCATAGTGTCATTTTTAATGCTAGTTGTTCTAATTCTTTTTTTACTTTCATTTATAAACATAGTACAGCAAGTTTTTCTTCAAGAGGCTCCAACAATCCATTTGTCATAATAATCTGTCATAATGCTTCATGTGCTTCAAGGTGGAAATCTCTTTCTGAAGGTGTTGTATTTTATTCGCCGTCAAAGATAATAATTTTGTCAATTGAAACATTAATCTTTTGTTTGTTCTTCACGAAAATTCATTATCTTTTCCCGTTTGATGAATAATTTTGCCAATAATAAACTATATTCTAGCAATTTCACTTTTGTAGTTTCTTGTATGCAATTTTACCCGTTTCATGTTCAATTAATTCCTCTGAGTGAAAATGTTTTACTTATTTGGGAAGCATCTAAAATAGTACCCCTCATTAGGTTTTGTCAATAATGTGCCTTCATTGTATTTTGTTCTTCATTTAATTAATTATTTCCAACACTAATCTTCTGAAATAATATTTATCCCATTTCTCTTGTCACCTTTATATTTATTTAGGTGAAAATTTTACCCATTTTACCTCCTCAGTGAAAAATATCTCTCACAACTCTCTCAGTGAAAAATTCTATTCTCCAAGTGAAAAATTCTAGTTTTGATTATTAAATCTTTCTTTTGGTAAATTAATTATATCTTTGATTACCTTCATTTTATCATCGGGCTGACGTTATATATTTTGGGGAGTATTTCATCAGCAAGTTGGGAGGACACAAAATTTGCTCATCAATAAGCCACCTCTTGCCAATAAAGTACCCATCGGCATTACCCGTTAGATCGGTGTAGCTTAATGTTTTCATTCTGACTTCATTTTTCTTGCCAATGAACAGTGTTGCATGGTTTTTTGACAAAATTATTAGGGTTTTCTCTTCAAAAGAATACTCCATACCTTGCTTCTTATGATCATTGTAAATATGTTGTAGCTGTTGGTATTGTTGTTGAGAATGTATAATCTTTGATGAATGCCAACCTATAGATTTCTAACAAGGATTCCTGCCATCATACGTTGGAGCGTCCAGATGCATATCATTTCCCATCCATTGGATTTTACTGCTTGGGCTTCTGGCCACACACAACATTGGTTTCGCCTGTATTTTAGTGTCCATTGCATCACAAGTTTGGCCATTCCTACATCTTGCAACATAGCTTGGTAGAAAGCCAGTCTGCACAAGGCTAATGAAAAGTTTTTTTGCACATCTTTTCTCCACAACCAAGAGTAGCTCCAAATCACTTATACTTTGCACACACAAAGGATCTTGCTCTTCGTACTGCAACCAACAGCCCCTCAAATTGATCTCTTGTGTCATCTTTTTCAAAAACTTCTAAAGACCAAAGGCCACACATTCTATGAACCTTCCCGCTCCATTGATAACCCTTGCATTTGTTTAAAGATTTTCCTTTTTTATATTCCATTAATTTTAGGAATTTTTGCTTATGCTCATCTAAGCATTTGTAATACTGTGAACCCAAACCACAACACCAAGCATACCATTCTCCATACATTAAAGATGGACCTTGTCCACATAAATCACAAATTATACTTTTATCCCACATTTGCAACTTTCTATTTGCTTTAGCTTGCTGTGGATCATGTGAGCTATTTTTAGAAGAACGTAGCTATGAGTCAATTAGCTTGTGTTCTAAGGAAGCTAAATTAGATTTCATGCTATGAACTGTTGGGTTATCCCCATCATTATGGGTAGAAGGGCTTTCGCAGGGCAAATTACTTTCCTGCAATCCACATGCTCCACACCTGTACTACTAATAGCATTCTCTTTTTTCATAGTGTCATTCTCAAGCTCCTTCCCTGGTAAATTTCCTTGTGGTCTATATACTCCACTATCTTTCATCAAGGTACTGGTATGTTGCAGTGCATTATCTAGTGTGTTGTTGTTAACACGTTCATTCTCACTTAAGCTAATATCAACTATAATTCTATTATCTACATGCCACTGAGCATCTTGAATGCAAGTAAAAATTTTCCTTTGCACCATTTAATCGGCAACACTTGTGTGACACAAGTTGGGTCCCATGTGGGCTCAACTAAAAAGTTTTTGTTTTGTAACAAGTTTTCTCTTGAATGATCCAACACCACCTCAATATGTTCCTGGGGTAAAAGAACAAACTGGGTTGTCACCAAAATCCATTTTCTGACACCTTGCACAATGGTCAAAACAGACCAACTAGCCTTCGGAATTAGCCTAAAAATTTGATCAAAACTTCTCCCAGAGCTATGAAAATGCACAAACTTGTAGATTTTTGACCCAAGAATTCAACGCAACAAACGGTTTGGCATGAAGTTATTAGGATTTAAAGCTGCTCGCAATCAAAGTAGCTCACTCAGCATGTTTTTATGCCTGTTTAAACTTAACTAAAACTTGCCAACTTGCCTCTTTGAAAAAATATCAAAGCTGATTTTGAGGAGCTACCATCCTGGTGATTAGGTCATTTAGCTTAAATGAACATGTGTGCAAAATTATTTTTCATCATTCCTCTTCCTTCGCAAAATATCAAGTGCCAAAGTTGACCTTTCTGAAGCTGCTTGGGAATGCAGTCAAAAAATTGTGTAAAACCCATTTGGATTTGATTTTGAAAAAATATCAAACGAAGTGCTGGGATCTTGAGAACTGGCATGAAGGCTTATTAATATGGGAAGAATTTGTGACACCAATTGGTTTGTCATGAACATGACCCGATTGCTAGTTATTAGCCCCCAAATTAACCTTCTTGAAAACGGCCCCTGTCAAAACCTGATTCGAGCTCACCAACTTGCAATTTTTAAAAACCATTAAAACTCTTCCTGGGAAGTTGTAACTGGAGAGTTTAGTTAATTTAGGCTTGATGAGTGTGTGTACAAGATATTTTTTCACCAATCATCTCTGATCACAAAATATTTAGGGCCAAAGTTGACCTCTCTGGAGGTGAAACTATGAAATCAGGGCTAAATGCATTTGCTTTTCATTTTGAAAAAATAGAAAACGATGTGCTAGAGCCTTCAAACCGGACATAGAAGTAGATTTTGATAAGGTGAATTAGGAACACCAATTGGTTCATTATGACCATTATCCATCTACAAGATATTAACCTCCCAAGTTGGCCTCCCGAACTGATTTTACACTGTGCAAACAGCAAAAAATTTCCAAAACCCTTCAACTTGACTCCTCAAAACTCAGTCAAATCTCGTCATAGGAAGCTTAAATCAGACATGTCAACTCACATATGATAGAAAAGTATGTTTTCAAAGTGATTTTGCATAAAATTGAACAGGCTTAAAATTATGGTTCTCCAAAGTAGGCTCCTCGGGTAGATTGCACAAGTGTATTTCTGAAAGTTGTAGTTTATTTTTTCACATGGAAGCCTAAAATTTTTTGCAAAAATTGGTATGCAATTTTAGGTTCCAACAGGTTCCATGCTTCTTAGGAATCAAATCAAAACACATATTCTGATGTCTCAAACCATCCAGAAATTTCCTTCCATCAACCAAACAGATTCTAGTATTCCCACATACTTCACTCTTAGGCTCATCTTCCAAAGGTATCAAGGTAATTTTCTTTCCATTAGATACTATAGTGTAAGTATTCTTTCTCCCATCATGTATAGCTTTTCTATCATACTGCCATGGTCTACCCAACAATATATGACATACATCCATCAGCATAATATCACACAATACTTCAACATGGTAAGATCCTATATGAAATTTCACCAAACATTGTTCACTCACCAGTACCTTGTGTTTATCCTGAATCCATTCTATCTTGTAGGGATTAGGGTGTTTCAATCTTTCCAAGTTCATCTTAGTCACCATCTCCTCTAAAACCAAATTATCACTACCACCACTATCAATTATAACCTTACAACATTTACCTCCTGATTTGCACCTGGTCTGGAACAGACTTTTCCTCTGCGGTGGTTCCTCAGTTGTCTCTGCTTGAAATAATGAAATCCTCATGACTAATGATTCTCCTTTCTTTGGCTTTCCAACTGAATTAGGTGATCCAACAGGTTCTTCCTCACATAAGTTGTTCTTGCACTCTTCTCTGTCTTCTTGCTTGTACTTCCCTGATGACATTCAAATGCTCGGTGTCGTTCACCTCCACACTTAAAACAAGTTCCTCTGAATGTTATCTTATCAAACCCTCTTTCATCTCTCCTGTATCCTTCATTTTGGTAAGAATTATGATGTCCTATATGGTAGAAAGTTCTATCATCTCTCCGATATGAATTGCTATCTCTATCTTCCTTCTTGAATGGACTGTCTTGTTTGTTCTACTCCGCATATGATTTGTCTCCTCCAAAATAAGTTCTACCTCTTTGAAATTTACCTCCTCTACCTCTCTACCTTTGCTTATGCTTCTTATTCAACTTGCTTCAACTTTTAGGGAAAACTGATATGCTTCTTCTATTGTTGTCATCCTTAACAGACTCAGTTCTTCTTGAATGTTCAATCTCAATCCATTGATGTATCTTGCCTCTTTCTCCTTGCTTGCTTCACTATGCCTAGTCCTTATGATCATCTTATGAAATTCTTTAGTATACTCCTTCACAAATTACTCCTTTTGTTTCAGCTTTTGTAATCTCTTCAACAATTCCAACTCATAGTCAACAGGTATAAACTAATTTTTTAACTTTGTCACCACCTATCTCATTTTATGATCTTTTCTTTTCCTCTTCTATTTCTATCCAACTAAACTTATTTCCACCAAATAGCAGCATGTCCTTTCATCTTAGTCTTTGCAAATCTCACCTTCTCCGGATCTTCAATTTCTTCATATTCAAAGTATTCCTCCAAGTCATTTATCCAGTCAATCAATTCCTCCATATTCAAATTTCCAGTGTAATTTAGTAAATCCACTCTAGGTCTTTTTCTAATCTTTGAAATATCTCTTAACATCTTCACTTGATCTGATTCTTCTTCTTCTTCTAGAGTTTCTTCATTTTGATCAGTGGATTGAAATTCATCATCATCACTTTCAACATCATGTCTAGGTGCCAGTCCTCTTCTTCTATCTTCTTCTACAGCATCCAGTCTAACTTTCATTATTTTCATCATCTCCATCATTTCATCCATTCTTCCAACCATAGTGCCTACAGTAGGCATCCTCCTCAGTGGCATCTCTTCCTAGGATCTGGTGCAACTGCCTCAATTCGATGATCTAACTACAAGGTAGTAACTGCCTCACACCCAATAATCTATTGACAAACACAAGTAGACTGCCTCAGGTTGGTGATCAGTTCACCACAAGATCTTCCAGAATGCCTTCACTTCCCAAAGGATTCAAAAACTCGCTCTGATACCACTTGGTGTAGTCACAATCGGAGGGTTCATAGAATGAACTATCCAAACCGTATAGCTAGAGTAAACACAATGGAAACAACACAAATATAGAATGAAATGGAAGATTCAAATGCTTAATATATCATATATTCAGAATGCTTATATGTCAGCAACATGCGGGCTACAATAATAGGGCTCACAAGCCTGAGTTCCACTTACAACAGATATTGCTTTTAAGTACCTTTCCAGAACAAAATATCTAAACTAAGCTATCTAAATCAAATCATAGAACTACTATCAAGAACTGACTTCCTACTACTCTAAGAGATATATATCATCTGCAAGCTCTGGAAATCCTTCATGTCAGCCAAGAGAGGTTACAAACTCCAATGAAGGAATGTAACGTGTGAAGCAAATAGGTCGGCCTTAAACATCTAGTAATGCTCCGCAAATGCATGAAACATGATGCGAACCTCAAGGAAGGTCTATCTAATCCTTATATTCCTTGTAATATGTGTCTGCATTATGCTCCACAAGTCATGGAAGTGCTCCACAAACCTTCTCCTTTCAACTGACTGTCTGAATGCTCTGCTCTATGAAAGCTGATGATCTTTTGATAGCGATAACTTTTAGCAGACAAGTCCAAATGATCTAAAATTTGGATATGATGTAGATGATGATATGTAGATGCTAAGTCTTTCTCTATGATCTTTGATATGAAGATGTGGTAAAACATGGTACACAATGCTAAAACTGCAACTGACTGAACTAAACTAAAAATGAAAGAAAAGAAAGAATGCAAAATGTTTTTTTTGGTTGATGCAAGATCGCTCTACAACTTGGGATGCTCCTGCATCATAGTTGCTTTCTAGGTAGTTCGGTACCTCCTTGAATGTGCTGCCAAATCACTAGGTGGCTATGGGTTCCTCAAATTCTTTCTTCTCTCCATTTCTAGATTTTGTTCCTGTGTACTTTATTGAGTTTTATCCAAACAGAGTCGCCACTCTTAACTTGGGAAGGGAAATTTTTCTTTAACAGTATGAGATTCAGGACAACAACCAATAATCTAATCAATTCCTTGGTAACGATGCAAATTTTGTTGGTACACAAAGTTGATGTTCCCCAAATCCCTAAAGCTGACCAGTTCTTGAGTGTCAGGGGTGTTATACTCAAGACAAAGATCACACACTTATAACAGGATGAGGCAACTAAGGATAACATGGTTAAGGTGTCCTTCTTCATCTTTTGGCTCTATTAAACCAAGGGGGTATTCCCTAAGGTGTAATGAAGAAAACCTGATAATGGCAGTATGAGAAATCCTTAATCAAACCATACCAAATGCACAGGATCTCCAAATTTTGCCACTAAGCAACTTGTATGCTCATTTGATGAATTTTGGGTGTTACACCTTTATAAAATAGATACATAACCATATGTGACCTTAGAATGATGCTATACTTGTTTATAGTAAGGAATACTGAGAGGGGGGGTGAATTAGTATTCCACAAAACCTCTTCTTAACAAGTTTATTAATCCAATTTCCAAAATTAATAATATGAAAGCAGATTAAACATAGGAACAACAACCATAAAGACATTACACATGGACACCAAGATTTTTACGTGGAAAACCCAAAAAGGGAAAAACCACGGTGAGTGTTAGCTCACAATATATTATGAAAGAACAATACCAAATTACAAGAAGGCTCACTGCCTTAGGGCTCACTACCCAAAGAAATGCTCACTGCAAGAAAGGCTCATTGCCTAGAGAAAGAAAGAAGAAGGAAGAATGGCTCACTGCCAAGTTGAACTACTTAGATTGCATCTACATGCATGGTTACAGCTCCAATGAAGCACAGAAATATTGTCTTGAAACTCTTCATCTCTGACTGCTTTGTTTCATTGTTCTGCTTTTACATAGGAACAAGATCTCTCTTCTTCTACTTTTATCACTTCCATAAAATCACCTTACTTTGCATGTCACACCTACATATATTCACATTCACATCACATCTTCCAAACACCAAGTTTGATCCCATATA
Source organism: Cunninghamia lanceolata (assembly GCA_027924645.1). Classification (NCBI taxonomy): domain Eukaryota; kingdom Viridiplantae; phylum Streptophyta; class Pinopsida; order Cupressales; family Cupressaceae; genus Cunninghamia; species Cunninghamia lanceolata. The sequence goes on from BSBN01000774.1 coordinate 3,804,143, forward strand.
TATATCCGCAACACTTAAAAACTTCAAGTTAGGTCAGCCTGCTAGGATGAAACGTGTAGTTATACAATGTGTAGCTTGTCGGCCTAAAGAATTTACCAAAACACTTTGCATACCAAAACAATACTTGAAATACATTCTTCTATGTCGACTCATACTGTAGGATCACTTAGGATATGATCCCAATCACTAGATTCTTCCACACACAGATCCTGTCACTGTCAAACACTTGTTAAAGCATGTAGCGATACTTAAGTCCTTATAACTATCTTACTGGTGGACTTCAAACTCTGTAACTTTGGATTTAGGGACTTCCAACATGTGTTTACAACACCTCAAAACCATAGAAAGAAATATCTATTACCGGAGAAATGCGGATCAAATCAAACTGACATTTTGTCCTATTTAAGAATGTTCTTTACTAAGCCAGACTTATGCTTTTTGAAACTATGCTTCCATAGATGATCAAAAGATGAAACTTTGGATTTGGGATCATCTAAGGATTAGTAACATCTTACCAAAACCATAAGACAAGATCTTCAACTATGGACCAATGTGGACCATAAAACTGTAGTTCTATAGTCCTCTCTATATTCTACCAACACTTAGCCAAACTGCCTAAGTCTTCTTTCCAGACTAGAATTCTTTGTATACTTGACTTCATGAGGATTACTATAACCTCACAACCCTTATAAATCCTTGATGCTTGTTGCCAAATCCATTTGGTCTACCAGAGTGAAGTCTCTTTGCCTTGTTGCCATCAATGACAACACTTAATTATTCAAAAAAGCAGTGTCTCTTGCCAACAATCTCCCCCTTTGGCATTGATGGCAACACTCAGTGAAAAATGCTTGTGTTGCTCCCCCTTACTCTGTACACTCTATTTTTCTATTTTCCTTTAGATGTATGCTTATTTTTTATTGGTTTTCCTCTCCCCCTTTGACATCAATGGCAAAGGTGTGTGTACAAGAAAAATTGTGTCAAAAATTCTTCAAAACTGTCATATTTGGCCGCATATATACAGGTACACATTTCCATCTCAATTTGTGGTTGAAGGTAGAATATCATTATAGATAGTCTTTATCAGAGCTATCTCTCCACTCCACCTATTCCTTGCACTCTCTAAAATATGGATGTGACCATTTATCAGAAAAACTAACTTTTCTACCTTCTGCACATCTGAGGGTGTATCAATTAATGCTTGTGACTTCAAGGCTTCTTTTGTCAGATTAGTCATGGAATCAATTTTTGGACTTATCAGCCCCCTTAGCTGGCACAATCTATCTTTAACTTCTTCCCTTTACTTCATCAAAGTGCTCAAATCATTGTGAATATTTGCAACCTATGTTTCTTTGGTATTTATTGGCTCAATTGTCGGATTATATGTCTTGGAGATATTAAGCAGTTTGAGTTCCAAGTCCTTGATTTTATCTTCTAATTCCTTTGTAACTTCTAGCCAAGATAAGAAAAAATTATATATTTTATAGGCTTCTTCAATGGCACTCTGTATGCCTTTTATTCCATTTTCTAATATAGTTTTATCTTTTTGTATCATCATCTTTAACTCAACCAATCTCTTCTCATCAAACTCTTTTCTGACTTTTGCTTCTGTAGATTTTTCAAAAGATTCAAAATGTGTACTTACAGAGTGTAATAGACCCTTGAGTTGATCAACGGAGGATAATGTGGTATCCTTTTGAAATGTCGGCATCATCTTTTCCAAAATGTTGGATGCATCATTGATTAATTTACTGTCTTGGATATGTGATTTAAGCATTTCTTCCTGTGCTTTGGCTTGAATAATTGATCCTAGCTTGAATTTTTGCACTGGTGACATTGAGGCCAAATTAATTGGTCCTTGAAGAAGTTCAGACTCATCTAGATCTGGTTGACTCTCAGAATCAACTGAGATAGCTGCAGTATCTCTTGCTCTACCAGATAATTCTTCTTGACTTTGTTCTGGAGGATCCATATCTATGTTCTCTTGTTGATCAATGTTTTGCTCCGATGCAGGGATCCTTACCTATTCTTTATTTTTCTCAACATCACCATGTTGCTCAGGAGGAAGATCAGTTTCATATTTGCCTTGATTTGTCATATCGAATGTATCAATGTTAGGGGGTTGGTCATTCTTATCTGGTCCTTGATCCTGGCTTATCTCTGGTACAGATGTATCTTCATCATTTGCTCCTGTATTGTCATAAATGGTAGCAAGATTAAATTCCTTCAATGTGTTTAGAGTGATTTCTTCAGTTTCCTTTACCACTTTTTCAATATCTCCTCCCATAAGAGCGTTCATTCTTCTTTTTGACCTGAATTTGTTGTGAATTGCTTTGGAGATTTTTGCCTTTTCCTCCGGAGTGATTTCTGGACATAGTTTTATTAATGAGTGTTCCCTAAGCTCAACATCCATTGCCATGGCTGATTCCTTTCTTGCAGTCATTATACTTGCCAAAGTATGTGGTAGATCTTGGTAATTATCTCAATTAGGGCCTTGTTGTAGATGTTTAGGTATTATACAACAGTAGTCTCAATGATCCTCTTATCTGGATCATTATATTCATCATACAATTGTGCAATGGGTTTCAAATTACCATCCACTGTTATGGCTTTCAATACATCCTCAAAGATATAGTAGCTTCTTTAGTTTGAGGAACATCTTGCTTTTGCCTTTTCTCAAGCTTACCCTTACCTAAGGATTTCTTTTTTCTAGTTCTGGAGGCATGGATAGTTTCAGATTTCATTTTCTTTACTTCTTCATCTGTCTCTATTTCTTCTTCATCAACTACAATGCTTACATGCATTCTTTTAGCCTTGGTTTTCTTTCTTTTGTGACTGGTGATAGGAGTTTTCACACTTGCAGATGGTGTTGGACCGAAGGGAATAGATGCAGCTTCTTCAGAGGTAGATCCTCTGGTTCTCCTTCTTGATACCTCTAGTTTTTCTGTTTTACCCTTGGGTTCTTCTAGAGCACCAACTGGTTCACTTTTTCTCTTTTCTTTTTCTTCCTTTTCAACTTGTGATTTTTCCCTTGCCTTTTCTATTTGCTCTTTTGTGAAACCTTGTCTCAGGGCAAAATCCTCTGCCACTCTCCGCATTTTCTTCGATATTTCTGGTTTTCTTACCTCAACATACACTTTAACTAAAATTTCTTCATAAGTGCCAAATCTTTGTTCTTACGGATCCCTGGGCTTGCTCAACATAAGGTCTGTAACACCTATCAGAATATCTTCTCACTTCGTAGCCCATAGGTGGTACCCAAACAGTCCTAGGCTCTACAACCACCATCATGAACTGATCTTCGTTTATAATAAAACAGATGTCATTCTTGTATTTCTCTACTACTATCTCAGGGATTCTCATTCTAGATTGCATGGACTTCTGGAAGTTCTTGAAGTATCCCCACAATATTGCATTCTGAGCATTTACATCTCCTAGACTGCTAATATAGTCTCTTATTTGTATAGCTACAGGTTTGCTAGGATCCCAAATAATGTTGCTAATTCTAGGAATTTCTCTTTTAAAATAGAAAAATAAACAGAGTATTAACATACCAAACTTGAAGGGATACTTTGCTTCCTTACTCTTCTTCAAATTTTCCAACAGCTATTGCTGGAGAAGCTCACACAGGTCATAATCCTTGATTTCTTTAACCATTTCATAAGCAGTGTAAATTGTTGTTTCAGAGACTAAGTTTTCCCAGTTTGTGTAGTAGATTTTATAACCAATGACCATCGAAGCAAACCTTACTACATGATCTTCAATAGTGTCTACAGTCAAAGCCCTTTTGTCAAACTGAGCTCTGGTGACTTCCATTACTGTTACATTCTTTACATACTTCAACAGGGGTACCAGACTAGTAGAACTTAAGCTGGTGACTACCCTTATTTCATCCTTAGTTATCATGTGAGTTGACTCCAGCCACATAAACTCATCATGCATTCTACTCAACACATACTGGACCCATGCATCTTCAATGAAAATAGGGAAATCTAGGTACTGTAATAATTTCTTGTCCTCCAAAATCTTGTACTTATCTAACAAGTCATATTGACTTCCACACAGATGATTCAAATATAGTTCTACAAGTTTTCTACCATTGTGTTTACTTAGGGCAACATGAATATACACTCTCACATCTTCTTCATGCATAACTCCATAGGGCACTCCCAAAAAGGCGCCATCGAGATCAACTTCCATTGATTTGTGGGGATGTTTCTTGAACTTAGGTCATGGCCTTTCAGTAATATCAATCACTTGTGGAGTAGCCATTTCCAGAAAGATTTAACCAAATTATAAGTAGGGTTTCAAAACTGGAAATACCTCTTTTGTTGGATCGGGGTTTGTTCTTGATCTTGACTTGAAATGCTTTGGAGAACATTATAGTCACTTTGAATCTCACTTTAGTTTGCCTTAGACACTTGAGGGCATAGAATGCAAAATAATTTTTCCTTCGGATACAACTCCTTTTAACCTTCACATGCCAAGACCTAAGTGTCATTAATGTCATCTTTCAAAAATTTGTCAAGCACTTTTTTGACACCCACAGACACTCTAGATTACTCTACAAATCTTTGCAATTGATCTTTTTCTTCCAAAACTTCCTTCAAAAGATCTGTCATATGATTATTTTCATCATATCTTCATGCCAGATTCCAGCACTGGCTGACTGGCAAGGGGGTTGGAATTTTCAATGCAACTCCCCTTGAACCAAAGCTCCCAATTTTATTTCCCTAAGGAAGTATCTGCACTAGAATATGGTGTAAATCCATCCTTAACTTCAATTACTTCTTTCTTGATCCAAATCTTGTCTATTTCTTTCTTAGTTTCAACCAGATCAATTTTTTCTTTGCCCTTATCATTCCTCTGCTCTATTTTCCTTTCTTCAGCATAGTAATTTCTTTTCACATTCTTGCTTTTGCAAAATCTTGCAACATGTCCAAATTTATTGCAATTATAGCACACAATGTTTCCTTGTCCTTGATTCCTTCCTCTGAATGAATTCATCCTTGATCTGTATTGATTAGTCATGTGTCCAAATCTATTGCATGCAAAACATTTTCCATTGAATGATTGATTATTCTTTAAATTGTGAAAGCCATTTCTTACCGAACTTCTGCATGCATTTGATCTATGACCAATTTTCTTGCAATTGAAACATTGACCAGAGAATGATGCAACATTCTAATTTATTCTACTCCTACACTAAGTAGCTTTATGACCAAACTTTTTGCAATTAAAACAATGGCCATTGAAAGATGGGTACCTTTGAGCATTTGGATATCTGACCGGAGGTCTTCTAGGTTTTCTTCTTTGATTCCTGAACTGGTTGCTTTTATTTTGCTTCAATTAAAAATTTCCTTGGACCTGATTTTGAACTTTCTCCTTTCTCAAATCCTAAGCCTTGCTTATCATCTGAACTCTTTTGACTAGCAATCATCTCATCAAGTTTTGCAGAACTTATCTTGAACTTTTCTTCCTAGCTCTTGGCTTTGTCCAAGTATATTTTCAAGCTCAACTTCTTCTTCCAATTTGACTATTACCTATTTTTGCTTCCCAACCAAATAGGTAAAGTAGATGTCAAGGTTTTATTGTTATTTGTCATCTTTTAGTCATAAATGTTGTCTTGTATTTCAAAAAATGAAAGGTCAGGGTGTCTTGCCATGTTTTTTATCAAGTTCAATCAATTTTTTAAGCATCTTTTAAAGAATAAGCTATCCAATGATGTTATAGCATTGTTAAAGGGTCTTAAAATAGAGTTTGAAGGCTCTTAATCACCTTAAACATATCAAAATAAGTGTCTAGTGCCTTCACACCCCATTTAACTCTTCCACATTGCATGGCATGCAAGTTGAAATGTCAAAGGTGAAAACAAAATCATTTCCACATCCAAGACGTTTTAATGAGTCAAAAGGATCTATTTTTCCACATCTGAAATAAAGCCTCCACATTGCATGGCAACAAAAGTGGAGTCTAATAGACTTTTCCTCTCACTCTCCAACCTTATTTTTTCCAAGAAATGCGTACCAAGCTAAGAGGGAAAATCTTTTCAAAAATGTAAGTCACGTTCTGATCCTTAGTTTTGCAAAACCCAAGCTGAACACATGGAGTTAGGAGGTTAAGTTGGATCCAGGGTTAGGGTTTTGGATGTTTAAGCCCCTCCTTTTGTTCTCCATGCTTTCTCTAGGTCTCCTTAAACATGTTCTTGTAGGTTCTTGCATTTGAAGGACAAAGACTATGATCAAGAATCCATGGACCTGTAAGATTGTTAGAGAATAAGTTACAAGGATGTATAGAGACAGACTTCTCCTTGCTCATGGAACGAAGAGGAGGTTGTAGAGAAACCATAAGTAGACAAAAGACAACCCACATTGGCAAAATTAGTCAAAGAGGAGTAGTAGACTGCGGAGGACAATGAAAAGGACTATCAAAGGAATGAGAAACAACAGTCACAACCAAGAGGATGAGAGAGATTACTATGGAAGGTTTCTATGACACCAAAATAGTCATCCCAGTGAAGTTTCCAATACTTCAATGAAGACTTGTGACCTATTGACAGGTATGAGTTTATTTTAAACCCCTAGCAAATATGAAGAGTATATGATGTTTTAGGGACAATTATCCCTATGTAATGATTTGACAAACTCAAAGGAAAAGACTGTTACAATAAAGAAGAAGATCATGCATTGAGGTAATGTTACCCAAGAGGTAGAATAGACGATTTACCTCAATTTTCTCTCATATTCAAGTCTTTATCTAAAGTATGCAGAGGTACAGCATCACAGTGAGCTCTTTTCAAGATGGATGCCTTTAGAGGGAGTTTGTTAAAATGAATATGGGTCACTATTAGCAGATGACAGAGGTATTAGAGGTCTTCAAGATATTTGACAGTGTCTTAAGGTGCAGAACAGTCCAGGACAATTCTAAATAGTCATAAGGCATGAAGACCTAATAAAGACTATGATGAACAGTCAAAAAGTAGTGATAACAGTCTTTAGGTTTTTAGTGAAGTCTTTTCTCCAACTTTGTTTTAAGGTTGTATGTATAAGGATATTCATAGACATCTTTACCATGGTATCATATCAAGAGACTACAAAGGTTCAACGAATACAACATACAGTGGAAAGAAATCCTAGAGGACTTCAAAGGACCATTGGCAGAGTGCAAGGGTAATATGAAGAAATAATGGATAGTTTGACTGCCCCAAGAGGTCCATAGAGGGCTTATAGAATGGTTGTTTTTCTAGAATGAGAGCACTTAGAGATCATGTGTGATCATGTTTGTTTTGGAAGTTGCCTCAATGACTACCAAAAATATTGCTTGATAGGACAATATGTGTTAGTCTATAGTACCATGTAGACACTGCTGGTATAGAGAAACAATGAGAAGATAAAAGGTCCCTGATAATAGGTTTAGGTTTGTATCTAATGGATCAACCTCACAGGGTATACAAAATTTGACACAGTAGACAGTGGAAACATAGGCAATGATATGATAGTGAAGGGAGATATAAATAAAGACAAAGATCATGTCTCTAACCACATAAGCATGATTGAGATAATCTTGACAAGAAGATAGTGAGACAGCAAGTGCAGGGCACCAAATAGAAATGCAAAGAACTTGAAGGACAACCACAAAGCATGAAGAGCAGTACAGTGGACTGTTATGAGGCAGCAGTCATAGTCCAGACTGTCAAGAAAGGAATAGAAATTAAGACAAAGGAATAGCAATCATATCAAATAAACAATTGCAAGGGTTTTGAAAGGATTGTTACAAGGTCAAAAATCTTGCAGAAGTATATTAGCTTCATAGGTCTCATCAATAGGTTGTGTGTAGAAGAGGATTGTGACAGTGAGCCAGATCAAATAGGAACATTCATAGCAAATAATATGAAGCAAAGTATGGTCAAATAGTGGTTGGAAGACTTGGGTTGTTGTCAAACTTCAAATGATTTGTCAGAATGTTTTGTGAGTAGTCTAAGGAGACATTGGAGAATAGTCAATATGTAGATGAGGATCTCTGTACAACAGTGAACCTATGTCTTGACAAAGTTAGAAAGAACATTCAGAGACAGTCATAAGATTGCAGCATTCATAGGAAGAGCTATCAAAGCCTTAACAGTCATATAGATGGCATACAGAGAAAAATAGTCAACCAGAAGGCAGAATAGTATGAAGAGTAGCAGAAAAGATATGTTTTAGGCATAGATGACAGTCATGTTTTAGAGAAAATTTTTACTATGGAAGGTGCAGAGATAACTATGTTTGATAGTGATCTAATGTAAAGGAGTTTAACAGAGTAGTGGATGTTAAGAGGAGAAGTCACTAATTTCAACAAATAGTGACAATAAGAAAGGGATAAAAGTGTTGCTACCCTAGGAAGTATGAGGAAATACAATGATTAGAATGAAGGAAACCTTTAAGGTGTTGAAAGGAAACTCCATGGTCATGAGATGGCATTCACAAAGTCTGTAGAGATACAAGATTATGACAGAGGAGTGTAGGTTGCTCCTTAAGGGGTTTGAGACTGCAAGATGACATTACAAGAAGCCTTCACATGTATCCAGGAGGATCATCTTAGGGAGTAAACGACTATTTGGAGTTATCATTACAAGCCTATATCAAGTTGTAAGAGTAGTCATATCAAAACAGGATAGTCAACATTGAGAAGATGGAAGATTCATTAGAGTTATAAGTGATAATGATTTTCTTGATCTATTCTACGCAATCCCATGTTCTTGAGGTGCATTGGGTTATTGGTAGCAGCAGAGAGTTAACTCAGGCTTATATTGATTGTTCTACACTCAAGGATAGAAATCAAGACAACCTCCTCAAAGACTTCTAAAATACAATGTGTCTAGGATGTCAAGGAACCTAAGAAAACAAGTGAACCTTAAGTTTGCTATAGTCATGATAGGAACTTTCAATAAGATTCAGAGTCATAGAGGAGTTCATTCATTAGTATGGCCTAAGACTGCTAAAGAGTTAAGACCTCTGTCAAGTGAACAAAGAGCTTATCCAAAGTTCAGGAACAACATCAAGAATAAAGTGACAGTCCTACCTACAAAAAATAGTCATCATATACTGTTGAAGACGTCTATCTAAACACTGTGAAAGGTATATGGAAGATCTATGGAAAGTGCAGTCATGAAGGAGCAGGAACCTATCCTATACCCTTCAAGGTAGTAGTACACACATATGACAGTAGTGACAACAAGAATGGTGCAAATCTTTATGAGGATGAGGTTAAGAAAGAACCACAAATTGTGAGAACAGTCAGTGGGATAGAGCTGAAGAGATGAAGTTCTTTCATTAGTTTTAGAGGTTGTAAACATGGCAAAATGGTATCCTACAGGCAGTTTTAAACCTCAAAAAGACCCAACAAGGGTCATAGGTTGAATGACAGGTGTTTTGAAGCATTCATGAGGCAATTTGGGGTAGTTTAGAGCCCCAAAATGTTGGTTTTCTTGTTTTACACGACCCTAAGGAGTCTTGAGCCATCCAAACAAGCATAAACACATGCCCTATTTATTTGCAAAGTGGGAGATAAGGAAGTAAAGAGCAGTTGGGAGTAGTTGGAGTGATTTGTGGGCAGTTTGAGGGCATCTAGGGGTAGTTTTGACCATCTTCCAAGGATATAGAAGCTCTACAACAGCTGGGGCACATTTTTAGGAGCTAGTTGAAGACCAAGTCAGCTTTTGAAGACCAAGATACATGAGGACTCTTCTTGGGCGTCCATAGGAGGTTTGACCTAGTTTTGGTCATAAATTTTCTTCCTTTTCTTACTCTTTTGGTCTCCCCATGTTGGGTTGAGGATATCTAAGCCTTAGACTTAGTTTTCTCACTAAGTTCTTTCTTGTTTTGGAGCTTTAGAAGCAAAAAAAATAGAGCATTGTAACTCAGAAAGTTAGTTTTCTTGCTCATTTTGGAGTTGTATATTGTAACCTATGAAGGTTCTTTTTAGTAAAATTTGGCATGTCAACTCATTTTCAGACCTGTATGTTGTTTATGAACATTGTGATCAATAAAGACAAGATGTTTTTTTTTACCTTCTCAAAGTTGTTTCATTGTGCAAACTTCAAAATGGTTGATGTAATCTTGTGGTGATGCTTCTTTCCCTTGATTTCTGTCACATTTTCATTGCCTTTTATGCAGAAATATGTACTTTGTAGGTCATTGCTTGTGTTTAACCAACTAAGGTCAAAGTTTAAGTTGTAAAAATATTTCTACTTCCTTCTAAATGTTGTCCTAGAAGTCAAAAGCTGGCCACAAAATACTTATGCAAGAGTCATGAAATTTTGGGTTGTGTATGTTAAAGTTTAAGTTGTTGAGCATATTGTGTTCACTTAAACAAGCGCAAGTCAAAATTCATTTGGTGTATCACCTTCTTTTACATGCTTTATGCAAGTTTTTGTTGTTTCTATCCCTTTTCCCAAATGAGAGACTAGTTTTAGGTGATTATTCCAAGGGAACCAGCCCTCTCTGGAGGTTCTTCTCACTATAGAGTCCCACACTCTGAGAAGATCTCATTGTATCAGCTGAATAGGAGGATTGATTGCACTCCTTCAACACAGGGTGCTATTCAGAGTGATAACATTGACACATTCTTCTATCTTACTATTTACCATCAGATTTAGATCTTCTTTTGCTTTAGCTCTTTTAATAACTTCCACTTTTAAATCATTTAAGGTTTCATTTGTTGATATTAGTTGTTCACTAACATCTCTATATTTTTCTTTGAACTTCTTGATTTGTTATTTCAGTTTAAAAATGCTCTCATTAGCTTCTTGAATATTATCCTTCAGCTCCCTAATTTTTGCTTCCAATTTTTCAAGATCAGCAAGAGCTGCTTCTAGTTCAACATTGTTTTCATATGAAAAGTTTCCATACCTTCTGGTTGCCATGATTGATTCTTCCCAGATCTTCCTCAAGCAGTTAGGCTTCTTCTAAGGAACTTGGCTCTAATACCAATTGTTGATAGTAAGGAATATTGAGAGGGGGGGTGAATCAGTATTCCACAAAACCTCTTCTTAACAGGTTTATTAATCCAATTTCTAAAATTAATAATATGAAAGTAGAATAAACATAGGAATAGAAACCATAAAGACATTACACATAGACACCAAGATTTTTACGTGGAAAACCCAAAAAGGGAAAAACCATGGTGAGTGTTAGCTCACAATATATTATGAAAGAACAATACCAGATTACAAGAAGGCTCACTGCCTTAGGGCTTGCTGCCTAAAGAAATGCTCACTGCCAAAACATGCTCACTACCTAGAGAAAGAAAGAAGAAGGAATAATGGCTCACTGCCAAGTTGAACTACTCAGCTTGCATCTACACATGCATGGTTACAGCTCCAATGAAGCACAGAAATATTGTCTCAAAACTCTTCATCTCTGACTACTCTGTTTCACTATTCTACTTTTACATAGGAACAAGATCTCTCTTCTTCAATCCTATCACTTCCATAAAATCACCTTACTTCACATGTCACACCTACATATATTCACATTCACATCGCATCTATCAAACACCAAGTTTGATCCCATATATATATCCACACCACTTAAAAACTTCAAGTTAGGTCAGCCTGCTAGGATGAAACGTGTAGTTATACAATGTGTAGCTTGTCGGCCTAAAGCATTTACCAAAATACTTTGCGGACCAAAACAATACTTGAAATGGATTCTTCTATGTCGGCTCATACTACAGGATCACTTAGGATATGATCTAGATTCTTCCACACACAGATCATGTCACTGTCAAACACTTGTCAAAGCATGTAGCAATACTTAAGTCCTTATAACTATCTTACCAGTGGACTTCAAACTCTGTAACTTTCAATTTAGAGACTTTTGACATGTGTTTACAACACCTCAAAACCACAAAAAGAAATATCTATTACCAGAGAAATGTAGATCAAACCAAACTAACATTTTGTCCTATTTAAGAATGTTCTCTACTAAGCCAAACTTATGCTTTTTGAAACTATGCTTTTGGAGATGATTAGAAGATGAAACTTTGGATTTGGGATCATCTAAGGATTAGTAACACCTTACTAGAACTGCAAGATAAGATCTTCAACTGCGGACCAATGTGGACCAAAACACTGTAGTTCTACAATCCTCTTTGTATTCTGCCAACACCTAGCCAAACTGCCTAAGTCTTCTTTCCGGACTAGAATTATTTGTATACTTGACTTCATGAGGATTACTATAACCTCACAATCCATCTAAATCCTTGATGCTTGTTGCCAAATCCATTTGGTATGCCGGAGTGAAGTCTCTTTGCCTTGTTGCCATCAATGACAACACTTAATTATTCAACAAAATAGTGTCTCTTGCCAACAATACTAGCTCCTAACATGACAACATACATCTAGATATGGATGTGAATGGAACAAATAACTCTTGATAAGTAATGTATTTGTGTTTTGTTGTGTTTGATGGTGTGAAGGAAAAGAGGTGCAGAATAAAAAATAGATCGGTGCCTATTCCAACTAGGGCAATAGGGTTAGGAAAAACATACAAAAGGGACACCAAAGTAACCAAATTTTCTACCTATTCAAGGTAACAACAAAGATAATATTGATAATATATTATGTAAGTTGGACTCTACACAACGCAGTAACATTAATAGGATTACAGGGCTAAACTTCAAGCATTCTTCAATGATCCATGAGTATATATTGAATTTCATGCATTCAAATAGAGGACACCATTACAACAGCATTGCAAAACTATTCTACAGTTCACATAGACTAACCAATGATATAGAATTCTCAAAATATCAAATGTGAATAGGGCATACAAGAAATATACCAAAGATTCAACATACACCCGATGAGACACTTGAAAAGAACCAATATCTGCACTATTAATTCATTCTTTACACATTACAATATCCATTCATTTCCTTTGAATGTGAATCTGACTTGAATTAAAATACAAATGTCTTCAAAACCCTAGCTGGGCAAAATATGCAAGTTTCTTACAAAATTTCTATATTTTTTACCAATGCTCTACACAAAAACTCTTACATCCCCTTTGCAAATGAATGCAAAACACATTATATACTCTACTTTTCTAGAAGGAGGCATGGAGAAAAGAATTTGACCACTTGCATACCTAAACAGGGTGACCATGCCACTTACCTCCCTTTCAAATGGGTTGTCATAAAAACCCTTGATTTAGAGTGCAAGACCATTCCCAAGTGCAAGAAATTCATCATCAAAGGGCCCACATTAGTACTAGAGCACTTAAAGATCATCTACCCAACATTACTGACATTCCACGAAGGTTTATTGTTCATCTGGAGATTGTTGGAAGTGTTCACCTTTTGAATTATGCCTTTTTGAAGTTTGCAGGATCCCGAGGGAGTCACGACTATGGGAGTTTGGGGTAGGATAGGATATGCAGGTATCCAGGGGGTTACGGAATAATCGGGTCTAGGAAGGGCATCTAGATGTGCAGGGAAATGGGGGGATCAGGATGCAGAGGATGAGGGGGTATTCAGCATGCGGGGGTTTAGGGGGACTTAGATCTACAGAGATCTGGTTTGGATCCAGATATGTAGGGAATTAGGGGGATCCAAATATATCCATATCTAGATCAAAGTTCTACCAAGGGGAAACAGAGGAGGAAAGCGGGAGTTGAAGGGGGATCAAGATATGAGGGAAAACAGGGGGATTTGGATATATCCAGATCTGAGTAAAAGTTCCATAGAAGGGAGTGTGGAAGGGAAAGCACCAGGGAAATGGGGGTTGTGGGAAAACGAAGGTGATCAGGATGCAGAGAGAAGAGGGGCACCTAGATATATTCAAATTTGGGTCAAAGTCCCACATAAGGGACTTAAGGGAACTTCACAGGAGGAAGCAAGATAAAAGGGGATACAGGGAGGCACAGGGTAATCAGATATATCCGTATGGGCAGCAAAGGCTCACAAATTCTAATGGAGGTAAAATTTCTACAAGGAGCAAAAAAGAGTAAGGAAACATAGAAATTTCTCAAGATTTTTGCAAAGTTTTTACACCTTCTAGGGCATGTAAAACAAGGCAATACATGGGGACTCGCTAGGAAAGTTTGATGAATTTGATAAGATTTTTCAATTATGGGGCTTGAAAATTAGAGTCCCAACAACCCTTACATCATCAACATTAGAGGCTAGAGCTACATCCTATACCTCATCATCAAAGCCACTAAGTGCCACATCTATAACTATGGATCACAATAGATCTCCTACTCTCATGGCATTGTGATGAGAGCACAAATATGTTATCACAACTATAAGAATACCTTATACCTACCCAAATGGTCTCCTCACCTACCCATAGTAGAATGGAATGATAATGTCATCTAGTCATCCCACAAATCATCTATCTCAATGCATCCTCACTAGATAGCATGCACTACCTAACCATGTTGTCATCTACTTGTAAGGCCTCCATACTACATCTATGTTGAACAACCTATCAAAAGTATGTCTCTAATGTAGCAAATCACCAAATTGTCACAACCTTCTAAGGGAGTAGTGTTGTGTGGTTACACAACACGCCCCATTTTGACTTGGCAAAACAGGGACCCAACCTTTTGGCTTGGCTTGTGTTGTCTGCTTTCTGGCAGTTTGGTAAAGGTGAGTCATGTGCATCATCATGTAGAGTCAGGATGAGGTAAGTCATCATCATGAGGTTAGTTTGTCAAAATTCGTATTTCATTTCTGTGACCTTATATTTGGAAAGAGCGTTAAATTCCATGCAGGTTTACCTTCTACATCACCCTGATATTCATCAGGATGTGAGAGTTATGACTAGTCAAAGTTTTGGTCAAACCTGATATTCGCAAGAGGAGGATCATATTTTATAACCTCAGTCATGTTGTCAAAGATCATCCTGATCTTGGTACATCACCCGATAAGTCATGCAGTCCAAATATCTAGATGTCAACTTTAAGTGGTGATAAATCTTCCCCGTCAAATAGTCTTATATATCACGAGCGTCATATTTCTAAATGTAACCCGATATTTTGAGATATCCTCCTGACGCAAAATATCACCCTAAGCCGATATCCTGATGACATCATCCAAATCTAATAAACGAAGAAACAGACATGACGATGACATCATCATCACATTTACATTTCGATAGGATATTTTCTAAACATGATCATGTTCACATAACATGACGATGATGTCATGATGCCCTTCCGATACAAAGAATGAATATCTAGATGACGTCATCCTGATATTCCGAAAGAGAGACATGTAAGTTTGTCCCGTCATCATCATCTTTGAAACATCACACAATACATCGAGATATCCTCCTGATGTACTAAACATAACCAAAAGGTGCTTTTGTCACCTAAATCTTGTCGCGATAACTATTCCAATTTGATGGAGGAGGATGACATTGAAACTCAACCCAATATTTGCGAATATCATCCTGCCTTCATGATATCCTGTCATATGGATATCCCCCCACTCCCGTTGCCGCCATTATCATTTAATGCGTGCAGACATGGTAGGTGGTTCCAGCCAACCCTGGAACCCGATGAAACACCTGGCAAGATCCTGCGTTTTCACGTGGATAATCAATGAAGACAATCTAATTTGTCAGAGTTGCCCTAAATTTACCCTAATTGCAAGGTTAAAAGGTAATTCAACCGTCATTTTTACATTTACCTTGCGATAAAATTGTTTTTACAGAGCACCAGCTTCCATATACTCATACAAGTGATAGTTGCACGATTTGAGCTCATAGACAGAAGGAAGTGCGGGATCATCAACTGAATTAAGAGTGTTGTTAATAGTCTACTGGTATAAAAGAGAAATCTGCATAACCAGGTAAGTAAATGAAGCCCTCATCATGTTGTTTTTATTCAGGTATGATGATGTAAGTTCTAGTTTATGCATCCATATGATTAAGTAATGTTGAAAAGATATAGTAGGCATGGTGATTTATGAAGTTAAATGCAATATGCATGCATGTGTATACCCATTGCGAGATGGGATTTTGTTAATTGCAGGTAACCATGGCTGACAAGAGGTTAATTAAGTGTCAGGAAGAATTTAGTAGGCCCATGTTCTCTTCTCAGAGGGGTGTCCTGTTTAAATACGGAGCAATTATAGATACCCATCAGGGGAGCACCAATTTGGAAGCCTGGTCAGCTAGGCTGAATGATGGGAATGACAAGAGTCCTGTGCTAGATGCAGTGTTCGTATCTGGAATGTGGAACGCTGCCAATTTTCCATACTCTATGGAATCTCTGAAGCTAGTCATCGAGTGTGCCAGGAATTATAACCCAGAGACCAGGCAAGTGATGAAATATGGAAGGATATATGCAGACCTATCCATCAAGGGTCTCTCCTGGACATTTGGATTTCCGCTGGGGAGCAAGGTCAAAAGTGTAGACCTGAAGAAGTTAGAAAAAGAATATGAAAACAATAAAAAGTAGGACAGGAAGAACATGTATCAATGGCGGGCTGAGAACAACACATATGCTGCGGCAGCCAAACTTCCTATGCACCTGTTTAAGTATGATTTTGCTGATGAATATCAGTATATGATTGCACTGCTGAATAGATTAACAGGCCAGCCTGATGCTGGTAGTTTCAGGGATTAGATGTGTTAGCACAGTAAAATTTTCAAAATTTTACTATTTCCTTACTCCATCATATTTGAATAAACCCTAAGGAATATCCCAAAAGGACCACAATATAAAATTTTTTGTATCTCATAAAATGTCTAGGGATGAGCAGTGTCAAATTTCATCAAAATCAATCCATCGGCAAGAGGTCGTGTGGCTTACACCGATACACAAGGAATTTTTTGAAAACAACCATCGGCGTGAAAATAAAGATCGGAAGAAGAATTATGGAGCTCACCGATGGAGTAAGCAACACCGATGACTTTACATCGGCAAGAAAGGCAAGTGGTCATGCCGATCGGTATGACAAATATCTATCGGATGATCTTTTAGAAGTTGCCCCAACGGTATATATCATACCGATGAAGCACTTTCGGCAAGAGTTTCACCGAACAGCATGCGAGGGTAACAAAGTAATAGTCATCGGTGAGAAATGAACCATCGGAATAGAAAACAAGTAAGTCTCCGACGATCAAGAGTCCTGGCGATAAGAAAGCCATCGGCAAGACTCACAGCGATGCACCTCTATCGGTATAACTTGACATATCGGAACAAAAGAAATAAGTCTTGCCGATTCATAAGTCACGGCGATCAAAAGGTGTCGGTGACACTTTACTAAACTTTGCCTGATGAAGGATATAACAAAGGACATCGGGGAGATGATATGGATCGGGATATATTGAGAAAGTTATCCCGATAGTGAATGTCATTCCGATAAAGATAAAAGTTCATACATGAAGAGACTATCGGTAAGACAATAAAGATCGGGGAAACATAATTTTAGTATCCCGATGGTCTCAATCTTCCCGATAAGCAAAGCGTATCGGTGGGACTTGCCATATCGCGGAGAGATCTAAAACCCTTGGCAATGAAGGAAGTCATGCCGATGGTCGCACCCACTTGAAATATGATACCACATGGCGTCGGGGATACAGTTGAGGGGTCACGCCGATTGACTGTCCGCGCCATAAAAAAAACATTGAGGTCGCCCAGACATTTCAAAAATCACGCCGATAAGAAGAGTTATGGCGATGTGACACTTCACAGCGATGAACATTGAATTGATCAGATAATTAATACAAAACGGCTACGAAGTTCATACAATCATTGTAATTGCAAAAAACCGTCCGAGAGCAGAATACAGGAGAATTCTCAGGGCAAAAGCAAAGGCTTCCAATTCCAGCCGTCGAACGACAGGTACACATACACAAACCACTATATTGCCTGTATTTGAATTTCCTGCCAAATTTTTCAAAAATGGAAACTCCGGGGAAAGGAAAAGGAAGAAAATCACAAGGGGAAACCAGTAAACCAAAGAAGCAAAAAACTGATCAAACCCCTGAAGAAAAAGTCAAAGATAGAAAACTAAATCAGGACTTGATTGATCAGTTGCCTGGGTCAACTCCCAAGGCCAGGAGGTCTGCCCAACTCAGGGCAGAAGTAGAGAAATTGGAAGACAAACATAAGCGCCTGGGAGATATTTGGACCCCAATTAGGGGATATGAACTCTTCAGATTCCACTACAACAAAAGATTTAGAAATGCTCCTGTGTCAAACCCATGGCACATGAATTTAGGCAAACTGGTTGTGCCTAATGTATTCTTGAATGTAGAACTCCTGCAACTGTTAGCCAGGCATTACAATTCAGGCCTGAAAGCTATATGCAACCCTCAAGGAGAACCAATTGTACACCTATCAAAAAATGCTATTTGTGAGGTGTATGATTTGGATGATTTGTGCACTGTCCCCATTGTTTATGAAGATTTGGATAAAGAATACTGGAGAATGGATACAACCTACAATGGATGGAGGTTACCCATTCATAGACCCAGGATTGAAGGAGAAGTGATACCCTTGACTGAGAATGATGGCCCTCCCTTTCATGTGTCCATTTTTGAACCATACATTCAATATACTTACTATTCTGTAGGCCAAGTCCTTGGCTCAGAGGTCCCTGAGTTCATGACTATTCCTCTAATGGTCATAACTTCTGACATTCAATGTCACAATGCCAGACAATTTGATTATGCCTCCTATGTTGCTACTAGAATAGACTCTGGTCTATCTGCAATAAGAAACAATGCTCCAGCATGCTCTTTTGAGCATTACTCGATGCTCATGCATATGGTCTTATACTATGGCCAGGAGGTAGGATTGTGGCCAAATGAGTTTCAAATTGTTGCTGCGGATAAGAAAGGGGAGAAGATACCTGTGCAAATGTGGACCAGAATCTGGGATAGCAGGTATGCTAACTCCAGCTATGCTCAATTTGAAGAGCATTGTGTTAAAGTGCTATATAGGTATTTCAACCACCCCTGTGAATATTCAATTTCAGATGAAATAAAAAGATTCCTCAGACCAAAAGATTTTGGTGGCCCCCCTACTGTCACTCATAATTGGGGAGATTGGTATTGTTTTGAGGATGCCACTATGATCAGAGTGTATGGTTTTGAGGATGCTCCATTTATATTGCCTAAAACTGTCCCTGACAGAATTGCATATTTGGAAATAATTAGGCAAATGCATTGTTCAAATGTCATGCATCTAAGTTCGCATGATAAACAATCATTCATGCCTAGTACTCTGTGTTTTGGAGATTTTACCGTGGTTTCAAAAGAAGGATACAATCTCATTTTGGACAAACTAATGCATTATAACATGGTGACTGCTGAGGTGAGGAAAGGGTTTGACCCTGAGGGTTTCATTGACTATGCAAGAAGAAAACAAAATCTCAGTGGATACATGCACATACATTATCCACATGATGATGTCATTAGAAATTTGGAAGAGGCTGAAGTCGACTTGGTGGTGGAGAAATATAACAGAGATTTGAATGAAAAGAAAAAGCAGTTGGCAGAAGTTGAAGTGGTATCCTCTGAAGAGGAAGAATTGACTGAACAGCCACAAGATAAGACAATAGAAATGACTAAAAGAAAAATGCAACAATATCAGCCTCCAGTTGTGATACATGATGAGGAGGGGTCTGCTGATGAAGATCCTCGCCAAAAGGCTTATGATTCTTTTGTGTCAGATGATACATTCATTCATTCGAAAGAATTTAAATCATTCCTGTATAAATACAAGGGAAAAGAAATTAGAGAGTCAATAGATAATGTTTCTGCTGACAATGAAAAACAATTATTAGAGATGTTAAAGGAGACAGTGGACAAGGAAATGCAGGACATGACACCAAGCAGAGGCAGACAGCTGCTTAAAGATGCAGGGGTTATGATTTTTCCTGGTTTAGATTTAAATTCTGCTCTGGTTTTTGATAGTTTTTTGAATAATGCTGATGATAAGTATAAGCTTACTCCAGAAGGAGTTAATGAAGTCTATATGGGAACGAGATACAATAATGATGAAAATTCTTTAATGATATGGGCATTGTATCCTCCCCATAAGAAGACTGCCATCATAGACACTAAAAAAACTTTTGGCCATGTTATGACTTTCAGAGCAGGTGAAACTGACCCCATAATCACTGCAGACATTGGTATCAATGTTGCAAAGTTGAATAAGGCACAAGCTCAGATGTTAATCAAGGAAAGAGATGCTTATAAGCTGAATTGTGAAAGATTAACAAAAGAGAATGACTACTTGAAGGACGCTGTTAAGAGCACCTTTGGCCAATCTACGAAGAGAATAACTCAAGGTGAGAGCTCACAAAGTAGTCAAGAGATATCCCATGATCAAGCTAAACAAATTCAAATAGATGCATTTGTTACAATACTGCAGAGCAGGTATGCAAACATGGTACGGTGGTTAAACCAGTTTTGGGATAACTACTCGGAAAATCATAAAGCAGTCAAAGAACATGAAAGGCTTGATCAGAGGATACAAGAAAAGGTGATCGAGTTGCAAAACAGAGGTGCCACTGATAGCACAGATATTTCTGATGCAAGAGCATTGCTCAAATGGCACCAGAATTATTATGATAAACTCAAAGCTGATGCTAAGGAAGGGACTGATGCATCAGACGCAGGGGTGCCCAGGATATTCAAAGATAATGGAGAGGTAAAGAGCAAAGAAGAGTGGACTGTTGATTGTCAGGTTATATTGCACAAAGCCACAGGAGCTCTAAAAGATAAAGCCTCTGTATCTACAGAAGTTTGCAAACAACTGGAGGAAATGGTCACCCTTGATATAATCACCAGGAGTGCAGTCGAGCTTACTGATTCTCACCGTGCGCAGGAGTACTTAGATCATCTGACAAAAGTCTATTTATGGCTAAACAGAGCCTAATTAAGCTTATGTAATTATTGTTTGTATTGGTTAAAACCCCAAGAGACTTATTGAAGAGTTGTATCTCTTCATGAAAATATCTATATAAGTTCAAACAATCTATGCTGAAAAATCATCAGCAGTAGAAGATATTCATATATACATATACATAATATTCCAGAATGATCATGTTGCATATTTTATTTTGAAGAAGAAATTTGAAGTTCTCTGATTCAGTATTTCTATTTTGGTATCAGTTATTTGTTGAAATTATTCAATTGTGTGGCTATCTCCATTTCTGCATTTCCCTGTTATTCAGATTAAACTATCAAGTATATATTTAATCTGTCAATACACATTCGCTGTATCTGTGTGATTAATTCGGTTGGTGTCCATCCTAAGGAATTAAACCCTTCTGATTTATTCACAGTAACCTGGAAGTAGTAAGTTGGGATTACTAAGTAGAGCCATATAGTTAGGATTGATACACTGTCTCCAGTAAAATATTATCTGTTAATCTTGTCTATTCATTTCATTTGGTTCCTTCAAGTAAGGATTAAAATACCTTCTGGTGAATTATAGGATATCTGATTTTATTTGGTTGGATTATCAAGAAGAGTCTGTCAGTCACTTACTTGCACGTTTATACAAGCTATAAACCAGAACTGTGCCAAATATCTAGAATTATTACCATTTAGAAATTACTATTTTTAGTCCTTCAAATTGACTCTGTTACCCAACAAGGCACTAGTCTCATTCAACTCATTAATTAAAACCTTTTTGATATTACTTATATAATTTCTGCCAATCACTTATTAAACATTACACATAGAATTAATTAGTCAGCTTTGTCATCTATCCTACATCCTATGCCATTGTAGATAGACCTAGTTAGTCCATTCATTCACACTCAGACTGCTTTAATATTTCAAGGTTCACCCACCTAGGTGTAGCAGGACCTAAAGTGTAGGAAATCATCAAACCTTGAAGGTTGATTTCGTCAAGTTAGTTCAAAAACGTTGCAAATCCAAATATAGAGTCTGGCATCCTCTTAGGATTAGCAACTTGCATTTTTGAGACCTAACAGGATGTATGGTGTAATCATGATGTGCTTGTATTCAGATATCAAGCCACAGTGGGGCCAACTAATAAGTGATGCTCTGCATGAGCAGCTGATGAACCTTGGAGGTTCAAATTGTGCATTCTATATGTCATCATACATTGTTTATTCCTGTGCTTACAAAGGCACTTTTGATGCATTAGTTACCGATGGGAAGCTTACAGGCACAAATGCTGTGCATATCTAGGATCATCATCCCCAGCTGCAAAGAACCAATTACCTCAAAGATTACAAACTGGTCAATGATGCATTCTCCATGCATCTGGTGAGGACCATGGAGGAGGACAGAACAAAGACATTGAGCATGGAGGCTCAAGAGATAATTTACAGGCATGGAGCCTAGTATATACAGATTGCCACTTTTTCATACATAAGAATTAAAGGTTTTGAGGGACATCCTCTAATGCTGCCGAGGTATCCCACTGATGCAATGATACTAATGGAGTTCATCAGGTAGGGCTCCACGATGATAAAAATATACAAGGATGCCAAGAAGCTGCCACCAATTTTGTTCCCAGTTAGCATTGGCTGCTATATGTGCCCCAATTCAGACAATATAAAGAAGGTGATGGTCACCTTAAATAAAATGAATCTGCAGCCTTTCCCACTAACAAGACCATATGATCTTTACAGCAGGATGCAGAAGATAATAGGAAAGCCTATTCATCAGAGGCACCTAGAGGACTTCTGGGCCGACTGTGAAGATGAGGCAGAAGCAAGGAGAAGAAGGTATCAAAGGTTAACTCGGAATCAAATCAGAACCTTTGATTGCATCCCCATTCCTCAACAATTGAAAAGGGATGATGGCAAGATAATTGTAGATGAATATGAGAAGAAGAAGATATATAATGATACCATCTCTATACCTAACCTCACTATACAGGAAGATATATCCTTGGACCCCTTCATTGCCAGGACCATACAACTAACTCAAGCTTGGGTTGATGAGCAGGTAGAGGCATTGAAGAAGAAAGGTGTTGCAATTACGGTGGATAACAGGAAGAAGGGGCAGGATATTCTTGGGGATGAGTATGATGACTTCCTGAATGAAAAGAGGAAGACTAAGGGAGATAAGCTACCTCCACCACAACAACAGAGCAAAAGACCCCAAAGGGGAAAGAAAATAGAGAAGGAACCCAAAGGGGTTATTATTGAAAGAGCAGTATTCAACGCTGAGGAGGCAGCAGCATCAGGATCTGGATCAGAATCAGCATCCCCTCCAAGGACAAAGAAAAAAAAGTCCAAGAAGAGTAAGACAGCAGAGGCTGGAATTACTGAGACCCTAGAAGAGGGTCAATCCTCAAGAAAACCAGGAGAAGAGGATATCCTCATGGAGGAAGAGACTGAAGAAGAAGAGGCTCCATTAATAATAAAGAGGAAAAGGAAAGCTCCACAGGTGCTGGTGTCCACCCCACCTAAGAAACAAAGAACCTCTACGAGAGGTGAAGTAAGACAACCCCCAACATTGTTACAAGGGGCAGGTAGTGAAGTACCTAAAGAACTTCAGCATAATGTTCCACTTCCTACCATTGTCAAGTTCAAAACTGAACTTGCAGAGGAACAAAAGAAAGAAACTTCTCAGACACAAGCAGAAGGTCACATCTTGCTAGACGAGACAATTAATTTGTCTAATGATGAGGTTGTATAGGAAGTGGCTGTACAAAAGATGGAAACGCTTGCTGCGGGTACAAGCATGACCCCTCACAAACCTCCACCAGTTCAAATGATACTGGAAGAAATGAAGCAAGAGGAGGTAGAACAGGAAAAGAACCTAGAGCAGGTAGCTCAGGAAATAGGGCTGGAAACATTAATTGCAGAGGTGACAAGTCCTGTAGTGGTAGACCTGACAGAGAAACAGGATGCAAGTCCTGAACATCCAACAGGATCACCTGACAAAGGGCACCGAGCAGAAGAAATAGAGATGGCAGAATCAGAAGGCCATACTCTGAAATTAGGCCAACAAGGTCCACAGGATACATCAGCGGAACCTGCTATAGTAGAGGTTCAGGAAACGAAGGCTGATGAAAAGGAGAAAACAATAGAGGATCATGCTGCTAAAACAAAAGAGGTTGATAGTGCAGGCTCGGAACAAATAATGGCTGCAGAACAAATGCCAGCACCTCAGGCAGAATCCATAGTATCCAGTGCAGTGGATATACAACAAGGGGAAGAGTTGAAACTAGATGAAATAATGATAGAGAAGGATCATGATCATCATGATCAACATATAGATGCACCACAAGATCCCCCACCCCAGGAAGATGCTCCTCCGGAGAAGGAAGTTCCAGAATAGGAAAATGTGCCACAGGATCAACAGCGAAGTGAGCATCAAGAAGAGGAAATGAGAAAATCACCATCTCCACCACATTTGCTAATAGAAATAGGAGACACAGGTGAACATGATGATGATGAGGAAAAACATGATCAGGTGCCTCCGTGGTTGGAGAAAGAGGTAAATATAGAAGAAGATTTTGAAATCCAAGAGTTTGATGTCTCCACCTTGTTCTCTGGGGATATAATGAAGCCTAAGAGGAAGGCCAGAATGACTTCGGCCATCAAAAGAGATCCGACAACTAGGAGGAGGACCACACAAATTGCAATACCTACTGTGGAGAAAGAAAAAGGTAAAATCACCTTGGATGAATTTCAAATTAGCACAGTGGATCTCAGTTTTGCCAATGAAGACCAAGAAGGTCAGGAGGGTAAAGACATTATTGATTCTTTAATTCAAAAGGTAAAAAGAGAGAAGGAGAAAAATAAGCAACACAAAGAGCACATTGCTCAGTTGCATGCCTACATAAGGAGGCTGATTAATCCTAATGATACTACAACTGAACATGCAGTCCCATTGACTGCTATTTCTCAAGAGGAAGTAAATAAACTAGACCTCATGAAACATGAGGCATCTGTGATAAGGAGATGGATGTCATCCACATTAGATGATGCAGAAGAAATGGTAAAGGCCTCTTTGAAGAGGTGGAGCATTCTCAGTGACTCTAGGACCAAAGTAGATAAATTGCAAATGCAGACAGGGAAAAGGTCCTACAAACTGGAAAAGGTATTAAATCTCCTAGGAGAAATAAAGAGGATAAATCCTCAATTGCTTATCAGTAAGTAGGTACTGAACAACCATACTGCATTGTTGGTGGACATCTGGTATAAGGACATTCAGTTTGAATGTGGAGTGCTCAGAAGATGCAATAATAAGCTAAGAGATATCAGCATGAAGTTACATGATTTAATGGCTAAAGAGGCAGAAATATTAGAAACATTGGAAGGAAAAGTGGAAGGAAAAATAGAAAATCAAGATGAAGAGTATACCATCAAAGCTTTACACAGCAACTTCCAATCAGAGGCAGATGGTCCACTTGTCCACTTGACAGAAGAAGTTATAGATAAAATAATGAGGATCAAGGTCAAGATGGAGAAATACAATGAGACACTGCAGGACAGGAAGGACAAATTAGATAGCAGTAGAAACAAATATGAGGCACACAAGCACTCCATCATCAAAGCAAAAACTTAGAATGGCGGAGCAATAGACCCAGTTGTGCAGTCATATGAGCAGATCCGAAGCAGCATGCAGCCCCATATGCGGCGTCATCATCATTAGGATATTGAAAGTTCAGGAGGTGATGCACATGATGATGATCCACATGAATTAGATGAAGAGCATGATGAAGACACATCATAAAGGATATATAAGCATAAGTGGTCCAGATAGTTGCCAGCTGGCAACTTGTACCATTTTTGTAGAGGTTGACAAAGTCAAGGAGAATGGTGACCGTAGATTTGCATTGATAAATCAAGATCGTAGATCTTTTTGTAACAGATTCCTCACCTTGTTCTATAAAAGGTGATGGAATGCCTTATTGTAAATATTCGAAACTTAATTGAAATTCGTCTGCTGAAACATTCAGAGCTCATTTCAAAGTTTTTGTATACATTTATATTTTTGCATGCTTAATGAATGAGAAGACTGTGTCAATTACAATTCATAGTAAATCTTGAGTAATCAGTGTATGAATTCTAGATATATGTGGTGATTTGCTGCGTCCCTTGGAGTGCATGTCTACTTACATGTGTTGTCTTCATACAAATTCCTTTGAAGTTAGCATCAACTATATCTAGCTGTGGAATGTCCTGGTGAAAATATGGTTTGGTTTTCTTCTCTTCATGACAGTATCTAATATACATGTGGTTCAAAAGCTAAAGGTTCAACTTTAATTAGAAGCATTTCTTCATTTCTTTTAAATTTTAGAGCATTTCATCCTCATGATTGCAAACAATTGATGATTTTAAGTAATTAACACAAATATGTGGACATTTCGTAGATAAATTGCAAATATATAGCATATTTGAATACAAAACATGCACAATTGAAAATATCATGCAAAGATTGAAGTACTTCTGCATCTTTTCACCAAATAACTGTATAATATGACTTCTCTGTAAAGAATTTCTGCAAGTGTCATGATGATGTTTAACTTTCACGTAAGGCCCCAAAATGGAAATAGCAACTCACATTAACCTCTGAGTAACTTTAGACGATTAAGACCTAATCACCGGAGACTTGGGATCATGAATTCTTTGAATTCATCGTATCTTTCAAGATGAATAAAGGTTAATGTGTACTTTTATTCTATGCTTGTTTATGACTAACATCATAACCAACATAAATTGGCACTAGAAGGAGGGCCAATCTGAAAGACTATGCTTATCATCATTATTTTTAGGTTTGATGATGCAGAGAGTAAGGTAACCTCGAATCGTCTGTGAATTTCAAATATTACGCAAATATTTACTATAGCAAGCTCGTAAATGCTCATTCTGTGTAAAGGTTTTCAGATTTAACATAAATATTGCAAGCTTTACAGTAGATCATTCTGAATTCACAAATATCAACCAAAGATACATAAATTTGTTCAAGCTCTGAAGAATTTAGGCCTTAGAAACTTGAGATCTCATGCTAGGGGTCATTATACCTCAAATATCCTTTCGTATTTGTAATATCGTTGCAAAGATTTCATAAATATCCAGTCCGATCAGTCATTTGACCGCAAATATCACCTCATCCAGTGAAATCCAGTCAATATTTGCAAAGTTTCAACCAATTTGCCTCAAAATTGAGAAATCCTGGCTCACAGGATAAATACCAGGTCTAGATCTAGTGGAAATTTTGAAGAATTGCCTGTTAGAGGTTTCAGGCCTAGAACTATGGACATTCATCATACTCCCGGATCCAGTGTACTAAGAGCTCATCAGAACCTCCTCCTGTAACTCTTGTTGGTTTGTAAATACCTTTTGGGATATCTGTGACACCTCCTATTCAACCTCAAGGTGTGCCTTTAGTTCAACCTCAACCAGCTGCACCACCAGTTCAAACCCCTCCGGTTGCAATGTCTTTCTTTGTAGCAGAGTCACCTTTGACCTTTACTGCATATCATGAGTTACCAAAGAATCCAGACAAACTTTGTCCAAAATATCATCCTTACCAAGATGCTGAAGATCATATCAGGACCTTTAAGGAAGCTTGCTGCAGAGCTAGAATAGAACATCAAGATGTAGTGTGCAGAGTATTTCCTTTTTCCTTAGGGGAAGAAGCCTATAATTGGTTCATTAGTCTCGGTTAGGGTTCTATTGATTCCTGGGCCTTACTAAAGAAAGCTTTTCTTGATAGATTTAAAGTTGCAGTCGATCCCTCAATAAACTATCATTTATTTGCCACTATTAAGAGATTTAAGAATGAGCCTATTGCAAATTTCAATGCTAGGTTTCAGAAAATGTTGTCCAGGGTGGTCACTCCTTATACTGTGTCTGATGAAGCTACAAGGAGCATTTATTATTCAGCCTTAGATCCTTTGACTTCCATGTTCATAAGGAGAACACATCCCTAAATTACGTCCTTAGCCTTAGCATTTCAAGAAGCCATACAGGTAAATTAGCAGTTGATACCTGCTCCTACTCCAAATATGGTATTCCCTACCTTACCTGGCATGCATTCACAATATCCTGCATCATATTCCGCACAGTATCCTACACAGTATCCTAATGGAGCAGTGATACCCCCAGCAGTCATGCCTGCACCTTTGCAAGTACTCCACTGAGCATTATGCCTCCTCCTAATGGAAACGGCCAATTACCCCAATATCCTGCACAAGCTCAGGCACCTCAGGGTGTTGATCTATCCAATAATAACCATGGATCTTCTTTCTTCAAGCCTCAAACTGAAAATGTGGTGGCTAAATCTCAAGAAGAAAAAGAGGAAATCAAAGAAATTTCTACTCAATTGAGAAAACTCACCATAGAAGTGACACATTTGAGAAATCAAGGTTTTTATTCCCAGTCAAACCAGAATAGAAATCATTCCAACGATAGACCAAATTATCCTGACAGAGGATATAACACCAATAATTTCAATAATGGTGGTGGAAATAACAATAATCCTCAGAGATAGCCCAGAGTATGGAACTCTAGGCCAAATAATGGCTCATTACCATCACCCCTGGACAATCAGCCTCCAAGTGAAGCCAAACAGACTACTAGAGTCAATCTTACTGAAGCAGCCCTTACTCATTGGTGTAGGATCCACAATACAAATGCACATGCAGAATTAGACTCTCCACAATTTAGGATTGCTACTAGCATCTTTCAGACTGAAGTATCTAACACTTCTGGAAATCCACCTCAGGCAGAAGGAAATGAGATTGTTCCATGTGGATATGACTCAGCCTTTGTGCTGGAAGCTTATACTAATCAACCTCATTAGAGTTATAACCAGGCATGTGAGGAATCTGCCTTAACTTTTGAAACAAATTATGTATTCCCCTTCGAGGATGAAAATGAGCTTGCAAAAGAGCATGAGGAAGTACATGCATACCAGCAACAATATCCTGGTAAGCATAATTATAACTTGAGGAGTAATGCCAACAGACCTACTGGTCCATTGACATCATCTTTACCTCCAAATAACTTCAATACACCTCCTGATCCTAAAGCTAGCAATAACCCTGGGTTCCCCAAGGTAAATGCTCAATACTTGTCGCCTCAGAACACAGGATCAAAGGTTGTAAATGCACCTCATGAATCTAACAAGTTGGTCAATTATCTCACTGATGAAATGAAGAAAATTAAGATCAGCCTGTCCTTGTCTGAGTTAATGAAAACTCCTGCCATCAAAAAGGCATTCATGAAGTCACTAGATGATCCTGCTCCTAAAGAGGATGGCCATCTTTCAAGTCAATCCAATGGCAAAGATCATGCTGCTAGGGATAATACTATCAAGCCTAAAGTGTCAGCTACAGTCCAAGCTGCAGAAACCTCCCACATGACTTTGTATAAAGACAAAACTGAATCACCTCTATTCCTCCTCACCATAAGAATGTTTAGTAAGAACCTGCACAACTGTTTGGTTGATTCAGGAGCCTCCACAAATGTCATGCCCTTGTCAATATGTAATGCCTTAGGATTACATCCTACTAAATCCCTAAAAAAGGTGACACAGCTGGACAAAACAGAAGTAAGTGTAGTAGGAGAGTTAACTCATATCCACATTCAATTAGCATCTAATCCTAGGATCTAGTATTACATTGACATTCAAGTAGTTGACATACCTGATACTTATGGGATGTTGCTCAGCCGAGACTGGTCCAAAACGCTTAACGGATATATGTCCACAGATTTCAGTCACATGTGGTTACCATGGAAGGGTATACCTAACCAGATCAAGATTGATGCTGAGCCTAGAATGAAGCATATGATCACTGAGTACAACAGAACAAATGAGATCATGTACGTAGACGTAGAACCTAGAGTCTACTGCATCAGGCCACAGACTATCAAAATAGAAGAGATCCTGATGCTTGACTTCTGTCTTCATCATGATGATGATCATCAAGAGGACATGCCAGTTGTAGAACCTGACAATAATCTTGATAATGAGAATGAAATAGATCGCTTCAGAGACTTTGAGATGCATTTGTCTAATCAGGTAAGGCATTGTCAATTGTTAAATATACCTGCTAATGATATTTTGGTTGATGGATGGTGCATATTGCACGATGAAGCACATTCAAAAAGAACTTGTGAAACATGCTTAGATATGATGATGCTGGAGCAAACATGCAGTGAGGCATCATCATCATATTCTGAGGTAAATGCTACATCTGATGATGATGATGATACTAATTCTTATCTGTCTTCTGCAGGAACAAAGGAGCTGACAGATCAGGATGAGGATCATATCCTAAAAATAGAAGTTCTGGTGTCTGACCAGATGAACGATGAAAAGAAAGAAAAGATCACCCCTGGGAGTGATTGTTTTATGGAGCCAGATTATGAATTGTCTGATGAAGACAAAGGTAGTAAGCTAACTAAGTTTGAAGAATTTCTAGTAAAAGAAATAGAGAAGATGACACGACAGCATAGATCTCCCCAGGAGGTCTTAATTAAAGGTTGGTGTAGGTTGCATGAGGCATCCCACTCAGAAACAACCTATTCATTATGTTTACACATTTTGAAAAAGCATACAGCTATAGATCCAGAGGGTCATACTCCTGCTGAAGTGAAAGAGAAAGTAGAAAAGCCATCAGGCTCACAAGAGAAAGGAAAGAAGAAACTTGAGAATGATGACATCCTTAAGTTAAAGTGGATATCAGGCCGAGCAGCAGCCAAAGCTGCAAAAGGAAAAGAAAGTTCAACTAAACGTCTTGCTGAAGATAAACCCTGGATCTTAAGGTTTGATGGATCCAAATCCAAGCAAGGTGCTGGGGTAGGAATTGATCTCATTGATCCATCAGGAAAATCCTATCTAGCAGCCTACAGATTACAGTTCCCTTGTACTAACAATGTAACAGAGTATGAGGCTCTGATTCATGGGATACTATTTGCTCATAAGAAAAAAGTAAAGATTCTGCATGTCTTCAGAGATTCAGAACTAGTTGTGAGGCAAGTAAGAGGAATTTACTCATGTAACTATAGGAAGCTATCCAACTACAAACATCATGTGTGGGACCTGATTGAGGACTTTGACACCTTTAATATCACCCACGTGCCAAGAGAACAAAACCATAGGGCAGATGCACTTGCCCAAGCTGCCAGCACATTGGAGCCACTATCTATATCTGGTCTAAAGAGATTTTTAGTAGAACTGGTGTCAGTACCTTCAATACCTGACAATGTGACCAACCTCCAGGTGTTTGATGATGATCAGCACATTTTAGATTTCATCTCAAACAGAGATGTATTTGATGCCCAAATCATAGATGAGAATGGTATGGAAGATCATGTCTGGGAAGAAGATGAAATATTAGAATTGCCTAGCAATAGGATTCCCAAAGGTATGATTGAATTGGATAGAGCTTTTGATTTGGATAATATGCTTAAACAGAAGGATCTGCCCAAGGTAGATGGAGGTCAATATTCACAAGTGAATATTGGACAAAATGAGGACAAGAGAAATGTACTAGTTGGTAAAGTTTGCACACCAGAAGAGTTAGAAGGAATAACTCAAGCCCTCAAAGATTACATACATGTGATTGCATGGACTTATGATGAACTGAAGACATATGACACATCTGTCATAACTCATACTATACCTCTCAAACTAGATGCTAAACCTTTCAGACAGAAGCAGAGGCCAGTCAATGCTTTGCTTGAACCAATAATTCTTGAAGAAGTCAAGAAATTGTTAAACGCCAGGATAATATTTCCTGTGAGGCACTCCACTTGGGTGGCAAATCTCATGCCAGTGAGAAAGAAGAATGGAGACATCAAGTTATGCATAGATTTCAGGAATCTGAATAGAGCATCCAAAAAGGACAACTATCCTCTTCCCTCATTGGATGAAGTTCTGCAAATTGTGAATGGAGCTAAAATGATGTCCTTTCTAGATGGCTTTTCAGGATACAACCAGGTAATGGTTGATAAAATTGATAGATTAAAAACTGCCTTCACCATAAAGTGGGGGATATTTGCATATAGACGTATGCCATTTGGACTTATAAACGCTAGAGCTACATTCTAGCGAGCAATGGACATAGCCTTCAGAGGCTTAATAGGAAAATGTATAGTCATCTACATTGATGACTTGATAGTATTCTCCAAGGAAAGGGGGAATCATGTCGCTGATCTCAGAAGTGTACTGAAGAAGTACGAAGAGTACGGAATATCTTTGAATCCCAAGAAGTGCATATTTGGGGTGACAACAGGAAAGTTACTAGGCCACCTGATCATAGAAGATGGAATTATCATTGATCCTGACAGGGTGGAGTCTATTATGAAGTTACAACTTCCAGGAAGCAAAAAAGAACTTAAGTCTTACTTTGGTAAGATAAACTTTGTGAGGAAGTTCATCACAGGCTTTGCTGAGATTGTCAGACCGTTAAATGCCATGTTGAAAAAAGATGCACAAATTGAGTGGACACCAGAGGCCAAGGTTGCATTTGAAGATATAAAGAAAGCCATTTCTGATGCTCCTATCCTCATTAGTTCAGATTACACAAAGGATTTCTACATCTATTCATTTGCTTCAGAACATACCTCTGTAGTAGTGCTTACTCAGAGAAATGAAGAGAAAGAAGAGAAACCAATTGCTTTCATGAGCTGTCCTTTCAGGGATGCTGAATTGAGATATGTAGATGTTGAGAGACAAGCACTTGCATTGGTTAGAGCAGTAAAGAAATTTAGACACTACATACTAAGAAGCAAAGTGATTGTCATAGTACCAGATGCAGCAGTGAAGATGCTACTGATGCAAAGTGAGCCTGGTGAGAAAAGAGTCAAATGGATTACTGTATTACAAGAGTATGACATGGAAATTACACCAATGAAGCTAGTAAGAGGACAAGCTCTGAGTCAAATGATATCTAAAATCAACCCAAACATCACCAGTCAGCAGTACGTTATTAATGAAGAGGATAATAGAGAATGGTATGCAGATATCAAGCACATCCTGATTACTGGAAGATGTCCATCAAGGATGCAAGCTTCACAGAGGAGAGCCTTAAAGATAAGATCCCAAAAGTATATGATGAAGGGAGGAACCCTATTCAAGAAGAATTATGAAGGAATATACCTGAGATGCTTAGAGAAGCCAGAAGCAAATAAAGTCCTGTCAAAACTACATGACAAGTTTGGAACGACACATGGATCAGCCTTGGCCACAATACATGCAATCCTCAGAGCAGGCTATTACTGGCCTACAATTTTTAAAGACACAGCTGATTATGTTAAATGCTTTCATGTTTGCTAGGTTGCCACCAACAGAGAGAAGTATGCTGCACAACCCTTGCAGCCAGTGATGGAAGAGTGCCCATTTGCACAATGGGGCATGGACTTCATAGGACCAATCAATCCTCTATCCTCCTCAGGCCATAGGTATGTCTTAACAGTTACTAACTATTGTACTAGATGGACTGAGGCTGTTGGTAGCAAAACTTGTACTGCAGATGATGTCATTAAATTTCTAGAGAGCAACATTGTCACCAGGTATGGAACTCCTTATGCTTTGGTAAGTGATAATGGTTTTGCTTTCACTTCCACCAAGTTATCAAGTTGGGCTTTTGATCACGGGATTATACTTAAGTTTTCATCCAACTATTATCCCCAAGGGAATGGATTAGCAGAATCCACCAATAAAAATTTGTTGAGTATCATAAGAAAATTAATAGAGAAGAACCCTAGGGAATGGAACTCATTTCTAAAGTATGCCTTATGGGTTGACAGAACTAGAATAAAAACTGCATTAGGAAACTCGCCTTTCCAACTAGTATATGGGGTGGATCCCATCCTCCCTGTAAACTTAAAAATTCCTACTCTATAGTTTGTCCAAAAATACCTAGGCATAGACAATAAGCAAGAAGTCAGGTTGCTTCAATTGATGCACCTGGAAGAAAAAAGGAGTCAAGCAATTGACCAATTTGCAAAACATCAGGCTGTTGTCAAACACTGGTTTGACAAGAGAGACAGAGTTAAAGCTTTCAAAATATCTGATTTAGTCCTGATGTGGGATAAAGCCCATGAGAGGAAAGGTGACCATGGTAAGTTTGATAGATTATGGATAGGTCCCTTTCAAATTTCTGAAATACTAGGAGACAGCACTTATAGGCTTAAGAACCTGACAGGTGAGGATGTCCCATTGCCAATCAATGGACAATTCCTCAAACATTATTTCCAGGCCTAAATGACTTCATGATAGTCATATGTATCATATTGTATATTTGTATAGTTGTTTGTACAGTTTGTTTGTTTTGCTTGTTTTGTTTTGTTGGTTGAGACCTTGTTCTGGTTAGTCAAAATGATGCACTTCATCACCCCAGAAAATAACTAAATTGTTACGATTCAAGTGATGAGATCACATTTAGATATAGGTTATGATTCCTCCTAAGAAGTAATCATGATTAGGTTTGTGATATCCTTTCATCAGGGTGCCTTTTCTTTGGTCAAAGTGAATCATTCACAATGAAACACCTAACAACCTTGGGTTTGTTGAACACACAAGTATAGGTGTTAAGTGAAAAATCTAAAGGGACTCCCTTGCTACCAGTACAATCTCCAACCTAAAGCTATAAGTGACTATACCTTATACAAATGAGCTGACATGATGATATCAGATATATAAAAAAAAAAAATTATATTAGGCCATCTAAGTAACTCTACCGGGGCTATAGACGCCTGCTGGTAGTGGGGCTCTACTTAGGGAGATTGTATAGATAACCTTGCCGGGGCTATGAACGCCTACTGGCAGCAAGGCTCTATCCAGGTTGGCTATGAGGGATGATCTCCAACTATGTAGTTTAACACCAGTTACTTATATTTTCAACTTGCTTTCAAGATGAGGATAATTAATCATAAGCACACACCTGATCCTTTGTTAGCATTGTTACCATGATGAAATTTTATCATTCAAAAGATCATGATGCCTACACTTAGACAGAGTTAAAATACTATAGATGAATGTGATCACATCACTTGAATCATTGGAATTTGTTTGTTTTCTTTGGTGGCAAGTTGTTGTGTGGTTACACAACACGCTCCATTTTGACTTGGCAAAACAGGGACCTAACCTTTTGGCTTGGCTTGTGTTGTCTGCTTTCTAGCAGTTTGGTAAAAGTGAGTCATGTGCATCATCATGTAGAGTCAGGATGAGGTAAGTCATCATCATGAGGTCAGTTTGTCAAAATTCGTATTTCATTTATGTGACCTTATATTTGGAAAGAGCATTAAATTCCATGTAGGTTTACCTTCTACATCACCTTGATATTCATCAGGATGTGAGAGTTATGAACAGTCAAAGATT
Source organism: Cunninghamia lanceolata (assembly GCA_027924645.1). Classification (NCBI taxonomy): domain Eukaryota; kingdom Viridiplantae; phylum Streptophyta; class Pinopsida; order Cupressales; family Cupressaceae; genus Cunninghamia; species Cunninghamia lanceolata. The sequence continues at coordinate 3,839,421 of BSBN01000774.1, forward strand.
TGGTCAAACCTGATATTCGCAAGAGGAGGATCATATTTTATAACCTCAGTCATGTTGTCGAAGATCATCCTGATCTTGGTACATCACCCGATAAGTCATGCAATCCAAATATCCGGACGTCAACTTTAAGTGGTGATAAATCTTTCCCGTCAAACAGTCTTATATATCGCGAGCATCATATTTCCAAATGTAACCTGATATTTCGAGATATCCTCCTGACGCGAAATATCACCCTAAGCTGATATCCTGATGATGTCATCCAAATCTGATAAACAAAGAAACAGACATGACGATGACATCATTATCACATTTACATTTCAACAGGATATTTTCTAAACATGATCATGTTCACATAACATGACGATGACGTCATGATGCCCTTCCGATACAAAGAATGAATATCTGGATGACGTCATCCTGATATTCTGAAAGAAAGACATGTAAGTTTGTCCCATCATCATCATCTTTGAAACATCACCCGATACATCGAGATATCCTCCTGATGTACTAAACATAACCAAAAGGTGCTTTTCTCACCTGAATCTTGTCGCAATAACTATTCCAATTTGATGGAGGAGGATGACATTAAAACTCGACCTAATATTTGCAAATATCATCCTGCCTTCATGATATCCTGTCATATGGATATCCCCCCGCTCCCGTTGCCGCCATTATCATTTAATGCGCGTAGACATGGTAGGTGGTTCCCGCAGACCCCAGAACCTGATGAAACACTGGCAAGATCCTGCGTTTTCATGCGAATAATCAATGAATACAATCTGATTTGTCAGAGTTACCCTAAATTTACTCTAATTTCAAGGTTAAAAGGTAATTCAACCATCATTTTTACATTTACCTTGCGATAAAATTGTTTTTACAGAGCACTAGCTTCCATATACTCATACAGGCGATAGTTGCACGATTTGAGCTCATAGACAGAAGGAAGTGCGGGATCATCAACTGAATTAAGAGTGTTTCTAATAATCTACTGGTATAAAAGAGAAATTTGCATAACCAGGTAAGTAAATGAAGACCTCATCATGTTGTTTTTATTCAGGTATGATGATGTAAGTTCTAGTTTACGCATCCATATGATTAAGTAATGTTGAAAAGATACAGTAGGCATGGTGATTTATGAAGTTAAATGCAATATGCATGCATGTGTATACCCGTTGTGAGATGGGATTTTGTTAATTGTAGGTAACCATGGCTAACAAGAGGTTAATTAAGTGTCAGGAAGAATTCAGTAGGCCCATGTTCTCTTCTCAGAGGGGCATCCTGTTTAAATACGGAGCAATTACAGATACCCATCAGGGGAGCACCAATTTGGAAGCCTAGTCAGCTAGGCTGAATGATGGGAATGACAAGAGTCCTGTGCTAGATGCAGTGTTTGTATCCAGAATGTGGAACGCTGCCAATTTTCCATACTCTATGGAATCTCCGGAGCTAGTCATCGAGTGTGCCAGGAATTATAACCCAGAGACTAGGCAAGTGATGAAACATGGGAGGATATATGTAGACCTATCCATCAAGGGTCTCTCTCGGACATTTGGATTGCTGCTGGGGAGCAAGGTCAAAACTGTAGACCTAAAGAAGTCAGAAAAAGAATATGAAAACAATAAAAAGCAGGCCAGGAAGAACATGTATCAATGGCGGGTTGAGAACAGCACATATCCTACGGCCAGCCAAACTTCCTGTGCACCTGTTTAAGTATGATTTTGCTTATGAATATCAGTATATGATTGGACTGCTGAACAGATTAACAGGCCAGCCTGATGCTGGCAGTTTCAGGGATTGGATGTAAGGTGTAATCATGATGTGCTTGTATTCAGATATCAAGCCACTGTGGGGCCAGCTAAAAAGTGATGCTCTGCATGAGTAGCTGATGAACCTTGGAGGTTCAAATTGTGCATTCTATATGTCATCATACATTGTTTATTCATGTGCTTACAAAGGCACTTTTGATGCATTAGTTACCAATGGGAAGCTTATAGGCACAAATGTTGTGCATATCTGGGATCATCATCCCCAGCTGCAAAGAACCAATTACCTCAAAGATTACAAACTGGTCAATGATGCATTCTCCATGCATCTGGTTTGGACCATGGAGGAGGATAGAACAAAGACATTGAGCATGGAGGCTCAAGAGATAATTTACAGGCATGGAGCCTGGTATATACAGTTTGCCACTTTTTCATACATAAGAATTGAAGGTTTTGAGGGACATCCTCTAATGCTGCCAAGGTATCCCATTGATGCAATGATATTAATGGAGTTCATCAGGCAGGGCTCCACGATGATAAAAATATACAAGGATGCCAAGAAGCTGCCACCAATTTTGTTCCCAGTTAGCATTGGCTGCTATATGTGCCCTGATTCAGACAATATAAAGAAGGTGATGGTCACCTTAAATAAAATGAATCTACAGCCTTTCCCACTAACAAGACCATATGATCCTTACAGCAGGATGTAGAAGATAATAGGAAAGCCTATTCATCAGAGGCACCTAGAGGACTTCTGGGCCGACTGCGAAGATGAGGCAGAAGCAAGGAGAAGAAGGTATCAAAGGTTAACTCTGAATCAAATCAGAACCTTTGATTGCATCCCCATTCCTCAATAATTGAAAAGGGATGATGGTAGGATAATTGCAGATGAATATGAGCAGAAGAAGATATATAATGATACCATCTCTATACCTGACCTCACTATACAGGAAGATATATCCTTGGACCCCTTCATTGCCAGGACCATACAACTAACTCAAGCTTGGGTTGATGAGCAGGTAGAGGCATTGAAGAAGAAAGGTGTTGCCATTACGATGGACAACAAGAAGGGGCAGGATATTCTTGGGGATGAGTATGATGACTTCCTGAATGAAAAGAGGAAGACTAAGTGAGATAAGCTACCTCCACCACAACAGAGCAAAAGACCCCAAAGGGGAAAGAAAATAGAGAAGGAACCCAAAGGGGTTATTATTGAAAGAGCAGTATTCAACGCTGAGGAGGCAGCAGCATCAGGATCTGGATCAGAATCAGCATCCCCTCCAAGGACAAAGAAAGAAAAGTCCAAGAAGAGTAAGACAGCAGAGGCTGGAATCACTGAGACCCTAGAAGAGGGTCAATCCTCAAGAAAACCAGGAGAAGAGGATATCCTCATGGAGGAAGAGCCTGAAGAAGAAGAGGCTCCATTAATAATAAAGAGGAAAAGGAAAGCTCCACAGGTGCTGGTGTCCACCCCACCTAAGAAACAAAGAACCTCTATGAGAGGTGAAGTAAGACAACCCCCAACATTGTTACAAGGGGTAGGTAGTGAAGTACCTAAAAAATTTCAGCATAATGTTCCACTTCCTACCATTGTCAAGTTCAAAACTGAACTTATAGAGGAACAGAAGAAAGAAACTTCTCAGACACAAGTAGAAGGTCACATCTCGCTAGATGAGACAATCAACTTGTCTGATGATGAGGTTGTACAGGAAGTGGCTGCATAAAAGATGGAAACACTTGCTGCTAGTATAAGCATGACCCCTCACAAACCTCCACCAGTTCAAACGATACTGGAAGAAATGAAGCAAGAGGAGGCAGAACAGGAAAAGAACCTAGAGCAGGTAGCTCAGGAAATAGGGCTAGAAACATTAATTGCAGAGGTGACAAGTCCGGTAGTGGTAGACCTGACAGAGAAACAGGATGCAAGTCCTGAACATCCAGTAGGATCACCTGACAAAGGGCACCGAACAGAACAAATAGAGATGGCAGAATCAGAAGGCCATACTCTGAAATTAGGCCAACAAGGTCCACAGGATACATCAGTGGAAACTGCTATAGTAGAGGTTCAGGAAATGAAGGCTGATGAAAAGGAGAAAACAATAGAGGATCCTACTGCCAAAACACAAGAGGTTGATAGTGCAGGCTCAGAACAAATAATGGCTGCAGAACAAATGCCAGCACCTCAAGTAGAATCCACAGTATCCAGTGCAGTGGATATACAACAAGGGGAAGAGTTGAAACTAGATGAAATAATGACAGAGAAGGATCATGATCATCATGATCAACATATAGATGCACCACAAGATCCCCCACCCCAAGAAGATGCTCCTCCGGAGAAGGAAGTTCCAGAATAGGAAAATGTGCCACAGGATCAACAGCAAAGTGAGCATCAGGAAGAGGAAATGAGAAAATCACCATCTCCACCACATTTGTTGATAGAAACAAGAGACACAGGTGAACATCATGATGATGCAGAAAAACATGATCAGGTGCCTCCGTGGTTGGAGAAAGAGGTAAATATAGAAGAGGATTTTGAAATCCAAGAGTTTGATCTCTCCACCTTGTTCTCCGGGGATATAATGAAGCCTAAGAGGAATGCCAGAATGACTTCGGCCATCAAAAGAGATCCGACAACTGGGAGGAGGACCACACAAATTGCAATACCTACTGTGGAGAAAGAAAAAGGTAAAATCACCTTGGATGAATTTCAAATTAGCACAGTGGATCTCGGTTTTGCCAATGAAGACCAAGAAGGTCAGGAGGGTAAAGACATTATTGATTCTTTAATTCAAAAGGTAAAAAGAGAGAAGGAGAAATATAAGCAACACAAAGAGCACATTGCTCAGTTGCATGCCTACATAAGGAGGCTGATTAATCCTAATGATACTACAACTGAACATGCAGTCCCATTGACTGCTATTTTTCAAGAGGAAGTAAATAAACTAGACCTCATGAAACATGAGGCATCTGTGATAAGGAGATGGATGTCATCCACATTGGATGATGCAGAAGAAATGGTAAAGGCCTCTTTGAAGAGGTGGAGCATTCTCAGTGACTCCAAGACCAAAGTAGATAAATTGCAAATGCAGACAGGGAAAAGGTCCTACAAACTGGAAAAGGTATTAAATCTCCTAGGAGAAATAAAGAGGATAAATCCTCAACTGCTTATCAGTAAGCAGGTACTGAACAACCATACTGCATTATTGGTGGACATCTGGTATAAGGACATTTAGTTTGAATGTGGAGTGCTCAGAAGATGCAATAATAAGCTGAGAGATATCAGCATGAAGTTACATGATTTAATGGCTGAAGAGGCAGAAATATTAGAAACATTGGAAGGAAAAGTGGAAGGAAAAATAGAAAATCAAGATGAAGAGTCTGCCATCAAATCTTTACATAGCAACTTCCAATTAGAGGCAGATGGTCCACTTGTCCACTTGACAGAAGAAGTTATAGATAAAATAATGAGGATCAAGGTCAAGATGGAGAAATACAATGAGACACTGCAGGACAAGAAGGACAAATTAGATAGCAGTAGAAACAAATATGAGGCACACAAGCAGGCCATCATCAAAGCAAAAACTCAGGATGGTGGAGCAATAGACCCAGTTGTGCAGTCATATGAGCAGATCCAGAGCAGCATGCAGCCCCATATGCAGCGTCATCATCATCAGGATAGTGAAAGTTCAGGAAGTGATGCACATGATGATGATCCACATGAATTAGATGAAGAGCATGATGAAGACACATCATAAAGGATATATAAGCGTAAGTGGTCCAGATAGTTGCCAGCTGGCAACTTGTGCCATTTTTGTAGAGGTTGACAAAGTCAAGGAGAATGGTGACCGTAGATTTGCATTGATAAATCAAGATCGTAGATCTTTTTGTAACGGATTCCTCACCTTGTTCTATAAAAGGTGATGGAATGCCTTATTGTAAATATTCGAAACTTAATTGAAATCTGTCTTCTGAAACATTCAGAGCTCATTTCAAAGTTTTTGTATACATTTATATTTTTGCATGCTTAATGAATGAGAAGACTGTGTTGATTACAATTCATAGTAAATCTTGAGTAATCAGTGTATGAATTCTGGATATATGTGGTGATTTGCTACGTCCCTTGGAGTGCATGTCTACTTACATGTGTTGTCTTCATACAAATTCCTTTGAAGTTAGCATCAACTATATCTAGCTGTGGAATGTCCTGGTGAAAATATGGTTTGGTTTTCTTCTCTTCATGACAGTATCTAATATACATGTGGTTCAAAAGCTAAAGGTTCAACTTTAATTAGAAGCATTTCTTCATTTCTTTTAAATTTCAGAGCATTTCATCCTCATGATTGCAAACAATTGATGATTTTAAGCAATTAACACAAATATGTGGACATTTCATAGATAAATTGCAAATATATAGCATATTTGAATACAAAACATGCACAATTGAAAATATCATGCAAAGATTGAAGTATTTCTGCATCTTTTCACCAAATAACTGTATAATATGACTTCTCTATAAAGAATTTCTGCAGGAGTGTCACGATGATGTTTAACTTTCACGTAAGGCCCCAAAATGGAAACAGCAACTCACATTAACCTCTGAGTAACTTTAGACAATTAAGACCTATCACCGGAGACTTGGGATCATGAATTCTTTGAATTCATCGTATCTTTCAAGATGAATAAAGGTTAATGTGTACTTTTATTCTATGCTTGTTTATGACTAACATCATAACCAACAAGTAGGCATGTGTGCATGGCATGTCCCACATGATGGTTGTAGGGAAACTTGTTGGCCTCATGCATATGATATGATTGAATTCCATACTTGAAGGAGCATGCAAGTCATAAGATTGTGGCCCATATACCACATGTAGTGGCCCATATACCACATGTTGTATCCCTAGGTGAATAATGTCTCTCTCCTCCATTTCCCTAATGGTGTGGATGAGACCCCCATGTAGGTGTTAGCCCCACCCATCCTAGGCAAAGCACATCATCTTAGTGACAATCATGACTCATTGCACCAAGGGGACCACTACTACGCCCTACTCTTGCCATCACATATAAATATACCATGTCTCATCACCAAGGACTATGCGGCCAATAGCACACAACTTGCCTACTTAAGCATAGGCATGTGATCACTGTTCAACGATAGATACCTAGTGACCCAGTATGGGTAGTCTCATGACCACATACACATCCTCCAACATGACAATCACCTCCCTAGTGGGAAGTTGAAACATAGAGAAATCATAAACCCCACCTCTTCATTAAGGCCATGAGCATGCAATCATGAAATCACATATCTAGCATTTTGTAGACTCAATAGAGGCCCATGCGATAGAGCAACATAATTTCATTCTATGATAAGGCTCCCAAGTGGCCTCACAATAGTGTGAGTATGTTGCCTTCTATGTTCTCCTACATTGTCAATGACCTCTACAATTAAACAAAAATAACACTTATCAATTCTACATCATACAAAATCAAATTCTAAGTTTTCTCGAATGCTAGCACCATAGACGTTAGCATGTCCCTTAGACCCTAACACACTATTTAGATGATAGCATGTCTAGGGGACCCTAGCACACCCCTTAGACATTAGCATGACCATTAGATGCTAGCAGGTTCTGTGGATCCCACCAGGGGTCTAAAACTTTAAAAAATCACTAAAAATAAAAAATCACTCACCTCCCACATACGAATATCTTGCTCCACTCACTCTCATAGTTGGTCCAATCTTGGGCATCGAAAATCTCATCTACACAGCATTTTGTCTCTCTGAGTTTTCTAGGTACCCTGAGAATTCTATATTTGGAAACAAAAATGAATATTAAGCTCTTTTAAAATTTATTATTTATAGAAAAAATTTAAACTTTTAAGCACTTCCTTCATGGAAACTCTCATAACTTTTGGCTGCAAATTCAAAATTTTATGTCACTTCTTGCGTACAAATCTTGGCTCTACTATATTTCTCATCAAATTATTTTCATTGAGTTGTTATTTTCTAAAATAACCCTTTGAAGAGTGTTTTCAATAAAATTTCTCTCGAATCTACAAGTAGTGAATTCTTTTTTCTTTTTTTTACCTCTTAGATATCAAGCAAAAATAGGAGGGGGCATACATTCACCCTTATTTCTCTCTAGTTAATTTTTCTCTTCATATCATTCATCTTGTTGTATTAGAATTCATCTATTTACTACTTTGTTTTCTAGAATGACATATACTTATCATGTAGGATTATTTATTTTTCTAACATTATGATTTTGCAAGATTGAGGTTTTGACATTTTGGTTTTGTAGGTTCTCACTTTGGGGGCATGATTCCTCTACCTGAAGAATTTTCTAGATCCTCTATAATATCCTTTTGGGTATCCTTTTCATGATGATATTTCATTTATATACTTTAGTGTAGCTTATCATTTAGTGTCATCAACCCGCTAAAGTGGGGGAAAATATAACGTAGAAAATCATGTACCTTTGCAATTTCACATTCTATTTTGAATCATTTTGGCATCCATTTCCATAGCATGTTTTATGGATCACTTGAGCCTAGCCTTGGCCTATTTTTCCTCACCAAGTTTGCCAAGATTTTGCATCACAGTCAAATTCTAGCCGATGTCCTCAAACCAAGTGCCAAATTTGAGAAAAAATCCTCGAGATGCTAGCATGATACATAAATGTCCATGCAATGCACTAGCATCTTGGAATTTTTTTAAAATGTAAATGTTGGTTTCCTACTCAGTTGCTTTTTATTGCCTACTGTAATGCCCATCTATCAAGAAAATACATTTTGCATCCAGGAACCTAACCTTTTAGCTTCCTCATTAGCCTCATGCAAAATCAATTTTGAAATATCTCTCTCTCATTCTTGGATCCTCTCTTGCAACTTTGACATATATTTTACAATCTCTTTTTCTCATCTTTTCATATTATTGCTTGGCTAAAGACTCCATTGTTGAAGTTACATGCTGCTGAAATTTTCTTAGACAACTATAAGTGCTAGTTTTTCTTCTACATCACACTGGTAATCTTGTTTGAATAAGTATTGTAACATTTTCTCCTCTTTACCATTTCTATTCCTCTTGGAAAATATATTGGTGACTCTTACCTCCTTTTATCAAACTCATACACACTAGTCTGTCAATCTACGTAGACCTTAGATTTGGCATTCATAGTTATTGTCAATATTTTAGTTCCTAGACACACTTAGGCTATGAGTACACACAATTTTCTAGTATTTTTCTATCTTGGTTGTCTTTGGAGGTCAAAAAACCAAAATAGGGGCTTAACCATTCTTGGCAAGCTCCCAAACAACCCCAAACATTTTTCTTGTTCTTCAATTACAAGTATTTCAATGAAAAGACATAATCTGAGAGAAAAGACATGTTTACTGGTGATTTTTGTTAATTTTTGTATATATGACAATGTGTTGTGTAGATGTCTGTGTGTCTCATAGGCATCTTAAACAATGACTTCCATGTTGTGTTGCTAGGTTCCTAGTTGCTTGTTACTTATAGTTTTATATCCATTTCTTGCAATTTGTCTTTTAGTTCCTCATAAATCAAAATTATATTATTTATCATTATGATTTAGCTTAGTGAAAAACATTATTTTCCAAGTTTAAAGCATTCTAAGATATTCTAGAGTTATTTTGTTCTTTCTATTTTGAATAGTAACAAAATACTTTCTCCTTTGAAACTAGTTTAATCCTAGAGTAGTGTCATTGAAAACATTTAGCTTGAAAAATAAAACTTTCTTAGTAAAATAACATTTTCATACATGAGGTCTTTATCTCTCCCCTTCCTTATTTAATGAATGTAAGAAAATTATATCTCTTTATTTTTTATTTATGTACCTGAAAGAAAGAAAAAATAGCCTTCTTTTCATAAGAAGCAATTTTTAGATTGTTTTTTCTTATTGAATCTACTATTGGAATTAATTTTAGACTTACAAAATCTTGCTTGCTACTCACATGATGGTGGAAGCTAGAGTTTGTTACTATATTCATTGTCACCTCTTCCTCCTTAGCAAGCATGAGCCTCAATAGCCCCACAATCCTTCAAGGAGACTATTCCATCTTGTTAGGGTTAGCCGGCAGAAGATATCAATTAAATGCAAATAAAGATTAAACAGAGAAATGGAAATACACAGAATTAATAATAGTGAGAGACAAGATTTAACGTGGTTCACCCAAACTCGGGCTACATCCACCAAATAGAGAGTCCAATATTATTATCCAGTAAATCAAACTGGTTACAATCAACAATCCCTGCAACTCAATACCACTGCAAATGCTACAACACAATACACAAACCCTAACCCTTGGCTGCTTTTTATCAAGCCTTTTTGTCGGTTACAAAAATTAGGGTTTTCTTATGTTGGTCATAAAAAATAGGATTTTTTAAGTCGGCCCCTAAAAAAAAATTTCTCGGGGGCTGCCACCCCCGAACCCCGGCAAGGATACATGGCTAGTGTACAGTACTTTCCTGATCAGTCGCCACCTACCAACAATCTCCCACTTGGAGACTAATCAAGCTCCACACCAAACAATCTCCCACTTGGAGACTGATCCTGGATGACACCGCTGCGCATGCAGCTCCCACTGGAAATAAGCACCCTAGACTCTACTGTTCAATTTTATTGTTTTCAGTCTAGAAGACCAATCAAAGCTGAAGAGAAGCTCAGCTTCTCCCTTGTCACTGCCTTTGTAAACATATCCACTAGATTTTCATCTGTATGTATCTTTTCCAGCCTTAACTGTCCATTATCCAACACCGACCGAATAAAGTGATACCTCAACTATATGTGTTTGGTCTTTGAATGCAAGGCAGAATTCTTTGCAAGATGTATGGCACTCTGACTATCTATATACAAAGAACTGTTAGCCTGTTGTTTACCCAATTCTTCCATGAAAGATTGCAGCCATATCATCTCCTTGCTTGCCTCTGTTGTAGCGACATATTCTGCCTCTGTGGTGGATAAAGCAACCACCTTTTGCAACCAAGAAATCCAACTCATCAATGTTCCACCTACAGTAAAGACATAACCTGTAGTACTCCGCCTAGTATCAATATCCCCTACCAAATCTAAGTCTACATAACCTGCTAAATCAGTATTAGAGCCCCCAAAACATAAGTGTTTATTAGATGTACCTCTCAAATATCAGAGAATCCATTTGACCGCATTCCAATGCTCAAATCCAGGATGACTCATATACCTGCTAACGACTCTGACAGCATGTGCAATATCTGGTCTCGTGCATACCATGGCATACATTAAACTTCCTACCACTAAAGCATAGGGTACCTTGGACATTTTTTCTTCCTCCTCTTATGTCTTTGGACACATCTCCTTAGTCAATTTCAAATGACTAGGCAAAGGTGTGCTGATAGCTTTTGCATTCTCCATATGGAATCTCTGCAACACCTTTTCAACATAAGCAGCCTGAGATAGAGTCAATTTTCTGTTCTTCCTATCTCTGCAAATTTTCATACCAAGGATTTGTTTTGCTGCCCCCAAATCCTTCATATCAAATGACTGTGATAACTGATGTTTTAACTCTCTGATGTGATCCATGTTAGACCCAGCTACAAGCATGTCATCAACATATAAACATAAAATAATGTAGCTGTCATTATCCAACCTCCTAAAATAAACACAATGGTCAGAATTACACCTACTGTAGCCTTGCTCAGCCATAAAACTATCAAATTTCAAATACCATTGCCGAGGTGCTTGTTTCAAGCCATACAAGCTCGTCTTCAATCTGCACACTTGTTTCTCCTTACCTTTGACCTCAAATCCCTATGGTTGTGCCATGTATATCTCCTCCTCCAAATCACCATGCAGAAAGGCAGTTTTCACATCTAGCTGTTCCAAATGCAAATCTTCAGCAGCCAATACTTAAAACAGTACGAATAGAAGTCATCTTGACAACCAGAGAAAATATCTCATCAAAATCAATGCCCTGTTTCTGTGCAAATCCTTTTACAACTAACCTGGCCTTAAATCGTTTCTTACCTCCATCTTCCTCTTTCAGCCTATAAACCCATTTGTTTGGTAAAGCCTTTTTACCTACAGGTAACTTACATAATTCCCAAGTCTGATTTTTCAGCAAGGAGTCCATTTCTTCTTGCATGGCAAGCTCCCACTGAACTTGTGTATTCACTTGCATAGCTTCATCATACCCTTCTGGTTCACCAGCATCTGTTAACAAAATAGAATACAAAGAGGGAGAAAACCTTTCAGGAGGTCTACTTATCCTTGTTGACCGTCTAACATTCACTGGGGTTTGTGGTATTTCTGGTTGCTGTTGCGGAGCATGAGGAGCCACTGGAACATCACTATTTGGAGTATCACCCAGCACCACATAATCCTTTTTTTTCTTCTCATGCTACTGCAACTGATCTTTGTACAACACCTTCTCATTGAATATAACATCCCTGCTTCTCACAATTTTCTAATTTTTAAAATCCCAAAGCCTATAACCAAATTCATCAATGCCATATCCAACAAAGGTACATTTTTTTGATTTCGCATCCAGCTTGGTTCTATTTTTAGAATCTATATGTGCAAATGCTTCATAGCCGAAGGTTTTCAAAAAAGAATAACTCACCTTCTTGCTAGTCCATGCTTCCTCTGGAATACCACAGCCCAAAGGAACTGAAGGACCTCTGTTAATTAAATATACAGCAGTGTTGACAGCCTCTGCCCACATGTTTAAAGGCAGTCCAGCATGCAATCTCATGGTCCTTGCATGCTCCATTATTGTCCTATTCATGCGTTCAACCACTCCATTTTCCTGTGGAGTCCCTAGAACCATTTTCTACCTACGAATTCCATTAAAGGAACAATAATCTTCAAATTCTTTGCTGCAATACTCACCGCCATTATTAGATCTGAGACATTTTAATCTTTTACCTGTCTCATTTTCAACCAAGCTTCTCCATTTCTTAAATGTTTCAAATACATCAGATTTCTGTCTAAGGAAATAAATCTAGACCTTCCTAGTTGCATCATCTATGAATGTAACATAATACCGAGAGCCACTGAAAGAAGATACCTGAGCTGGTCCCCATACATTTGTATGCACAAGCTCCAACTTTTCATTTTTTTTTTGCTTCCCATCTCTGAGAAAACTGACTCTCTTTTGTTTTCCATACACACAACTTTCACAGAAATCCATATTAATACATTTCAGACCTGGTAAAACTTTCTTAGAATGAAGTACCTTCATACCTTTTCATATGCCCAAGTCTGTTATGCCACAGTGTTGTTTCAGAACCTGCAGCAACTTTTCGAGTCTCTTCCTGCAAACCTGCAGCAACTGTTCCTAAACCTGTTTGTTTTTCCTCTATAACATCTAAAGTAGAAGGAACAGTATGACCTGTACAAAGATATAAGGTGCCTACTTTTACACTTTTTTCTACTACTAAGGCACCTTTTGAAACCTTCCAATTTTTATTATCAGTAAATGTAACAGTGCAACCTTGTTCAGTTAGCTGCCCTGCTGAAATTAAATTCCTACTGAGCCTTGGAACATGCCTCACCTCTTGTAGTAGCCAATGATTCCCATTCTGCAACTTAATCTTGATTCTTACCTTTCCAACAATCTGACAAGGTTCATTATCTCCCAAATAAACCAGCCCAAAATCCCCTTGGACATAATCAAGAAAATAACTTCTATGGGGTGTAGCATGAAATGAGGCCCCTGAATCTAAAACCCATGAATCATCAGCATTATCTAGGGAAAGAATCAAAGCATCATCTTCAGATTTATTACTTACCACATTTGCTTCCTTATTGCCTTCTTATTTGTCTCCTTCTTTATTTTTTCGAGACCAGCAATCTTTCTTTAGATGACCTGGTTTTCCACAGTACCAGCAATCATTCTGTCCTCTGGTTTGGGATCTTTTGTCCTTTGATTTTCCTCGTGACTTCCCATGACCTCCAGAACCTTTTCCTCTCTCCTTTGATCTACCCCTGCTTTCTACATTCAAAACACTGCCTGATTTGGATCCACCTGATCTTTTCTTATGAATTTCTTCACTTAGAATAACACCAACAACATCATCAAATTTTAGGGTATTTGAACCAGAAACAGAGTTACTAACCGCCATTACCAAACTATCCCAGCTTTCAGGCAATGAACATAATATCAAGAGAGCTCTAACTTCTTCATCAAATTTTACATTTACAGAAGTCAATTGACTGACAATCGTATTAAATTCATTTAAATGACCTATCACAGATCCACCTTCAACCATTTTCAAATTAAACAACTGCTTCATGAGAAATACCTTATTTGAGGCTGAGGGTTTTTCATACAATTTAGCCAAAGCTTTCATCAGACCATCTGTTGTCTTTGCTTCCGTTATATTGAATGCCACTGATGGTACCAGGCACAACCGAATGGTTCCCAGTGCCTTTCTGTCAAGAAGATTCCAATCCTCATCAGACATTGTTGCCAATTTCTTGGCTACTCCTTCCAATGGCCTCCATAAATCCTTTTGATAGAGGTAATCCTCCATCTGCATCTTCCATAACTGATAGTTCTGCCCATTGAATTTATCAACCTTCATTTTACCCTCGTCCACCATTGCTCCCACTCAACCGTGAGACTTTCCTGCAGACGATAATCGAACACAACCCGCTCTGATACCACTTGTTAGGGTTAGCCGACAGAAGATATCAATTAAATGCAAATAAAGATTAAACAGAGAAATGGAAATACATAGAATTAATAACAACGAGAGACAAGATTTAACGCGGTTCACCCAAACTAGGGCTACATCCACCAAACAGAGAGTCCAATATTATTATCTAGTAAATCAAACCGGTTACAATCAACAATCCCTACAACTCAATACCGCTGCAAATGCTACAACACAATACTCAAACCCTAACCCTTGGCCGCTTTTTATCAAGCCCTTTTGTCGGTTACAAAAATTAGGGTTTTCTTATGTCGGTCATAAAAAATAGGATTTTTTAAGTCGGCCCCTAAAAAAAATTTCTCGGGGGCTACCGCCCCCGAACCCCGGTGAGGATACATGGCTAGTGTACAGTACTTTCATGATGGTGGAAGCTAGGGTTTGTTACTATATTCATTGTCACCTCTTCCTCCTTGGCAAGCATGAGCCTCAATAGCCCCACAATCCTTCAAGGAGACTATTCCATCTCGTCTTTCTAATGCACTCAAGGATACTAGTATCAAGAAGCTCATCTTAGATGCATTTACAAACAAGAACATTAAAGATGGGATTCATCTTCAAATGGTGAAGAGGTGGGATGAATTTCCATTGGTGGAAATTCCTAACAGCCCTATTCCTGAATATTTGTTCAATTTGTTTTAGTTGGCTCTAACAGGAAAATTTACTCGATCTTGGCATTCCTCAAAAATATTAGATCAATGGATCAATAAGGAACAGTGACAAAAATTTATTGGTTGTATTGAGGTTGCAATGTATGGTAGGGATTGTGTCTTGAATACTTTCTCTAATAAAGAAGATAAATATATTATTTTTAGAAGTGGTCGTTGGTTCATGGGCCCTTGTGGGCTATATTTGAATCACTTAAATCTAAACTTTAATCTAATAGAAGAGACTCTATCTAGATTTCCTATGTGGGTAAGGCTATCTTTCCTACCTTTGTATCTTTGGTATGAAGTAGTCCTTAGGGCTACAAGTAACTAGAATTTTTAAAACATGGGTTGAGCCTAAAGAGAAAAACTTTTGAGTGGTTAGAATTTGTTTTAAAGTTGATTTTCTTAAGGTTCTTTTTGAAGCCATATAACTAAAATGAAATGATCTCATTTACACTCAAAATCTAGACTATGAGCAAATTTCATTCAAATGTAGTTTATTCCATGAGCGTGGGAATTTTCAATGAGATTGCCCAAAAAATCACATAACAATAGGAATCGGATTGAAAAAATGATGACTTTCAATAGATCCACCATAAAAATCCAAAAAATCTACCTAAATGGCCCCTCTATCCAATGTTCCTTCTTTCTCCAACCCCTTCATGGCTCTTGAGAGAGAAGTTCTAGGTTAAAAATCAAAAAATGAAGATACACATTAGCAAGGCTTAGAAAATGAAATCCTAGATCAATCCCCTCCAACACAACTAGAAGTATGAAATATCCCAATTCAGAGAAAATAAGTAGAGAAGGAAGATAAATAACCCCCTTCTTCCATCCAAAATCACATTCAAGAAAAAGTAGGAAGAAAATGTAGAATTGCATGCAAAAGAAGCAACCGAAAATATCGTAGCAAGCAAATAATGAACTATTAATTTTACCATCAAAGGTGTTGGTTATTTTCCCAGACTGGATGCTTATTCCCAGTAATCCCTACAAAATAGCCATCATTGATCAACAGGATTCCCGGGCTAGGGGCCAACAGTATAGGAGATAGACTCTATAAATATCTCCTCTTCTTCTTTAGGCTATGCAGAACCAAGGGGGTATTCCCTATTCAACATCTATAAAATGCATCTATGTATTTGCTGGGATGTTGGCACAAAGCAGATAAATCCTCTATTAAGCAGACCAAAACTGTGAGATAAGTGCAAAGGGGCTAGCTTTGGGCCTATGTTCAGTTGTAGACAAAGGATTTTGGATCCTAAAACTACTTCTAATGTCCTAAAAGGTTTGTTTATGAAGTTTGAGTTTGATTTATATTTGGATGCAAAACTAGGACCTGGAGTGTAACCTTAATGCAAGGCTAGATTGGTGCCTATCCAGGGCTCAGAGTCAATAGACATACACATGTGAATGGTCAGCATAAACATATACTAAAGACTGGGTATCAAGGGGATTTTATTATATCTGCCTTACAGATATCTCCCAAAACAGAGTGTTTAGTCATTCATACTTAAAGGAATCCATCGCCAAAGGTTCAAAACCTGACTGTCGATCTGAAAACCCATCGCCAAGATCAATGGTCCCAAAATATGTATGAAGAGCCACCAGCCAATGAAATCTTGCCACGGGGGCACCCCATGATTCTATCGCTGGCCTTTTGCACCTTTATTTTGCCCTTTTCCCCTTGTATATGCATGCCCAAAAGCATATACAAACACCTTATATACAAGTCGGACCTCAAATTTTATTAGAACAATTTGAGAATCGGTTCAAATCTGGCTTGTATCCCTTTTACCGCACATCAGCTTGTATATCAACATTTACAAGCGCCTTATACAACCCATGGATGCCAAATTTCATTCACTGCACCTTATTCCTCCATCGCGTCTGGATTGCATGTCTCTCCTTTTGCATATCGGCCGTATATGCAAACATACAAATCCCCTAACATACAAGCAAGGAATCTTTTAGGATATGCGATATAGATTCCCTCCTGTATGTCGCCAATGTATGTCAAACATACATTCAACCTTGTATTTGCCTCTCTTGTATGCCAAATATACAAACCTGTTTGTATATGCCCATGGGCCCTACCACATATATCTCCCGCTACTTTGTATGTTGCTGAATATACAAGGCCCCATGTATCTTTTCATTGTATGTGCTAGCGATGAACCTTTACATTGTAGCAGATGTATATCGGGCCTCCTTGTATATTTTTCATTGCATAAGACCTGATGTATATTGACATACATTCATTCCTGCACATACAAACACAGGATCTTCTACAGAATATTCCCTCAATGTATCTTCCACCTTGAACCTGATATGTAATTGAAAATGCATACAAGTGCAGAATTTCCTGGGAGTCTTGTGAAAGATTCCACTAATGTATATGCAACCCGATATACATTAAAACATGCATATAACTCAAATTTTCAACATTTTATGAAAGCCGATTAAGATTTCACAAGCCTGCCTACATGCAACTTGCATTTGCGTATACAATACTTAACATTTTTCATGAGTGCAACAGGAAAAGGTGGTAAAACACTCCATGTAGATGGAGGAACAATTTAAACCAGGGCACTAAGGGTTTGAAGAAACACACGCAGGAATCTACAAACTCGAATCAAAACCCTAATCCCAGGTGAACACCACCAGTGGCTCCAATTGGGGACGTGCAGACGCAAGAATGCAGTGAGAACCAAGCAACTCTGGGGTAGACTAGACAAAACCCAAAACTAAAAACATGACCGACTATACAAGGCATGTACAAATATTTACATTTAGTTTACAATGTGCACAGAAGATAACCCTTATAAGAAGTAAAGCTTCAGGAACTGACCGTGCACTGGCAATTCCAACATTTCACCACTTAGAGCCTGGAGAAAGTAAGAATCTCCTCCATGAATGTCGCTAATTTGATACGGGCCCACCCACAAGGGCTCAAATTTACCGTGTTTGCCCTTATCCTGGTTCCTTGCATTCCATACAAGAACCAAATCACCTCTCTAAAATTTTCTTTCTATAGTTCTCTTATCAAATAGATATTTTACCCTTTCCTGTCTTTTGATGTTTGTTTTCTGTGCCTCCCTTCTCACTTCATCTAGTGCAACCAACTGATTGATTCTTTCAGTCATTGGATCTCTGATCTCCTCCATATTTTCTTGTATGAATTTGTAAACTGGCAAAAAGTTGTTTACAGGCAATTTAGCCACTATACCATATACCAATTCAAAAGGAGATCTTCCAGTTGCTTTCTTGACTGTTATTCTGTCAGTCCACAATGCCATTTTCAGCTTTGAATCCCAAGCCCTTTTATTTTTACCTACCATTCTCTTTACAATCTTCATGAGGCTTTTGTTGCTCGACTCAGCCTAACCGTTTCCATGTGGGTGATATGGTGATGCATGTAACAAATTAATTCCATAATTACTGCAAAAATCAATAAATTCACCAGACCTGAAGCACATAGCATTATCTGTGACTAATTTTATCGGTACTCCAAATCTAATAATAATATTTTCTAGAATAAAATCCATCACCACTTTGCTGGTAGCTCTTTTGGTTGGGATGGCCTCAATCCATTTGGTGAAATAATCAGTGGCAACCAGAATCCAACTGTGCCCTCCACTTGATTTTTCTGAGATTTCCCCTATAAAATTAATTCCCCATTGCTGAAATGGAGCTTCTACAGTTACAGTCTTAAGGGGCAATGCACCTCTGTATTTTAGGCTTCCTAAGAACCTCTGACAAGGATCACACCTTCTTACCATTCTATGTGCATCTAAGAAAAGAGTTGGCCACTAATAGCCTACTCTGAGAATTTTATGGGCCGTTGTTTGGCCAGCATAATGTCCACCACATACTCCATTATGCATGTCACTGAGAATATCCTTGGCCTGATTTTCATCGACACACCTGAGTAATACACCATCAGGATTTCTCCAATACAACTTTCCTTGAACAATGATGTATTTAATAGCCTGTAGCTTCAAAGTCCTTTTCTAATTATCATTGAAGTGGGAATGACAGTTAAAATTCTGCAAATAATGTACTACATCCTTATACCATTCAGAATCTGACATGTTTATATCTTCATTATGTACTGCATTCACTTGGCATGCCTCTAGGTTTGACTGTGTCATCAATTTTTCCAAACCTTGTCCTCTTACCAACTTTGTGATTTGTATTTCAATGTTGAACTCCTACAGTTTGTTTATCCACCTGCATCTTCTTCCAGTTACCTCCTGCTGAGTAAATATATCTTTGACTATTGCATGAGACACATATGCAATTACTTGTGAGCCTACCAAATAGGGCCTCAAGCTCTTGACTGTTCTAACCAATGCATACGCCTACTTCTCCATTATATCATACTTTAATTCAGCAGCCTGCAATGACCTACTAAAGAGAGCTATAGGCTATTCAAACCCTTCTTCATTTTTTTGCAATAGGCATGTAGCAACAGTATGGAAAGAAGCAAATGAAAACAATTGAAATAGCCTAGAAAAATCTAGAGATTTTAAAACAGGAGCCATCTTTATTGCCTCCTTTATGTCTTGAAATGATTTGGTTGCTTCATCTTCCCATTTGACAATTGCATTCTTCTTCAGCATTTTAGAGATCTCCTTGGTGGTCCCTGCAAAATTAGGAACAAATCTCCTAACAAAATTAATCTATCCAAAGAAGGACTGAACACCTTTTACTATTTTTGGGATCTGAATTTTGTCAATCGCAGCCACCCTTTCAGGATCAATCCTGACTCCATCCTTGGAAACAATGTGTCCAAGCAATTTTCCTTCTACAACCCCAAAAGCACATTTCTTTGGGTTGAGTGAGATACCATATTCTAATGCTCTAATAAAAATTTGCTCTAGATGTATACAGTGCTGCTCTTCTTTCTTTGAAAAGGCAGTTAAGTCATCTTGATACACAGCCAAGATTGAATCAATCAATCCTACAAAAGCCACATCCATTGCCCTCTAAAATGTGGCACTTGCATTTGTCAATCAAAATGGCATCCTCACATATACATATGTTCCCCATGGAGTAGTGAAAGCAGTCTTGAACTGTTCTGACTCCTTTACTTTCACTTGATTGTACCCTGAAAATCCATCCATCATGGAGAGAAGCTCATAGCCGGTTACCTTCTGCAACATGGCCTCCATGTTTGGCAATGGATAATTGTCTTTCAAAGAAGACACATTTAAATTTCTAAAATCCACACAAAGTCTAATGTCACCATTCTTTTTTCTGACTAGGACAAGGTTAGACACCTAAGTTGAATGTCTGATAGTCATGATTATTCTAGCCTCCCTAAGCTTCATAAGTTCCTCTTGCATTTTTGGAGCTAAGGTTGGGTTGATAGGCCTCTATTTTTGTCTAAATGGTTTAGCTCCAAGCTTCAAAGGGATTTCATGCTGAAATAAATCCTCTCTATAAGCTTTTAGGTCCTCATATGACCAAGCAAACACATGCTTATACTTACTCAGTAATGCAATTAGCATAGATCTGATATGTGATTTGAGTTGTTTGCCAATGTATACCCTTTTGGGAGCATGAGATGTCCCCAAATTTATCTCTTCTAAATCATTCTTGTTTGTTGGAGATGACTTTGTGACGAGTTGGTCCCTATTGTCAAAAGCTCTCTCTAAAGCAACTAGCCCTCTAGGGATTTTATTTGTCTTTAGTTGAATTACTTCCTTCCCTAAGAGAGTTTCTTTCCCATCTACTACCTCTACAAAATTCTAAAAATTGATTTCATGTTTCTCATATTCATCAATATAATGCAGAAATCTCAGTAAATCTTTATCATCATCAAATACTTGCCAGCTGCATACATTATCTAGCACTGCAGGTCTGAGTTTGATCTCAACATCGGTAACATCTGATAGAGTTATATCATCTGGCCTTATAGCTACATTAGCTAGAAAATCTGCCCTGACATTCTTTGATCTCTCTATCCAGTTTATTGAAAATGCATCAAACAATTCAATTGTATCCCAAACAGCATGCTTATATTGTTTTAATTTCTTATTTTTTGATGCATACTTATCCCTAACTTGGAAAAAAATAAGCTCTGAATCACCAAACACCTTGAGCATCTTCATTCCATGCTTCAAAGCCACATTCAATCCTAATAATAGAGCCTCATACTCTGCAATATTATTTGTACAGGCAAACTTCAACAAGAAAGAGAATTTTAAAAGTTTACCAAATGGAGACAGAAATACAATCCCAGCACCAGAGCCTTCCTTCGAACAAGCTCCATCAAAATACATGGTCCAGAGGCCCTGTTGATCAGACTTTTGAATGCACATGTCTCCCTCCTTACCTTCTTTAACATCTGAGACAACTCTTAAATTATCATAGTCAGTGTTCACAAAGCATATCTGTTCCTCTGATTCTTGATTCTCCACTATCTTTGATGATCTTTCCTCCCTGATCAATTTGGCATTCCTACCATTCATAGGGATCATAGTGTATGACAGATCTAATTGCATACTTCCACCAATCAATGCTGCCCACCTTCTTGACAACAACATGCCATACTATGGCTTGATATCAACAACTGTTATGTTCATTTTGTAGGTCTTTTCAGGATATGCTACCAATCTAAAATTGACATCTTTCATAATTCTGATGACAGGTACCTCCCTAGCATCCATGGCATAGCACTTCCCATTTGCCTTACCTATCTTTAATCCAGCTTGCTGCATGATGGCCAAAGGCATGATGTTTGTGGATGCTCCTAAGTTGAGCATACAGTTTCTAATTATTCTTCCATTTATGACAAGGGAGACATAAAATGGCTCCACTTATGAAGGGCACTTTGTCATGGTCATCCCCAAATACACTTCAAGAACTTCATCTTCTTCAACACACAGGGCCTGTTTCTTGGCCTGAGGTTCATCATTCTGCTTGGCTTGACAGGGTACTCCCGAGATCAAGGATACTGCTTTATTTTTGAATTCTTCCACTTTCATTAGCTCCATCAATGGAACAGAGACTTTTATCTGCGATAAGATTTGAGTGATATCAAATGGAGCATAATTTTGTATGATAGTTGTAGCTTGCTCCACGGTTTTACTTCCATCCTAAGTTGATCTAACTTTAGCTTTTACGGCTCCTTGACTGTCATCTTTGATCTGAAGATGTTTATTTTGATCCTCAGCATGGGGAACTATATTCTCTGCTTTTTGAGAATCATAGCCTATTTTTTTCTTAAAACCTTGCTTATTATTGTTCCATTGTTTCTTATATGTTTTCCTCCCCTTATGACTGTGCACAGGTTGGCCCACAAAAGTGTTCTTTGGTTGAGGTGAGCTGCCTACCTGAGCTTTACCCCTGAGATTGTAATTTCTTTTGACTTGAGCTACTGTTGTAGCTGTGAGGGCTCTAATTTCTTCATCAGGTCTCCTCAAACTATTCAGAACATTGCGTGAATCTTGAGTATAAGCGTAGCTATCTTCCTTATCTTCATCATAAGGAAACTGCTGATAGACCTGCATCTCATCATTCGCATTTGCATCAGCATCATGAGAAAAGTATCCTCTGTTTGTAGACAGCATATTGACATTATCATCTTCCATGCAATGCGGCTCATTGCATTCATCACAGGCAACAACATTATTATATAGAGACTGAGCAATCATACATTGTGACTGTGAATGAGGCATTTGGCAGATTATACACCATGGGGTGTCATTAACAATATTTTTAGCTTTCTTCAAAGGATCAGGAGTTTCCTTTGTATTCTAAGCTCTTGGATTTGTATTGCTGTGTGGGAGGACGGGTTTACCATTACGCCAATTAGTATGATACGGCATATCATGTAATGATGGTCTTCTTTCTTGCCTTTGGTAAACTGGCCTGTCAGGACCTATCCCCTTTTCATTTTTAGCTATTCTATAACTCAAGTCCTTAACAACATTTGTTAATTTTTCTATTTTATCTTCAGAAGTAGATGCACTGCCTTGACTATTCTGAGATTTAGTATTTGGATTTTGCAAAATTTTCACATCATCTCTTATGTTTGTCTTACCAGATGCTTTTCTGTTATTTTCAATATTTGTTACAATTTTGAAGGCATCTCTGAGGCTGTGAGGTCCCTTATCTCTCAATCCATAAGCTGTTTTGGCATCAAAAGCATTTATGTACAACACTATGCACATAGGTTCATTAGGCCTCAAGTCCTGTGGCAATTTGTTCAATACCTTCATGAATCTAGCATTGAAATCAGCAACTTGTTCATTTGATCCTTTGGCAATGCTAGTGAATTCATTAATGAAGAAACTAGGATCAGTTTTGTCACCATATTGTTCCTTGAATATTCTCCTAAATTCATCCCATGATGAAATTCTTTTGTCAGGCAGACCTTTGTACCACTCCTTGGCTTCATCAACTAAGGATTGCATAAATGATTTCATGAAAACATCCTCATGCTCAACCTCGAAGTTGTCCATGATATTCTGAAAAGCTTTTAGATGGTCTTCACCTAACACAGTATTATTTCCTAAAAATTTAGGCACTTGTAGCCTCACATGTTTGTCAATAGGATTTGGATAACCAGGAATGCCATCAAAAACCAGTTGTCTGAATCTGTCCAACTGCATTGGTTGTCTACCAAATTGGTTAGCATTTGCATTTCTATTTGCATTCTGATTTCTTACATTATTTAATGGAGCTCTTATGTTATTTGCATTCTATCTTTGATCATTACGCTGATCATGGATTTCATTTCTATGCTGATTTCTCTGCATATTTATATTTTCAAGGGTAGGAATTGAATCATTCTGAGCAACTCTCAAAGCTTGCACTTTCTGTCTCATATCATCTCTGATTTTCACTGCCTGTAGATATTCTATTTCTACCCTTAAGCTCTTAATTTCATCGGCTAATTGTTCCTCTTTGGGCATAGAGGAGGATGGTCCCATTTCATTCTGATCATCATTATCTTCATCCCCTGGAGACTCATCCTCTTCAAATCTGTCACTGGGATCTAAGAAAGGGCATTCTTGAAACACCTCTGACCTTATTCTCAGAGCACCATCATGTTGTTTCTCATATGCATTTTGGATTTCAGCTTCTCTGTTTAAAAAATAAGGCATTATTTGCTCTGAAGATCCTAGATTGTCCTGAATAAATTCATTTTTCCTGGGGCTAGGAGAACCATCCTGACTGGCTTGTACAGTCCCTTTTTTCCTATACATCATCTTTATAGGTAACTCTTCAAACAGAGTATTTCGCTGGGATCTTCTCCCTTGCATACAAATTTTTACTTTACCGGTTGGGAGATTGGTTCGGAGTCGCCACCTATTACTAGGAATTGTTTTCCTTTTGGAATCAGGGTTCTTTTACAAGTCCCCAGTAGAGTTGCCAAAATCTGTTGGTGACTCAGATGGGCAAAACCTCACCAGAGATTGCAGGATAACACTTTCACATTCGATCCCCAGCAGAGTCACCAAAATCTGTTGGTTATTTTCCCAGACTGGATGCTTATTCCCAGTAATCCCTACAAAATAGCCATCATTGATCAACAGGATTCCCAGGCCAGGGGCCAACAGTATAGGAGATAGACTCTATAAATATCTCCTCTTCTTCTTTAGGCTCTGCAGAACCAAGGGGGGTATTCCCTATTCAACATCTATAAAATGCATCTATGTATTTGTTGGGATGTTGGCACAAAGTACATAAATCCTCTATTAAGCAGACCAAAACTGTGAGATAAGTGCAAAGGGCCTAGCTTTGGGCCTATGTTCAATTGTAGACAGAGGATTTTGGATCCTAAAACTACTTCTAATGTCCTAAAAGGTTTTTTTATGAAGTTTGAGTTTGATTTATATTTGGATGCAAAACTAGGACCTGGAGTGTAACCTCAATGCAAGGCTAGATTGGTGCCTATCCAGGGCTCGGAGTCAGTAGACATACACATGTGAATGGTCAGCATAAACATGTACCAAAGACTAGGTATCAAGGGGATTTTATTATATCTACCTTACAGATATCTCCCAAAACAGAGTGTTTAGTCATTCATACTTAAAGGAATCCCTGCTGTAACATATTTTCTTAATGATTAATCTGAAACTTTTAATTTGTCCCTCGAACAAAGGTAGGAGATTAAACATTCAATACAGAAAACCCATATTCCTAAATCATAAATAACCCTTAGTTATTTAGACTCAAAAGAAAATACAGCCACAACTTGGAGACAAATGATTAAACACATGCAATCAGTGCATTTCTCATATAAAACAGCATGAAACTAGTTAATTTGTGCATGAAACATACAACATGAGACTCATAAACTCACAAAACTTTCAGGACAAGGCCACCAACTAAGTTGTATTGTATCACAGAGCCAAAAGTTTGTCCAGTTTTTAACAACCATAAAAGAGTAACACAGTTTGCTTAAAACAGCAAGAAAGTGTACTTCACAAAAATTAATTACAAGGCTAATCAAAAATTTGCCAGATACAATGCATTGTGAGAAATGGTGCTCAAAATAATAAATGTAGCAGGGGACAAAACAGGAAGAAGCAAGAGAAGGGTGAGGAATGGTTGAGCTCGAGCCCTGTGCTGCCGCTGGAAGACTCCCCGTTATAAATCAGGTACTTGACCATTCAACCACCAGCCCATGCCTGTCTGCAATTCTACCATAAATGGCTCAACCACCGGCAACTCCTCCTGAAAATAGTAACACGCACCCATGGAAAATTCCCGCTCAAAAAATGACTGCAGACGCAAGGAAAAAAGCCATCGCCGAAGGTTCAAAACCCGACTGTCGATCTGAAAACCCATCGCCAAGATCAACGGTCCCAAAATATGTATGAAGAGTCACCAGCCAAGGAAATCATGCCATGGGGGCACCCCATGATTCTATTGCTGGCCTTTCGCACCTTTATTTTTCCCTTTTCGCCTTGTATATGCATGCCCAAAAGCATATACAAACACCTTATATACAAGTCGGACCTCAAATTTTATTAGAACAATTTGAGAATTGGTTCAAATCTGGCTTGTATCCCTTTTACCGCACATCAGCTTGTATATCAACATATACAAGTGCCTTGTACAACCCATGGACGTCAAATTTCATTCACTGCACCTTATTCCTCCATCGCGTCTGGATTGCATGTCTCTCCTTTTGCATATCAGCCTGTATATGCAAACATACAAATCCCCTAACATACAAGCAAGGAATCTTTTAGGATATGCGATATAGATTCCCTCTTGTATGTCGCCAATGTATGTCAAACATACATTCAACCTTGTATCTGCCTCTCCTGTATGCTGAATATACAAACCTGTTTGTATATGCCCGCGGGCCCTACCACATATATCTCCCGCTGCTTTGTATGTTGCCGAATATATAAGGCCCCATGTATCTTTTCATTGTATGTGCTAGTGATGAACCTTTACACTGTAGCATATGTATATCGGGCTTCCTTGTATATCTTTCATTGCATAAGACCCGATGTATATTGACATACATTCATTCCTGTACATACAAACACAAGATCTTCTATAGAATATTCCCTCAATGTATCTTCCACCTTGAACCCGATATGCAATTGAAAATGCATACAAGTGTAGAATATTCTTGAGAGTCTTGCGAAAGATTCCACTAATGTATATGCAACCCGATATACATTAAAACATGCATATAACTCAAATTTTCAACATTTTATGAAAGTCGATTAAGATTTCACAAGCCTGCCTACATGCAACTTGCATTTGCATATACAAGACTTAACATTTTTCATGAGTGCAACAGGAAAAGGCAGTAAAACACTCCATGTAGATGGAGGAACAATTTAAACTAGGGCACTAAGGGTTTGAAGAAACACATGTAGGAATCTACAAACTCGAATCAAAACCCTAATCCCAGGTGAACACCACCAAAAGGTAAATGTAAACTAGGTAATCAATGTAAGTTATTTCATGGAATATAAAGAGTCTAGGAGACAAAATTTAAAAAAAAAACATTATTTAAAAGAATCTAAATTAATCATTGAAGAAGCAAAATTTGTAGCAAACGAAGTCTAGTCAAACAATAATTATTTAGATATTTCCTTTAGAAGGGCATTGGGAGGCCTTATAACTATAGGGTATTTTTATTTTGTTTTGAAAGATTCCTTTAGGAATGATAACTGGACCAAAACTTCTCTTCATAGAAAGGATACAAATTTGATTCTCATAGTATTAATGTCTAATCCCACAACCACTATGTTAAAAATCTTGAATATTGGTGATCCATAAATGAAAATACTATCTAGTAAAAAACCTATTAATAGGCTACTTGTTGGGTATTTTAACCTTGTTTTCAATCAAGAGGAAAAGAGAGGTCTCTTGCTAGATAGAGATATAGACATAGAGCCAATAGAAGAAATCATGAGTAATCATGATTTAGAAGACCTCAAAACTAGTAGAGGAGAATATAAATGGTTTAATAAAAGATTTGGAAGTGCCTATATTGTTTCTAGGCTTGATATATTCCTAATCTCTTGGGATGTCTTGGAATCTTTTCCTCTTGTATTTTGAAATCCTTCCCGACCTTACTTTTGAACACAAGCTAATTTGTTTTTATGTACAATAAAAAGTTAACTTAGGACTAGGCATTTTTAGGTGTTCCTCATATTGGAATAACAATGAAGGTTTTAACCAAATGGTCAAGTAAACCTGGCTACCCTCCTCTCACCCTTTTCCAAATCAACTTTGGGTGATTAAATTATAAAGTGTCAGGGAAGCTATGCAAAGATTGTTCTTTCCCATAACAAGTAGTATAAATCTCAATATCTTAAGCTAAAACTTGAATAAATTCAAATGAATATTGGTGAGGAAGTTCCTTCCTTTGATATGCTCTTAAGGCAACAAGATTACTCCAATGTATTAATGAAATCCTTGCTAAACAAAGAAACAATATGAAGGCTAAATAAGGATTCTTTGTCTTGTCAAAGGGGAACATAATTATAAAAATCTTTAGAAAAACTTAACAAAGGAGTTCACATTATATAGCTAGACTTCACTTGTTTAATGGTGAAGTCATAGAATATGTGTAGGGTATTAGATACCTTGTCTTCACCCACTTCCAACAACTATTACAGGAAGCACATATGGACAAATCTAATCCTTTAAACAAGCTTCTAGCAAACATTCCTACTTTTGTCACTCCTAAGAAAAACAAAGAATGTAGCAAACCAACTACTTTGGAGGAATTAAAACAAGTGGTGTTCAATATGAAAATGGACAAATCCCCTGGATCTGATGGTTTCAATGCTAATTTTTACCAAGACTATTGGAATATTATTAACAATGGTCTCTTATAGAAGGTGGAAGACTAGGATACATGATAAGATTAATGGAGGAATCAACTCCAACTACTAGCATTGAAAGGTACAAATCAATCTCTCTTTGTAACACATCCTATAAGATTATTTCAAATATCATAGCTAAGCAACTTGAATGTGTGATCCCTATCCTCATTTCAAAAGAGCAGACTAGTTGTGTCCCTTATGTAGACAAATTTTTAATGGGATTATTCTCACCCAAGAAGCCTTTCACTCTAGCATTCATGTCAAAAAAAAACATATGTCCATAAAACTGGATATGGCCAATGATTTTAACAAAGATTCACCATGAAGCTATATTCAAACTTTGCACAAAATGGGATTTAATGATGATGCGGTGGATTGGATAAAAGATTGTATACATAGTCCTTATATTGCTCATTTAGTTATGGTAACGACACTTCGTCCTTCAAACATTCTAGAGGTTTGAGTTAAGGGTGCCTGCTATGCCTTTTCTCGTTCATTATTACAACTAAACTTCTTGGAAGAAAACTTGGAAAGTAGAGGACCCTTAAAATTCTTTTGGGCATCCCCATCATTCATGAGGGAAAAGACATCAACATGATTAATTTGTAGATGATACATGTGTCTCTTAGATAGAGCTTCTAAGAAGATTACTAGGAGATTTTCCAATACTCTAAAATATTTCTCAAAAGATGCTAGCAATAAAATTAATGGATCTAAATTTACTATCTATTTTTCTCATTATCACCTTCAAGAGGTAGCCAAGATTTCTAGCATCCTTGGACTTGAGGTAAGTAATGATTCCTTCTTTGTTTATCTTTAATTGTCCATATTGGATCTTAAAGCTTGGCATTTGGAGAAGATCCTTTGTGAGATATAAGATTTAAAAAGTGGTATAACCATTGGATAACCCCACAATCTTGAGTTATACTGATAAACTCTATCTTAGTTGCTCTACCTATTTATCAAGTGAATGTTATTTGTACCCCTAAAGGTGTCATTCACAAAATAGAGCAACTTATTCAAAATTTTATATGGAGCAAAGGAAAACATGAAAGCAAAAAAAATCATTTGGTAAATTGGAAACACATAACATATAGTAAGAAGAAGGGTGGACTTGGGCTAAGAAGTATTTAATATCATGAAAAGGCATCGGTGACCAAACATTTATGGAGAACGATCAACTCTAGCAGCAACTAGTGGGCTAAATTCCTCCATCAAAAGTACAACTATAGTATAAATAGAGGGGTGCTTCAAGTCAACTATAATGGCAAGAAAATTTAGTTCTAGAAAAATATAAAAAATGAAAAAGATAACATTTCTCCCAACCTTCCTTGGATGCTAGGTAATGGTACCAAAATTTTAATCTCAGAGAATAAAATAATGGGCCAATTGAGTCCTTCTATGTTTGACAAGTTGAGAATTTGGATCACAATAAATAATCTTATTTTTCTCAACCATTATCTTTTTTAATCATATACCCAACATCAAGTCTTTCCAAGAACTCAACATCCTTCTACGGTTCAAAAAGGTTTGGCACATATTCATAGTTTTTATGGAAGGTCAAATCCCTAGGGATTTCAAAGTGGAAGATAAATTGATTTAGGAGAATAGTAAAGGTTTAGGCTCCTATTCTATAGCAAGGGATATATAATGCTTAAAGGTTCCCCCCCCCCTTGCCCTGATGGAAATAAATATGGCACTAATGTTTGATCCCCAAGATTAATTATTTTCTTTTGGATTCTACATTAAAATCAACAACTTACTTGAGATAACTTTTTAAAAAAAGAAATATTGTTAGTTTTAACTAGTGTGATTTATGTCAAAAGAATGAAGAATATAAATGATCACCTCTTTATCCACTATACCTATACCAATGATGTATGGTAAATCATTCTTTCTAACCTCTCTACTTGATTGTAGGATCCTTCTTTTTAGGATGCTAATGGCATGTCCTTTCAAGGGATTTCTAATAACTCTACCTTGTCATTTGAAGTAAATTTTATTATTCTTAGATACATGTTTTGGGGTCTTTTGAAAGATATGAGTATTTCGATGTCCTGAAACTAACACTATCCTCCTTTGGTTACTCCTGTTCAAAATTAGGCTTTTATAAAAGATTTGGCCAATACTTATAAAGGCAATCATAGCAAGAAAACAAATTTAGAATGATACCTAACCTCTTCCCCCTTTTGGCTTCACCGTCTTTTTTGATGAGGCCTCTAAAGGGAACTTGGAATCAACTAGGGGAGGTGATGTTCTCTTGAAAAAATAGGGAAATCTTACTTATATACATGGTGGGGCTTGGTTCTACCACCAACAATATTATTGAGGCTCAAGCACTCAATTTGGGCTTAAGTTTGGGAAAGGAGAACAGAATAGAATCTCTAAAAGTTTATGGGGACTCCCAATTCATTGTCAAAGCCATGAATAAGGGATTTTATAAATCAATTGAAACATCTTACATTGCCAAATTTATCCTTCTTATTATCAAGCAACTCTTGGATGTCAATATTCAACATATTCATATAAAATATAACAAGATGCATACACATTGGAAAATACTACAATCAATCAGAAATCTAGAGAAGTTCAAATTTATCACAATCTAGATGCTCCTGATACTTGTTCTTGACCTTCCTTGGAGTCATTTTCCTCTAGTCCTTTGTATTTATGTCAATCTTCTCTGCTCTCTTGATCTTATTTTGGCATGTTGCTTTGGGTTGTGAATCTTTTGTTCTAGTATTCTTCCCCATGTCTACTCAATCATTCAACCTCATGATGAGAAGATTATCTAATGAGATCCTATTTTTTATGCTTTGCTATTATCTATGTACATAAATAAAATCTTTTATAAAAAATGCTAGACTTATAAATGTAAATGTATATTCTTATACTTTGTACCCTTATCTCATTTAAGTTGAAAAGGTTAGTGAATACTTATGTTGTATTAGCTTTTGGTTATGCATTACTAAAGAGAAAATGTTGTAGGAATTGATTATTTATCTATCATGCTTATTAAGTTCATTGAGTACAGTATTGCTTAAATGTCTAAAATAGTAGGCAAACGCATTACTTTTCCCTTTGGGGTTATAGCCTTAGGAGGTGTAACCCTTTCTATTTCATACAGAGTACCATGGAGGAGTGGTCATCATAAGGATACCACCTCTAGTAGGAATCACATGTCTTGGAATTGTTCATCTCTTACTGAGCTTTAGTAGCATAGGATGTATCAAGGGGGATGTGTGTCACCTATCCTTGCATTTTAGTATTTTCTTCCTTTCCCTTGTGCATTGCCAAAACATATCTTTTGTGCATGTCTGATATCATGCAACATTGCATGTGGCAACAATGCATGTGCATATATGATGCATTACCATTAATTAGTGCTTTTTTGTTTCAAAAAAATGTTGGTTGTGTTTTACATGTTTTGTCCTTGTTGGTTTTTGGGCATTACATGTCTCATAAATGTTATCTCAATGAAATGATAATGGTAATAAATGCAAAACAACCAAATGCCTTAGAAAGTATGATCATGCCACATGTAATAGCCAAAAATGTGTCATTGTTAGTAGTTATACTAGTTTTTGAGAATGGAATCCCTAGGGATAGTGATGGTAAGAAGGTAAGAACGCGTGGCAAAGTTCTATATATAGGGTGAAAAGGTGAAAATGATATATCATCATTTCTATTACCTTTGTAAGAGAGCTTCATAGAGATCATTACTCTGCAACATAGGAACCACATCCTTACTCAAGCCAATAGGGTGTATGCATGCATTAAACATAGAAAGATTCAGGAGGTGGTAAGTCCATTTTTTAGCCTTTTTTTTGGTATTTTTTCAAAATTTTATAAATTTCAAAAATAATTTAAAATGTCCTTAAACTAGCACAAGAATTATTTTCATTGTTTTGTTAGATCCATGAGATTGAATTTCCTTGCTCAAGATTGACTCGTCTAAATGTGCCATGTATGTGGGTTTGATCTACAATTTTGAATTGATATGTTGATTTAAACCAAGAGTCTAAGTGTCATCTCATGTGTTACATGTGGTCAATTTTATTGTTATATATTGACTAATGATAAATGAGATGTGATTTTTGTGGATGTAGAATGAGTTGGAGATCTAAGAGAAGCCATAGAATTTCTAGACTAAGAGCTTGAGATTATCACCTCCCATAAACAAGGATTGATCCTTATTGGAGAGTGCAAGGTTAAGACATTTTGTTCTTTTACCTCCATTGGTCTATGATACATGCATGTTTACCACCCTAACAGAGAGGTGGGAATTGGACATCAAAAATTTTCATCTTTATATTGGAAAGATTAGTGTTACCCTTGAGTCTATTTGTCACATTATGAGACTTCCTATGAGGGGTAGAGAAGTGAAGGCATGCCACACACCACTGCAGTAGGTTTATCAGTTGTATTAGTGGTGTATAGACCATATAGGGCATGGGAGATATGGTGTACCATATTGAACTATTTTCTTGGAGATTTCTCTTGGGGATGCAAGTGATTATCCATCATTATTGGTATATTGGTCTTGCTAGATGATAAGGGTTATGTCATCTCCAATGAACTAGTTCATATTACTTGTGAGATAGAGGAGCACCAACAATTATTTTCTTGGGGTCATTGCATGTTAGCATAATTATACAATTATTTTCATAGATTCATGGACGGTGGGATTATGAACATCATGACAATAAATCTCTTTTAGTCATGTGCTTGTAATCACACATGAATGACATGTTATCTAGTGTTACTAGTTGTTATAGATGTAAGTAGGCCATTAGCTTTTTGATGGAATACTAGTCACATTTAGAGATGGTGTGAGGGCGTGACAATATTAGGTTAGTAGTAGATTTTTTATCAATTGAGACCTCATAGTATTATTTGGCCACCATACATGGAGATGGCACATGATACAAATGATTAATTTCAACTTAGGCATATTAGCAAATCATGATGTTTTGTTGGGAAATAAACCATGATGATGGAGATATTCTCATATGAGCATGTTTTGAGATAGTTTGGAATACAATAGGCCATATCCTAACACTATTGTTATATCATAGACATCAGAGATCTCTATATCAACTTTAGGAGGTGGATAGTCCACCCATCAATGGCCAATCCTCTAAAAATGATGAGAAATATGACGAGGTTATCAAGTTAGAAGACATGGATGATGCAAGAGTGACTGATGAGTATAGGTCATGGTGGGATATGGAGACACCACCATCATTATATCCTTTGGATTCCCCTAGAGATGGACCCACAACAATAACAAATCATCCTATAGGTGGAGGAGAGGAGGCTTAATATGGAATTAGAGGAGATGAGGGGAAAGTACCTTTGATCATAACACCCTTGCAATAGATGTCAATAGATGAGGAGTGGTAAGAGCATGATATGGGTATATCTCATGATGTGTCTTGTATAGATTAGTCATAGGTAGATCACTCTATTAATATGAGTAACCATGAGCATGTGATATGCGATATGCAGGTACTGTAGTAGAGTGGTTAACTCTTATTTATCAATGATAGAGAGAACAAACCAAGAGTTTCTTGTAATACCAATATATTAGGTTGAGAGGGATTGTAAGCATGTTGGCCTTTTGTATCATTATTTGATCTTGTGAGCCATGCCTAAGCAACATACCTAGGAGCATTGACACAATGTACAAAGCTAGAGTGAGAGAGAGATGAGATATAAAGAGATTTAGAATAGGTTTGAGTGGGAGAGGTCATGCTAGCTCTAGGTGGTGATGGCATGTGTATCATGCTCTACAACAACTATTAGTGGCATAGGTTGAGATGAGAGCGAGGCATGTGGGAATTGTGAACTTGCAAGAGGAGATTGGGTAACTCTAAGGCATAACTTTGGTTTTGTAGGAGAGATCCAAATCCAAGTCAAGGTCAAGGATGAGGTCACATGATAGTAGAAAAAAGTGATATGGAGGATGGGTCATCAAGATAACCTCCCCTTGAGTGGCATTTAATTTCATGTTTATTGATAATTGTTATGTTGGACACTTATTATTTGGATATGCTTCTATGGAAACTTTTTATTATTGGTTGATATGTTGGACTTTAATTATGTCATGGGTATTTATACACTTTTTTAGTATGTGGTACTTTTTAATTAATTTCTATATATGTGTATACATGTTCTATATGTGTGTGTGTGTGTGTGTGTGTGTGTGTGTGTGTGTGTGTGCGAATGCTATAATATGGATATTGATTCACATATTTATCTTTGGTAATCAATGAACCCTAAATGTTTTTATGGAGTCCTTGTAAAATTAATCAATCAATGAACTAATATGAACACCATAATCAAATGTAACAACTAAAAAAGATGTGTTACTAAAGCTTAAGTCAGTGTGAATTGTAAAAACTTCAAGTTAATTTTATTTCCATTTTATTTCTTCTAGACAATGTTTCATATCATCAAGTTAATAATAAATAGCACAATGTTGTTTGCTTTCTTTTAATGTTATTAGGTTATGTCTACCTTATTCATATCTTCTTGTCTTTTTCCATTATAACTATTTTTCTATAAGCTTGTATCCAAGACCACAAAGTTTATCATATTGTATGGAAGAAGAGTTACTAGAAGATAGTGTTAGGTCTCAGAAATGCAAGTTGCCAATCCTAAGGGGATGCCAAGCTCTATTTCTAGATTGGCAACGTTTCTGAACTAACTTGACGAAATCAACCTTCGAGGTTTGATGATTTCCTTCGCTTTAGGTCCTACTACACCTAGGTGGGTAAACCTTGGAAAATTAAAGCAGATTGAATGAGAATGCGTGGACTAATTAAATCTATCTACAATGGCACAAGATGTAGGATAGATGGAATGCTTGCTAACTGATTTTAGGTTTAATGTCTAATGAGTAATTGGTAGAAATTGTATAAGCAATATCAAGGTAAAAGGTTTTAAGTAAAGTAAGACTAGTGCCTTGTTGGGTAACAGAGTCAGTTTGAAGGACCAGGACTAATGGTTTCCTAATGGCAATAATTCTTGTTGTTTGGCATAGTTTTAGTTTATAATTTGTATAAACGTGCAAGTAAATGACTGACAAACTCTTCTTGATAATCCAACCAAATAAAATTAGATATCTTATAATTCACGAGAAGGTATTTTAATCTTTACTTGAAAGAACCAAATGAAATGAATGGACAAGATTAACAGATAATATTTTATTGGAGACAGAATGGCAGTCTAATTGTATGGCCCTACTTAGTAATCCAAGCTTAATACTTCTAGGCTACTGTAACTAAATCAGAAGGGTTTAATTCCTCAAATGGATACCAACCTATTTAATCACACAGATACAGCAAATGTGTATTGATAGATCAAATATATACTTGATACGTTTAATCTGAATATCAAGGAAATGCAGAAATGGAGACAGCCACACAATTTGATAATCTTAACAAACAACTGATACCAAAGCAGAACCACTGAATCAGAGAAATTCAAACTTCTTCTTCAAATAAAATATGCAACATAGTCATTTTGGAACATTATATATATGATGTATCTGAATATATTCTACTGCTGATGATCTCTCAGCATCGATTGTTTGGACTTATATAGATATTTCTATGAAGAGTCATAACTCTTCAATAAGTTTTTTGGGAACTTAACAAATATTAACAACTATAACATAATTATGATTAGGCTCTATTCAGCCACAAGTAGACTTTAGCCAAGTAATCCAAGTAATCCTGCTCATGATGAGAATCAGTAAGGTCAACAGCACTTCTGGTAATTATATCAAGTGTGATCATGCTTCCCAATTGTTTGCAAACTTCTCTAGATGCAGAGGCTTTGTCTTTCAGAGCTCCTGTGGCTTTGTGTAATATAATTTGACAATCAATAATCCATTCTTCCTTGCTCTTTACCTCTCCATTGTCTTTAAATATCCTGGGCACTCCTGTGTTTGAGGCATCATTTCCTTCCTTAGCATCAGCTTTAAGTTTGTCATAATAATTTTGGTGTTGTTTGAGAAATGCTTTTGCATCAGAGATATCTATACTATCAACAGTACTTCTGTTTTGTAGCTCAGTCAATTTTTCTCATATTCTCTTTTCAAGTCTTTCATGTTCTTGAACTGCTTTATGATTCTCTGAGTAATTATCCCAAAACTGGTTTAACCACCGCACCATGTTTGCATACCTGCTCTGCAGTATTGTAACAAATGCATCTATCTGAATTTGGGTTGCCTAATCAGGGGATAACACTTGAATGCCCTGTGAGCTCTCACCTTGAGTTATTCTTTTTGTGGACTGGCCAAAAGTACTCTTAACAGCATCCTTCAAGTAATCATTTTCTTTTGTCAGTCTTTCACAATTCAATTTGTATGCATCTCTTTCTTTGATCAACATTTGAGCTTGTGCTTTATTCAATTTTGCAACATTGATACCAATGTCTACTGTAATTATAGGGTCAGTTTCCCCTACTTTCAAAGTCATAACGTGGCCAAAAGTCTTTTCAGTATCTATGATGGCCATCTTCTTATGGGGAGGGTATAACGCCCATATCATCAAGGAATTTTCATCATTATTATACCTTGTTCCCATATATACTTCATTAACTCCTTCTAGAGTAAGTTTATACTTATCGTCTGTGTTATTCAGAAAACTGTCAAAAACTAAAGCAGAATTTAAATCCAGACCAGGAAAAATCATAACCTTTGCATCTTTAAGTAACTGTCTACCCTTGCTAGGTGTCATGTCTTGCATCTCTTTATCTACTGTTTCCTTCAGCATATCTAATAATTGTCTTTCATTATCAACAGAGACATCATCTACTGATTCTCTGATTTCTTTCCCTTTGTATTTATACAAAAATGATTTAAATTCCTTTGATTGAATAAATTTATCATCTGAAATGAAAGAATCATAGGCTGTTTGGCGTGGATCCTCATCAGCAAACCCCTCCTCATCATGTAGTACAACAGGAGGCTGATATTGTTGCATTTTCCTCTTGGACATCTCTACCTTTTTATCTGGTGGCTGTTCTTGCCCTGTCAGTTCTTCATCTTCAGAGGATACAACCTCAATTTCTGCTAACTGCTTTTTCTTTTCACTTAGATCCCTGTTATATTTTTCTACCACCAATTCGACTTCTGCTTCTTCTAAATTTCTAATGACATCATCATGTGGATAATGTATGTGCATGTATCCACTGAGATTTTGTTTTCTTCTTGCAGAGTCAATAAAGCCTTCAGGGTCAAATCCTTTTCTCATCTCAGCAGTCATCATGTTATAATGCATTAATTTATCCAGAATGAGATTGTAACCTTCCTTTGAAACCACAGTAAAATCTCCAAAACATAAGGTGCTGGGCATAAACGATTGTTTGTCATGTGAACTCAAATGCATCACATTTGAACAATGTATGTTCCTGATTATCTCCAGATATGCAAGCCTGTTAGGGACAGTCTTGGGCAATATGAATGGAGTATCCTCAAAACCATAAACTCTGATCATAGTAGCATCTTCAAAGCAATACCAGTCTCCCCAATTATGAGTGACAGTAGGGGGGCCACCAAAATCTTTTGGTCTGAGGAATCTTTTTATTTCAGTTGAAATTGAATATTCACAGGGGTGATTAAAATACCTATACAGCACTTTTACACAATGTTCTTCAAATTGAGCATAGCTAGAGTGGGCATATCTACTATCCCAAATTCTGGTCCACATTTGTACAGGTATCTTTTCCCCTTTCTTATCTGCAGCAACAACTTGAAACTCACTTGGCCATAACCCTACTTCCTGGCCATAATATAACACCATGTGCATAAGCATTGAGTAGTGCTCAAAAGAGCATGCTGGAGCACTATTTTTTATTGCAGATAGACCAGAGTCCATTCTATTAGCAATATAGGAAGCATAATCGAATTGCCTTGCATTATGACACTGAATGACAGAGGCTATGACCATCAGAGGAATAGTCATGAACTCGGGGACCTCTGAGCCAAGGACTTGGCCTACAGAAAAATAGGTATGCTGTATATATGGTTCAAATATGGCTACATGAAAGGGAGGGCCATCATTTTCAGTTAAGGGCATCACTTCTCCTTCAACCCTGGGCCTATGAATGGGCAACCTCCATCCATTGTAAGTTGTGTCCATTCTCCAATACTCCTTATCCAGATCTTCATAAATGATAGGGACAGTGCATAAATCATCTAAATCAAAAACCTCACAAATAGCATTTTTTGACAAATGCACAATTGGTTCTCCCTGTGGGTTGCAGATGGCTTTCAAGTTTGAATTATAATGTCTAGCAAGCAATTGAAGGAGTTCCAAATTCAAGAATACATTGGATACAACCAGTTTTCCTAAATTCATGTGCCATGGGTTTGACACAGGAGCATTCCTAAACCTTCTATTATAGTGAAATCTGAAAAGTTCATATCCCCGAATTGGGGTCCAGATATCTCCCAGGCGTTTGTGTTTATCTTCTAATTTCTCCACTTCTGCCCTGAGTTGGGCAGACCTTCTGGCCTTGGGAGTTGACCCAGGCAACTGGTCAATTAGGTCCTGATTGAGTTTTCTTTCTTTCACTTTCTCCTCAGGGTTTTGTTCAGTTTTTTGTTTCTTAGGCTTACTGGTTTCCCCTTGTAACTTTCTTCCTTTTCCCTTTCCCGGAGTTTCCATTTTAAAACTTTGGCAGAAAATTTAAATAAAGGCTATACAGCGGTTTGTGTATATGTACCTGTCGTTCGGTGGCTGGAATTGGAATCCTCTGCTTTTGCCTTAAGAGTTCCTCTGTATTCTCTTCTCGGATGGTTTTTTGCAACTACAATGATCGTAGAAATTTCATAGCCGTTTGTATTTAATTATCTGATCAATTCAATGTTCATCGCTGTGAAGTGTCACATCGCCATAACTCTTCTTATCGGCGTGAATTTTAAAATGGCTGGGCGACCTTAATGCTTTTATGGCGCGAACAGTCAAATTGGCGTGACCCCTCAATTGTATTTCCGACGCTATGTAATGTCATATCTTCAAGTGGACGCGACCATCGACATGACTTCCTTCATCGCCATGTGATTTAGATTTCCTTCCAAAGTCATGAGTCTTATAGATGTAATTTGTTTATCAGGGTGATTAATACTATCGGGGTAACATAATTACGTTTCCCCGACTTTGTTGTCCCACCGATAGTCATGTTACTTTGGATCGGAATGACTACTTTAATGTCTTGCCGCTAGAGTATACCCATTGGAATGAAACATACTATCGGGATAGCTTTCAAAAGATAACCCGATCCGAATCATCTCACCAATGGTTCTTTCATACTCTTTATCAGACAAAGTATGTTAAAGTATCACCGATACCTTTTGATCGTTGTGACTTGTGAATCGGCGAGACCTAATTCCCTTGTCCCGATATGTTAAGTCATCCCGACAGATACTTGTATCGCTGTGAGTCTTGCCGAAAGCTCTCTTATCGCCAAGACATTGAGTATCGGAAACTTCTTTGTATCTTATCCCGATAGTTTACTTCTTGCCGATGGCTATTTGCTTCGTTACCCCCGCAGGATGTTCGGTGAGACTCTTGCTGAAATATTTCATCGGTATGATATATACCGTTGGGGCAACTTTTAAAAGGTCATTCGATAGTTGTTTGTCATACCAATCGGTATAACCACTCGCTTCTCTTGCCGATGTAAAGTCATCGGTATTACTTATTCCATCGGTGACTTCCATAGATCTCCTTCCGATCTGCCTTCTCACGCCGATGGTTATTTTGAAATGATTCCTTATGTATCGATGTAAACAAAACAATATCTTGCCGATGGATTGGCTTTGAAGAAATTTGGCACTGCTCATCTATAGACACCTTGTGAGATACATTAAATTTATTATGGTCTTTTGGGGTGTTTTTTTAGGATTTGTTCAAATATAATGGACTGAAAAGATAGTAAAATTTTCAAAATTTTTACTGTCCTAACAGATAGATCTATAGAATCACTAGCACACATAGGTAGATTTATCATTCACAATTTCATCATGTGCCTTTGGTGGTTTCTCATAATAGGGTGGAACCATGTAAAGAGGGGAAATGTTATGATCTTTAGGATTAACTCTATATTTTCCCACATTATAGGGTGTAAAATCTAAAGGTCCCCAATCATCACTAGGTAAAGCACCAACATTATATAGAAGGCCAATTTTTATATAAATCCTATCAAGTAGATGGTTTTGTGTAATTACATCCTTGGAAAAATCAACTTCATTACAAAAACTAAATGGTTGATCATTGGCTAAAATTTTGCATTATTTACCATTATACCAAAATTCACACATCAATGAAATGTAGAAGGGTACAACTTGTTAGGATTAAGGTGCCATCAACCTTGTAATTCTATATATTTAATTACTCCTAATATTATTTGTAAATAATTCATAAGGGATGAGGAATTCACCATCAGTAGTAAATATTATTTACCATCACGATTACCGCTATAGTAATTAATTTTTATCAGGGGTCGGTAACTAATTTTTTACCGGCATGAAGTTACCATTTACTAGGATATAATTTTGGAGGTTAAGGTTGTTTGGAGCATTCAACCTCCCATGGGGTTGTTTTGGACAATTTTGAAGTTTTTTTGGTTGGTTATAACACCTCCACACGAAGACGGTAACTGCCTTGCAAGATACGACAAATTAGTTGTCCATGTGTAAGAGGTGAGTTATGAGGTTACAACCTACTTTTTTTATACATTAAATGTTTGGATTTATCCAAGGGAGGCATTGGGATATGATAACCAACTTTGTTACCCCATTTAGAAGGTGAAAATGCTTTATAAACAAGGGTTATGGTGGCAAAAATGAAACATTATGGGTTAGAGAGAAAACTCTGTTTGCAAGTGCAGAAGAAGTGAAGACTAAAGAGGAGAAAGGAAAGATTGTATGTAATCTCTATTTTGAAGATAATACAAGATTGGGCCTCTCTTCTTGGTGGATTTTTTTCCTGAAAGGGTTTCTCTGGACGTAAACATTGTGTTATGTGTTTATTTCTTTTGCTCCATATTTCTTTGAGTTGTTGATTTATTTTCTTGCAATCTCCATTTGGTTATGCACTGGTTAAGATCATATTTACAATTGAATTCAGATTTCCATATATAGTAGTTACCTTCATTTCTAACATTTGGTATCAGAGCCTTTCCAGCTTTGCTTCTTGGGTGGAAGTGTGAAGGTTTTCAAAGTTGTAGTGGGAGTTCTGGTTGAATTGTTTTGCATATATGTGTGTAGAATCTATGGCTGCATCATCATCTCATTTGGACATTGAGAAGTTCAATGGAACAATGTATGAGTTGTGGAAGCTAAAAATGGAGGATCTTTTAGAGGAGAGAAATTAGTGGCATGTTGTATGCAAGGAAAGTTGTCCACCAAGTGCTAATTAGGACATCTAGGAAAAGTTAGATAAGAAAGCTTGAGGGACCATCTAGATTTGTCTTTTAGACTCTATTTTGTTGAATGTAGCTAATGAACCTACAGCATATTCATTATGGAAATAATTAGGTGAGATCTACCAAGAAAAGAGTCTGGTAAATAAGTTATATTTGAAAAGAAAATTATTTTCTCTAAAAATGAAGGAGGGTGATTTGATAGTAGAGCATTTTAATGCATTTAATTTGATTTTAAGTTAGTTAGATTTTTTTATGTTAAGATAGATGAAGAAGATAAGTGTATCATGCTTCTATGTTCTTTGCCTAAGTGATGGGAGA
This sequence comes from Cunninghamia lanceolata, assembly GCA_027924645.1. Classification (NCBI taxonomy): domain Eukaryota; kingdom Viridiplantae; phylum Streptophyta; class Pinopsida; order Cupressales; family Cupressaceae; genus Cunninghamia; species Cunninghamia lanceolata. The sequence continues at coordinate 3,881,632 of BSBN01000774.1, forward strand.
ACATAATTCTTGCCTTCAATGATAACCTTTCAAATACTCCAAAGATGGACAATGTTGTTGCAACTTTATTATCAGAGGAAATGAGGAAGAAAGCCACTGCAAAGGGTTCAAAGGATGCTCTCCATGTCAGGGGAAGATCCAAGGAAAGAGGATCTAAGGGAGATCAAAAGGGGCCTAAGGACAAATCCAAGGGTAGATATAAGACTCTGGGTAAAAATAATAGAGTGAAGTGTTGGAACTGTGGTAAAGGGGATGTGAAGAAGGAATGCAGAAACAAAAAGAAATAATGGGATTCCACCATAGAGAAGTCCTCTGATCTAGGTGATGAAGATTTTCTTTCTTCATGTAATATTATATCTAATGAACATGGGTTGATTGATTCAAGATGCTCCTATCATATGACTCCTCATAAGGAGAGGTTTGCCACATATGAGGAATATGATGGAGTAGAAGTATACCTTGGGGACAACAATTAATATCCTATTATTAGACAGGGAAAGGTACAGTAGTGTTTCAGTGATGGGAGGATAAAAACCCTTCCTAGTGTTTTACATATTCCTGTATTAGCTAGAAATTTAATTTCAGTATCTAAGTTGAATGATTTGGGAATACATACATGACGTTTGATAAGCATGGTTGTAGATTGGTAAGAGGGAGTTTGGTGATAGCGAGGGGGATAAGGATGGGAACTCTATTTAGGCTATATTCCACCACTATTTTTAATTCTACCAATGTATCTGAGAAAATTGAAAATACATGTATGTTGTGGCACCATAGATTGGGCCACATAAGTGAGTCTTGTTTAAAGACTATTTTAAGTAAGAAATTGTTAGACGATTTTTCTTATTATGATGAGAGTTCTAATTTTTGTGAACTTAAACAAAACATCTTTTCCTTTAGGTAGTAATAAATCTAAGAGTAAATTAGAAATTATTCATTCAGATGTATTTGGTCTTGTGGATATTGAATCTATTGGAAAATCTTGATATTTTGTGTCCTTCATTAATGATGTTTCAAGATTTACGTGGATTTATTTTATGAGACATAAATCTAAAGTTTTCACTAAGTTTAAGGAATTTAAGGCCTTAGTTGAAAAGCAATTAGATTGTAAAATAAAGGTTTTGAGATCTGACAATGGAGGGGAATACTGCTCTAGGGAATTTGATGAGTTTTATAAGCATGTAGGTATTGTTAGACAGAAGACTACTCCATACACTCCTCAATAGAATGGGATGGCAGAAAGGATGAATCAGATAATTATGGAAAGAGCTAGAAGTATGTTAACTAGTTCACAGATAGATAGAAGCTTTTAGGCATAAGCTGTGAGTATTGTGTGTAACTTGTTAAATAGATCTCCTTGTAAGGCTCTTTATTTAACACCTTATGAAGTGTGGATAGGTAAGAAACCTTCTATTTCACATTTAAGGGTATTTGGCTGTGAGGCTTATATTCATGTGCCTAAAGAAAAGTGATCTAAGTTGAATCCAGAAGTAGAAAGGTGTAATTTCATTGGATATGGTGAGAATGTTAAAGGTTATAAGCTTTGGAATCCACTAACCAAGAAAGTTATCTATTCTAGAGATGTGATTTTCAAGGAACTTAGAGCTATTTCTGGTCATGAACAACCAAAAGATATATAAAAGGAAAGGAGAGTGTACTTTGAGATTAAGTAGGAAGATGCACCTCAGGAAGAACAAAGAAATGGATTTGGGGATGAGGAAGAAGAAGAAGATGAAGAAGAGGGTTTAGGTGAGGTTTCTGAGCAAACTGAAGAGGTTAGGGAAGATAACCAAGAAGAAGTTGAGTAAGCTCAAGAATGGACAGGGCCCCTTACGCCTATTCTCAAGAGATCTATAAGACAATGGAATCCAGTTGACAGGTATAGCCCACCAGATTTACATTGTACATTTTCTTTATTAAGTACTACCGATGGACCTAGATCCTATAGGGAAGCTATCTTAGCAGATAATAGTGAGTCTTGGCAACAAGCCATGTTGAAGGAGATGATGGCTTTAGACTCTTGTCATACCTAGGATCTTTTTCATTTTCCCAAAGGAAGGAAGGCCATTGGATGTAAGTGGGCTACAAGAAAAAGTTTGGAGTAGATGATTCATTGGAAAAGTACAAGGCCAGACTAGTAGACAAGGGTTACTCCCATAGAGAGGGAATTGATTTTGGTAAAATATTTCTCTCCAGTTACAAAATTATCCTCAATTAGATTTCTTTTGTCTATATCTACTGCTAATGATTTTGAAATTGAGCAAATGGATGTTAAAACTACATTTTTGCGTGGAGATCTGGAAGAGGAAATTTACATGCAACAACCTAAAGGTTTTGAGGTAAAAGGAAAAGAATACTTGGTTTGTAGGTTAAAATGATCTCTTTATGGTTTAAATAAATCACCTTGGATGTGGTATCAAATATTTAATTCATTTTTTTTTAAGTTGGGTTTTGTGAGAAGCAAAGAGGATCATTGTGTTTACATTAGATGTATTGATGATCATATACTAATTGTTGCTTTGTATGTGGATGATATGTTATTTTTCATTAACACCAAGGGTATGATTAGTGAACTGAACGCTCAACTTTCAAGTGCATTTGAGATGAAAGATCTGGGGGAGCAAGGTACATAGTGGGAATGGAAATCGTAAGAGATCAAGTAAATAGAAAGCTTTGGTTATCACAGAATAAGTATGTTGATACTATTTTGAACAAATTTAGTATGTAGGATTGTAAGCCACTTAGAATTCCTTTACCAGTTGGCACTAAGATTTCATTAGATATTTGTCTTAATAATGAAGATGATTTAGAGGATATGTCTAATGTACCATATGCTAGTGCAGTAGGTAGTTTAAAGTATGCAGTGGTTTGCACTAGACTAGATATTGCCAAATCAGTGGGAGTACTAAGCAAGTTTATGTCTAACCCTGGTAAAGAACATTGAAACTATGTCAAAAGGGTGTTAATATATTTATGTGGTACTTTTGATTATTGTTTGTTGTATTCTGGTACTAATAGTGTGGATAAGCCCTTAGACATACAAGGTTTTGTTGATGCAGATTGGGCAGGTGACTTGGACAGTTGAAGGTCCACTAGTGGGTATGTGTTTACTTTGTTTGGAGCAGTGAGTTGGATGAGTAAAAGATAACCTATAGTTTCTTTGTCCACCATAGAAGCAGAGTATATCATGGTTGCTACCCATGTCTCTAAGGATGTAGTTTGATTACAGAGGTTGTGTACAGGTATTGGTTTTGATTGCAAGACCATTCATATTGGCTGTGATAGCCAAAGTGCAATTTGTTTGGCCAAGAATCCTATGTATCATGCACGGACTAAGCATGTGGATGTACAATACCATTTTGTTCATGAAATGGTTGCTAATAGACAGATGGAGCTAAATAAAATTGACACTCAAGAGAATGTTGTAGATTCACTTACTAAACCTATGAGCATGAAAAATTTTACATGGTGCAGGGAGGCCATGGGCCTTGTTCCTAGAGCTTAGTTGACTTATGTTTTTCTATGGATGTATTTACAATTTTTTATGTCAAGTGGGAGAATGTTAGGATTAAGGTGCCATCAACCTTATAAATTCTATGTATTTAATTAATCCTAATATTGTTTGTAAATCATTCATAAGGGATGAGGAATTCACCATCAGCAGTAAATATTTTTTACCATCAGGATTTACCGGTACGGTAATTAATTTTTACTGGGGGTCGGTAACTAATTTTTTTACTAGCATGAAGTTACCATTTACTAGGATGGAATCTTGGAGGTTAAGGTTGTTTGGGGTGTTCAAACTCCTGTGGGGTTGTTTTGGACAATTGTGAAGTTTTTGTTGGTTATAACACCTCCACATGAAGACGGTAACCCCCTTACAAGATAGGACAAATTTTTAGTTGTCCATAAGGACAAATTAATTGTCCATGTGTAAGAGGTGAGTTATGAGGTTACAACCTACTTTCTTTATACATTAAATTCTTGGATTTATCCAAGGGAGTCATTGGGATGTGATAACCAACTTTGTTACCCCATTTAGAAGGTGAAAATGCTATATAAATAGGGGTTATGGTGGTAGAAATGAAACATTATGAGTTAGAGCAAAAACTCTATTTGTAAGTGTTGAAGGAGTGAAGACTAAAGAGGAGAAAGGAAGGATTGTATGTAATCTCTATTTTGAAGATAATACAAGCTTGGGCCTCTCTTCTTGGTGGAGTTTTTTCTTAAAAGGGTTTCTCCACGTAAACACTATGTTATGTGTTTATTTCTTATATTCCATATTTCTTTGAGTTGCTGATTTATTTTCTTGCAATCTCCATCTGGTTATGCACTGGTTAAGATCATATTTACAGTTGAACTCAGATTTCCATATATAGTAGTTACCTTCATTTCTAACACAATTCTCATAACATGTAACCATGGATGCCCTAATAGAAAATTATAAGACAATTGATCTAGAATAACATGGAATAATGTGTCCAAACAAAGTGGTCTAGCGCTATAATAGCCAAATTAATAGCTCCCACCAAACTTCTACCTACATTATCAAAGCCATGAATATATTAAGATCAATTTTTTGCAACTTTATCATGTGCACATGTAGCTTTTGTAAACAATCCTCACTAGAAATTTTCAAGCTAGATCCATTGTCAACTAAAGAGTATTTCACATTCCTTGTACCATATCTCACCATAATGTATAAAGGTAAATTATCATTAATAAGAGATATATGTAGGAGCTCAAGATCATTAAATGGTATATCATGATGTTCCTCATTTCTAATAGATTCAATCAATGAATTCACAAGTTGTGTAGGAGTGCCATAATTTAATTATTCTAGAGATTTTGCATGGCCTCCATATACAATAGTGAAGTTCATACTAGATCCCAAAGAGATATCTTAGATTATGCATTCTTGAATTGATCAATGATATCATATTCATTTGTAGGTTTGTTTGTAAGTGTGGATTTAGTAGGAAGATTAGGTGTATTAGATGGTAAAGCAGGTTGTTGAGTGTGAACATCTTGGCTTCTAGCCATCCTTTGATAAATATGCCCAATGGTAGTATAATTTTATGAATTAGGTATAACATGAAAATTAGGCTTATGTATGCTAGAATGGATATCATCATGAAAGGTAGGACAAGAATGTTCATATGCCATATGAATATTAGGTGAGGAAGGTAGGAAAATATTAAAATATTTAAAGCATGAAAAAGATTGTTTGGGTCCACACTATCCTCAAAGGAACTAGGTTTAGAGAAATAAGCAATAAAAGCATGTGCCAAATCCATAAAATAAGTGTGAAGCAAATAAGATGAATCAAACTGTTACAATTTTGTACCATTCACATGTGTGATAGTTTATGATTAACTCAAAACACCAGGGTCACCTGCAAAACCTAAGATTTACCTTCCACAAGAGAAAAAAGCAAAGAGGAATAATTTACACAGTAAATGGATGCAATTAATGAAATGGATTAATGAATTACATGTGAGAACTTTCTTTTATAATTGCAAGTTAGAGAAAACCCTAATATGACTTAAGAATAACCTAAGACTAAAATTAGCCCTAAGTAAGCTTAATAAAGTGTAATTAAATATTTAATTACACCAACACCCCCCCTTAAGTGCAACTTAGGGAGAAATGAAAAACATGCAACTAATGCAAGAATGGGTCCTGGCTACAAGGCCATGTTAGGTACCCATGAACAACAAGAATCTCTCATAAGGTGGAGAAAAGGAGAAAAACCCTGTGGGAAAAAATCCCTCTCCAAAAGAGAGAAAAAACATGCAAAAAATATGCAAATAAATATGTACAAGTGATGGAAGAAGGGCTCTAACTAATACCCCCCTAGAAATGAATCCATCACAAGAATACAATCATGAGCCCCCCATAAGAGGGAAAGATAGAGGCAATAAAATCATCCAACACTGTAGAATCTCCAGAAGCAGAAGAGGATGCTCGAACACAAATACAAAAGCCAATCCACTTATGGCAAATCACATTTCTTCCCTTAGAAAGAAATAGAACAACATGTGAATACTGAAGAACCTGTGAAGTAGGTGTTCTCAAGATGAATGTCTCTAAAGACTGGATGAATGTCTACATGCCAAAATCTGAATATGTCACAACAAAGTCAGGAACAACCTGTTGAATCCATGAAGGTCACAATTGAAGACAAAATGGAAGATTTGAATCAAGTGTCTCCAAAGACAGAATATGACTAACAATAGCAGTGCCATGATTGTCAGCAAAGAGGAACTGCAAGCCCTCAAGAGTATCATCATCCTACTCAACCAAGGAAGCGTCAATCTCAATAGAAACAAGATGGGGAGGAGAATAATGAAGGGAACCATGATGTAAAAAAGAATCAGTAGCAAGAATACCAAGATTCAAATACCCAAACTTCTTCTCAGAAGTAATATTCACACAAGAAGTGTGATCAATAGCCAAAGGATTAGAACCATCATCAAGAGAAAAATCAGAAAAAGTGTATAACTGAGATGCATGATCAACCACCCCAGTAGCAAGAATCTCTATGGTCTCCAAATCTCTAATGATAACTAGGTCAGGTGTGAATTCTACTAATTTCACTTCACCACTATGAGTAATCTAATAGATGGAAAGTAGATTGTGTGATAAGGCACACACAATACATCATGAAAAGTACCCCCTCCAATATCAATAGATCCCTTTCCTATCACATTCATGTAATTATTATTACCCATCAAGATTGGTGGCATATCACAAGGCTCAAAAGTAGAAAACATAGACAAAGAGGAAGCCATGTGATGAGAGGATCCTGAATCAATAATCTATTTACCTAATCCATGAGATGTAGTTACACAAAGTGCCCTACTTTTGTATTTGTTAGCTCCATTAGCAATACCTACATGTCCATTCTCAATAGATCTTGACTATTGTGATGGAGTAGAAGATGATTAACTAGAAATCAAAACTAAAGGAGAACTAACACTGAGTTTCTTAACAAGATTCTTCAGCTCATCTATCTGTTTGCAGTAGCAAATAGTATCATCATGCCCATCTTTCTTGCAATGGTTGCATGTGGGTATCTCCTTGGATTTCTCCTTTTTGCTCAATGAAGATGAAATAGGAGGTGCATGTGAAGTTGACTCCTTGCCTTGCTCTTGATGTTTGGGTTTCTATTTCTTTTCCTTACCACTTGAATCCTTTTCATCTTTGGTGCCTTGACTTGCAAGAAGTACCTGAGGATTTGTATACTTCAATGTGCCCATCTGAAACAATTTTGCCTGCTCCTTAGTGAGTGATATAGCAAAGTCATCAAGTGAAGGCATTGTGAATTTAGTTCCAAGAGCATCCATGGTAGCATAGAATGTGGAGACAAAAACAAAATAATCTAAACCAAGCTTAACAAGTATGGAGAGAATCAACCAGGTGTCCTCTTTCTGAATACCATATTGTTTGAGCTGCAATCTTAGGGATTTAATTTTGGTGAAGAAGTCCTGGATGCTATCAAAATCTATAGGATTTAGACCAAAAAACTCATTCTCCAACTGAAAACTCCTCAAAGTATCTTGCTTGCCAAACAAAAGCTCTAATACCATGTGATAGTTTATGATTAACTTGAAACACCAAGATCATCTGCAAAACCTAAGATTTACCTTCCACAAGGGAAAAAAGAAAAGAGGAATAATTTGCACAATAAATAGATGCAATTAATGAAATGGATTAATAAATTACATGTGTGAACTTGCCTTTATAATTGCAAGTTAAAGAAAACCCTAATATGACAAGAATAACCTAAGACTAAAATTAGCCCTAAGTAAACTTAATAAAGTGTAATTAAATATTTAATTACACCAACAACATGGAGTATAAAATAACTAACATTAGTACATCATCATCTAAATACACATAATTCACAAGCAAGAATGATTTGACATATAAAGAAGTATTTGTAGTACAATCATAATCATCATGTAGCAATTACTCACTAAGAGCAATAATGTCATTGTGTAATGTCTAAGAGCACAATGAAACATCAATATGATCTACATGAGACACTAATGTACTATTATTGTGTAATGTATCACTAGGTGAAATACCATCATTAGTATTTGTAAGTGCTTAGATAGGCAAACATTTCAACATCCAATAATGATTAGTGGCCCAACATAAGACCCTACATGATGTGAAATAATGAAATCTTATCTCTCTAACTAATTTTGAATTGATGGAAGGGCTTATTCAACCCCTAGAGTCCTCTCCATTGTCATTTTATATCACTTTGACCATTTGCCAAGTGTTCACTTCTTGTCACTTTATCCTAGTTTTTTTTATTTTGGCTTTAAAAATGATTCATTCATCCCTCTTTTATTGGTTTTCCCTAGGGTGAATGGCATTCACACGAGTTAATGAATTACTAATAAAGAGGTGAATGACTTATTTTTGAATTTTTTCATCATTCTTATTCATGATACCCTTCTTTGAGATTTTTTTTCTTTTTGCTTTGATAGATGATTGTGTCGAACAACCCTAATTTTAGATTTTCATTCTTCTTTCATAAGAGTTTATAGATAAGGAAGCTTTAGAATCTCTCAAGGGCTAATCCTTCATTTCAAATTCTTCAATTTTAGTTTTTGCAAGCAATACACAATATAGTTTTGAGGGATTCTAGATCCAGACTCTCATGGTTTTAGAGGTCATCTCAATACAAACTCAAGGTTAGAATAAGGAAATGATCATAACATGCAAGGACATTACTTCAAAACAATCAAAAACACCAATTACAATCTCTAGGCTCTTGCAGAAATACCTACACACAACTCCAAATCTCTACAACAACATCCTCACAATTTGTTCTTAATTTTGCCTTCATAAGTTTGTTACATTTACAACCTAATTGTCATTTCCCATCATGAAGGAAGCACCCAAAAGAAGGAGAGATATTTGAGCATAAAAGTTGGCTCCCTAAGGAATCTCATGTATCAATAAACAACTCTTGCATACATAGGATCTTCCATATCCAAGTGTAATAGTTCATATTTCATTTCAAGTTAGTTAGCTTAGTTGACTGTTAGAATAGATTTAGTATAGAGTAAGCTAGTAATTCAGATTATTTGGGACTTTAACACTTTGTCATCACTCCTTCCATTTAGAATAGATTTAGGATTAATTTATTTTCATAAGAGGTAGTTGTAGATTTGAATTCATTACAAATTTGTTTTAAAACAACAATATACTAGCTTTCTATAGCTCTTCAACTATTGCAAGGCCACCTACATGAAATACAAACAAGTAAAACATTCAACAAATCCAATCAAACAAGAAATTCCCAAACAAAAATGAACATTTCTTTCACAAACAAAACAATAAAAACAATAAAGAACAAACTCATTTTCACAAATAATCTTTGTTAAAAGCTAAAACAAAATTGTTTGTATGTACATGTGTGTTGTTCTTGCTTTGTCATGCTCTTTATTGAAATAGAAAGGAATCTTAGTTTGTTGTGAAGATGATGGAAATGTTAGAAGACAATATACCTCAAATCTTCACACAATCCTTTCTCCTTGATAGGATAGAGGAATGTATGCACCCAAGAAGCAATTCCTAGCTATATCTAATGCAAAATGAATGTGGATTGCTCTATTCTAACTAGCACAAGTGAAGGAAAGGATTTGGCAATGGGATGAGAGGATTTTGGCATAAATTGGATGCCTGCAGACTTGATTATGAAAATGCTTGGAGATGGCTTGTATTTATAGATTTTTGGAAGATTTTTTTATCAATGGTGGAGGTTTGAAGTGGAAATCCAATGGTGGAGATTCCATAATGAAATCAAGGGCTAGGGTTGCATCATCACAATTGGAGGGCTCACAATATTTTGTAATTTTAAATTCCATTCTTTGGAAGGCTTTGCATTAATTAAGAGAATGACATATGAATGAATTAAAAATTCATTTGTGTGGGGAAGAGTGAATTAAAAATTAGATTTTATGGATGAATGGGATAAGAATTGACACATGCATGGATTTGGAAAGGTGAGGTGGAGACATGTGTGAGCTTTATTATTTAAATAATGCTCTTGCATGAATGAGGAAAGATGAGGTGGAGACACATGTCTTAATTAAAAAATGTTAATTTTTTAATCAAGTGTGGGGAGATGGGATTGTTATCATGGAAGTGTGCACCCTGTTGAATGATTTGGCTCACTCAGCCTCTTCATGTAACATGGGATGATTCCCCTGATTATGGGCTCAGGTTGTGGGAGTCAACCTCGAGAGTGAGCTGGTTCTCTTGGTTCTATCACCTAGTCTAACCTATTTTACTACTTCACTTGATGGAAAAGGTAGAAAGAATTGCTTCAAATGAACCTACTACTAAGGTGATGCACCACAATATGTTTGTTTCAGACCTTGGACTGTTGTTTTGACATACAACTAATCAATGTTTTAGTTATTTATGCACAACATAAGTGTTTGACATACCTATGTATAAGTATTTTATTGAAAGGTTTGTGTTTCTTGTAGTTTTAGAAAGGAAGAAAGTATGTTTTCTTCACAAACTAACATCTATTTGAACTGTGACACAAATAATAACTTACACAAATATATCTTTTCTACTTTAAAATGATGGAAATAAGACACTCATTTAAGGATTTGCACATAAAATCACAAAAATGCCATCAATTACCTCACACACACAACTAGGACAGAAACTTTGAAGGCCAAAATGCTTTCTTTATTGATAGAAGATGTGTTTAGAATAGTACATGATCTGAAAATGTCTTTTTTGCTTGAAAATGTGTTACAAGAATGCTATTCTACAGCAAGATCTGAGTTACAATCTCTGATTTTTTACCTCTTATAGCTCAAAAACATGAAAGAACTAACTTGAAAATGATGCCCAAGGATCCTCAAATTGACCAAGTTACAAGGCCTTAAAAGTGCTAACCCACTTTGCACGTCCAGCTAATTTCAAGTTTGACTTGGTCTTCTTCTTTGAAGTTTGATGACTTCTTCTAGCTCCTTGAAGTGCTCCAGTTGTTGGAAAGTCTCCTACATGCTTGGGAGGAGGTTGAACTTCCTCCCATATTCTTGTAACTACCCTTAAAGAGTCTTTACTGGTTGTCCTTGCTATCCAAACTGCTCAAACTGCTCCATGAATGCATTAACACCTTGTAAATTGCCCTTACCTTCTCATAACTTCTTTATCTCCACCTTACTGAAGTATAGGACATGTGCCCCTGCTATGAAAGCTCCATTAGAACTCTTGGGTGTATGGAAGGAGTTATGACATTTTTGGAGTCTTCAAACTGCCCCAAACTGCCTCTTAAAGGCTTGAAAACACATGTATCTTCATTTATGACCCCTATAGGGGCTTCTTGAGGGTTAAAACTACCTCCTGGTATCTTTAGACTGAGTTTTGTAGCCTTAAAACATGATTAGAATCTTCATCTTTATCTCTGCCCCTTTGGTTGAAATACACTGTGTATTTCAACCTGCCTTGTGTTTTTGCATGTTCTCACATGACCCTCAAGCATAGGTAGACCTCTTTTCTTTTACCATCATTGTCCCTTTCTTATGAACTGTATATTCACCTTCAAGAATAGTCTTTAGTTAAGAACTGCCCCTTCATGATTGTTGTCCCTTCTCTTGATAGTGATTGCTCCTTTGTTTACATGAAGCTTTTTGCCCAAAGCTCTGTTTTAACAACTTGTCATGCCTACATTTCCCATGCGGTCACGACACATAACACACATGTCATGTCCACATTTGTCATGTGGTCATAACATGAAATATCAAAAGATTTCCATGCATCCCTAGAAACCCCCTCGTACGCGTCAGCGTGCTCAGTGGCAATATGCATAAGGTGTAACATGTCAATCAAATTCGGGGTAATGTGATCACAAGCGCAATCCCCTACGTGATGATAGCTAACTAAGGGGGTCAATGTGACGCGAGAAGCGTCGCCATTAGGTTTCCTAAGTGAGTGAAGGGATTTTGACACGAGTCAAAATCAAAACCCTAATTCTAATTGCATTAAAAGAACAATTAACAACTTAATCAAACAACTAGCTTGCGGAAAACATTAAAATATTACTCTACACAAGGTTTAAATCACTTAAGAAAATTAACCCTAATTCCCTGAAAAATCTGGCAGCATAACGCCTCTAGGGCGTGTATAGGAATTGTTCTAATTAAGAAAACTTGCACAATAGTTCACTAAACCTACTAACATTGGTTAATTAAAAAAATAGCTACCCTAGGGAAATTAAATTGCCACACTAAGGTTCCCTGACCAATTAACTAGGTTAAAATAATAATATAACCTCCTTCGATTAAAAACCAACATACGATTAGGAATAAAAGTGTTAGATGGCATTCACGTGCTCTGCAAGCCGAGCTAGGGTGACCATGCCCTAGCTCGTTCTCTGTGTGTTGCTCACTTCTGCGTCGTGGGGGTGTTTTTTGAAGCTTTCGGAGTGGTGGTGGTGGGTTTTTTTCTTTTCTGGAGGCCTTCTTGCTGCCGTTTGGGTGGCTTGTGGGTGGAAGGGTTTTGATCCTTCCCTTGGGGTCTTGTCTTTTTCCATTTCTTGCAAATGTGTCCTGGGGGTTTGCATGCCTGCTGGGGATCTTGTTTTTTGCTATGCAGGGTGGGGAAACATCTGGGGCTAGCCCCAAATTGGATTTTCGATCAGCAGTTGGTTCGAAGCCTTCGGCGCATGGAGTGAATGTTTTTGATAATACGCTATTTTCTTCAGAGATGGAGATGAATGATCTAGGATCGGTTAGTGGTTCCCGAATAACGAAGATTAATGGGTGTTTGGAAAGATGCAAAGAGCGACCGAAGTTGATTATCCCGATGGAAATGCTTGCAAATGATATTGAATACTATTCAAGGCACTCTTTTTATTGCAAGTTCATGGGTTTGAGAGTCTCGCTACAATTTTTGGAATCCTGGGCTCGGCAGACCTGGATGCCGGAGGGGGAGATGGAGATTAGGCTCCTTGCGAACAACTTTTTTATGGTCTCTTTTGATTGCATGGCAGATCGGAATAAGGTCTTCGAGGGTGGCCCCTATTTTTATAACCAGGTGGGTTTGTTTATCAAGCCATGGCATGCTGGCTTCAACCTGACTGAGGCATTACCAAGTTGGATCCCAGTTTGGGTTCGGTTGCCGTGGTTTCCAGTTGAGTGTTGGCGGGATGACATGTTGCATTTGGTGGCTTCAATGTTCGGTAAACCTGTTGGGTCTTCACAACAAACGCAGTATAAAAAGGTAATGACTTTTGCTCGTATCTATGTAGAAATTGATTTAAGCAAGCCACTGCCAGATTCTATTGAAGTGAGTGTTGGATCATATAAATGGGTGCAACAGCTAGATTACGAAACCCTACCTTTTCGGTGTCGTCTTTGTCATGAATATGGTCACTTGCAGCGTAGGTGCCCTAGGGCTAAGCCTGTGGTGCCCCAACCTTCTCAGCCTTCTCGTAATCCACCTAGGGCTGATAATGGTAAGGAGCCTATTCTGGGTGATGGTAATGGAGATGATGGCTATGTCCCTGTCAAGGCTTGCAATAGGAATCGGGGCCAGAAGCAGACCTTGAGGGAGAGGTAGGTTGATGAAACTTTTAATAGGTTTGAGGTGCTGGATGATCTCAGCCAGGGGGAAGTGAATCTGAGGTTGCTGAACTTAGATCAGGGAACTTTGGGTACAGGACAGGATGGGCCACCATTGGAGGCCATGTAGGTTGTGCAAGAGATTGGGGTTGGGCAGATGGATACAGATCAACAATTGATTGTTCAGACTGAACAAGAATCTTCTATTAGAGCTTCAAAGAGTGGTGGAGGTGCTTCCCCATTGCCCCTGAAAGGAGGCAAGAATGTGGGGAAGAGCTCTTTGGCCTCCTCTCTTTTGGGTATTCAGCAAATTGAACTGAAGAAAGGGGTTGGTGACAGGACTTCCAAGCTAGGAAGGAAGAAGGATATGGAGAAGATTAAATTAACTGGGGAAACTTTGGTGGAGTCAGGGTCAGTCAAGACTCTGGATTCACATTTTTCATGCCCTCAGAAATGATTGTTCTCTCATGGAATGTAAGGGGCTTGAACAGTGGCCCTCGATAAAAAGTTGTTCGTGATTTGGTTAGGAATCATTCTCTGGATGTTCTTTTTCTTCAGGAGACTAAATTATCTATAGATAATATGTTGGCCATGGCTCCTAAGTTGTGGAAATATGGTGAATGCCAGTGTATGGGTGCTCTTGGTGCTTCTGGAGGGGTGGCTTGCTTTTGGAACCCTTGGAAGATTTTCCCTCTCTGATGGATGTCCTCTAGATCCTCTATATCCCTAGTCGCCTCTTGGTATGAGACTGGTGAGTGTATTTTCCTCTCTAATGTGTATGCTCCTGTTGAGTTTTCGGGTAAACAACTTCTATGGTCCCATCTTCATTTTGTTTGTAGCTTAGCTCCTTACCATCCGTGGGTTATGGCTGGCGATTTTAATGCTATTGTGGAGTTATCTGAGAAAAGAGGTGGTATTCCTAGGTTGGAGCCTTCTACTCTGTTATTCAGAGATAGCATTTTTGAATTAAATCTTATTGATGTTCTGCCAAGTAATGGTCGCTTCACTTGGAATAATAGGAGAATTGGTGAGAGTTGTGTTACTGAGAGGCTTGATCGATTCTTGGTTTCCTATTATTGGGTTGGAGACTTATGGTCCACTCGATCTGAAATTCTTGATTGGAGAGGTTCTGATCATTGGCCTATTAAGCTTAGTATTATCTCTGCTCGGGGGCCTCGTTCTCCCTCATTCAAGTTCCAGATTATGTGGTTATGGGATCCTACTCTTCATGAGCTTGTGGCTAAGTGGTGGCGGATTGGTAGATCAACTTTTGGTACGACAATGTACACATTCTCCAAGCTTCTTCAGTTTGTCAAATATCAGCTTAAAAGGTGGAATCAGCGATGTTTTGGTAATATCTTTCATGCTAAGGTTTCTGTCCAGGAGGAGTTGAATAATATTACGTGATTGATTCATGAGAATGGGGCCTCTGAGGATCTTCTAAGGGAGGAGGCTAAGACTTTGAAAGTGGTTGAGGAATTTGAATTGCGGGAAGAAATCTATTGGAAGCAAAAGGCCCGAGTTGAATGGTTATAGGAAGGTGATAAAAACACCACCTTCTTCTTCAATTCTGTGAAGGATAGGAGGCATGGTAATTCCATTCCTTTTTTGGTGAATGATAGGGGTGAACGTCCTGCCTCGTTTCAGGAAATCTCTGCTGAGGCATCTCAGTATTTTGCTACTTTATTTAGGGAGGATTCACGAGGGGGCTCTGTTGAGGAAGCACATGTTCTTTCTTGTATTCCTCAGTTAGTCTCCAGGGAGGTGAATGAGTATCTGATGAAAGATATCTCTCTTGATGAGCTGGAGGGGATTGTGTTTCAGATGAAGAAGGGTAAAGCTCCTGGTCCCGATGGTTTCCCGATTGAATTTTTTTAGGAATTTTGGGATATCATAAAGTTGGATCTTCTGGTGGTTGTCCTTGAGTCCCAAAGGAATAAGCAGATGCTTCGTGCTCTAAATTCCACCTTACTTGCTCTCATACCCAAGTGTGAAGGGGCTGATAGGTTATCTCAATTCCGGCCTATCTCTCTTTGCAATGTGGCTTACAAAATCATTTCTAAGTTATTAGCTGAGAGATTAAAGAAGTGGCTTAAAGTGCTAATTTTAGAGGAACAGAGTGGATTTGTGGTGGGTCGACAGATTCTTGACGGGGTTGTCATTGCTACGGAGACCATCCACTCCATGGACAACTCCCACGAGAAGGCTATGTTCATTAAGCTAGATATGGCTAAGGCTTATGACAGGGTTAGATGGTCTTTTTTGTAGAAGATCCTTGTTTCTTTTGGTTTTGGTGAGGAGTGGATCCAATGGGTCATGAGTTGTGTCACGTCTATTTCCTTCTCAGTTTTGATAAATGGAGATCATTCTAGCCTTTTTGGTGCCTCAAGGGGCTTGCGCCAAGGGGATCCTCTTTCTTCGTATCTTTTTCTGCTTCTTGTGGAAGGCCTTGGACGTTTGTTGAAAAGAAGGGTGGAGCTTGGCACCATTCAGGGTTGGCGATGGGGTGGAGACTTGCCTCCGCAATCTCATTTACAGTTTGTTGATGATCCTGCCTTGATGGGGATGGCTACTGTTAGGGAAGCTACTAACTTGAGGCAGGTGTTGAACATATATCTTGTTGCTTCAGGACAATTGATTAATGAGGAGAAGTCATCCATATTCTTCTTCAATACGCCGACCCCCATTCAGAGAAGAATTGCTAATATCTTGAGGTTTCAGATAGGGGTTCTCCCTTTGACGTATCTGGGTTTCCCAATTTCTGTTCGCCATCTTCCCAAGGGTTCTTGGCAGAATATTATTGATAAGCTCCATGCAAAAGTTAATCATTGGACCCACAGATGGTTGTCTTTTGCGGGGCAGGTTCAACTTCTCAAGTCAGTGGTGCAGGCTCTTCCTACCTATCGATGTATGCTTCAGGTGGCTACGATGGGTTTTCTAAGGGAGTTGGATTCTCTTGCAAGGCAGTTCTTATGGGTGGGAAGTTTGTCATCCTCCAAGTGGAGCCTGGTCAGGTGGGATGTTGTGTGCAGCCCAAAGTAATTTGGTGGTCTTGGTCTTCAACAGTCTGCATTATCTGGAGTGGCTGTGGCTGCTAAGCTATTTTGGAGATGGTGTGTGGAACCGGATCAACCGTGGGCTAGGATATTATCTCATAAGTATTTCCCATGGATTCCATGGTAGGATCTCCCTCATTACCCTCTTGAGGGGAAAGGTTCAATGATTTGGAATACTCTTCAGAAGGGTGCAAAGCTTATCAAGGAAGGTTTATTTTGAATTTGTAGATGGGGAACTAAAGCTCTCTTCTGGTCAGATTCTTGGGATGGATTCCCTCCACTTACTTCTCAGTTCCCCAACCTTCTTCCTTTGTGCCAAAGATTTCTCGAGGCTGGCTGGGCTAGGGTGAGTGACTTCAAGTCTATTGCTTCTTTTGGTCAGTTGGAGGTAGCTCATTGGAAGGATCCCGCAGTGTGGCTAGATTTGGGACTTGCAGAAGATAGTGCCGAGCTTCACAAGATTCTTCATAGTAGGAGTTGTAGTTCTCTTCTGGAAGAGGATATTCTTGCTTGGACCCATAATCCTAAGGGGGTTTACTCTGTTGCTTCTGGTTATCAGGTGTTATTGGCTCAGAAGCTAACTGGGGTAGAGGTTCATTGGTGGAAAAGGGTGTGGAATAAACTCTCGTGGCCTAAATGCAATAGCTTTGTTTGGACTTTGGCTTGGAATAGGTGTTTGACCTAGGATAACATTCGTAAACAGGGATTTCAAGGACCTTCAATTTGTGTTTTGTGTGGGGGAGCAGAAGAGGATTCTTCGCATTTGTTCTTTCGGTGCCCCTTTGTTGTGCAGCTTTGGCATTGGTGGTGGGAGGTATGGAAGCTTCCTTGTATTCATGCATGCTCTTTAGTTAAATTCTGGGATAGTATGGGAAGACCTCCTTCTATGGCTTCCTTTTTGCAGGAAGTTTGGTTCGTGGGTCCTACCTTTCTGCTTTGGCAGATTTGGCTGGAGCAGAACCGCTAAATTTTTCGTGATTAGAAGTTGGTGGGTCAGCAAGTTTGGCTGTGTATGCTAGGAATGGTGCAGGAGTTAGTTTCAACTAAATGTGATGTGGTTTTCCCCTTGGAGAGAGGTGATGATGAATTGGTGGCCAGACTGGGTCTTCAAGAAATTCATTCTTCTTTTGTCAGTTCTAGGAACTGTAGGCAGGGGAAAAAGAGGGTTCAACAGGTTGGAAGGTGGTTACCTCCTCCCAATGGATTTTTAAAGATCAATAATGATGCTTCTTCTAGGGGCAATCCTGGGTCTACTGGAATTGGTGGAGTTGGTAGGGACTCAGCTGGGTTGGTGATTTTTCTGTTCTCTATACATGAGGGGGTGAAGACTGTTAACTTCATGGAGGGTCTGGCAATTCTGCATGCTATTGAGAGGGCCCTTGCTTTGGGCTGGAGAAAAGTTATATGTGAAGCTGGGTCACAGATTTTGATTAATCTCTTGAATGAGCGAAAGATATCTGATATTAATTGGCAGTTGGCTTCGGTGGTTCAGCGGATTCTTCAAGTTAGTTCTCGGATGGAGGAAGCATCCTTTGTTCACATCCCGAGGGAGTGGAATCGAGCTGCCGACTGCTTGGCCAAATGGGCCTCTGAGCATGATAGTGGTTGGAAGGTTGAGGATTGGGATCAGGTTAACCCTGAGCTGCATCTGGATTTAGACCGGTTCTTGGAGGAGGATAGGAGGATACATGGGGATAGTTGATGTTGTTTATGTTGTGGGGTTTTCACCTTGTTTTCTGGGGCTGGGTCCCTTGGTTATTATTGTAATGCTCTTTTCTGATTTCTAATAAAGTTTTTACCCCTTTGTTTTAAAAAAACCAACATACGATTAAATAAATTAATTCGATCCTGCTAATATACTATTACATTAATAATATCCTAGTTACAATACTAAAATTAAATTTCCAAAACACTATTAAAAGTAACAATAGTCCCTCGCAAAATTTAATTTATAAAACTCTAAATGGCCCTAGCCAAATAAATAATAAAATAAAATAAACCCCTAACCCTTAAATAAAAGAACTAACAACTATACAAATATAACCTATTTAAAAATCCCCACTTAGCATATAAATTACCCCTTACCCATAATATCAAAGCCAACAAAATAAATAATAAAACAACCAAAAAGAAATCCCCAAGTCAAAAAGGGGAGGGAAAAAGAATAATTTCTAATTTTAAAACTCAAGCCCTAAATGCTCACCCAATAAAAAATTACTTTCCTTGTGGAAAGAATACAACCTAACCCTAACTTCATTTTCTCCATTATTTTCTTTTCTCCATTTTGTTTTCTCATTTCTTTGTTGTTCTCTCTTCTTGTGTTGCAGGTTTTATGCATCATGGGAGCCATGGATGAATACCCAGAAGAGGTATATTCATTTAGTATAAGCCCATGTTTTTCTTAAGCACACACACACACATATATATATATGCTGGTAAGAAACTAGAATAAATATTTTTTTTACTGGCTACAGTTTGTATATATACATGATGTATATATATATATATATATTATAAAAGGCACATCAAAACAGGGCAAACAAAGGGCCAAACAGCCGTTTGGAGGGGTGACGGACTGAGCATTTTGGGTGCCGTCGTGGGAGGTATAAAGGTTTTAAGTAATGAATGCCAAGTATTTTGGGGGTGTGGGGGGGTTCATTTTCCCCCCCACATCCCCCTCCACACATAGCAACAAGGGTAACAGAGGCCATGGTGGGGGTTCAAATCCCCCCTACTGCCCTCTGTCCATCCTACCTTCGCAGGCCGCCAACAGCCAACACAAAAAGCATTTTATTTTTTTTGATCTCTCTGTTGTTAAAACATTCAGTCCTTTAGCCAAGAATATATTTGCATAACACAGTTTTTTTAAATATATATATATACTTATGTATATATTTATGTATATATTTATGTATATATATTTATGTATATGTATATTTCCAGCAAAATGGATATGAAAGCAACAAAATATGTATTTTATACATAATACATATATATATATACAACTCACAGTTTTCAATAGTTAGAACTAATATATTTTTCTAGCAACAATATTGTCTATTTAATATGAAATATATATATATATATATAGAGAGAGAGAGAGAGAGAAATTCTATATATATGTATATATAAGTATATATGTATATTTATATAAATATTCATAAAATGTATTCTCACAAAGACAATAAAGTCATATTCTAATAAAATGAAAGAGAAGGTTACATATTAATATGATATATTTCTCTCTTTTTTTCTGTTTGTCATTACATATATTTTTTTTTTTTGAAATGAAAGCAACGACTATATATATTTTCTTTTCAACTACAACTATAAATCAAAAACACAACTTATCCATTTTTTTTCTAAAATAAACCAACAAATACATTTATTCCTTTTTTCTTTTACTTACAAATAAATCGAAAGATAACCCCATACATGCTTTCATTTTGCAATAAACAGCAACACATATATATTGCATTTTCTTGAATACACTTACAAAGAGAACCAAAAAAAATGAATATATTTTGACAACAAGTGCATCAAGGAGATTATAACATTTTTGTAACTTCTAAAAAAATAGAGTAACACAATAAATTCATTTAAACTATACAAATGAAGAGAGTATTTTTTTCTCTCTTTCTTTGAAGCAATGATACAAAGGCCAATCTTGGCCAAGGCTCTCAATAGCCACAAACTACAATGAGCATAATACTAAAACAACACTTCCTCCAAGCTCCACTATCACCAAACAACCTGCAAGAAAAAATAACAAGGGAGGGAAACCAAGCCACTAAAAACACTCTCCTCCCTACCATAGACCCACAAGTGGGTCACCCCCAAGCTTGGATGATGCAGAGCCATAGCCGGAAACGTTCAATGGAATGGTGGAATTTGATATTTCTTATTTTATCGGCAAGAGCTATCTAACTGTCTTACCGATATACCCTATTAGCTTGACAATAACTATCGGCACCTCCTATACATCTCACCCCAATACCCATCTTACCCCGATGAGTATTTCGTTTATGTGCCTATCGGCAAGACTTCGTCTGTCAGCTTCTCCAAACCGAGCTATCTCGATGACTGTTGTCACGATGATACATACAAACTTTGACCTCTTATCACCGGTGAGTTCAGAGCCTTGACTTGTCCTATCGGTCAATACTTATATCTGTAGAAATTTGTATGTCTCAATATGCATTCATCAAATATCCCTTGGGATATTCCTTCCGCAATCCACTGACCGTTGACCTTCCCTTGTATCAACCGAGTGTATGTTGAAGTATACACTCGCTATATGCAAACCACAAAATGCATTTGATGTATACACATAAACATGCAACTGCAGTATACTCACAGAGTGTATACCAAAAGGTGTATACTCAGAACTTGTATGACCCGATGCCCCTCAGCGATATACACAAACTTTGTATATCTTGAATGTATTTCTTCAATGTACATTTAGAATGTACAAACCTGATATGCAGACAAAAGATACATCTCCCATCTATCTTTGGTGAATGTATCTTTGATTCACCGTTGACTCTCTTGCATGTATCAAATGTACCTCCGACTGCTTGTATGTTCGAACATACAACAGCGATATGCGAATGATGGATACACACGAAATGATCCTCAAATGCAAAAGTGATATATGCACAGATACAAATGCGATATATACACGAATTGTATGTTGCATACAAAAATTGTATATCCGTCAAATGTACATTTCGACAAAACCCTTGAAACTTCACAAATTTCACGTGGAAAACACAGAGATCAGGCCGATCTATTTTCTGGGCAATCTTAACTTAGATTTTATCCTTTAAACCCTAGCACATGAGGATGCTAGAATAGATCATAGCATGCTATAAATTGATCCCAAAAACATGAAATGCAAAAATAGAAAAATGAAACTGCAAACTAAACTATTGGACATGTCCATTCCACCGATTCAGAGAATCAACCGGTGGAATGGATGAATGAATCCATTTCGCCTACAAAATCAAAATCAACTACATAGATAGATCGAAGATCAGATAAATGAAACAATGGGATCTTCTTTATTTCAATAACAGAAATGCATACAAATATCACAGCCCCACTGTATCACAATGCTCAGTCTAATCTCCAAAACACAATGTCTCTATTTTTCATATGCAACGCTAAACTATATCTAAACAAACTAATCTAGGGCATAAATAACTACTCCTCATGAGTAGTACAGACTCGATTCCCAGCGGCTGGGATCTTCCAAGCGGTTGGGAGGACAGCTAGCATAACAAACTATAACTGTCAAAACACCATCCTAAATTGACTTAAAACATAAGAATTGGTCACATGGACCTTATTACATCATAATGTAAAACATACTATAATTAGACTTATTCTTTATTTCGAAGGGGTGCTCCTGCACCATACTCCCCAGAAGAAGAAATCTTAAGTCCACTTGAGATGAGAGGATGTAGGTCTGAACCATGTTGGTTGATCTATTCTTTAGTCACCCACACTGCTTCTGAATCAGGTTTTCCCTGCCAAGCCACCAAATATGCCAAATATTGTTTGTTCCAGGTCTTCTTGATCATTCTTGTGTCTAAAATCTTCTGCAACTGTGGTGGATCATGTTTTGGAATGTCATCAGCTGTTGTATCCTACAGTAGTTCCTGTTCTTCATCTGGATTATGCTTGTACAGAGTTAAATCACATACATTGAATATAAGTGACAAACCAAGATCAGAAGGAAGCTGTATCTCATAAGCATTTGGCCCACATTTCTTCAAAATCTAACATGGTCCAATCTTCCTCTACTTGAGTTTGGTATATTTACCTTTAGGAAGTCTTTCCTTTTTCAAATGAACCCATACCAAATCTCCAACATCAAACTGTACATCTTTCTTCTTTCTATCAGCATATTTTTATACTTCAAGGTAGTTTGTTGTAGCTGGGTCTTTACTTGATCATGAACCTCTTTTATGGCTTATGCAAAAGCTTCTCCATCTGCACTAACAGAATCTCCTGTAGGTAGATCTCTCAGCTCCAAAATACCTCGTGGATGCATGCCATACACTATTTGAAAAGGTGATTTCCCTGTACTCCTATTGACAGTATCATTATAGGAAAATTCTGCCTGAGATAGGATAGTATCCCACTTTTCTCCATGTTGTCTTGTCAAACATCTGAGCAAATTTCCTAAAGAATGATTTACGAATTCAGTCTGTCCATCCGTTTGAGGATGATATGCGGATGAGAAAGACAAATTTGTTCCAAGCTTCTTCCACAGAGTTCTCCAGAAATGACCAATAAACTTCACATCCCTATCTAACACTATGCTCAATGGCAATCCATGTATTCTTACTATTTCTTTGAAAAACAAATCTGCAATATATGAAGCATCAGCAGTGGTTGTGCATGGCAAGAAATGTGTCATTTTGCTGAATCTGTCCACTACAACAAAAACACTATCATATCCTTTTCTAGTTCTGGGTAAACCCAACACAAAATCCATACTTATGCTTTCCCATGGTCTGGACGGAATGGGTAAAGGCTGATATAAACCTGCATTAGTTGATCTTCCTTTTGCTTTCTGACATATCACACATGTCTCTACAAATTTTCTGACATCTGATTGTAACTTAGGCCAATAATAATGTCTTTGAACAAGATCAAGAGTCTTGTCTAAACCAAAATGTCCTACCATAGCTCCACAATGTTTCTCTTTTATGATGTTCAACCTCATAGAACACCTTGGAATACACAACTGTCCATCTTTGAACAGTAATCCATCTTGGATCAGAAATTTAGAGAACTCAGCATCATATTTATCTCCAAAAGAAGTACATACCTGATATATCTCTCCAAAATCTTCATCATCATCATACATGGTCTACAATGAATCAATGCCAACACTTTCCAACTGGATCTGGTTGACTATTAGAGCTCTCCTGCTCAAGGCATCACCTACCTTATTTTTGACTCTTTCTTATGCTTCAATGTGAAAGTAAAAGCTTGCAAAGTTTCTACCCATTTCATATGTCTGTGGTTCAACTTTTCCTGGTTGTTGATAAAACTTAGAGCCTGATTATCTGTGAATACTATGAATTCTTTTGGCATCAAGTAATGCCTCCATTTCTTGAGTGACTGGACTAAAGCATACATTTCCAAATCATATGATGAATACCTCTTTTTAGCATCATTGAGCTTCTCACTAAAAAATGCAATTGGCCTACCTTCTTGGCTGAGTACTGCTCCAATTGCCATGTGACTTGCATCACATTCGACCTAAAAAAGTTTGGTAAAATCTGGAAGTGCAAGGACTGGCTACTGTGCCACCTTCTTCTTCAATGTTTCAAAGGAATCATCTGCTTCCTTAGTCCAAGCAAATCTACACTTTTGTCCTCCTTTTATGGTATCAAGAATGGGTGCACAAATATGACTAAACCCTCTTATAAACTTTCTGTAGAAGGTTGCTAACCCATGGAAACTTCTGACATCATTCATAGTCCTTGGAGTTGACCAAGACAATATGGCACTCACCTTCTCCACATCTATTTGCAGCTTTCCTTGTGAAATGACAAAACCCAAATATGTGATCTCCTCCTGCATGAACAAACACTTGTTCAAATTTATCATCAGCTACTCTTCGTGTAACCTCTTGAGAACCAAATCTATATGTCTGAGGTGTTCTTCCTTTGTGTTGCTGAAAATCAGAATGTCATCTAGATATACTATGACAAACTTTCCCATGAATTCTCTCAAAACCTCATTCATCAATCTCATAAAAGTACTAGGTGCATTAGACAAATCAAAAGGCATAAATTTCCACTCATGCAACCCTTCATTGGTTTTGAATGTTGTTTTCCATTCATCTCCTGGCCTAATTCTGATCTGATGATAACCACTCTTCAAGTCTATTTTTTTAAAATACTTAGCACCTCCCAAACAGTCAAGTAAATCCTCTATCCTAGGTATTGGAAACCTATACCGGATTGTTATCTTATTAATAGCCTTGGAATCTGTGCAAAGCCTCCAAGTGCCTTCTTTCTTTGGTGCTAGTACAGCTAGTACTGCACATGGGCTTAAACTTTTGCCAATCAGACTTGTGTCTAATAATTCCTCAATTTGTCTTGCTACTTCTGCGTTCTATTTTGGAGTTAGCTTATATGCTGCTTTGTTTGGAAGTGTAGATCTGGGGATTAGATCTATGCAATGGCTGATATCCCTTACAGGTGGTAGGGATCTTGGCATTCCATCAGAGATGATGCCTTTATACTTATCTAATAACCCTTGGACAGCTGGGTCTATAAATCTTTACTTCTTCTCTTTCTTGACTTCTTGCTGCTGTTCTTTGTTCATTGTGAGACATGGAATTAGGGCATATGCAACTTCACCTTCTGCTATTACTTCTTTCATAAATTGTTTTCCTTCCATCAACATTACCTTCACCTCTTTTCCTTTTGATTTCTCCTCCTCTGTCAACGGTAGTAATTCGGTCACCATACCATCTTTGGTGATTATATAGGTGTTCCTAACACCATCATGGCGTGCCTTCAAATCATACTACCATGGTCTTCCAAATAAAAGATGGCAAGCATCCATCTTAGTAATATCAAACAACAACTTGTCCTTATATGCTCCAATCTGAAATTCTACCCAAGCCTGCTCTTCTACAACTATTTGCTGACCTTGGGTAATCCATGAGACCTTATATGGGGATGGGTGAGGCAATCTTCTAAGCTTAATCTTTGTTACCATTTCATCAGATACAAAAATTTTAGTAGAACCAGAATCAATTAGAACTTTACATACCTTTCCTCCTGCCTTGCAATTAGTTCTGAAAAGAGACTTTCTTTGTGGGGGTTCTTTGTCAGGTACCTTCATGGTAGTCATTGTTCTCCTCATCATCAGAGATTCTCCACTTTTTGGATATCCATAATTGTCAGGAGCATTCACACTTTGAAAAGCGTTTGAGCTTGTTGCACTTTGGCTATCAGATTCTTGGATCAGATTCGTTCTCCTTTCTCCTGTTGAACTTGTTGCCTTTTCTGGACATCTGCTGGCTATATGGCCTTCTTTATTACAGTTATAACATCTAATAGATCCTCTACCCTGAGATCTTCCTCTAAAAGGTCTTCTGCCTCTGAAGTTTCCTTGCTGATTGTAACTTCCTCTCTAGTTTTGACTGTTATCTCCCTTGCTATTGTCATGACTGGATTCTCCCTGATATCCAAATTCATGTCCTCTACCTCTGAAAGGACCTCTTCCACCTCTTTGTTGTTTTCCTCTTCCCCTATTGTTCTATTCTTGTCTTCTCTTTAACTTCTCTTCCACTTTCAATGCCAACTGAAAACATTTCTGAACTGTATCTCAGTTATGTAGATTCAAATCTTCCTGAATGTTGAACCTCAATCCATTAAGGTATCTAGCTACCTTTTCTTCCTCACTCTCTTTTACCTTTGTCTTGACACAAAGCTTCATGAACTCTTCTGTATATGAGCTGACATCTAGCTCCTTCTGCTTCAAATTTTGTTTCCTCCTATGCAATTGGATGTTGTAATCCAATGGAACATAGGCTTCTTTCACTAAAGCCATCATCTTCTTCCATGTAGCAACTCTATGCTTTCCTTCTTGTACTTTGTCATCTTGGATGAAATTCCACCAAGTTAATGCAGCCTCTTTCATTTTTGATTGGGCTATCTTTACCCTCTGGTGTTCTGGTATCTCCTCTATCTCAAAGAAATAGTCTAAGGAGTCTATCCACTCCATCACCGAATCAGGATCCATCTTTCCTATAAACACTGGCAAATCTAGTTTCACATCCATGGTTCTCCTCTCCATGGATTTGAGAGCATTAATCAAGGGTCTCTGGTCTGCAGGAACATCTTCCTCGTTCCACCTAGGGATCTCTTCTTCTTCCCTGTCTTCTTCTTTACCAGAACCTACTATGTCCCTCAACTTCTCCAACTCATTTTTCAACGCCTGATTCTGAGCCTTTACAGCAATGCTCTCTACAATCTGCTTCTTTACCAGAACTACCAACTCAACGTTGGTCATCCTTGCCAGAATCTCTGATGTTCCTTCTTCATCTGACATCTTACTATCTTCTTATCTTCCCAGAAGATAATCCTTCACTCTGATACCACTATGTTGCAGAGCCATAGCCGGAAATGTTCAATGGAATGGTGGAATTTGATATTTCTTATTTCATCGGCAAGAGTTGTCTAACTATCTTACCGATATACCCTATCAACCTAACAATAACTATCGGCACCTCCTATACATCTCACCCCGATACCCATCTCACCCCGATGAGTATTTCATTTATGTGCCTATCGGCAAGACTTCATCTATCGGCTTCTCCAAACTAAGCTATCCCGATGACTGTTGTCACGATGATACATACAAACTTTGACCTCTTATCACCAGTGAGTTCAGAGCCTTGACTTGTCCTATCAGTCAATACTTATATCCGTAGAAATTTGTATGTCTCAATATCCATTCATCGAATATCCCTTGGGATATTCCTTCCGCAATCCACTGACCGTTGACCTTCCCTTGTATCAACCAAGTGTATGTTGAAGTATACACTCGCTATATGCAAACCACAAAATGCATTTGACATATACACAGAAACATGCAACTGCAGTATACTCACAGAGTGTCTACCAAAAGGTGTATACTCAAAACTTGTATGACCTGATGCCCCTTAGCGATATACACAAACTTTGTATATCTTGAATGTATTTCTTCAATGTACATTTAGAATGTACAAACCCGATATGCAGACAAAAGATACATCTCCCATCTATCTTTGGCGAATGTATCTTTGACTCACCGTTGACTCGCTTGCATGTATCAAATGTACCTCTGACTGCTTGTATGTTCCAACATACAACAGCGATATGCGAATGACGAATACACACAAAATGATCCTCAGATGCAAAAGTGATATACACACAGATACAAATGTGATATACACATGGATTGTATGTCACATACAAAAACTATATATCCGTCAAATGTACATTTCGACAAAACCCTTGAAACTTCACAAATTTCACGCGGAAAACATAGAGATTGGGCCAATCTATTTTCTGGGCAATCTTAACTTAGATTTTATCCTTCAAACCCTAGCACATGAGGATGCTAGGATAGATCATAGCATGCTATAAATCGATCCCAAAAACATGAAATGCAAAAATAGAAAAACAAAACTGCAAACTAAACTATTGTACATGTCCATTCCACTGATTCAGAGAATCAATCGGTGGAATGGATGAATGAATCCATTTCACCTGCAAAATCAAGATCGACTACACAGATAGATCGAAGATCAGACAAATGAAACAACGGGATCTTTTTTATTTCAATAACAGAAATGCATACAAATATCATAGCCTCACTGTATCACAATGCTCAATCTGATCTCCAAAACACAATGTCAATATTTTTCATATGCAACACTGAACTATATCTAAACAAACTAATCTAGGGCATAAATAACTACTCCTCACGAGTAGTACAGACTCGATTCCTAGCGGTTGGGAGGACAGCTAGCATAACAAACTATAACTGTCAACACACCATCCTAGATTGACTTAAAACATAAGAATTGGTCACATGGACCTTATTACATCATAATGTAAAACATACTATAATTAGACTTATTCTTTATTTTGAAGGGGTGCTCCTACACCATTGGAGGTCATCCACACACAAGGATTTTCACTGCACAACACAACAATAAATCAACCAACAAAACAAGAACACCCATGGTTTAACACAACACAAAACTCATAACAATGAGTTTGAAGGGGTAGGGAGTGGACATCACTCAACTCAAGAGGCCACTCCAAATATCTCAAAAAGCTCAACACAAACAAGACCTCAAGCCCAAATACTTATACCAAGAACTCATATATACCTCCATGGCACTCATGCCATACAAAAATGTTTATACTCATAGTCTTGCCCTCAAGGCTAAAATACCAACACAAGGAATGTGACCTCGAGGAGGTTCACTCCTCCCCCACCCCACACATGTTGAGTATTTTCTCCAAATGGAGAGGCTCTTACAAACACCCTCAAAACCCCACAATAGCAAAACACAAAACACACACAATGCAAACACACAAGTAAAGTAAATACATAAGGAAAGGCATCAAGCCTTGAATCCTACCTTGATAAGCCCAACAATGGTAGGTAGTTGAAGTAGAGCCCTTCCAACTCCACCTCCAAGTCCTTCTCCAAATGTGCCTCCAAAAAAAATCCCTCTAACTCTCTCCCCAAATTCTAAATAAAATGGAAACAAGTAATCAAATCAACAACCCTCTCCCTCTCTTCAAGAGGGATTAAAATAGGTTCTCTTCATGAGCCTTGAGGAATGAGAAGGTGACACATGTCACCTTCTCCTTCCTCCTCACATCCAATTGCAAGTTTTATGGAATGTGGGGGTGACACGTGTCACCCTCCCAATCCACCAAGTCTTTCCCCCTTCACTTGTGCTCTCTCACACATGTGTGAGAGAAAGGTGGAGCCCAAAAAGGATGAGGGTACCACAAGTGTCCCAATCATATCCTCCCATGAAAGCCCACAAAACCCCAAGGTGCTCTCACCAATGTGACAGCCTTGGAGTTGGGTCCTCCACAATAAGGGATCTTGAAGACTCCCCAAGCCTTCAATGCAAGGTACCCCAATGCTTGGAAAGAGGTGTGGATAAGGTTGAGTGTTTGACCCAACCTTCCACTCCTTCCCAAACTTCCATTTTCGTCACTTTACTTCAAGGTGAAATTTAAGTGACCAAATGGGAGTTATCCTAGGGTTAGACAAGCTCAAATGGTCCCTAGACCCTAGGGGTACAACCCAGGGTCACTTTTAACTCAATTTCAACACCACAGGGTGAAGAAAATCACATGAAAAGGGGTCACAAAAATTAAAACCCAAAATTTAAATCAATTTAACATTACACATTTACAACATCAATATACAATCAACTAAAAAAGGGTAGACCTAGCCCAAAACACACCATACACAAACATTACGAAAATTTATCATGCATTTACACAGTTGATCTTGGTTCCTCTTGGAACTAGATCACTTCAACACGGGATTCACAAAATGTGAGGGATGATCTCTGATTTTCTGTGGCTTGGGAAAATCTGTTGCACACTTAAACAAAAGATTAATCCAACATGTATATCATAGCTAAAGCAAGGAAAAACATACACTCACACCATCACATAATCAGTTACATCATCATAAAAATCACATCATAATTAGATTCATAATTTGCATTTCTATAATCCATCACAAGATAAAAATTGCATAGTAAATCCATAACATAATCTCACAACTAGTATCTCTAATAGAATCAGAATGCATATCACATGTCTAATCATCATCAGTAAATAAAAATTAGGATTTAGTCTCATCACAACATACTAAGCATAACTAACCAAAATAAAGAAATATAGTCTAGAATGTCTCCATATCGGGATCAACAGTCTCAAATGTCTGAAATGTCTCCAACAGTAAATATGAAACCATCAAAATAAGGGAGTGAAATAGTAGGCCTCACATCCTCCCCCCTAAGACTAAACTTCCTCTTGGAATTTGTCAAAGAGGTGAGGATAAAGTGTCCTTAATCTGGCTGCAACCTCCCATGTTGCCATGACCTCATCGTACCTATTCCATTGAACCCTAACCTGGTCCAGCTCTCGACCTCGAAGTCCCAGCATCTGACAAGCCAATATGTGAATTGGCTCCAAAGCCAGCTGCCCGTCTGCCTCTACCTATAGAGCACTCCAATCTAATACATGAGATAAATCAAATATGTAACACCGCAAAATAGATACATGAAAAACATCATGGATGCGCGATAGGCTAGGTGGCAAGGCTAGACGGTAGGCTACGGGTCCTATCCGCTCCAAGATCTCAAAAGGCCCAACAAAATGTGGTGCGAGCTTAGAGCCCTTTCCATAAAAGATTAGACTCTTATGTGGACGCACTCTCAAGAACACTTTGTCCCCGACTGAGAAGCTCTGATCTAATCTCTTAGCATCGGTATACTTCTTCTGTCGATCCTGTGCCTCCTGAAGTCTCTATCTAATCAAAGTCACCTGCTTCTCCATATCCTATACCAACTTTGGCCCAATAGCAACCTTGTCCACTATATGGTCCCAACTTAATGATGTCCTGCAAGGTCTACCATACAAGGCCTGAAAAGGAGGAATACCCAACGAGTTGTGATGCCCATTATTGTAGGCAAACTCAACTAGATACAGATACTCCTCCCATCTAGACTAGTGATCCATAACATACATACAGAGCATATCCTCTAAAACCTGATTCATCCTCTCTGTCTGACCATCTGTCTCAGGGTGATACGTTGAACTGAAGTTGAGTTGTGTGTCCAACGCCTGCTGTAATGCCCTCCAAAAGGTTGATGTGAACACTGAGTCTCTGTCAGAAATGATGCAGCAAGGTACCCCATGCAATCGAACAATCTCATATAAGAATACTCTCACCATTGATGGTGCATTATATGTCATGTGTACAGGTGAGAAATGTGCCAGCTTGGTCAACTTGTCAACCGTCACCATGATGGCATCATGGCGACAAGATGACATAGGAAGACCAACAATGAAATCCATGGAAATGGTATCCCATTTCCACTCAAGTATCTCGTGAGGGTATAAAAGACCTATTGGATGCTGATTCTTGGCCTTGACCCTCTGACACTCAAGGAAATGAGCAACAAACTCTACAATATCTTGTCTCATACCCGCCCAATGGTACAACTGTCGCAAGTTGGCATGCATCTTCTTCACCCCCGGGTGTGCTGCATAAGGTGCTCTATGAGCCTCTGAAAGAACTACTGCACATAGGTTGCCTACATGGGGTACATAGATGCATTGTCAATGTCTAAGTAGCCCATCTGCCTCAAGTGAATATCCTGCAAATTTGCCCACAAGGGCCCTCTGTGACTGGATCTCCTGCTGCACCTCAAGAAACCACTCATCCTCAAGCAGATGCTGAATGATGCACCCTCTCAAGTCCACACTCAAGGTCAAGGTCAGGATCTTCTGGCACCTCTGACTCAATGTGTCGGCAACCACGTTCTCCTTCCCTTTGATGTAGTGGACATCAAATTCATACTCGCAAAGAAACTCCATCCAATGCTATTGGCAGGCGTTCAGATTCGATTGTGTGAATATGTACTGAAGGCTATGGTGATCTGAATGAAACTCAAAGTGATGACCTAGTAGAAATTATCTCCAACCAACCAGAGCAAGAACCACTGCTGTGAGCTCTAAATCATGAGTGGGGTAGTTCAGCTCATGGGTCTTGATCTTTCACGACTCATACCTAATCACTCTACCACCCTGCATAAGCACAACTCCCAAACCCTCTAGTGATACATTCATACAAACCATAAAATCTGATGCTAGATCAGGAACCGCTAAGATGGGAGTACAGGTAAGACGCTCCTTAAGGACCCAAAGGCCCTCTCGTACTGCTCAGTCCAAGTGAAGCTCTTCCCTTTTCGCTAAAGGGAAGTGATGGGGTGTGCTATCCTGGAGAAGCCCTCTACGAATCTACAGTAATACCCTGCTAACCCCATGAAACTCCTAACCTCTGTCACACTGGTGGGTGCTGGCCAATCCCAGATAGCCCTGATCTTCGATGGATCCACTGAGATACCATTGCCAGAGAAGATGTGCCCTAAATACTGCACCTCAGACCTGAAAAAGGCACACTTCGCCAAGTTTCCAAAAATTTGTTGCTCTCTCAAGCACTGCAAAACCTAATGTAAGTGCCCCTCATGCTCTCCTCGGTCCATGAGTAGATCAAAATATCATCAAGGAAAATCATCACGAACTGATCCAAGTAAGTACGGAACACCATGTTCATGATACTCATGAACACTACAGGGACGTTCGTCAAACCGAAGGGTACCACAGTGAACTCATAGTGGCCATATCAAGTCCAAAAGGCGGTCTTATGGATATCCGCCTCTGTGATGCGCAACTGTTGATGCTTGTGTTGCAAGTATGGGCCTAACCAATGTTGTCATTGATGTCAACATACTCCTGTTGCATTGATGTCAAGGATTGGATGAGTTGTATGCTAAGGATATTGAGAAAATTAGTCCTATTAGGAACAGAGAAGAGCAATGAAGATAGTGAAGTGAAGATCCCAGCTAAGATGAAGATCAGAGGATGCACATCACAGGGTTTGTAGATATGTGTCTAAAGGTGATCCAATAAAGATTTGAGAAGTCTGCATGAAGATTTGAAGTTATGGCCATATGAGTAAAACCGGTTCTGGCAGATGTTCAAAGGTGACAAAGTGACACAAATAGGTTTGGTCAGATCTGGAAATGAAATATCTTATTTTGTGAATTTGGTGGAGTGTTTAGGAAGTCAATGAGAATTGATAACTCAATTAGTTCATGGTCTGGAGGTCCGCAAGCATCTATTCCAATATGACAGTGATGACAGACTGTGTTCTTGAGGTTCTAGATGAAGGAGAGAATGATTTCAGTAAGCAGCAGTAGTGTGGATGTTCTTGGTGATTTAGGCAAGCTTGTGGGGGTCTCTGGATTGTGTCCAGTTCATGTTGGTGGTTTGCATTAAAGATTGAGCTTGTAATTGAAGAATTACTTCTAGATAATGATGTTCTTCCTAAACTTGGCCGACCGGATGATTTACACATCTTGCAGATGATCTTGAAGATGTTCTGCGAAGCATGGCATGTTCCTCAAAGAAGATTGAAGTCCCAGATCTGTGTGGCTGACAGTGTGGTGATTCGTATGAAGTCTTTTGTAATAAGTCAAGTTGTATTTGTGTATTTTCTCTGTAAAGTATGCCAACTTTAATGATTATCCCAAAGTCAATGTCTTGTATAAATAAGAGTTGTGAAGTCATTTCAAAAGTATCTTAGTGAAGATGAGAGTGTGGTAGAGAGGAGAAGAGCGAAAGGCAGAGTAGAAGTGTTGGACTTAAATGGAACTGACTCAAGCATGGTGAAGATGTTATTCTTCAATTCAATTATGTAATATTTATCATTCTATAGACAGTGTGTCTCTTGTAGGCACTGGGCCTCTTGTGAGCAGTGTCCTCGGGCAGTGAGCCCTAATTGGCATGTGCCATCTTGTTCTTCTTATTCTTTTAATAGACAATACAATCTTGGGTTAGTCACCCCATAGTTTTTCCCTTAACTAGGTTTTCCACGTTAAAATCTTGGTGTCATATGTGTTAATGTGTTTCTGCTCTTGAATTGTTGTATTGTGTTTTCATAATTGATTTATTATTATGCTACTGAATTACAAGAAGGATTTTAGTGGTTAATAAAAGGAAAGTTTTGGGACAACTGATTCACCCCCCCTCTCAGTTGTCTGTCTTGAAACTAACAATTGGTATCAGAGCTAAGTTTCTCTAAAAGAGCTTAACCACTTGAGGAGATCCAGGATGTCTTCCTACAAGAAGGATAGTCTACAGTTTGATGGAACCATTTACACTCTTTGGAAAAGCCGCATGTAATGTCACTTGCAATGTATGGGAATGCAATATTGGATCATGGCTTCAAAGAAGTATGTTCCTCCAAAGGATGGTCTGACAAGTATAGATGAAATAAAAGATGTTGAAGACAATCTTCAAGCTAAAGAAGCTTTACTAAGTGCCTTATCTGATTCAGAATTGACAAATGTCATAGATTTAAAAACTGCATATGAGATTTGGAAAAAACTAGAACTTCTACATGAAGGAGACAAATATGTTAAATGTGCCAAGCTACAGAGTCTGAAAGGAAAATTCAAAAACCTAAAGATGAATGAAGATGAAAATATCACTACATTTATGCCAAAAGTAAATGAACTTGTTTGTGGCATTAGGTGTGCTGGTGGAATCTTGGATGAAGATGAGATTGTTGCCAAAGTTCTCAGATCCCTACCTCCTTCTTATAAATACAAGGTTGCTACTATTGAAGAATTCAGATCTTTTTCAAATATCACAAGGGATCAACTGGTTGGAAAATTAGCTGCATTTGAATTGGTCAAGTTTGGAGATGCACCCCCCAAGACTGAATCTACATTCAAAGCTAGTGCCTCTGCAAAAGGCAAACAAAAGTTTGATCTAGGAGAGAACTCCTCAAAGAAACTATCATGGTATGAAAAAGCAAGAAAAGATCTGGAAGAAGATGAAGCAGAAGCTGCTCAACTTGAAGCCCTTATTGCAAAAAGACTACCAAGAGGATCCGGTAAGTATGAAGGAAAATTGCCCTTCAAATATTTCAACTGCAATAAGATTGGCCATTTTGCCTCAAGGTGTCTGAAAAGATTTTCAAGGGCAAATCCAAATAGATCAAGATTCCAAAATAAATGTTACTATGGTCATGAAGATGATGATGATGATGGAGTAACAGATGATGAATCAAAGATAGGAAACAAATCTGGAAGTGACTGGGTGTTTATTGCCATCAAGGAAGAAGATCCAATGCCCTCTGAATCTGTCAATCATAAAATGATAGAAAGAGCTCTAGCTGCCCAAGTTGAAGAAAAGGATGACTAGGTCATTAACAGTGGATGCTCCCACCATATGAAAGGTGACAAAAATAAGTTCATAGATTTGGAAAAATATGAAGGAGTGGTAAAATTTAGAGATAATTATGTTGGCAGAATCAGAGATAGAGGAACTATTTCTTTTGATGGAAAGAACAAAACCAGTAATGTACTGTATGTTGAAGGTCTGAAGTACAATCTTCTCAGTGTTGGACAGTTGGTAGACAAAGGCTATGATCTCTAATTCACAAATGGAAAATGTAAGATCTTTGAAAGTTCTGGAACAGAGATTGCATCTGGTACTCAAACAAAAGGTAACATCTTCCACTTGGTTGGTACTAGCAAAAGTTGTTTATTTGTTCAAATTGATAAGAGTTGGTTGTGGTATAGGAGAATGTGTCATGTGAATTTTGATAATATCATCAAGATAAGTAACACTCATGTTGTAAGAGATCTTCTAAGACTGGTGAAACCTACTAACAGTTTGTGCAAAGAATGTCAGTTGGGTAAGCAGAGCAGAGTCACATTCAAAAGTAAGGAACAATCTTCTACCAGATTGTTGGACTTAGTACATACTGATCTATGTGGACCGGCAAGAATCAGGAGTTTGCAAGGTGATAGATACTTCATGTTATTAATTGATGACCACTCCCAGATGATGTGGGTGACTTTTCTAAAAGAGAAATTTGAGGCTCTTGAGAAATTCAAAATATTCAAAGCTATGGTAGAGAATGAAACCAGATTAAACATAAAATATCTCAAGTCTGATAGAGGTGGAGAATTCACATTCAGAGAGTTCATAGAATTCTGTGAGAAACATGGGATAAAAAGGTAGTTATCTGCTCCAAGGACTCCACAGCAGAATGGAGTAGTGGAGAGAAAGAACTGAACCATCCAAGAAGCATCTAGAACCATGATGATGGAAGCAAATGTTCCTCAGATCTACTAGAGAGAAGTTGTAAGCATTGCTGTCTATACTCTTAATTGAGTACAAATCAGAAGCAATACTGGTAAAACCCCTTATGAACTCTGGTTTGGCATCACTCCCACTGTGAAGTATTTCAGAGTCTTTGGTAGAAAATGTTACATTAAAAGAGATGAAGACCTTGGCAAATTTGATGCTAGAAGTGATGAAGGAATATTCTTGGGTTATTCTACTCAAAGAAAAGCATACCGGTGTTATAACAAGAGATTGAGAAAGATTATAGAAAGTACAAATGTGAAGGTTGATGAAGGTTGAAAAACCCTCAAGGTTTTATGAATATGAAGAAGATGATTAGAATGATGTTTTAGTCCAAGAAGCCCAAGCCCCTTCTGAAATTTAGATCCAGATTGATCAAGAGAATCTTGAAATACAGGAAGAAGATATAAACTTAAATGAACCTGTCCAAGAAATAGAAGTGCAAGAAATTCCCAAAACTCCCAGGTATGTAAGACTGAATCACTCTAAAGATTAGATCATAGGTTATAAAAGAAAAGGTGTTCAAACAAGAAAAAAGATTGCTCAAGACTCAAAAAAGTATTGTCTAATTTCAAAGATTGAACCAAAAATAGTGAGTGAAGCATACAATGATGAAAGCTGGACTAAAGCAATGAAGGAAGAGCTGATGCAAATTGAGAAAAATCACACTTGGGATCTTGTTCCCAGACCTAGAAACAAAAATGTGATTGGAACCAAATGGGTCTTCTGGAATAAACTGAATAAAGATGGTGAAGTAGTCAGAAACAAAGCTAGATTGGTCTGCAAGGGTTATTCCCAAGTAGAAGGAGTTGATTTTGAAGAAACTTTTGCTCCGATGACAAGAATTGAAGCATTCAGATTATTTCTTTCCTTTACTACCTTCAAGGATTTCAAAGTATATCAGATGGATGTCAAGTCTGCCTTCCAGAATGGTGACTTGGAAGAAGAAGTATATATTGAGCAACCAGATGGATTTCAATTGTCTGATCATGGTGATATGGTCTGCAAGTTGAAGAAAGCACTATATGGACTCAAACAAGCCCCAAGAGGCTGGTATGAAAGACTAGATAAGCATCTTTTGAAGATTGGTTTCAACAAAGGTACTACTGACAGTAACTAGTACTTCAAAATTGATCATGAAAATATCTTGATTGTTGAAATATTTGTTGATGATATCATTTTTGGAGGAAGAGATAGTATGTGCAAAAATTTTGCAAATCAAATGAAAAGTGAATTTGAGATGTCCATGTTTGGGGAAATGAATTTCTTCTTGGGTTTGCAAATCACTCAAACAAAGAAAGGAATCTTCATTTCACAGACCAAATATGTGAAAGAATTGTTGAAGAAATTCAGGATGGAAGACTCAAAACCAATGAATACTCCCATGGCAACCGAATGTAAATTGAGCAAAGATGATGACTCTCCTAAGGCTGATTAGAAAAAGTACAGGTCAATGATTGGAGGACTATTGTATCTTACTCAAACTAGACCTGACATTATGAATGATGTTGGTCTTGTTGCTAGATTCCACGCTGATCCTAGAGAATCTCATGTCATGGAAATCAAGAGGATTCTTAGATATCTAAAAGGAATAGTTGAATATGGTTTATGGTATCCTAAAGATCATGATTTCTCTCTTCATGTATTTACAAATGCAGATTGGGCAGAAGATATGGATGACTGGAAGAGTACAAGTGGTGGAGCATTCTTTTTAGGGAAAAGATTGGTTTATTAGCTGAGTAAGAAACAAGAGGCAATATCTATGTCCACTGCAGAAGCAGAATATATTGCAGCAGCAGGTAGTTGCACTCAAGTATTGTGGATGAAGCAGATGCTAAGAGACATCAAAGTGGAGTATGAGGAACCTATCACAATCTTCAGTGATAATTCAAATGCAATAAATATATCAAAAAATCTAGTTTGCATTCAAAGACAAAACATATATCCATCAAGTTTCACTTTTTGAGAGAGCAGGTCAACAAGAATGAAGTCAAATTGGAGTTTGTGCCCTCCAAGGATCAAATTATAGACATTTTTACTAAACCTCTACCTAAGGACTCTTTTGAGTATCTCAAGGAGAAATTAGGGGTTATTACCCCTCCGGTTTTGAATTAAGGTGCACTAATGTGCATCAGTCCAGTGGATCTCACAGTCATATCTTGTGGTCTGGATTGATGATAGGAAGCTGCTACTCAGGGGGAGCAGTCTGTATGATTCTGAGTGATACAAGTATGTGCCCTTTGCCATTGATGTCAAAGGGGGAGAGAAGACATGTGAAAAACAAAAAGTGGTTGCTGATCAAAGGGGGAGCAGTAAAGGAAGAGAAGACATGTGAATGGTTGTTGTTGATAGGGGGAGTTATGTCAGTCAGTGAGGAGAAGTTCTTATCTTGATGGTTAAAATAGTTTTTCACATCATATGTTGCCATCAATGACAAATGGGGAGATTGTTGCAAGTATGGGCCTAACCAGTGTTGTCATTGATGTCAACATACTCCTGTTGCATTGATGTCAAGGATTGGATGAGTTGTATGCTGAGGATATTGAGAAAATTAGTCCTAATAGGAATAGAGAAGAACAGTGAAGATAGTGAAGTGAAGATCCTAGCTAAGATGAAGATCAGAGGATGCGCATCAAAGGGTTTGTAGATATGTGTCTAAAGGTGATCCAGTAAAGATTTGAGAGGTCCACATGAATATTTGAAGAAGTTATGACCATATAAGTAAAACTAGTTCTGGCAGATGTTCAGAGGTGACAGAGTGACACAAATTGGTCTGGTGAGATCCTGAAATGAAATATCTCGTTCTGTAGATTTGGTGGTGTTTAGGAAGTCAATGAGAATTGACAACTCAATTGGTTCATGGTCTGGAGGTCCGCAAGCATCTATTCCAATATGACAGTGATGACAGACTGTGTTCTTGATGTTCCAGATGAAAGAGAGAATGATTTTAGTAAGTAGAAGTAGTGTGGATGTTCTTGGTGATTCAGGCAAGCTTGTGGGGCTCTCTGGATTGTGTCTAGTTCATGTTGGTGTCTGCATTGAATATTGAGCTCCTAATTGAAGAATTACTTCTGAATGATGATGTTCTTCCTAAACTTGGCCGACCAAATGATTTATACATCTTGTAGATGATCTTGAAGATGTTCTGTGAAGCATGGCGTGTTCTTCAAAGAAGATTGAAGTCCTAGATCTATGTGGCCAATAGTGTGGTGATTCGCATGAAGTCTTTTGTAATAAGTCAAGTTGTATTTATGTATTTGCTCTGTAAAGTATGCTGACTTTGATGATTATCCCAAAGTCAATGTCTTGTATAAATAAGAGTTGTGAAGTCATTTTAAAAGTATCTTGGCGAAGATGAGAGTGTGGTAGAGAGGAGAAGAGTGAAAGGCAGAGAAAAAGTGTTGGAC
The DNA here is from genome assembly GCA_027924645.1 of Cunninghamia lanceolata. Lineage (NCBI taxonomy): Eukaryota > Viridiplantae > Streptophyta > Pinopsida > Cupressales > Cupressaceae > Cunninghamia > Cunninghamia lanceolata. Next base: position 3,921,222 of record BSBN01000774.1, read on the forward strand.
TTAAATGGAACTGACTCAAGCATGGTGAAGATGCTATTCTTCAGTTCAACTATGTAATAATTATCATTCTATAGACAGTGTGTCTCCTATAGGTAGTGGGCCTCTTGTGAACAGTGTGCTCAGGAAGTGAACCCTAACTGGCATGTGCCATCTTATTCTTCTTATTCTTTTAACAGAGAATACAATCTTGTGTTAGTCACCCTGTGGTTTTTCCCTTAACTAGGTTTTCCATGTTAAAATCTTAGTGTCATATGTGTTAATGTGTTTCTGCTCTTGAATTGTTGTATTGTGTTTTCATGATTGATTTATTATTATGCTGCTGAATTACAAGAAGGATTTAAGTGGTTAATAAAAGGAAAGTTTTGGGACAACTGATTCACCCCCCCTCTCAGTTGTTTGTCTTGAAACTAACAGCCCAGACTTTAGGTCTATCTTAAAAAACACTCTGGCTTCCTACATCTAGTCAAAAAAATCATCAATCCTAGGCAGAGGATAACGGTTCTTCACCATCACCTTATCAAGCTGCCTATAATCCATGCATAGACTAAGAGACCCATCCTTCTTCTTAACAAAGATGACCAGTGTGCCCCAAGGTGAAACGCTAGGTCAGATGTGCCCCTTCTCGAGCAACTCCTCTAACTGTAACTTGAGCTCCATGAGCTCATGTGTGGTCATCTTGTAGGGTGCACGAGACACTGGCTTGACACCCGGCACTAGATCAATGTGGAAGTCTACCTCTCTGTGAGGTGGCATACCTGGTAACTCTAGTGGGAAGACATCGGCAAACTCCCTCAAAATAGGATGGTCATCTAATGACACCTCTAGCTCATCCTCTAATCTGTCACTAACCGTGATGGCAAACAACTGACATCCCTTCCGCATGCAGTGCTTAAGCTACTGAGCGGATATCATATGAACTGCCATGGGCTTTTGCATGCCCACTACCTCGACTGACATACCATGATCATCTAAATAGCTAATCACCTTTCGACGACAATCTAACTTGGCTCTATGAGCTACAAGCCAATCCATGCCTAAAACTACACCATAGGATCCTAAGGGCATAACCCTAAGGTTGCATATTGTAGTGAAGGCCCCCAAAGATATCTCACAATTCTAAACCAAATCATCTATTGGCATCCTTGCCCCAGTGGCCAACTCAACCTCCCACCTATCGCCCTGCCTAGAGGCCACCAGCCTGTAATGCTCCAATAACGATGGAGATATAAATGAATCAGTAGCGCCAAAGTCAAATAAAATAGCAATGGGGACATCCCCAATCATACCTTCTATCTCGATCACTAAGGCCTAGTAGTCAGCCTGGCGGTTATCAACTGCTACAAACATACGGTGGGATCTACCCACATCTCCAACTATTTTCCCTGATCCTCCTGCACGAGGTTGTCCCCCTATCATAAAGCCCTGTGGGCACTCTTTGGCTAAATGTCCTACCCCACCAAAAATAGAGCATGGACCCCAAGCCTATACCTATCCAGTATGTGTCCTACTACTCTGTTGTTGTCCAGTCCAACTCGTGGACCCCTGAGAACCCCTGTATGACTATTGTGACCTAGTGGGTCTCGCAAGTGGTCCCTATTGTTGTTGATCCCTACGTGGGCCCTGCTACTGCCAACTGTGATTATGTCCTCCCTGTTCCCTCTACTGGGGCCTGGACCTCTACTAATACTGCTGCTACCGTGGAGGCCTAGGAGGTAACGGTGCAGAACTGAATCCTCCTCTCTATGGTGGTGGTGGTGGTCGACGAAAACTCTGCAGTTGTTGTTGGCTATAATCCTGAAACTGGGAATGTGAATCTGACCTCGTCCCTGAATCTCCTCTGTGATGTATTCCTTCTCGGAAGCCTCACTCATGGTCTGGGGGTCTTCCATGTGCATTGGTCCTAATATCCCATGATTCAAACCTCTGATAAATTTGTGAACCACAAGTTTTTCATCATGAAGGTACTCTATGTACCGTGACAACTCAATGAATCTACTCTCATACTGTGCTACAATGGAACCTCATTGCTGCAAGTCATGGAACTCGTCTAACTGACGTTGCCTATAGTGATCTAAAAGATATCGCGCATTAAAGCATTCAATGAAAGTGTCCCATGAAAGAGTATCCAAAGATAGGTGGCGCTTGCAATCCTCAGTGTGCAACTATGTCGCTGCTGCGTCTCTCAAAAGGTGAACTGCCACGCATGCCTTTGTGTTGCTCCCATAAGGACACAACGCAAAGCACCTATCCAAACTGATAAGCCAAGCCTCAGCCTCGGCTCCCTCTGTGGTCCCTGCGAAGGTGGGTGGATTCAGCCTAAGTAAGTCTCTAATGGGGTCCCCTTGGTCTCTGTGTCCTCTGATAAGCTCATCCACACCATAATCATAAGGCCTGTGATAAACCTACTCTATCCTCATAGCCTCCTCTTGCCTCTCATGATATGGAGGGCTCCTGCTATGAGCTTTGCAAGCTCAACTGACCTTCTCTGCTATGGTGGCAAGTATCTCTACATAAAGCTCTACACATGGCACCACTCGCAACTTGACATGGGGCTCTACACGTGGCTCTACACATGACTCAGCATGTGGCTCCTCTCATAGATCAATGCGGGGCTCGACATGCCTCTCGATATGTGGCTCTACTACGGCTGGTGGTAACCTCTCTAACACTGCATGTAATGCCTGTAAGATCTGTGGTTTGATATCAGGTGCGGGTGGTGCCTGTGGTGCCAATGGTCCCTGACCCTTGGTTGATGAGTCACTATGTACCTCTACAGACACAGTGACGAGTGAACACGCTCACCTCATCCTAGGTGGCATCCTACAAGAACAAGGTATTCATGAATCAGATGAATTTACAGAATACCAATGTGCCCAAACAAGCCCAGTGTTTAAACTTAGGTTCTGATACCAAATGTCATGCCCACATTTCCCATGTGGTCACAACATGCAACACATGTGTCATGTCCACATTTGTCATGTGGTCATGACATGAAATATCAAAAAAATTCCATGCATCCCTAGAAACCCCCTCGCATGCATCAGCGTGCTCGGTGGAAATACGCATAAGATGTAACATGTTAATCAAATTTAGGGTAATGCGATCACAAGTGTAATCCCCTATGTGATGATAGCTGACTAAGGGGGTCAATGCTACGCGAGAAGCATCACCATTAGGTTTCCTAAGTGAGTGAAGGGATTTCAACACAAGTCAAAATTAAAACCCTAATTCTAATTGCATTAAAAGAACAATTAACAACTTAATCAAACAACTAGCTTGTGGAAAACATTAAAATATTACTCTACACAAGGTTTAAATTACCTAAAAAAATTAACCCTAATTCCTAGAAAAATCCGGCAACATAACGCCTCTAGGGCGTGTATAGGAATTATTCTAATTAAGAAAACTTGCACAATAGTTCACTAAACCTACTAATATTGCTTAATTTAAAAAAAAGTTGCCCTAGGGAAATTAAATTGCCACACTAAGGTTCCCTGACCAATTAACTAGGTTAAAATAATAATATAACCTCCTTCGATTAAAAACCAACATACGATTAAATAAATTAATTCGATCCTGCTAATATACTATTGCATTAATAATATCCTAGTTACAATACTAAAATTAAATTTCCAAAGCACTATTAAAAGTAACAATAGTCCCTTGCAAAATTTAATTTATAAAACTCTAAATGGCCCTAGCCAAATAAATAATAAAAGAAAATAAACCCCTAACCCTTAAATAAAAGAGCTAACAACTATACAAACATAACCTATTTAAAAATCCCCACTTAGCATATAAATTACCCCTTACCCATAATATCAAAGCCAACAAAATAAATAATAAAACAACCAAAAAGAAATCCCCAAGTCAAAAAGGGGAGGAAAAAATAATAATTTCTAATTTTAAAACTCAAGCCCTAAATGCTCACCCAATAAAAAATTACTTTCCTTATGGAAAGAATACAACCTAACCCTAACTTCGTTTTCTCCATTATTTTCTTTTCTCCATTTTGTTTTCTCATTTCTTTGTTGTTCTCTCTTCTTGTGTTGCAGGTTTTAAGCATCATGGGAGCCATGGATGAATACCCAGAAGAGGTATATTCATTTAGTATAAGCCCACGTTTTTTTTAAGCACATATATATATGCTGGTAAGAAACCAGAATAAATATTTTTTTTACTGGCTGCAATCTGTATATATATATATTATAAAAGGCACATAAAAATAGGGTAAACAAAGGGTTGAACAGCCTTTTGGAGTGGTGACGGACTTAGCATTTTGGGTGCCGCCACGGGAGGTATAAGGGTTTTAAGTAATGAATGCCAAGTATTTTGGGGTGTGGGGGGGTTCGTTTTCCCCCCCACATCCCCCTCCACACACAGCAACAAGGGTAACAGAGGCCACGGTGGGGGTTCAAATCCCCCCCACCACTCTCTGTCCCTCCTCCCTTTGCAGGCCACCAACGGCCAACACAAGAAGCATTTTATTTTTTTGATCTCTCTGTTGTTAAAACGTTCAGTCCTTCAGCCAAGAATATATTCGCATAACACAATTTTTTTTAATATATATATATATATAATTTCACACAGACAGTTTTACCATGAGGTTTTCCAGTAATATAATTTTTATAAAAATAATTATATATATAAGTAGGATGTACACAATTTTCCCAGTGAGACTATAATGTATATTTCCAGAAAAATGGATATGAAAGCAACTAAATATGTATTTTATATATAATACATATATATATATACAACTCACAGTTTTCAACAGTTAGAACTAATATATTTTTCCAGCAACAATATTGTTTATTTAATATGAAATATATATATAGAAATTCTATATATATGTATATATAAGTATATATGTATATTTATATAAATATTCATAAAATGTATTCTCACAAAGACAATAAAGTCATATTCTAATAAAATGAAAGAGTAGGTTACATATTAACATGATATATTTCTCTCTTTTTTTCTGCTTGTCATTACATTTTTTTTTTTTAAATGAAATCAACAACTATATATATTTTCTTTTTCAACTTCAACTATAAATCAACAACACAACTTATCCATTTTTTTCTAAAATAAACCAGCAAAGACATTTATTCCTTTTTTCTTTTACTTACAAATAAATCTAAAGGTAACCCCATACATGTTTTCATTTTGCAATAAAACAGCAACACATATATATTTCATTTTCTTGAATACACTTATAAAGAGAACCAAAAAAAAATGAATATATTTTGACAACAAGTGCATCAAGGAGACTATAACATTTTTGTAACTTCTAAAAAAATAGAGTAACACAAAATAAATTCATTTAAACTATACAAATGAAGAGAGTATTTTTTTTCTCTTTCTTTGAAGCAACAATACAAAGGCCAATCTTGGCCAAGGCTCTCAATAGCCACAAACTACAATGAACATAATACTAAAACAACACTTCCTCCAAGCTCCACTATCACCAAACAACTTGCAAGCAAATAACAAGGGAGGGAAACCAAGCCACTAAAAACACTCTCCTCCCTACCATAGACCTGCAAGTGGGTCACCCCCGAGCTTGGAGGTCATCCACACACAAGGATTTTCACTGCACAACACAACAATAGACCAACCAACAAAACAAGAAGAACACACATGGTTTAACACAACACAAAACTCATAACAATGAGTTTGAAGGGGTAGGGGAGTGGACATCACTCAACTCAAGAGGCCACTCCAAATATCTCAAAAAACTCAACACAAACAAGGCCTCAAGCCCAAATACTTATACCAAGAACTCATAAATACCTCCATGGCACTCATGCCATACAAAAATGCTCATACTCATAGTCTTGCCCTCGAGGCCAAAATACCAACACAAGGAGGGTGACCTCGAGGAGGTTCACTCCTCCCCCACCCCACACATGTTGAGCATTTTTTCCAAATAGAGAGGCTCTTACAAACACCCTCAAAACCCTAAAACAATAAAACACAAAACACAATGCAAACACACAAGTAAAGTATTTACATAAGGAAAGGCATCAAGCTTTGAATCCTATCTTGATAAGCCCAACAATGGTAGGTAGTTGAAGTAGAGCCCTTCCAACTCCACCTCCAAGTCCTTCTCCAAATGTGCCTCCAAAAGAAATCCTTCTAACTCTCTCCCCAAATTCCAAATAAAATAAAAACAAGTAATCAAATCAACAACCCTCCCCCTCTCTTCAAGAAGGACTAAAATAGGCTCTCTTCATGAGCCTTGAGGAATGGGAAGGTGACACATGTCACCTTCTCCCTCCTCACATCCACTTGCAAGTTTTATGGAATGTGGGGGTGACACATGTCACCCTCCCATTCTACCAAGTCTTTCCCCCTCCACTTGTGCTCTCTCACACACAAGTGTCCCAATCCTATCCTCCCATGAAATCCCACAAAACCCCAAGGCACTCTCACCAATGTGTGAGAGCCTTGGAGGTAGGTCCTCCACAATAAGAGGTCTTGAAGACTCCCCAAGGCTTCAATGCAAGGTATGTGAGAGAACACAAGTGGAGCTAAAAAAGGATGAGGGTACCACAAGTGTCCCAATCATATCCTCCCATGAAAGCCCACAAAACCCCAAGGTACTCTCACTAATGTGTGACAGCCTTGGAGTTGGGTCCTCCACAATAAGGGGTCTTGAAGACTCCCCAAGCCTTCAATGCAAGGTACCCCAATGCTTGGAAAGAGGTGTGGATAAGGTTGAGTGTTTGACCCAACCTTCCACTCCTTCCCAAACTTCTATTTTCGTCACTTTACTTCAGGGTGAAGTGTAAATAACCAAATGGGAGTTATCCTAGGGTTAGACAAGCTCAAATGGTCCCTAGACCCTAGGGGTACAACCCAGGGTCACTTTTAACTCAATTTCAACACCATAGGGTGAAGAAAATCACATGAAAAGGGGGTCACAAAAATTAAAACCCAAAATTTAAATCAATTTAACATTACACATTTACAACATCAATATACAATCAACTTATAAAGGGTAGACCTAGCCCAAAAGACACCATCCACAAACATTACAAAATTTCATCATGCATTTACACAGTTGATCTTGGTTCCTCTTGGAACTAGATCAGTTCGACACAGGATTCACAAAATGTGTGGGATGATCTCTGATTTTCTGTGGCTTGGGAAAATCTCTTGCGCACTTAAACAAAAGATTAATCCAACATGTATATCATAGCTGAAGCAAGGAAAAATATACATTCACACCATCGCATAATCAATTACATCATCATAAAAATCACATCATAATTAGATTCATAATTTGCATTTCTATAATCCATCACAAGATAAAAATCACATAGTAAATCCATAACATAATCTCACAACTAGTATCTCTAATAGAATCAGAATGCATATCACATGTCTAATCATCATTAGTAAATAAAAATCAGGATCTAGTCTCATCGCAACATACTAAGCATAACTAACCAAAATAAAGAAATATAGTCTAGAAGGTCTACATATCAGGATCAACAATCCCAAATGTCTAAAGTGTCTCCAACAATAAATATGAAATGATCAAAATAAGGGAGTGAAATAGTAGGCCTCACACAACTTAACATTGCTAAATATCTTCAACTTTCTTGTCTCAGCCACTTCAGCCTTATAATGTCTAAGCTCCTCCTGAAGATGCTTCATGATTGTATTTTTTACATGTACATTTTAACCTTCTGCTTCTGCTATGGCACTAGAGAGCTCTTGCTCCAGTTCAATTTTCCTATTTGCACTCTTAGATAACCATACTTTAGGGTCATCATATTGTTTCTTAAGAAGTTTTACTTCCTACTCTAAGCTATCTGCTCTACAGGTTTCTCTCATATGGACAACCAAGGCTTCACAAGACTTTGTGGTAACTGTACCCCAAAAAGTGTCAGCATGGTCTCAGATGCTCTTAGATATAGATTTAGAAATCTCACCTTTAATCTTTATAAATCTTGTTGATGTATGCAGCATTTGTCATATTCAAGGTTTCCAACACTGTCGTTCATCTCCTCCTTCTATCATAATGAGATCTATCATTGCACAGAGAACTAATGACATGTCTCTTAGCTATCTTCTAGCTCTTCATGACTTTGTTTAAATTAGTCCTTTTTTATGACTGCTATACTAAACCCAGTTTTTCTTGGTTGCTGTTGTCATTCTTATGCTTTGTTACCCCTTGAAGTGTATAGGACTGTTCCATTTTTTTGGGACTGTTTCAAACTTGATCTTGTAAGTCTTCACCTCTGTTCAATAGGCTCCAATAGTCAAGGAACATGTATCAATAGAGAAGGAAATGACTATTGTTTAACTTGTTCATTAGGGCTCCTTATAGGATGCAGAATTTAGGGTCTCAAAGGTTCGTTGTTTATCAATACAGACTTTGCATAGTTCCTTTTCCAAGGTAACTCTTAGGGAAACTTGTAATTCTTAAGAAACCCCTATAAACCTCTCACAAACACTTAACACTTCCTGAAACCTCTTTCATTATCTTACTACTATCTTCTTATTGTTGTTGCCCCTTTCACAGTGATTGTCCCCTTTCACTATTACCACTGTTCTTTATCACTTTGTCAGACATTATGACTGTTTTTCTCTGTCTCTTTCATGACAGAGGTATATGGTCACTGTTTGCAAAAAGACTATAAACCTTTGACACTATTTACAATGCTTACTGAGTATGCAGATGGTGAGATAGACCTTGTAACCTTCTTATCTTTGTTCACTATGTTCAAGACTTATGGTTGGATTTTGGTTCAAAACAGGGCCCTATACCCTAGGATTTGACATATTTCTATCAAAGAGATCCTTCCTTAAGACTCCTAAGACTACTTCACAAGACAAAACCTCTTGACAAACCCTCAAGATTGATGCACAAGACTTTTGACAATGTTCTACCTTCATTTGTGAGCTCTACAATGAGAACATAAGGTTTGGACATTAGGCAAAACTCTTATAATGGTGAATAGGATTCATTCCTTCATATGGCTCTGGTATATCACTATTACGTGTGTAGGATCTTAGAAACCTTCAATGTGCAAGCTTCTGAAGAACTTGAATGTTGACACAAACTTCTTGGCTATTACCTCTATCACCTTGCTAAGAAACCCTGAGGAGTAGATCTCATCATGAAACCTTGTTGCAGACTGCTCCCTATCTCTTTCAAGACTGAGATAGTCGTTCAATTGTATTTTCATACTAGTAATGTCTTATAATCAAGTCTGATGTCAAAAGTTTTTCATTGTTCTACAAAATCTCATGGTCTTGTAGTTTGGTTTCTCCATAGACTTGTAGAGATTTTTTTGTATATTCATCATAAGACTATGTAGACCCCAAAAGGTATGTCACGATGCCTCTACTATAAAGCATTTCTTTATGACCTACATAGCCAAAGGATCTCATGAGTTTGAGGATAGTCTTCTCTTGTCTTCCAACAGTTGACTCTCCTCCTATTTTAAATCACCATCTACTTTTTCATTGAAACCCTTCAAGATATTCTTGATATATTCACCATGGTTTCCACATATCTTCCTTGGACGTTGTCTTTGGCATCCCATCCTTATCAAGACACCTCTATTCACCTTGTCATCTAACACTACACACCATCATGGAGGCTTGGAACAGATTGGAAGAGCCTTGGTAACATGTTCTCCTCTTCCACATGTGATAGCAAACTGATCCATGTGAATTTCCTTGTCTTGGGGAGATCTGAATATGTAAGGGCAATATGTTTTTATACCATTTTTTCCTCCCCTCACATACCATACACAAATAAAACTAGAGTATCTCCATCTTTTCCCACCAAGCAACTGTTACAGTGTAGGAAACCTAAACAAGAGACCATAAAACCCTAAAAAGAAAACCTAACCCTTGGTCTAAGAGACTCTAGAGTCACCGTAACTCAACTTCAGTCGACTTAACTAGACATCCCTGACCCATGATCTAGTCAAATGTGATATATTTTAAAAATAATTCACTCCAAATCTTGTACGAGGCTTCTTGGCAAAAATGAGATTTGGTATGTGGTCAAAACCCTTTTTTAACTTTAGTCTTCTAAAGAAGAAAGTGCATTGAATGCGTAGAAAGGAGATCCCATGCATTATTTAAGGTTTCTTTAAATAACTCTTTTGATCATTATATGACCACAACCATAAGGATATAACAATGACCATGGAAAAATTATGGTGTGCAAAAGCATGATTTAAATAACTTTGTAAAACATGACCAAACTTCTTCTTTTAAGCACATGATTCAAGAACCCTCATCAAAGACCCTATGACTCTCTTTGTGGCTAACAAATGGGTAGAACATGAAAAATTTGACTCTTTCCCTTCTTGGACGTGGAGGATGATATTTTTAGCAAATTTATGGTTTAAAACAACGCTTGACACCAACAAGACCTCTTCCTTAACTTGGTGAACTATTCTTGACAAGTCACCCTAGAACTACAAGATATTGCACAAGGCAACTTAGTTGTACACTGAGGATGACAAACAATCATCAAAATCCAACCTCCATATCACCTATTTTGACAACACAGGGCAAATGGGTAACATTTTTGGTGACTTTTACTGGTGTTTTGCCTACTAAAACATGAGAGACCAGCTGTATTACACTATCCATTGGGAAAAGAGTCACAAAAAAACCTTAAACAACTCATAACAGACTTAGAACATTATTGTAACGCCTTCAAGATAGCAAGACACAAACTACCCAAAGACAACTAACTACTTGTGCATTTGCACTTGGAGGAAAACAAATTACAACAAGCTAAACTACCTACCTAAACTAACTAAGAAAAGGACTACCTAAACAAAACCATTGACTGATTATTGAAAGTAGCTACCCTTTCTGAGCATCCTACGATGCTTTTCATGCTTGTGATTCAACCAAAAGAGATGGATAAAGATGTAATAAACCTTTGACTGATGTAGCACTCCTCCAAAGTTGAGAATAACATCACTTACCCAACCAATTTTACTGGAGAACCAGCTACCTTCAGGTGGGTAAATGAACTAGTTGTGATCATCTTGATGAATTCCTTGACATTTTGGATCAATCATGACATGTGGTGTCTCCTTCTTATTGCCCTCCAACCAAGCTAGGTGCCTAATTAGGCATCCTCTTGAAATGACAAAGTCCAAACTACCCTTGCTAACCTTTGGCTCATGAAAGTCTACTCCATCATCTTGTTGGTTGAAATGCTCGATCTCTTGTGACTCACTTTGAATCGTGACTACCTCACTTTGTTTTTCTTGTTATTGCTCCTAAATCTCCTCTTTGGAAGGTGCTCATTTGATGTCCAAGCTCAAACAAAAGTCTTCCAACTCATCCCAAAATGTGTCCTCTTCAATTTATTCCTTGTTTTTCTGAGTAGGAATATTGATTTTATTCTCATTGCAGCTCTCCTCATAGTTTGATGAAACATCAAAAACTTCCTCATGGAGCAAAGGTTCTAATTTGAGTACTTGCTCAATTTGATGAGAAACTTTATGCATGACAACCTCTTCATCTTCTTCTTTCAAAATGAGACTGTCACTTTGTTCTCTTTTATGATTTGATACTTCATCTTCCTCTTCATCGTCATGAATCAACAACCTGTCAATACATTCATCATAATCATGTTGCTTCAGATCTTCTAGGAGTGGAAGTATGGACATGTCTTCTTCACCATTGTCAACAAAACAAGGTAGCTGGTCAAATAAAAGACCAACTCTTCTTCATAATTACCATCCACTTGCTTTACACATTGTTGCTCAAATTGTTGTCCCAGCTGATCATGATTTGTTGACATATGCATTGATACATTTTCTTCATATCCAACAAAGGGAGCTCATCAAATAAATCAACCAAAAGTTCATGTTTAATACCTCTTACTTGCCTTTCACCCTACTATCCCAGCTGATCATACTCATCATCCTCTTGCAACAAGTCTAATTTTTCTGATCTAATGTCACAAAAGGGGCTACAAATAGTTATTCCTTCATCATCTTCCCTTGGAATATTCTCCTCTTCACCTACATAGCCTTCATTTGCTCTCCAAATAATGGGTCCTCCTTTGAAAAGGGAGATGGTGGGAGGGAAAAAGGGTCCATTTGATGAAGTGAAGTTTACATTTTCATTACAAAGATTACTATGAGGTATTATGGACTGCTCTTGGTTAGGAATTAACTGTTGGTTTGAAGAAACACTCCTAAAACTTGGAATTTTGACACAAGGAGGCTTACTTGAGGATTCAAGAGGTTTTTCTTGTTTAAAATATGGATTTTGGACTTGGAAACCTCTTCATCTAAAGAATGATTCATCATTATAGGAAGAGTTGAATTGAAACTAGGAAAACAAGGAGCTGATTGGGTTTCATACCTTTGTATTTGAGCCATCAGTTGCTTTATCTGTTCTTCTTTGGCCACAACTTGTCTAGCAAGAAACTCTTCTTCATACCATTGTGCCTCCACCTCCTTCTGATGAATATGAGCTTGATGAGCTAGCTCTTCCTACCACATATTATACTCTTGCTCTTTTGTGACAGCCTCTAATTTCCTTTGCAAGTCTAATGTTATCTCTCTGATAATCATGTTGTTAGCATCTTGAGGTTGAGTTAGAGAGTAGTCATGTTGGTTATGAGCAAAATGATCTTCTTGCAAATGATTATAGGCATGGATAGGTTGCGTATAAGATTGAGCAGGGGTGGGTGGGTGGAAAGCATGGTAGCACTGTTGATATCTGGTTGTTATAGGACTAACTGGAATGAAACCAACAGCATTCTCAGTTTGATATGGCTAGTAAGGAGTAAAAACTGTTGTTTGGTAAAATGGAGGAGAAGAAACATAGTCTCCATGGTAGTTGGTCATGTCACAACATTCAAATGAGCTAGAAATTCATGAAATATCCTTTGAAAACAAGAAAACTAGGTCTAATTTTTTAGAAAATAAACACATACCAATAGATTGTCAGGTGTTTTTGAAGCTTCCCATGAAGGAAAAGATCAAGATATCACTAAAAAACTGATATTTGATATACTTTGAGCATCTAGACTACTTGAACCAATTGGTTCTTCACTTGTAGAGTCACCAAGTGAGTGAATATTGCCTCCAAAGGCTGATGTTGTTGACATACACACCAAATATCAACAATGAATAGAGGACTTGTGGAATATGATAGTCCAATCAGTCCCATCGGGTGTGCCAAAAATTGTTATCAATGAGATTGCACCCTCTTGTTGAATGTGATCCAATAAGACCCCGTGATACAATGGGAATAGCTTCTAGGTGTGGGACCTTGCAAAACCTGAAGCTAAACCTCCAGATGAAGGGTTGGTTCCCTCAATTTCATCACCTAAACTAGACTACCTATTGTTGTTTTCACAGGAAAAGGGTAGAAAATGACATAAAGTGCTCCTAATCTAGTTGGAAAAGTGATGCACTAGATGCTAATGGACCTATCAGCTATTGTTCTAACACACAAAACTTGAAAACTAGCTGCTCTACACAAATGCAAACTCATTTCATGTTTGCATATCAGTGTTTCATTAGGAGGTTTGTTGTTTGGCAGTTTTAGGAGGAAAAGATTGAAATTTTGACAAGACTATTTTACAACATTACACAGCTTATGACCTACACAAAACACGTATTTTTCTAATTTAAGGGTATTAAATGAGACATATGTTTAAGAACATACACTTAATATCAGAGAAACATTCATCAATCATTCATTTATACACAATAGAATAGAAGTTTGAGAAGGTAAAATACTAAATCTTTATTGAGAAAAGGTGTTCCTACAACGGAATAAGTCTGAAAACTAACTTGATATCCTCTAAAAATGCTTACAAAATGTTGTCATACAGTTGAATATCTATCTCTTTGAGTTACAATCTGTTGTTTTAGGCTTCTAGAGCTCAAAACATGAAAAGAACTACCTAAAAACTAGACAAAACAAAGCCTATATCTCTTCCTCAACACCTAGGAGAGAATATAGGGCTACCATTATGAAAAAATCAATACATTTCCTTCAAAAAAGGTGGTCAAATCCTCACCTAGGTGCCCAAAAAGAGTCCTTCTTTGACCTAGCCAACTTGAAGTACTTGGTGCACATTGAGAAAGGGTCTCCTAATGGTCCATTGACTCCTTCAACCTCCATCCACTCTCCTTGCATGTTGTTGATTCAACTTCTTGATAGGTGGATGATGGTCTAACTACCCTCCATAGTCTCATAACTACTCCAACTTCCTTCATCTCCCTCAAACTCCACCTTGCAAGTTTATAGAGCATGTGTGTTAAGAGTTTGGATTACTCAAGACTCCATAGAGGGTGTAGGAAAGAGTGATTCAGTTCTTTTAGGACTCTAAACTGAACTTAAGATTACCCTTTATGACTTTTTCCAATTAACATTTACCACACTGGGGCAGCTATACATGGTCTTATTTGTAGATCCTTGTATTTGTATGTCAGAACTCCTACTGTCCATGAATATCCATACAACCCCACATACATCAACCTTATGTAATATCTTATATCACAGTCTCACTCCTAACAGGGATATTTCCCTAACATTATGACTATTCCATGATCACTCCTTATGCATTTTCTCAATCATGCAGACCTATACTAGGTTTTGCTAAAACATATAATCTTAAGGATAAGAGAAGTGAAACTAAACCATAACCATTTCACATTGAAATCCTTTCTCTGACTTAATCCCTTGTAGGTCTCATGATAATGAATCCAACATGTGATCTTATGGCAATGAATCCATCATGATACACTATGTTTGGATAGAGAAATCCATTGTAACTGCATCTTTAATCATGAATTTGTGAGTACATGGACAAAAACTGGATGTATGTTGAACTTAGTGTCTCCATACCTTGAAAATCTACCTGACTGTCTCCATGAACTGTGTTATATTACCATACTGGATAGGGCAGAGTAAAGGAACCTCCATGAAATATGTAGACCCTGTAATGACTTTCATCTTTAAGTATTTGACCTACCATTTTCTTATGCACGTGTATTCAATTCATTGTGTCACTTTGAAACCCTAAACATGTTATTGTTTACCTTAAAGAATGACTTTTTGACAATGCTTCCCCATTGGACCATGGGTTCAAAGTATACCCAAAGACAAAAAGATCAATAAGGATTGAACAGTCTTAATTTAAGTGTTAGATTCATGACAGTCCTAAGAAATCATCACAATGATCTCATACAAAATGGTGCAAAACTTGACAAAACATTGCAGACCATAATACTTTTGAATGCAGTCCCTTATAACATCATTGTCACTGTCCTTTATAACATGAGAGCTCTGCCATCTGCTCCTGTCTCCTTCTCTGAAACCTAGACCATTGTCCTTGCAAGGTGACTATTTTCTAATATTGCTCTAACCCTGTGCTATTACTATGATTGAAAGCTTCAATGTTGCTCCTATGCTATGACTATTCTCAAGCCTACATAACCTTGTTGACTATTTTTTTGTGTTATGTTACACCCTTGTTTTCCCACTTCAAGTTGTCCACTATTATTTTCTTGACTATTCTGCTGCACCTTTGAAACAATCATAACCTTAAATGTTTTGTTTCTCCTTATATCATTGTTCAATGACTAATGTCAAGATCCTAGTGCTTTTCTTTGATCTAACAGGCCTAAGGTCTAGACGGATAGTCTACCTTGATACCACCAATAGAGGAAAGACTGATATAGCAGAAATGAACATCCCATCACCAATAACCATGCAAGTGCCAAGAAGAACAAGAATAAGAAGTGTATTTCGGTGGTAGAGCAATGAATATAGAGAAAATGTTCTACCTTCACCATTATCATTAGCCCTCATCTATTCTTATTTGGAGGTTGTCATGGCATTCAAAAGTCCATGGTCCTATAAGTCTCAGTCAGCAAATCAATACATTGTTCTTCACTTGGATTGACTATCCCTTATTGTGGACTACTCCTTGTGTTGTGAAGGATTGCTTCTCAATAGCTTAGACTGTTGTCTTGAAGCCTCATTTCAAAGCATTAACTTATGTCCTTAAACTTCACTGTTATAATGTGAAATAGGCTTGGAACATCAAGACAACTCCTATTTGGAAGGTGCAGACCTTAATAGTGACTCAACAAAACTTAGAAAGAGTATTAGGAATGTCAGGATTAGAGATCTATAGATGATAATAAAGGTTTATAAGACTTAACAAAAGTCTGTAATAGTACCAAGAACCTTATTCACTCTCTCTTGTTTGTCCAACCTTGTAGACTTGTATTTGTCTTCTTATAAAACTGTGATAATGATGACAAAATATGTGAAGGTTGCTTTGTGACAGTCATCTCAACTACATGAACTCTTCCTTATAATATCATCTGATGGCTTCAAACTCTTTGACAAGCAAACCACAAGAAAAGATCATTGAACACCCTAAAATCCTCTAAATGAATTGATAGCTCCTTTAGGTCATTATGCCAAGTTTGGGGCTTCTTAATAGGCATGTATTGTTCTTTATTTGTTTTTCTTCATGCTAACATGTTGACTTTTCCATCTCTAATCTGCTACATGATTGTCTTCAAAAAATTTGTCTTTCTCTGAGTCTGATGACTTCCATTGTAATGCTCTATATACAGTCATTCTCAGACTATTTTTCCACTTTATACATTCATTACAGACTATTTTTCTTATATATGATTGTTATTACAATCATTCTTTTGTCTTGTCTTTCCTGTCTTTTAACTGCTCACTATCCCTTTTCACGGGTCTCTTCTTACTTCCCTCTTAGATTTTTTTATCATAGACATCATAGTCATTACCATCTGCTAGGATTTGGCATATCCCTGTTATCATAGTCACTCTGCAATGTGCTTTGGCTTAGCCTCTTTGAAGTACCACCATAGATTTATAGGCTAGTTTGAGCTCCTTTAACACATTTGTCGCCACAGTCCAAGTCTTGTGGAATGTCATCCTATATATAGTGACTATCCACTATCATTAGATCACATTGATCATTCCTTTATGATCTTTATACGTTGTCTCTCATTCTTGGCAAGAACTTTCCTTGGCAATTTCCTCAACACACCTAATCCTCCAAAGCCCACTTCTACTTGACTTGGAGAATCCTCACTGTTCAAAGAAACATCTGAAAGAGCAGGAGCACAGGGTCCTTAACACTAAGATAAGATGGCTACTAGCCAAAGATTGTATCCACAGATATCCTACAAGTTTAAACAGAAACTCCCACTATTTGCCTTTTATCATACTTTCCATTTTATCTTCATGGATTTCAAAGGCTCTTGCACCTGGTAAAACACTTTCCATAGATCGTAACACCTACCAAAATAACAAAAGAGACCTAAAACCAACCAAACTCAATGAAAACCTAACCCTAAAAGGCATAGTCTTAGCAGAGACTTAAAACCCCTTTTTTTTAAACTGATTCCCTCTACATATTGTATTGGCTTTTTGGATACATTAAGGTTTATTTAATACTTTATTGATTTCTAAAACAATAATACAAGACATTTGACATATCCTTTATAAAAAGACAAACCCTTTAGAACTTGTTAAAGCCTTTTAAAGTCTTCTTGAACAACACAACAAAAACCTATGACACCCTAAATGGCTATTTAAGCCTATGAGGTGAAAATAAGCTAACTTATCAACGAGATTGCACCCTCTTGTTGAATGTGATCCAACAAGACCCCATGATAGAGTGGGAATAGCTTCTAGGTGTGGGACCTTACAAAACTTGAAGCTAAACCTCCAAATGAAGGGCTAGTTCCCTCGATTTCATCACCTAAACTAGACTACCTACTACTGTTTTCATAGGAAAAGGGCAGAAAATTACATAAATAACTCCAAATCTAGTTGGAAAAGTGATGTACTAGATGATAATTGACCTATCAGCTACTGTATTGACACACAAAACTCAAGAAAACTAGTTGCTCTACAAAAACTCAAACTCATTTCATGTTTGCATATCAATGTTTCATTAGGAGGTTTGTTGTTTGGCAGTTTTAGGAGGAAAAGATTGAAATTTTCACAACTAAGACTATTTTACAACATTACACAGCTTATGACCTACACAAAACATATATTTTTTTTATTTAAGGGTATCAAATGAGACATATGTTTAAGGACATACATTCAATATCACAAAAACATTCATCTATCATTCATTTATACACAGTAGAACAAAAGTTTGAGAAGGTAAAATACTAAATCCTTATTGAGAAAAGGTGTTCTTACAATGGAATAAGTCTGAAAACTGACTTGATATCCTCTGAAAATGCTTACAAAATGTTGTCATACAGCTGAATATCTGTCTTTCTGAGTTACAATTTGTTGTTTTAGGCTTCTAAAGCTCAAAACATGAAAAGAACTGCCTAAACACTAGACAAGACAAAGCCTATATGTCTTCCACAACACCTAGGATAGAATATAGGGCTACCATTATGAAAAAAACAATACATTTCCTTCAAAAAAGGTGGCCAAATCCTCACCTAGGTGCCCAAAAAGAGTCCTTCTTTGATATGGTCAACTTGAAGTACTTGGTGCACGTTGAGAAAGGGTTTCCTAATAGTCCATTGACTCCTTCAACCTCCATCCACTCTCCTTGCATGTTGTTGATTCAGCTTCCAGATAGGTGGATGATGGTCTAATTGCCCTCCATAGTCTCATAACTGCTCCAACTTCCTTCATCTCCCTCAAATTCCACCTTCCAAGTTTATAGAGCATGTGTGTTAAGAGTTTGGATTACTCAAGACTCCATAGAGGGCGTAGGAAAGAGTGATTCAGTACTTTTAGCACTCTAAACTAAACTTAAGATTATCCTTTATGACTTTTTCCAATTTTACCACACTGGGGCAGTTGTACATGGCCTTCTTTGTAGATCCTTGTATTTGTATGTTAGAACTCCTATTGTCCATGAATCTCTGTACAACTCCACATACATCAATCTTATGTCATATCTTACATCACAGTCTCACTCCTCATAGGGATATTTCCCTAACATTATGACTATTCCATGATCACTCCTTATGCACTTTCTCAATCATGCAAACCTATCCTAGGTTTTGCTAAAGCATATAATCTTAATGATAAGAGAAGTGACACTAAACCATAACCATTTCAGGTTGAAATCCTTTCTCTGACTTAATCCCTTGTAGGTTTCATGACAATGAATCCATAATGTGATCTTATGAGAATGAATCCATCATGATACACTATGTTTTGATAGAGAATCCATTGTAATTGCATCCTTTGATCATGAATTTGTGAGTACCTCGATAGAAATTGGATGTATGTTGTCAAGAACTACTTTACTGGTATCTTCCATCACTCTCAAGAACTTACTATCTCCATACCTTGAAATTTGTCTAACTGTCTCCATGATCTCTATTATATTACCATACGAGATAGGGCAGAGTAAAGGAACCTCCATGAAATATGTAGACCTTGTAATGACTTTCATCTTTAAGCATTTGACATACCATTTTCTTATGCACGTGTATTCAATTCATTGTGTCACTTTGAAACCCTAAACATGCTATTGTTTACCTTGAAGAATGACTTTTTGACAATGCTTCCCCAACAGACCCTGGGTTCAAAGTATACCCAAAGACAAAAAGATCAACAAGGATTGAACAATTTTAATCTAAGTGTTAGATTCATGACAACCCCAAGCAATCATCACAATGATCTCATACAAAATGGTGCAAAACTTGACAAAACAATGCAAACCATAATGCATTTGAATGTAGTACCTTATAACATCATTATCACAGTCCTTTATAACATGAGAGCTTTGCCGTCTACTCCTATCTCCTTCTTTGAAACCTAGACCACTATCCTTGCAAGATCACTATTTTCTAATATTTCTCTAACCCTGTGCATTACTGTGATTGAAAGCTTCAACATTGCTCCTCTCCTATGACTATTCTCAGACCTACATACCATTGTTGACTATTTTTCTGTGTTATGTTGCAGCCTTGTTTTCCTACTTCAAGCTATCCACTATTATTTTCTTGACTATTATGTTGCACCTTTGAAACAGTCATAACCTTAACTATTTTGCTGCTCCTTATATCATTGTTCAATGACTAATGTCAAGATCCTAGTGCTTTTCTTTGATCTAACAGGCCTAAGGTCTAGAGGATAGTCTACCTTGATACCACCAATAGAGGAAAGACTGATATAGCATAAATGAACATCCCATCACCAATAACCATGTAGGTGCCAAGAAGAACAAGAATAAGAAGTGTATTTCAATGGTAGAGTAATGAATATAGAGAAAATGTTCTACCTTCACCATTATCATTAGCCCTCATCTATTCTTATTTGGAGGTTGTCATGGCATTCAAAAGTCCATGGTCCTATAAGTCTCAGTTAGCAAATCAATACATTGATCTTCACTTGGATTGACTATCCCTTATATGGACTACTCCTTGTACTGTGAAGGACTGCTTCTCAATAGCTTAGATTGTTGTCTTGAAGCCTCATTTCAAAGCACTACCTTATGTCCTTACTTTTCACTGTCGTAATGTGAAATAGGCTTGGAACATCAAGACAACTCCTATTTGGAAGGTGCAGACCTTAATAATGACTCAACAAAATTTAGAAAGAGTCTCAGGAATGTCAGGATTAGAGATCTACAGATGATAATAAAGGTTTATAAGACTTAACAAAATTCTTTACTAGTACCAAAAAGCTTATTCACTCTCTCCTGTTCATCCAACCTTGTAGACTTGTCTTTGTCTTCTTATAAAACTGTGACAATGATAACAAAATTTTTGAAGGTTGCTTTGTGACAGTCATCTCAGATACATGAAGTCTTCCTTATAATATCATCTGATGGCTTCAAACTCTTTGACAAGAAAACCACAAGAAAAGATCATTAAACACCCTAAAATCCTCTAAATGACTTGATAGCCCCTTTAGGTCATTATGCAGGGTTTGGGGCTTCTTAATAGGCATGTACTGCTCTTTGTCTATTGTTCTTCATGCTAACATGTTGATTGTTCCATCTCTAATCTGCTACATGATTGTCTTCAAAAAATTTGTCTTTCTCTGAGTCTGATGACTTCCATTGTCATGCTCTGTATACAGTCATTTTCAGACTATTTTTCCACTTTATACATTCATTACAGACTATTTTTCTATATATGACTATTATTATAGTCTTTCTTTTGTCATGTCTTTCCTGTCTTTTAACTGCTCATTGTCCCTTTTCACAGGTCTATTCTTACTTCCCTCTTAGATATCTTTATCATAGACATCATAGTCATTACCATCTGCTAGGATTTGGCATATCCATGTTATCATATTCACTATGCAGTGTACTTTGGCTTAGCCTCTTTGAAGTACCACCATAGATTTATAGGCTAGTTTGAGGTCCTTTAACACATTTTTCCCCACAGTCCAAGTCTTGTGGAATGTCATCCTATATACAGTGACTATCCACTACAATTAGATTGCATTGATCATTCATTTATGCTCTTTATAGGTTGTCTCTCCTTATTATTGGAAAGAACTTTCCTTGGCAATTTCCTCAACACACCTAATCCTCCAAAGCCTATTTCTGCTTGACTTGGAGAATCCTCATTGCTCAAAGAAACATCTGAAAGAGTAGGAGTAGAGGATCCTTAACATTAAGATAAGATGGCTACTAGCTAGAGATTGCATCCACAGAAATCCTACAAGTTTAAATAGAAACTCCCACTATCTGCCTTTTATCATACTTTCCATTTTATCTTCGTGGCTTTCAAAGGCTCTTGCACCTGGTGAAACTCTTTCTATAGATTGTGACACCTACCAAAATAACAAAAGAGACCTAAAACCAACCAAACTCAATGAAAACCTAACCCTTAAACACAGTCTTAGAAGAGACTCAATAACCCCTCTTTTAAAAAAAAATGGATTCCCTCTACGTATTATATGGGCTTTTTGGATACATTAAGGTTTGTTTTAGACTTTATTGACTTCTAAAATAATAATGCAAGACATTTGACATATCCTTTGTAAAAAGACAAACCCTTTAGAACTCATTAAAGCCTTTTAAAGGCCTCTTGAACAACACAAAAAACTTATGACACTCTGAATGGTTATTTAAGCCTATGAGGTGAAAATAAGCTAACATTTTGGTGACCTCTACTGATTGCTTGACTGCTAAGCATGAGAAACTAGTTGTCTTTCAATTCCATTGGGCCATAGAGTCATCAAAGACCTAAAACACAACTCTGAACAGACTTGAACACTATTGTAACACCTTCAAAATGGCAAGACGCAAAACTGAAAAACACCTAAAACTACCCAAAAACAACCAACTACTAATGTGCATCAGCACTTGGAGGAAAAAGACTACTAAAAAAAACTATAATAACCTAAACTAACTGAGGAAAAGACTTCCTAAACAAAACCATTAACTGGCTCATGAAAGTAGCTGCCCTTTCTTCACAACTTGCAATAATCCATATGTTTGTGAGCATCAAAGAGGAGAAGAAATTACACATGTTTAATCAGTTGTTGCAATGCTTCTTGAAGAGGGAAAACAAACTCACTTACCCACTTGTGTTGACTATTCATGTTGTTGTTTTGGATTGGATAGGATAGCCGAGTATGCTCTCCTTCAAAAGAATCCTCATGCTTGGGTGCAAGAATGACTTGTGATGCATTGCTAGTTTCCATCCTAGTTAGATGTCTAATAGGACAGCCCTTTGAAAGCTTTGGGTTAGTTGCTTCTTGTTCTTCATTTGGTATGATGGTGTCCTCCATTTCACTCTCATGTTGCTCTTATGTGAGAAACAACTAACTTGGTACTTCATGGTTTTCTCCTTCCTTCAAAGAACCCAAGAAGGCTGATATAATGTCATCATGGTTGCATTCTTCAAACCTTTCCTCCTTTTGTTCATGGTTTTCCTATTTCATGGCTAGGTTTGAACAAGTCAGAAAACAATTTGAATGACTAGAAATGATATCATTGCCTTCACCTTGCATGATAGATTTCCATGTCAATTCCTCCTCCGTGCAATGGATCATCCCCTTCCATTAGGACAGCCAATAACTCATCAAAGCTATCAGCACTTGGAAGGCTCTTAGGAACAGCTAATTCAATCTCAAAATTTCCATTATTACCCAAAGAAGTACCCTCCAAATCAGGTTTTTCTTCTTTAATTAAGGAAGGCAAATGTTCAAACAATGAGGTAGCCTCATTCAACAAACTCTCATTTGTTATATCAGCCTCAAGCTCTTCTATACAACAAAAAGGAAGTTCCTCCAACCAGCTGAGATCTTGCAAATAAGCTTCATGAGAAGTTTCTTGACTTGAGAGAATGGACTCCTCTTTGTCAAGACCATATTCTTCCTCTTGTTTCATGTCTATTTTTTCTGATTTGATGGCCCAAAAGGGGCTACAAATAGTTATCTCTTCATTATCTTCACTTGAAATCTTCTCCTCTTCACCTACATAGCCTTCATTTTCTCTCCATATAATGGGTCCTCCTTTGAAAAGGGAAATGGTGGGAGGGAAAAAAGGTTTAACTGATGAAGGAGGACAAACATGCTCATTGCTAAGTTGATTATGCGGCATTATGGACTACTCTTGGTTATGAATTAGCTATTGGATTGAAGGAGCACTCCTAAAACTTGGAATTTTGACACAAGGAGGCTTACTTGAGGATTCAAGAGGTTTTTCTGGTTTGAAACTAGGAATTTTGGACTTGACAACCTCTTCATCCAAAGGATGATTCATCATTACAGGAAAAGCTAAACTGAAACTAGGAATGCAAGGGGTTGATTAGGTTTCATACCTTTGTACTTGTGTAAGAAAGTGTTTTATTTGTTCTTCTTTGGCTGCAACTTGTCTAGCAAGAAACTCCTCTTCATACCTTTGTGCATCCATCTCCTTCTGATGAATACAAGCTTGATGAGCAAGCTCTTCCTACCGCATATTATACTCTTGCTCTTTTGTGACATCATCTAATTTCCTTTGCAGTCTAATGTTATCTCCATGATACTCATATTGTTAACATCTTGAGGCTGATTCAAAGTAGTCATGTTGTTTATGAGCAAAATAATCTTCTTGCAAATGATCATAAGCAAGGATGGGTTCTCAATAAGATTGAGCATGGATGGGTGGGTGGAAGGCATGATAGGACTGCTAATATCTCGCTATTATAGGGCTACTTGGAATGAAACCTGAAGCATTCTCAGTTTGATATGGTTGGTAAGGAGTACAAACTACTGCTAGGTAAAATGGAGGAGAAGAAACATAGTCTCCATGGTAGTTGGTCATGTCACAACATTCAAATGAGTTAGAAATTCATGAAATATCCTTTAAAAACAAGAAAACCAGGTCTAATTTTTTGGAAAATAAACACATACCAATAGATTATCAGGTGCTTTTGAAGCTTCCCATGAAGGAAAAGATCAGGATATCACCAAAAAAATGATATTTGATATACTTTGAGCATCTATACAGCTTGAACCAATTGGTTCTTCACTTGTAGAGTCACCGGGTGTTTGAATATTGCCTCCAAAGGCTGATAATACTGACAAAAACACCAAATCTCTCAATATTTTGATGAGAAGTTCATCATACTTGTCCCACCGAGCGTGCCAAAAACTATTCTCAATGAGATTGCACCCTCTTGTTGAATGTTATCCAACAATACTTGGTGATACAATGGGAATAGCTTCTAGGTGTGGGACCTTGCAAAACTTGAAGCTAAACCTCTAGATGAAGGGTTGGTTCCCTTGATTTCATCACCTAAACTAGACTACCTACTATTGTTTTTATAGGAAAAGGGTAGAGAATGACATAAAATACTCCTAATGTAGTTGGAAAAGTGATGCACTAGATGATAATAGACCTATCAGCTATTGTTCTAACACACAAAACTCAAGAAAACTAGTTGCTCTACCCAAACTCAAACTCATTTCATTTTTGCATATTAGTGTTTCATTAGGAGGTTTGTTGTTTGGCAGTTTTAGGAGGAAAAGATTGAAATTTTCATAGCTAAGACTATTTTACAACATTACACAGCTTATAACCTACACAAAACATGTATTTTTCTGATTTAAGGGCATCAAATGAGACATATGTTTAAGGACATACATTCAATATCACAGAAACAATCATCAATCATTCATTTATACACAGTAGAACAGAAGTTTCAGAAGGTAAAATACTAAATCTTTATTGAGAAAAGGTGTTCTTACAATGGAATAAGTCTGAAAACTGACTTGATATCCTCTGAAAATGCTTACAAAATGCTGTCATAGACCTGAATATCTGTCTTTCTGAGTTACAATATGTTGTTTTAGGCTTCTAGAGCTCAAAACATGAAAAGAACTACCTAAAAACTAGACAAGACAAAGCCTATATCTCTTCCTCAACACCTAGGAGAGAATATAGGGCTACCATTATGAACAAAATTAATACATTTCCTTCAAAAAAGGTGGTCAAATCCTCACCTAGGCACCCAAAAAGAGTCCTTTGACCTGGTCAACTTGAAGTACTTGGTGCACGTTAAGAAAGGGTCCCCTAACTATCCATTGACTCCTTCAACCTCCATCCACTCTCCTTGCATGTTGTTGATTCAGCTTCTTGATATGTAGATGATGGTCTAACTGCCCTCCATATTCTCATAACTACTCCAACTTCCTTCATCTCCCTCAAACTCCACCTTGCAAGTTTATAGAGCATGTGTGTTAAGAGTTTGGATTACTCAAGACTCCATAGAGGGCGAGGAAAGAGTGATTCAGTCCTTTTAGGACTCTAAACTGAACTTAAGATTATCCTTTATGACTTTTTCCAATCACCATTTACCACACTGGGGCAACTGTACATGGTCTTCTTTGTAGATCCTTGTATTTGTATGTCAGAACTCCTACTATCCATGAATCTCCTTACAACCCCACATACATCAACCTTATGTCATATCTTGCATCATAGTCTCACTCCTCACAGGGATATATCCCTAACATTATGACTATTCCATGATCACTCCTTATGCACTTTCTCAATCATGCAGACCTATCCTAGGTTTTGCTAAAGCATATAATCTTAATGATAACAGAAGTGACACTAAACCATAACCATTTCAGGTTGAAATCCTTTCTCTAACTTAATCCCTTGTAGGTCTCATGACACTGAATCCAAAATGTGGTCTTTTGACAATGAATCCATAATGATACACTATGTTTTGATAAAGAAATCCATTGTAGCTGCATCCTTTGATCATGAATTTGTGAGTACTTGGATAGAAACTGGATGTATGTTTCTAAGAACTACCTCAACTGTATCTTCCATCAATCTAAAGAACTTACTATCTCCATACCTTGAAAATCTTCCTGACTGTCTCCATGATCTATGTTATATTACCATACTGGATAAGGCAGAGTAAAGGAACCTCCATGAAATATGTAGACCCTGTAATGACTTTCATCTTTAAGCATTTGACATACCATTTTCTTATGCACGTGCATTTAATTCATTGTGTCACTTTGAAACCCTAAACATGCTACTGTTTACCTTGAAGAATGACTTTTTGACAATGCTTCCCCATTGGACCCTAGGTTCAAAGTCTACCCAAAGACAAAAAGATCAACAAGGATTGAATAGTCTTAATCTAAGTGTTAGATTCATGACAGCCCTAAGCAATCATCACAATGATCTCATACAAAATGGTGCAAAACTTGACAAAACATTGTAAACCATAATGCTTTTGAATGCAGTCCCTTATAACATCATTGTCACAATCTTTTATAACATGAGAGCTCTACCATCTGCTCCTATCTCCTTCTTTGAAACCTAGACCACTGTCCTTGCAAGGTCACTATTTTCTAATATTGCTCTAACCCTGTGCTATTACTATGATTGAAAGCTTCAATGATGCTCCTCTGCTATGACCATTCTCAGGCCTGCATACCCTTGTTGACAATTTTTCTATGTTATGTTGCACCCTTATTTTCCCACTTCAAGTTGTCCACTATTATTTTCTTGACTATTATGCTGCACCTTTGAAACAGTCATAACCTTAACTATTCTATTGCTGCTTATATCATTGTTTAATGACTAATGTCAAGATCCTAGTGCTTTTCTTTGATCTAACAAGCCTAAGGTCTAGAAGGATAGTCTACCTTGATACCACCAATAGAGGAAAGACTGATATATCAGAAATGAACATCCCATCACCAATAACCATGTAGGTGCCAAGAAGAACAAGCATAAGAAGTGTATTGCAGTGGTAGAGTAATGAATATAGAGAAAATGTTCTACCTTCACCATTATCATTAGCCCTCATCTATTCTTATTTGGAGGTTGTCATGGCATTCAAAAGTCCATGGTCCTATAAGTCTCAGTCAGCAAATCAATACACTGTTCTTCACTTGGATTGACTATCCCTTACTGTGGACTGCTCCTTGTGCTATGAAGGACTGCTTCTCAATAGCTTTAACTGTTGTCTTGAAGCCTCATTTCAAAGTGTTGCCTTATGTCCTTACTCTTCACTGTCATAATGTGAAATAGGCTTGGAACATCAAGACAACTCCTATTTGGAAGGTGCAGACCTTAATAGTGACTCAACAAAACTTAGAGTCTCACGAATGTTAGGATTAGACATCTACAGATGATAATAAAGGTTTATAAGACTTAATAAAAGTCTATAATAGTACCAAGAACCTTATTCACTCTCTCTTGTTTATCCAACCTTGTAGACTTGTCTTTGTCTTCTTATAAAACTGTGACAATGATGACAAAATCTGTGAAGGTTGCTTTGTGATAGTCATCTCAACTACAGGAACTCTTCTTTATAATATCATCTGACAGTTTCAAACTCTAACAATAAAACCACAAGCAAAGATGATTGAACACCCTAAAATCCTCTAAATTACTTGATAGCCCCTTTAGGTCATTATGCAGGGTTTGGGGCTTCTTAATAGGCATGTACTGCTCTTTGTCTGTTGTTCTTCATGCTAACATGTTGACTATTCCATCTCTGATTTGTTGCATGATTGTCTTCAAAACTTTTGTCTTTCTCTGAGTCTGATGACTTCCATTGTCATGATCTGTATATAGTCATTCTCAGACTGTTTTTCCACTTTATACATTCATTATAGACTATTTTTCCTGTATATGATTGTTATTACAGTCATTCTTTTGTCATGTCTTTCCTGCCTCTTAACTACTCATTGTCCCTTTTCATAGGTCTATTCTTACTTCCCTCTTAGATCTCCTTATCATAGACATCATAGTCTTTACCATCTGCTAGGATTTGGTACATCCCTATTATCATATTCACTATGCAATGTACTTTGGCTTAGCCTCTTTGAAGTACCACCATAGATTTATAGGCTGGTTTGAGGTCCTTTAACACATTTTTCCCCACAGTCCAAGTCTTGTGGAATGTCATCCTGTAAATAGTGACTATCCACTATCATTAGATCACATTGATATTCCTTTATGCTCTTTATAGGTTGTCTCTCCTTATTCTTGGAAAGAACTTTCCTTGGCAATTTCCTCAATACACCTAATCCTCCAAAGCCCACTTCTTCTTGACTTGGAGAATCCTCATTGCTCAAAGAAACATTGGAAAGAGCAGGACCAGATGGTCCTTAACACTGAGATAAGATGGCTACTAGCCAGAGATTGCATCCACGGATATCCTACAAGTTTAAACAGAAACTCCTACTATCTGCCTTTTATCAAACTTTCCATTTTATCTTCGTGGATTTCAAAGGCTCCTGCACCTGGTAAAACTCTTTCCATAGATCGTGACACCTATTAAAATAACAAAAGAGACCTAAAATCAACCAAACTCAATGAAAACCTAAACCTAAAAGGCATAGTCTTAGCAGAGACTCAATAACCCCCCTTTTTTTAAAATGGATTCCCTCTATGTATTGTACAGGCTTTTTGGATACATTAAGGTTTGTTTTAGACTTTATTGACTTCTAAAACAATAATACAAGACATGACATATCCTTTGTAAAAAGACAAACCCTTTAGAACTTGTTAAAGCCTTTTAAAGACCTCTTGAACAACACAAAAAACCTATGACACCCTGAATGTCTATTTAAGCCTATGAGGTGAAAATAAGCTAATAGGGATAATGAGGGGTTAAGCTAATTAATTAAGTGGTTAAGTTAATTAATATGGCTTTTAGAAATTAGGAGATGGGTTAATTAGTGGCATAAATTAATTGAATAATGGTTTACTTAATTAATTTGGGTCTAGGGGCTAGGTAGGGTATGATAGCTTATTGACTTAATGATATTTATTTAATTAGCTTAGGATTAGTCATGGGCTAGGGTGATTAATTAAATAAATGTATTTTATTTAATTAATTTAGGTTAGTGGTAGAGGATGGAATTATCAATTAAATAAATTGTGACATTTATTTAATTAATTATGAACAAGGGACTATGGGGAATAGTTAAATTAATTAAATAAATTGGTTTTATTTAATTAATTAGGGAAGGGGATAAGTTGGTGCAAGAATGTCAAGGAATGGTAGCATGGGTAATGCCATTTTCAAATGTCTACATTTTGCCCCTCTTTGATGTGGTGTCATGTCCAAGTGGGAGTGGCGTTAGATCAAAGAATTTTGAATTTTTGCCCCAGTTGATGGGAGGAGGAAGAATGGATGAGTGATGCCCCCTCGAGACATTTAGCAAAAAAAAATTTGGGTGAACTATCGAAAAGAAGGAAATGGTGATAAAGACAAGATTCGAGATGAAAAAAAGGGTCAATAGGAGGAAAAACATATGAAAATGGATATGTTTTGTATCTTGGGAGGAAAAAGGTAAGCTTAGGGATTATGTGGCATGTATAGATAGGCTATGGGGTCCCAACATGACACATTTGTACACTTAATATTGCTAATTAGGAGAGAGAAGAGAGCGATAGCGATGGCACAAAAGAGGATTCCACATGAGGGGGTTGAGAGGATTCGAGAGTACCAGCAATCTCCATAGGTTGGCAAGCTGGTATCTCGCCTAACCTGACTTTGTCATTTTTAGGTTTCAACTTATTTTAGGCATTGAATGAGGGTAAGTTAGGTGTCGTAGCGCCTATGTGCAAGCGCATAGCGCTAGAGGTTGGGCGATTAGCGCATGTGTCTCACTCAACACTTTTAGTGAGGTAAAAAAGCGTGAGCACTATTCTAGCGCTTAGGATAGGTGAAGTAGCGCTTGGGGCCAGGTTAGCACCAATGTTACAGATTTTAGCGCTTGTAGCTAGTTAAGCACTTACACTAAGGTAGTGCTTGCAAGGGATAGGGCAGTGCTTGCATTCCAAATGGTGCTAGAGCAAAGAAGGGTAGCGCTTGCGTCTGAAATGGTGCTAGTGTGAAATGGGATAGCACTTGCATCTGGAATGGCACCTACACAAAATGGGGTAGCGCATTTAGCTAGAATGGCGCAAAGGGTAAATTAGGTAGTACCTTCATTTGGAATGGTGCTAAGGGTTGATGAGGTAGCACCTTTGGCTGGAATGGCACTAAGGGTTGGTCTGTTAGCACTTACGTGTAGTTTGGTAATTAAGTGAAGACTGTTATCACTTTTGTGCAATTTGTAGGAAAAGATTTGACTTGATGACTTGATGGATGCAGGATGTGCTTCCTTCACTTTAGTCAAGGGAGCGTCAACCATCGACGCTATCATTGTTGGATGGGTTGACACAAGTAGAGCATGGTTGATTGCAGGAAATCAGCATGTTATATATTGCAGAGATGTTGGCCATTCAGACTCATCGAGCCATGATGACAGCTTTGGTATAGCACTAGCATAGTCAGAGTTGCTCATTTGTGTTGTTGATGAGGAGATGACTATCACCCTTGAGGATGTTTGGCAGATTTTGTGGATTCACATTCATGGTGAGTGAGTGGTGTACTATTAGGCTCTTGGAATTGGCTATGCTACAGTGTGTGTTTGGCCCTGCTCAGATCCCTACGAATTGGCCAGGAAAGGAGATGTTCTGAAGAGATGTGATGGGTGTATTGGGAGGTCTAAAGCTATTTACTTGTGGAGTTATAGTTAGGTTACTGCTACTAGATCGAAGATTGCATGGATTCCCTATGGGGTAGGGGTTGTGTTGGAGCAGATGATGGCATGGAGTGCAGTTTATGTTGATAACTAAGAGGGGGGGTGAATCAGTTATCTTAATTAATTTATTTTTTTGTTCTTCTTTAACAACTAGTGCAGCATCAAAGCAAATAAGCATCCATAATCATGAAAGTAGAAACAAAGTCAATACACATAACATAATGATTTTGACGTGGAAAAACCTGTTAAGGGAAAAACCATGGGGTGACTAACCCAAGAATGTACTCTATTAGAAGAATAGAAATACAAATGGCACTTGCCAATTAGGGTTCACTGCCCAAGCACACTGCTCACAAGAGGCTCACTGCCTACAAGAGACTCATTGTCTACAAGTTATAAAGAGAGTAACAAGATACTTGAACTGATGAGAAGCATCCACATATGTTGGAGTTCAGTTCCGATTAGGCTCAGTACATTGATCTACTGCACTTCATTCTTTCTCTTCTTTGGTGCTGTTGTCCTGTCACATATCAGACCTGCCTTACTGCTTCCACACTACACTTCTACTTTTCTTCACACCACACACACCTTCACATCCAAATCCATCTTGTATATATATCCACACCAATGATTTCAACACCTTTCTAGTCGGCATCTAGAATAGTCCATATTTTTCCAAACTCTGGTCTGTCGGTTGAATCCTTGCTTATCAAGTGATGTGTATCAAGGAGATGCTTATAGAAGTCATCAATCATGTCATCCAATCATGAATGATACCTCAGGAAGCTTGATCACCATCAATGTCTCATCTGGATTAAGATTTGATGCTATGTCGGTCAGTTCTTCCTTTGTCTACTCTGCCAAATAGGAACCCAATACTTAGGTGCTTATATCTCTTCACTCTTTCATCACCAGAGGCTCAATCCCTGGAATCTATCAGTCAACTCCTCTTGACTTCCCCAAGTCTGCACTTTACATAGATACTTCCTCTGAGAGATCTAGGCCCGATTGTCAGACCTTGTTGCATACTCTGTTCTTGGTCACTGGACCACAACACTTTTCAATCTGACTTCCGGTATAAGCACACCATGTCCTGCGGATGGGTGGGATGAACTTTGTTGCCATCAATGACAACACTCATGAAGCTACAATGTGTCTCTTTCCAACAATCTGCCCCTTTAGCATTGATGGCAACACTTAGTGAAAAATGACTAAGTGTTATACTACACTCCCCCTTGGCTGATGCTTTATTCTAATGTACATTTTTCTGGAGCTCCCCCTTAGCTATGCTCCATATTTTTCACTGCTCCTCACTCCCCCTTTGACATCAATGGCAAAGGGTAGGGTCTGCACACCAAAATTTCCAAAAATAATCTATACTTAGCTGCATAAGTATATATACATGCTATACTTACATATACTGATGTAATTCTGCAAAGGTGGTCTTCAACTGTACCACTTATGTCGCCCAACTCTTCTTCATCCTATCCAAAATTGAGATGTGACCACTCAATAGGAATGCAAAAGCTTCTGCCCTCTTTAGATCTGTCAAATCACTGGTCCGGGATGTGGTCTGGGCATCAGTTAGGGCCTCATGCATGGCCTCTAACTTAGGGATAATTATCCCTCTAAGTTCACTTAACCTGTTTATTCTATTTTTCTTCTCCTTCTCAAGCTTCTTTATTTCATTTATGACTGCAATAGTCTAACACTCTTGATTTACTATGGAAGAGGAGAGAGGATCAAAACCTTGAGATAAACTTAACAGTTTATCCTCTTGCTCTTTTGCTTTCTTCTCAATATCCTTGGTCACTTTAGGCCAGGATAAACAAAATTTTTATATATCTCTGCCATCTTTGAGAGCATTTTCTAAGCTTTTTATCCCAATATCCATAACTCTCCTATCATTTGATATTAGACCCTGCACCTCAGAGAATCTCTTTCCCAAAAATTCTTGTCGGACTTTATCTTCAGCTGACTTCTCCAAAGAATTAAAATGTGTACTAATTGATTTGACAAGAGATTTTAAGTTACCGGATGAGGAGGCTGAGGGATCCTTTTGAAAGGATGGCATGATCTTCTCTAATACACCGGATGTAGTTTCTATGAGCTCACAGTCTTCCATGTGAGACTTCAGAATTTTTTCTTTTGCCTTTGCTTGAGTGAAGGATGCTAGCTTCATGGTTTGAACCAGAGAGAGGGAATCAAAATTGAACGGTCCTTGAAGCAGTTTTGGTTCATCAAATTCCATCATCTCTTTGATCAAGAAATCTTTGACAGTTTCTACAGTGTCTCTTGTCAAAGACAGAGTATTCTTCCCTTCTGCAGTCTCAGAACTGTCTCCTAGAGTCTTTTTGTTTGGCCTTTTTCTTTTTCTTTTACTTCTTCTCCTTGACTGGTTTTCTCCTCTATTCTTTCTTCTCCTTTAGATCTGGAGTCTACAGGGGAATTTGGATGAGAGATATTTACTTCTTCTTGGACTTCCTCTTCTAGAACAGAGGAATCTAAGTCCTTAGCTTTCTCTTCACTAGTCTCCTTTGCCTCTTCTGCTACTGTCTCAGTAGATTCTTCTTTGTCATCCATGGCAAAGGTTTCATCACCTAAGTCCTCTATGACAGGAATATTGAATCTTTTATAGGCATTCCTGAGGATCTCTTCAGTTTCTTTTGCCACTTTGTCAGTTTCTCCAAGCATAAGCTGATTCATTCTAGCTTTGCTCTAGAACTCATCCTTGCAATCTTTGAAGACCATGTTTATTTTTTGGGGAGTGATGGAGGGATAAAGTTGGATAGCAATATGTTCCCAGATTTCTAGTTCTTTTACCATGGCATTGTTCTTTCTTATTTCAAGTTCCTTTTCTAGACTTTTAGGAATCAGAGATATAATTTCAATGAATGCTTTGTTGTAGATGTTTAAATACCTGACTATAGCTTCTTGCAGGATCTTCTGATCAGTTTCACTATAATCATCATAAGACTCAGTCATTGGTTTCAAGTTCCCATCCACAGTGACTAATTTGATTATATCATCAATGCAGAGAGTAGGCTTTTCAACAAATTCTTCTGCCTTCTCTTCCTTGTCTTGACCAGTAGAGGGTTCACCGGATGTTTTCTTTTTCTTGTTCATTTTCTTTACTTCCTCATCTATCTCTGTCTCTTCATCATCTTTGAGGCTTGTGTATGATCTTGTAGCCTTTGTCTTTGTTCTCTTTTCTCCTTTACCAGATGATTTTGCTTCCGATTTTGATGCCTTTGAGCTTTTAGCAGTGGCAGGTGCAAAGCTCTTAGAGGATCTGGTCCGGGAGGGGGCTTCTACCAGAGCACTTTCTTTTTCTACTTCTTCCTTCTCTTTCTCTACCCTTTCCATCTTCTCTCTATTGGCATCAAGTGCCTCCTTTGATATTCCATATTTCTTGGCAACTTCTTCCACTTCCCTTCTTACTTTTCTTTTGATATCAGGCTGTCTAAGTTCAACATGAACTTTTACACTCAGCTCTTGGTATGTTCCAAACCTTTCTGCCTTAGGGTCTTTGGGCTAGCTCAGCAGATGTTGGATATGAAGTTCTAGGATTTTCTCATCAACCTCATACCCCATTGGCATGATCCATACTATTCTTGGTTCTACTGCCTCCATTAGACATTGATCAGTTTCTACCATAAAGCACACTGTATCCTTGTATTTTTCAACTAGGGATTGGGGGATTCTCTCACTAGCTTGCATCATGCTTTGGAAGTTTTTGAAGTAGCCCCATAGAGCCGTGTTTTGTACCTTGGCATCACCAAGCCCATGCAAGTAATCTCTGATTTGAATTGCAACCAGTCTATTATTTTACCATACCCATCCATTGGATTCGGGTAGCTCATTCATGTAATAGAAAAATAAACAGAGTATCAAGCCACCGTATTTGAAGAAATTCTTCTTATCCTTCTTTATCTTCTACAAATTTTCCAAAAGTTGGTTCAGAAGGAGCTCACAAAGGTCATAGTTAGCATTATTTCTTAACATTTCATAAGCAGTGTAAATTGTTGTTCTGGATATAGAATTCTCTGTGCTGGAGTGATATATCTTGTAGCCTATTATCATGGCAGCAAACTTGATATCTGGATCTGTGATATCCTTAATTGTCATTGCTCTTTTATCAAATTTGGATCCGGTGGCCTCACTCATAGTTTGGTTTTTGACTGATTTGAGAGTAGGTAACTCACTGGATGAGTGCAATCCGGTCACTGCCCTAATGGCATCCTTTGTGATCTTAAATGGCTTATTCAACCACATGAAGTTGTCATGCACTATGCTCAAAACATACCGGACCCATTCATCTTCTACAAAATAGGGGAAATGGATGCAATGTCCAAAGTGTTTGTCCCAGATAGCCTTGTACTATGGTTTGAGTTCAAAAGCATCATCTATTAACTGATTGTGATAGATAACCCTTAACTTGGATTCCCCAAATTCTTCAATATTCACATGAATGTAAACCTTAACATCTTCTACATGCAAAATACCATGCGGAATGCTAGAAAATGCACCTGAGGGATCCACTTCTAGAGATTTGTAGGGATGCTTCTTAAATTTAGGGTGCGGCCTATCAGCAATCTTCACAACATTCGGAGTAACCATTTTCAAGAAGATTTACAAAGAGATATTCAAGAGCAAAAAATACCTTTTGCACTTCTAGGGTTCACGAAATGAGCTGAAATGATGGCTAGTTGACTTGAATTCTGTGATTGATCCTTGAGAGAGATGAAACAAACTTGTTTGCAGAGCTCTTCTTATCTTTTTCACTAATGCAAATGTGCAAATGACAAGAAAATGAACCCTTTTATCTCTGAACAAACCCTAATTCTACATTGCAATAAATGTGCAACTTAAGTCATTCTGGTTGCCTTGTTCTCCTTATTCTGAGAAAGATCTTTTCTCGGATCACTAAGATATACTTAAAGTTATTCTTGGTGATTAATGACAATCTATCTTCCTTTACCCAATCATTTGATCTATCCACAGATTAAGATTTCTCAAATTTGAATCATGTCAGATTTAACTGTGAAAATCTTGCTTCTTACCAGATGACTATTGAACCGGATCAATCTAGGAAGATTAACCTCTTCTAAACTTCTTGCGGATCTTCCATATATTTACCAGGGCTTATTTAGATGCTTCTCTGAGAACCCTTTAATCCACAACTTACCATGTGCCAATTTTAGGCACCAATTGACTTGGCTAGGGGAAATTGTTTTCTTTTGTGACTCCCCCTAAGCCAGAGCTCATCTATTTAGTTTCCGGAAGGAATATTAGCATCAGATTCTGGTGCAGATCCATCCTCAACATTTTCTGTACTCCTCTTCACCCATATCTTATTCATCTCCCTTTGAATTTCATCTGCATTCACTTTTCCTTTTCCTTTGTCTTGGTTTTGATTATGATGCACCGGACCCTTTTTGTCCTGATTCTTACTTCTATAGAATTTGGCAATGTGACTGGATCTATTGCAATTGTAGAAAACATCATTTCTTTGCATATTTGACTGATATCCTCTTGATCTACACTAATTAGCCATATGTCCCATTCTATTGCATGCAAAACATCTACCATTGAATGAATTGTTCATTTGCATATTTTTGCATTCATGAGTTTTGTGACCATACCTTTTGCAATTAAAGCATGTCCGGAGAAGGATGAATTAGTCTGATTCATTCTTCTTCTGTACTGATTTGCTTTATGACCAAAGTTATTACAAGGAAAGATATCTTTGAGCATTTGGTTGCCTTACCATATCTTTGAGCATTTGGTTGCCTTACCGGAGGTCTTCTAGGCCTGTTTCTTAGATTTTCTGATATGGAGTTCTTCTGACCGGATCCAGAGCTTTCACCTTTTTCATACCCCAAGCCTTGCTTGTCATCTACCCTCTTTTGGCTTTGAAGAAGAACTTCAAGTTGAGCAGAGCTTATCTTGAATTTCTCTTTGTATTCATTTGTTGTTTGAAGATCCCTTTTAAGAGTGTCAATCTGATTCTCAAGTTGTTCTTCATTATCTCTAGCTTCTTCAAGATCAGATTCTAGATGCCTAATTATTCTATCCATTTTGTGGCAATCTTCTGATTTCTCCTTGAGAGATTGTCTTAGATCATCTTCAGTTTTTCTTTTCTCTTCAATTTCATGAGTGAATTTCATAATTCCTAATTCCATTTCATGTCTTACCATAATGACCTCTTTTGATAACTTTTCACATAACTTGGTTTTCTCCTTTAGGTCTTCATTTGTATCATTGGCTTCACCTTGACTTGCCAATTGTTGAAGTAGATAATTTCTCTTTTTCATAGAGATACTCAGTTTCCCTTTTAGTTCATTTATGAAATCATCAGCTTGTTTGAGTCTTTCCTTCAATTCATTGACTTCAGAGTTAGATTGCTCAAGATCATCTAGGGCAGACTGAAGTTGTTCCATCATACCATCCACATCCATTTGAATTCCCAGATCTTCCTCAAGCTGTTAGGCTCTGTTTGGGGGAACTTGGCTCTGATACCAATTGTTGATAACTGAGAGGGGGGGTGAATCAGTTATCTTAATTAATTTAACTTTCTATTCTTCTTTAACAACTAGTGTAGCATCAAAGCAAATAAGCATCCATAATCATGAAAGCAGAAATAAAGTCAATACATATAACACAATGATTTTGACGTGGAAAACCCTGTTAAGGGAAAAACCACGGGGTGACTAACCCAAGAATGTATTCTCTATTAGAAGAATAGAAATACAAATGGCACTTGCCAATTAGGGTTCACTGCCCGAGCACACTACTCACAAGAGGCTCACTGCTTACAAGAGACTCACTATCTACAAGTTATAAAGAGAGTAACAAGATACTTGAACTGATGAGAAGCATCCACATATGCTGGAGTTCAATTCTGGTTAGGCTTAGTACACTGATCTACTGCACTTCATTCTTTCTCTTCTTTGGTGCTGTGGTCCTGTCACATACCGGACCTACCTTACTACTTCCACACTGCACTTCTACTTTTCTTCACACAACACAACACACCACACACACCTTCGCATCCAAATCCATCTTGTATATATATCCGCACCAATAATTTCAACACCTTTCTAGTCGGCATCCAGAATAGTCCATATTTTCCCAAACTCTGGTCTGTCGACTGAATCCTTGCTTATCAAGTGATGCGTATCAAGGAGATGCTTATAGAAGTCATCAATCATGTCAACCAGTCATGAATGATACCTCAGGAAGCTTGATCACCATCAATGTCTCATCCGGATTAAGATATGATGCTCTATCGGTCAGTTCTTCCTCTGTCTACTCTGCCAAATAGGAACCCAATACTTAGGTGCTTATATATCTTCACTCTTTCATCACTGGAGGCTCAATCCCTGGAATCTATCAGTCAAGGTACTCCTCTTGACTTCCCCAAGTCCACACTTTACATAGATACTTCCTCTGAGAGATCCGGACCTGATTGTCAAACCTTGCTACATACTCTATTCTTGGTCACTGGACCACAACACTCTTTAATCTGACTTCCAGTATAAGCACACCATGTCCTGTGGATGGGTGGTATGAACTTTGTTGCCATCAATGACAACACTCATGAAGCTACAATGTGTCTCTTGCCAATAGTTTATGTGTGGGGGGCATGTTTACTAGCTCATCTATACCATGATATGCACCTAATAGCATATCGGTGCAGGGCGAGTCTCGGTTGTGGAGTGACACTCCTCCACATTTGGGCTTGGGAGCATATTGTTGTTACCTGACCACAATGCTCACTAGTAGGGCCTCAGTTTATGTCGTATGTATATGGTTACAAAGGTACATTGGTGCATAGGGTGTTGGGCAGGCAGTGTCACTAGAGGCATGCTTTTGATGATTTGGTGACAGTGGTATGATAGTTATGGATAGGTCGTAAGATGTGGCTTGATGATGATCTTCATCTTCTATTTACTCAACAGCCTCAGTACCTGATTGGTAGGACCGAGCATGTTTTGGATAGGTACCTCCCTGAGTGGGTACTATGGCAGTTTGGTTTGCGGTAGCGGTGTTTGCTCAGGTGAGGTGGGAGATTAGTCAATGGGAAGTGGGACTAGATGTAGCCATGGTGATTGTCGAGTTTTAGTGTTTGGTGGCAATGGCTTGGGAATAGGGGTTGATCATGGCGGATGCAAGCACGACTCTAGAGTATGATGCTTGGTGGGTGAGATTTAGGCTTGTTTGACTCACTATTCCAGAGGGTTAGCTAGTGGTAGTGGAGTCAGAGAGTGAGGAGGAGGAGGAGGAGGAGGATGATGATGATGGAGGTGGTGGTGGTGGTGGTGGCGGCGGTGGGGGTGGTGGGGGCAGTGGTGGTGGTGGTGGTGATGGAGACCAAATGCATATTTTGGTAGTTGTTTCCATAGGGGGACCAAATAGAGGGTGTCAAGTGTGTCCTAGGATGGAGGTATTAGCAGGAGGAGGTGGGGATGGAGAGGATCTAGACACTCTGAGGGCTCAAGTGGAAAGCTTGGAGAATGAGGTGTTGAGGTTGACAGTTGCATGAGATGGGGAGAGGGTACTACACCAGAGTGTAGATACTATGAGGCAAAGGGTTGAGGCACAGGTGTCTTAGCTACAGCAATAGGTGAGGTAGTTGCAGGGGGTAGTGGATGGCAGTGGGATGGCATAGATGTGGGGGGACTACACTCATCTGTAGGTGAAGCTAGGCATGGCTATGGCACAGGCAGAGTATTACCATGCTCTATATCATGCAGCAGTTCTAGCAAATCATAGGGTAGCTAGCTATAGCCACTCACACTCAGGGTTGAGTAGGTCTGTGAGGACACAGACACCATCGGTGATAGGGCCAGTCAAACCTCTACCTTTGATGATGCGGCCACCAGCTCTGACACTAGGGACCACAAGGGCATCTAGGTTGCCTCCACCAGTTGTGACACCAGGGGGTACAAGAGTAGGGCCTTCTACAGCAGCGTAGTCTTCACCACCTCATTCTCCCACCCCTTCTCATTAAGGGATTTTAGTGTAGCGATATTGTATATGCCTGCGGGCTTATGTACTGTAGACATTTTATGGATTTGGCCCTTTGGGTACATTTTTGTATCATGACCAGTTATGTATATATGAGATGTACATGGATGTATATATTTGTTGGTAGCCTATATGATGTGATTATGTGTTTTATGATGTATGTTACATGATGTATGATTATTGTTTTATGTGATGGATATTATGGGTAATGGATGATGTTACGGTTTATGTTATGATTTGTGTTGTGGATAATGTGTTTATGATGTTGGATTTATGTTTATAGATGCATTTGTGGATTATGTTGTGGATTATGTTGTGGATTATGATATGGATTATGATATGGATTATGATATGGATTATATGCTTTATGGATGCATTTATAGATTATGATATGGATTATGATATTTTATGGATGCATTTATGGATTATATGTTAATGATTTTGTTATGGATATGGATGCTACATGATTAATGATTATGGTAATGCAATGATTATGATGTTGTAATGATGTGATGGTGATATTATGATGATTGTGGTAATGCAATGATTATGATGTTGTAATAATGTAATGATGATATTATAATGATTATGGTAATGCAATGATTATGATGGTGTAACGGTGATTATGATTATGTGGGTGCAAATGTAATGTGGATGCAATGGGAGTGGATGATCTTGATCATGATACAAAATGTCCTTGATGGGGGGATGAGTAGATGGGTGGGTGGGGAAGATACATGCTTGTTGGGGTAGGGGTGGTAGTTATTCAGTAAGGGTTATGGTTAGGGGGTGTTAAGGTGGGATTTAGTCATTATGTTCATTAATGCAAAGCCATAGGTAGGGGTGTTATGGGAAGATATGGTTTGTAGGTTGTATGGGTAGTGATGTATGACTGGGTGTTAGTGGCAGAAAATGTCACATCAGTTCTATAAAAACCGCATGATTTGGTGGGTGTAGGTCTAGTGGGGAAGTTTACTGGGTGGTTAGGTGGATATGTGGGGGGTGATTGTGAGTCCTTATGTTTTTGAGGATGCAGGTAGGGGATGATGGGTTGATTTGTGTATAGGATAGATTAGATAGGTTGGTTAAGGATTATGTGTGTGTTTATTGTGGGGAATGGTTGGGAAGCAACATGAGCAAGCTTTCTATAGGGGGGATTAGGAGGTGGGTAGGATTACTTAATCCTTGCAAAGCCAGAAGCAAGCTATAGACCATACTATGGATTGGGTAGTGAGAGAGGTTTTTCTAACAACCCTTGAAATAATTTCCTGAATCCCGCATGTAAGGTTTGGGTAGGTGTGAATTGGGGGTTACTAGGGGAGATCAGGGTTGGTTGGGGGGAAGGGGTTTGTTGGATTTGTTTGTTGTGATGAGGTGGTTGTGGGTGGTTTAGGATCTGTCTATTAGGATGGGAAAGTGGTTGAGTCTCTATCAATGCAGAGTCAAAGTGATTTCGGATATGGATCTTGTCATGGGTGGGTGATAAGATATGGTTTGATTTGTGTATAGGATAGATTAGATAGGTTAGTTAAGGGTGGATGTTGTGCTGGTATGTTTTAGAGAAATCCTAAGTTTATTATAGCAAAGAGGATATTTTCACCAAGGTATAAAGGACCAGGGTGATGATGCATATCCAATTTTGCATGGACTTGACACTCAAACTAAAGGGTGTTCTTAGACATGCCCAACTTAGTATAATCTTATCTAGATGTAGGGGAGAAAACTTAGAACATTAAAGTCCTAATGCATATAATGTATAAGCCTTATATGCAAAGGAGCAATATGCAAAAAGCTATCATGTCACATGCAAGATATGAAAACAAGTTGGAGTAACAAGAACATCCAACAAACACGACATATAGCAACAAATGACTCCTACCTCATCCTATACTCTTCAATTTACTCACCAAGATATGGAAGATCAAGGAGGTATTTGTTTTGAATAAGCATAGAATAGGTGTCAAAAAAGATAAATCAAAACCCAAAAGACCAACTGACAGACACACCAATAGCCATTGAGTCTCTTGCCAAGAGTGTGGATAGATGTGATTGGTCCATACCTATTGTGGGGACGATATATCCTAAGGCATGGGTTGTGATGATGGATAGGCTTGAGATTAAATTATTGTATGGTGATTTGGAATGGTTGATCAAGTGTTTTGTTATTTATGTCAGCTTTGTTTAAGCTTAATCGCTCTGACATGTTGTCACCATATCTTATTTCTTTGGGAGTTTTTTGAGATATTTTTATTTTTTTGGTATTTTTGGGATATTTGGATGTTTTTTGTGTTTTTCTAGATATTTGGATTTTTTTGTGTTTTTTCTAGATATTTGGATGTTTTTGTGTTTTCTTCTAGATATTTGGCTGTTTTTTTGTGTTTTTCTGGATATGCATACAAAGATCCAATTCCTTGGGGTCTTTGGTATGGAATGGTGATGGGCGGGTCATGATGGGAGGGATTTTGACACTTAATGCTTTGCAATATCAAGCCATGGTGTGTTAGGTATGAAGTGATAGAGGTTGAAGTACAGATTGGCTATGTGAACAAGGACTTAGTAGATGGTGGATGTGGTTGTTATGCATGGCACCTGAGACAGGTTTTCACCATGGTACTTATCCAAGGTGCCACTGTAAGCACCAAAATCACGCACAGCCTCCATGAGGACCCCTATGATGATTTTTAATCTTTTTCACGTGCATATAAGCATGAAATAACATCCTCTCAATAGTAGTTCTCTTGGTGACATGTCTTTTCTTTCATCTTGTGTTGTTTCCCCTTTGTCATTTTCTCTCTCTTTGTTGTCGATGATTTTTGACACTTGTCAATTTGCATTTTATGTGCTTGCAAACCTGTTCCTAAGCCTTGTATGTGTCTTGCAGGTGATTTTTCACCTCTCCTCAGTGTTCTTCATCTTCTCCACCCCTAGAAGCCTTCTAGAGGTCTCCCCTAGCCATCTCCTACTTTCAGTTTTCAGTTTCACTCAACCAATCTAAATCTCCCCCTATTATTTCTAGATCTCCCCCCGGGAGATCCTACTTTGCAAGTGGAGATTTGAATTTTCAAACATGACTGACCTGTTTCTAGAGGCAGATCCCCTTCTTTTGTCCTCCCCTTCCATCTCTCATCATGCATGTCAACCCAGGTGTCCTCCTCTATGGGTTGCCCCCTAGGTGACCTGACTAGTGAAAGGGGGGACCCCTGGGTAACCCTGTCGTGTTTCCACCCATGGAAAAACTCAAGTTTCTAACTCAAAAAAGCTCTATTTTTGCCCATTTTTCTTCTTGTTTGCATGGATTTTTGTGCCTAATATAGAGTTAACTATTTAATGCACCTACACATGCAAAATTAGCTGTATTTTATCTTAAATTAATAACTCATGCATTCCCATGCACTCCTTCTTCACTTTTTCTTGAGTGATAAACTTTCACTAGGTAGATCACTCTAATTTTAGCCCAGATCACTCTTGAATCCTCTATGTTAACTCTCCAGTCAAATTGAGTTAGCTCTCCTTCTTCTTCACCTCTCATCCCTTCTTCTGACCTATAAATACTCCCCTCCCTCAAGCACAAAGGGAGGCAATTTCATTTGTGCACATAGCTCTTGCAAGTTATTACTCTCCACATTCAGCATTCTCGTGCTCATACATGACATAGGAGCCTTTTGTTTTTGTTTGTTGCTTCATCTAGCTTTCATACAAATCTCATCACACGTCCATACACTACTCATATCAAGCCATAGTACTCAACAAAGCTCTCATTAAGCTCTTTTTGCAAAGCTTCAAAAGATTCTTTTGCTTCCATTGTCATCTTGTCGCCAAGAGGATTCCCCGTTACTACAAGAGGATACGAGGTTACCATCACAAGGATTTCTGAGGGTAGTGGAGCCTCACACATCTCCAGGTTCTTTTATGCTTTCTTTCAATTCATAGTAATTAGATAACCAAAATTGCTCTTGGGATCAGTAATCTTGTTGCTTTTTCCTTGATAGGATAGATAGATCTTGCATTCTTAGAGTAATTTTCTTTCAAAGTTCATAGATTAATTCATTTAAAAGCAATTTCTCTTTTCTTAGATTAATTTGTTCCAAATATTCAGAAAACTCCAAAAACATAGTCTAAATTGCATTAGGTAAATTCATTATATCTTGCATACATATTTCAATTCCTAGATTAGAAAAAAGCATATTCAATTCCAAAAACATTAAAAAAGCACAAAAATAAGTTTTGCATTCATTTAGGCTTGCATTCATAAAAATCCAAAAAAGAATAAAAACATTAGAGACTTAGAAAGTTTGCAAACCCTTGATTCTATCACAAGGTCAACCATAGTCAACGCATAGTCAAACCTTAGGTCAAAAAACCCTAGGTCAAATCAAGGTTAGCTCACAATCGCCTATCTCTTTTCTCATCTCACGAATGTGCCCTGGATTAAGAAGTGAGTGGGTGAGGGTAATCCTCGACGAGATAGAGGAAAACCACCCAAGACCGCAACAAGACCAATTAGTCATCCAGCAACAAGAAGCATTTAGACAACTTCTAGTACAACAAGCATTCATCCAACAATTTGAAAGACAACAGACAATCAACAAGAACAATAGCTTACCCACGCAAAGGTGGAATATTAGAAACCCCAACAAGAGAAGAGTGACTAGTGACCCTGCAGGTCATTCCGTTATCGTTACAACCATGATCATTTAATGACACATCTACACAAGCATACAACAACATAGGCCCCAGGACGTACCGACCCCTCTCTGTGAAGTCCATCTCTCCAAAGAGCCAGACCACCCCTGTGTCTCACCTCCTCTTGATTGGCTACTTCCATGAGAGCGAGAGTGATGT
Organism: Cunninghamia lanceolata; assembly: GCA_027924645.1. Lineage (NCBI taxonomy): Eukaryota > Viridiplantae > Streptophyta > Pinopsida > Cupressales > Cupressaceae > Cunninghamia > Cunninghamia lanceolata. Next base: position 3,966,132 of record BSBN01000774.1, read on the forward strand.
GGCGATTCACCCTGTGGCAAGGAGGGAAGGGTCCGTGTGCGTGCCAAAATCTGACTTGACAACCCCAGGCCACTGACGTCATGATTTTGAGCGTACATATTTTGGTGAACCTGACATGAACTACAAAGCCTTCTGGTTAGGTTGTTTGTGTTCCCATTACTTGGATCTCATTATCACTGTCACATATGCCGTCAGCTTCACCACATATTTTGGTGAACCTGACGTGAAGAACAAAAACTTTTGTCTATGCTTTTTGCGTTCTAAACACACAGATCACATCAAAAACTTAAACATTTGACACTTCAAAACAACAAACTTCAAGCATTTTCACTTTCTTCTTCTTAGCCGCTTCCACCACTTCAGCCTTTGTCGCCTTCACCATAATCCATTCCATTTATTTTGTGGTGTCTATGACACCCCCGAATATGATGGAACCAAATCTAAACTTATGGAATGTTCCCTCCAGAGAACCAGAAACTCCTTCTTTTGATAGGTATGTGTCGCCTCACCTAGATGCACCAATCACAAATTGCTACGATTATGAAGACTTTGACTATGAACAAGACCAAAGAGAACCCAGGTGTTCTTTGTCTTTTAACAATCTTACATGGGAACACAACCCTGCCATACCAAATGCACTTCATAAGACTAGGAGAGTTCAACTAAGGTTAGAAATACATCGACCTAATCAACCTTCCACAAGTACCTCTAGTACTCATCTCGATGAGGAAGTAAAAAGGTTGGAAAGACACTTGCAAGAGGCAAGAGATGCTTAAGAGGCATTAAAAGTTGCCCTGCGAGAAGAACAAATAGACAATGTTGCAGGAGAAGAAGTGCACCACTATGAAAATACTCGAAGAGAAAACCCTAGAAATGAGGAAGTGCCTAGAGCTACCACTCCTGTAGATCTAATTGCAACTCTAGTGCAAAAGATTAGAGCCTTGGAAGTAGAGCAAGCTGTTCCTGAAAGAAGACAGAATTCCTATGACAACATTCAAAATGAACAGGACCAGGGAGCATCTCAAAATCCCCCCTATCTCAACTGTTATTTGAGAAATGCAAGCAACAATACATGTCTAAATGGGAACCCTCCTATTCAGAATAATCCAACAAAGTTGGGAAATCAAGCAAATCAGATAGTGGGTTACCAAAACCCTCCTATGGGGTTGATGTTATCAACCCCCCAATCGCAAAGTGCCTTTCTTGGGACATATCTAGAGTACTTAAAAGAACCGCTTGATTTAAACATAAGAAGTGTTTAGTTGCCTCGACCGTTACCTGATCTCCCAAAGTTCAAGGGAGAGGGTGATCTGAATTCCCATATCAAAGCGTATACCACTGCGATCAGAGAAATCCTCCCTTGGGATGGGGTTGTCGCCAAGATCTTTCCAAAGACCCTCGAAGGAATAGCTCTAGATTGGTACTATTGTTTACTAGATGCTTCAATCCACTCATTTAGACAACTAATCAAAGAGTTTGTCATGGCATTTGACATGAACAAACTCGTCAAAATAGGGATCAGAGAATTCCTAACCATGAAACAAGAGCCAAACGAATCTGTAGCCCACTTTGTTACCAGATGGAGACAAGTCCTCTATTCCTCAACTAGTGCCCCAAACATGGACCATCACAAGTTATGTGACCTTTTCTTACATGCCTTGAACAATGACATGAGAGAAGATGTTCATAAATTACCATACAAATCCTATGAAGAAGCATTGGAAAGTGCTTTGAGGATCGATCAAGCTGCCATTAACAGTCGCCAAAAAACTTATGATATGAATGGAAGACTCAAAATGCTGAAAGTAATTGGAAAGGTTACGTCAAAAGTCTCCCCAGACAAAGATATCAATGTTGTGAAGAGCACTCCCAATAATGACAAGTGGCAAAAAAAGGGAAACCAAGGATCAAGTCGTTACTCTTACGATCCCAATACATATTGTTGGTTCCACGGGAGAAAAGATCATGAAACAAAAACTTGTTATGGATACAACAAAGCTATCTCAAAACTTACTCCAGACCAACAATGCAACTTCCTCACACTCCTTCAATCTCAAAGGAAAGAGAAGGAACCTCAAAATGAAAAAGGGAAGGCCAACCAGAAAAGCTCCAATCATGTGGAGTTGAACCAAGAAGTGTTTGTGATTCAGGAGGAAGAACAAATAGACCAAACAAAAATCGTCTTCTCACAAGTAATAAACTTATTAAGAGCATCCCCCTCACACTGAAAAACATTCTTGGAAGTATTAGAAGTGGGATGTTCAACACAAGAGGAGCCAACTCCCTTCACCTTTGATATCACAAAAATCCCTAAAGATGAAGGAAGTAAACAAAGGGATTCATCGTTATACATACAAGTTCTAGTCGAAGAGGTCATCATAAAAAAATAGTAGTGGATGAAGGGTTGGCAGTCAATCTCTTGCCAATGTCATTCCTGTGGAGGATGGGATACAACAAAATAGGTATAAAGCAACAAGCTACCACCTTAAGGATATATGATAGTCATGACATACAAACGGTCGAGAAGATTGGTCTACCGATCACTCTCAGATCCAAAACCATCTCCATGGATTTCTATGTCATCGATAAAGAAACCAATTACAATACGATCCTCAAAAGACCTTGGATCCATGCCATGAAAGCTATGGCCTCTACGTTGTTCCAAGAAATACATTTCCACCACTTGGGAAAAATTTGTGTTGTCAAATCAAATCTTGATCCTTTCAATGTTTTTAGGAAGGAACATTGAGAAGAGAAGGATAACAAGCTATAAACACAAGAGCAAGTAAAAGAAGAAACTTAGAATCTTCACTCAAACACAAGTACTCTCAACATATCATATCAAAGCATGGATGACCTTAGAGAGTTCCCCTTCAATCCTCACACTACTAAGTCTCATGCTCCATTTGCCCTAGCAGCAATCCCCTACATAAACGAGTATGACATTAAGAATCTTTCAATTGGAATGATAGAAATCATCGAAGAAGGGGAAGAAAAAGAGGAAAAGCAAAAATCAACTTACGAGTTTGGAGAAACATCCCAATCACAAAGAAATCAAGACCTATGGACTTTACATTTTGACGCAACCAATTGTAAAACAGGGGCAGGAACAAGGATAATCCTTACTTCCCCCGAAGGAAAAGTCCTCCCCTTCGCTTTCAGGTTGGATTTCTTTTGCACAAACAATATCGTTGAATATGAAGCCTTATCTCTAGGAGTCATGTTAGCCATGAGAATTGGAATCAAGAGAATCTCCACCTTTGGAGATTCCTAATTGGTGATCAACCAAGTTGTAGAGAATTATGAAACGAAATCAGACTGACTATGACCTTACAAGGAAACCATCAGGAAATTGGTTCAATTCTTTGACTTTTTTTCCATCAAAGTCATACCCAAAGAAGAGAATCAAGTAGCGACTCAATCGCTACATTGGCCGCACTATTTTTGCCACATGCTCAACTTCAAAACTCAGAATACATTGTGTCAGTTTATGGAGAACCATTGTTGGAAAGTGAAGAATTACCAAGCATTCTAAATTACGTTAAAGATCAAACAGAGAAACCAACTCGAGACTATGCTAAGAACAATGAAGCCATCTTAGAATATCTACATGCTTATGATAGCCTCCCAAGAGTATACCACAAGAAAGGATACATGCTCCTCCCACATCCATAAGACTATTTTGGAAGTGAAAAAGAAATCCTCTAGATCAAAGCAAATTCAGATTTACCACCTACCCCTCAGAAATTCGAGGAGGGACATCCATCACTAACTGGAGATACCATTGATATCAATGTAGGAACTCTTGAGAAACCAAAGATGTTAAAATTGGGAGGGGAGTTAAATGATGAAGAATTGGAAGAATACACTAAGTTCCTTATCGAATATTTTGATGTCTTTCCCTAGACATACTCGGACATGCCGAGGTTAGACCCAAAAATCTTGGTACACAACTTAGTAACGAAACTTGATGCAAAACCCATAAAACAAAAATTGAGACCCATAAAGCCTCAAGTAGATGAAATGATAAAGGAAGAATTGAAGAAATTGTTGAATGTCAGCTTTATCAAACCAGTGGATTATTCAAGTTGGGTATCAAACATCATACCAGTTTTAAAGAAAAATGGAAAAATTTGAATATGCCTCGATTTTAGGGATATCAATCATGCTTGCCCAAAAGACAACTTCCCCTTACCATCCATAGATCAAATTATCAATTCAACTGTAGGATATGAAGTACTCTCTTTTATGGATGGGTTCTCAGGATACAATCAGATCAGAATCTCGAAAGTAGACCAAAACAAAATGACATTCACCACCCCTTGGGGAACATTTTGTTACGTAGTCATGTCGTTCAAACTAGCCAAGGCTACCTATCAAAGAGAAATGACACACATCTTCCATGATTACATTCACAAGATAGTAGAGGCATATGTCGATGATCTTTTGGCTAAGTCAAAGAAAAGATCAACACATGTGGAGGATCTTCGCAAAATATTCAATCGACTTCGAGAATATAAGGTAAGACTAAATCCTGAGAAGTGTGTTTTTGAAGTCACAATAGGTAAGTTGTTGGGTTTCATTGTTTCATGAAGAGGGATTGATGTAGACCCAGCAAAGGTTAAAGTAGTCTTAAACGCAACCCCGCCAACAAGTGAGATGGCGGTAAGGACTTTCTTGGGACAATTAGGCACAATCAAGCATTTTATACTAGAGATGACCTTTAAAATTCACCCAATCAATCAATTACTGAAGAAGCAAGTTGGCATAACTTGGACCATTGACTGTCAAAAAGCATTTAAGAAAGTAAAGAAATTCTTGTTAATGCCACCTACGCTAATGCCACCAAAACATGACAAACCTTTCATCTTATATTTCAGAGCAACTGACATCTTTGTAGCTTGCATGTTGGCTCAGGAAGATGAAGGTGGAAGGGAAAGAGACATATATTTCATAAGTTGAACTTTGTTAGAATATGAGAAGAACTACACTCAAGTCGAAAAAGAATGTTTGGCCATAGTCTTCGCAACTCAGAGACTGCAACATTACATGCTGAAGCAAGAAACCAGAGTCATGATACAATCTAAATAATTAAGGACATTCTTAAACCAACCAATGTTGTCAAGAAGAGTTGGTCAGTTTGTAACATTACTAAGTGAGTTTGAATTAACTTATGTCAATCAAAAGTCGGTCAAGGGATAAGTGATAGTGGATTGGCTAGAAGACAACCCAGTTCCTCAAGAGGGGCCCATAAATAAAGACTTCCCTGATGAAGAGATTTGTGTAATTGATCTTGAGAAATATGCTGCTTCATACTGGTACAAAGATATTGTGAACTACCTTGCAAATAAAACCTACTCTGAAAACATGATTCCCTTAGGAAAAAGATGTTTATGTGTCCTCACTGCAAGATATGTCTTGATCGATGATGTGTTATATTGAAGAGCTTTGGATGGGATGTTGCTTCGATGTGTTGACAAAGAAGAGGCACATAAAATCCTAGAAGAATGTCATAGTGGAATTTGTGGAGGACATTTTGGTGGTCACGCTATAGCAAGAAAAGTACATCGGTTGGGTTATTTTTGGCCATGTTTACAGGGGATGCAATCAAGTTCGTAAAAAGATGCCCAAAATGTCAAGCCTACACACATGTCCATCACACACCAACAAGAGACTTGCAACCCATAGTTACCCCTTGGCCCTTTTCTACGTGGAGCTTAGACTTGGTGAGGAAGATATCTCCCCCATCAATGGATGGACATTTGTTCATCATCACTACGAGAGAGTACTTTACCAAATGGGTAGAGGCCATGCCTCTTACTACAGTTTCAGGGACCATAATCGCCAAGTTCATATTAAATCAAATTATATGCCGATTCGAGATTCCCCAAGTGATAGTGACAGATAACGCATCATCATTCAAAAATCCACAAGTGAGGGAGTTATGTGAGATATTCCACATCAATCATAACTCTCCCTCAGTTTACTATCCTCAAGGGAATGGACAAGTAGAAGCCACAAACAAAACATTGAAATCGATACTAGTCAAAATTGTGAAAGACTCCAAAAGAGACTAGCACTTACAGTTATACCCAGCTCTTTGGGCTTACAGAATAAGCGTAAGAACTCCAATCGAAACCACCCCTTATGCCCTCACTTTTGGGTCAAAGGCAGTGTTGCCATTGGAAGTGGAATTTCCCAACTTAAGAGTGTCATTACAAGGCCTGTTGGATAATGAGGAATATCGAGCAATCGGATTAGCTGAGTTAGAGATGATGGATGAAAAATAATTAAGAGTTGTTCAAAGACATGATTTCTATCTCGCAAGAATGAAGAAACAATATAACAAGAAGTTTGTCCCAAGACTTTTTTAGGTGGGAGACTTAGTACTCAAAATTGATAACCTAATTGATAAAAGAGTTGGTGAAGGACACAAGTTCAGACCTAATTGGATAGGTCCTTACATGGTTAAAGAAGATGTCAGAAATCGTGCCTATCTCTTGTGCACAATGGAGGGGGAAGAATTTGGCGAAATAGTCAATGCCTTTCACCTCAAGAAATACTATGTCTAAAAAATCATAAAAATCATAAAACATAAAAATACCAAAAAAATCAAATATTCAAAAAATACAAAAAAAATTATAAAAAAAAAATGCCAAAAAAAGAATTTTGTTTCTTGCATTTCAGTATCGTTCTGTTCATCTTCCATTATAGTGAATGACTTCCTCTTATATTATTTTGTATTTCAATAAGGAGTTTAAGGTTTCCTAGGTATATGTGACCCTTTCAGGTCCTAGAGATTCCTCATTTTCACAATCACCATATCCCTTTTCATTCCCAATGATTCTAATCAAAGCCTAGCTCTTAGCTTTACACTAATCCCAGTCTTAATGAGCCAAGATGTTAGGTCTAAGAAAAGTCAGTATTCAAATCTACAGTGTTCAAAGGAAGCTTACAATTAGGCCTTCCCAATTCTTCCCCAGTAGGAGAGAAGTCCAACTGGATTATGAAAACTTTAGGTGGCATTCAGCCCCTTATCTTTCCTGGCCAAAAATGTCAGGAGGATCAAAACTCTGAAGGAAGCAATCTAAAATACAAATGCATAAAAAAATGAGTGATCAAAATAAAAGTGTTGAGAAAAGTAAAGATTGAGAGATTAAGCTATTGCATATCCAAAGTTCCAACAGCATTCATTTTCATAAAAAGTTAAAAATCTAAAAAAATGAGAAAATCAAGTGAGGCATTGCAAAAATACAAAAAAAAAGAGAGAGATACAAAAAAAGAGTGAAAGAGAGAAGATTGTTGAATGTTTATACTCTTGGGTGGAGATTAGTCTAAGCTCAAAGATTCAAGGGTGACATTCTAATAGAGGAAATAAAAGAGAAAGGTACAAAGCACACACATGCACTAGCTGAGCAAAGCCAAGAGTCTAGTAGTCTTTAGGATCATTTTCTATCTAGGGACCCTAGTTATTTCCAATTTATCCTTTACCCCAGGTCTCTTGCTTTCCATATATTATCTAAGTCTAGCGAACATCAATAAAATTTGTTACTTGTCTAAGTTGAAAGCTTGTCAGATTGTCTTATCTAGATAAGGATCAGTGTTTAGCCTTTAGCAAAGCCCAAATTCAAAACACTCCATTTCACTCCTGCTCCCCACTTGAGTTCTAAATACCTATATCACATCCTTGAATAGGTCTCTTATATCAGGATAACTCACAATCCCTTGGATTGAGATTCATATTAAAGAGCAGTCATATTGTTTGTTCCATATTGCATTCATATCGAAATTAGAAAAAGAGTCCCAAAGTAATAAAGTCAATTTCATAACTCGTGACATTCTATAGAAGTAAAAGTTTCATTTCAAGCATCCCTTGTGTTCTTGCATCTGCATATCGTAAACGGCATTTCATATATATGCCAAAAATTACAAAAATATGTCATCGTTCTCATACTTGCATTGTTAGAGTTGAAGGTCAAAAACATAATCAAAGATTTCATAAACTTCCAAAATGCACAAGATATGAGTACCCATACAATAGCTAAAACCATAAAAAGACAAAATTTCATTAATACATCTAAACTTTACATGTATAAGAGTACAAGAGCCAAGACAAAATGCTCTTGAGGAAAGTAAAGCCTCCCCATGCAAGGGGGCATGGTTTCAAAGAAGAACAAGATAAACTCAAGGGTGGTTCTCTCCAACAAAACCCTTGAGACTCCTGCTCCTCTACCTATGTGTGCCACTAGTCACTCCATGAGACCTATGGGAGTGAGGTACCTTTCTATGAGTGTGTGATTGTGAAGGCCCCGCAGCATTAAGATCTCATTATCCAAACCCAAGGCGAGCCATCTCATGAAGCACCTGATTCTCACCCTTAAGGATGAGATTCTCAGCCTTCAAATTACCACTCACCTGACATCCATAATAGGCAGGAGAAAAAATGTCAGTGTGTCACCCAGCAGTAGGGGACACACCAGGATCAATCTACCGAGTTATCCTAGTGAAGGGGGCAACCAAGCTAATATTGACCTCACGAACAAAAGCCCTCCACTCCTCAACATTACCTGTGAAGTGAACCAAAACACAAAAAATGTGTTAATTCTTGGTGAAAAGGAGAGAAAAGGAAGGACAAAGTGCAAAAATAGTAAAGAAAATGTAGATTTACGTGGGTCACCAGGATGCTAGATAGGGTCAAGTTTTTGCATCACCTCATCAGAGTGAGGAGGTCTAGGAACTGTGAATGGACCCTCATGAGCATCATCAACATCATCCAAACCATTATTATGTGCATCCTCTATCAATCCCTTGTCTGATGAATCATCCCCATCAAGAACATAGTCCTCGTTAGTAGAGTCTGAATCATTAACCACAATCAATGCTCGGGAAGGAGTTCCTCTCCCTCCCCTCTGTCCTCCTCTCGAAGTCCTAGAAGCTCTGGAAATGAAAATCAAGGTGTCACAACCCACATTTGAATTTTGAATTCAAATTGAAATACTCTTGTAAAAATGTCACAATTCAATTTTTGAATTCCAAATTTGAAACAAATAAACATAAAATGTAAATCCATTTAAAAATACAAATAATATGGATACCATTAAAAAAATGAGGATAAGATTATTTTAATTAAGGATAAGATTATCATTAAAATAACAAGAGTGGATGAAGCATTATCAGTAAACAAAGAAGAGTGGATGAAGCATTAACATTAAACAAAGAAGAGTGGATGAAGCATTAACATTAAACAAGGAAGGTGGAGCATGCATTATCAATAAATTAAAGGAGTGGAGGATGCAATAGCATTAAAAAAACAAGAGTAGAGTTTTCTATAAATATGAGGGAGAAATCAAAGGGAAGACACACACTTGGCTCTAGTTTGGAGTGTTGGAGCAATCTGTAAGAGCACTCCTTCTCTCCACTATTTTGTTCCTTTTCTTTGACATTTTGTTCATTATTAAGACGATTTGTTATCATCATTTATTTTACTTGTCTGCTTGTTGTTTGCAGTTTTTAGCTAGCCTAGATTATGTAAAAGAGATTGTATTCCCTTACAATAACCTAAATTTATTCTATTTCAAGAGAGAACTTGTGCATAAGTTTTGTGAAGTTTTTAATGACAATTTGAAATCATTCAAGAAAGATTTTGTGATTTTGTTTAACTATGATTTGCAATCATTCAAGAGGGAATTTGTGCATACGTTTTCCAAAGAGAAATTGGGCATAATCTTTAATTTAATCTAAATTAATTCAAGAGAGAATTTGGGCATAAGTTTTAAGTTAATTTGATATCATTCAATGGAGGATTGTGCAAAGGTTTTGGTGGTTGGAAGTGGCAATTGCAACTACAACAACTGACAGAATTCCCCTATCATTAGGCTGTGATAGAAGCCCATACCCTACACCAATGTTCCTACATGCCCTTTTGGCACAGACACGGAGAACGCTGGCAAAGGGTGTGAATTTTGGCTTTACATCTGCCAATTGCATTTAAGTTTCGTAAGCCTTTTTAACAAATCTGTTTTGTGCATATCCTATAATCATTGTCTTCCTTTAGATGTAATCTCTTTGAAGATTATTTATTACATGCGATACATAATTACTAGTAAATTAGAAATCTGAAGATAACAATTTTAAATGCTTCTGTGCTACATTAGTTTAAGAACTAGATAAGAGAATACCAGATGTATCCAAACAAGTGAGGTGCAAGAATAGGTCACATGTGGGAAAAAAACATTGTGGTCTAAAATCACAGTTGGAGACAGGTAACTTAACTGCCTTAAAAGTTAAGCACAGTTATATTGGCTAAAGAAAGAGCATGCTGCTAGTGCTAAGTAAATATTTTTATAACATGTGCCAAAAATGAGGTTTGTGATAATGAGCAGAGATGTAAAGCAAAACTAGATTTTTAATTTAGAATTCATTCAGAAGGTTGATTATCAAAAGCACCCAGAATAGCTAAATTGTATTTATTGACTGAAATTCATATCTGAATACAGCCCAACAACAAAAACTCACAAGTTAATAGAATATGCAAATATATAAGGATGAACAAAATTGTAATTGTCTCCAAATAGGACATTTGTAATTGTCTCATATGGTTTACGGTTCCATATTGGCATACATGTCTACTAGAGCATTTCCCATCATAACATCTGACAAAAATCCCCTTATCTTTATGCTTTGATGGACGGCCATACCCTGTTCCTGAGCGCCCATTTAGGGAAGAACACTGCTAAAGATTGTGAAATTTCGCTTTATGCCTACCTATATTGCATTTGCTTGAAAGTTTCAAAAGCCTTTTCAACTAATCCATTTTATGCATATCTTGCAATCCTTATAATTTGATGACATCTCTTTGAGGCATTCTATCAAACAGTTCATGTTCTTTGTCTGCAATTCATGTTTTGCATACAAGTCTACCTGAGCATTAACTGACAAATATCCCCAACCATTATCAATTATGCTATGAAGGATGTCCATACCCTGTTCAAAATCTTCCATTCTGGCACGTGTAGGGAGGGTGCTGGCAATTTTGTGTCGAACCTGCAATCATTGCATTCCACGTGATGACATTTCTTTGAGTGATTCTGTCAAACAGTGGACGTGCCTTGTCTGTGCTTCTTCATTTTGCACATATGTCTGCCAGAGTATTTTCATTTATACTATCTGACAAATTTTCCCCTTCCATTATGCTTTAATAAAAAATCCATACCCTGTTTCTAAGCGTCCATTTGGTACAGACAGGGAGAATGTTGGAAAAAGGTTGTGGACTTGGGTTTACTGCTGACAATTGCAATTGCTTGAAAGTTTTTTTTTTTTAATCCACTTTGTGCATATCCTAAAATCATTGCAACCCATTAGACCATATTCTTTTAGGCATTTTGTCAAACAGTTCATGTGCTTTGGGCATGCTCTGTATCGGGGTAATTGCAACTATAACATCTGATGAAAATTGTCCTCCCTTTATTTCTTGATGTATGTCCATGCTCTGTTCCAAAGCTTTCATGTAGATATAGGTAGGGGACATCAACAAATGATGTGGAATTTGGCTTTATGACCAACGATTTCATGTGCCTGAAAGCTTCTAAAGATTTTCCATTCAATCCATTTTGTGTAGATCGTGCAATCATTTCATTCCATGAGGCGGCATTCTTTGAAGGATTTAGTCAAAATAGATGACCTACTTTTCCAACTAACTATATCCTTAAGTATTATAAAATTAGACTGAGATGTTTGGTTAATAATAGTATTGCATTACTTGATTTATGATTTAAAATTTTACAATCTTGTTAAGCACTTAGGTTATTGTTCATGGCAATATATATATTGGTTATCAACCTTGCATAATTATAGTACTTGCAAGTCATAAATTTATCTCTAATAATATTGTTTAGTAAATGAATAATCACATGTACATTATAAGTATTGAATTGAAAATTAACCCTCTTGAACATATGTGGGCATAAGCAAATGCCCTATTTTAACAATGTTGACCTATATGAATGAGTACCTAAATCATTAAGTGTCAACATGAGAAGTGTTGGAAATCGAATACAAATAAAAATGTCATCTTTCCTTAGATAAAAGTACATTAAATTAACTTAAATCAACATTCAATTTTACTAGGGAAATTGAATAATAGCAGAGTAAATGAACTACCTTGCCTTTGAGCATGAAGGTCTTTTAAATGAATGAATGTTACTGTAAGATAAATTAAGACCATAGAGGAATCATGGAAGGAATCGAGAAGTGATTTAAATTGATCGTTAATTTGGAAGGTTATAAAACCTAGACCAACTTATTTTCATTCTTATTTACATCAAGAATCATTGTTATTCTTTGATTGAGTTATATTCACAAGTCTATTAACAGTGAATAAATCCATTGAGGGAGCTTCAAAGAAACCTCTTGTTGGATTATTTGTCTAGTTTTATGACTCTTATTAAGTTCTTATTAGTTTTAATTAAAAGTAAGTTGTACTTATTAGTATCAATTCTATACTTTTGGAATAAAGGTTATTGATGTGTGACAAAATAAGTTATCAAAATTTCTTTGTTGGAATCTTTTACTGATAAAATATCTTTCCTAGTATGTTACGTACAATTATGAATTGATACAATTGATTTAGTATCCTCTATAAGCAAAATGATCAAGCATCGATACTTTACTTTACTTCATTATGTCTTAGAGAAGTAAAGTAAATCAATGTCCAAACTCACACAAATCACAGTGTTCAATTTTTACGGTACCACTGTGTCACATTTACGGGTAATGCCGTCGCGTTGAACCAAGTACCTCGTGCCTAACATAGCTGCAACAACGATGTCTGGGCACCGTCCCTCTAAATCGTCGGGGAGTAATAAGGAACATGTGAAAGTTAAATCCGCAGGAAGGGAAAATCTCCTCGGATATCTCATTAAGAAGATTAACTAAAAAGAGAGGATGAGTCTATTAAACTAATGTTTACCATGATGCTCATTTGGAAAACACTCCGAGCATACTAATAGAAAATGAGGCTTATTGACACATGAGTATAGATCGGGGAGGACATGTGAAATATCAGATAGGGCAACTAGGCCAATCCAGAAATGCTATCTTTTATATGCTTTCACCTTGCCCGTGCAGATCGTGGTGAAAGTACTAGGGGATCAGGAACGGACTTAGTCACGATAATTATCTAATTTGACTCGGGGAAGCAAGTTAGATTTCATGGGTAGATACCTTATAGGGATTCCTCCACACTAGGACTAACTGACAAACACCCCTTTAGGTGTTTGTGGTAGTGGATTAACTCCCGTCTTTGTTTCACCGAGTGGGTGGCAGCCGATGAAGAACTGTCTGGGGCAGGGAATAACCCTAGAAAGGGCTGGGTACCCACTCACAGTTACATCAAACATAGTGCAAAATAGAACTACATGTTCACATTCCCTGTGTTAGTCACATCTGAAGGAGGGGGCCTTGATCCCATGGATACAGGGTATGTAGGCAGTCTGGACGGCGAAGGATGCCCCCAGTACTCAGGTCCCCTGGATGTAGGATGTTCTATAATTAGCATCGTGATCTTAATTCTCTGAGTAGTGATTACTGAGTTGTGTTAACATGAGATTGTTAAGTTAATTTTGTGTAGATGATAAGGATACAGTTACTAGAGGAGAAGCAAGCTATTGAAAATGAATGCAGGATGTAATGCATGACTTAAGGTATGAACTGATCCGTTGTTCTTCTAGGTTATCTTCCATAATGTACCTTCTCTCGTAATGTACTCTCTCTTTATTAGATTTAAAATTGGTGATCTTTTAAGAACCTGATGATTCTAGGAAACTAAAATTTCAAGTTTCATCGCATTGCTTTAACATACATTAAGCACTTCTGGAAGAATTTCACATTTCCTACATCTGTCAGATCAAAATTTTTATTCATTGGTATTTTTGAAATTAGAGTTTAATGTTATTTGATTTAGTATGAGTCAGGTCCTTACATGTGGTATCAGAGCTTTTGGTTCGGACACTAGGCCTAAAGGTCTGCTAACCTAAAGCATGGTCAGAATTAAGACATAAGACTAATAGTGGTTCCCTGTTGCGATCTAATGATCATCCAGTTAATGATAAACATGGATAGAAACATGAAAAAGAAATGATAAGGTCATAAGTAAACCTTCCCTAGAAGGTGAAGAGGATAGCTTGATGTCAGTGATGGTATGTGTAATGGGACAACAGTAGTTGGGTACATGACAACCGTATTCAAGACCCCAATGACTAGATAATTTTCAAAATGCATATGCTTGTAGATCAAGGTCGACTGTCAAATTCAAGACTATTAAGCTACCCGTTTGCAACACCCCAAGGTAATCATGAAACCCCACATTAAGATTAGATCATTCATCCTATACCAGGAAAATTTTACTTGAATAATAAATTGCATGATAATGAAACTTTACAAAAGTCGAAGAAGCATTAACCAATCCATCTTTTCTATTCTTAGGTTGTAACAACTTTTCTCTTTAGAAGAAAATAAATAACTTGAGATACGTTACTTGAAATAAGCAACTTGAACTAAGTAACTTGCATTAACTTGAAATAAGTAAGTTTCCCCTGCATACCTACATGCATTCTTTCTGAAAGATTCAAAATCTATATATCTAATTATATCCCTGGTTGACATCCTCAGCACAGTTCTTGGGTAGATACTATGGTCTCCAAGAAGTGACTCATGGATCCAGGTTGATCCCGAAGGAGCCAAAAGTCTTTTGTGTTGGGTTTAGAAAGAGCTCCTTCTAGTTGGAAGGCAATGCTCATCTTATATAGGGAAGGGAAGGTGTGACCCTCCTCGGGTGTCATCTTGGTTCTTGTTGTAAATGCCTTGAGGGCATGTTAGTACTTTTGAGCCTAGAGGGCTTTATGGCTTTGAGAGCCTATTGGGATATCCCTGGTAATGGATTCATTGGAAGGCTTGAGGCCTTGTGGAAGAATAAATTTTTGGCTTGAGGCCTTGTGATAAATTTTTGGCTTGAGGCCTTGTGATAAAGTTGCCTTGAGGCCTTGTGATAAAAAGTGCAAGAGAGTGAGGTTGTGGTTTGTCGACTAACCTTCACCTTGGAGGAATACCCATCCTCTTGTTTTGTCATCATGATGGCCTTGTCACATGAGTATCGAAGTATTCTGCTTGTGTTTTGTGGTGATTGTGATCCTCTTGGTTGATTGTCCTCTTAAGTCAGTTGGTCTAGGTGGTGAGGGTTGTGTTGGACTCTTCCTCGCCCTTGTGTATCTTGTGGAGTATAGTGATGTAATGTGCACTTTCTTGGATTGTGATTATTTCTTTCAGTTGTTTGGTGACCTTTTTGTATCTTGGTTGTGTGGACCAGCCTTGTTATTTTATCTTCTCTAAAAGTAGCTTAGCCACAACTTTTGATATTTCCTTTTTCGCGTAACTCCTATGGTTACGTTGTTTTAATGTTGAAATTGTGCGCATTTATTCATTTATTTATTTATTCTAATTTGGGTATTGGAGACTTCTCCTCTTGGCTTTTCTAGATAATTATGTTGGCTAAGCTAGGTTCTTTCTATTTTTCTAGTGCTGGTCTTGTGTTCTGTTGTTCTTCTCGCCATGTCGATGGAGCGACCTCTGGTGGAGTGTATATAAGGAAGCAGACGTGGGAAACTTATGAGGATGGGGGTAGGTGTGGACTAGTATGGGCTAGTCATTATCCACTTACCTTCCTAGTGATCTTGTTCTTATATTGGTTATCTCTTGGAGGCTAAACCCTTATACAAATAAGAGGTAGGCCACTGTGGAATGTATGGCGAGGCTCCTAGGCGCGTGGCCTTGAGACCATCATTCTACCTATGTATCAATTGAAGATGATGGTGTGGCAGTCCCTTGGTGTGGTGAAGGAAAATTAGAAGCTTCATAAAAGGCACAATGGAACGGGTGAATGAATTGGCCACTTTAGCCGACTTGAATGTTTTCCCTGGGGATAGTCTGTGGGTTATGGATACTGAAGTTTATGAAAATTGACATATTACTGAGGAGCTATCATTTGTCGATGTCTTCCGAGACCTCTTTGATGTGCGTCGTTCAACATCAGATAAAGACCCAGAGGAAGCTAAAATGGACCTAGGAGGTTCTTTACATTGAAAAAGATGTATACGAATCTCATTTCTATATTCTAATTTATGCATAAATTCACAGCTTTCTCTGTCCTCTATGCACTCTTTACAGATCTCTGGTTGTGTTCTTAGAGTATGGATTTTACTCATCTTACACTCCTGATCATCAACATTTAAGTCCTCCTCTGTTATTGGCACTTCCTTGCAGCTTCCATAAATCCTTGAGACTATATGGTGAGTACTAGAGACAGCTATTGACTTTTGAGAAATTGATGGCATTCATGGACTCCTATTTTGGGAAGCTACTATCAATTTTGGGATGCTATCACTACTTTTAGATAACAAGCCCTAAGGTGGCACTAATTGATGTGACAGTCACGAAGAGAGATGGATGGAAAGTTTGGAAGAAGTTTTTGATAAATCAGCATGCATGATCGCTAGAATTGTTATCTTTCACTTGAGTCTTGATGTGTGCGCTTGAGCCTGAATTCATTTTAAGAGTAATGTCTATAGGATATCAGAATAATGGAAGTCACTAGTACTCAGAAGAATCCCCATGGTGGATTACTTGTACCAGCTTTGCCAATATTGAGGTGTGTACAAGTCGATATTGTATTCCCTAGTTGACATCCTCAGCACAGTGCTTGGGCAGACTGTGGTCTCCAAGAAGTGACTCATGGATCTGGATTGATCCCGAAGGAGTCAAAAGTCTCTGGCCAGAGCATAATGATTCCTGTCCTCATTAGCCCATTTGGCTATTATGTTTATGCATCCTGGATTGGAGCATAATGATTCCTATCCTATTTAGCCCGTATGGCTGTTGTGTTTTCCTATTGGATAAAGATTTGATCTGTTTGACCAGTGTAGGCCGTTTGGCCATTATTTTGGAGAATTGTGCAAAATCAAAAGGTGTAATTCAAAGTTGTTGGAAACAGAGAGAGGAACAGAAGATATTGGTAAGGTTCTAAAATTGGTCGTTACATGTGGTATCAGAGCTTTTGGTTCAGACACTAGGCCTGAAGGTCCCTAACCTAAAGCATGGTCAGAATTAAGACATAAGACTAATAGTACTCCCCCTCTTGTGATCTAATGATCATCCAGTTAGTGATAAACATGGATAGAAACATGAAAAAGAAATGATAAGGTCGTAAGTAAACCCTCCCTAGAAGGTGAAGTGGATAGCTTGATGTCAGTAATGGTATGAGTAACGGGACAACAGTAGTTGGGTACATGACAACCGTAAGACTTGTGAAGTGAATATCATATTTCATGGCTAATTCCTCTTGTGGCACATCGTAATCTTTTTAGAATGGCATGCCCTAGATTGTATGGGGTCATATGACTATTCATTTGGATTTTCGATATAGAAGTATGATAAGGTTGTTTCAAGATTTGTGGCAAATGCTTAACGTGACATGGCGATTATCATTGTTCTCTATGTGGTTTGAGACCGTTGTACGATTTAGTTATTGAGCGATAGAAGTCCACCAAGTTCTGTACTCCCCTTAGGTGGTCTTGTTGTAAGGCTACACGGTGCTTGTAATGTGCAAATTTTATGAGATTGTTGCATTATTTATTCTTGTGATAAAGATTTTACTTAAGTGTTAAGCCGCAGTGTTTTATTTCTTTATTTAAATTTTGAGATGGTCCTTTTGCCTCAAGGACTTGTTCTTTGTTGAACTTGGGATGTTGCAATAGTTTTTATCTTTGATCTTCACTTTTTCTTGGCTTGTTTTATTTTAAATGAGGATTTAACTTATTGATTTGTTTCACTTAATCCTTCTTGATTTGAGGCATTTTTAATTTTACAACTGCTGGCATGTGTGGAGTAATGTGACTTCTGTAAAACTGCCATATATAGGTAGGGCCCTGGCAGGTTGTATGGGGGAGTAGGTGACCTGGGGAAATTCTATTGTGAGGATGGGGTTGCAGATGGGACTGGTATGGGACAGTCATAATCCATCCATCCCCCTAGATCTATGTGTTTGTTTCTTGCATATCTCCCTCTTGGAGGATAACACCTTAAACAAACGCAAGGTATTAGGAAACGTGTGGAGGGGTTCTTGAGAGGGCCCTGAAAACCATCTTTATTTCTCGGTTACTTGGCACTACGAAGACCATGATGAAAACCCCTTGTGGACGTCATGCATAATCCCTTCTCCATTCATTTTGTATCCCTACACTTGGGGGCAAAACTGTATCCTTCATCCACATCCAAAATATCCTTGCACATCTTCTCCACTGTCTTATCCTTATCCTATCATATTCTTATCCACTATATCTCCCACCTTAGATCTTGATAAAGACAAGGGGAAAAATATCAACAACATGCTTTGGAGACCTCTTGGCATACTTCCTTTCCAAGTATATCCTCCATTCATCTATTGCAACCACTTGAGCAGGGACAATTGATGTCAAAAGTGTCCCTTTGAATCCTTCCTCCAATTGCTCATTTTCCATTTCCTGCTCTGATACCACATGTAAGGACCTGACTCATCCTAAATCAAATAACATTAAACTCTGATTTCAAAAATACCAATGAATAAAAATTTTGATCTGACACATGTAGGAAATGTGAAATTCTTCCAGAAGTGCTTTAATGTATGCTATAGCAATGCGATGAAACTTTAAATTTAGTTTCCTAGAATCATCAGGTTCTTAAAAGATCACCAATTTTAAATCTAGTAAAGAGAGAGTACATTACAAGAGAAGGTACATTATGGAAGATAACCTAGAAGAACAATGGATCAGTTCATACCTTAAGTCATGCATTACATCCTGCATTCATTTCTGATAGCTTGCTTCTCTTCTAGTAACTGTATCCTTATCATCTACACAAAATTAACTTAACAATCTCATGTTAACACAACTCAGTAATCACTACTCAGAGAATTAAGATCACAATGCCAATTGTAGGACTCCCTACTTCCAGGGGACCTGAGTACTAGGGGCATCCTTTGCCGTCCAAACTACCTACATACCCTGTATCCACGGGATCAAGGCCCCCTCCTTAGGATGTGACTAACACAGGGAATGCGAACATGTAGTTCTATTTTGCACTACATTCCCCGCGTTAGTCACATCCTAAGGAGGGGGCCTTGATCTCGTGGATACAGGGTATGTAGGCAGTCTGGATGGCGAAGGATGCCCCCAGTACTCAGGTCCCCTAGATGTAGGGTGTCCTACAATTAGCATCGTGATCTTAATTCTCTGAGTAGTGATTACTGAGTTGTGTTAACAGGAGATTGTTAAGTTAATTTTGTGCAGATGAGAAGGATACAGTTACTAGAGGAGAAGCAAGCTATCGAAAAAGAATGCAGAATGTAATGCATGACTTAAGGTATGAACTGATCCGTTGTGCTACATAATGTACCTTCTCTCGTAATGTACTCTCTCTTTACTAGTAATTATGAAGGACACAGATCTCTAGTTTGGAGAGCTGGAGAAACCTATCGCCTGGGTTATAAGTTCATCTTCTGCATTGTTGGGAGAGAACAAAACTGAAGGAAGATTATATGTGGATGTGAAACTGTCTCCTTCAAGTGCTATGTAAATGTTCAGGTAAGCACTAATTTCTTAAATTATATCAGGAAGAACTGAAAACTTAGTTGGTATGTGAATTACGGTCTGTGATGATTTTTGTTTAATTAATGGGCTGGGAAATAAGTTTTAATTATTATTAGTTTGGTGTGTTTGGTCTCATGTTAGAGAATGAATTTATTTCTGTGTTGTGGTATTATGTTGTTTTTTTTTTAATGTTGTTTTGTGTATCTGATGATTTATATTGGTATATTAAATTGCTCTGCTAGAAGTTGTGTATCTAATGGTTTATATTTATGTGTATTAAATTGCTCTATTAGGAGCTATGTATCTAATGGTCTATATTTTTGTACAAACTAGAGTGCATGTTTACAATACACAGGAATTATGTTTAACATAATTGTAGATGTTTCAATCTGAATTCCAAGTTATGATCTCGGGTGACTTGATAGTCAAATAAGCATATGCATTACAGAAGCTTTCTTCACAGTGAAAAGGAGACCATTTGCTGGTGGTAGAATTAAAATATATTAAGGAACATAATCTGTTTATTAGAAATAAAATATCCCAGTGTATGCTTCATTTTTTGTTTCTGAAAGATCTCAATTACAGAGAGAGAGAGAGAGAGAACAAATCGCATGCCTTGTCTGCCTTTCACATGTTGCATACGTGTCTATTAGAGTATTTCCAACTATATATCTGACAAAAATTGCCCTTTCATTATGTAAAAAAATGGATGCCCTATTCCAAGGTTCGGTCTGAGGATGCTGGCAAAGGTTGGGAAGTCTGGTTTTACCACTCACCAGTGCATTTGCTTAAAAGCTTCTAAGTCCTTTTTCAATGGACCCATTTGAATGCCCCTCTTGTTAAACAATTTTCATGACTTGTCTGTGCTTCCACGTTTTGCATACATATCCACCAATGCACTTGCAACTACAATATCTGACAAAATTCCCTTATCCTTTATGCTTTGATATTTGTTTGTACCCTGCCCTAAAGCTGCCATTTTGGCACAGGCTGGGAGCACGCTGGCAAATGTGAATTGAACGAGTTGGAGGCTCATTCATTGCATTTGGTGAAACACTGTAGGAGATTTTGTCAAATGTGAAACACTTAATATTTTTCATCTAATAACCTGCATTTTCAAGAACGCACTTTCACAAAGTAAAAAAAATCCACTCTTTCATCCCTCACAGGCAATTTGCATTTGCCACCGGCACAACTTTTCAAAATAAGCATATTAACATGTATGTCAAGCGCAGAAGTTTGTGGCAATTTCTAAAATACTCTAGGAAGTATTATATTTTTATATATATCTAGTGTATGATGTTTCTCTCTTTAATCATGATATTTCTTAGCATTTGAAGGCCAGATTTGAATGGATTACTTTAAGGGAATAAAAGTGTATATCTTGTATTGCTTTAGCACTTGAGTTGACCTATTGGGTACATGAACCAACTCCTACCCAGCATCTATCAGCCATTTGCTACTTTCAGTCATTACAACCTTAACAAAAACTTATGCACAAATTATCTCTTGAATGATTTCAAATTGTGATAAATTTTCTTTGTAGCTTAGGGAAGAGGACCCAGTAGTGGTGCACCCTAACTTCACGCCTCTCAAAATCATATGTGGCAATTTTGAATCACTACAAAATTTTTACAGTAGCTTACTTGGCAATGCCCTTGCTTGTAACTATTCTTTTGTGGATCTCTTAATATTCCTAAGAGATAATTTACCATCTAGCTCATAAATAAATTTTCTCGATGTCAATGGTATTGGTGGAATTGATTTACTTCTCCATCACAAGCAATCCTTACATCCTCAACAAATAGACCCTATCTATTGTACTTGTCATTTAGGGACTTCTCATCATGTCTGTATGTGAATGAGGTGTTTGATCAAAACTAAATAACTCAATCATGTTACCAATTGTGGGGATTGACATGAAACTGTAATTTTCACCTATGAGTTTTAATAGGTTAGATAGAATTCTCCCTATCTTTTACTTAATATTGATGAAATGAATTAGACCATTGAAAATATATTTCATATGGAAGCACATCCTTTGAAATAATGTGGGAATCAATTATCGTACCTTCAACTTATATGAGAGTTTATTTTTGAATATAGCTCTGAGTTATCTGTTAGCATCAAATGCATATGAACCATGTGTTTCTTGTGAATTCTATTATGCTATAGGGTACACTTACCACTACAATTACACTATCATAATTATTGTCATGAAGTTCTCTAAAAGTAATGTGTAGTAAGATAGTAGAGTGAGTCTCTAATTAGTAAGGGGAGGAAGAAAACTCATGGTCACACAAATAGAATTGATACCATGTAAAAGTTCCCTTTGACTTGACCCTTGAAAACTATTGTTTCAATGTTGCTATTTAATCATGTCCCTATAATTTGGGATAACCTCCTTTTCCATAATCATGAGTAGGGGAACCTAAGATGCATTCAAATCTTAATAGCATCTTTCTCACAAATAAGTTCCATATTAAAAATCATTTCTTAAATATCATATCACCTTAGATTGAAAGCTTAAATATCCTTTCCAGTTTATGTTTACAAATAACTTGAAAAGAATTATTTGTATGAATAATCGGGAATGTGAAAGTATGAGTGAGTAATTTGGTATATGAATGTATGTAAAGACGCTGCATGGTTGAATCTTGTTTCTACTCTATAAATTGTTAGAAGAATCTTAAGAATTAGATAAACATTATTATGTGGGATTAGAATTCTAAAATTTTCTTGAGCTGCCTTGGTCGATAACACTCTTTTCATAATAGCAAGCTTGTTAAGTTTCTCTGTTCATTAAAGGTCATATTGTTTCCCAAGGATTATTCAAAATTTATTCATATTGTATTTGGAATTGTATTTGAAGAACAAAGTTATCAGTTAAACCTAATTTTAAGAGTGGTCTTAACACTAATAGTTTTGTATCTGTACAATTATGTTGATATTGTTTTATACATGATACTTGTTTCAAGCTGGTTGTTCCCGTTAATGTCCTATAAACTAGTATCTTTGCTTTATGCAAGTTCTTTCAATTTAGTTAGGTAAACCTTATAAATCAACGTCCAAACTCAACCCAATCGCAATATTCGATATTTACGGTACCTCTGGGTCATGTTTACGGGTAATGCCATTGCGTTGAACCAAGTACCTCGCGCCTAACATAGCTGCAACAACAACGTTTGGGCACCGTCCCTCTAAATCGTCAGGGAGTAATAAGGAACATGTTGAAATTAAATCCACAGGAAGGGAAAATCTCCTCAGATATCCCACTAAGAAGATTAACTAAAAAGAAAGGATGATTCTGTTGAACTAATGTTTACCATGATGCTCATTTGGAAAACACTCCGAGCATACTAATAGAAAATGAGGCTTATTGACACATGAGTATAGATCAGGGAGGACATGTGAAATATCAGATAAGGCAACTAGGCCAATCCAGAAATGCTATCTATTATATGCTTTCACCTTGCCCTTGCAGATCGTGGTGAAAGTACTAGGGGATCAGGAACGGACTTAGTCACAATAATTATCTAATTTGACTTGGGGAAGCAAATTAGATTTCATGGGTAGATACCTTATAGGGATTCCTCCACACTAGGACTAACTGACAAACACCCCTTTAGGTGTTTGTGGTAGTGGATTAACTCCCGTCTCTGTTTCACCGAGTGGGTGGTAGCTGACAAAGAACTGTCTGGGGTAGGGGATAACCCTAGAAAGGGCTAGGTACCTACTCACAGTTACACCAAACATAGTGCAACATAGAACTACATGTTTGCATTCCCCGTGTTAGTCACATCCTAAGGAGGGGGCCTTGATCCCGTGGATATAGGGTATGTAGGCAGTCTAGACGGCGAAGGATGCCCCCAGTACTCAGGTCCCCTAGATGTAGGGAGTCCTACAATTGGCATTGTGATCTTAATTCTCTGAGTAGTGATTACTGAGTTGTGTTAACATGAGATTGTTAAGTTAATTTTGTGCAGATGATAAGGATACAGTTACTAGAAGAGAAGCAAGCTATCAGAAATGAATGCAGGATGTAATGCATGACTTAAGGTATGAACTGATCCGTTGTTCTTCTAGGTTATCTTCCATAATGTACCTTCTCTTGTAATGTACTCTCTCTTTACTAGATTTAAAATTGGTGATCTTTTAAGAACCTGATGATTCTAGGAAACTAAATTTAAAGTTTCATCGCATTGCTATAGCATACATTAAAGCACTTCTGGAAGAATTTCACATTTCCTACATCTGTCAGATCAAAATTTTTATTCATTGGTATTTTTTAAATCAAAGTCAGCTACCACCCTCTCGGTGAAACAGAGACGGGAGTTAATCCACTACCACAAA
This sequence comes from Cunninghamia lanceolata, assembly GCA_027924645.1. Lineage (NCBI taxonomy): Eukaryota > Viridiplantae > Streptophyta > Pinopsida > Cupressales > Cupressaceae > Cunninghamia > Cunninghamia lanceolata. Next base: position 3,990,158 of record BSBN01000774.1, read on the forward strand.
CACCTAAAGCGGTGTTTGTTAGTTAGTCCTAGTGTGGAGGAATCCCTATAAGGTATCTACCCATGAAATCTAATTTGCTTCCCCAAGTCAAATTAGATAATTATCGTGACTAAGTCTGTTCCTGATCCCCTAGTACTTTCACCACGATCTGCAAGGGCAAGGTGAAAGCATCTAATAGATAGCATTTTTGGATTGGCCTAGTTGCCTTATCTGATATTTCACGTCCTCCCCGATCTATACTCACGTGTCAATAAGCCTCGTTTTTTGTTAGTATGCTTAGAGTGTTTTCCAAATGAGCATCATGGTAAACATTAGTTTAATAGAATCACAAAGTAAAAAACAAATTTAAAATTATAAATTTAAGGTTGTGTAATTGAACTAAGTTCAATCACAATATATTGTTCATTTAACCTATAACCATTATCTTTATTAAAAAAAATTGTTATAAATTTAAATAATAAAAATAAATGAAAATATGAAATGTCATTAAGATACCTCCTTCCCCCTCTTTCCTCTTTCTTCTTCTTCCCTCTTCGTCTCTTCACTTTTCCTTTTTCTTTTTACTTGCAAAAATTGTTAGAAAAATAAGCAGTGCAGAATTGAAATAACAATGAATTAGCAATAAAAAGCGCAAAATAGACAATGCAAATTTACATGGAAAACCTGATAATATACTAGCAAGAAAATTATGGGCAACTAAACACAACAGCCAACCGGGCTAAATAGGACATGAATCATTATGCTCTGGCCAGAGACTTTTGGCTCCTTCGGGATCAACCCGGATCCATGAGTCACTTCCTGGAGACCACAGTATCTGCCCAAGAACTGTGCTGAGGATGTCAACCAGGGATATAATTAGATATATAGATTTTGAATCTTTCAGAAAGAATGCATGTAGGTATGCAGGGGAAACTTACTTATTTCAAGTTAATGCAAGTTACTTAGTTCAAGTTGCTTATTTCAAGTAACGTATATCAAGTTATTTATTTTCTTCTAAAGAGAAAAAATTGAATAATAGCAGAGTAAATGAACTACCTTGCCCTTTGAGCATGAAGGTATTTTAAATGAATGAATGTTATTGTAAGATAAATTAAGACCATAGAGGAATCATGGAAGGAATCGAGAAGTGATTTAAATTGATCATTAATTTGGAAGGTTATAAAACCTAGACCAACTTATTTTCATTCTTATTTACATCAAGAATCATTGTTATTCTTTGATTGAGTTATATTCACAAGTCTATTAACAGTGTATAAATCCATTGAGGGAGCTTCAAAGAAACCTCTTGTTGGATTATTTGTCTAGTTTTATGACTCTTATTAAGTTCTTATTAGTTTTAATTAAAAGTAAGTTGTACTTATTAGTATCAATTCTATACTTTTGGAATAAAGGTTATTAATGTGTGACAAAATAAGTTATCAAAATTTCTTTGTTGGAATCTTTTACTGATAAAATATCTTTCCTAGTATGTTACGTACAATTATGAATTGATACAATTGATTTAGTATCCTCTATAAGCAAAATGATCAAGCATCGATACTTTACTTTACTTCATTATGTCTTAGAGAAGTAAAGTAAATCAACATCCAAACTCAAACAAATCGCAGTGTTCAGTTTTTACGGTACCTCTGTGTCACGTTTACGAGTAATGTCGTCGCGTTGAACCAAGTACCTCGTGCCTAACATAGCTGCAACAACGATGTCTAGGCACCGTCCCTCTAAATCGTCGGGGAGTAATAAGGAACATGTGAAAGTTAAATCCGCAGGAAGGGAAAATCTCCTCGGATATCTCATTAAGAAGATTAACTAAAAAGAGAGGATGAGTCTATTGAACTAATGTTTACCATGATGCTCATTTGGAAAACACTCCGAGCATACTAACAGAAAATGAGGCTTATTGACACGTGAGTATAGATCGGGGAGGACATGTGAAATATCAGATAGGGCAACTAGGCCAATCCAAAAATGCTATCTATTATATGCTTTCACCTTGCCCTTGCAGATCGTGGTGAAAGTACTAGGGGATCAGGAACGGACTTAGTCACGATAATTATCTAATTTGACTCGGGGAAGCAAATTAGATTTCATGGGTAGATGCCTTATAGGGATTCCTCCACACTAGGACTAACTGACAAACACCCCTTTAGGTGTTTGTGGTAGTGGATTAACTCCCGTCTCTGTTTCACCAAGTGGGTGGCAGCCGACGAAGAACTGTCTGGGGCAGGGAATAACCCTAGAAAGAGCTGGGTACCCGCTCACAGTTACATCAAACATAGTGCAAAATAGAACTACATGTTCGCATTCCCCGTGTTAGTCACATCCGAAGGAGGGGGCCTTGATCCCGTGGATATAGGGTATGTAGGTAGTCTGGACGGCGAAGGATGCCCCCAGTACTCAGGTCCCCTAGATGTAGGATGTTCTACAATTAGCATCGTGATCTTAATTCTCTGAGTAGTGATAACTGAGTTGTGTTAACATGAGATTGTTAAGTTAATTTTGTGCAGATGATAAGGATACAGTTACTAGAGGAGAAGCAAGCTATCGAAAATGAATGCAGGATGTAATGCATGACTAAGGTATGAACTGATCCATTATTCTTCTAGGTTATCTTCCATAATGTACCTTCTCTCGTAATGTACTCTCTCTTTATTAGATTTAAAATTGGTGATCTTTTAAGAACCTGATGATTCTAGGAAATTAAATTTCAATTTTCATCGCATTGCTTTAACATGCATTAAGCACTTCTGGAAGAATTTCACATTTCCTACATCTGTCAGATCAAAAAAATTTATTCATTGGTATTTTTGAAATCAGAGTTTAATGTTATTTGATTTAGGATGAGTCAGGTCCTTACATGTCCCGACTCATCCTAAATCAAATAACATTAAACTCTGATTTCAAAAATACCAATGAATAAAAATTTTGATCTGACAGATGTAGGAAATGTGAAATTCTTCCAGAAGTGCTTAATGTATGCCATAGCAATGCGATGAAATTTGAAATTTAATTTCCTAGAATCATCAGGTTCTTAAAAGATCACCAATTTTAAATCTAGTAAAGAGAGAGTACATTACGAGAGAAGGTACATTATGTAGCACAACGGATCAGTTCATACCTTAAGTCATGCATTACATTTTGCATTCTTTTTCGATAGCTTGCTTCTCATCTAGTAACTGAATCCTTCTCATCTACACAAAATTAACTTAACAATCTCCTATTAACACAACTCAGTAATCACTACTCAGAGAATTAAGATCACGATGCTAATTGTAGGACACCCTACATCCAGGGGACCTGAGTACTGGGGGCATCCTTCGCTGTCCAGATTGCCTACATACGCTGTATCCATGGGATCAAGGCCCCCTCCTTAGGATGTGACTAACATGGGGAATGTGAACATGTAGTTTTATTTTGCACTATGTTTGATGTAACTGTGAGTGGGTACCTAGCCCTTTCTAGGGTTATTCCCTGCCCCAGACAGTTCTTCGTTGGCTGCCACCTACTCGGTGAAATAGAGACGAGAGTTAATCCACTACCACAAACACCTAAAGGGGTGTTTTTCAGTTAGTCCTAGTGTGGAGGAATCCCTATAAGGTGTCTACCCATGAAATCTAGCTTACTTCCCCAAGCCAAATTAGGTAATTTTTGTGACAAAGTCCGTTCCTGATCCCCTAGTACTTTCACCATGATCTGCAAGGGCAAGGTGAAATCATATGATAGATAGCGTTTCTGGATTGACCTATTTGCCCTATCTGACATTTCACATGTCCTCCCCGACCTATAGCCACGTGTCAATAAGCCTCATTTTCTGTTAGTATGCTCAGAGTGTTTTCCAAATGAGCATCATGGTAAACATTAGTTTAATAGAATCATCCTTTCTTTTTAGTTAATCTTCTTAGTGGGATATCCAAGGAGATTTTCCGTTCCTGCGGATTTAATTTTGACATGTTCCTTATTACTCCCTGACGATTTAGAGGGACGGTGCCCAGACGTCATTGTTGCAGCTATGTTAGGCGCGAGGTACTTGGTTCAACGTGACGGCATTACCCATAAACGTGACACAGAGGTACCGTAAAAACCAAACACTGCGATTTGTTTGAGTTTGGACGTTGATTTACTTTACTGCTCTAAGACATACTGAAGTAAAGTAAAGTATCGATGCTTGATCATTTTGCTTATAGAGGATACTAAATCAATTGTATCAATTCATAATTGTACGTAACATACTAGGAAATATATTTTATCAGTAAAAGATTCCAACAAAGAAATTTTGATAACTTATTTTGTCACACATCAATAACCTTTATTCCAAAAGTATAGAATTGATACTAATAAGTACAACTTACTTTTAATTAAAACTAATAAGAACTTAATAAGAGTCATAAAACTAGACAAATAATCCAACAAGAGGTTTCTTTGAAGCTCCCTCAATGGATTTATACACTGTTAATAGACTTGTGAATATAACTCAATCAAAGAATAACAATGATTCTTGATGTAAATAAGAATGAAAATAAGTTAGTCTAGGTTTTATAACCTTCCAAATTAACGATCAATTTAAATCACTTCTCGATTCCTTCCATGATTCCTCTATGGTCTTAATTTATCTTACAGTAACATTCATTCATTTAAAAGACCTTCATGCTCAAAGGCAAGGTAGTTCATTTACTCTGCTATTATTCAATTTCCCTAGTAAAATTGAATGTTGATTTAAGTTAATTTAATGTACTTTTATCTAAGGAAAGATGACATTTTTATTTGTATTCAATTTCCAACACTTCTCATGTTGACACTTAATGATTTAGGTACTCATTCATACAGGTCAACATTGTTAAAATAGGGCATTTGCTTATGCCCACATATGTTCAAGAGGGTTAATTTTCAATTCAATACTTATAATGTACACGTGATTATTCATTTACAAAACAATATTAGTAGAGATAAATTTATGACTTGCAAGTACTATAATTATGCAAGGTTGATAACCAATATATATATTGCCATGAACAATAACCTAAGTGCTTAACAAGATTGTAAATTTTTAAATCATAAATCAAGTAATGCAATACTATTATTGACTAAAACATCTCAGTCTAATTTTATAATACTTAAGGATATAGTTAGTTGGAAAAGTAGGTCATCTATTTTGACTAAATCCTTCAAAGAATGCCACCTTATTAAATGAAATGATTGCACGATCTACACAAAATGGATTGAATGGAAAATCTTTAGAAGCCTTCAGGCATATGAAATCGTTGGTCATAAAGCCAAATTCCACATCATTTGTTGATGTCCCCAGCCTATATCTACGTGAAAGCTTTGGAACAGAGCATGGACATACATCAAGAAATAAAGGGAGGACAATTTTCATCAGATGTTACAGTTGCAATTACCCCGGTACAGAGCATGCCCAAAGCACATGAACTATTTAACAAAATGCCTAAAAGAATATTAGAGCTTTTGGTTTGGACACTAGGCCTAAAGGTCCGCTAACCTAAAGTATGGTCAAAATTAAGACATAAAGACTAATAGTATTTCCCCTCTTGCGATTGAATGATCATCTAGTTAATGATAACCATGGATAGAAACATGAAAAAGAAATGATAAGGTCGTAAGTAAACCTTCCCTAGAAGGTGAAGTGGCTAGCTTGATGACAGTAATGGTGTGTAATGGGACAACAGTAATTGGGTACATGACAACCGTAAGACTGGTGAAGTGAATATCATATCCGTGGCTAATTCCTCTTGTGGCACATCGTAATCTTTTTAGAATGGCATGCCCTGGGTTGTATGGGGTCATATGACTATTCATGTGGATTTTGATATAGAAGTATGATAACGTGACATGGTGATTATCATTATTCTCTATGTGGTTTGAGATAATTGTACGATTTAGTTGTTGGAGCGATAGAAGTCCACTCAGTTTCCGTACTCCCCTTAGGTGGTCTTATTGTAAGGCTACATGGTGATTGTAATGTGCAAATTTTATGAGATTGTTGCATTATTTATTCTTGTGTTAAAGATTTTACTTAAGTGTTAAGCCACAGTATTATATTTCTTTATTTAAATTTTGAGATGGTCCTTTTGCCTCAAGGACTTGTTCTTTGTTGAACTTGGGATGTTGCAATAGTTGTTGTCTTTGATCTTCACTTCTTCTTTGCTTGTTTTATTGAGGATTTAACTTATTGACTTGTTTCACTTAATCCTTCTTGATTTGAGGCATTTTTAAATTTACAACTGCTGGCATGTGTGGAGTAATGTGACTTCTGTAAAAATGCCATATATAGGTAGGGCCCTGGTAGGTTGTATGGGGGAGTAGGTGACTTGGGAAGATTCTACTGTAAGGATGGGGTTGTAGATGGGACTGGTATGGGACAGTCATAATCCATCCATCCCCTAGATCTGTGTCTGATTTTTGCATACCTCCCTCTTGGCGGATAACACCTTAAACAAATGCAAGGTATTAGGAAACGTGTGGAGGAGTTCTTGAGAGGGCCCTGAAAACCATCTTTATTTCTCGGTTACTTGGCACTAAGAAGACCATGATGAAAACCCCTTGTGGGCGTCATGCGTAATCCCTTCTCCATTCATTTTGTATCCCTACACTTGGGGGCAAAACCGTATCTCCAAGTATATCCTCCATGCATCTATTGCAACCACTTGAGCAGGGACAGTTGATGTCAAAAGTGTTCCTTTGAATCCTTCCTCCAATTGCTCATTTTCCATTTCCTACTCTGATAGCTCCTCAGCAATATCTCAATTTTCATAAACTTCAGTATCCATAACCCACAGACTATCCTCAGGGAAAAACATTCAAGTTGGCTAAAGTGGCCAATTCATTGACCCGTTCCATTGTGCCTTTATGAAGCTTCTGATTTTCCTTCACCACACCAAGGGACTCCCACACCATCATCTTCAATTGATACACAGTTGTGCATCCAGAAAACTCTCAAGTTAATTGAGCTACCATTTGTCGATGTCTTCCGAGACCTCTTTGATGTGTGCCGTTTAACATCAGATAAAGACCCAGAGGAAGCTAAAATGGACCTAGGAGGTTCTTTACATCGAAAAAGATGTATACGAATCTCTCATTTCTATATTCCAATTTACGCATAAATTCACAGCTTTCTCTGTCCTCTATGCACTCTTTATAGATCTCTAGTTGTGTTCTTAGAGTATGGATTTTACTCATCTTACACTCCTGATCATCAACATTTAAGTCCTCCTCTGTTATTGGCACTTCCTTGCAACTTCCATAAATCCTTAAGACTATATGATGAGTACTAGAGACAGCTATTGACTTTTGAGAAACTGATGACATTCATGGACTCCTATTTTGGGAAGCTACTATCAATTTTGAGATGCTATCACTACTTTTAGATAACAAGCCCTAAGGTGGTACTAATTGATGTGACAGTCGCGAAGAGAGATGGATGGAAAGTTTGGAAGAAGTTTTTGATAAATCAGCATGTGTGATTGCTAGAATTGTTACCTTTCACTTGAATGTTGATATGTATAATATGATATCAGAATAATGGAAGTCACTAGTACTCAGAAGAATCCCCAGGGTGGATTACTTGTACCCGGCTTTGCCGAAACTAAGAAGTCACTAGTACTCAGAAGAATCCCCGGGGTGGATTACTTATACCTAGCTTTGCCGAAACTGAGGTGTGTACAAGTTGATATTGTGTATCCCTGGTTGACATCCTCAGCATAGTTCTTGGACAGATACTGTGGTCTCCAAGAAGTGACTCATGGATCCGAATTGATCCCGAAGGAGCCAAAAGTCTCTGGCTAGAGCATAATGATTCCTGTCCTATTTAGCCCAGTTGGCTGTTATGTTAACTTATCCTGTAGTGGACAGAGTATTGGTCCGTTTGACCTAGTTCCGTATGAACCTATTTGTTTGTTCTACCTGAATCAGGTAGTGATAAAGTCCGTTTGACCAGTGTAGGCCGTTTGGTCATTATTTTGGAGAATTATACAAAATCAAAAGGTGTAATTCAAAGTTGTTGGAAACAAAGAGAGGAACAGAAGACAGTTTGAAAGAATTGAAAAGGGAGAACAGTAACAGGATTCAAAGAACATGTTAATCAATTGGAGAAGTCACTTGTAGCATGCAGAAAAGAAAATGAAAACTTGAAATCTAATCCTAAACTTTGTGATGTTTCATGATGTTGCAGAAGTGTCTTTAAAAGATGAAAGTAACAATGTGACTGAACTGCATTTATCAGTTTGCCCAAAGGACAGAAGAGCCCGGTTGGCTTTATTTCAGTATGTCCCGTTTTGGACACTTTAGCCCGGATTGGCTATTTCCTGAGTACTCAGATTGACTAAGAGAATATAAGTCTTCTAATCTACAGTGGTGCATCACTACTCTTGGATTCTAGCACATGTTGGAGTAAACTACAAATGTAACTAAATTTTTGATAAAGATCTGGATTACCAAGGGAGAATTTATGACCCTAAATTTTTATTGACCACACTTCGAACTTTGATTTATCTTTGATGATGGAAGTTTAAAGTGAATTGCAAGTGTTTATTTTAGACACAGTAAAATTCAAATGAACATTCAACATTCCGAACTCGAGGACAAGCTACAAGGATATGCTCAATCAGGTTACCTAGTCAAATTTTAATTATGAACTCTAACTTCACTGATGTTTAGATGATACAACAATTATATTTAGATGATACTCTATGATAGACTATTTTGTTGTGGGATGGACTATGAAGGTAGGCAAGCATACTGATAGTAAACGATGCTTATTTCTAATATGCATCAGGACGATGCATAAATTTAGAGGAGAAGGATGTCACATCCCACATTTGAATTTTGAATTCAAATTGAAATACTCTTGTAAAAATGTCACAATTCAATTTTTGAATTCCAAATTTGAAACAAATAAACATAAAATGTAAATCCATTTAAAAATACAAATAATATGGATACCATTAAAAAAATGAGGATAAGATTATTTTAATTAAGGATAAGATTATCATTAAAATAACAAGAGTGGATGAAGCATTAACATTAAACAAAGAAGAGTGGATGAAGCATTAACATTAAACAAGGAAGTTGGAGCATGCATTATCAATAAATTAAAGGAGTGGAGGATGCAATAGCATTAAAAAACAAGAGTGGAGTTTTCTATAAATATGAGGGAGAAATCAAAGGGAAGACACACACTTGGCTCTAGTCTGGAGTGCTGGAGCAATCTGTAAGAGCACTCCTTCTATCCACTATTTTGTTCCTTTTCTTTGACATTTTGTTCATTATTAAGATGATTTGTTATCATCATTTATTTTACTTGTCTGCTTGTTGTTTGCAGTTTTTAGCTAGCCTAGATTATGTAAAAGAGATTGTATTCCCTTACAATAACCTAAATTTATTCTATTTCAAGAGAGAACTTGTGCATAAGTTTTGTGAAGTTTTTAATGACAATTTGAAATCATTCAAGAGGGAATTTGTGCATATGTTTTCCAAAGAGAAAGTGAGCATAATCTTTAATTTAATCTAAAATAATTCAAGAGAGAATTTGGGCATAAGTTTTAAGTTAATTTGATCTCAGTCAATGGAGGATTGTGCAAAGGTTTTGGTGGTTGGAAGTGGCAATTGCAACTACAACAACTGACAGAATTCCCCTATCATTAGGCTATGATAGAAGCCCATACCCTGCACCAATGTTCCTACATGCCCTTCTGGCACAGACATGGAGAACGCTGGCAAAGGGTGTGAATTTTGGCTTTACATCTGCCAATTACATTTAAGTTTCGTAAGCCTTTTTAACAAATCCATTTTGTGCGTATCCTGTAATCATTGTCTTCCTTTAGATGTAATCTCTTTGAAGATTATTTATTACATGCGATACATAATTACTAGTAAATTAGAAATCTGAAGATAACAATTTTAAATGCTTCTGTGCTACGTTATTTTAAGAACTGGATAAGAGAATACCAGATGTATCCAAACAAGTGAGGTGCAAGAACAGGTCACATGTGGGAAACATTGTGGTCTAAAATCACAGTTGGAGACAGGTAACTTAACTGCCTTAAAAGTTAAGCACAGTTATATTGGCTAAAGAAAGAGCATGCTGCTAGTGCTAAGTGAATATTTTTATAACATGTGCCAAAATTGAGGTTTGTGATAATGAGCAGAGATGTAAAGAAAAAATAGATTTTTAATTTAGAATTCATTCAGAAGGTTTCTGAATACAGCCCAACAACAAAAACTCACAAGTTAATAGAATATGCAAATATATAAGGATGAACAAAATTGTTTCCAAACAGGACATTTGTAATTGTCTCATATCATTTATGGTTCCATATTGGCATACATGTCTACTAGAGCATTTCCCATCATAACATCTGACAAAAATCCCTTTATCTTTATGCTTTGATGGACAGCCATACCCTGTTCCTGAGCACCCATTTAGGGAAGAACACTGCAAAAGATTGTGAAATTTGGCTTTACGCCTACCTATATTGCATTTGCTCGAAAGTTTCAAAATCCTTTTCAACTAATCTATTTTATGCATATCTTGCAATCCTTGTAATTTGATGACATCTCTTTGAGGCATTCTATCAAACAGTTCATGTTCTTTGTCTGCAATTCACATTTTGCATACAGGTCTACCTGAGCATTAACTGACAAATATCCCCAACCATTATCAATTATGCTATGAAGGATGTCCATACCCTGTTCAAAATCTTCCATTCTGGCACGTGTAGGGAGGGTGCTGGCAATTTTGTGTCGAACCTGCAATCATTGCATTCCACGTGATGACATTTCTTTGAGTGATTCTGTCAAACAGTGGACGTGCCTTGTCTGTGCTTCTTCATTTTGCACATATGTCTGCCAGAGTATTTTCATTTATACTATCTGACAAATTTTCCCTTCCATTATGCTTTAATAAAAAATCCATACCCTGTTTCTAAGCATCCATTTGGTACAGATAGGGAGAACGTTGGAAAAAGGTTGTGGACTTGGGTTTACTGCTGACAATTGCAATTGCTTGAAAGATTTTTTTTTAATCCACTTTGTGCATATCCTGAAATCATTGCAACCCATTAGACCATATTCTTTTACGCATTTTGTCAAATAGTTCATGTGCTTTGGGCATGCTCTGTACCGGGGTAATTGCAACTATAACATCTGATGAAAATTGTCCTCCCTTTATTTCTTGATCTATGTCCATGCTCTGTTCCAAAGCTTTCACATAGATATAGGCAGGGGACATCAACAAATGATGTGGAATTTGGCTTGATGACCAACGATTTCATGTGCCTGAAAGCTTCTAAAGATTTTCCATTCAATCCATTTTGTGTAGATCGTGCAATCATTTCATTCCATGAGGCGGCATTCTTTGAAGGATTTAGTCAAAATAGATGACCTACTTTTCCAACTAATTATATCCTTAAGTATTATAAAATTAGACTGAGATGTTTTAGTCAATAATAGTATTGCATTACTTGATTTATGATTTAAAAATTTACAATCTTTTTAAGCGCTTAGGTTATTGTTCATGGCAATATATATATTGGTTATCAACCTTGCATAATTATAGTACTTGCAAGTCATAAATTTATCTCTAGTAATATTTTTTAGTAAATGAATAATCACGTGTACATTATAAGTATTGAATTGAAAATTAACCCTCTTGAACATATGTGGGCATAAGCAAATGCCCTATTTTAACAATGTTGACCTGTATGAATGAGTACCTAAATCATTAAGTGTCAACATGAGAAGTGTTGGAAATTGAATACAAATAAAAATGTCATCTTTCCTTAGATAAAAGTACATTAAATTAACTTAAATCAACATTTAATTTTACTAGGGAAATTGAATAATAGCAGAGTAAATGAACTACCTTGCCTTTGAGCATGAAGGTCTTTTAAATGAATGAATGTTACTGTAAGATAAATTAAGACCATAGAGGAATCATGGAAGGAATCGAGAAGTGATTTAAATTGATCGTTAATTTGGAAGGTTATAAAACCTAGACCAACTTATTTTCATTCTTATTTACATCAAGAATCATTGTTATTCTTTGATTGAGTTATATTCACAAGTCTATTAACAGTGTATAAATCCATTGAGGGAGCTTCAAAGAAACCTCTTGTTGGATTATTTGTCTAGTTTTATGACTCTTATTAAGTTCTTATTAGTTTTAATTAAAAGTAAGTTGTACTTATTAGTATCAATTCTATACTTTTGGAATAAAGGTTATTGATGTGTGACAAAATAAGTTATCAAAATTTCTTTGTTGGAATCTTTTACTGATAAAATATCTTTCCTAGTATGTTACATACAATTATGAATTGATACAATTGATTTAGTATCCTCTATAAGCAAAATGATCAAGCATTGATAATTTACTTTACTTCATTATGTCTTAGAGAAGTAAAGTAAATCAACGTCCAAACTCAAACAAATCGCAGTGTTCAATTTTTATGGTACCTCTGTGTCACGTTTACGGGTAATGCTGTTGCGTTGAACCAAGTACCTCGTGCCTAACATAGCTGCAACAACGACGTCTGGGTACCGTCCCTCTAAATCGTCAGGGAGTAATAAGGAACATGTCGAAATTAAATCCGCAGGAAGGGAAAATCTCCTTGGATATCCCACTAAGAAGATTAACTAAAAAGAAAGGATGATTCTATTGAACTAATGTTTACCATGATGCTCATTTGGAAAACACTCCAAGCATACTAACAGAAAATGATGCTTATTGACATGTGGGTATAGGTCAGGGAGGACATGTGAAATGTCAGATAGGGCAACTAGGTCAATTCAAAAATGCTATCTATCATATGCTTTCACCTTGCCCTTGCAGATCGTGGTGAAAGTACTAGGGGATCAGGAAAGGACTTTGTCACAAAAATTACCTAATTTGGCTTGGGGAAGTAAGCTAGATTTCATGGGTAGACACCTTATAGGGATTCCTCCACACTAGGACTAACTGACAAACACCCCTTTAGGTGTTTGTGGTAGTGGATTAACTCCCGTCTCTGTTTCACCGAGTAGGTGGCAGCCAACGAAGAACTATCTGGGGTAGGGAATAACCCTAGAAAGGGCTGGGTACCCACTCACAGTTACATCAAACATAGTGCAAAATAGAACTACATGTTCGCATTCCCCGCGTTAGTCACATCCTAAGGAGGGGGCCTTGATCCCATGGATACAAGGTATGTAGGCAGTCTGGATGGCGAAGGATGCCCCCAGTACTCAGGTCCCCTGGATGTAGGGTGTCCTACAATTAGCATTGTGATCTTAATTCTCTGAGTAGTGATTACTGAGTTGTGTTAACAGGAGATTGTTAAGTTAATTTTGTGCAGATGAGAAGGATACAGTTACTAGAGGAGAAGCAAGCTATCGAAAAAGAATGCAGAATGTAATGCATGACTTAAGGTATGAACTGATCCGTTGTGCTACATAATGTACCTTCTCTCATAATGTACTCTCTCTTTACTAGATTTAAAATTGGTGATCTTTTAAGAACCTGATGATTCTAGGAAATTAAATTTCAAGTTTCATCACATTGCTATGGCATACATTAAGCACTTCTGGAAGAATTTCACATTTCCTACATCTGTCAGATCAAAAAAAATTATTCATTGGTATTTTTGAAATCAGAGTTTAATGTTATTTGATTTAGGATGAGTCGGGTCCTTACATGTGAATAATAAATTGCATGATAATAAAACCTTACAAAAGTTGAAGAAGCATTAACTGATCCATCTTTTCTATTCTTAGGTTGTAACAACTTTTCTCTTTAGAAGAAAATAAATAACTTTATATACGTTACTTGAAATAAGTAACTTGAACTAAGTAACTTGCATTAACTTGAAATAAGTAAGTTTCCCCTGCATACCTACATGCATTCTTTCTGAAAGATTCAAAATCTATATATCTAATTATATCCCTGGTTGACATCGTCAACACAGTTCTTGGTTAGATACTGTGGTCTCTAGGAAGTGACTCAAGGATCCGGGTTGATCCTGAAGGAGCCAAAAGTATTTTGTGTTGGGTGTAGAAAGATAGGATGAGTCTCTCTCTCTCTCTCTCTCTCTCTCTCTCTCTCTCTCTCTCTCTCTCTCTCTCTCTCTCTCTCTCTCTCTCTGTAATTGCGATCTTACAGAAACAGAAAATAAAGCATACACTGGGATATTTTATTTCCAATAAACAGATTATGTTCCTTAATCTATTTTAATTCTGCTGCCAGCAAATGGTCTCCTTTTTGCTGTGAAGAAAGCTTCTGTAATGCATATGCTTATTTGACTATCAAGTCACCCAAGATCATAACTTGGAATTCAGATTGAAACATCTACAACTATGTTAAACATAATTCCTATGTATTGTAAACATGCACTCTAGTTTGCAAAAGAATATAGAATACAAAGACTCAGCTTAGGTGAGGTCAGGGAGGGTAGGGAAGTAGACAATCTCTACCTCTAGGTGTCATTCCTTCACATTTTATCACTTTTTATCACAAGGCCTCAAGGTAACTTTATCACAAGGCCTCAAGCCAAAAATTTATTCTTCCACAAGGCCTCAAGCCTTCCGATGAATCAATTACCAGGGATATCCCAATAGGCTCTCAAAGCCATAAATCCCTCTAGGCTCAAAAGTACTAACATCCCCTCAAGGCATTTACAACAGGAACCAAGATGACACCCGAGGAGGGTCACACCTTCCCTTCCCTATACAAGATGAGCATTGCCTTCCAACTGGGAGGAGCTCTTTCTACACCCAACACAAAAGACTTTTGGCTCCTTCAGGATCAACCCGGATCCATGAGTCACTTCCTGGAGACCACAGTATCTGCCCAAGAACTATGCTGAGGATGTCAACCAGGGATATAATTAGATATATAGATTTTGAATCTTTCAGAAAGAATGCATGTAGGTATGCAGGCGAAACTTACTTATTTCAAGTTAATGCAAGTTACTTAGTTCAAGTTGCTTATTTCAAGTAACGTATATCAAGTTATTTATTTTCTTCTAAAGAGAAAAGTTGTTACAACCTAAGAATAGAAAAGATGGATCGGTTAATGCTTCTTCGACTTTTGTAAAGTTTCATTATCATGCAATTTATTATTCAAGAAAAAATTTCCTAGTATAGGATGAATGATCTAATCTTAATGTGGGGTTTCGTGATTACCTTGGGGTGTTGCAAACGGGTAGCTTAATAGTCTTGAATTTGATAGTCAACCTTGATCTACAAGCAGCATAAGTTTTAAGTTAATTTGATCTCAGTCAATGGAGGATTGTGCAAAGGTTTTGGTGGTTGGAAGTGGCAATTGCAACTACAACAACTAACAGAATTCCCCTATCATTAGGCTTTGATAGAAGCCCATACCCTGCACCAATGTTCCTACACGCCCTTTTGGCACAAACACGGAGAATGCTGGCAAAGGGTGTGAATTTTTGCTTTACATCTGCCAATTGCATTTAAGTTTCGTAAGCCTTTTTAACAAATCCGTTTTGTGCGTATCCTATAATCACTGTCTTCCTTTAGATGTAATCTCTTTGAAGATTATTTATTACATGCGATACATAATTACTAGTAAATTAGAAATCTGAAGATAACAATTTTAAATGCTTCTGTGCTACATTATTTTAAGAACTGGATAGCAAAATGAAGAAGCACAGACAAGGCACATCCACTGTTTGACAGAATCACTCAAAGAAATGTCATCACGTGGAATGCAATGATTGCAGGTTCGACACAAAATTGCCAGCACCCTCCCTACCCGTGCCAGAATGGAAGATTTTGAACAGGGTATGGACATCCTTCATATCATAATTGATAATGGCTAGGGATATTTGTCAGTTAATGCTCAGGTAGACCTGTATGCAAAATGTGAATTGCAGACAAAGAACATGAACTGTTTGATAGAATACCTCAAAGAGATGTCATCAAATTATAAGGATTGCAAGATATGCATAAAATGGATTAGTTGAAAAGGCTTTGATCTCAGTCAATGGAGGATTGTGCAAAGGTTTTGGTGGTTGGAAGTGGCAATTGCAACTACAAAAACTGACAAAATTCCCCTATCATTAGGCTGTGATAGAAGCCCATACCCTGCACCAATGTTCCTACACGCCCTTTTGGCACAGACACGGAGAACGCTGGCAAAGGGTGTGAATTTTTGCTTTACATCTGCCAATTGCATTTAAGTTTCGTAAGCCTTTTTAACAAATCCGTTTTGTGCGTATCCTGTAATCATTGTCTTCCTTTAGATGTAATCTCTTTGAAGATTATTTATTACATGCGATACATAATTACTAGTAAATTAGAAATCTAAAGATAACAATTTTAAATGCTTCTGTGCTACGTTATTTTAAGAACTTGATAAGAGAATACCAGATGTATCCAAACAAGTGAGACTACCTACATACCCTGTATCCATGGGATCAAGGCCCCCTCCTTAGGATGTGACTAACGCGGGGAATGCGAACATGTAGTTCTATTTTGCACTATGTTTGGTGTAACTATGAGTGGGTACCCAGCCCTTTCTAGGGTTATCCCCTACCCCAGACAGTTCTTCGTCGGCTACCACCCACTCGGTGAAACAAAGACGGGAGTTAATCCACTACCACAAACACCTAAAGGGGTGTTTGTCAGTTAGTCCTAGTGTGGAGGAATCCCTATAAGGTATCTACCCATGAAATCTAATTTGCTTCCCCAAGTCAAATTAGATAATTATCATGACTAAGTCCATTCCTGATCCCCTACTACTAATGTAAAGGATACAGTGTTAACACTGTTCGATAAAGAACATGAAGAAAAAAAATAGGATAACATAAGAAGATCTTGCACAATGGGAAGAAGAATGAGATAGAAATACAATCAAAATCAAATTTTAGAGAAATGGTAAAATGAACGTGATAGAAATACAAGCAAAATTAAATTCCAAGAAAAGGAAGAGAGGGCAAATGAACGGGCTTGGTTGAAAATGCTAAGTCTGAAGGAGGAGAAATTCAAGGGGTCCAAGTAACTTCCCTCTAGCCAATCTCACCCATCTCCTGGACAGATCTATAACAAGTAGGCACTAGGGGCAACTCTTTAGGGAAATCCTCACCAAACTGCTATGGGACATGCTCAACACGATGAGTCTCAACTAGACCATTACAGTCTGAAAGCTCTGATACACCACAACAATTCTCCCTAATCTCATCATCATGTGACCATGCTCCCTCCATGTCTAAGTAAGGATTGAAAATCATATCTGCATCAATAAGAGTAGCCACAACATGTAAATAAGTATCAAAGTGGCCCACCTAAACCCACCTAGCTGCTCTCGGTAGCTGTCTGTCAGGAATCAGAACAAGTTTTTGATAAGGCCTGATGTGCTCAAAAAACCAAGTCATGATCAAGGAGGAATGGCTGAAAGCAAGAGCCCCTCATCATGAGATATGATAGAAATCCCTATACACCATGGCCAAAATGTCTGGCCCCTAAGCATAGACTTTGCCCTGCTCAAGACCCTGTATAATTGGTGCCCAGCACCATCTCAAGCGAGTCAAGGCCTTGTCTCTAGACAGCCTCGATGCAATCAAACTAATTAGAAACTTCCTCAAATGAGGAATGTGAAGTCACAGCATAGAGGTAAGATGAACACCTATCTGATCCTCAAGATGACTCACCCCCATGAACTGTGCCCAGGAAGCCTTGTCCTTGAAGGACTCGCTAGCTGGTAGAACAAGTGGGTGCCCTCTCATAGGAACCCCTAGAATGCAATAAACATCAAACAGAGTGATGGTCCACTCTCCTGAAACCTATGGGAACCTAAAAGTGTTCCCATCCACATCCCAATATGTCAGGATATCACGGCAAATATGTGCCACAAGATGAACAATTGGCACATGGCAAATGCTAGCTAATCCCGCTCTCCTCAAGATGGAAAGCTTGTCAGTGTTTAATAATGCAAACATCTATGAGAGCCACAACTACTCTCAGCAAGCATTCCATCAAATGCACATATCCTATCAATTAGAAAAGAACTTTATATTAGATCTCATCAACTCGCAAATATCCTAAAAATCGTAAAACTTGCAAAATTTTTCACAAAAAAGGCATATAAACCATCAAAATTGCAATAAGCAGGTGAATACAGTAGTCAAATTAGATCAAAATAGATTGAAGTAAACATCAGAAGGCATCAAATTTCAATCAGAAATGATCAATCAGGGTCACCCCTTTCATCAGTGCGGATCTCCCCCCGGGTGACCCAAATGTTAGTCGGATCTCCTCCCAGGCAACCCTATTGCTTTGCAGATCTCCCCCGGGTGACTTGCCTGGCAAAAGGGGTGACCCTATGTGGTGATCCCCTAAACTAAAAATGCTCTAAAAACCCCATTTCTCAGCCGATTTTAGAAAACAAAAGACCAATTTTACTCTAAACGACGAAACAAGGACAATGCAACAGAAAAAAAATCATCAAAAATGGACAATTTCAAGAGATTTTTCACAAAATTCAACCTAGGGTTTAGAGAAGAGTTTTTCACTATTTGCATACCTGATTCTCAGCGGTAGAAGAAGTGGCAGCCATCTTCGCAATCTCCTCGGCGATATCTACCCAATGACTGCTTACACGATCGATTCCATCACCGATTCACTCGAATCTCACTAATTTGCTTTATTTTTCCTCTTCCTTAGCTTAGTTTCCTTTATGCATTCTTAGATTAGTTTCTATTTTTATTCATCTCTTGTGCATCATTTTGCGTGCATTCATTCCTACAAGTCTCACCAATAAAGGCAAACAACTAGTCAAACTCTCATGATCTATGGTAAGTTCGTCATTTTAGTTTTCACTATTCATTTTGATATATCTAGATGCCAAACTAATACTAGTTATTGTAGGTACAATTGCGAGAAACTATAAGACCTAGTTTGGGAATGGTACCTACCTTTCATGTAGACTACCGTCTCCGAGGGGGGGAATATGTAAGCACCAAAATCACGCACAACCTCCACGAAGACCCCTATGATGATTTTTAATCCTTGTCACGTACATGTAAGTGTGAAATAACATCCTCTGAGCAGCAATTCTCTTGGTGACGTGTCTTTTCTTTTGTCTTGTGTTGTTTCTCCTTTGTCATTTTCTCTCTCTTTGTTGTTGATGCTTTTTGACACTTGTCGATTTGTGTTTTCTGTGCTTGCAACCCTGTTCCTAAGCCTTGTATGCATCTTGCAAGTGAGTTTTCACCTCTCCTCAGTGTTTTTCATCTTCTCCACCCCCTAGAATCCTTCTAGAGGTCCCCCCTAGCCATCTCCCACTTTCAATTTTCAGTTTCACTCAAGCAATCCAAATCTCCCCCTGGGAGATCCTACTTTGCAAGTGGAGATTTGGATTTTCACACGACTGACCTATTTCCAGAGGCAAATCCCCTTATTTTCTCCTCCTCTTCCATCTCCCATCATGCATGTCAACCCAGGTGCCCTCCTTTGTGGGTCTCCCCTTTGGCGACCTGACTGGTGAAAGGGGTGACCCCTAGGTGACCTTGTCATATTTCTAGCTACAGAAAAACTCAAGTTTCTAGCTCAAAAAAAGCTTCATTTTTGCCTATTTTTCTTCTTGTTTGCATGGATTTTTGTGCCTAATATAGAGTTAACTATTTCATGGACCTACATGTGCATAATTAGCTCCATTTTATCTTAAATTAATAACTCATGCATTCCCATGTACTCCTTCTTCACTTCTTCTTGAGTGATAAGCTATTACTGGGTAGATCACTCCAATTTTACCCCAAATCACTCTTAAATCCTCTGTGTTAACTCTCCAATCAAATTGAGTTAACTCTCCTTCTTCTTTAGCTCACATCCCTTCTTCTAACCTATAAATACCCCCCTCCCTCAAGCACAAAGGGAGGCAATTTCATTTGTGCACAAAACTCTTGCAAGTTATTGCTCTCCACATTCAGCATTCTCATGCTCATATAGGACATAGGAGCCTTTTGTTTTTGTTTGTTGCTTCATCTAGCTTTCATACAAAGCTCATCATGCGTCCATACGCTACTCATATCAAGCCATAGTGCTCAACAAAACTCTCATTGCTCTCTTTTTGCAAAGCTTCTTTTTCTTCCATTATTGTCTTGTCGCCAAGAGGATTCCCCACTACTACAAGACGATATGAGGTTGTCATCACAAGGATTTCTGAGGGTAGTGGAGGCTCATGCATCTCCAGGTTCCTTAATTCTTTCTTTCAATTCATAGTAATTAGATAACCAAAATTGCTCTTGGGATCAGTAATCTTGTTGCTTTTTCCTTGATATGATAGATAGATCTTGCATTCTTAGAGTAATTTGCTTTCAAAGTTCATAGATTAATTCATTTAAAACTAATTTTCCTTTTCTTAGATTAATTTGTTCCAAATATTTAGAAAACTCCAAAAACATAGTTTAAATTGCATTAGGTAAATTTATTTTAGCTTGCATACATCTTTCAATTCCTAGATTAGAAAAAAAGCATCTTCAATTCCAAAAACATTAAAAAAACACAAAAAGAAGTTTTGTATTCATTTAGGCTTGCATTCATAAAAACCCAAAAAGAATAAAAACATTAGAGACTTAGAAATTTTGCAAACCCTTGATTCTATCACAAGGTTAACCAAAGTCAATGCATAGTCGAACCTTAAGTCAAACAAACCCTAAGTCAATCCCTAGGTCAAGTCAAGGTTAGCTCGCAATCGCCTAACTCTTGTCTTGGCTTATGAATGTGCCCTGGATTAAGAGGTGAGTGGGTGAGGGTAATCCTCAACAAGATAGAGGAAATCCACAAGACCGCAACAAGACCCAGTAGTCATCTAGCAACAAGAAGCGTTTAGACAAATTCTAGTACAACAAGCATTCATCCAACAGTTTGAAAGACATCAGACAATCAACGAGAACAACATCTTACCCACGCAAAGGTGGAATATTAGAAACCCCAACAAGAGAAGAGTGACTACTGACCCTTCAGGTCATACAGTTATCTTTACAGCCATGATCATTGAATGACACATCTACACAAGCGCACAACAACATAGGCCCCAAGACGTACCAACCCCTCTCCGTGAAGTCCATCTCTCCAATGAGCTAGACCAGCCCCGTGTCTCGCCTCCTCTCAACTGGCTACTTCCACGAGAGCGGGAGTGACGTGGTGGTTTGCTCGGTGGCAAGGAGGGAAGGGTCCCTGTGCGCACCAAAATCTGACTTGATAGCCCTAGGCCACTGACATTGCGATTTGGAGCATACAGCCATCGAAGTGGTTTTCACCATTGGATAGCTTTATTGCACTCATTTTTTTAACTTTTTTTCTTTTTTTTTTCTTTTTTTTTTTTAATTTTTTAGTTGGGATATTTGATGAGTCAGGCATAAAATTTCTTGAGATGTATGATGTTCATTGGCTCATCCACAGGTTGTCCCTTAGGTGTTGCTAGATGATATGCTCCTGATCCATAACTGACTGTTATAACAAAAGGTCCCAACCAATTCAAGGTTCAAATTTGCCTTTTTTGTTGTGATCTTGCAAGTTCTGGTTTTCCATCAATACAAGATCACTTACTTTAAAGTAGCGAATTTTAATTTTCTTATTGTAGCTTATGTGGAGGTGATTCTAATATGCTTGCAAGTGGTTGAGAGCGTTGAGGCACTTTTCATCCAAGAGTTCCAATTCATGTAATCGTGCTACCTGATACTCCTCATCAATGAGATTTTGTAGTGATATTCTTAGAGAGG
This sequence comes from Cunninghamia lanceolata, assembly GCA_027924645.1. NCBI lineage: Eukaryota > Viridiplantae > Streptophyta > Pinopsida > Cupressales > Cupressaceae > Cunninghamia > Cunninghamia lanceolata. The sequence continues at coordinate 4,011,883 of BSBN01000774.1, forward strand.
GGAGCTTGACCTCAATGGGTAAGATGGTTTCTAATCCAAAAAATGAGGGAATATGGAGTGGCTTATGTTGAGGTATGGATGTTGGTACAATAGGCCCAAAGGGCAGGGTTAAGATGTAAGTGCCAATCACAACCAACTTCATTAACTATTTTCTTTAAAATTCTCTAGATAGTTTTGTTTGAAGCTCATCTTGACCATTCCCTTGGGGTTAGTAGGGGGTTGAGAAATGATGTTGGATATGGAATTTCTAACAAAGGGTGCAAATTCCTGATTTTTGAAAGGTTTCCCATTGTCAATAATTATGGTGAGGGGGATACCATAGCGGCATATGATATAATGGAGTATGAATTTGGATATTTGGATGTTGGTGGTAAATGTGAGTGGAATTTCTTTAGCCCATTTTGTGAAATATTCAGTAGCAATGATAATGAATTTATGGCCACAGAGTAGTGATGGGTTGAAATTCTTGAGACGGAGGATGGATTAAATCACCATGCTGCTGGCAAGGAAGGCATTTCTTAACAAACTGGTGAGCATCTTGTTCCATAGTCAACCAGTAGTATCCTATTCTTAAGATCTTCTTTGCTAGGGTAGGTCCACTTGTGTGTACTCCACAAATACCTTCATGTACCTCTTGTAAGGCAGTTTGGGATTCCCTCAAATCTAGACACTTTAAAAGGGTACCATCAAGACTTTTCTGGTATAGATTATCGCCGATGATAGTGAAACGAGTGGTTCGGCAGATGAATGTTCTGTGTTGGGTGGATGATAGTTCTGGTGGAATGATGTCATCATGGAGATAATGGTAGATGTCCTAGTACCAGGGGAATAGGGGACCAACAATGTCACAAACTAGCTCAAATTGTGGGAGATCATATGCTGGCATTGCTAATTCTTCAATGAGAAATTCACACCATTGGCTACTTTTCTGCATGTCCACAAGAGAACCTATGGTAGCCATCACATTTGCTACTTTGTTGTTAAGTCTAGGGAATTGCTCAAACTAGATTTTAGAGAAGTTTTCCTTAAATTCTTCTACCATCTTCTTGTAGGGCAGAAGCTTGTCATCCTTTGTTTTGTACTCATTGTTCACATGTTTTATTACCAATTGGGAGTCACTGTAAATTAATAATTTCTCTATTCTCCATTGGATGGCCATACGAAGTCTGGTGATGAGTGCTTCATATTCCACTACATTATTGGTACAAGGGAATGTTATCTTGTAGGACTTAGGTATGAAATCTCTTTGAGGGGTGATAAACAGAATCCCTGCCCCCGATCCATGATGTGTGTATGACCCATAAAAGTACATTTTCCATCCTTGTGTAGGTGTGACTGTGAAGATGGATTCATCTAGGAATTAAGAAAGAAAGAGATGTTCTATTGGGATAGGTGCATCTGCTAGCTGATCTTCTATGATTTGTCCTTTTACAACCTTTCTTTCTATATATTTGATGTCAAATTCACTAAGGATCATTACCCACTTAGCAATACGGCCTGTGAGAGCTGCTTTTGACAAAAGGTAATTTAGTGAGTCTATTTTTGCAATGAGCTTAGTTTTGTGATTAAGCGTGTAGTGTCACAATTTCTAGGGTGAAAAGACAATTGCAAGACATGCCCTCTCAATTGATGCATAATTAAGCTCATATCCCACTAAAGTATAGCTGATGTAGTATATGGCTCTTTCTTTTCCATTATCATCATGTTGTGCTAGCAAGGCCCCTATTATTGTTTATGTTGTTGAGATGTATAATAATAGAGGTTGTCCTTGTTTTGGTGGCATGAGAACTAGTGGTGTTGCAAGGTATTCCTTTAGTTGTTCAAAGGCTTTTTGATAATTATTATCCCATGTATATGTTACTTCTTTTCGGAGGAGATGTTGGAAAGGGTGGCATTTGTCAGCTAGTTGTGCAATGAAGTGCCTAATGGATTGGAGCTTTCCTTGCAGACTACAGAGTTGTTTCAGATTTCTTGGAGGAGGCATTTCAAATATAGCTTTCACCTTTGTTGGATCAACTTCTATGCCTCATCAGGATACGATGTAACCTAGGAGTTTTCTTGAAGTAACTCCAAAGACACATTTTTTTGGATTTAGATGCACATTTGTAATGTCAGAAAATGTCCCCGTGGGGGCTTTTCCCTCAAAAGGTTTAGCTCCCAGGTCTTTAGTGTGCATTTAGGACATATTGCATCATAATTCAACATCCCGATCGAATGAACCCTGGGTATCATGAAAAAATGGGGCCTAGGGGACCCCTTGAACCTAACCCTATCCAAAATAAGGGGGAGGACTTGGGCGCCCGTGCCCTAGTCCTGCCCTATTTTGGATCAGGCCCAAATTTCTAGTGTCGGTTTATGACCGTTATTTGGTCCATAGGCCGACATGGTAAGTTTGAATTTATGAAATCTTGGCGGGAATGTTTGTGGTTGCATATATAAGCATGTTTAGGCATTCATTTGTAAAACTAGATTGTTATTGTGAACTTTATGCATCCTAAAGGTGATTCAAGGCTTTCATTGTGTTGCAAGAGCATATTTGTGTTGTCTATGTGTTTGTGTTTGCAGATTTGAGCATCCATCTCCTCATGGAATGAAGATCTTCTTCCTCCCATGAAATCTTCACTACAAGGTGACATCTATTGTGATTATTAAGCATTTATCATTTGGTTTTTGCCTCTGCCTCCCTAGGCATGCACTCTCTATTTGACAACAATGTTCGAAAGGCTTGAATGTCTCTCTGGGGCTTGACTGAGGCAAGCCTCTAAACACCACAACCCCCTCCCAAATTTTTCATGATTGCAGGTTACAGGTTGGAATGGCAGACAAAGTGAAGTTGCAAGAGGGTACAATAAGAGTGTCAGAATTGCAAATCAGTGAAAGAAATAGCTACCTAGACTAGGGCGCCCGCTCATTAGTCCTTAAAGTTTCGCAACGGGAAAATCTCTTATATAGCAGATACAAGTTGCAGACCTTGTTTCCAAATCTTGACAAAAAGTAGGGCCTTGGACTTGAGCGCCCGCTCTTTAGTCCCTGACTATTCTGCTTCAGAACCTCGAAAATAGGTGCACAATTATTTATTATTTTACATCTTTCTGTAGAAGCATTTTCTGTAATTCATTTGTTTACTGTCGTATTTGCATAATTAGGGTTTTAAGTTACAATTAAGGATAAGAGAAGGAAATTGTCAATTAAATCATAAAAATCTAAGTTTCCCTACATCTCAATAGTGACCTAGGATATGATAGTACATTGCAACTCGACCCTAGGTCCTTGAATGTAAGGGTGAAAGGAGGATACACACTAAAACTATCAAAAACCTAACATCCAAATTTTACCCTTTACATTGTGGTGAACCAGTGTTATTGGACTTGTTTGCACCTTGCTGAGTGTTTTGCTTCAGATTTTCATTGATTTCATTCATTCATCTTATTGCATTGAAAACTTACAAAAAATTGAAAAATTGGAAAAAATGGAAAAAAATTGCATGCTAGGGTTTTGCATGTTGCATCAATTAATTTGAATTTCATCAAATTTCTAATTTTTTCATTAGATCTTATTTAAATTGCAGAAAATTATAAAAATTCATTAATTTGCATTGCATTTTCATCATAAAATCGCTAGGGTTTTGTTGAAAATTGTGAATTTTGCATATAACCTAATAATTCCAAAATCTAGGGTTTGTAGGTAAAATCTTATTTCAGATTTTTCTACTAATATTAGAGACTCATTCAAAATTGCATTTGGCTGTAGTCTTTCATCTTAGAGCAAATTTGCATTTAGATTTTAAAAATTTGCATTTTCATTGATTTTTCATTAGATTTGCACTTGCATTTTGCATATTAGGGTTTGGAAATCATTTTCAGATCTAAGTGTATTTCATTTTCATCATAAATCAGATTTCAAAACATACATATAGCTTTTTTTGTCAAGATCTCAAACCTAGGGCTTCAAAAACATTGATTTTCACTAGATTTGGCCTTATCGACTCTCTAAATTTGCCCCATAGGCAGGTTGTGAAGGATATTTTTGCACTGATTGGTTGTTATCAGGGTAATAATTTTCTAACCCTCTTAAAAATCTTCACAACACCTTTTTATCGGGCTCTTGTAGTGAAATTATGGTGAAAAACTACACATTTTTGCTATTTTTGCCCTAGGGTTTGGCCTAGTTTGCACTCCAGGTGTGTTGTAACAAATTTTATGGATTAAGGTGACTGATATCATTTCTGTTATTTTTTTCACCTCCTAAAATCCTTTACAACACCCCTTTTTCTAGGTCTTGGAATTGGAAAACCGTGAAAAATTGCCTATTTTTGCTATATTTTCACTAAGGTTTGACCTTGCGTGGCACTATAAGTGTGTTGTGACAAATATTTTGGCATTAGGTGGATGTTATTACTGATATAATTTCCTTTCCACAATCATTTTTCCTCACAACACCCTTTGTCATGCTCTTTTACATTAAGATTTGGTGAAAAATCGCACATTTTAGCATATTTTCACTATATTTTGACTTCGCATCATCTTAGATTTGCATCAAGAGTGTGTTGTGAAGGATCTTATTTTTGTATTGGACTGATATCAGACATATAATTTTCTTCCCCTGATCAAAATCCTTACAACACCTTTGCTTTCACTTATTTGCATTGAAAAAGTACAAAAAATCAAGCATTTTAGGTCACTTTCATACATAGTTTTGCACTTGTCTTTTGCATACCTTTTGAAAATATTTCAAAAATTGGATTCAGGATTGATTTGAAAACATATATCATGGCTACTTCTTTAGAAGAGTTATTTTCATACATCATAGACATTTATCATTTCTCTAAATTCACTGATAAACATCCTCAAGTTTTAGAACAAATAGCATACATACATGATGTTGACCTCTCTATGTGCTCCACATATGAAATCCTTTGTCATATATATGATTTTGATAGCTTCACAAATCTCATGGGAATATATCCTTTGATATTAGATGATCTCACTAAGTTCATGATCAATAGTATATATACTAGTGATGACCTCAAAATGTTAGATGAAACCTTAGATGATTTTCTAGAACATTCCAATTCAACACCTATTGCTAAAACATGTGATGATAACTTAGTGGTATCCTATGATCCTTCTCCCAAGGTTGTTCCTCCTCATGAGGATACTTTGATGCAAGAGGATGATTTCATTAACACATCTCTTAACATCATACTACCAAATCTTCATTCTAATGCTCACTCTGGCCAAGATGAAGCATTAGCAAATAAAGAGCCATCACCACTTTGATATTCTAATGCTCTCCCTGGCCAAGAGGAATCATTAGTGAATGAAGAACTCCCTTCAACAAAGAACATTCCATGGGTAGACGATGAGCTTTCATCTAACAACAATAAAAACTCTATCATAATGCATGAAACCTCTATGGATCATCCTACCAACCTTGTTCCTTTAGTTGATTGTTCATACACCTTGGATATCACTACAGAAGAGAAGACCCTCAGTCTCCTTCCTTTGATTGAATATCCAAGTCATTTGGATACCACTAAGGATTTAAAAACATCAATTACCTTTTTGAACATCACTAAAGATACAAACATTGATAATTGTCCTCACAACACCTTACCTTCCCCTCATTCTGATACTCTTTTCTCAAAAGATGTAGCACTAGTGGATGAGGAAAGGTCGCCTACATTAAAACTCTTTGGGATAGATACTAAAATCACTCATACCAAATTCCTTCTTCCATCTCTCAAGAGCATAATGCATACAACTCAACAGAAAACATTCAACTTAACATTGAATCAAACCTAGAAGAGCTTACAACAAAACAACATGAAAACAAGAACAAAAGTTGGGCTATGGTACCTTACATACCTCTCTACTCTAGCATTCAGGATTGGAAGGAGGATAATTTGATTCTTGATAAAACCTAGCATGAGCTTCCTTACAGGTAAGTATTTCTAACCCTTTATCTCTCTTGTGATGTGCTTCCCCCATGATGTGTTATGTGTTGTTTAGGCCTCCTGGGATGACCCTTGATTCTCTCGTAAGGTGTGGGATACCAGGAGACCACCTCTGTTGTGACATTCTATTTATATCATCATTCTTCTATATTTCCTCTCTTTAATTTTATTGTTGTGTTTTGTGTCTTGCGGACATAGCGTTGCAGTTGGTGACTTGGGGGCACCCTCCTACGTGATTGTCCCTAAGACACTTGTTTCTCCTCTCTTATTTATTGTTTCCCTTCCTCTAGTGTTTCTATCTAGCGGGTGGATGATGAAAAACATTTATACTGATGCAAACCTAGCGCCCCTTTCGCAAGAAATCAAAAATTGGACTTAGTTCCTTATATGACGATGGGGTTGTATATTTTATCCGACGCTTGGCTAGTGGAAGCAATCATGCTTTCCGTGTAGTGATTTTGATGGTATTCTATGTCATTTACAAATCTTAACAATACTGCTGCTCCGTGCACTTTGTCTATCTTGAATCTTGCATGCCTCATATTTCATATGCATTGATGTTGTTATTTTTATGTGGACACTAACATGTTTCTTACAGGGATGTGTTTGTGGAAACATTTGGCGATCGTAAAGTACATGTCACCTTCGAGGGGCATGGGCTTTGCGAAAGTCTATGTTCCCTTGTGTGTTTTCTTCCTACCTTAATGTGCTTGATATCGATGCATGATATCAACCACCTTAAGGTGGGGGCATATATAAGGTAAGTTGTCTATTCTAGATGCTAGTAAAGTGTGTTTGAACAATCTTGAAATCTTGAAATCTATTTAGTATACCTCATTTTCACCGTAAGGCATCTCCCTGACGCAGGTGGCATTGTATACTTTTGAGCTCATACCTCCTTTTCACCGTAAGGCATCTCCGTGATGCAGGTGGGGTTGTATGCCATGCTTCCTTTTCACTGTAAGGCATCTCTGTGATGCAGGTGGGTTGCATTTTCAAAAGTCCTCTACAGAGGTAGGGAGTAGTTATGTGACTAACTCAACCCTTAAGTGTGTCTTCAGTGATTGTTGTGGCGAAGCCCAATCGTTGGTGTGTGCCTATAATGTGCCTGAGATGGTGTTGAACCTAGAAATAGGGACACTCCATCGCTTATCTACCATGTTTTCTCTGTGTCTTCAAAGTGTGTATGTTTGGTGTGCTTGCTTTGTTTGGTGTGTTTGTTGCTGATGTAGAGGCACTTGGATAGGAGGAAGATAGAACAAATTGACAAGGTTTACACTACACCAAAAAGCCCAAATTTGAAGATCAGTTTGTAAAAGTGGGAACAGAAGTTAGAGACTCTAAATTCTTCATGGAAAGTTTGATTTCAGATGCTATGGGACCCATTCCAATCATTGGTTAAGGCAGACCAAACTCAAAAATAGTACTTCCTTCACAAACTCAAGATTTTGCTTGTAGCCCTAAAAAAGGAGAACTATCCTAATAACTTTTGTGCAGACCTCCAAATGTAGAACTTGGAGAATCAGTAGATACCCATTTGGACTCCCTATCACCTATCCAAGAATGGGTATTGGTTGTTTTGGACGGAATACCCCAACCTATAACTCCTCTTAATGACCTAGAGCCCCAATTAGGCCTAAAATACAAAGAGACCCCCTTAAAATTCATGCACATAACTCAACCAATGGTTTGAACATTTATAACACATGCCAAAACTATAGATTTTGTGGGTTTTATCCTCCTACAATCTGCTATTCCCAAAAATACCTCTATGGTTCCTCCAATTGGCTTAATACATTGTCATATTAAGCCTCTTCTAACAAATCTGGAAAACACCAACTCTCCCCCTCCTGCAAGCATCCCAAGCACTTAAAATACAAATAAACACACTCATCCCACTGGTCTTATGGCCTTGAAAGATAGTGGGATGGTCAATCTCCCATCGTTTGAAGCAAAACCCTTGTTTAGGGTTTAATGAGACTGTTTTGGAAGAAACCTTATAACTCCCTACAATGCAACTTTCAAGACTCCTAATCCACTTCAAATGATAAACAACTCCTTCATTCAACAAGTCAAATCATAAACAAATGCAGGCAGTAGGGTACCTAAGGATAGTACGGCCTGTAGCAGCAATTTCTTCATAAAAACAAAGTTCTTTTAATGGACAGTCCCAGAAATATGGTTATAGGAAACTCCTTAGTGAATGTCAAGGCACTAAATTGGACTTGTTTGAAAGTTAATCCATCCCTCTATTCATCCCACATGTTTGGGACTCATGACAGTTCCGTACAGATGAATAGTATGGATTGTTTCTTTAGAAAATATAGATAAAACAATAGAACAACAGAGAATTGATGTTTTTATTGCATAGAACTCCTTGCCCACCATACATGTCTCTTTCTCAAGGCTATATAGACTTGTATACACCTTGACAAACTCATTGAAGATAGTTGGGTCGATGATGGAAGCCATAACCACTTCAAATTTCCTTGACAGTTTTGGAACTACAACTACTTACCAGTTTGTTTGCATAGGCATCAGTGTTTAGGAATCTTCAAACACCTCTACAATGTAATTAGGCCTTGGATTAGGCACTAGACTCTTTGACTCTATCCTAGATGCCTGAACAAGGCTTACAACATGAAGTTTTACATGACTGCCCCTTGTGGCTTTATGACTGTCTCCTATACAATGTATGATTGTATGATTGCTTATTATAAACATGGCATCTTAGCCCTTATTACAATATGATAATGGTCTCCAAGACCTTATGAAATCAACAAAGCAAAATGAACAACAAAAACAAGAGAATGCAAGACCCTAGTCTTCTTGGTGCTCCTACACCATACTCCCCGGGTGGAAAGAGAACTCAAGTCTCTTGAGGAAGTAGATCAGCAATTGTGACACCATGCTTCAAGATGTCTTCTTCACTCATCCAAGTGGCATCTTTAATGGGTAAGCCACTCCATTTGACAAGGAACTATTTGTATGTCTTCTTTCTAGTCTTCTTCAAGACCTTGGTGTCAAGAATGCAATCCAACTTCAAGGGTTGATTGGGTGGAAGACCCTTAACCCATTCTTCATCTCCTGTTGTTGTCATATCTACCTCTGAATTTGCAGTATGATCACCTTTGAAAGGAAACAAGTCTGAAACATTAAAGATAGGAGATATGGCCAAGCCTTGAGGAAGTTCAATCTCATAGGCATTGGACCCAAACTTGTGCACAATTCAGCATGGTCCTATCTTCTTCATGAGGAGTTTGGTTGGCTTCCCCTTTGGAAGTCTTTCCTTCTTCAAATGTGCCATGACCAAATCCCCAACCTTGTATTGGACATCTCTCCTCTCATTGGCTTTCTCCTTGTACTTGTCATTGTTTCTTTGAAGAGTTTCTCTTACATTATCATGGATGTCCTTCATGGCCAATGCAAAGTCTTGACCTTGAGCACTTTTCCTCTCCAATCCATGGAGATCTCTCAATTCAAGAATACCTCTTGGATGAACACCATAAACAATCTCAAATGGACTCCTTCCTGTGCTCCTATTGGTGGAATCATTGTAGGCAAACTCATCTTGAGGGATGATCATATCCCATGCCTCTCCATGTTGTTTGGTAAGACACCTGAGAAGATTTCCCAAGGACCTATTCACCACCTTAGTTTGGCCATCAGTCTGAGGATGATAGGCTGAAGTAAATGACAATTGAGTACCCAACTTCTTCCACAAAGTGCACCAAAAGTGGCCTACAAACTTTGGATCCCTGTCAGTCATAATGTTAAGAGGCAAACCATGGATTCTAACAATTTCTTTGAAGAACAAACCAGCAATGTGTGAAGCATCATTAGTGCATTTACATGGCAAGAAATGAGCCATCTTACTGAATCTATCCACCACAACAAATATGCTATCAAAGCCTCTTTGAGTCCTAGGAAGACCCAAGACAAAATCCATGCTAATACTTTCCCATGGCTTATTAGGAATAGGAAGTGGCTGATATAGACCAGCATTAGATGAAGTACCCTTTGCCCTTTGACAAATGCTACAACATTCAACAAATTCTCTGATATCTGATTGCATTTTAGGCCAAAAATAAAACCTCTTCACCTGATCCAATGTTTTATCCAGCCCAAAGTGACCTCCTAGTCCACCACAATGTTTTTCTTTTATGATGTTCTCCCTCATGGAGCACCTAGGAACACATAGTTGGCTGCCTTTGAACAACAACCCTTGCTGCAACAAAAACTCAAAAAAATTAAAATGATAAGAGTCTGAAAATTGTGAACAAACTTCATATACCTCCTTCAAATCTTCATCATCCTGATACATATGTTTTAGAGCATCAACCCCTACACTTTGCAACTGAATTTCTTAAACCATACACACCCTTCTACTCAATGCATCTGCCACTTTGTTGGTCTGCCCCTTCTTGTGTTTGATTGAAAAAGTATATGCTTGGAGTTGTTCAACCCATTTCATATACCTATGATTGAGTTTCTCCTGTGAATTTAGAAAACTAAGTGCATGGTTGTCAGTATAAACAATAAATTCTTTAGGTAAAAGATAGTGCCTCCATTTTTTCAAAGCTTGCACCATTGCATACAATTCCAAGTCATAAGTAGAGTACTTTCTCTTAGCATCATTCAATTTTTCACTAAAGAAAGCAACAGGCTTGCCTTCTTGACTTAGGACAGCCCCTATAGCAAGGTTACTAGCATCACATTCCACAACAAACTTGTTAAAGTTGGGCAAAACAAGAATGGGCTATTATGCTACCTTTGGTTTCAGAATTTTAAAAGAATCATTGGCTGCCTTTGTCCAAAAAACTTACATTTCTGCCCCCTTTGATGGTATCCAAAATTGGTGCACAAATATGACCAAAACCCCTTATGAATTTCCTATAAAATGTTGCCAAACCATGAAAACTTTTCACATCAATTGTTGTTTTTGGAGTTGGCCATGACAAAATGGCCTCTACCTTTGCTGGATCCATCTTCAAACTACCTTGTGAAATCACAAAACCAAGATAGGTGAGTTCTTCCTTCATGAAGACACTCTTTTCCATGTTGATCATAAATTGTTCATCATGCAACTTCTTCAAAACCTGATCCAAATGTTGCAAATGCTCTTCCTTAGTCCTACTGAAAACAAGAATGTCATCCAAGTATACCACAACAAATTTGCCAATGAAATCCTTCAACACTTCATTCATGAGATGCATAAAAGTACTTGGGGCATTAGATAGACCAAATGGCATCACCAACCACTCATAAATACCCTCATTTGTTTTGAATGTTGTCTTCCATTCATCCCCTTGCTTTATCCTAATTTGATGATATCCACTCTTAAGGTTAATCTTAGAAAAGTATCTAGCCCCTCCCAAACAGTCCATTAGGTCCTCAATTCTTGGCATAGGGAACCTATATCTTATGGTAATCTTGTTAATGGCTCTAGAATCCATACACAACCTCCATTTACCATCCTTTTTAGGGGCTAGGACTGTTGGGACAGCACATGGGCTAAGACTCTTTCTCACCAATCCCTTATCCAACAATTCTTGCACTTTCTTGGAAATCTCTTCATTTTGAGAAGGTGTCATCTTGTAGGCTGCTTTGTTTGGCAAAGTAGATCTCGGTATGAAGTCAATTTGATGGCTTATGTCCCTAATAGGTGGCAACTCATTAGGCATTTCTTCTACCATAATCATGTTATACTTCTCTAACAATTGTTGCACCTCATTAGGAACGTCTTCCTTACTAGGATCATGCAAACTAGGACTGTTTTTAGGCTTCAAAATTAGGGCATACCCTTGGGTTCCTTCCTCCTTAAGGGTGTCTAAAAACTCTTTACCACTCACAATCATGACACTTGACCCAACATTCTTCTCTACATTCTCATCAGACAATGGATCCATTCTATATTTTCTACCATTCTTGGTTATGATGAAAGAATTAGTTTTACCATCATGTTGTGATTGAACATCATATTGCCATGGACATCCTAATAGAAAATGACAAGCATCCATGGGAATTACATCACACAAAATCTTGTCTTTATATTCCCCTATCTCAAATTCTACCCATGATTGTTCGTCTACCAAAACTTGTTGCCCCTTATTCAACCATGATACTTTATAAGGACTAACATGAGGAAGTCTTTTCAATTTCAACTTGTCTACCATTTCAATGGAAACCAAATTTTTAGTTGAGCCTAAATCAACAATTACCTTGCAAATCTTACCATAGGCCTTGCATGTTGTCCTGAACAATGTCTTCCTTTGAGGGGGTTCTTGTGTTTGAGGCACCTTCAACATGGTTCTTCTCATCATCAAACTTTCTCCTTCATGGACTAGGGCTGCACTTCCAATTGGAGAGTTGACACTTTAGCACTCTTCCTCTTGGATCAATTGGTTCCTTCTCTCTCCTCCATGAGAGCTTGAGGCTTGCTTTTCAAGACATTTGAAGGCTGGATGTCCCACTTGGTTGCAATTGTAGTACCTTCCTGTGAAGACATTAGGACCTCTCCCTGGTCCACCAAATCTACCTCTTCCATTGGGCCTCCTTCCTCTAAAGCCTCCTCTAGAACCTAATTCTCTACTTTGCTCTTGGGAACTAGATTCCCCTTGACTTCTTTGGGACTGATTTCTACCTCCAAAACTACCCCTACCTCTAAAATTTCTGCCACCTCTTCCTCTATTTTGCTGCTCACCTTTCCTCTTCAACTTCTCTTCAGCCCTTAATGCCACTTGAAAGCATTTTTCCACAGTTTCAGGGGTTAATAAACTGATCTCATCTTGAATGTTAAACCTCAAACCATTTAGATACCTTGCCACTTTACCTTTTTCATCCTCCATGTATCCACAATGAAGAGAGAACTTGTGAAACTCCTCGGTGTAGGTGGCCACATCCAAATCTCTTTGCTTGAGATTTTGCATCTTCTTGTAGATCTGCACCTCATAATCTGATGGAAGGAATTAGGACTTGATCCTCTCCAACATTCTGCTCCATGAAGAGATCATACTCTTCCCATTCTTTACCCTCTCACCTTGGGTGTAATTCCACCATGTAAGGGCAGCACCTTTGAGTTTAGTTTTTACAAACTTCACCCTCTTATTTTTAGGAACTTCTTTGTATTCAAAGTAGTTGTTTAGGGCCTCAATCCACTCCATGACTTCATCAGCATTCATCTTGCCACTAAACATGGGAATCTCCATCTGAGCCTCTAAAGAGTCCTTGCCAATTGCCCTGATGGCTTCAAGGAAATGCTTTTGATCTGCAGGTACCTCTACCTCTTCTTGATCTTCTTCCTCCTCTTTTTCTTCCTCTTCATCAGAACCTTCATCTATCATCTTCCCTATCCTCAATGCCTTCAACTTTGCTTGGAGTGCTTCCTTGACTCCACTTTTGATCTTCTCTTCCATCTCCTTGAACTTCTTGACCACTTCAGTGGTCATCCCCTTTGGAGGCATATTGCTAGCCTCTCCTTCACTCTCCTCTACTAACATATACTAGGCCAACAATAGAACCTTTTATGGCTCTGATACCACTATGATGTAGAGGCACTTGGATAGGAGGAAGATAGAACAAATTGACAAGGTTTACACTACACCAAAAAGCCCAAAATTGAAGATCAGTTTGCAAAAGTGGGAACAAAAGTTAGAGACTCTAAATTCTTCATGGAAAGGTTGATTTCAGATGCTATGGGACCCATTCCAATCATTGGTTAAGGCAGACCAAACTCAAAAATAGTATTTCCTTCACAAACTCAAGATTTTGCTTGTAGCCCTAAAAAAGGTGAACAGTCCTAATAACTTTTGTTGTAGACCTCCAAATGTAGAACTTGGACAATTAGTAGATACTCATTTGGACTCCCTATCACATATCCAAGAATGGGTATTGGTTGTTTTGGACGAAATACCCCAACCTATAACTCCTCTCAATGACCTAGAGCCCCAATTAGGCCTAAAATACAAAGAGACCCCCTTAAAATTCATGCACATAACTCAACCAATGGTTTGAACATTTATAACACATGCCAAAACTATAGATTTTGTGGGTTTTGTCCTCCTACAATCTGTTGTTTCCAAAAATACCTCTATGGTTCCTCCAATTGGCTTAATACATGGTCATATAAAGCCTCTTCTAACAAATCTGGAAAACACCAACTCTCCCCCTCCTGCAAGCATCCCAAGCACTTAAAATACAAATAAACACACTCATCCCACTAGTCTTATGGCCTTGAAAGATAGTGGGATGGTCAATCTCTCATCGTTTGAAGCAAAACCCTTGTTTAGGGTTTAATGAGACTGTTTTGGAAGAAACCTTATAACTCCCTACAATGCAACTTTCAAGACTCCTAATCCACTTCAAATGATAAAAAACTCCTTCATTCAACAATTCAAATCATAAACAAATGTAGGCAGTATGGTACCTGAGGATACTATGGCCTGTAGCAGTGATTTCTTTAGAAAAATAGAGTTCTTTTAATGGACAGTCCCAGAAATATGGTTATAGGAAACTCCTTAGTGAATTTCAAGGCACCAAATTGGACTTGTTTGAAAGTTAATCCATCCCTCTATTCATCCCACATGTTTCGGACTCATGACAGTTCCGTACAGATGAATTATACAGACTATTTCTTCAGAAATACAGAAAAAACAACAGAACAGCAGAGAATTGATGTTTTTATTGCATAGAACTCCTTGCCCACCATACATGGCTCTTGTTCAAGGGTATATAGACTTTTATACACCTTGACAACCTCATTGAAGATAGTTGGGTCGATGATGGAAGCCATAACCACTTTGAAATTCTTTGACAGTTTTGGAACTACAACTACTTACCAGTTTGTTTGCATACGCATCGGTGTTTAGGAATCTTCAAACACCTCTACAATGTAATTAGGCCTTGGATTAGGCACTAGACTCTTTGACTCTATCCTAGATGCCTGAACAAGGCTTACAACATGAAGTTTTACATGACTGCTCCTTATGGCTTTATGACTGTCTCCTATAAAATGTATGATTGTATGATTGCTTATTATAAACATGGCATCTTAGCCCTTATTACAATATGAGAATGGTCTCCAAGACCTTATGAAATCAACAAAGCAAAATGAACAACAAAAACAAGAGAACTCAAGACCTTAGTCTTCTTGGTGCTCCTGCACCAGTTGCCCCATATGTAGTCTAAACACCTGCACGATGAGTGCATCCTGCATTTTGGGAGGTTTTGCATGTCTTGCGTGTGTGTTGCCCCATATATACAGTTTAAAGACCTGCGCAATGAGTGCATCCTTTATTATGGGAGGTTTGTTTATTTTCTTGTACTTGCATTTGCATTTCATATATATGAGAAAAAGAATAGAAAAGAAATCATCTCTATCTTCCATGCATTAATGTGTCTTCTATGCATTTACTGTATTCTCCGTGTTTTGTGTGACTGTAACTGTCTTCTCCGTGTTTTTCATGCCTATCATTGTCTTCAATGTGCTTGGCGTGTTTTCTCTGTGCTTAGCATGTGTGATGTGCTTGTTGACTGTACTTTAATGCATGTATTGGCCTTTTGTTTATACATACATTAAAGTCAGGGCTAAATGTAATATCAGAAAATGTCCCCTTGGGGGCTTTTCCCTCAAAAGGTTTAGCTCTCAAGTCTTTAGTGTGCATTTAGGACATTGCATCATAATTCAACATCCTGATGGAATGAACCCTGGGTATCATGACAAATGGGGCCTAGGGGGACCCCTTGAACCTAACCCTATCCAAAATAAGGGGGGAGGACTTGGGTGCCCGCGCCCTAGTCTTGCCCTATTTTGGGTCAGGCCCAAATTTCTAGTGTCGGTTTATGACCGTTATTTGGTCCCTAGGCTGACACGGTAAGTTTGAATTTATGAAATCTTGGCAGGAATGTTTGTAGTTGCATATATAAGCATGTTTAGGCATTCATTTGTAAAACTAGATTGCTATTGTGAACTTTATGCATCCTAAAGGTGATTCAAAGCTTTCATTGTGTTGCAAGAGTAGATTTGTGTTGTCTATCTATTTGTGTTTATAGATTTGAGCATCCATCTCCTCATGGAATGAAGAGCTTCTTCCTCCAATGAGATCTTCATTACAAGATGACATCTATTGTGATTATTAAGAATTTATCATTTAGTTTTTGCCTTTGCCTCCCTAGGCATGCACTCTCTATCTGACAACGATGTTCGAAAGGCTTGAATATCTCTCCAAGGCTTGACTGAGGCAAGCCTCTAAACACCACAACCCCCTCCCAATGTTTTCATGATTGCAGGTTACAGGTTGGAGTGGCAGACAAAGTGAAGTTACAGGAGGGTACAAAAGAGTGTTACAATTACATATCAGTGAAAGAAGCAACTACCTGGACTAGGGCACCCACTCATTAGTCCTCAAAGTTACACAACGGGAAAAATCTTTGATACAGCAGATACAGGTTGCAGACCTTGTTTCCAGATCTTGACAAAAAGTAGGGCCTTAGACTTGGGCGCTCGCTCTTTAGTCGCTGACTATTCCGCTTTGGAACCTGAAAACTGGTGCACAGTTATTTGTTATTTTACATCTTTCTACAGAAGCATTTTTCGTAATTCATCTATTTACTGTCGTATTTGCATAATTAGGGTTTTAAGGTATAATTGAGCATAAGAGAAGGAAATTATGAATTAAATCATAAAATCCAAGTTCCCTACATCTTAATAGTGACCTAGGGTATGATAGTACATTTCAACTCAACCCTAGGTCCTTGAGTGTAAGGGTGAAAGGAGGATACACACTAAAACTATCAAAAACCTAACATCCAAATTTTACCCTTTACAACATTATATTCTTCTAGCTGATTAAATATTTTAGCTAGTACATCCAGGTGTTCTTCTCTTGTCTTTGATTTTCCCAGTAAGTCATCCACATAATCTTCCATGATCTTATGAAATAGGTCATGGAAGATTATGGTCATTGTCCTTTGATATGTAGCTCTTGCATTTTTAAGCCTGAAGGGCATGACTACCCAACAATAAGTGCCCCATGCACAAATGAATGTTGTTTTATGTTAATCTTCTTTATCTATTCTTATTTGATTGTACCCTAAAAATCCATCCATAAGAGATAGCATCTCATGTCTAGTTGTTAAATCCACTATGATGTCGATGTTGGGAAGGGGAAAGTCATCTTTAGGACATGCTTTGTTCAAGTCTCTAAAGTCTGTACATACACGGATGCCCCCAGTGACTTTTGATACTGGTACAATGTTTGAGACCCATTCAGGATAGTCTATGGGTCAAATGAAGCCAACATCTAAGAGTTTTTTAAGATCATATTTGACTAGAAGTGTTATTTGCGAATTCATCTTTCTTAGTATTTGTTTGACTAGTTTTGCATCAGGATGTACTACCAAGTGATGTACCACTAGTGTTGGGTCCAAACCAAGCATGTCAACGTATGTCCATGCAAAATTTTGACTTCTTTGTTTGAAGAATTCTAAAAAATTTACTTTCTTTGTAGGGGTGAGTGAAGCAGCTCTGAAGGTGATTTTTTGGTGACTCCTTTGTCCCAAGGTTCATTTCTTGTAATTATTCCACCAAGATGGGAGACCTTTCTTGATATAGTGTTGGTACTCTAGGGAGATCCATTCTCTCATCTTCTTGCACCTCTAGGAGGTTTTCACCAAGATATACGTCCTTTATTTTTACTTTTTTGTCATCTGAAAGTGCCACATGGTGGTTTTCACTAGGGAAAGATTTTTTATTTTTATGTTTTTGTGACTAAGAGATTGGGAGGTCTCCCCAATGTAGGAAGATGTGTTGAGCTCTATGATATATCCTACTTTATGATCTCCCAAGGCTATGTGTTCCCTTAGCCCCATTAGTTTTGCTATGGCCTCGTCATTCTGAACAATATCAAGTACTGAAGGCCCTTGTTGGTCCCAATCTATGAGTTGGGGATTGACAAGTGGAAGGTCATTGGATGGTGATGTTGTGGTGGAAAGTTTGTATATGGTGCAAATGGATGATTTGAAAAGTTTAGCGAAGTCTTCAAAAGAGTCTTGATGGTATCCTTCATTAGTGTTTTCGATAGTAGGAAAGGCCTTAGCTACCTCACTTAAGATATATTCTAGTTCTAAGGATGCAGGCTCATGTTTTCCATATCCTAGACCTTGGTGTTGGGGATTCTTTGTTGCTTGGATAGGCTCATTGATTCCTTGTCCATGAAGGCCTAGACCACCTTGTCCTTTACAGCCCATGCCCTTCACAATGCTAATACCTTTTCCATATTTTTCTATTGGTAGAGTAAGAGCTTTGTCTTCTTTTTATTTGTATATCCAGGAGGATATATTTTCAAGAACATCTTTCTCCATTAGGTGTTTGTGCTCAAAGGTTGGTGATGGTTTATACTTGATGATAATCATGGATACTGCATCGGATCATGGTTTGCCAAATGCTTTAGGGGATAGTGGAAGTTGCCCTACATAAAACGCACCATGTAGGTCATACTCTCCACATCCTATGTCACTTACTTTGATCTTGATCTCAAGGATGGTGGGTGGTGATTGGGAAGTGGATGCAATGTTAGATGGGTCAATGTAGGATGTGGATAGTTTCATGGTGTTATTGTATGGAAAAAAGGTCGTATCGTGTCCTTCCAAGAAGTTGTAGTATTGGAAAGGATGAGGATCGACATATATGGTGACTTTAGTCCCATTGTGTGGAAACTTGAGGCATTGGTGGAAAGTGGATGTAACGGCTTGCACAGCATGGATCCATGGATGTCTGAGGAGAATGTTGTAGGGGAGATCAAGATCAAGCACTTGGCATGTTGTTTCCAGAATCTTTTGTCCAACTTGAATTGGGAGATTGATAGTTCCTTGAGATTGTCTTTTTGTGTCATCAAAGCATTTGACGGTTATACTTTTACGTGAGTCCATGACTTCATCAGAATATCCCAAGTGTTTTATTAACTTTTAAAGAGTGCAAAGATTTAGGCTAGAGCCACCATCTATTAAGACTCGTTTAATGATATGTTTGTGGATGCAGCATTCGATATGTAAAGCTTTGTTGTGAGATGTACTGGATGTGGATAGTTTTGTTCAAAGAAAGTTAGGTTGTGTGGTGAGGACAAGTGTCCAATCATGGCTTGAAATTAGTTCACATTAAGGTTATTAGGTATTTGAGCTTTCATCAGTTCTTTGTCGAGGACTTCTTTATGGAGGGGCAATGTATGGAGAAACTCTAAGATGGATATTTGAGTGGGGGTCTTTCCAAGGTGGTCAAGAAGGTTGTACTTGTGAGAGGACGTGTTGCTTGCAAAAGGGATAGTGGTGGGTGGATCTTTGGATACGGCTCCTCAGATACTGATGTAGCTACGGTGAGTGGTGATAGCTTAAGCAAAAGCTTTGGCTTTTATGGTGATGGTAGCGATGCGGTTAGGGCATTCCTCTATTTGACCCACAACAAAATCAAAAGAGGAGGGAGGCAAAACGATGTTGTATGCTTGGTTTGAATTAGATGTTTTTCCCTTGTTATGGTCAGGAACTAGATCTTTGTATGCTCCTAAGTTTTCATTGGGCAACCTTTTGGGAGGTTCATCAATTGTTATATCACCACAATCTACAAGGTCTTGTATGCAATTCTTCAACCACATACAATCAAATGTTTTATGCCCTTTCACCCTATGGTATTCATAATATGAATTTTCATTAAACCAAGAAGTTTTGAATTGATTGTCATCATATGGTTGAATGGCAGGCAATTGGATCAAGTCAGTGTTAACCAAGTTATGCAAAACATTTTTGATGGGTTCCCCCAAAGGTGTAAACTTTAGTTTTGGTGCATTGTTTGATGATAGCCACTTTTCAAATCTATTTTTGAGAAATATTTAGCACCCGCCAAACAATCAAGAAAATCTTCTATCCTAGGGATTAGAAACCTATACCTGATGGTTATCTTGTTGATCACCCTTGAATCAGTGCAAAGTCTCCAAGTGCCTTCCTTCTTTGGTGCTAGTACAGTTGGTACTGCACATGGACTTAGACTTTTGCCAATTAGGCCTGTCTCCAACAATTCCTCGATTTTCTTTGCTACTTCTGCATTCTAATCTGGAGTAAGTTTATATGCTGCTTTGTTGGGAAGTGTAGATCCTAGAATCAGATCTATACAATGGCTGATGTCCCTAATAGGTGGTAGGGACCTTGGCATTCTATCAGAGATAATGCCTTTGTACTTGTCCAATAGCTCTTGGATAGCTGGGTCTATGAATTTTTGTCTCTTCTCTCCCTTGACTTGTTGCTGTTGTTCTTTGTTTACCTTTAGGCAAGGGATTAGAGCATATGTAACTGCTCCTTCTTCTCCTATCCCTTTCATGAATTTTTTGCCTTCTACCATCATCACTTTGACTTCTTTTCCTTTTGATTCCACCTCATTCTCCATTAATGGTAGCAACTCTATCACCTTACCATTCTTGGTGATTGAATAGGTGTTTCTGACTCCATCATGGTATGCTTTCAAATCATACTGCCATGGTCTTCCAAATAGGAGATGGCAAGCATCCATCTTGGCAATGTCAAACAATAACCTATCCTTGTATGGGCCAATCTGAAATTCTACCCAAGCCTGTTCTTCTACAATTGTTTGCTGACCTTGGTGGAGCCATGAGATCTTGTATGGGCAAGGATGTGGAAGTCTTCTAAGCTTAAGCTTTTCTACCATTTCAAAAGACACAAAATTTTTAGTAGATCCAGAGTCAATCAGAACTTTACATACCTTTCCTCCTGCCTTGCAAGTAGTTCTGAAGAGAGACTTCCTTTGTGGGGGTTCTTTGCTGGGCACCTTCATGGTGGTCATTGCTCTTTTAATCATCAAAGATTCTCCTCTCTCAAGATATCCATAACTGTCAGGAGCATTCACACTTTGATTCGTGTTTGAGCTTGCTACACTCTGACAATCAGATTCTTGGATCAGATTGATCCTCTTTTCTCCCATTGAACTTGTTGTCTTTGTTGGACATCTACTAGCTATATGGCCTTCTTGGTTGCAATTATAGCATCTGATCGATCCTCTGCCCTAAGATCTTCCCCTGAATGGTGGTCTTCTACCTCTAAATTTTCCTCTTTGATTGTAGCTCCCCCCTTGATTTTGATTGCTATCTCCTCTGCTGTTCTCTTGGTTGGATTCACTTTGATATCCAAATCCTCTGCCTCTAAAAGGACTTCTTCCTCCTCTCTGATGTCTCCCTCTACTTCTATTGTTCTGCTCATGCCTTCTCTTTAATTTTTCTTCCACTTTGAGTACTAACTGATAGCACTTTTGAATTGTCTCTGGGTTATGCATACTTATGTCTTCTTGGATATTAAACCTCAATCCATTGAGGTATCTTGCTACCTTTTCTTCCTCACCTTCCTTTACCTTTGTTTTTACACACAATTTCATGAGCTCTTCTGTGTATGAGCTGACATCTAGCTCCTTCTGCTTCAAATTTTGTTTCCTCTTATGTAATTGGATATTATAATACAATGGAACATAGGCTTCCTTCACTAAAGCCATCATTCTCTTCCATGTTGCAACTCTGTTCTTTCCCTCTTTCACCCTGTCATCTTGGATGAAATTCCACCAAGTTAGTGCAGGTCCTTTCATTTTGGACTGAGCCATCTTCACTCTTTGGTGGTCTAGTATTTCCTCGGTCTCAAAGAAATTATTCAAGGAGTCTATCCACTCCATCACCGAATCAGGTTCCATTTTTCCTGCAAACACTGGCAGGTATATTTTCATATCCATGGTCCTTCTTTCCACGGACTTGAGGGCATTGAGTAAGGGTCTCTGGTCTACAAGAACCACTATCTCTTCCTGCTTTGGGGTCTCCTCTTCATCCCCATCTTCTCATTCACTAGAGTTTTCTTCCCCTTTCTCCACTCTGTCCCTCAACTTCTCTAGTTCTTCTTTCAATGCCTAATTCTGAGCTCTATCAGCTCTGCTCTCTGCTATTTGCTTTCTTACCAAGGCCGTCAATTTAGCATTAGTCATCTTTGTTGGATATGTTTCAGATGTTTCTCCTTCTAACATCTTGTATTCTCCTTCTACCCAATAGATACTCCTTGCTCTGATACCACTTTGATGCAAAGCGGGTACTCACAACAGAAACAATCACAAAATAATCCCTTCTATCATTATCGGCAAGACTCCTAACTTCTTACACTGATGTGCCTTCTATCGGTGTGATCCGGTCATTCGCTGTGACTCTCAACTTCTTCTGTCGATGCACATCTCATACTGATATGCTAACCCCAAACTCCATCATCGACAACACTTTACACTATCGATAGCCGCTTACAATCTCCAACCGACGCCCTGTCTCACGCTGATATACTCTTCATCGATGACACTTACAGTTGTCACACCGATCGGTGAGAGCTCTACTATCAGCTTAACACAAATTCATCCACCCGATCGCATAACTCACGCCGATACATACCCTTGACCTGTTGACCATCGGTATGACCTCCACTATCGGCCACCACGCCTCATGTCATCTCAATGCCTTACCTCACACTGATGACAAGTTCCTCATCGCCAAGACATATAACTATCGGTGAAGACTTCATTCCCTCTGCTGACATCACTTGTCACCCCAAAACCCTTTACGCCAACTCCCTCGTCGGCCAGACTCACTTCTTCGACCAGACCTTAATCTTATTCTCTGATGATGATACTCTTGCCGACCACTCAATCTTCAGACTTCCTCCATCAGTGAGACTATATGCTATCAACTCAACACAATTTCGTCCACCCGATGCCTCTTCTCACGCCGATGCCTCTTCCATTTGCCAATGCAGTATATTCACAACTGTCTAGGACATACATTGGGCATATACACACAAGGTGATACTAAGATACAACAGCAATATACACAAAGGAAATACCTTCATACAGTTGCGATATATATAGATACTGTCTGTGACATACCATTGACCTATACACAGGAAATATATTTCCTCAAACAATATACATAGGCGGCGGACCTCCACATGTAATAGGTGTATATACATCAAATGTATAGTTAGACATAGATTTCATAATTCCTATTCTGCCATACTTATTGGACAAGAGAAAACAAACAAAAACTAATATACATACTTCATTCCACAGATTTCACTGAAGTCCACCTGTGAAATGGATTTAATTGAGCATCTCGACTGCAGAAGAATTAAATCTAATACAACAACAATTCTATATAGATAATATACAGAGTAATTTAATGTACAGGGAATTTACACAGAATTTAGACTTTTCAAAAAATAATTTGTAGAATTTCTATTCCCTCTTTCCAGTTCCTTACATTTTTGTTAACCCCGTCACCTCTGTTTTCAGGATTTTGATCTGCGGGATTTTGAATTAACCAAGATTATTAGTAGAAACCCTAATTAATCCCATGACATTTGTTTTACTTAAGACAGCAAAACTCCTAATGACTAGACACATTGTATAACCCTTCACATCACCCAATATGTCTGAAATGTAAATTTTGATGTGTACAAACAAGAAATGCCAACGTAAAATGTTACATTTGACTTAGACATATAAATGCTAAGTGGCAACATGAAATGTCTAAAAATATATTCAAGCCTTAGTCTTCTCCCTCTTGTGCACATTTCTCTTCTTGAAGGGGTGCTCCTGCACCATACTACCCTGAAGAAGAGATCTCAAGCCCACTTGAGATCAGAGTTTCAAAGTCTGCAACCTTGTTTGTTAACTGATCTTCTGTCATCCAAACTACCTCTGAATCAGGTTATCCCTGCCAAAGTACTAAGTACTCCATGTACTCTTTGTTCCTTGTCTTCTTTACTACTCTAGAGTCTACTATCTTTTTCAATTTTGGTGGATTCTGCTTAGGAATATCATCATCTGCTGCATCCTGCAATGGTTCTTGTGCTACATTTGCATGCTGCTTGTATGGTGTTAGATTACATACATTGAAAATGGGTGATAATCCAAGATCAAAAGGAAGGTAGATCTCATATGCATTTTGTCCATACTTCTTTAAAATCTGACATGGTCCAATCTTCCTCTGCATGAGCTTGGTATACTTACCTTTGGGGAGTCTCTCCTTTTTCAGATTTACCGACACCAAATCTGCAACCACAAACTATAAATCTCTTTTCTTTTTGTCAGCATAGGTTTTGTACTGCAATGTAGTTTGTTGGAGCTAGTTCTTCACTTGATCATGTACTTCTTTGATGGCTGAAGCAAAATCTTCTGCATCTGCACTAATAGGCACTCCTATAGGTAAATCTCTTAGTTATAGGATACCCCTTGGATGAATTCCATACACTATCTGAAAAGGTGACTTTCCTATACTCCTATTGATGGTGTCATTATAGGAGAATTCTGCTTGGGGTGGGATATTATCCCACTTCTCTCCATGTTGCCTTGTTAAACACCTTAACAGATTTCCCAATGAACGATTAACAACTTCAGTCTGCCCATCTATTTGAGGATGGTAGGCTGATGAGAAGGACAAATTGGTTCCAAGCTTTTTCCAAAGAGTCCTCCAGAAGTGGCCAATAAATTTTACATCTCTGTCTGAGACTATGCTCAATGGCAATCCATGGATCCTCACTATTTCCTTGAAAAATAGGCCTGCAACATACAAAGCATCACAAGTGGTTTTGCATGGTAAGAAATGTGCCATTTTACTAAATCTATCTACTACCACAAAAACACTATCATATCCTTTCCTTGTCCTAGGCAAACCTAGTACAAAATGCATGCTTATGCTCTCCCATGGCCTAGAAGGAATGGGTAATGGCTGATACAAACCTGTATTTGTGGATCTTCCTTTGGCTTTCTTACATATTATACATGCTTCCACAAATCTTCTCATATCTGACTGCAGCTTAGACCAATAGTAATGCCTCTTCACAAGATCAAGAGTTTTATCAAGACCAAAATGTCCTGCCATGGCCCCACAATGTTTCTCCTGAATAATTTTCAATCTCATAGAACATCTTGGAATACATAGTTGTCCACCTTTGAAAAGTAATCCATCTTGAATCAGAAATTCAGAGAACTCAACATGATATTTGTCTCCAAAAGAAGTACATACCTTGTAGATCTCGCCAAAGTCTTCATCATCATCATACATTGTCTTCAAAGAATCAATCCCAACACTCTCTAATTGGATCTGATTGATGGTCAGAACTCTCCTGCTTAAAGCATCTGCTACTTTGTTCTTAACCCCTTTCTTGTGCTTGAGTGTGAAAGTGAAAGCTTGCAAAGTTTCCACCTACTTCATATGCCTATGGTTCAGCTTCTCTTGAGTGTTTATGAAACTGAGGGCCTGATTATCTGTGAACACTATGAATTCTTTTAGCATTAAGTAATGCCTCCATTTCTTAAGTGACTGGACTAGAGCATACCTCTCCAAATCATAGGATGAGTATCTCTTCTTGGCATCATTTAATTTCTCACTAAAGAATGCAATAGGCCTACCTTCTTGGCTGAGTATTGCTCCAATTGCAATATGACTTGCATCACATTCTACTTGAAAAATTTTGCTGAAGTCGGGAAATGCAAGAACCGGCTGCTCTGCCACCTTCTTCTTCAATGTTTCAAAGGAATTATCTGCCTCCTTTGTCCATATAAACTTGCACTTCTGTCCTCCCTTTATAGTGTCAAGCATGGGTGCACAAATATGACTAAATCCCTTTATAAACTTTCTATAAAAGGTTGCTAACCCATGGAAACTTCTAACATCATTTAAGGTTTTGGGAGTTGGCCAAGACAATATGGCACTTACCTTCTCTTGATCCATTTTCAGTTTGTTATGTGAGATAACAAATCCCAAGTAGATGATCTCTTCCTGCATAAACAGACACTTTGCTAAATTTATCATTAGCTGCTCTTCATATAACCTTTTGAGAACCAAGTCTATATGGATAAGGTCCTCGTCCCTCATATTACTAAAAATTAGGATGTCATCTAGATATACTATGACAAATTTTCCCATGAATTCCCTCAAGACCTCATTCATTAGCCTCATAAAGGTACTAGGGGCGTTGGATAAACCAAAAGGCATGACCTTCCACTCATATAACCCCTCATTAGTCTTAAATGCAGTTTTCCATTCATCACCAGGTCTAATCCTAATTTGATGATAGCCACTTTTCAAATCTATTTTTGAGAAATATTTAGTACCCCCCAAACAATCAAGCAAATCTTCTATCCTAGGGATTAGAAACCGATACCTGATGGTTATCTTGTTGATCACCCTTGAATCAGTGCAAAGTCTCCAAGTGCCTTCCTTCTTTGGTGCTAGTACAGCCAGTACTGCACATGTACTTAGACTTTTGCCAATTAGGCCTGTCTCCAACAATTCCTCAATTTGCTTTGCTACTTCTGCATTCTGATCTGGAGTAAGTTTGTATGTTGCTTTGTTGGGAAGTGTAGATCCTGGAATCAGATCTATATAATGGCCGATGTCCCTAATAGGTGGTAGGGACCTTGGCATTCCATCAGAGATAATGCCTTTGTACTTGTCCAATAGCTCTTGGACAGCTGGGTCTATGAATTTTTGTCTCTTCTCTCCCTTGACTTGTTGCTATTTTTCTTTGTTTACCTTTAGGCAAGGGATTAGAGCATATGTAACTGCTCCTTCTCCTATCCCTTTCATGAATTGTTTGCCTTCTACCATCATCACTTTGACTTCTTTTCCTTTTGATTCCACCTCATTCTCCATTAATGGTAGCAACTCTATCACCTTACCATTCTTGGTGATTGAATAGGTGTTTCTGACTCCATCATGGTATGCTTTCAAATCATACTGCCATGGTCTTCCAAATAGGAGATGGCAAGCATCCATCTTGGCAATGTCAAACAATAACCTATCCTTGTATGGGCCAATCTAAAATTCTACCCAAGCCTGTTCTTCTACAACTGTTTGCTGACCTTGGTGGAGCCATGAGATCTTGTATGGGCAAGGATGTGGTAGTCTTCTAAGCTTAAGCTTTTCTACCATTTCAAAAGACACAAAATTTTCAGTAGATCCAAAGTCAATCAGAACTTTACATACCTTCTCCTGCCTTGCAAGTAGTTCTGAAGAGAGACTTCCTTTGTGGGGGTTCTTTGCTGGGCACCTTCATGGTGGTCATTGCTCTTCTAATCATCAAAGATTCTCCTCTCTTAGGATATCCATAACTGTCAGGAGCATTCACACTTTGATTCATGCTTGAGCTTGCTACACTTTGACAATCAGATTCTTGGATCAGATTGATCCTCTTTTCTCCCATTGAACTTGTTGTCTTTGTTGGACATCTGCTAGCTATATGGCCTTCTTGGTTGCAATTATAGCATCTGATCAGTCCTCTGCCCTGAGATCTTCCCCTGAATGGTGGTCTTCTACCTCTAAAGTTTCCTCTTTGATTGTAGCTCCCCCCTTGATTTTGATTGCTATCCCCTCTGCAGTTCTCTTGGTTGGATTCACTTTGGTATTCAAATCCTCTGCCTCTAAAAGGACTTCTTCCTCCTCTCTGATGTCTCCCTCTACTTCTATTGTTCTGCTCATGCCTTCTCTTTAATTTTTCTTCCACTTTGAGTACTAATTGATAGCACTTTTGAATTGTCTCTGGGTTATGCATACTTATGTCTTCTTGGATATTAAACCTCAATCCATTGAGGTATCTTGCTACCTTTTCTTCCTCACCTTCCTTTACCTTTGTTTTTACACACAATTTCATGATCTCTTCTGTGTATGAGCTGACATCTAGCTCCTTCTGCTTCAAATTTTGTTTCCTCTTATGTAATTGGATATTATAATCCAATGGAACATAGGCTTCCTTCACTAAAGCCATCATTCTCTTCCATGTTGCAACTCTGTTCTTTCCCTCTTTCACCCTGTCATCTTGGATGAAATTCCACCAAGTCAGTGCAGGTCCTTTCATTTTGGACTGAGCCATCTTCACTCTTTGGTGGTCTAGTATTTCCTCGGTCTCAAAGAAATTATTCAAGGAGTCTATCCACTCCATCACCGAATCAGGTTCCATTTTTCCTGCAAACACTGGTAGGTCTATTTTCATATCCATGGTCCTTCTTTCCATGGACTTGAGGGCATTGAGTAAGGGTCTCTGGTCTGCAGGAACCACTATCTCTTCCTGCTTTGGGGTCTCCTCTTCATCCCCATCTTCTCGTTCACCAGAGTTTTCTTCCCCTTTCTCCACTCTGTCCCTCAACATCTCTAGTTCTTCTTTCAATGCCTGATTCTGAGCTCTATCAGCTCTGCTCTCTGCTATTTGCTTTCTTACGAAGGCCATCAATTTAGCATTAGTCATCTTTGCTGGATACGTTTCAGATGTTTCTCCTTCTGACATCTTGTACTCTCCTTCTACCCAATAGATACTCCTTGCTCTGATACCACTTTGATGTAGAGCGGGTACTCACAACGGAAACAGTCACAAAATAATCCCTTCTATCATTATCGGCAAGACTCCTAACTTCTTACACCAATGTGCCTTCTATCGGTGTGATCTGGTCATTCGCTGTGACTCTCAACTTCTTCTGCCGATGCACATCTCATACCGATATGCTAACCCCAAACTCCATCGTCGGCAACACTTTACACTATCGGTAGCCGCTTACAATCTCCAACCGACGCCCCGTCTCATACCGATATACTCTTCATCGGTGACACTTACAGTTGTCACACCGATCAATGAGAGCTCTACTGTCGGCTTAACACAAATTCGTCCACCTGATCGCATAACTCACGCCGATACATACCTTTGACTTGTTGACCATTGGTATGACCTCCACTATGAGCTACCGCGCCTCGTGTCATCTCGATGCCTTACCTCACACCGATGACAAGTTCCTCATCGCCAAGAAATATAACTATCAGCAAAGACTTCATTCCCTCTGCCGACATCACTTGTCACCCCGAAACCCTTTACGCCAACTCCCTCGTCGGCCAGACTCGCTTCTTCAACCAAACCTTAATCTTATTCTTCGATGATGATACTCTTGCCGACCACTCAATCTTTAAACTTCCTCCATCGGTGAGACTATATGCTATCAGCTCAACACAATTTCATCCATCCAATGACTCTTCTCACGCCGATGCCTCTTCCATTTGCCAATGTAGTATATTCACAACTGTCTAGGACATACATTGGGCATATACACACAAGATGATACCAAGATACAACAGTAATATACACAAAGGAAATACCTTCATACAGTTGCGATATATACAGATACTGTCTGTGACATACCATTGACCTATACACAGGAAATATACAGATACTGTCTATGACATACCATTGATCTGCGGGATTTTGAATTAACCAAGATTATTAGCAGAAACCCTAATTAATCCCATGACATCTGTTTTACTTAAGACAGTAAAACTCCTAATGACTAGACACATTGTATAACCCTTCACATCACCCAATATGTCTGAAATGTAAATTTTGATGTGTACAAACAGGAAATGCCAACGTAAAATGTTACATTTGACTTAGACATATAAATGCTAAGTGGCAACATGAAATGTCTAAAAATATATTCAATCCTTAGTCTTCTCCCTCTTGTGCACATTTCTCTTCTTGAAGGGGTGCTCCTGCACCACGAAGGTTTCCCCATTCTTTTGTTTTGTATTCCAAAGGTCCATTATCGATACTTCATGTTTGAAGTTATAGGAGAATTGATTAACAAATTTTTCTACAAGTTCATGATATGTTTTGATTCCCAGGGGAAGGTGTACAAACCATTCGGTAGCTTGTCCCCCTAAGCTCCGAGGGAAAATCCTCATGAGATAAGTGTCATCATAAGAGACTTCTAGGCAAGTAATGTAAAATTCCCTGAGGTGTTCTCGAGGATCTCTATTCCCTTTGTATTTGTCAAATTTCAGTGTTTCAAAGTTCTTGGGAAAGGGTGGCATGTTGAGAGAGCAATCAAAAGGATATGGATAAATATCCTCAAAGGAGTATTGTTTCCTTTTGTGAACTTGTTATATGTCATCTACTCCTTGCATCAAATTTTTTATGACTTGTGATAAGTTCGTGGTAGGTGGTTTTGGTATGTTGGTTTGTTGTTGATGAAGTGTTGGAAGAAATTGTGTGGTTGTTGTTGTTGTTGGTTTTGTTGTTGTTGGGTGATAAGTTGTTGAAGGATGTTGGACAGTATTTGTTGTTGTAGTTGGTTTTGGTTTTGTTGTTGTTGTTGTTGAAGTTGAAGTTGTTGGAGTTGTTGTAGAAATGTTTGGTTAGTGTTTTGAGTGGAGGATGATGTAGGTGGTTGTGAAATGGGTGGTCATGTGTATGTGGAAGTGAAAGCGGATGTTTACAAATTGTTGTTGAGGTTGTTAAATGTATTGTTTGGTGGTTGAGAGAGAATTTGGGATATGAAAGCGATGGCATTTGGGTCAAGTTGGGGTACACTAGTGGAAGCACTTGTGTAGGTGGTGTTGTTTGGGATGTTAAGGGTAATTTGTGGAATGGATGTGGATATAGTTGATGTAGGTGTTGATGTGGGAATTGATGTTGAGGTTGATGTGGATGGTGTAGATGTGTTGGGTACGTTGTTGGATGAGGATGGTTGAGATGTGTTATTGAGTGGTTGGGTTGATACTATGGCACCATTTTGAAGTAAGAAGTCCAAATATCTACTGGGATCATATTTTAGGACTCGATCCAATAAATCCATAGAAGTGGGGTCTTGTGTGAAATCCATGACTTCTTGATCAATGTTGTGATCATTGGATGGTTGTTGTTGATCTCCAAAGTTATCAATTATGACATTGTTTTCATCGGTACTAGGCATCCCAAACGGTCTATTTAGTTCCATCTCTTGGTTTCTCCTAGCTTGTGACCTTGTTTGTGGAATACAAAAGGGACTTTGGCTTGATGTTGGAGTGGATATGTTGTGTGAAGGATATTGATGAAGGATGTTGGACCTGAGGACCTTAGTTTTACAAAAATTTGGACGAAGGATGAGTTGGTGATGGTAAAAAGGGTGATTTTGGATAGAAATTAATGATAAAAGGATGACAAGGATGATTTTGATAATACCTTAGGTAAGGTTGATCAAAGGATAGTTTGGATATCGAACCAAAAGAAGCCTTGGAAAATCTAGATCTTGTGAGATAAAAAGGATTTACCTCCTCTTACTTAGGATAGACAAGAGCCTAAGCAAAAGGGAGATATAGGATTATTTTACTTGGAGTAGACAAGACATACAAAATAAAATGGGATTCTTAGAATTCACCAACTTAGGAGTAGTCTAAGCTCCTAAGACAATTTATCTAAGATTGATAAGGCTAATTTATACAAACTTAAGATAGACAAGTTCTTAAGCTTAATATAAATTAGGAGATAAAGATAATGATGCAGAGTGGAACGCAACGGAGGCAACCTAACAGGAAGGAGCTGCCAACAAAACAAACAGCATGATATTCTTCTCTAACGGCTGAACCTCATCATCATATTTCCCACTAACACCAACTGCATCATCATATTTCAACATCATCATCATATTCCTGATGACCGCAAATATCCTCCTGACGACTACTATTCACCTCCTTCAACTGTCGCCTATCATCATCATCATGATAATCAGCGGCGCAAATATCCTCCGGTTGCACTGTTCATCGGGCGCCAAATACAAACGGCATCATCATGATATTCGATATCACCTTCGTCAGCAGGATATCCAAATATCCGGTTGTCCAAATATCCTGATGACGTTCTACTTCAACAACTTGCCTTCGATGCTTCACTGCCCGACGATACAAGCAACAGCATCATGATATTAAACATCCGGTTCTTCGAAACCTCCTGATGATGCTAATACAACTTCCTGCCTACGCCGATACCTTTCCACTTAGCGACAACAGGATAAACCCGCATAGAGGGATTTCTGAATATCCTGATGACGATGACGTCATATCATGATGACGATGACGTCACACTTCATCCTGATGAACTCTTCAACACTTAGCCAAAAACTCAACTTTCACACCCGCATCCGTTAGCGATATGCGGATGATGATCTTCCCCGAGAGATGATCCTGACTGCGATATATACACTGAGTATATATCCAACTCAAAACATCATGATGCACCTGCAACATGCAAATTTCACCAACTTCATGACCCGATCCTGATGACGATGGATTCGTGGATGATGTTGCGGCTCGTTCCGACTGGAAACGCACATGCAGACTCCGGTGTATCCTTCCTCTGCATGAAAAAACTCACGACCGCATAATTTCACAAAGATCATGTGACGACCGGGCCGGATCACCTCCTAACCAAAATCTAACAGTCTATCTTCTAGACCTAGCACATGAGGATGCTAGGCTGACTTACAGCATGCTCCTAACTGATCTCCTGAACAATACAATGCATAAACAGAAAACACAAATGCAATCTAGGCTATGATACAGGACCATTCCACCGATTTGCAGGATCAACCGGTGGAAGGGTTGAAATTAGTCATTAGCTTGCAAAACGGAAATGAAATCAACACAGATGCAAACAGATGATGCAAAAGACGAGATCTTATTCAATTGCAATTCAATGTACTGAATACAGCTTCACAATGTCTGACCTGCTCTTCCTGAATCTCAACTCAACACCAATACATCAAATCAAAAGCTATATCACACTATATCTCTAAACCCTACAGATCGAAGGTATATATATAACAAATCCTTCGAGTACTACTAACATCACTTCCCAGCGGCTGGGAGCTTCCAAGCGGCTGGGAGAGAGGACAGCTCAGACTCTCTTATTCCGATCCCTAACTACCTCTAACTGCCTACACATACTCCTATGCTGAACTATTACATAGCATCGGTCACAGTGGACCTTATTACATGATAAGTCAAACATACTAAAAATAGATTATCCCGTCAGCATGATGATAACTATCCTACATCCTGATCATGTATGTCATCATGCGGACCTATATCCTGATCATGCGGACCTATATCCTGATCATGTGTGGGTGCTCCTGCACCATACTCCCCAAAAGAAGAAATCTCAAGTCCACTTGAGATGAGAGTATCAAGGTCGGCACCATGTTTCTGTAGCTGTTCCGCAGTCATCCATACTGCTTCAGAAGTCGGCTGTCCCTTCCAAGAGACGAGGTACTCCAAGTACTTCTTGTTTCTGGTCCGTTTGATCACCCTAGTGTCCAAAATCTGCTGTAGCTGTGGAGGATCATGTGGAGGAATGTCTTCAGCAACTGTATCCTGTAGGATAGCCTGATCATCATCTGGATTAGCCTTGTATGGAGTCAAGTCACATACATTGAAGATAGGAGATAAACCAAGATCAGGTGGTAGTTGGAGCTTATAAGCATTTTGTCCATGTTTTTGCAAAATCTGACATGGTCCAACTTTCTTTTGCATGAGCTTAGTATACTTCCCCTTAGGGAGCCTGTCTTTCTTCAAGTGAACCCAAACCAAATCTCCAACAGCAAATTGAACATCCTTCTTCTTCTTGTCAGCATACTCCTTATACTTTAAGGTTGTTTGCTGGAGTTGGGTCTTAACCTGATCATGAACTTCTTTGATTGCTTCAGCAAAAACTTCTCCATCTGCACTAACAGGATCTGCTGTAGGTAGTTCTCGCAATTCTA
This sequence comes from Cunninghamia lanceolata, assembly GCA_027924645.1. Lineage (NCBI taxonomy): Eukaryota > Viridiplantae > Streptophyta > Pinopsida > Cupressales > Cupressaceae > Cunninghamia > Cunninghamia lanceolata. The sequence goes on from BSBN01000774.1 coordinate 4,045,467, forward strand.
AAATACCTCTGGGATGCATTCCATATACTACCTGAAAAGGCGATTTTCCTGTGCTCCTGTTGACAGTATCATTATATGAAAACTCAGCTTGAGACAGAATATTGTCCCACTTCTCTCCATGCTGTTTTGTCAAGCATCTAAGTAGATTCCCTAAGGAACGGTTCACAACCTCAGTTTGTCCATCCGTTTGAGGATGATATGCAGAGGAAAATGATAAATTGGTTCCCAGCTTCCTCCAGAGGGTTCTCCAGAAATGACCTACAAACTTCACATCTCGGTCTGAAACTATGCTCAAAGGCAACCCATGGATTCTGACAACTTCCCTGAAGAATAAATCTGCAATATATGAGGCATCTGCAGTGGTTTTGCATGGCAAGAAATGTGCCATCTTGCTGAACCTGTCCACTACAACAAAGACACTGTCACAGCCTCTCCTGGTCCTTGGTAAACCTAAAACAAAATCCATACTGATACTTTCCCATGGTCTGGAAGGTATGGGTAAGGGCTGATATAACCCTGCATTAGTTGACCTGCCTTTAGCCTTCTGACAAATTACACAGGTTTCTACAAATTTCCTGACATCTGACTGCAACTTAGGCCAGAAATAATGCCTCCTGACCAGATCAAGAGTCTTGTCTAGACCAAAATGACCTGCCATTGCTCCACAATGTTTCTCCTTGATTATATTCAACCTCATAGAACATCTGGGAATACACAACTGTCCACCTTTGAACAGCAATCCATCTTGGATCAGGTATTCAGAGAACTCAGCATGGTATTTCTCCCCAAAAGAAGTACAGACCTGATATATTTCTCCAAAATCTTCATCAGACTCATACATGGTCTGGAGTGAGTCAATGCCAACACTCTCTAGCTGAATCTGATTTACTGTGAGAACTCTCCTGCTCAAAGCATCAGCAACTTTGTTCTTAACCCCTTTCTTGTGCTTCAAGGTAAAAGTGAAAGCCTGTAGTGTTTCTACCCACTTCATATGTCTGTGGTTCAGCTTCTCCTGACTGTTGATGAAACTCAAAGCTTGATTATCTGTGAAGACTATGAACTCCTTTGGCATCAGGTAATGCCTCCATTTCTTTAGGGATTGAACTAAAGCATACATTTCCAGATCATATGATGAATACCTTTTCTTAGCATCATTGAGCTTTTCACTGAAGAATGCAATTGGTCTACCCTCTTGACTGAGTACTGCTCCAATGGCCATGTGACTGGCATCACACTCTACCTGAAAGATCTTATTGAAATCTGGAAGTACAAGGACTGGTTGCTGTGCCACCTTCCTCTTCAATGCCTCAAAGGAATCATCTGCTCCTTGAGTCCAAACAAACCTGCACTTTTGTCCTCCTTTGATGGTATCCAACATGGGTGCACAAATATGACTGAACCCTCTGATGAACTTTCTGTAGAAGGTTGCTAACCCATGGAAACTTCTGACTTCATTCATGGTCTGTGGAGTTGGCCAATTCAAAATGGCACTCACCTTCTCCTTATCCATCTGCAGCTTGCCTTGTGAGATGACAAAACCTAAATAGGTGATCTCCTGTTTCATGAACAAACACTTGTCCAAGTTTATCATCAGCTTTTCTTCATGTAGCCTCTTGAGAACCAGCTCTATATGCCTGAGATGTTCTTCTCTGGTGTTACTGAAAATCAGAATGTCATCTAAATAGACTATGACAAACTTACCAATAAATTCCTTCAGAACCTCATTCATCAGCCTCATGAAAGTACTAGGGGCATTAGACAAACCAAATGGCATAACCTTCCATTCATACAAACCTTCATTTGTTTTGAATGCTGTCTTCCACTCATCACCTGGTCTAATCCTGATCTGATGGTACCCACTCTTCAAATCTATTTTAGTGAAATACTTGGCATTTCCCAAACAATCAAGTAAATCCTCAATTCTGGGGATTGGAAACCTATACCTGATTGTGATCTTGTTGATGGCTCTGGAATCAGTGCAAAGTCTCCAAGTGCCTTCCTTCTTAGGTGCTAGTACAGCTGGTACTGCACATGGGCTCAAACTCTTTCCAATCAGACCTGAATTCATCAATTCTTCAATCTGCCTGGCTACTTCTGCATTCTGCTCTGGGGTAAGCTTATAAGCTGCTTTATTTGGAAGTATAGACCCTGGAATCAAGTCTATGCAATGACTGATATCTCTGATAGGTGGTAGGGATCTTGGCATTCCCTCTGAGATAACACCTTTGTACTTATCCAATAACTCTTGGACAGCTGGGTCTATCAATCTGGGCTTCTTCTCTGTCTTACCTGCCTGCTGTTGTTCCTTATTCACACTCATACAGGGGATCAGGGCATATGCAACTGCATCTTCGGCTGCTACTTCTTTCATAAACTGTTTGCCTTCCATCAGCATGACCTTCACTTCTTTGCCTTTAGACTTCTCCTCTTTCTCCTTCAATGGGAGTAGTATTACATCTTTACCATCCTTAGTGATCTTATAGGTGTTTTTGACACCATCATGCTGTGCCTTCAGATCATATTGCCATGGTCTACCAAACAAAAGGTTGCAAGCATCCATCTTGGTGATATCAAACAACAACTTATCTTTATATCCACCAATCTGAAACTCTACCCAAGCCTGCTCTTCTACAGTTGTCTGCTGACCTTGAGTAAGCCATGAGACCTTATATGGAGATGGATGAGGCAATCTCCTAAGCTTCAGCTTCACCACCATTTCTTCAGACACAAAGTTCTCAGTAGAACCAGAATCAATCAAAACCTTACAAGCCTTACCTCCTGCTTTGCAAGTGGTTCTGAAAAGGGACTTCCTCTGAGGGGCTTCTTTATCAGGTACCTTCATGGTAGTTACTGTTCTCCTCATCATCAGGGACTCTCCACTTTCTGGATATCCATAATTCTCAGGACCATTTACACTCTGAAAATCATTAGAACTTGTCCTACTCTGATTATCAGGTTCATTGACCAGATTTGTCCTCCTTTCTCCTGCTGAACTTGTGGCTTTGTCTGGACATCTGCTGGCTATATGGCCTTCTTTGTTACAGTTGTAACACCTGATGGATCCTCTGCCCTGGGATCTTCCTCTGTAAGGTCTTCTACCTCTGAAGTTTCCTTGCTGACTGAAATTCTCTCTCTGACTCTGACTATTGTTGCCCTTGCTATTGTCTTGACTAGACTCTCCTTGATATCCCTGTCCTTGTCCTCTGCCTCTGAAAGGACTTCTTCCACCTCTTTGTTGTCTTCCTCTTCCTCTGTTGTTCTGATCTTGCTTTCTCTTCAGCTTTTCTTCCACCTTCAGTGCCAACTGAAAACTTTTCTGCACTGTATCTGGGTTATGCAGACTCAGATCTTCCTGAATATTAAACCTCAGTCCATTAAGGTATCTGGCTACCTTTTCTTCTTCACTTTCTTTCACCTTGGTCTTCATACAGAGTTTCATGAACTCTTCTGTATATGAGCTGACATCTAGCTCCTTCTGCTTCAGGTTCTGTTTCCTCTTGTGTAACTGGATACTGTAATCCAAAGGAATATAAGCCTCCTTTACCAATTCCATCATCTTCTTCCATGTGGCAACTCTACGTTTGCCCTCCTGCACTCTATCATCCTGAACAAAGTTCCACCATGTCAAGGCAGCTTCTTTCATCTTTGACTGTGCTATCTTCACTCTCTGCTGTTCTGGTATCTCCTCTGTCACAAAGAAATTGTTCAGACAGTCTATCCATTCCATTACCGAATCAGGGTCCATCTTACCTGTAAACACTGGCAAGTCCAGCTTCACATCCATGGTTCTCCTCTCCATGGCCTTGAGGGCGTTCAACAGCGGTCTCTGGTCTGCAGGAACGACCTCCTCGCTCCAATTAGGGACATCCTCTTCTTCCCTATCATCGTCTCTACCAGAACCTACTTTGCTCCTCAACTTTGCTAATTCATCTTTCAACTCCTGATTCTGAGCCTTCACGGCCCTGCTTTCTGCAATCTGCTTCTTCACCAGAACTGCCAACTCAGCGTTGGTCATCTTTGTTGGGAACTCAGATGTTCCTTCTTCATCTGACATCCTGCTTATGTTTTCCAAAAGATCCTAAACCTTTGCTCTGATACCACTATGATGCAGAGTGGAACGCAACGGAGGCAACCTAACAGGAAGGAGCTGCCAACAAAACAAACAGCATGATATTCTTCTCTAACGGCTGAACCTCATCATCATATTTCCCACTAACACCAACTGCATCATCATATTTCAACATCATCATCATATTCCTGATGACCGCAAATATCCTCCTGACGACTACTATTCACCTCCTTCAACTGTCGCCTATCATCATCATCATGATAATCAGCGGCGCAAATATCCTCCGGTTGCACTGTTCATCGGGCGCCAAATACAAACGGCATCATCATGATATTCGATATCACCTTCGTCAGCAGGATATCCAAATATCCGGTTGTCCAAATATCCTGATGACGTTCTACTTCAACAACTTGCCTTCGATGCTTCACTGCCCGACGATACAAGCAACAGCATCATGATATTAAACATCCGGTTCTTCGAAACCTCCTGATGATGCTAATACAACTTCCTGCCTACGCCGATACCTTTCCACTTAGCGACAACAGGATAAACCCGCATAGAGGGATTTCTGAATATCCTGATGACGATGACGTCATATCATGATGACGATGACGTCACACTTCATCCTGATGAACTCTTCAACACTTAGCCAAAAACTCAACTTTCACACCCGCATCCGTTAGCGATATGCGGATGATGATCTTCCCCGAGAGATGATCCTGACTGCGATATATACACTGAGTATATATCCAACTCAAAACATCATGATGCACCTGCAACATGCAAATTTCACCAACTTCATGACCCGATCCTGATGACGATGGATTCGTGGATGATGTTGCGGCTCGTTCCGACTGGAAACGCACATGCAGACTCCGGTGTATCCTTCCTCTGCATGAAAAAACTCACGACCGCATAATTTCACAAAGATCATGTGACGACCGGGCCGGATCACCTCCTAACCAAAATCTAACAGTCTATCTTCTAGACCTAGCACATGAGGATGCTAGGCTGACTTACAGCATGCTCCTAACTGATCTCCTGAACAATACAATGCATAAACAGAAAACACAAATGCAATCTAGGCTATGATACAGGACCATTCCACCGATTTGCAGGATCAACCGGTGGAAGGGTTGAAATTAGTCATTAGCTTGCAAAACGGAAATGAAATCAACACAGATGCAAACAGATGATGCAAAAGACGAGATCTTATTCAATTGCAATTCAATGTACTGAATACAGCTTCACAATGTCTGACCTGCTCTTCCTGAATCTCAACTCAACACCAATACATCAAATCAAAAGCTATATCACACTATATCTCTAAACCCTACAGATCGAAGGTATATATATAACAAATCCTTCGAGTACTACTAACATCACTTCCCAGCGGCTGGGAGCTTCCAAGCGGCTGGGAGAGAGGACAGCTCAGACTCTCTTATTCCGATCCCTAACTACCTCTAACTGCCTACACATACTCCTATGCTGAACTATTACATAGCATCGGTCACAGTGGACCTTATTACATGATAAGTCAAACATACTAAAAATAGATTATCCCGTCAGCATGATGATAACTATCCTACATCCTGATCATGTATGTCATCATGCGGACCTATATCCTGATCATGCGGACCTATATCCTGATCATGTGTGGGTGCTCCTGCACCAGATAAGATCTAGATTTACTTCTAGCTAAATTTTGATTTGAAGGATGATTGGATTGGATTTGATTTGATTTTGAGATGATGAGGTTTGCTTTGGTGGATTTTGAGGATTTGATAGAGTTTGATTATACACGAAATTGATATGAAGGTCCAAAATGGGATTGGTAAATCAAAGTTCTCCTAAGGTCTAATTGAAAATGGATGGGATTTGGGGTGATTTTGAAAGAGGGATGACTTTTGGTGAAGTGGAAGGTGTGATGAGTGATTTTTTTAGGTCACCTTTGAAAGTTTGCCACAATTTACAAGACAACTATATTTATGACACTAGGTTTGACTTTTTGATACTGCAAATGAAGGCACTGATAGATCAGCCACAGGCACTGAGAATGTAGGCATGGACACTAAAAATTTAGACTAAAGCATTGACAGGCCTAACCTAAGCACTAAAGGCAAAACCTGAAGCACTGATAGATAGACCAAAAGCTCTAACAGGTGGGCCAAAGGCGTTGATAGATTAGCCTAAGGCACTAAAAGGTGGACCAAAGCATTGACAGGTTTGACCTAAATGCTGATAGGATTGATGATGATGGGAAGAGACTAACAGGGCCAAATTTGGTAAAAATCAATGATTTTGAATGGTGAGATTCTGGCGGGATGCCAAAAATAGGCAGTTTACAGGTTACAAGATCTATCTCTATGGTCAGACAAGTTTATTTTTTATCGTTATTTTTGGGTAAATGGTTAGACTGTGGGGACAGTGCTTAGTCAAACAAAGGCACTAATTCTAGCAATGAGAGCGCTGATACATCAGATTGTAGCGTTGTGACAGTGACCTAGGGTGCTGAGACAATGACATAAGGCGTTGATCCAAAGTCTTGAGGTGCTAAAACAAAGCACAGAGGCACTACAACAGAGACCTAAGGCAATGACCAAAGGTGTTGAGAGAGAGACCAAAGATACTGACAGGCTTGACTAAAGTGCTAAAAATTTGTTTGATTGGTGAATTTGAATACAATGGCTATTTGACTCAACAAGGTATTAGGTGCAAATTACTTCGCGGCTAATAATGGATTATATAGGTTTTGAACAAAGAAGACACATCAAGCACATGAACAACCCAAATTTATTCAAGTAGGAGTGTCATATCCCATGGACTCACTCATGTGCAACTTCAATCCCCACTATTAGATAATGGTGATTTCTATCCCCTTGATACCATATACCATTGCTTGGATAGATAGGGAATGAAAGGTCATGTGCCACCTTACACCCCTTACCTTAGAGACTAAAGTCTTGCCCAAGATTTATTCTATCTCAACCAATTGAGGTAATAGGATGAGCTCTTATCCCCTACTACAACAATACACTGCAGGATATGTCAGTCGAAGGTCTTAATATAACTAGGCTTCACAAGTTTCTAATGGGTGTCTAAATATACGCAACGTACGAGGGACGATCTGTGAACAAGGGTGTCCCAATCCAACCAATTGTCAACCAAACACAAGTCTCAGCGGACTAAGGATCTCAAGGTTTTTACTTAGGTGGAAGGGGTCCTTCCTTTGAACTGAGTCTTTCGATTCTCACAACGTTTATATCCCGTGCCAGAACTATTAAACACAAAGAATACTGAGACGGGGGGTTGAATCAGTATTCTACAAAACCACTTATTTTGTTGTTCCTTAATCCAATTACCAAATTCAATAACATGAAAGCAAAATAAACATAAGAACAACAACCATAAAGACATAACACATAGACACCAAGATTTTTTCGTGGAAAACCCAAAAAGGGAAAAACCATGCTGAGTGTTAGCTCACAATATATTATGATAACAATATTGAATTACATGAAGGCTCACTGCCCTGGGACTCACTGTCTAAGAAGTGCTCACTGCAATAGGCTCACTGCCAAGAAAATAGAAGAGAAGATAGAAGAAGGATTGGCTCACTGCTAGGAAATGACTGCTATAAATGCATCTACAGAATGCTAAGGTGCAGTTCCATTTACAGCTCAGTATACAGACTCAAAAGTCTTCATAATGTCTGCTCTGCTTTTCTGCTCTGCTCTACATAAACTCTACTTATCTGCCCTTACTATCTTTTTTTGGTCACAACTCAACTTTTGATCACATACACATTGAACTCGCACACATCACATGCTCATCTTGCCTTACAACACCAAAATCCATTGAGTATATATATTTGCTACAATATTTATCTCATAATTAGGTTGGCAAGCCAAATATGAACCGTGTAAACAAATGTTATATCTTGTCGACTTGAACTCATGCACAATCTTCAATGCAGACCCAAACAATCATTTAATAGTCTTCATATAGGTTGGCACCAATCATTCAGCCACTTAGATTGATTGTTCAAACAATATATCTTCTCCGCATAAATATCTAACATGCATGTCAACTTGTCTCTTAAGAACATGCTTGACCAATTCATCTGTCACATCATAACTCTCACTACGGACCATATGAGACTCAAAGATTCATAACCAGCATTCATTCTGGACTTCTTATTATACCTTCAGAACCATAGGACAAAATATGCAACAGAGGAATGCGTACCCTTTTACTCTGGTACTGTGCATTGTTCCTGACTTAACTCTGTTCACCCGGACTTAGATATCTTGCAATATGACTTCTGGAGGAAGTCAAGACTTGAATATTTGAACATATGATCATCAAATAACTATGAGCCACATACCTGAATTGTGTATAATGATCTTCAACTATGGAGGCATACTAACACAAACATTGTCATTTACACTATATAATGTATACTACCCATACTTAGCCATTTATCCTTCCGGAGTAAAATCCCTTTGCCAAGACATTTATCCTTCTGGATTAAAATCCCTTTGCCATGCTAGTGGAATCTCCTTTCTTTGTTGCCATCAATGACAACATTCAATCATTCATCAAAGCAATGTCTCTTGCCAACAATCTCCCCCTTTGGCATTGATGGCAACACTTAGTGAAAAATGCTTGTCCGCTCCCCCTTTCTAAATATACTCTATTTTTCTTCTCCCCCTTAGATGTTTGCCCATTTTTCACTAGTCTTCTTCTCTCCCTTTGACATCAATGGCAAAGGTGTATGAGTCAAAATTCTGTTAAGACAGCAAAACTGCAAAACTGTCATACTCTGCCGCATATGTACACATACAATCTTTAACTTAATTAGTTGTAGGTGAAAGAATATCCTTGTACACAATATTTAATTGTGTAATCTCTTCATCCCATCATTTCTTAGCTCTTTCCAAAATTTGACTGTGACCATTTGCCAAAAAAACTAATTTTTCTGCCTTTTGTACATCTGAAGGTGTATCAATTAATGCTTTTGCTTTCAAGGCTTCTTCTACAAGATTATTCATTGGATCTATTTGGGGACTTATCAATCCTCTTAATTGACACATTCTATTTTTCATTTGGTCCCTCTTAATCATTAAATCACTTAAATCATTGTGAATTTTGATAACTTGCATCTCTTTGCAACTTATTGACTCAACTGCTAGGTCAAATGACTTAGAGATATTTGTCAATTGCAGTTCCAGATCCTTGATCTTTTCTCCTAACTTCTCTGTGACTTCCGGCCATGATACACAAAATTTGTATAAGTCATAGGCTTCTTTGATGGTACTCTATATATTTTTTATTTCAATGTCCAACCAAGTTTTATCATTTGCTAACATGGACTTCAACTCAGCTAATATTTTCTCATCAAACTCTTTCTTCACCTTTGTTTCAAAAGACTTTTCAAAAGATTAAAAATGCATACTTACAGAGTTTATGAGTCCCTTGAGTTGATTTATTGAAGACATTGAAGTGTCCTTTTGATATGATGGCATCAACTTCTCCAAAATGCTGGATGCCTCGCAATTTAGTTCATTGTCTTGTATGTGTGACTTCAAAATTTCTTCCTGTGCCTTTTCTTGCACAATTGATACCAATTTAAATTTCTGTACCAGGGACATTGAGTCTAGATTTATTGGTCCCTATAGAAACTCAGGCTCATCCAAGAATTTTTTTTCTCTCTCCAAGAATTCCTTGATAGACTCCGCAGTGTCTCTTGCTATATCAGAGACTTCATCTTGGTTTTGTTCCAGAGGATCTAAATCCATATCTTTATTTTCATCAGCATTTTTCTCTAAAGTAGGGCTTAACTAAGCTTGTTGTTCATCTGCTTTGTTTTGTTCCTCACTTTCTTTGAGTGTTTGATCATTAGTTCGTTGTTCCGGAGGAAGATTTATCTCAATTTTGTCCTTGACAGCTGTATCAATAGCAGGAACTTGACCTTCTTTCTCCTTTGGCTCTTTGTCTGATCCTTGGTCCATGTTCACTTCCGGAATAGATGTGTCATCTCTAACACTTATTTCTTTATTGTCATATATTGTTGGAAGATGAAATTCCTTTAACACTCTTAAAGTGATTTTCTCAGTCTCCTTCACAACTTTCTCAATGTCATCTGACATGAGAGTATTCATCCTTTTCTTTATTCTGAACTCCTTGCTGAGTGCTTTGGAGATTTATGTTTTATCTTCAAGGGTAATCTCTAGACATAACTTTATTAGTGTATGCTCTCTAAGCTCAACATCCTTAGCCATAGCAGCTTCCTTTCTTGTAGACATTATACTTCCCAAACTGTCTGGGAGATCAATAATTATCTCAATAAGGACTTTATTATATATATCCAAGTATTTTACAATAGCATTCTCAATAATCCTTTTGTCTGCATCATTACAATCATCATACAATTGGGCAATAGGTTTTAAATTGCCATCAATAGTAATGGCCTTCAAAACTTCCTCTAGACTCATTGTAGCCCAGTCTTCTATGGGTACTGAAGTCTTAGCTTTCTTTCTTTCTTTACTCTCATCGGATGTCTTCCCTTTTGTGGCACTGGAGGGTTTGCCTTGTTGAGATCTGAAGGGAGGTGCACTATGTGCCTTCATCTTCTTCACTTCTTCATCGGTCTCAGTTTCCTCATCATCAACTAGATCAACACTGACATACACTCTCTGACCTTTGGTCTTCCTCCTTTTCCCTATTGGTGCTTTTGCAGTGGCTGATGTTTCACTAGAGGCCCTTGTTCTCCTTTTATTTGCTACAGGCTCCTTTGATTTCTTCTCAGGCTCTTCTAAAGCCTTCATAGGTTCACTTTCCTTTAGTTTTTCAACTGTTCTTGCCCTTGTTTTAGTAATTTCTTCTTTCGTGACCCCTATGCTCTGGGTGTATTCTTCCACCAATTTCCTCATCTTTTTTTGAGTTTCAAGCTTCCTTAGTTCAACATGTACTTTCACAGATAATTCTTCATAGGTACCAAATCTTGGTTCCTTTATGTCCTTGGGTTTACTAAGCATATGTTGTGCATAGTTGTCTAGTATTTTTTCATCAACTTCATATCCCATTGGTAGGATCTAGACAGTTCTAAGCTCCACAACCTCCATCATACATTGATCCTTATTTACAATAAAGCATATATCATCTTTGTATTTCTCTACAATGGTCTTAGGTATCCTTTCTCTAGATTGCATTACCTTTTGGAAGTTCTTGAAATAGCCCCATAGGGCTGTAGTTTGTGCATCATAACTTCCAATACTATTTAAGTGATTTCTGATTTGCACCGCAATAGGTTTGTCTCCAGTCCAAAATAGATTTTTCATGCTAGGCAACTCTTGCATGAAGTAGAAGAACAAACGCATAATTAATGTATCGAATTTGAAGGGATATTTCCTTTCTTTTGTCTTCTTCAGATTCTCCATTAACTATTGTCGAAGCAGTTCACACAGGTCATACTCTGCATTTTCCTTAACCATTTGATAGGCAGTATATATAGCAATACCAAAGACTGAGTTCTCACAGTTTGTGAAGTAGACCTTGTAGCCAATCACCATGGAAGCAAACCTAACTGCATGATCTTCAATGTCATTAATTGTCAATGCTCTTTTGTCAAATTTGGCTCCAATGGCTTTCATCACTGTATCATTTTTCACAGCCTTCAATACAGGCACTGTACAGGTAGAGTTTAGTCCTATGACCGCCCTTATGGCATCTTTGGTGATCTTGAATGTAGAGTTGAGCCATATAAATTCATCATGAATTTGGCTTAAGACATATCGGACCCATTCATCTTTTGCAAAAACTAGAAAATATATATACTGAATGAATTTCTTCTTTTCCAATACCTTATATTCTTCCTTCAAATCAAATTTATCTCCACTTAAATGTTTTATATATAGATCTAAGAATTGACTATCTCCACATTCTTCTAGGGCAACATGAATATAGGCCCTGACATCTTCCGCATGCATCACACCAAACGGAATCTCTGAAAATGCACCATTTGGATCGAACTCTGTTGATTTGAATGGATGCTTCTTGAATTTTGGTTGTGCTCTTTCAGTTATATCAATCACATGTGGAGTTGCCACTTTTTGCAAAGATTCAAACAAATTCACAGTAGGGTTTCGAATCTAAAAAATACCTCTTTTCACCGAATTAGGGTTTTCTTTGATCTTGTCTTGATTTGCTTTGGAAATCACTTAGTCGCTTGGAATTTTGCTTCAGTTTACCTTAGACACTTGAAAGTTTGAATGTAGAATGAATTTTCTGTCGAATGAGCACCTTTTTAATCCTTTATCTATCTTGACCTAATCACCATAAATGCCCCTATTGAAAAAGTTGTCAAACACATTTCTATAGGATACAGTCTATTAGGATTGCTCCGCAATGCTCTGCACTTGAACCTTTTTCACCATAATTTCTTTCAAAAGATCTGTCACATGCATCTTTTCAACATATCTGTGTGTCGAATCCCAACACTGATGATCTGGCTAGGGGATTAAGATTTACATTGCAGCTCCCCCTGAGCCAGAGCTTAACATCTACTTCCCTGAGAAAGTTTCTACACTGAAAACTAGCGCGGATTCATTCTCGACCTCATTTATATCCTTCTTAATCTAGACTTTTCTTATTTCCTTCTTGATTTCCACTGGATCAATCTTGTTCTTGCCTTTATCTTCTCTCTGTTATGTTTTCCTCTTCTCTTTAAGATAGTCTCTCTTCTCGTTCTTGCTTCTGCAGAAACTTGCAACATGTCCAAACTTATTGCAATTGTAGCATACCACATTCCTTTGTCCTTTATTCCTTCTATTGATTGGATTTATTCTTGATCTATATTAATTAGCCATATGTCCAAATCTATTGCATGCAAAACACTTTCCATTGAATGATTGAGTGTTCCTTGCATTGTAAAAACCATTCCTTACCACACTTCTCCATTCATTTGATCTATGACCAATTTTCTTGCAATTGAAACATTGACTAGAAAATGATGAAACATTCTGATTTATTCTACTCCTACACCGAGTAGCCTTATGGATGAACTTATTTCAATTGAAACAATGGCCATTGAAAGATGGGTACCTTTGAGCATTTGGATGCTTGACCGAAGGTCTTCTAGATCTTCTTCTTTGATTCTTGAACTGGTTGCCTTCGTTTTGCTTTAACTCAGTGTTTTCTTGACCTGATTTTGAACTTTCTCCTTTCTCAAATCCCAAGCCTTGCTTGTCATCTCAACTCTTCTGACTTACAATCAACTCCTCAAGCTTTGCAGAGCTTATCTTGAACTTTTCTTCATAGCTCTTAGCTTTCTCCAAATCTGATTTTAGGCTTACAACTTCTTTTTCAAGTTTTTCACATTCTTCTGATTTGCTTTTTACCAACATTTTTAGATCTTCTTCTACTTTAGCTCTTCCTACAACTTCCACTTTCAAATCATCTAGGGTTTCATTTGTTGATATCAATTGTTCACTAACCTCTTTGTATTTTTCTTTAAACTTATTGACTTTTTTTTTAGCTTTAGAATGCATTCATCAGCGTCTTGAATATTATCCTTCAGATCCCTAATTTCTGCTTCAGATTTTTTAAGATCAATAAGAGTTGCTTCTAGTTCAACATTGTTCTCATATGATAGATTTCCAAGTCTTCTAGCTGCCATGAGTACACCTTCCCAGATCTTCCTCAAGTTGTTAAGCTTTATCCAAGGAACCTTGCTCTAATACCAATTGTTAAACACAAAGAATACTGAGAGGGGGGGTGAATCGGTATTCTACAAAACCACTTGTTTTATTGTTCCTTAATCCAATTACCAAATTCAATAACATGAAAGCAGAATAAACATAAGAACAACAACCATAAAGACGTAACACATAGACACCAGGATTTTTACGTGGAAAACCCAAAAAGGAAAAAAACACAGTGAGTGTTAGCTCACAATATATTATGATAAAAATACTGAATTACATGAAGGTTCACTGCCTTAGGGCTCACTATCCAAGAAGTGTTCACTGCAATAGGCTCACTGCCAAGAAAATAGAAGAGAAGATAGAAGAAGGATTGGCTCACTACCAGGAGATGACTACTACAAATGCATCTATAGAATGCTAAGGTGCAGTTCCATTTACAGCTCAGTATACAGACTCAAAAGTCTTCATAATGTCTACTCTACTTTTTCTGCTCTGCTCTACATAAACTTTGCTCTTCTGCCCTTACTATCTTTTTCTAGTCACAACTCAACTTTTGATCGCATACACATTGAACTCGCACACATCACATGCTCATCCTGCCTTACAACACCAAAATCCATCGAGTATATATATTCACTACAAGATTTATCTCATAATTAGGTTGGCAAGCCAAATATGAACCGTGTATACAAATGTTATATTTTGTCATCTTGCACTTGTACACAATCTGCAATGCGGACCCAAAAAATCATTTAATAGTCTTCATAAAGGTCGGCACCAATCATTCAGCCACTTAGATTGATTTTTCAAACAATATAACTTCTCCGCATAAAGATCTAACATGCATGTCGGCTTGTCTCTTAAGAACATGCTTGACCAATTCATCTGTCACATCATAACTCTCACTGCGGACCATATGAGACTCAAAGATTCGCAACTGGCATTCATTCTAGACTTCTTATTATACCTTCAGAACCGCAAGATAAAATATGCAACAACGAAGGAATGTGGACCCTTTTACTCTGGTACTGTGCATTGTTCTTAACTTTGTTCACCCGAACTTAGATATTTTGCAATATGACTTCTGGAGGAAGTCAAGACTTGAATATTTGAACATATGATCATCAAATAACTATGAGCCACATACCTAAATCGTGTATAATGATCTTCAACTGCGAAGGCATACTAACACAAACATTATCATTTACACTATAATGTATACTGCCCATACTTAGCCATTTATCCTTCCAGAGTAAAATCTCTTTGCCATGCTGGTGGAATCTCCTTTCTTTGTTGCCATCAATGACAACATTCAATCATTCATCAAAGCAGTGTCTCTTGCCAACAACACGTGGTTGAGATCATCCCCTTGGTGATGAAATCTAAGGCAAGACCCCTAGAGGAAGAAGATACTACTCACTTTTGATCCCCAAGATCGCACGACGCGCAAGGGGAGAGCATATGTGAAGTAGTACTCCTTAAGGATAAACATAACAAAGGGATTTGCACAAGGATTTCTGATCCCCAAGATTAGCCAAGGGTGTGAAGGGAGAGCATACGTCCAAAAGCAAATCAAAACATGGCAAACAAGATTCCTTTCCTCCTACTTTAATTAATGTGCAACTAAGACTAGTAGGAAAAAGAGACTTTGACAGCGGGGCTGCACCAAAAATGTTAGTAGTTTATTTGAATGTCTTTGACCATCATTTTGGCAGCTGCAAGAAGTGGATTAGTCCTCAAAATGTTAAATTCTACTCTGTCTTAACGCAGGCACTAACAAAGAGAACAAAAGCGCTAACATAACTACCCTAAGTGCTAAAATTGTAAGCAAATGTGCTAAGATTGTACACTAAAGAACTAAAACAGAGATCTTATGCACTAAAACAGAGACCACATGTGCTAAAACAAATATCAAATATGCTAAAACATAGACCAAATGTGCTAAAATAGAGGTAATACAATATTATACCTTCTTCACCTATGTCCATAAGTGTTGATTCAGAAGCCAAAGGTGCTTAAATAGAGCGCAAAGGTACTGAAACTGAATGTGAGATTGTTGTTCTAACATAGAGGCCAAAGGACCTACAAAAAAGTTAGTTTTATGATAAAACAGGTAGGGTAACCTATTTCCTGCATATAGGGTTAGCCACCTCAGCAAAATGTTATCATTTCCAAGATGAAACAAAGTGTTAGGGGTGTCAAAATGATCACAAACTAGAAGGTACTTCAAGATTAGTCACTAAACAGAATGAAAACCCTGATATCCTACAAAACGAGATGTTAAACCTACAGAAAACTTGTCAAAAGAGCTGCAAAGAACAATTGTTAATCAACAAAGAAAGACAAATTTCAGCAGTTTGTATCAAAAGTAAAGCATTATTTCAAATGATAGAGGTGTTGAAACAGAGAACTTTAGCGCTAAGACAGATGATGTAGGTGCCACTGTGCAGACCCTAGGTGCTAACAAAGATGCCAAAAGCGCTAATTAACGAACCTACAAAATAGATGTTAAAGACAGTCAAAAGCACCAACAGAAACACCCTAAGTGCTATTCTAAATACCTGAAGCACTAATCCATAGCCCGGAGCACTAATACAACCTACACAACAAAACCTAGAAAACTTGCAAAATTTTGAGTTAGTTCCAAGGATGTGGGGCCCACCGGACATGCTAAATGAAGATGATGGAAATGTTAGAAGACAATAAAACATAAATGAAGCATAAAACACTAAATATACCTCAAATCTTCACACAATCCATTATCCTTGATGGGATGGAGGAATGTATGCACCCAAGAAGCAATTCTTAGCTATATCCAGTACAAAATGAATATGGATTGCTCTATTCTAACCAGCACAAGTGAAGGAAAGGATTTAGCAATGAGATAAGAGGATTTTGGCTAAGATTTTGGCATAAATTGGATGCTTGAAGACTTGATTATGAAAATTCTTGGAGATGGCTTGTATTTATAGATTTTTAGAAGATTTTTTTATCAATGGTGGAGGTTTGAAGTGGAGATCCAATGGTGGAGATTTCATAATGAAATCAAGGGCTAGGGTTGCATCATCACAATTGGAGGGCTCACAATATTTTGGAATTTTAAATTCCATTCTTGGGAAGGCTTTGCATTAATTAGGATAATGACTTATGAATGAATTAAAAATTTATTTGTGTGGGGAAGAGTGAATTAAAAATTGGATTTTATGGATGAATGGGATGAGAATTGACACATGCATGGATTTGGAAAGGTGAGGTGGAGACATGTGTGAGCTTTATTATCTAAATAATGCTCTTGCATGAATGCGGAAAGATGAGGTGGAGACACATGTGACTCCACTTAATTAAAAATGTTAATTTTTTAATGAAGTGTGGGGAGATGGGATAATGAGGGGTTAAGCTAATTAATTAAGTGGTTAACTTAATTAATATGGTTGTTGGAAATTAGGAGATGGGTTAATTAGTGGCATAAATTAATTGAGTAATGGTTTACTTAATTAATTTGGGTCTAGGGGCTAGGTAGAGTATGATAGCTTATTAAATAAATGATATTTATTCAATTAGCCTAGGATTAGTCATGGGCTAGGGTGATTAATTAAATAAATGTACTTTATTTAATTAATTTAGGTTAGTGGTAGAGGATGGATTAATCGATTAAATAAATTGTGACATTTATTTAATTAATTATGAACAAAGAACTATGGGGAATAGTTAAATTAATTAAATAAATTGGTTTTATTTTAATTAATTAGGGAAGGGGATAAGTTGGTGCAAGCATGTTGGGGAATGGTGGCATGGGTTATGCCATTTTCAAATGTCTACATGTTGATTTCTCACATTTAGACTATTTGCATGCATTTAATTCAAAACAAGAAAAGTATAAAAGAAAGTGTTTGTCATTCATTGCATGTTAATTAGTTGAGAACATTCTCTTTCACATGAAAAGGCATAAAAAGGACAAATTGTTTTAGTTTTCATTTTCATGCATGCTAGTTTCCTTGTTATAGGTTCAATTTAAAATGCATTGGAAAAGAAAAAATTATTTTATTTTTAAGCAGCTGTGTGTTTGATTTTTCTTTCACTTTTTTATGTGTGTTAGCCTAGTAAGTGAATTCTATTTTAAGGATTCTCATAAACCCACAAAACAAAAACAAAAAACCATAAAAGCATTCCAAAAACCAAAATCACAAAAATAGTAGAACCACATGCATTTGAACTTCAAAGCTTCCAAACTTAGTTTCTAAGCCACCAAAACAAACAAACAAAGTGACCAAACTCTAACACATACTAAATCATTGATGTAGGAGCATCTAGGTCTATAAGCAATCCCACATCACCAAAAACATTTGTTAGTTTTTTTTTTTTTTTTTTTTTTTTTTTTTTTTTTTTTTTTTTTTTTTTTTTTTTTTTTTTTTTTTTTTTTTTTCAGTTTTCCACTTTCCATTTGGTGTGTTTTGTTGTTGTTAGAATCTGTCAACTTACTTCTTAGGAAGAGCTATAGGAAGGTTATATGCTTAAATATATGTTTCAAAGTTATAATTTTGCTACAAAATGTTTATAAGTTGCTTCAAGTCTCTCTCAAGTTATTGCAAGATTAAATTAAGCTATTAAAAAAGAGTGATGGGGACTATGCATTTGAGCTACAGGAGGGCTGTGTATTTTCTAGGTACAAGAGGACTGTGTGTTTCAAAGTGTTTATCCCTTGGTGCTAGGTAGTGAAAATAATTATTTATAAGGCTACTTTTGGTAGTAATGTTGAGTTACATATATTTTGTGTTGATTAGATAAATATTGTTATTGCTTTTGCAATAAAATCATATATAAAGGATATATTTTAAGCGCTTCAAGTTGGTAGCTATCAATTTCTTAACAAGAGGGGCTTTTACTAGTATTTTTCTATTCTTGGATATAATTACTATTGCTTTAGAAATCTAATCACTATGTAGAGACCTTTAACATCTTGTGGCATATTTTACTACATGTGGCAACTATTCAAAATGGGTTGTGCCTTCTATTTATATGGTGACTATTTTTCCTTCTTGACTATGGCTTTTCATCTTCTCATTGTGGCATGGGTTTTCTTCTTGTTGAGACATTTCCCTATCCAAATTTATTTTCTTCTTAACTCATTTATCTTGTAGCATAATGAAATTTTGTAAGCATGTTGTAGTGGGATGCAAGAAAAATAATAAAATATTTATTTTCATTTAATTACTTATGTTGTGCATGGGATGAAAAGTGTGTTGTCTACCCTCAAGTGGGTTCTTGAACTTGATTGAATCAATCATTGACTTGCCAACAATCCTAAGTTCATATTACACAACTAAATCATCTAAGGTATTTTCATTCATTTTTTTGTATTCTTATTTACACTTAGGAATTTCAATCCCACATGTGTCCAAGAGTGAGGATTGAATGGGTTAATCTAATCCCTAGTCTATGAGGAAAAATACCCTAGTGTGTATAGTAGGAGAAAGGAAGGAGATGATAGCTCCACAATTCCAAGGGTAATAAAGAAAATACAAAACAATAAAGGAAAGGAAGATAAAACACAACAAACCAGTCTTCATGATGAGAATGGAGGATGCTCCTGAGGCCAATGAGGTGTGGTAGAATGCTAGAATGTTGTGACATGTTGTAGAGCCAAAGATAATGTTGTAATGTGTTGTAGAGCTAAAGAGAATGCTAGAGGTTATCTTGGAGAGCTCAAACATGCATGAGGAATGAGGATTCAATCTTGAAAGAAGGAGATGGAAGCCCAATAGACATTTAAAAATGAAAAGGTGGCTGTTCAACTTCAAAAAACTAGGTGTATGACAATTACAAAATAATATTTAGATTTTGAAAAGACACCAAGTCAGAAAACATATGTTGTATGACTAAATAGTTGGACAACAACAAACCACATGGACATCTACATGTCACACTAGCATCCAAGTACAACATGCTCAGAGACTTCACAAGATGTGAACAAAACATAAAACAGGCACATGTGAACACATGGCAACACATGAAATAGGGTTGAACATACCAAAATACAACACAATGATAACACTAGGAGTGGTTAAATGGCTAAGTCTAGGCTAAAATGATCCTAGAACATGCTATGGGGGATGGACACTAAAGCAAGCCCAAAACATAATGTGATGATTGTGGGGTATGCAATTTTTGACATTATAGTTCCTGGACTCACATTATAGAGGACATAGACCTAAAAGTCATTAGAAAATTGGTTAGTACACATTTGACTAAAACATGTTAGACCTTATAGAGGTCAACATAGATCAAGAAGTTTGTCGCCTATGAACCCAGACAACCCAAATCCACCCCTAATGAGCTCTCTGATTTAGAGGAGTGCTCTCCTTGAGGCCATAGGTTTAGGCCATTTGATGTGATCCACTTCAACCTCTCATGTCAACAATGTTACACATAAATTTCACCCACTTGTCTTTCCTCCTAAAGGCACCACTTTCACATTCAATTTTAGACAACTACCTTTAGACAATAACATAGCTAGGTGGGGTGACCTTGCTCTTTACCTACAGGTACAAGTTTATGATAATTGTATTAAGTGTGTCATGATCAATGATAGGTCTAAAATTAATGTAGTCCCTCTTTCCCTTCTCCAAAGGATGGGTTATAATGAATCCCATATTACTTGCACTAATGACACCATTAGAGTTTGTGATAGTATTAAGACATGGAATACAAGCATTTGTCATGTGTCATTTGTTTACCATGTGTTATTCATACATCCATCCACATATGCATACATATTTAAAACATAAAATACCAAAAACATACATATATATGGCTGCATAATAAAAGCTAAGTCCAAACCATCCACATGCACAAAGGGAAAGACAACATCTCCAATGTCTAACAAGTATGAGCTAAATCAGTATAAACTTGAACATATATATTATATATATGAAGCATCAATGTAAATGTCTAAGTGCATGGTCTCCCATTTGGGATAAATAAAAGAGAATTGATGGCTACAACAAAATGCCATAATGCATAAGTCTCCCCATGCAAGGGGCATCTTGAGCACAAAAAGGGAATCAAAACTAGTGAATGCAAGATCTTTGTCAACAACAATTTCATGTGAATTTGTCATTATCGATCTAGATATAAAATTTCTTCCAAATTAACTTGTGCAAATGAGCTCAAAAATCACCCATTTCTATGTTTAAAGGTCAAGGTTTTTCTTTACAACATGCCACTTGTCTTGTGGTTCACTTAGGCAAAGAGACTTAGGTATGCCCTATGTTAGGATAGTGTGATATTTAATTGCAATCAGGTGTAATATATTATATGTGATAAGTGGGCCCAAAGGCCCCCTTGTCCCTGTTGGTTGGAGCTGAAGGTTGCATTAGGAGGTTTGGGGGCAACACCCTTGAAAATAAATTGACACTTTTTTTTTTCTTTTTAAGTACTTTTCACATTTTTTTCTTGGCCCATGGTTTTGGTGCCAATGGTATCGTAAAACTACCTTTTTTATATGCCTATTAATGTTCACACATGCTTGAGGGGTGTAGTGAGTTTTATAGAGATTTTATGGGTATTTGTAGGGGATGCCAAAATGCTTTTAGATTGAGGAAGAAAGTGTGTTGCATATGTAATCTTGTGTTGAAGATTATTACATATGTGTGCCTCTCTTTGATGGTGGAGTTTTTCCCGCAAGGGTTTTCTCCATGCACATTTGGTGTCATGTGTTTATTTATCATGGTTTGCTAATTTCTATTTAATTTCCACCTAATCTCTTAATGGGTAATCCAATGTTGCATTAATAAAAACTAGATTTGCATACTCTTTGAAGGGCTAACATTTGTAGTAGTTTACCTTGTTTTAATGACACCCTACACCCCAACACAAAGGGATGTCCTTTGTCTATCATTGCTCAAAGATCTTGAGTTGATTACATGTTTGATATACACTTGAGTCATTTTTCTTGTGTGTTTTGTAGGTTTTGGATATCTAGAAGGAGCTTGCACACATGTAGTATTTCTCCCACCTCACACAAATGGTATGTAAAACTTGTCTGTATTTTCATGATGACTTTCATCTTTGAAACTACTTTATGTTGCACATAATTATTTATTTTTACTTTTGTAGGTTTGAATGTAGGACAATGAACAAGGTAAGTACATGCCAATTTTTGGAGATGACACCTACCCTATATGATAGAATACCTTTTCTAAGGAGGCAAATATGTAAGTGCCCAAATTTGGATGGGCAAACATTTTAACATCTAATGATGATTAATGGACCAACACATGACCCTATATGCCATGAAATGATGAAAACCTTCTCTCTCCTAACTAATTTTGAAGTGATGGAAGTGCTTAGTTATCCCCCTAGAGTCCTCTCCATTATTGTTTGATATTGTTTCGAGCATTTTCCAAGTGTTTTCTTGTTGTCTCTTAGTCTTAGTTTTTTTTTTTGCCTAAAAAATGGACAATGAACAAGGCAAGTACATGGAAATTTTTTGAGATGACACCTACCCAATATGATAGAATGCCTTTTCTAAGGAGGCAAATATGTAAGTGCCCAAATTTGGATGGGCAAACATTTTAACATCTAATGATGATTAATGGCCCAACACATGACCTTATATGTCATGAAATGATGAAACCTTCTCTCTCCTAACTAATTTTGAAGTGATGGAAGTGCTTAGTTATCCCCCTAGAGTCCTCTCCATTATTGTTTGATATTGTTTTGAGCATTTTCCAAGTGTTTTCTTATTGTCTCTTAGTCTTAGTTTTTTTTTGCCTAAAAAATGGAGATTTCCCCTCTTTTATAACTTCACCCTAGGGAGAATAACATTCACACAATTGAACAAGTTAATGATAAAAGGGGAAACCAACTTATTTTTGAATTTCTTTGTCATTCTAATTCATGGAGCCCTACTTTGAGATTTTTTTGCTTTTTTATTTGATAGATGAACACATTTAGCAACCCTAAGTTTGGATTTTTCCTTCTTCTTGCATAGGAATCTATAGATAGGGAGTCTTTATCTTTTCTTGAGGGCCAATCCTTCATTTCAAACTCTCAAGTTTTTGTTTTTACAAGCAATACATAATAGGGTTTTGAGGGATTCTAGAGCCAATCTCTCATGGTTTCAGAGGTCATCTCAATACACACTCAAGGATAGAACAAGGGAAGGATCATAGCACACAAGAAAATTGCTTCAAAGAAATCAAATACACTAGTTACAATCTCTAGGCTCTTCAAGAAATGCCTACACATAGCTTCAAAGCTCTACAACAACATCCTTAAATTTTGTTCTTATTGTTGCCTTCATAAGTTTGTTACATACATAACCTAATTGTTATTTCCCATCATGAAGAAAGCACCCACATGAAGGAGAGAGATTTGAAGGTAAAATTTAGGTCCCTAAGGACTCTCGTGTTTCAATAGACAACTCTTTCATACA
The DNA here is from genome assembly GCA_027924645.1 of Cunninghamia lanceolata. Classification (NCBI taxonomy): domain Eukaryota; kingdom Viridiplantae; phylum Streptophyta; class Pinopsida; order Cupressales; family Cupressaceae; genus Cunninghamia; species Cunninghamia lanceolata. Next base: position 4,068,679 of record BSBN01000774.1, read on the forward strand.
TAGGATCTTCCATATCCAAGTGTGAGAGTTCATATTCATTTCAAATTAGTTATCTTAGTTGATTGTTAGAATACATTTAGTTTAGAGTAGGCTCGTAATTCAAATTCTTGAGGACTTTGACACTTTGTCATTTCTCCTTGGATTTAGAATAGATTTAGGATTAAGTTCTTTTTGTTTAGTGTGAAAAATGTTTAGGGTTTGATTTTGATGGTTTGTGTTGATCCTCCTTTCACCGCTAAACATTCAAGGACTTCCAGTCGAGTAGAGGGGTCTACTACATGCTTTTTGTCACTTGGAACATAGGAGACGATTGGAATTGTGTAATTTTGTTGTTTAATTAAGCCCATGGACAAATTACAGAAAATGATCACACATAGAGATATCAAATGACAACCAAATGCATACCAGATTTCAAAGTTTGGTGTGCGAAAAAGTTGAGGACTAATGAGCAGGTGCCTTAGTCCAGTGCCACAATTTTTGTCAGGATCTAGGAACCTTTTCTGCAACCTATTCCTGTTGTTCTAGAGATTTTCTAGTTGCAGGATCTGAAGGACTAATGAGCGAGTGCCTAAGTCCAAGTCCCTATTTTCTTCTCTGATCTATAATTTTGACAGTCTGCACTACTCTCCTGCAACTCCACTTCTTTCACTTTTGCAACTTGTAACCTACAATCATAGAAAAGTGGGTTGGGGGTTGTGGTGTTTAGAGGCTTACCTCAGTCAAGCCCCAGAGGGACATTCAAGTCTTCCAAACACCGTTGTCAAATAAAGAGTGCATATCCCTACAGGATAGAGGCAAAATCCAAATGATAAATGATAGAAAACACAATTGATATCACCTTGTAGTGAAGATCTCATGGAAGGAAGATGCTCTTCATGCCATGAGGAGATGGATGCCAAATCTACAAATACAAACACAAGAACAACACAAATTATGTTTTGCAACATAATGAATGCCTTGAATCACTTTCACAAAATCACAATGCTTATCAAATTTCCATCTAGTTTACAAATGAATCACTAATCATGCTTATATATGCAATTACAAACATTCCCGCTAAGAATTTCGTAATTCAAACTTACCGTGTCGGCATAGGACCTCAATAATGGTCATAAACTAACACTTTGAAATTGGTCCCGACCTAAAATAGGGTAGGACTAGGGCGCGGGTGCCCAAGTCCCCCCCCCATTTTAGGCAGGATTTATGTTAAGTGCTTCCCCTAAGTCCCAATTGCCATGAAACTTCAGGGTTTTCTAATCGGGAGTCATCAAAATCATGCAAGATGCTCTAAATGCATTCTAAAGGACCCGGGAGCTAAACCTTAAGAGGAAAAAGCCCCCAAGCTTACTTTTTCCGACATAACACTTTTCATAAGAGTTAGTTGTAGATTTGAATTCATTGTAAATTTGTTTCAAAACAACATTATACCAACTTTCTAAAGCTCTTAAACTATTTCAAGGGTTCCTACATGAAATACAAACAACTCAAACATTAAAAAAACCCAATCAAATAGGAAATTTTCAAACAAAAATGAGCATTCCTCTCATGGACAAAACATTAAAAACAACAAAGAACAAACTCATTTTCATAAATAATTTCATTATTAAAGTATGAAACAAAATTGTTTGTATGCATGTGTGTTGTTCTTGCTTTTTCATGTTTATTATTTTTTTTGTTTGGTGAAATGGGGAATTTTTAGCCTAGCCCTTCCAGGTTAGATGAATCACTTTTGACCGGAGCTATGAACCAGTGAGGCCACAACACGAGGGACCTCATCCCCAAGCATTAACAACAGGTATGAACACCTGCATCAATGTTGGAGGTTCAAACCTGCAAGCTCGTTGGCCCAGCGAAGACCCACAGCCTACGAGCACAGCAGCCCAACAAAGGTGTGAATCCTATGAGCATGTTAGCCCAGCAAAGGCTCAAGTCCTACGAGCACTTTTGCCCAAAGGGGGTTTCAACCCTGGTGGTCGCCACTACAACCAAGTGACATAACCAGTTAACCACGCCCTTAAGGATAAATTAGGACCATGGATGTACCCCTAGGCAACATGCAAATGCCCCACTCCACATGTCGCAGGTAAATCAAGATACAAGATCCTGGGGGCCCTCAATTGTTGATGCAGTAGAGGGCAACCTCACGAGGTTTGAACCTAGGTTGTTGGCACTACAGGCAAGAAGCCCCACCATTTCACCACAAGGTCTCCTCCTATACCCCTGGGCAACATGCAAATGCCCCACTCCACATGTTGTAGGTAAATCAAGATACAAGATCCTAGGGTCCCCTCAATTGTTGACGCAGTAGAGGGTAACCCTGCGAGGTTTGAACCTGGGTTGTTGGCACTACAAGCAAGAAGCCCCACCATTTCACCATAGGGTCTCCCCCCTTTTTCATGTTCATTATTGAAACAAAAAGAAGTTTTAGTTTGTTGATTTCTCACATTTAGACTAGTTGCATGCATTCATTTCAAACCAAGAAAAGTATTAAAAAAGTGTTGTAATTCATTATATGTTAATTAGTTGAGAACATTCTCTTTTATGTGAAAAGAAGTAAAAAGGATAAATTGTTTTAGGTTTTTTTGCACGTGTAATGCTAGTTTCCTTGTTATAGGTTTATTCTAAATTGCATTAGAAAAGGAAAAAAATCATTTACTTTGAAGTAGTTGCGTGTTTGAGTTTTCTTTCACTTTTTGCATGTGTGTTAGCCTAGTAAGTGAATTCTATTATAAGCATTCTCATAAACCCACAAAAACAAAAAAAAACATAAAAAAATCTAAAAAGAAAAATCACAAATAGTAGGACCACATGTTTTTGAGCTTCAAAGCTCCCAAACTTAGTTTCCAAGCCACCAAAACAAGCAAACAAAGTGATCAAACTCAAACATGCACTAAATTATTGACTTGCCAACAATCCCAAGTTCATTTTACACAATTGAATTGAACCTAAGGGATTTTCATTCAATTGTTCTTCATTATTATCTATGCTTGTGCATTTCAAGCCCACATGTGTCTAGGAGTGATGATTGGTTGGGTTAAGGTCACTTTACAAGAATTAAGATAACAAATACTTGCTCTTATTGCTACGAAAATCCTTAATCAAGAAACTGCTTTATAATTGAAATAGAAGAAAACAAACATAGGATAGCTATTGATATAGAGATCCAAGAAGCTCTCTTAGAGCTATTAGCTATTCGGGTAGAAATCACCCTTGAGAATGCATCTTGTCAAGATCTTCATAACATATGGACAGGAATCACAATAATTCACACAATTATTACACCACAAAGCAACAATACAACTATTTGAAGGTAACTTTTCCCTTGTGAAGAGAGCAACCCTACAAGAAAATTAATTACCATGTAAAAAAACATCGTTGCCACTTTTAGGACATTTCTCCCTCATGAAGAAGATAGTCCTCTAGACACTCCCCTACTCCACTTGCTTTTGCCACATGAGCATGAATGATTTGTTCATACACAAACCACATGTATGCAATGCATGTACCCATTATATTTGGTTCATACTTAGTAGTAGTAAGTCACATTTGGAGAGTATAGTATCCATGAGGCAAACATGAGATTTAAAAGAAGCTATACCATCAGAATTATATCTTTATGGTCACAAGGCTATCATGACATGTGTTAGGGTTTTTTCTGGTTTTAGACCATATCCTAGCTTATGGGTTCATCCTTGTTAATAGAGGCTCTGAGGACAATTAGACTCTTAAGGCAAAAAAGATGATGAACAATTTACATCACTAGGAAGGACAAGACCATCACATGAGAAAGAGCTCCATTCTCCTTCTTCTTCAAGTTTTGCTAAACTCAGGGGGTATTCCCTATAGTTCCTTTTAAGGATTTTCTGCTAGTGCTCTTTCTTTGAGCAAACAAAAAGATTATTTAGGAATCTTATATGTTTTATGATTAAAGTCTTCTAGTATCTAGATCAAGCTTTATGACATAGGAATAGGCTCAATTATATATTATTAACCCAATCTGGTTAGTCTATCAAGAAGCACAAGGAGGGTTTCATAAGGTAGAGAAAAGATCGTGAACAATTGCAGAGACAATTGAAAAGAAGCATGTAAATTATCCTGCAATGTTCAATTCAAATGGTAATTGATACATTATTTAAATTATCAAGAAATTGAAATATAGTATCATAATCATGGAAAATTGGAAAGGGTATGTGACCAGTGCCTACTATCACTAGGTGCAGGGTCAAGAGCTTGAATTCACATTGTAAACAATATCCATTAATGCTTTAAAGATTTAGGTGACCTGAAATAATACACTTCACTATATGAAGTTTAAGCCCTCAATTAATTCCTAGTTTCAAATTTAAAATTCTACTTAGCAATCCCCCATTCTAGAACATAAGTTAGCCATTAAATGTGAAAGATATCATGAAGAACAAAACATTCAGCATGATGTTTTATGGTACTATAGGAATAACCAACATAGTCTTAATAGAAAGAAACAACAATATCAGAGTACGTAACTCATAGAAATTATAACTGAAAGAAAAGGAGACAATTTTGAAAATGAAGCACGAAACATCATTTTATTGATTTTCAAGAATAACATTACATAGAATAGATACAAGTCAAATGCAGTAAACTAGTTATTGTAACCCTTCTCTATTTCTTTCAAGCCTTACATCACAAGACCATACAAATTCCCTACCAAAATTCATTTTTTTACAAATAAGAGAAACCTCTATTTATAAAAAAATAGACAATGCTCAAATGCTCATTTCTTATGGATGACTGACACTTGTCCATTTCCTATTACAATATTTAGTTGCAAACAGTTTGCACTCACAAGAGTATGTGTGTGAGATTTCTCCTATAGTCTGATGAGCTAGCATGTGATGTAGAGTACCCCTTGAGTGAAATGATAAACTAATTACATGGATAACTCTATTTTAATTTTTTTAGCTCGCATCACCCTTGTGCCTTCATCAACAAAATAAACAGTCAGTTGTCACAATGCCATTTTCAGGAATAACATCATCACATCTACATGACACCAAGTGCACAAGGACAAGGTAGACATATGTTTTGAAGCTACAAAAGAAGGCAACAATGAAGCAACAATAACTATTTGGTGTTCTTCAATTTATTCACCATGCAAGTTATCAAATACTACTCTAAGTTCCCCTTGGATCCTCATCACCATGCCTATAGGGTTTAAGATGATAGACCTTTCGAGTGGTAGAAGAACTGAAGACAACATGCTGCCAGGAATAATCACACTATGTTTTCCTTGTCAAATCTAAACAAGGGAAATGACCCTTTCAGAGTAGCATGGTGAAGGACATTGTGAGGTGAACATGCACCTAGCTAAGGGTCCTCACCCAAGGTGGCAAGTTTAAAAATGTAGGATTGCTTTAGAATACTCTTACAAATAGAAGAAAAATGACATCCAAAAGGAGCACAAGGATTGGGGATGCATTGTTAGATATGGCATCTAGTTTTTCCCAAAACCTCCCATCCCAAAGCTAGAGCACACAAAAATAGACTTCATATTGCAACAAGGAAACAAAATGCGAAAAACACTACCAATTGCTTCTATAAATAAATATTCTGGGGAATTAATTTTCCCTTCAAAAATAGCTCAAATCAAGGAAACAATGTGTGACATAAATGCACAACTCATGTTAGATTTGGCAATTATTCATCAAAAGGCATATTTCAAAAATCAAGGACAGAAATTCTACCAATCCCTCATATGATTCAAATATACTTTTCTTGATAAGACCATACTTACATACTCTGTAGTGTGTGGATATGAAAGCAATAAAAGTATGAAAATATAGAAAGATTTATTAATATTTTTTGGCAAATCCATTTTTCCAATCTTCAAACTCCTTGTTAGTTGATCACATGGTTTCCAAAATAGTCTTGATATTGTTTATGTTAGTGGTGCACCTAGCATCCAACAGGACTTTGACCCCTTTGATGTAATTGTCCACCTTGTTGTCACGTATAATGGCCTTGTCCACCTAGCAGTTGATAATAAGCAATTGATTATATCACCCCGAAGGATTGGAGACAACCATAAAGGGATCAACTCCTCAAAGTCACCTTTCTAAACACTAAAGTCCATTGTTTGATTGTTGGGGCTTACCATATTTGGAAAACTCAACTTAATAAAAAAATTCAAATTCACCCTCTTGTTCTCTCAATAGAGCCTATACTTTGACAAGGAAAGCAGAGACTTCATTGAAGAGGCACGTAGCCTCAAACATTGAGTTGATCTATTTTGGACTATCTATGTTATATTTAGCATTCTTGTATATAACTTTCATTATAGATGCTCTTGGAATCCACTTCATGTTTAATTTAATTAGATTTGGATTCACCTCCTCCACATACTCTTAAGCACTTCTCAAGTTTCCACAGCACCCCTAGAAATTATTAACCATTCTTGTTAGGTTTGCAATTATAGCTTTTATAATTCCTTTATTGAGATCTTTTGTGTCCTACTTGGCCTTGATAGTGAGACATTTTACCTCAGCCTACAAGGTTTTAACTCGATCCTATAGTACCTTCTTGTCATCCTATGGGGTATCATCTCCCTCAATAGTCTTTGTTGGAGGAGAAACTGTACTTAGTATCTTAATTTGTCTTATGTAGTTTTTTGATTTTTTTTCCTCCTTTAGTTCATGATTCAACCTAATAACATCTTGCAATAGTGCATCATAGTCACTTTGCAATTTTCTAGTCACTATATCATTTAAATGAGTAGTGTGTACAACCAAAGTTTCAACCATAGGGGTAGGTGTATCTACTACTATCTTAATAATTAAGGATCCAATTAACCCTTGGGATTCTTCCTAAATCAATGGCTTGTCATGTTCTGGTGCAATAGACCACAAGGTTGATGTCTTTTTCCTTGGGCAATACTAAGACCTTGAATAGAAATTTCTAGCCTCCTCAACATTCTGAAAAACATCTCCACTTTTTATTTTTCTCCTCAATGTATTAAAGGAAATGGAAGATGTTAAATCCCATCTTGATAGCAGTAAACACACACTTTCTCTAACCAATCTCCCTGCTTGCTCAAGGGTGATAAGATCACAACTAACATTGAATGTTGATTCTCCACCCTCAGCTTTTAGATCAATGCCCAAGGCCTTTGCAAATTATTGCTTGGTTTTCAAATTAGTTTGGGCAAACATTTTTAGTCTGAGGATGAAATTCTTAAACTCTACAGTTCTAATGAATTGGTCACCAGCCATGAAAGTTTCATAGGACTTGGTTCTTACATCCATTATTATCTCATGTCCCTCTAATTCTCCCAACATAGGGATAGCTCTCAAGGCAATGGCTTGAATCCTCCAAGTGTGTTCTGTTGGAAGTGTTGTCATTGATGTCAAAGGTGCATACACATATTGTCATTAATGTCAAAAGGAAGTTCAAAGATGAAGATGGCAAAGAAAAGATTCTAAGGCATGAATGATTTCTGCCTAAAGTATCAGTTAAAGTTGGTTCATAGGTTTTCTAGTGATCATCGGAGTTTGGGATTTCGGCCTTACCCCTTCTCCAGGTTGAGGAAATAAGAAGGGCTAGAGTGGAAGGCCTGATTGCGAACATAAATATCTGCTAAGTGGTCGGGAGTCAAAAGGTGGAGATGTTCCTTGTTGAATTCAAATGAGATGTTACGTAGAAATCCTGACATGCAAACTCTGATATATACTAAGTGATCAGGAGTCAAAGGGTTGAGATGTTCCTTGTTGATTTTAAATGAGAAGATGTTACTTATAAATCCTGGCGTGTGAACTCTGATATATGCTAATTAACATATCCTTCAAATTCTTGATTGGTAGCACATCCGCGTAGAGGATAGTTGTCAGAGCCAAGTCATCTCTGCACCGTTGCGATAGGTTGCCACATGTACAAGGTCAACCAAAGGATTTTGAAGAGTGGTATTAGTGCATTCCACGTGGACATAGAGTGCATGATCACTGCATTAGTTAAGTTGGACCTGATGAGGGGCATGTTGATGTGAACTATTGACACATGGCCAAATTTGAACGAAGCCTGACACCCGATAAGGAAGGCGATAGACAGGAAGCCCATCGCCAGATAAGGAAGGTGATAAACAGGAAGCCCAACGCCTGATAAGGAAGGTGGTAGGTAGGAATCTCGATGCTTGATAGCTCTACTAAGGAAGACTCCAATGGGATCAGAGGAGACCCTATAAGGCTTTCAAAGAGGAAGGCAGAAAACTGGAAGCCCGATCTATGACGCTCTGCAAGTTCAATTAATGTAAAGGAAAAGATACAAAGTGCAGAATTTTAGGCTGACTTTGGAGGATGTTTTTAAGTTAATGCATTAGCCAACATTGAAATGCACATGTTGGAATTCAAAATTTTAAATTGTTGGCACCATTTCAGTAACATGTGGATTGTTCAATTTTGGGTCCATACCTATTTTTCAGTCAACCTAAGTATATGTGTGTTAGGCCCTGTTTCATGATGCCGACCTTGGGAGAATGTTTTTGTTGTGTAGATCCAAGTAGCTTGCTCACTGTGGTTTTTCCCATCTTGGGTTTCCACATAAATCTGGTGTTATGGTCTCTTGTGTCAATGTGTGATTTTACTTATGCTTGCATAGTTCTTTCATATTCTGATTGATGCAATAGAGATCTTGTTGTTATAGTAGAATTATTTTAAAAAGTGGCATATACTGAATCACCCCCCTCTCAATATATCAATATGTTCTAACAATTGGTATCAGAGTGAGGTTCCTTGGTGGAGTTTAATAGCTAAAGGTAGATCTTAGATTTGAACACATGGCTCAGAAAGGGTCCTCTTCTTCTAACAAGGCACCTCTATTTGATGGAACCAACTATGCTTTCTGGAGTGTAAGAATGGAAGCCTATCTTACCTCTCTAGGGTATGATGTTTGGAGAGCTGAAAAGGATACATATACTGAGCCTACTCATCCTATTACAGATTCGAATACGAAGAAGGCTCATGAAAACAATGCTAAAGCAAAGAATGTCATTTTAAGTGGTCTACCCAATTCAGATTTTTTCAAGATATTGCAGTGCAAGACAGCTAAGGACATATGGGATAAACTCAAAAGTCTCTATGAAGGGGATGATAAAGTAAAGCAAGCAAAATTGCAGACCCATAAGGCTAAATTTGAAAATCTGAAGATGAAGGAAGAAGAGAACATTGCTGACTATCTTCTCTGAGTAGATAAGGTTGTAAATGCTATCAAAGGTCTTGGTGAAAAGATGGAGAGTTCAATAGTTGTGCATAAGGTACTGAGATCACTCCCCCAAAGGTATGATTCAAAAGTTTTTTCTATTGAAGAAGTAAGAGATTTGAATGTATTCAAAATGGATGAATTATTTGGTTCATTCATTGCCTATGAAATGAGAAACGCAAGCAAAGAAACATCTAAGGAGGAGGTTGCTTTCAAAGCATCTAAGAAAAATGGATCTAAGTCAAGTGATGCATCTAATAATGAGGAAGCCAACTTTGTAAGAAAGCTAAAGAATGGATCAGGTAAGTATAAAGGTAAGTTACCTTTAAAGTGTTTCAACTATGGAAATATTGGGCATTATGCATCTAAATGTCCTGTTGGTTTTTTCCCAAACTGGATGCTTATTCCTAGATTTCCCTACAAGGTAGCCATCAATGATCAACATGATCTCTGGGCCAGGGGCCAACAGTGTAGGAGATAGACTCTATATTTTATCTCCTCTTCTTCTTCAGGCTCTGCAAAACCTAGGGGGGTATTCCCTACTCAACATCCATGAGGATATACATACAAGGTTGGGATGCTGACAGAAAGCAAATAAGTCCTCCTGTAAGTAGACCAAAACTGTAAGATAAGAGCAAAGGGGCTAGCTTTGGGCCTATTTGCAGTTGTAGACAGAGGACTGAGGATCCTAAAACTAATTCTAATGTCCTAATGGTTGTTTTAGAGTTTGGTTTTGATTTTATATTTGGATGCAAAGCTGGACATGGTATATAACACAAAGACAAAGCTAGATCGGTGCCTATCCAGGGCCTGGAGTCAATAGACATACACCTGTGAATGATATGCATGAACAACTAAAACTGGATTTCAGGGGGACACATATGATACCTGCCTTACAGATATCTCCCAATACAGAGTGTTAAGCTATCTATACTTATGGCATCCCTACTGTAGTATACCCTTCCCAATGTTCAATCTGAGAACAATTTAATCTACCCCTTGAGCAGAAGTTAAGAGATCAGACATTCAACACAGGAATTCTATGTTCTAGAGTCTCAAACATTGCTTAAATATCCAGACTCAGAAGAAAGATACATGCAATACTGGAGACAGAATTAACAAAACACATGCTAACATAGCATTTCTCATATAGAATTAACCATGAAATCAGTGGATTCATGCAAAAATGTACAACAAGAGATACATAAACTCACAGTTTTGCTGTACAGAGCAACCAAATCAACTGTATTGTATTACAGAGCCAAATGTTCAACTTTCAACAACCTAAAATGAGTAACACTTCCTACTTATAACAGCCAAAGAAGCGTACTCAACATTAATTACATGGCTTTGACAAAGAATTCACTAGATACAGATCCTTCAAAGGAATGGTGCTCAAAATTTATTGCTGCAGAGACAGAAAGTAGACAATGGTGGCCTCAAGCCCTGTGCCACCATCTGGAAGTCCTCATGCCAAAAATCAGGCAGTTTAATCACTTGTACCATCACCCATACTCCTGCTACAGTCACCATTGATGGCCCAACCACCCGCAGTCGCCAGGAAAAACATCGCAGCGCTCAAAAAGAATTTCTCGCCAAAACATGCTTCTATCGCAGTTTCAAATTATATAGGGAGATTAGTCCCACATGCACGGTGAGGAGACTACCTTAGTAGTTTAAAAGCATAGTCACTTGCATAATAGGTGTCGAGTGCTTTTGCCACACTCAACACACGCTCCTTCACCCAAAGCCCATCGCCGAGATCAACACCATCGGCCAAGCCCACGAATCTCCTGCCGACCTCAATTGTCCTGCCGACCGCTACATTACAATCCCCTCCATCAGCCAGAGATGCACCATCGGGCCAACTCTTCAGATCTCTGCCGATAGTATGAGTCTCTCTAATGACCAGCTTGCACCCCGTTAGTAGTTACCATCCTACCACCATCAGCCAGACCAATATCGTCAGCCAAGCAAAAAAACCCCTCGGCCGACACAGCCAATCACGCCGATGAACAACTCCTGAAAGCCTCCAACATCCCCATCGGCCAGAGAAGAACCATCGACCTAGCCAAAAGCTCCTTCACCGACAGACCAACTCTCACCGATGGCCACTCCAAATCCTCATCGGCCTGACACTACCCCATCGGTGGACCCTCCAACCGCTAACCCAATATGCAACCTTACTTCGATGGCATTCCCCATCGGGGTAACTTCCTTCCATCGACAAACCATAAAAGACTGCTACCAATAGAACAACTCCCGCCGATAACATATCGGCTTCCCCCTTCATCGGTCAGACCCTCCACTGTCAGCCCAACGCAATCCATCCTTGTCGACAACACAAGTCACGCCGAAGACCACCTCCGTCGGTGTGACTTACACCGTCGGAGCAACCAAAATCTCCCCAGCCGATCACAATAGTCTCGCCGATGCACCAACAAGCTACACTCTGCTCCTCCATCGGCCAGACACACATCGACGACTCCTCATCGGCCAAACCTCCCGTCGTCGGCACAACCCAAAACACTCAGGCCGACAATACAGCTCTCGCCGATAACATATCCATTGGCCAAACATTGTATATCGGTGAACCCTCCAACGGTTAACCTGATAGTCCATGTGACACCGAAACCAACCTTGCAAACCGCTAACCTCCCATCGGCCAGAGGCAAACCGTCGGGCCAACACTCCACCGTCCACCCGATGATGAACATTACGCCGATAAGACCAAAATCATAAGGCTTTGAACCATTGAACCCTGAACCAGTTCTACCCGATGATTCAAAAGAGAAGTTCAACTGAGAAGTTCAACGCCGATAACACAGATGAACAAAGAATTCACTGACGAGAAAAGATGAAGCCTAAGCCCATGAACCGTTGAACCTTGAACCAAAAGGGTTCAACGCGATGGTTCAAAACGATGGTTCAAGCAAAATCTGAGTACCCAAAAAGAAGTTTCACCGATAGAGAAAATCACAGCGATGAACAAGGAAACTTAGGGCCCAAAAAGGAAAAAACCCTCCAACATCCTGCGCTCAAATCCAGACCAAAATTAGTGCTAACACTAGCTCCGAATGGGGACGTGCAGGTGAAAAACCTGCAGCGAGAACCAGATCTCCGGGCAGACCAGGCAAAAAAGCCAAAAAAGCATGAACTGTATAGAACATTTACACTATATACATATTTTTACAAATGTGCACAGCGACAAGTCATCTATGCAAAATAGAACTTAAGGAATTGGCCATGCACAGGCAATTCTAGAAATTCACCATCTAGGGCCTGGAGGAAATAAGAATCCTCCCCATGAATACTGCAAATCTGATATGGACCCATCCATAAGGGTTCAAACTTACCATGTTTACCCTTGTCCTGATTTTTTGCATTCCAGATGAGCACCAGGTCATTGACTTGAAACTTCCTTTTTGTAGCTCTCCTGTCAAACTGATATTTCATATCTTGTTGTCTTTTAAGGTTAATCTGGTGTGCTTTCCTTCTATTCTCATCCAATGCAACCAGCTGATTCACTCTTTCTGTCATGGAGTCTTCAATCTCCTCATCATTTTCCTAGATGAATCTGTAAACTGGTAGGAGATTGTTTATGGGCAATCTGGCTGATGCACCATATACTAGCTCAAAGGGTGACAATCCAATAGCCTTTTTTACTGTCACTCTGTCAGCCCATATTGCTAACTTTAACTTTGAGTCCCAAGCTCTCTTGTTCTTGTCTAGTATCCTCTTGATAATTTTCATGATGCTTTTATTGCTTGATTCTGCTTGACCATTTCCTTGTGGGTGGTATGGTGATGCATATGATAGATTGATCCCATATTTGTTGCAAAAATCAACAAATTCACCTGATCTGAAGCACATAGCATTATCAGTGACTATCTTGAATGGTACTCCAAACCTGATGATAACATTTTCCAGTATGAAATCCATCACCACCTTACTTGTAGCTCTCTTAGTTGGAATGGCCTCAATCCATTTGGTAAAGTAATCAGTTGCCACTAAAATCCAACTGTGTCCCCCACTTGACTTGTCTACAATTTCCCCTATGAAGTCAATTCCCCATTGCTGAAATGGAGCATCCACAGTTATAGTTTTGAGAGGTAAAGCACCATCATATCTCAATTTTCCTGAGAATCTTTGGCAAGGGTCACATTTCCTCACTAACCTTTGTGCATCTGAGAAGAGAGTGGGCCACCAATATCCTGCTCTGAGAGTCTTATGAGCTGTTGTTTGAGCAGTATAATGTCCACCACACAATCCCTTATGCATATCAATCAAAATATTGTTAGCCACATCTTCATCCACACATCTCAGCAGCACACCATCAGGGTTTTTCCAGTATAGCTCACCTTGAACAATAACATACCTGATTGCATGTAACTTTAAAGTCCTCTTTTGGTTGTCACTGAAATGGGAAGGACAATTCAGATTTTGCAAGTAGTATATAATGTCCTTGTACCATTCAGATCTTGATACATTTACACTCTCATTTTGGACTGCATTAACTTGGCATGCTTCCAAGTTTGACTTTGCCATCATCTTGGTTAATCCTTGTGCTCTTACCAACTTGGTAACTTGTATGTCTATGTTGAACTCTTGCAGTTTGTTTATCCATCTGCACCTTCTTCCGGTCACCTCCTGTTGAGTGAATATGTCTTTGACTGCTGCATGGGGTACATATGCAATTACATGTGATCCTACCAGGTATGGTCTGAAACTTTTGATGGCTCTGACTAGTGCATATGCCTGTTTTTCCATAATATCATACTTCAACTCAGAAGCCTGCAAGGACATACTGAAGAAAGCTATGGGTTGCTCAAAACCATCTTCATTTTTCTGTAGCAAACATGCAGCAATAGTGTGAAAGGAAGCAAATGAAAATACTTGGAATGGCCTAGAAAAATCAGGAGATTTAAGAACAGGGGCCATCTTGATTGCCTCTTTGATACTCTGAAATGATTCTATTGCTTCACTTTCCCAGTTGACAGTTGCATCCTTCTTCATCATCTTAGAAATGTTCCTTGTAGTTTCTGCAAAGTTGGGAACAAATCTCCTAACAAAATTTATCTATCCAAAGAAGGACTGAACTCCTTTTACAATTTTTGGCATTTGAATTCTGTCAATAGCAGCCACTCTCTCTGGATCTATCCTAATTCCATCCTTGGAAACAATGTGTCCCAGGGGCTTTCCTTCAACTACCCCAAAGGCACACTTCTTTGGATTTAAAGAAATACCATACTCTAGTGCTCTTATGAAAATCTGCTCTAGATGCAAACAATGTTGCTCTTCCTTCTTTGAATATGTAGTCAAGTCATCCTGATATACAGCCAGGATTGAATCAATCAACCCTGCAAAAGCAACATCCATTGCTCTTTGAAATGTAGCACCTGCATTTGTTAGTCCAAATGGCATTCTAACATATACATAAGTTCCCCATGGAGTGGTGAAGGCAGTCTTATACTGTTCTGATTCCTTTACCTTCACCTGATTATAACCTAAAAATCCATCCATCATGGATAAGAGTTCACAACCAGTCACTCTCTGCAACATAGCTTCCATATTAGGCAGTGGATAGTTATCCTTTAAAGAGGATACATTCAAGTTCCTGAAATCAACACAAAGCCTAATATCACCGTTCTTTTTTCTGACTGGGACAAGGTTAGACACCCAAGTTGAATGTCTGATTGGCATAATTATTCCAGCTTCCCTAAGCTTTTTAAGTTCTTCTTGCATCTTTGGAGCTAAGGTAGGATTAATAGGTCTTTGCCTCTGTCTGAATGGCTTAGCTTCAGGCTTCAATGGGATCTCATGCTGGAATAGATCTTCCCTATAGGCTTTTAGGTCCTCATATGACCAAGAAAAAACATGTCTATACCTTTTTAGTAATGCAATCAGCATACTCCTGATGTGCGGTTTGAGCTGTCTACCAATATATACCTTCTTAGGGGCCTGAGATGTTCCCAAATTTATCTCTTCTAAATCTTCCTTATTTGTGGGAGATGTCCTTGTGACCAATTTGTCTCTACTGTCAAAATCTCTTTCCAAAGCTACTAACCCTCTAGGGATTTTATTAGTCTTCAATTGAATTATCTCTTTTCCCACAAGAGTTTATTTTCCATCTATAGTTTGTACAAAAGCTTGGAAATCAATTTCTTGATTCTCATATTCATCTATGCAGTGCAAAAATTTTAACAAATCCCTATCATCATTAAACACTTGCCAACTACATATATTTTCTGGTACTGCAGGCCTGATTTTAACTTCTACATTTGTAACATCTGACAGAGTGATGTCATCTAGCCTTATTGCAACATTAGCTAAGAAATCAGCCATAACATTCTTTGATCTCTCTACCCAGCCTATTGAAAATGCATCAAATAGTTCAATGGTATCCCAAACAGCATGCTTGTATTGTTTCAATCTTTTGTTTTTTGAAGCATACCTATCTCTAATTTGGGATACAATCAGCTCAGAATCCCCAAATACTCTTAGCATTTTGATTCCATGTTTGAGAGCTATATTTAGGCCTAAGATTAAAGCCTCATATTCTGCAATGTTGTTTGTGCAAACAAACCTCAGCAAAAAAGAAAATTTCAAGAGCTTACCAGTTGGAGACAGGAAAACAACTCCAGCTCGAGAGCCTTCTTTTGCACAAGCTCCATCAAAATACATGGTCCACAGACCCTGCTGGTCCAGCTCTTCACTGCAGACATTTTTCTCTTTATCTTCTCTATCATCTGAGACAACCTTGAAGTTATCACAGTCAGTGTTTACAAAGCATATCTGTTCCTCTACTTCTTGGTCTTCCACTATCTCTGATGATCTCTGTTCTCTGATTAGCTTAACATCCCTGCCATTCATTGGAATCATGGCATATGACAGGTCCAACTGCATACTTCCACCAATTAGTGCAGCCCATCTTCTTGACAGCAACATACCATACTGTGGCTTGATGTCAACCACTGTTATATTCATTTTATATCTCTTTTCAGGAAATGATGCTAGTTTGAAATCTACATCCTTCATGATTCCAATAACTGGTACCTCTCTGGCATCCATAGCGTAACATTTTCCACATGCCTTGTCGATTTTCAATCCAGCTTGTTGCATGATGGCCAAAGGCATGACATTTGTAGATGCTCCAGAATCAAGCATACAATTTCTGATTATTTTTCCATTTATAACCAAGGATACATAAAATGGTTCCACTTGTGAAGGACACTTTGTCATAGTCACTCCTAAATAGACTTCAGGAGCCTCATCTTCTTCATTATACATGACATGTTTCTCACCCTGGGTCTGAACATTTTGTTTAGCTTAAAGAGGCACCCCTAAAATTAGGGATACTGTCCTATTCTTGATCTCTTCAACCTTCATCAGTTCCATAAGTGGAACAGAGACTTTTACCTGGGAGAGGACTTGAGCTATATCAAATGGAGCATAATTTTGTATAACAGTTGTAGCTTGCTCCACAATCTTGTTTTGATCCTGAGCTGATTTAGCTTTTACTTTCATAGTTCCCTGATCATCATTCTTGTCTTGGGAACCTTTGCTTTGATATTCAGCCTGAGGGATTCTGTTTTCTGGTCCTTGGGATTCATGACTTGTTCTATGTCTAAAATTCTGTTTATTATTACCCCACTGCCTTTTTTGTGGTTCAATTCCTTTATGACCATGCACTGGCTGACCTGCAGAAACATCCTCTGGTTGACGCAAGCTACTTATCTGAGCTTTACCTCTAAGATTGTAGTTACTCTTGACTTGAGCAACTGCTGCAGCTGTGAAGGCCCTAATTTCCTCATCAGAAGGTCGTTGTAAGTTACTCAGAAAATTATGCGAGCTCTGAGCATACACATAGCTCTCTTCATTACCTTCATCATAAAAGTCCTGTTGACAGGCCCGAATTCCATCATCTGTACTCTCATCAGCATCATAAATGGGGTATCCATTGTTTGTGGATATCATATTAACATCATCATCTTGCACATAATGTGGCTCATTGCATTCATTACAAGATGTAGTATTATCACACAAGGACTGAGCAATCATACACTGTGACTGTGAATGTGGCATCTAGCAAATTATACACCATGGAGTATCATCAACAATATTTACAGCTTTCTTTAGAGGATCAGGAGTTTCTTTGACATGTTGAGTCCTCTGATTTGTGTTGTTATGTGGGAATATAGGCTTACCATTATGCCAATTGGTATTATAAGGCATATCATGTAATGATGGCCTCTTTTCCTGCTTTGATAGATTTGCCTATCAGGACCTATCCCTTTTTCACTTCTAGCTAGTCTGTAACTTAGGTCCTTAACAACATTTGCCAATTTGTCTATCTTATCTTCAGGGGCAGATCTATTACCTTGAGTGTTCTGAGGCTTGTTTGGATTCTGTAGAATTTTCACATCATCCCTTCTGTTAGTCTTGCCTGATGCTTTCCTGTTGTTCTCAATGTTTACTGCAATTCTGAAAGCATCCCTGATAGTGGCAGGACTTTTATCTCTTAATCCATATGCAGTTTTTGCATCAAAGGCGTTGATATACAATATTATGCACATAGGTTCATTTGGCCTCATGTGATGTGGCAATTTGTTTAACACTTTAGTAAATCTTGCATTAAAATCTGCAACCTACTCATTTGACCCTTTAGTGATACTGGTAAACTCATTTACAAAAAAGCTAGGGTCAGTTTTGTCACCATATTGCTCCTTGAACATCCTTTTAAAATCATTCCATGATGAAATACTCCGGTCAGGCAGATTCTTATACCATTCCCTTGCCTCATCTACTAAAGATTGCATGAATGACTTCATGAAAACATCCTCATGTTCAACCTCAAAGTTATCCATGACATTTTGAAAGGCCTTTAGATGATCTTCTCCTAACACTGTGTTGTTTCTTGAAAATTTAGGCACTTGCAGCCTCAGATGCTTGTCAATGGGGTTAGGATACCCAGGAATACCATCAAATACCAGCTGTCTGAATCTATCTAACTGCATGGGCTATCTGTCAAACTGATTAATATTAATATTTCTGTTTGCATTCTGGTTTCTTACATTGTTCAGTGGTATCCTAGCATCATTCACATTTTGTCTCTCATCATTATGCTGATGTTGCACATCATTTCTCTGTTGATGTCTCTGCACATTTGCATTCTCAAGGGTAGGAATTGAATTATTTTAGGCAGTCCTTAAAGCTTGCACTTTCTTCCTCAGGTCATCTCTGATTGTTATTGCCTGTTGATATTCGAACTCGGCCC
Organism: Cunninghamia lanceolata; assembly: GCA_027924645.1. Taxonomy (NCBI): domain Eukaryota; kingdom Viridiplantae; phylum Streptophyta; class Pinopsida; order Cupressales; family Cupressaceae; genus Cunninghamia; species Cunninghamia lanceolata. The sequence continues at coordinate 4,087,181 of BSBN01000774.1, forward strand.
TTAAGCTCCTAATTTCATCAGCTAGTTCTTCCTCGCTAGGCCTAGAGGAGGATGGTTTTACCATATTCTGATCTTCATCTTCATCATCCCTCAGAGACTCTGCCTCTTCAAACCTTTCACTAGGGTCTAGAAATGGGCGTTCTTGGAACACCTCTGACCTCATTCTCACGCTACCACCCTGTTGCCTCTCATATGCACCCTAAATATCAGCTTCTGCATTTGAAAAGTAAGGCACATGCTGTCCTGATGGCCTAGGGTTATCTTGCATATCATCATTTTTTCTGGGGGAACCCTCATGACTGACTGAGACAGCTCCCTTTCTTCTGTACATCATTCTTCTTGTTACTGGTAACTCTTCAAATAAAGGATTTTGTTGGGATCTTCTCCCCTGCATATAAATTTTACTTTGACCAATTGGGAGATTACTTCAGAGTCGCCACCTATTACTAGGAACTGTTTTCTTTTGAAAATCAGGGTTCTTTCACAAACTCCCCAGTAGAGTCGCCAATTTCTGTTAGTGACTTGGATGGGCACACAGATATTTCACCAGGGAGGACAAAAATAACAATTTTCAAATCACCATCCCTAGCTGAGTCACCAATTTCTGTTGGTGACTCGGATGGGTCACAAGATATAACCCTTTCTCAAATTTCCTTCCCTAGCGGAGTCGCCAATTTCTATTGGTTTTTTCCCAGACTGGATGCTTATTCCTAGATTTCCCTACAAGGTAGCCATCAATGATCAATAGGATCTCTGGGCCAGGGGCCAACAGTGTAGGAGATAGACTCTATATTTTATCTCCTCTTCTTCTTCAGGCTCTGCAAAACCTAGGGGGGTATTCCCTACTCAACATCCATGAGGATATACATACAAGGCTGGGATGCTGACAGAAAGCAGATAAGTCCTCCTGTAAGTAGACCAAAACTATAAGATAAGAGCAAAGGGGCTAGCTTTGGGCCTATTTGCAGTTGTAGACAGAGGACTGAGGATCCTAAAACTAATTCTAATGTCCTAATGGTTGTTTTAGAGTTTGGTTTTGATTTTATATTTAGATGCAAAGCTGGACATGGTATATAACACAAAGACAAAGCTAGATCGGTGCCTATCCAGGGCCTGGAGTCAATAGACATACACCTGTGAATGATATGCATGAACAACTAAAACTAGATTTCAGGGGGACACCTATGATACCTGCCTTACAGATATCTCCCAATACAGAGTGTTAAGCTATCTATACTTATGGCATCCCTACTGCAGTATACCCTTCCCAATGTTCAATCTGAGAACAATTTAATCTACCCCTTGAGCAGAAGTTAAGAGATCAGACATTCAACACAGGAATTCTATGTTCTAGAGTCTCAAACATTGCTTAAATATCCAGACTCAGAAGAAAGATACATGCAATACTGGAGACAGAATTAACAAAACACATGCTAACATAGCATTTCTCATATAGAATTAACCATGAAATCAGTGGATTCATGCAAAAACGTACAACAAGAGATACATAAACTCACAGGTTTTGCTGTACAGAGCAACCAAATCAGCTGTATTGTATTACAGAGCCAAATTTTCAACTTTCAACAACCTAAAATGAGTAACACTTCCTGCTTATAATAGCCAAAGAAGCGTACTCAGCATTAATTACATGGCTTTGACAAAAAATTCACCAGATACAGATCCTTCAAAGGAATGGCGCTCAAAATTTATTGCTGCAGAGACAGAAAGTAGACAATGGTGGGCTCGAGCCCTGTGCCACCATCTAGAAGTCCTCATGCCAAAAATCAGGCAGTTTAATCACTTGTACCATCGCCCATACTCCTGCTACAGTCGTCATTGATGGCCCAACCACCCGCGGTCGCTAGGAAAAACATCGCAGCGCTCAAAAAGAATTTCCCGCCAAAACATGCTTCTATCACAGTTTCAAATTATACAGGGAGATTAGTCCCACATGCACGGTGAGGAGACTACCTTAGTAGTTTAAAAGCATAGTCACTTGCATAATAGGTGTCGAGCACTTTTGCCACGCTCGACACACGCTCCTTCACCCAAAGCCCATCGCCGAGATCAACACCATCGGCCAAGCCCACGAATCTCCTGCCGACCTCAATTGTCATGTCGACCGCTACATTACAATCCCCTCCATCGGCCATAGATGCACCATCGGGCCAACTCTTTAGATCTCCGCTGATAGTATGAGTCTCTCCGATGACCAGCTTGCACCCCGTTAGCAGTTACCATCCTACCACCATCAGCCAGACCAATATCATCGGCCAAGCAAAAAAACCCCTCGGCCGACACAACCAATCACGCCGATGAACAACTCCTGAAAGCCTCCAACATCCCCATCGGCCAAAGAAGAACCATCGACCTAGCCAAAAGCTCCTTCACCGACAGACCAACTCTCACCGATGGCCACTCCAAATCCTCATCGGCCTGACACTACCCCATTGGCAGACCCTCCAACCGCTAACCCGATATGCAACCTTACTCCGCTGGCATTCCCCATCGGGGTAACTTCCTTCCATCGACAAACCATAAAAGACTGCTGCTGATAGAACAACTCCCGCTGATAACATATCGGCTTCCCCCTTCATCGGCTAGACCCTCCACTGTCGGCCCAATGCAATCCATCCTCGCAGACAACACAAGTCACGCCGAAGACCACCTCCGTCGGTGTGACTTACACCATCGGAGCAACCAAAATCTCCCCAGCCGATCACAATAGTCTCGCTGATGCACCAACGAGCTACACTCTGCTCCTCCATCGGCCAGACACACATCGACGACTCCTCATCGGCCAAACCTCCCGTCGTCGGCACAACCCAAAACACTCAGGCCGACAATACATCTCTCGCCGATAACATATCCATCGGCTAAACATTGTATATCGGTGAACCCTCCAACGGTTAACCCGATAGTCCATGTGACACCGAAACCAACCTTGCAAACCGCTAACCTCCCATTGGCCAGAGGCAAACCGTCGGGCCAACACTCCACCGTCCACCCGATGATGAACGTTACGCCGATAAGACCAAAATCATAAGGCTTTGAACCATTGAACCCTGAACCAGTTCCACCCGATGGTTCAAAAGAGAAGTTCAACTGAGAAGTTCAATGCCGATAACACAGATGAACAAAGAATTCACTGACGGGAAAAGATGAAGCCTAAGCCCATGAACCATTGAACCTTGAACCAAAAGGGTTCAACGCAATGGTTCAAAATGATGGTTCAAGCAAAATCTGAGTACCCAAAAAGAAGTTTCGCCGATAGAGAAAATCACAACGATGAACAAGGAAACTTAGGGCCCAAAAAGGAAAAAACCCTCCAACATCCTGCGCTCAGATCCAGACCAAAATTAGTGCTAACATGTCCTCTTAAGAAGAATGAAGATAACAACAAGGGTTTTAAAAGATCTGATTTTAACAAGAACGAGAAAAGCCTTTACTCTAAGAATGATTGCAGTTCAGAAGAAGAAGAAGACAACTGCACATCAAAAGATGAAAGAGTAGAAGCTCTATTCATGGCTATGGAAGTCTTGGACAACTCAGACAGTGCTTCTATTGATAAAGAAGAAGAATGTGAAGTTGATTTTGAAGGTGAACTAATATCTACTCTTAAAGACTTGGATCTAGCAAGGAAAGAAAATGAGGAACAAAAGGCCAAGCTCATAGAATTAGAGGAGATTATTGTTAACTTGAAGATTTAGATTGAAGAGGGAAAAAGAATTGTAGACATGGTGAATATTGCCTTCAAAGCCAAATCAGATGAATGTGAAAACTTGAAGAAGAAATTGTTTCATTAAGAAAGGAGGTTGAAAAGGTTCACACTCAGCTAAGTAAGAATATTAAATTTGGTAAGAACTCTAAAATTTTGGATGATATAATAAACATTCAGAGACCTCTATTCATTAAGTCAGGCTTGGGCTATGATGAACGAGTTACACAATCTTTTGTCCTGGCAAAGAAGACTGATCCAGAGAAGAGAGTGTTAAATGAAGAAATCCCAATGAAGAAGGATAGTACAAAAATTGAAGAAGTTGATTTCATTCCTATTATTTCTGAAAAAAGAAGATTCAGAAGATCAATTCTTGCAAGACAAACTTTCAAGAACAAGTTTAATTTTGGTTTCTATGGTTATTGTTTCAATTGCAATTAGTAGGTGTTGAAGGCACAAGACAACTGAGAGGGGAGTGAATCAGTTGTATCAAAAACTTTAACTCCTCTTAAATAAGATCACATTCACATTCACTTACTTTAATTCCTTAATATGTTATGAAGATTAAACATGAAGTGCGAAAACAAAACTTAAACACGTCAACACCATACACACATGAACACCAGATTTTTACGTGGAAAACCCTAAAAGGGAAAAACCATGGTGAGTTTTAGCTCACAATATAATGTAGTAAAAATACTAAAAAACAAATGATGCTCATTGCCAGAGGGCTCACTGCCCAAGGACTCGCTGTCCAAAGAGATGCTCACTGCAAATAGGGCTTACTACCATTGGGTGGTTCACTGCCATGAAATGATATAATAGCATCTAAAACATGCTTAAGTTCAATTCCATTGAAGCACAATACAAATCACCTTCGTTGCCCTTACAACACACATACTCTCATCTGTGTATCTTCGCATCCCCCACTCAACACATGAATTTATTACATTTATTTATACCTATCATCAACCTTGGAACATACGTCAAGGTCAGTAATACAATATGCAACCATTGGAAAAATCTCCAAGGTTGGCAAACATACATAATTCAAATTAGGTATGGACCTAAACAAACTTGTGAAGCAAATGAATTAAGGAAGAACACTTCACGGCTTAGCTCGGACCCAAATACATCTTCACATGCTTCAATATGCTTCTACAATCCATGAAACACATCCACAAAGAGTGTTAGCATCCAAGTCAACCTAACTTGTGCAAACACCAAGAACACTTAGACACACGCTTCCAAGAGTTCAATCATTGCTTACAGATCAAGCACAAGCCTTTACCACAATCTGGAGACATCGATGAACAACATGAAATCACTTGGGAGCCGACAAATCCATCCACAACAAATCTCACTTGAAGACAACAAATATCACTTGAAGACAGATCATAGACTACTCACAACAAACACTGTCGAACTCTTACTTTTCAGAGCACCAAATCACAAATCCTTTGGAATGAAGATAGCTAAGGATCTTATAAACATAATTCAGAAACCACAAGACTAAAAACCAAATTGCGAAGAAATGCAAAGAAAAATACTTTCTCCCTGTCACACTACAAATGTTGCCAGGCACAATCTTCAAACTGGTGAATAGAACTTCTACTGGAAAACAATTTGGACCACCAAATTTTAGATTTAGCATCTTCAAACACTTCTCTAAAACATATCCAAATCTCACACTCCGGTCTTCAACACAAAAGAAATGCAAAGCAAAAGCTCAAACAGTATCCTATAAGTTAGAATACATCTTCACAACTCTGTCTTCAGTATGAACCAAATTTTCTCAAAAGCACTTGGATATTCAATATCAGGAACATATTCTTATCATCTTCAGCACTTACACAACACAATACAAAGCAACTAACTCATCACAATCAAGTAACAAAATAAGAACACAGTTGACACCAATGACAACACAAACATGTTGACATCAATGACAACACCGGTTAGCACATACTTGCAACATATGGTCACAAAGCTATTGAATGCAGATCAAGAATGGGGAGAAGCAATTTATTAAGTAGAAATTATTTTGCCCTTTTATTTGATTTTAATATAATATGTCATATTTACAATAATTTTGGGCACATAACAAGGTTTTGCAGAAGTGGCTTGGCAAAGTCAAAATCTCAGATGACTGATTTTGATAGCCAAGAAAAGAGAATAGACACTTCTGAAGATCAGAAGTCAAATTAGAAGAAGGAATGGAGAATCAAGAAAAATCATGAAGGTGAAAATTTGATGATTGTCCAAATTGCATTTCATGTACAAGGACAAGCAAATCCTTGGGTTGTTGACAGTGGATGCTCAAGTCATATGACAAGGGACAAGAGCAAGTTTCTCAGTCTTGAAAAGTGGAATGGTAGATTAGTCAAGTTTGGACACAACACCTCTGTAAAGATATGTGGTAAAGGTACTGTAAGTATTGATGGAAAAATAGGACTAAAGATGTTCTATATGTAGAAGGTCTCAAGCACAATCTTCTTAGTGTAAGTTAGATGTGCAGCAAAGGATATAATCTTACTTTCAATGCACAAGGATGTGAAATCATAAGAGCAAGCACTGGAAAACTTGTGGCAGAGTGCAAGAAGAACAGAGAATAACTTGTACAATCTTTGTGAAGTTGAAGGAAAGTGTTGCCTTTTAGGACAGACTGATAAGAGTTAGTTGTGACATAAGAGGATGGGGCACATCAACTTTGATAATCTTATGAAGATCAGCTCTAAAATTTTAGTTAGAGACATATCAAAGATTTCTAAGCCTACTAGCACCTTTTGTAAGGAATGTCAAATTAAGAAGAAAACAAGGACCATGTTCAAGACCAAGGAGTACTCTACTACTGAGCCTTTGGAACTGATTCATACAGATTTATGTAGTCCTACCAAAACAAGAAGTCTCCAAAGTGAAAGGTATTTCATGTTGCTCATTGATGATTACTCTAGAATGACATGGGTTACTTTTTTGAAAGATAAATTAGTAGATTTAAGATCTTCAAATACATGGTTGAGAATGAAATGAATGCTAGAATCAAGTGTTTAAAATCAGACAGAGGTGGTGAGTTCACATTAAATGAATTTGAAGAATTCTGTGAAGAACATGGGATAAAAAGACAATACTTTGCTACAAGGACTCCTCGGCAAAATGGAGTAGTTGAAAGAAAGAATAGAATAGTTTAGGAGATGGCAAGAATAATGTTGAATGAAGCCAAGTTACCTGATGTATATTGGAAAGAAGGAGTTCATACTATTGTTTATATCCTGAACATAGGACAACTCAAAGTGAATAACATTAAGACACCATATGAGCTATGGAAGGGTAGGCCTGCATCAGTCAAGTATTTCAAAATTTTTGGAAGAAAATTCTACATTAGAAGAGATGAAGATAATTTGGGTAAGTTTGACTTAAGATTAGATGAAGGAATTTTTCTTGGTTACTCAACTAGAAGCAAGGCTTATAAATGCTACAACAAAAGACTGAAGAAGATAGTTGAGAGTGCAAATGTTAGGGTTGATGAAAAGCTACATCCACCCACACATGATCAAGATGATGATTGTTCAGATGATTCAGCTTGCTGCTCAGATGATTCAGTCAACACAGAAGAAGAAAATGAAGTTGTAAAAGAACAGACACCCATAGAGACCACCAAGTCACTTGCAAAGTTCATTCAAAAGAATCATTCTAAAAATTAGATAATTGGAGATAAGAATAAAGGAGTTATGACTAGGAGAAGCCTCAGAGAACAAGTAAACCTCTCACTACTATCTAAGATAGAACAAAAGAATTTTTTTGAAGCCAACAAGGATGAAAATTAGATTGATGCAATGCAAGAAGAGTTAAACCAGATTGAGAAGAATAAAACTTGGGAACTTGTTCCAAGGCCAAAGGACAAGAATGTGATTGGAACCAAGTGGGTTTTCAGAAATAAGGTGAATGAAGATGGAGAAGTTGTTAGAAACAAAGCAAGATTGGTCTGCAAGGGCTATTCACAAGTGGAAGGCATTGATTTTGAGGAGACGTTTGCTCATGTGGCAAGAATGGAAGCAATAAGGATGTTTCTTGCATCTATAGTTCAAAAATACTTCAAGTATATCAAATGGATGTCAAATCTACTTTCTTGAATGGTGACTTAGAAGAAGTTTACATAGAGTAGCTTGAAGGATTTCAACTATCAGAAGACCAAAATATGGTATGCAGACTCAAGAAGGCATTATATGGTCTCAAACAAGAGCCTAGGTCCTGGTACACAAGGTTGGACAAATACCTACACCAGTGAGATTTCAAGAAGGGGATTGTTGATAGCAATCTTATATCAAGACTGTGTGTGATGACATGTTGACAGTTGTAGTATATGTTGATGATATTATCTTTGGTGGAAATGAGGAGTTGTGCAAGATGTTTGTTGAAGAGATGCAAAAAGAATTTGAGATGTCTATGATTGGTGAGCTTTCATTTTTCCTTGGACTTCAAATTCCTCAATCAGATAAGGGTATGTTTATTTCACAAACTAAGTATGTCAAGGAGATGTTGAAAAGGTTTGGTATGGATGACTGCAAACCTGTGAGCACACCTATGGTTACAAGTTGTCATCTAAGCAAGGATGATGAGTCACCTTTAGCTGATCAGACTCTATACATATCCATGATTAGAAGCTTATTATACTTGACTACATCTAGTTCAGATATTATGCAAGCAATTTGTATGGTGGCCAGATTTCAAGCTGATCCAAAAGAAACTCATGTGAAAGTGGTTAAAAGGATTTTTAGACATTTGAAGAACACTTTGGATTATGGATTGTGGTATGAGAAGGGAAAGGATTTCTCTTTGACAACATATACAAATGCAAATTGGGCAGGCAACACTGATGGTAGGAAGAGCACAGGGGGTGGTGCTTTCCTTCTAGGTGGTAGATTGGTTTCATGGTTAAGCAAAAAGCAAGATTCAATTGCCTTATCAACAATAGAAGCATAATACATTGCAACAGTAGCTTGTTGTACTCAGGTTTTGTGGATGAAGTAGACATTGAAGGATATAGGAGTTGTATATGATGAGCCCATTTCCATTCTATTTGACAATACAAGTGCAATTAACATATCAAACAATCCAGTGATGCATTCAAGAACCAAGCATATATTTATTAGGTATCACATTTTGAGAGAAAAGGTTGTTATTCAAGAGGTAAAATTGGAGTATGTGCCTACAAAGGATCAGATTGCAGATATCTTCACAAAACCTCTTCCTAAAGAGACATTTAAATACTTAAGGTAGAAGCTGGGAGTGCTATCACTCTCACCAAATCAGTAAATATTTATGATAGAGCATCTATCCAGGGGGAGCAACATAAGGCATATTCTTCATCCCTATTTGGACAGTATAGATAAGCAGAGTTTGGTATGGCTTGGTCAGGGGGAGCTGGTTTTGGCAGTTGTAGTTTGAAAGTGGTTGGTTGCACCCCTTTGCTATTGGTGTCAAAGGGGGAGAGATTTTAGAAGTTATGCTACAGTTTAGGGAGAGACAGAGTAAGGGGAGCTTTGCAAAAGAAGTTTATGTTTGTGTTGCCGTCACTGATAAAGGGGGAGATTCTTTGAAGTATTTTCATTGATGTCAAAGGTGCATACACATATTGTCATTGATTTCAAAAGGAAGTTCAGAGATGAAGATGATAAAGAAAATATGCTAAGGCATGAAGGATTTCTACCTAAAGTATCGACAAAAGTTGGTTCGCAGGTTTTCTGGTGATCATTGGAGTTTAAGGTTTTGGCCTTACCCCTTCTCCAGGTTGAGGAAATAAGAAGGGCCAGAGTGGAAGGCCTGATCTTGAAACTCCGATATCTACTCAATGATTGGGAGTCAGAAGGTAGAGATGTTCCTTATTGAATTCAAATGAGAATATGTTACTTAGAAATCCTGGCATGCAAAGTGATCGGGAGTCAAAGGGCGGAGATGTTCCTTGTTGATTTCAAATGAGATGATGTTACTTAGAAAGCCTAGTGCATGAACTCTGATATATGCCAATTAACATATCCTTCAACTTCTTTAATTGGTAGTGCATCCACGCAGAGGATAGTTGTCAGATCCAAGTCAGCTCTTCATTGTTGTAATAGGCTACCACATGTACAAGGTTAGCCAAAGGACTTCAAAGAGTGATATTAGTGCATTCCACATGGACATAGAGTACATGATCATGACATCAGTTAAGTGGGACCCAATGAGGGGAACACCGATGCAAACTGTTGACACATGGCTGACTTGATTGGAAGCTCGATCTCCGACGCTCTGCGAGTTTAATTAATTTAAAAGGAAAAGATACAAAGCATGGAATTTCAGGCCAACTTTGGAGGATGTTTTTAAGTTAATGCATTAGCCGACATTGAAATGCAAACGTTGGAATTTAAAAGTTTAAATTATTGGCACCATTTCAGTAATGTGTGGATTGTTCAGTTTTGGGTCCAGACCTATTTTTGGGTTGACCTAAGTATATGTGTGTTAGGCCTTGTTTCATGATGCCGACCTTGGGAGAATGTTAATTCGACATTGGAGAATGTTTTTGTTGTGCTTAGCCAACATGGAAATTATTTTTCTACAAAAGGATATATAAGAAAGATCAATTTGTGCTTTTAGGGGTATCCCATGTGTGTGTGTGTGCCTAAAAGCAAAAAAATTGAATGTGTGAATGAGAAGCGAAATACATCAAGCAATCAGGCATGAACAGAGAAGTGAAATTGAAGTGTACGAAGAGTAAATTGAAGATCCTATGTTCACTCCATTTGTGTAAGTGTCGAATGTTCTTTACTACTATTTTAGTTTGTTGGGTTGTAACTTAGTTTGTGTTGGAGGTTGGCGCCTCGAATAGGTTGGAGCCTATTGCTAGGTTCTAGCTCAGTTTGTGTGGGAGGTTGGAGCCTTAGATAGGTTGAAGCCTATTGTTGGGTTGGAGCTCAGTTTATGTGGGAGATTAAAGCCTTAGATAGGTTGGAGTCTATTGTTGGGTTGATGCTCAGTTTGTTTTGAGATTGAAATCTCTGGTATGTTGGAGCCTATAAAATATTGTAATTCACTGTTTCATTTTTGTGAGGTTGGATTTGGATAATAGATCCAAGCAACTTGCTCACCATAGTTTTTCCCATCTTGGGTTTCCATGTAAATCTGGTGTTATGGTCTCTTGTGTGGATGTGTGATTTTGCTTATGCTCGCATAGTTCTTTCATATTCTAATTGATGCAATAGAGATCTTGTTGTTACAGTAGAATTGTTTTAAAAAGTGGCATATACTGATTCACCCCCCCTCAATTTATTAGTGTGCTCTAACATGTTATGGTGACTTAATTGCTTTGACAAGTTTTGCATTTATAGGATTAGCTTCATCGATGTCCTCCCTCCATATAGGTGGCATTGGGTAAACCTAAGGATCACTTGTTAGCTTTTCTTCTTGTGTGAGTTCAGATGATCCCTTAATCAACACTTCCTTTCCTTTAGATTGTGCAACCTCTGTATTGATGTTCTACTAGGCTATCTCTGCTTCAAGTGGTTGAGATGACTCACTTTCAGGTGTTGACATAGGGGGATCAGAGGTTTGAATGATTGGGGTTTTGGGATGCAGAGGACATAGAGTAGTCTAGTTCTATACCATGGCATTCATTCTCTGGATGGGATCACTAATTTCCCAATAGAAGCCTTTGAAGTTCACATGATCCTCTTCCACCAGCTATGTTTTTGCTTGTATAATTTTGTGCCATTTAGCCCTCCTCTCCCTCTTTTGCCTCTCATTTCTGTAACTTTTGATGAGGTCTTCTTTTTCATCATACCTATGCTCATACCCTGACATATGAACTTCTTACCTCCTATAATTAATGAAGCCCTTAGGGTCATAATTTATCTGAGTGTCAAACTCTATCCCAAAGTAAGAAGTTATGTCAAATAGTCTTTCATAAGATTCTAGGACAAAGAAAGTGAAGTTTGAAACCTTAGCACATGAAATCAATATGTGTATCCCCTCTTGTTTCTTGAAGTGAACATAGTTGGTATTGTTGCAAGGTGTGTACCCTTGGTCTCCTTGTGTTGTGCAGTATAGCGCTTGGGTTTGTGATAAGGCTTAACCACCTCCCATGGATTCCTTAACTCTGGCAATTGTATCGGTCATTAACAGGTCAATCTTTTGGTGCAACAGCAACCGTCTTGCTAACAATTGGTATCAGAGCCTGGGTCACGGGTTTGAACCCCTCACTTGCACTAGGGGGATTGTTGCAAGGTGTGTTCCCTTGGTCTCCTTGTGTTGTGCAATGCAGCACTTGGGTTCATGGCAAGGCTTAACTGCCTCTCATGGATTCATTAACTCTGGCAGTTGTATTAGGCATTAATAGGTTGATCTTTTGGTGCAACAACAACCGTCTTGCTAACAGGTTCCACTCATTTTCCATAATGCTTCTATGTAGGCCATCCTAGCAAGCACCTTGCATGTAAATTTGTGGGGTGTGTAGGGAGATTCAAATACTCTAATCACAATGTATCCTTCATGTAGCAACTAGTCTCCCTAGTTATGCAAGTCTCTGAAGTCTACTTTCCCATCTAGGGATTTAAGGAATTCAAAGAAATCAAGAGGGAGTCTAGGCCTGTCAAAACCAAGTCTATGTAGTATGGGAGTCACAAAGTAATCCTCAAAGATATAGAGATGGGATTGAGGATTATTCTTATCAAGGTGTGGAGTCTACAATTGCATAGGTTTATGATCCCCAGTCCTTGAGTTATTTGAATAGGGATGGACATCCAACTTAGGATCCCAATTACCAAAGATGTACAAATAGATGTAGCACAATAGTGAGTACCATTTAAATGACTTCACTGCCCCTTATTTTTTTACATTCTCCAATTTTGGTCTAAGATGCTTAGCCAAGTAACTAGCATAATCATATAGGGTGTTTTGAAACATACTTTGAATATGGCAGGAAAATACTAGGGTAACTTTTTGACATCGTGCGGGTAACATCCACCCCTATTACTTGGCACATGGCTTCATAAGTTTCCCTAAAGTAGGGAGCAAAAGACATCATTTCCATGGGCTCAAGTTGTGAATCAGAGATGGATCTAGGTCACTCCTAGTACTTAAATCTAAAAATTGGTAGCCACTTGGCTCTATATCTACATCTATTCTTATTGTATTATGTGGCCATGGATTTTGAATCTAATGGGGTATGGGTAGTAGGGTTCAAAAGGAAAACTTTATGGAGGAGGGCACTATCAATTACGAACAACTTGCTATCATTAGTTCCATATACATTAAAGGCAATGGGTTATATGCTTTAGCGGTCCACTCCACTAGGTCAGGGTCAACAAAGCAATTTAGGACAATGACCTTGCTCAGGTCAAATTTCTAGCCATTGCAAATAGGAACATGTCACATCTCTTATCATAGAAATACTTAAACAACTTTCCCCCATGGTGAAAGTGATAGGGTCTCTAATATCTTTCTTGTCATCTTTGTACAGGCTCGTGAGAACATCGTGACTAGTGGTCCCTTTAGATGACTTTAGGGCCTAAGGGAAAAACTCCATCAAATCCTAGGTAGGTTTTCTCTTACCCAACATGATTGGCAATTCAAGGCTAACTAGGGTATTCAGTTTTAGAAGATTTCAAAATTTTGAAAGCAGTAACATATAGTGGCTAGAATTGTGAATAAACTTGCAGGTAGAGTACAATCCTTCTTTTCTAAGAATGACATAAATTAGGAGAAAAAAACTTACCATTTTATCCAATTGTGTCAATGCAAGGTGCAAAGCTCTGTAAATGAAATGTATCGAGAAGCAAACAATCCATGGGCTGAGCAGTTGTAGACACTTCTTCCTTTTAGCTCTGGTATGTTGGATCTTGAACTTAGGCTTAAGGCATTCAAGAATGGTAATTTTGTTGATTAATGTAACCTTACACATGTTTCCACCCTCTTTACTTAAGCAATGAATGTGGGCAAATGTGTGAACTCCATAAAACTCTAGAGGGTAGGTTAACCTATTCAAAGTTCTGTCAATCAAGACCATTGGTCTTTTAATCTATTCCCAAATCAACGGTGTCACACAATTGTGCATATTTGACCTTTAATGCCTTTGAATTCATTGTATGGGATTAGAAATCAATACAGGCTACTCATTGGTCCTTGAAGACACATCATACACCATGTAACGTGCCACACATGGCAACGACAACAATTTAGGCTCACACTGTCCTTTCCAATAGTTGTCACCATCTTGCAAGTCATTAGGATAACTTGCCTTTCATCAGAGTGGCTATGTGTTGTCATGTGATTTGACCATGTATTGGTGCACTGAGAGGTGAAGTGGGTACCCCTCATAAAAGTGCAATGCAGGAACACAAGCATGATAATGAGGAGCAAACACGCAACACATTGACCTAGCTATCACTGCTTACAAAGAGTAACTCATCATTTAGTTGAGCGAGATGACACGTGTCACATCTTAATTTGAGGGCCAAAAGTAATTTGGTAATGCGAGGTCCACCAAAAGTTTGGCTTATAGAGGGGAATCTTATGTTGCAGGCTCATGGGGAGACGAGTGTGTTGATGTACAAAATTATGCGGATTCCAACACCAACATGGGAAGTTTCAAGAATGTGGGACTTGACACTTGAAACAACTTCTAGATTTTACAGAAGCTGGCTCTTCCTATTTCAATTGGGGTTTGGGTAAAGGGAAGAAAAATAAGATTACAGATACAATAAACAGAACTTCTAATTCTATGGCGATGTGCCTGATTTAAATGTATTTTAGTAACTTACCACAGTGATTAAATTCTCAAGATTCAACTATATCAAAGAGCAAATACTGCATGATCAATATAGACAGATAGTAAATGAATTTAAAATCAAAGGCCAAACTCATAAGATTTATGCAAAGACACAGAAAATATCACCACTGGCATAGAACAGAGCTTCTTTCATTAACAATTCGGCAAATACAAAAGACACAGAAACATGCACAAATATATCAATTTCCTTCTCAAAAATAGCTAAACTAAGGCAAAATGATATAATCTGATCACCACAAAAATCTATGAAATCTTAATCAACAATGTATATCTCTATTACAAAATCTTCCTATATTTATAGCCATAAAATTTGACTCAAGATCGCCTCCAACTGCCTAGAATCCTAACAGCATCAACAAAACTGGAGTTCATCTAGGACTTCGATTGGCACTGAGAATCTCCCTGAATCTGCAACCACCTTTCCTTGGGTGCTCATTGGTTGAGTGATAAAATATGTGGCACTGTAACTGTAATTCTATTTTGACACATGGCACCACCCGCGATTTCCCAAATGGCTCCAAAATATACCACGCGACACCTTTCGCCCAATGCATAGCTTTCATTTCCATTCAACTGGGACACAGAATATTGCCACTTGTCGGCATCCGCCACACTTGAAACTTGATACATGGCGGCATCCGAGAAACAAAATTGGGACACTTGGCATTCTCTGTTGATCTTAGAAGCTACTTTAGTTTATGTCTCGAGCACCCACGGTAATGACACATCACTTCCTATATCATTTAGAAATTGTAGCTTTATTTGCGGGACCCACCATATATTTCTTTACTTCCCAAAACAGAGACAAAATATGGTGACACGCAGTGCCTTCCACCTGAAGCAACAACAGGAACATGGTGCCCTTTGTTGTGTCTATAGCTTGATAAAAAGGGTCCCTCAAAGCCCCGCGAAGATAACACTTGTCACTCTCTGCATACAACTAAAACTTATAAGAAACTTATACGTGGCACACTCCGCAACATCAATAGTTTCTTTTATGCTATCTCCCGCATACAACACATGGCATACTCTGGCTGTAACCTGAAAACTATGTCATAACACCCCTAGGGCCCACCATATGTTTCTTGGTGCCCGAAGCTTATTAAAAGGGAAACACACGGCAACGTCTGCTTCTGCAACAAAAGACACTTGGCAACTTCCAGCAGCAAGCTGTATCAAAAGAAACTATTTACCAAGGCCCGCGGCAGCGACACGTGGTGCACTCTGCACTCAAGAAACAACTTCAAAGAGAAATATAAAACTAGATACGTGGCGCATTCTGTGTGCATCTGGAAATTGCAAGGCATAAAGAAAATATGTAGCACCATTTGTAACACTTAGAAATTATAACAATTTCTTTGAAACTCCATTCCACATGGTAGCATCCGCATTACTTAGAGCATTTCTTTACTGTGGCATGATACGAGAAATAAACATCAACAAAAACTGAGGAAACTGAGCAACAACTAAAAATGAAACAAAATGTAGAGTTTGGCTCTACAGTTCATGGTGACTACAAGGACCTCTGCACCTGCTCAGAGAGAACTCCAGAATCAACAAAATTTCAAAATTGCACTGCCATTAACAAAGAATCTCAATTATAATTTCTGTAATGCGGCCTGATATACAGACCACTCTGAATCTGACAATCCTTGTCTACTCTGTAAATCCTGGAAAGAAAAATCTAAATTAATGATGTCTTAATGAGAAAATGATTGCAAAATTTGGACCACAGCATGTAACTGAAATTCAAGTTGAGCCATTGGAACTAGGACTGCTTCCACTTCTTCTACACTAGAAGAATCACTCAGACCCTAGAAAATGGTCTAATCATTTTGTTTAGTTAGCAGCAAAGCCTTTATAGCATCAGTCATTAAAACTATACTGTCATCAGGAAAAGGAGAAGGAAAACCTAACTGCACCAATTCCTCAATGTGTCTCTTCATATTCTTGACACCTTCTTTTACTATATCAAGCAGTGCCTTGCAACTTATGGCAGCTGCATTACAACTCAAAACTTCATTGACTTTCTTTGCAACAATCATCCTGTCACTTACACCAGCAGCTAACAAAGTTTCATCAGTTGTATCATACAATTTCTGCAATAAAAGCTAGGAATCTGAAACCCTCAAAGAAACAATAGACAATGTTGCCTCAACTGAGGACTCTACTTTTTCACATAATTGTTGTGCATTAATCAGGAAAGTGAGGGAAGGCTTGATCTGAACAATCTCCTCAGAGATTCTTTTCCATGCAGATGCATATAGCTCCTTTACCATATTCAAGACCCCTGCATTTTGTGGCCTCTGTGCCAGCTCAATTGTTAATTGCTTTGTCTTTTGTTGTTCAGCCATAAATTGGGCTTGAGTGACACTACTCAAATTTTTCTCTTTTGAAAGGGTCTACTGCAACTGTGTCCCTCTTGGACTTTGTCCTGATATTTCTTCTCCACAGTGGCTTTCTCTTGTCTCAATGTGGCAACAATAACTTTCTCCTATGCTACTTCATTCTTCAAAGCTGCGACCTGAGCCAATGATGCTTGATGTATCTGTAAAGATACAATAGACTACAAATCCTTTTGCAAAGTATCAATCTCTTTATCCTTGGCTTTTATCTTTGAAGTTAAGCTACTATTAGTAGCTTTCTCTTGTGCCAAATCTGCTTCAACTTTCTATAATCTCTTTGACATTTTCAAATAATTAGTGGTAACAACAGAAGCAGTTTCATTCATTAATTCAATTTTGTCTTGTGGTCTGAAATGGTTAGATCCATGGCCACTGCATTCATTGTATAATCTTGTGGCTGCATTTGCTCCACAAGTTTGATCACATTAGGGGCTAAATGAGTAACAATCAAAGACTGTTGAATAGGATCAAACAAGGATTTCATGTGAGAAACAACAGGACTCTTATTCTCTTTCTTTCTCTTCTTTTCCATTCGAGCCTCTCTTTCTTTCCTTGCTATGTCAGCTTGTGCTTGAAAAGTAGGAGGTGAGGCAATGTGTCCACCAGTAAATAGATAACCTTGGGGCAAGCCATAGGGAATGATAGTTATTTGCTAGCTTGGGTTAAACTGAGGCAAAGCTCACTTGGGCATTGATGGAGAAAATAGGGGTAAGGATATGGCCTGTGATGACATGGTCGGTGAACTAGCAATTGGGGCAAAAGACTGAAAAGGCACAGCAGAGGTGGCAGGGGGCATGAAAGAATGGGTTACTTGGGCAACCACCCCTATATGAGAAGAAATAGAAGAAGGGGAAAAGGGAGAAGAAACACTAACCTGAGCCTCTGATGAAGTGATAGGAATTTGTTGTTGTTGGGGCACCGATACATCTTCTTCCTCTTTACGTTTTCTTTTCAAAAGCCTTCCCTCTGTGCTTTCAGGATCTTCTTCTTCTGAATCAATTACTATTTGATGAAAAGGTGCCGCTTTGAGACCCCCCAATGCTAAAGCTATTTGGGTCTCATGAGACAGTGATCCTATCTCTTTTTGTTTCTGTAAGGTACTAAGAGATGGAGGCCATGGGACATGAGGAACTTCTGATGCAACATGCTCTGTTTCTTCAAGTTCATGAACTTCCTCTGATGTTCCTTCTTCTTCTGCTCTTGAATCTCTAGGAATGTTGCTAGTGTCAGGGCTTGATACTGGGGACATATGAAACTCATCCCAAACTATTTCCCTTTCTTCATCGGTCTCAACATCCCCAAAAGTATTGGTAAGTTCAGATATCTTCTGTCTATATTTCAAGTAAGCAACAATTTTTTCTACATTCCAATCTTTCTTTTTTAAGGTAACTCTGAGGCCTGAAGTCATTGACTTCTTAGGATCAAATTCTTGTATCTTCCTATAAAAAGTCTCCCATGGCCTGGGACCTTCATCTGGCAGGTCTATGAATTCAACATAAACTGCAGGATCATCCTGCTTTGGCGATCTCCTCTTCTCCCAAAAGGGGTGTTTCTCATGAATGAATTTTGCAGAAACTTTATTATTGACAATCCAAGAAGCTAAGAAACTATCTGGATCATACTTCCACTTATCTTCAACTATTAAGAATCCATAAGCTGCTAACTTCCTCAATAGGAGGTTTTCAGTTTCTCTCTTCTCAATTGTTATTTTCTCTCTGGTCTAAGGAACATCATATATTTTCTTCTTCCTCTTTTTATGACCAAAATTGTTATCAATGATAGATATTTTCCGAGCAACTTCTAAAAATGTAACCGTAGGAGTCAAAACCTTTGGGAGTAGAACGGGCTCCCAAGCAAAGCCATGAAGTCTGATAATAGTTGTATGGGCTCCAAAGAAGTAATCACAAGGAATTTTCAAATTCACCAAGAAACCCTTGAGGCTCTCTGTCATTCTATTTTCTACAGGCTCAGACCCTAATTGGTTAAAAATTGGTGCAACAAAACATTCTGCAAACTCATAGGGATCTAAGGTGTCTGACAGAACATGGGTCTAAGCGGACACTAGGATTGTTCTATTACTACTGGACTCAGAGTCATACTTAAAGGCATATATTGTTGAAAGAGAAAAAAATTTTGATACAACATTAAGTGAAATAAGTATGCTGAGTACCTGAAAACATGATTCTGAGATAAATTTGTGAGTTGGTCTACCATGGCCGCAGAGATTTGTTCTACAAAGTTGAGATGGTACTCCTGAGACTTGTCCATAGTCTTGAGTCTAAAAATTACTGCAAGTTGCCAATCATGTACCGTCGAATCATCATATTGGCCAAAGATAAAAGACAACATGGCAAGAGTGTCTTGAACATCAGGATTAAAATGAGATCAGCCTGTGGGCAGTGGAAGCAACTGGGTATTTTCATCACCTAACCGCATTTTAGTGTTTAGAAACTTTACCATACTATGAAGATTTCCCCATGTAGCCTGCAACTTGGGAATGGTAGGAAATGTAGCCATTCTATCATGTTGCAAACCCAGCATATCCTGAATTGCTTTAGGAGTTATTTGGACCATGAAGGGGCCGCGTTGAATAGAGGCAGTCAGAGGATGAAACAATTCTGCACATATGTTAATCAATTTCAGATATGGGTGAACAATAGGAACAACAAAATGTGACAATTGAGACGTCCAGACCCTCATTCCAAAAGTTTCTGACTGCTCTTTTGCAGCTCGGATGAGGCACCTCTAATGAGCTCCTTCCTGAAGACTTTTTGGGTTCTTTTGCATGTGTGTCAAAAATGCCATCTGCGTAGTCATTTACCTGTGTAGAGTCTGCACTTACCCCCATATCCAGTACCCTTGTCCTTGGATAACTTGCTTTTGGTTGTGCTAGTGCAGACGCGTAAGATTTATTGTCTTGCAATTTATCAGACTGCTCAAAGAGCCCTAGCCCTTGCTGTGGTGACTGTGGCTCCGACATTTTTGTATCTCTTTAGAAACCTTAGCAACTCTTGACACAGCAAGTAAGGAAGAAACTTGAAAATGACTTGAACTTAGTTAGAATTGCAGGCGAGGAACAAAACTTTTGACGCAGACAACAACTCAGAGAATGCAACATAAGGAAATAGCAAATGCAACAATCAGAGAGGCTCAGAACTTAGTTCAACGAGGCATAATGAAACATTGATGACCCATCACATCTTATTAATGGCATTAACGCCAAAAAGATGGTTAGTGTATCTTTGAAAATCTGTATAGGACGGTGTGTCAGGTCAGTATTAAAAGTGGCGATCTTCTGAAATGATTAGGTACTTTCTTAAAGTTTAAGGAACCATTGAACAACCTTAGTAAATGCAACTGCTAACAAAAGAGGCCTTTGTGCTGCAGACACGTGTTCTTAGAACACTTATTTAAAAGGGAAAAAGTGGGAAAGTAAGACAAAAGTGGGAAAGGAAATAAAAGACACCTAATTAACTATGATACATGGCGGGTCTCAAGGCTATGTAAAATGCTTCAAGAAGATCCCATTTACAGGAATCTCTTCAGGCTCCCCTTCCATATTCTCAAGCTTGAATGCATTATGTTGCTTACATACACGAACCTTAAAAGGGCTTGTCCATAATGAGTCAAACTTACTATGTCGGCCTGGTTTAGCAGCTCTCTTGTCCCATTTCAGCACCAAAGACCCAACTTCAAATTTTGGATTGGAGGTCTTTCTGTCAAACCAATTCTTTACAATATGTTGATGCTTCATCAATGACTCATGTGCTCTTTCTCTCTTCTCTTGAACCTCTAGTAACTCGGCAAGCCTCACATGCATTGAGCCATTTTCTTCTATCTCCAACTGTTTAAGCAACTGTAAGGCAGAAACTTCTATACTTAGTGGCATCATTGCATGCTTGACATAGACTAACTCATATGGAGACATCTTGGTCACTTGCTTTGGTGTGATTCTGTCTGCCCATAGGGATGAATTGCGGAACTTATGCCAATCTCTCTGATGATCAGTCCCCATTCTCTTGATAAGCCTAATCAGGTTCTTGTTTGTAGATTTTGCCAAGCCATTGCCTTGTGGATAGTAGTTGGATGACGTCTTCAGATATATCCCATTCTTTAATGTGAACTCTAATAGTCTGGTCCCTAAGAATGATTTAGCATTATCTGATATGATGGTGCGAGGAGGGCCAAAATGGGTAGTTATACCCTCAAGAAACTCTAAGATTACCTTTTCAGTAGCATCTTTGAGTGGCACTGCTTCACTCCACCTTGTAAAGTAATCTGTTGCAGTAAGGATCCACTTGTATCCCATATTTGGCATTGGATTAATCATCCCAATAAAATATAAACCCCACGGAGCAAAGGGTTCTTCCATTATTATGGGACTTAAAGGCAATGCAACATTTCTTCTTCTTCCAGTATAAAATTGACAAGCCTGACACTCCTTGACCACCCGATAGCAATTTGCAAACAATGTTGGCTAGAAGTAGCCAACTTGTGTCACTTTAATTGCAGTAGTTCTTGCTAAGAAATGTCCCCCTGAGGTTCCATAATGAAACTCATGCAGTATCTTTTCGGCTTCATCTTTTTCAATACATCTCAACAATATTCCATCAATATTCTTTCTAAACAAAACATGATCAATTAATACAAAATGGACTCCCTGTTGTCTATAGTATCTTTTCTTATCATGAGAGAGTTCATTAGGGAAAAAACCAGTTCTCATGAACTGTATTCTGTCACTCACCCAAGAATCTTGATCAACCTCTTGGTGTTTTAGCACTGTTTCAACTTCTGCTTCTTCAGGCATTGACTCTTCTATGTCTTGAGTAATATATTGGCAGTGTCCCCTGCCTCTGACCAATTTGGTAGGTCTCACCTCTACATCATATTCTAAGATTTTAGTTATCCAACTGGCTCTCTTTTCAGTGATCTCACCTTCCATGATATACTCCCTTACACTAGGGTGAGCTACTAATATTAGAATCTTATTCCCTGTCACTAAATGCCTGAATTTATTAAGAGCTTTTACCATAGCATAAGCTTGCTTTTCAACGAAATTACACTTGGATTCATACTCCCTTAAGGTCCTGGAGAAGAATGCAATTGGATGTTCTCCTTCTTCTTTGTCATCTTTCTGGGTCAGAACAGCTGCAACACTATGTTCTCCTCCATATACATACATTATGAAGGGCTTAGAGAAATCTAGATTTCTCAACATTGGGGTAGTAGAAATGGCTTTCTTGATTTCCTCAAAAGCTTGTCTCCCTTCAGTAGTCCATTTGAAAACTAAATCCTTTTTTAGCAATAGAGTGATTGGCCTTACTAGCCCTGCAAAATTAGATATAAATCGACTAACAAAATTTATCTTACCCAAGAAAGACTGAACTGCCTTTTTGTTGATTGGCAAAGATAGATTTAGTATAGCTGCGACCCACTCTAGATCAATAGAAATTCCATCCTTTGAAACAATGTGTCCTAGAAGTTTCCCTTGGGGCACAACAAAAATACACTTCTTAGGATTTAGGGAGATCCCAAACTCTTGACACTTTTGAAAAATAACTTCTAGGTGCTCAAAGTGATCTTTGGCACCTTTGGTAAATATGGTATCCAAATAGATCAAAATGATCTTATTTATAAGGTCTCCAAACGCTATGTCCATGGCGCGCTGAAAAGTGGCTCTAGTATTTGAAAGACCAAATGGCATTCTGGCATATGCAAAGGTTCCCCATTTTGTAGTGAATGCTATCTTATGTTGGTCTTCATCAGCCAACCATATCTAATTGTACCCTGAGAAACCATCGAGCAATGAAAACCTCTATGATCCAGCCACTGTTTGTAAAATTTGTTCCATGGATGGCAAGGGATAATGATCCTTCAAAGATGCTTTATTCAGGTCTCTAAAGTCTACACAGAGTCTTATGTCCCCATTCTTTTTTCTTACTGGCACCAAGTTAGATACCCAAGTTGAATGCTTAATTGGAAAAATAATTTTGGATTCTAGAAGCTTTTGTAATTCATCAACCATTAAAGGCTCAATCTTAGGATTCACTAGTCTTTGTTTTTGACAGACTGGTTTTGACCCCTCAGCAAGTTCTATGGTATGTTGAATGATGTCTCTATTATAACCATGAAGGTCATCATAGGTCCATGCAATTACTTTATCCTACTTATTACACAAAGAAATCAACTTATCCTTCTCCTCTTGGGCAGTAGCATTGCCTACCTTCAATTTTCTTCCTTCACTAACTTGAATTTCAGAATAATCATCTTTGCTTGCCTTAAACTTCCTCTTGTCCAGGATTACATCATCTAGGTCAAATAGATTTTCTAGTGTGATCAATCCTTTTAGGAGTTTATTAGACTTTAATTGGATAATTTGGTCACCATATGCTTCTTCAATCATGGGCTGTAATTGGTCAGCAAATTCTCCTAATTGTTGCAGAAACAAAAGTACCTGGAGATCATTATCAAAGACTTGCTAGTTCTGGACGTTGTCTGGGATTGTTGGTCTCACTATCACCTTCATTGCCTCATTGTTAATGACCAGGTCACTCACTGGGTGAAATTGGGAACCAATTTGTGCCATCCTGTCTACTTAAGTGTTTTGGGTTCTAGGGATAACTTCTATGTTAAAAGCATCAAAACTATCTATTAGATCCCAGATTCTGTGACGATAAGATCTCATTCTTACATTCTTTGCCACATCTTTCTCTCTGATTTGTTTCACAACCAGTTCTGAATCTCCCTTGACTACTAGATTCTTTATCCCTTTCTTCTTGGTGAGCATAAGACCATGCACCAAAGACTCATACTCAACAACATTATTTGTGCAAGCAAATTGGAAGCATATGGCTCTAAGAATTTTCTCACCATTTGGAGAAGTGAGACATATACCTGCCCCTGCACCATTTTTACTCCTGGCCCCATCAAAGTTCAAGGTCCAGATCTTAGACTCTTTATTTGTATCTTTTTCCTTAGGCGTCTCTAGTCTCATCACATTTGGTATTTCTTGCCCTTCTTCAAAGATTACATAAGTGCCCAAACTAGTGGAATCATAATTTCCATAAGGGTCACTCTGCATCATGGTCATCAGCTGACTATTTTCTTCTTCTTGTTGGTCATATTCGGTCCATTCCCCCACTTCTTCCACAAAAATTCTCTCCTCCCTATTCATCATAGCATGAGATGCTTCAACTTTTGGAGTTGGTTCTTCAGTAATATGATCTTTAGACAGGGGCTTAGACAACACCTTCATCTTTGTTCCATATTTAGTTCTCAAAATCAAATGTGACCAATCTAGTGACATATACCCTCCTATTTTAGCTGTAAAAAATCTAGATAGACATAAACCAAAGATAGGGGGAATATCAATAACCATCACACCCTGCTTAATAGTTATATTTGGGCAAGTATATAACTGCAAGGGGAGCTGTTTGATCCTTCCTATGGTTTGAATAGACTTCCCATCTAATTGCATGATCCCTTTAGCCAGCGGCTCATATTCTATTTTTAAAGCATCAACTATTTGCTTTGGCATGACAGTAGTACTAGCCCCTGAGTCTATCATTGAGTTATGTAACAGTTTCTTGCCCACTATTAAGGTTAAGTAAAATGGCTCATGCCTAGATTTGCTTACCTCTGTTGTAGCATTTAGCAGGGCAGCTATCTGCAGAGGTGGAGTATCTTTGCTTTGAGTATTTCCTTTGCTAGTACTCCCTTCTTTTGTATTGACAGGTTTGGGATCAACCTAGATCTGCAGTGCTTCTTGCAACAGTGTCTTTTGCTCAGGAATGGCTAGCATATCCCATATTGATACATGAGCAGGGGTCTTCTTCAGCTGTTCTACCACATTCATGGGTCCCAATGTTTGTGTATTTGGGTAGTAAGGATACTTTACTCTTTCCAGTATTGGGTTAGAGATTGCTTGATTCTGGGTCGGCTGAGGTACTTCTTGTTTTGAAGCCAGATTATAGTGAGCCTAGAAGGGAGGGACCCCAGCTACTTCATTGTTTATAGTTTTAGGTTGTTCTACCATCCTTCTTTTTGATCTTGTGTAGTAATCAAACTGTACTAAGGGTTTCTTGGAGGTAGATGCTTCATGAATAATGAATTTTCATCTTCAATCCATGAAAACAAAGCATGTTTTGGGGCAATCTCTTCCTCTTGTTGAATAGACATACCTTGCATCTGAGCCACCATTATTGCATTTTGAACACTAGGTGACTGATATGGAGGAGCATTAGACACCATAGCTTGATTTTCCATCCTTCTCTGGTCTACTATCTTTTGCTGTAAATTACCTCTAGGGAAATATCTTGGCATATGGACATTTTTGCAAGGAAAACACCAAGCATTGGTATTTTCTGCTAGATTATTTTGTCCAGGAACCATTTCTCTACCTGGGTTAGGAGGGACAATTTGTAAAGGTGTGGGAACAGTGACCAACTGATTTGAAGGTTGAGGATTATTTGGTCTTTGAGCACCTTGGTATTGGTTTGGTTAATATGGGGGTCTATTTCCTTGGAATCCCTGGTAAGGAGGTTTTGGGTAAGAAGTTTGTTGCCTTTTGAGATTAATAATCTCATTTGAAAAGGTCCTGAGGATGTTCTTAACATCATCCATTTCGAGATGGAAGAGCAGAGGGTGCTAACACAGTGGGTTGTTGAGATGTTGGGAAGGTGTACATGGATATAGGCACAGATGGTGGATTAGGGACTTCTTGAGGCAAGGGAATGGAAATTTCTGGGAACATAGGCATAGGAGGCCTTGGAGACAATTTTTTAGCATCTATCAGATTCTTCTCGGCTCTTACAGCCAATTCATATGCGTCTAGTAGGGTCTACCCTCCTAGAGACTGAATCATCACAGAGATATTAGAATTGAAAGCTTTGAGGTAGAATACAATAGCCATACCTGATAGTGGTCTAGCTGTAGCAGGGATCCTATCCCAGGTCTTTTGAAACCTAGTATTGAAGTTAGTTATAGCTTCTTGCAGTGCCCTCTTTATAGTGATCGATTGCTATAGTAGGGAGGATTTATCACCCTTTTCACTGAATCTTGCAAAGAATGCATCTCCAAGCTGGTCCCAAGTGGATATTGAATTTGGGGGCAAAGATCTATACCAATCTAGAGCCTTCCCTTTGAAAGAAGCCACCAACAGCCTGATAGCTACATTTTGTTCGGTAATAACATGTACTGCACACACATCTGATACATCTTAGAGATGCTCCCTTGGTGTTTTGGAATCTTCTCCACTGAATTTGGGTAAAGCTTTCAAAGCATTAGCTGGAATTAGATCCCAAGTATCTGGTGGTGTCAGAAGAATGAGAGGACTGCTATTGTTCCAATTTGCATAGTTCCTTGGAGGTACAAGTGCTCCCATGTTTTCTCCTGATGCTATTGCTACTTGTTTACTCTTCTTCTTGGAGTGGCAACTAATGGTGGCAATCAGCTGACTAAGCTCTTGTTGTCGGTCCACAACTCTGACTCCTTGATGCTCTCTGGTTCATACGATCTTGATCAGAATTCAAGAAAGGTCCCACCGGGCGTGCCAAAAATTGTTGATGTATAAAATTGTGCAGATTCCAACACCAACATGGGAAGTTTCAAGAATGTGGAACTTGACACTTGAAACAACCTCCAGATTTTACAGAAGTCGGCTCTTCCTATTTCAATTGGGGTTTGGGTAAAGGGAAGAAAAATAAGATTACAGATACAATAAACAGAACTTCTAATTCTATGGCGATGCACTTGATTTAAATGTATTTCAGTAACTTAGCACAGTGATTAAATTCTCAAGATTCAACTATATCAAACAACAAATACTGCATGATCAATATAGACAGATAGTAAATGAATTTAAAATCAAAGGCCAAACTCATAAGATTTATGCAAAGACACAGAAAATATCACTACTGGCACAGAATAGAGCTTCTTTCATTAACAATTTGGAAAATACAAAAGGCACAGAAACATGCATAGATATATCAACTTCCTTCTCAGAAATAGCTAAAATAAGGCAAAATGATATAATCTGATCACCACAAAAATCTTTGAATTCTTAATCAACAATGTATATCTCTATTACAAAATCTTCCTATATTTATAGCCATAAAATTTGACTCAAGATCGCCTCCAACTGCCTAGGATCCTAACGGCATCAACAAAACTGGAGTTCAACTGGGACTTCGATTGGCACTGAGAATCTCCTTGAATTTGCAACCGTCTTTCCCTACACGCTCATTGGTTGAGCGATAAAATATGTGGCATTGTAACTGTAATTCTATTTTGACACATGGAACCACCGACGGTTTCCCAAACAGCTCCAACATATACCATGCGGTACCTTCCGCCCAATGCATAGCTTTCATTTCCATTCAACTGGGACACACAGAATATTACCACTTGTTGGCATCCGCCACACTTGAAACTTGATATGTGGCAGCATCTGAAAAACAAAACTAGGACACTTGGCATTCTCCATTGATCTTAGAAGCTACTTTAGTTTATGTCTTAAGCACCCATGGTAATGACACATGTCACTTCTCGTATCATTTAGAAATTGTAGCTTTATTTGCAGGACCCACCATATATTTCTTTACTTCCCAAAATAGAGACACAATATGGTGACACGCAGCGCCTTTCGCCTAAAGCACAATAGGAACATGGTGCCCTCCGTTGTGTCTATAGCTTGATAAGAAGGGTCCCTCAAAACCTCGCAAAGATAACACTTGTCACTCTCCACATACAAGTGAAACTTATACATGACACACTCTGCAACATCAATAGTTTATTTTATGCTATCTCCTACATACAACACGTGGCATACTCTAGTTGCAACATGAAAACTGTGTCATAACACCCCTCGGGCCCACCATATGTTTCTTGGTGCTCGAAGCTTATTAAAAGGGAAACACACGACAACGTCCGCTTCTGCAACAAAAAGACACTTGGCAACTTTCGGCAGCAAGCTGTATCAAAATAAACTATTTACTAAGGCCTATGGCAGTGACACGTGGTGCACTCCGCTCTCAGGAAACAACTTCAAAGAGAAATATAAAACTAGATACGTGGCGCATTCCGCGCGCATCTAGAAATTGCAAGGCATAAAGAAATATGCAGCACCATTTGTAACACTTAGAAATTATAACAATTTCTATGAAACTCCATTCCACGTGGCAACATCCGCATTACTTAGAGCATTTCTTTGCTGTGGCATGATACGAGAAATAAACATCAACAGAAACTAAGGAAATTGAGCAACAATTGAAAATGAAACAAAATGTAGAGTTTGGCTCTATAGAGTGATAACTAGTTACCATTTTTTGCGCAATAAAAAGGTTGTGTGTGAACCGATCACCATTATGAAGGAGAAACTAGGAAAATTGACATGGTTGGTTTAGCAGGGACCTAAGGCATAAGCGACATGGGCCAAAAACATAAAGAATGTGTCTTAGCTGATGGCTTTGAGGGGCCATAGATAAGGGACTCCATGGGCTTATGTAAGTTAATAATCTCCACAGACTTTCATTTTTTGCATGGATGTGTAGTAAGCAAATTTTGCAGGATATTAAAGGTAATTTTAAGATCGGAGGGCTCGATAGGCAAAGGGCCAATAGTTGAGAGCCAAAGACATTAAAATTTCATCCCTAAGTCAGACAAGATGCTGGCAAGGCTATGATCATGAGGACATCCTAGTAAGTAAAGCTTTAAAATTCTAAGGACTTGTAGAGCTCCAAAAACATGCATGAGAAATATCATCATAATGTGTAACTATACCATGAATAGGTAAAGAAGGTGTAACCTAGTCAATGTTCCTTGCACTAAGTGTGTCACTAACATAAGTTAAGATCTCACTAAGTGCATGCTCATCACCATCACAAGCCATAGGTGAAATGGGATCAATATGAAACTTATGGATAAGTGAAGTGAGTATGTCTAAAAGGTAAGGGCAAGCATTAACCAACTCAATGAAGGAGGGAAAAATAAATACATGATAAAATAATGCGTAAATAGATAACACATCCTCATTGATGACACAAATAGTCACAAGTGTATCAAGAATAGTAGGAGTAGAAGCCACAAATGATAAGAACATATTAAAATCATAAATATATGTATGCATCTTAGTTAGAGAAAATGACCTGTGAGGATCCATGATGATGGAATATACAAGGGTGGGTGGGTGAGATTAAATGGAGATAGCTCTATATAAACAAAGAGGAATCCAAACCCTAGGTAAATCTAAAATAAAAAGATGTAATAAAAAAATTAAATCTAAAAATGAAACCCTAGAGGTCAAATTGAGAGTGGGTAGGATGGGTGAAAGCAATGTGATTAAATGAATCCCAAACCTTAGAGAAAAATAAAGCTATGATGCACAAATAAAAAGGGAAATCAAACTCTTGTCAAATATAAAAATAAGATAAATCACTTAGAAAATTCAAGAATGAAAAACCCTAGCTTAGAAGGTAAAACTTTAAGGCGAAACCCTAGGTCATGTTTGAAAATGATGCAGGAGCACTCGGGTGCATGAGCAATCCTATGTCAACAAAAAAAATGATATTCCAATTTTGTTTGATTTATAGTTAGTTGTTGTTTTAGTTTGTAACTCTGGGGTGTTGGCAGACTATCACGATTGATGACGATCATTTGTTGTGCTAACACGTTGTTATTTTTGGTTAGTTTGGCTGATTTCGGTCTCTACCAGCGGTGACTTAATTGGGTGACTCAGTGTTACTGAACCACTTCAAAAACCTATTCCTCTACTTCCTTTTGGAGGGAGATAGTTTCAATATGGTGCAAGGGAATCAAATCTTTCGATTGGATGTTAGTCTTGACTGTAATCATTTGATGTTGTGTTGATATTTCTTTGTTTAAAAATCCCAAATTGCCATTGCCAATGTATATGTGTTTTGGCATATGTTTTCTATTTTAAAAGAAGTGTGGTTGGATTGGGAGAAAAAGACCCACGGCTTGGGCGATTTGACTTCAGTCAAATAAACTTTGAATGCCAAGAGACTTTTGGGACTACATCATTCCATACATTGTATGTCGATACCACTTCAAGACTCTTCATTTTCTTTTCAGATGACTCAGATGATATAAATGTAATCGATCACTTTGATAGGGGCGACTGCCTGAAAGGTGAATCAAAGAGATTAATGTGAGAGAAGAGGTCGATTTGGGAGGTTTGGCCAAGAAGGAAAGGGCAAAGAACATACAAATTATGGTGGCAAAGAGGAAGGAAAGGTAGAAAGGGGGGGTCGACTGAGAAACTGATATCAAAGAAAAACAAAGAATCGTATGGTGTTGCAAAGAGAAGATAATGTGAAGGGCAAATATCATTGGGTCCATTGTGGGAGAATGATCTGAATAGGGATGACTGTGATATGTTAGGGTTCAATACAACTGTAATTGCGTTACATCAGATTCTGTGTTTGAACACTTGAATGTTGCCAATAAAG
Organism: Cunninghamia lanceolata; assembly: GCA_027924645.1. Taxonomy (NCBI): domain Eukaryota; kingdom Viridiplantae; phylum Streptophyta; class Pinopsida; order Cupressales; family Cupressaceae; genus Cunninghamia; species Cunninghamia lanceolata. Next base: position 4,117,589 of record BSBN01000774.1, read on the forward strand.
AATAAAGTTTGAGTTTGGGATCATTGAATGCAATGTCTGTGAATTGATTGTTTCATTGTTTGTAATTTGATTTTGGTGGAGAGTAACCATTAGTTTATTTCTGTAGTTGTTGTCACAAATTTTAATTTATAAAATTGACTTAAATTGATTGGTTTATAATTGGATAGTGTCATTGCTGCTCAAATTAGCAGTCCCATAGGACCCCTAATTCCTATTTGCACCATTTGGTATCAGAGCAGGATGCGGTTGTGTTGAAGGAAGGAACCCTGGAAGAGGTTGTTGTGGGTGAGCGTGGGGGCGAGGAGACCCACGGCTGTAGAGGGCCCATCGACATGGTACAAAGAGGATGTGGTGGGTGAAGAGGACCAAGAAATAATGACAATATGGTAGTCATGGAGATGCTGAGAGGTATCCCAATGCAATTAGATGCAATGGAAGTAGCACATCGAAGAGGGATACCTTTGGCAGATGTTAGCGATGATGAAGGTGAGATTGAAGCACCAGAAATTGATTTTGAAGAGGATGATGGAGTGGAAAGTAGATTTTTGAGAGAAATGGCAAAGATCAACAGCAAGCTAAGATCAGAAACCCCTAGTTACAATGGAAGCCTGAATCTGAAAGATTTAATCAATTGGATATAAAAAATAGAGAAGTATTTTGACTATGAGTCGATAGAGGACCCAAAAAGAGTGAAATTTGCTTGCAGGAAGTTGAAGGGACACAGATCATTGTGGTGGGATCATGTGTAGACCGATAGACAGTGAAGAGGCAAGCATAAAGTAAGAACTTGGGACCGAATGATAGCGAAGATGAAAGCTCAATTTCTGCTGAAAGATTAGCAAGTAAGTTTATTTCAAAAATTGCAACATTTGAAGCAAAAAGAGTTAAGTGTGCAAGCTTATACCAAGGAGTTTTACAAGTTGAATATCTGGGTTGGACGTGTGGAGGATGATGCAAAAAAAGTTTCAAAGTATGTAAATGGATTGAGATATAATATTCAAGATGAATTGGCTATGTTGCAAGTTCATACGGTGGAAGAGGCATATCGATTTGCCTTGAAGGCTGAAGAAAAAATGTTGTGAAGATACCAAGGTAATACAAGAGGAAGAGGAAGGTCTGTCATGCAAAGTGAACCAACAAGTAATGGTAAAGGAAAACAAGTTCTTGAGGAGGAAAATGTCACTTCACACAAGGAGGAATCAAGTCAAAACAATAGGGGAAGAGACTATTCTCGAAGAGGTAGAGGAAGAGGATTTGGAGGACATGTTTCCAATGTGAAGAGATTGGACATAGGGCCTTTGAATGCCCTCAAATACAACAAGACTTTAGTAGGAAGAGTGCAGCAAACAACTATGCAACACAAGCTGACAAAGAGAGTGGATTCCCCAAAGCAAGTAGAAGAGCCTGAACATGGAGAGGCATTGATGCTGAAAAGAGTTATTTTGAAACTAGAAAAGGAACAACCGGAGCCAACACAGAGGCGGAGTTTATTTTGAACAATGTGTAAATTAGGTGGAAAGTGTTGTAAGGTAGTTGTGGATAGTGGAAGTACCGATAATTTGGTCTCACAACATATGGTAGAGAAGCTGCAATTGAAAAAAGACAAGACATCCAAATCCTTACCGAGTCTCTTGGTTGCAAAAGGATCATCAAATTCTGGTAAGTGAACAATGCTTGGTTCATTTTCAGATTGGTAATTATGTTGATGATGTGTTGTGTGATGTGATGCCCATGGACGCTTGTCATATCCTTTTGGGAAGATTGTGGCTATATGATAGACGTGCTGTGTATGATGGTTTGGCAAATATGTATACCATCACAAAGGATGGAAGGGACTATCATTTGAGTCCATTGAAGGACAAGGAGAAACAAGTGGGAGATAGTTCATTGGTTTGTTTTCATGCTAGTGAACAGGTTGTGATAGTGGCAAGTAAGGTTGGGAGCAACCCAACAATAGTTCATGAGAGGAGAACTTTGAGTGAGGTCAAGGGGAGTGGTGAAGAGTTGGTGCAATAGTTACACAAGGAAGAGAAGAAGAATAAGGGGTAACCAAATAATCATAAAAGAAATGGAGAGAGTTTGAAAGGAAAACATAATTTGGCATTGGAACAAGTTACATGCTTGTATGAGAGGTCTGAAATAGATCTTCATCATTGGAAAGAACCAAGTGGAGGTGACTTGCAAGGTGAGTGCAGGTTGCAACATAAGCAATGAAGGAATGTGAAAGAGGGAAGAGGTAAAGAGATTTTGTTTAGTGGACAGAAGAAGGAGTCGATTGATGAAGAGGAAATTTGGATAAAAAATGAGCATGGGATTACCATCCCAAGCTCCCAAAAATGTTCATGAGTTGCAGCCTCATGGAACATTTATCCTACTCGGCGTGTCTGATGCAGGAGCACCCGATTGCACGAGCAATCCTGCGTCAACAAAAAAATTGATATTTCAGTTTTGTTTGATTTATTATTGGTTGTTGTTTCAGTTTGTAACTCTGGGGTCTTGGTAGACTGTCATGGTTGATGGTGATCATTTGTCACACTAGCGCGTTGTCAGTTTTGGTTAGTTTGGTTGATTCTGGTCTATGCCAGTCACAACTTAATTGGGTGACTTAGTGTTATCAAACCACTTCAAAAACCCATTCCTCTACTTCCTTTTGGAGGGTGATAGTTTTAGTATGGTGCAAGGGAATCAAATCTTTTGATTGGATGTTAGTCAATTGTAATCATTTGCTGCTGTGTTGATATTTCTTTGTTTAAAAATCTCAAAGTGCCACCACCAATGTATATGTGTTTTGGCATATGCTTTTTGTTTTAAAAGAAGTGTGGTTGGATTGGGAGAAAAAGACCCATGGCTTGGGTAACTTGACTTCAGTCAAATAAACTTTAAATGCCAAGAGACTTTTGGGACTGCATCACTCCATACATTGTATGCCGATACCACTTCAAGACTCTTCATTTTATTTTCAGATGACTCGGATGATATAAATGTAATCGATCACTTTGATAGGGCAGCTACTTGAAAGGTGAATCAAATAGATTAATGTGAGAGAAGAGGTCAATTTGGGAGGTTTGACCAAGAAGAAAAGGGCAAAGAACATACAAATTGCGGTGGCAGAGAGGAAGGAAAGGTGGAAAGGGGGGTCGGTTGAGAAACTGATATCAGAGCAAAACAAAGGACTGTATGGTGTTGTAGAGAGAAGATAATGTGAAGGGCTAATATCATTGGGTCCATTGTGGGAGAATGATCTGAACAGGGATAACTGTGATATGTTAGGGTTCAATGCAACTGTAATTGCATTACATCAGATTCTATATTTGAACACTTGAATGCTACCAATAAAGAATAAAGTTTGAGTTTGGGATCATTGAACGTAATGTTTGTGAATTGATTGTTTCATTGTTTGCAATTTGATTTTGGTGGAGAGTAACCATTAGTTTATTTCTGTAGCTGCTGTCACAAATTTCAATTTGTAAAATTGACTTAAATTGATTGGTTTATAACTAGATAGTGTCATTGCTGCTTGAATTAGTAGTCCCATAGGGCCCCTAATTCCTGTCTGCACTAGAAAATGTTAGATTCACCAAAAATGTAAAGCAAATAAAATGCAAGTTATATAAATTATCTAAGCTAATTAAGTAAATGCAACTAATTAAGTACAAATTAATTTAGATAATAGAGCTAGGACTTTTTTTTGATGAATAAGTCCTATACTACTTTTTATAAACTAAAAAGAAAATAGTACAATATTCACAAAAAATGACAAGTGGTAGAGAGGCACACCCAAAATGAATGTATGGAAATCAAATGAATGGATCAGATATATTTATCTCTAGGATCAATGAGAGAAATGTATTATTGATGTCACATAAAATTTGTTTTCTATTGTTAGAAAATTAAATACTTTGATGTGATGAATGTCTTAGAGTTTGAACTACCACATAAATGTTGCAAATCAATTTCGAGGCCTATGAGTTTGATCCCGATTGCCTCAAACTTGATCTAAGCTACCCAAAGCTGATCTACTAGAAAGTGCATATGAATATCTACTCATCTTAGATATCTAAATCGATTAAGGTGGTGTCTACACACACCATTAAGGAGCTCATCAACTCAATAGGTGATTAGATTATCTTAGGAAAAACCTTTTGAGGGCTGAATTAACGATGATGAGAAAGATCAAAGATAATATTTGTAGACATGCATATGGCCTATACACTGACGATGTAGATTTGATTCTTTTATTGTCCTTAAGAATTGAAGTGTGCCTTAACAATCCACTTGATTAAATGAAGAGTACAATGAATGTCCTTAAATACCATGACATCGAACATGTTGCATTGGCTCAAAACAATGAATAGAAAGGGTTGGGGAAGTTTAAAATTGAATTTAAGGTCTTGAATTTCAAGGATCATTTTCGCTCTCCTTGATATTGACAACCACTTGGAAATAATTTGAAACGATCAAGTATTTTTTGAGGTGGAGAATGAGTGTGTGGAAAATTGAAATTGACACTAACAAAGATGAAGTAGGGATGAATAAAATAGTAAATATATGGAAATTAGTGCAAACTTAAGATAAAATAAAATTAAAAAAAAAAAAAAATGGATAACAATCAGGGCACGAACGAAACTTGCATGGGCATGCTAATTTCATCTTAACAAGATCTTTTTAAGTCAGATGCATCATTTATCCGGTGGACAAAGACAATACAGCTTCCACAAAATTCACACAAAGATTAGTTTTATGGTGACCAAAAAAAGCAAGGTTTTCTTTGCCGATTAGAACTAAGCAAAGAATATTTATATAATACACACAGTATGATCCATACGTTGAAATTTGGCATGTTTTGGACTGAGGACCAATCAAAGAATCTCCTCCTATACTGGATTTCTTCTCTGAAAAAATAAAATCTATCTATAACTACCTTCAAAAATAAATTGGACGGCAGTATCGTGGGATTGTTTTGGTGATGTAGTTATGCTTAAAATTTTAGATTGGAATTTGGCACCTTTTACTTCAAGGGCCATCAAATAGGGCTTCGTTTTACTCGAACGAACAGTACTTCAACTGAAAAAAGTATTAAGCGCATTTATTCGTAGAGACCAGATGCTCTACCCAATTCAGGATAGATAGATTCTTTTTTTTTGGAATTCTCTCTTAAAACAGTTTTCATTTGATGCACGCCATTCCTGGTTCAGAGCAGATACATTAAACACCGGAAAAATAAAACCCAAGAGTATTAATGGCGAAATCTTTTCTTTCTCCTATGCGTCTACCCATATTATATCTAGAACCTTCCAGAAAATCTCAAGGCCTGTTGAGTTTGCCGTCAAATTGTCCGTCACGGCATTTAGGATCGAAGAAAGAAGGTCACGTTAGAGTTGTTTGTGCATACTCCGTTCCTTCTGCAAGAAGTCGATACCAGGTTTCACCAGCACTTCTTATCAATGTAAGTTTCATTTATGTTTTAATTTTTATTTTCAATTCTTATCTAATTGTCATTTTTATTGGTATTATGTTGGGATATATTTCTATCGTTTACCCTAAAATGGGACCTTTTATTTTTTGCTCCCTTTGAATTGGGTTATATCATTTTATGCCCTAATTTTCAATGGGTTTTAGTGGTCCAGTCTTCATTTAAGGTATAACTTAATTAAGGTGAAGTTTTAGGAGCAGTTGAGGTAAAATTTTGTTCTGGGTGTGAGGGCTGATGTATGTAAAAAACAATTAAGATAAGTTTTAGGGTCAATTTAACTGAAATTTTGTTCTGGGAATGACCGTTGACGTGTGATTGTATTCCTTCCAATGTTGGGATGGGCTTAGTCCATGGGGTAGAAATTACCGTTACCACTTAGTTGCACAACGAGCTTTTGCAAACTCTGCCTCAATGATGATTTGGGCCCATGATTATGGTGGGTCTTTGGGGGCATCCCATAAAATTGGAATGATACACAGAAGATCAGCCGGGCCTCTGTGCAAGGATGGATTGCAGAAATGAACCGTTCTCAAGCTTGTCTCTGAGATTGGCATGGGAATTGTCAGTGTCAACACTAAAATCAAATTCTGTCTGTGTCTTTAATTCTGTCTTTCCTATTCTGTCGACATTTTTGTTTTTTTCCGAATTATGTCATCCTGTAGATTATATGGGGTCTCCCATTAATGTTATGAGGTAGGAACAGCCTAGCACCCTTGTTGCTCAGCACACTTAACTCATCATGCTAGGATGTTTGTAATATGATGTAGATGACAATCACCACTGTGTCCGAGTGCTTAGTTAACCATCAGATCAAATTCACCATGTCAGCTCTGTTGCAAATTCAGGTCAGTTCATATGTAAATTTTGGCTAAAAAGTAAAATGTTTCTAAGGCAGTGAGGCTCACCTTTTCTGCTAAGTACACTGTTTTGCCATGTTGGGAGTAAGTTGTATTATATCATATTAAATGTAGTGAATAATGCACATAAGTACTTACTTCTGAAAACCAGATGAAAATCTATGTGTCTGCTCTGTTGGAAAGCTAAGGTGGGTTTGTATTTCATACATCTATTTGGTAAGATTACTCACATACAGCTGAAGTTTGAATATGAAACTTCAGATTATTCTTATGTGAGCTCCATGTGAGATTTCTAGTGTCTGTCCATGCCGCTGGTATGCTATGCAATAGCTTGTCCGTTAAGTGTGGCACTTGCATTCAGTGTTCATCAATATAATCTTTTATTGGAGACTGGGATTGATTGCTCTCGCTTCGTACATTTACACAGTTCCATTTTGCAGCATCAGGACGCAACACAATTAGAAGAGCCAACAGTGAGCAGAGCATTTGATGATGACTCAGATGTTCTCATTGAGTGCAGAAATATTCACAAGTCATTTGGTGAGAAGCATATTCTAAGAGGAGTTAGCTTTAAGGTAAGGATTGCCTTTCATTTGTACTTCCCACATGACCTGTTCTGTAAATGCCATTTCGGGGCAAGTGCTTTGTAAGCAGTTAATATGATATACTAGTCCTTGATGAAGGGGACACTTACTCTTGGCCTCTAAAAGTTTCAAAATTGACTTGTAAACAACTCAGTGTTCTTTAAGTATTCTGTTACTAATCAAAACTATTTGTGAACATGAAGATTTTCATAATCAAGCTTAGCAAACTGAGCATCAAGATTTTCTTTTTGTTAAAACTAAAAAAATGAATTACATGGTGGAAAAACATGCGTAGATGGAGAACATATTTCAACTTTGAAAGCAGATGCAACAAAAAAAAGAGCTATGGGTATGAGATAAAGAAAACAACTATTTGATGCTCTAGTCATTTTGTACTGTATTGGAGAGGAGGGATCTCAGACATGGGAGGAGCATCATACAGATACAACACAGATTTAAATCTCATGTTAAAATAAATAAATAAATAAAAAGATAATGCCCTTCTTGGCCTTGTCGATATATGTTTGCCCCAGCTCCCTCCCTGGACAAAAGAAATAATTGAAAACATAAGCTACCAAAATTGTATACAAAAATGGAAGGCTATGTAATATAGCAGCCACCAACGCCTTACAAGAATTCAGATGAAAGAGTGCAGCAAATGAATGAGTCAATGAGTTATAGATGCAAAATGTATAGAAATTAAGATGCATTGACAGAGTACATCATCAAGAAGGCATGTAGACACAAGATGCCATGAATATGAAATGAGCTAAAACAGTACATCATTAAGAAGATATGAACCAGACATGGGAATTGAATCCTTATGTAGGAAATAGGAAATTAACATACTGCCAAGAAGTCATCACTAGGATCTCACACCATCAAGATATGTCTCCACTTTCTATATTTTAAAGGAAGGAAAGTTAAATATTGCCCGTATATGAACAAAATTCATGATTACTGAAACTGAAGTGAGAACTAATGATAGACTATCTGAAAGACACCAGTAAAGTACTGAATCTGCCTACTTGAAAGTTGACAGAATTTGGAGATGAAGAAGACCATACTAAACTCTTAAACATAACTCTTCAAGTCTGGAAAATATCCTCCATCAATGTAACCATCTCAATTGTAGTAATATTCACATATTGTAGACTCAACACACTGATGTGCTTCAGGGAACCCAATAGCAGTTTCTGGAACAGAGAAAAACAATTTTAATTTTTCTATAGAATACACCTATAACAAATTGTATGGACCATACTGGTCAAAGGATAATATCAAACACAGTTCCTGGAACAGAGAATGAATTTTCAATTTTGCTAAATCAATAACAAGTCCCATGGACAGTACTGGCAAAAGAATACATTAAATAATTCATTATCTGATTTGTAGTTCCTAAAAATTTCATTTGTATTTTGTATAATATTATTGACAGGGCAATTCTTTTTGTCCAATTATATCTATTGATCTCACGCTACATACAGCTTTTCTATGACCTCTATATTCATTTTCTAATGTTGCAGCTGTTGTACATAAATTCTTTTAGTTCAACGATCTTACAATTCAATGCATTTATCTTGATAGAATAAAGTGTGACTCTTAATGTTAAAAGGCTACTTGTGAACATTTTGCTTGTAGTGACTTCCTTTATTGTTACATTTCCTCTCGAAGCCCTGTAAATAATTTATTGGAAAAAATCATTCCATTTGCATCTTGTATTTTGGTTGTAATTGTGTGTCATACCTTGCTTGAAAAATTCTTCCACCCTTGGAAGGGGATAGTTTGTGATGGTATTCAACTTGAGGCTAGGAAATTGTGTGGCATTCTTATCTTATTTTGAAGTTCTAATAGTATGGCATGATCTTCTTTGAGTTGCATCCAAGAAAATTCATTGGAATAGAAAGTCTTCTTCATTGAGGCACATGAAAATCTTGAATAGACTCTATAACATTTTAAAACTGAAGTTGATTTTTAATATGTAAAGGAGACTTGAATTTCATGTGTAGCTTTTGAGTTTAAACTTTAAACGAGTTAGTGACTTTATTAGGATCATTTTCTAATCTTCCAATCTACGAAGTACCAAAATTCAGATTAATAATTTAATACATTGTAAAAAATCAAATATACCAATACATGGTTAATAATGACATGAATTAGTTGTACTTGTGGGTTTGCAACAATATCATGAAGTGAGACCTTTCACTAACATATATGGCTTCACATGGTAATTATCAAATCAATGTTATAATTAACAACCTAAAAATAAAGATATGATATTTCCACAGTCCATTATCGTTGAATTCATAAGCTTCTGGATTAAAATTGTGTAGTAATTTTTTGTATCAATGTTTTGGATCACACTCAATGATCCATCAAGAAGATTCTAAGTGTGATTTGAAATGTTGATACAAAAAACTATACACAGTTTTTTTAGCTTTTGAATTCACACCTTTTAGTGCGACACAAAACGGAAGTATGGAACAGATGTGTGGTAGAGCTGCTCTTCAAATTAGAAGGAGAAGCTCCCTGTAAACTAAAACTAGCCTAAAACTGTACATGCACTTTCAATTTATAGACTTCAAAATGTTTTCAGAGGTGTTTCACGTTAATGCTGAATAAAATATAAATATGTAATTTTTTTGGCTTTGTGACGTGCAAAAGGATGAAATGCGCTTTTAACATGAAGCAAAGGGTTTTGTGCTTTTTTGACTTGAATTGAAAACTCCATTGCTAGATGCTTACACAGTTACACCATTCTGATAAATTCAGAGACTGAGCAGGGCAAGTACATGCCTAAATAAATGGATTGGATAGATTAACGCCTAGACATGAATGTTACGGTTAAATTGAATGTATGACGGTATAAAGCCACCAGCTCATCTTAAATTTTTCTTGCAAACTCATTGAAGCGACTTAACTTTCAACGCATATAACGATACGTTCCAATCAACATTCATAAGCAAAATAGACATAATAAATGTCATTGAATCAATCATAATACAATTGAATAATAGACAACTAGCAATTTCAGCATAATGCAGGCGTGAGAGTTGCTATTCATCTCTATTCATTGATTGATAATAATTGATACAATTGATAATAACTGATCCTAATACTACTGATTCTGAATCCCTCTACTATGTGCAAAAAACACTTATTTATATTGTTTACAAAATAATTGCATGAAAATAAATAAATAATTAACTAAACTTCTATCCTAACTCTAATTGATTACGACTGCAAAACGACTGTAATGTCACGCTGCATAATTCACTGCACTCACATCATAATGAATTAGGAGCTGAGCTGGGAGATAAGATTGAGGACACATTTAACTCTTGGTCTTTTCTACTGCACTTCCAACCTCCTCCTCTAGACATTGCCCCTGCTGCTCAACTTCCTGGAGATCCTGATAATCATGGCTTTCCAGTGGAAGATCTTAATGCTGCAAACCCACTTGTATAAATTTATGGGGTTTTAGTCTTTGGGCATAATGTTTATAATCTCTATGATACTTGTATGGTTTTGATAAGTTGTATTCCCTACTCAAACTTTATGACAATGGTGTCTCTTACTGTAATCCCTCCATGGGAATTTTGATATTTTATTATTAATATATATAAGTTCAGGTGCATAGCACCTTTTGTCAATAAAAAAAAAACTCTAACCGATTACATGAAATGCAATTTTATTACAAATTATCTGCTCCACTAATACTAAAACTAAAACCATGCAACTGTCAGTTCAACTGACGATTAAAATATTACAATCATGCATCCTTCAGTTGAGTTGTAGATCAAATTTATTCCAAACTATAACTTCATGCTCACATCTCTTGCATTATGATCAAACAAAAGTCAACTCCAAATTGATTCTAAAAATAACGAACACTAAAAATAGCAAACGCTAAAAATAGTTTGAAGCTAAAAATAGAGATTGCTAAAAATAGCATAGGGTATAAATAGCTCTAGCTAAAAATAGCAAGTCTTTGAATATGCTCTTCTCTTTGAAAATGGTGACCAACTAAAAATAGCAAATCTCCTCTTCCTGATGATGGATCATTGAGTATGCTCCGAAATGTTGAAACAAAAACATACACAGTTGAATCCAGAAGCTCTCTAACTCAATAGCAAATCTATTTTTAGCATGGGATAAAAATAGACTTTTGGATAGACGACTTTAGAAGACTTTTGGATAGACGACTTTAGATGACTTTGATGATAATGCAGCTTCTCCTCTGATCATGGAAAACTCTCTAAAAGACCTTGAAAATCTATTTATTCATCCCTCTTTTATATTAGCGCTCTCCATTGTCCAAGCACGTGCTTATACACTAGCCTATTGAAATCTTAAAAACTATCTTCCTTTGTATTGGTGCATCGTCTACTAGGTGTGCGTGCCAATACAAAGTGACACCTTTTCAGTTCCTTTGGTGAGATGTGTGTGGAGGCATGAAGGTGCATGCTTTTACATTGATACTTAGCAAAAACTTCTTTTGGCGCACTTGGGGACAAGGAGATGCGTCAAAACACATGATTTTTCTATTTCTTTGATTAGGTATGCCAGGTGACTGATGCACGTGCCAATGCAAGCATTTTATATAAGACTTCAATGAGGCGTGCCTGAAGCCCAATGTACATGCCAATGGTTAGCACAATAACAACTTTGAATCCTTTTTGGTAAGGCGTGTCAGATGACTTAGGTGCATGCCTTTGCATACAGTTTCCTTTGATATGGCACGTCGGGCATGAAATATGCGCGCTCCAACACATCCTTTGCTTGAAACATTTGAATCCCTCCATTGTTTTGGCGTGTTTGATGCCATATAGGCGCACCTTTACACTGCTTTATTTCCTTTGTCATGATGCGCCAAATGATAGGTGAACGCTCCTTTGTTCTTTGAAAAACTTTCCTTTCTTTCTTGGCACATTTGGTGCCATATAGGTGTGCCAATGGTCTAACGAAAAACTTAACTCTTTAACCATCCTTGTTTTGATGTGCCATGTGATAGGGAGGAGTGCTAGAACATTGTGACTGTATTTTAATCTTGAAACCTGTTGGAGGTTGGAAGAGGGCGCTTTAACACAAGTCTTCAATTGAAACCTTTGGACTGGCGCGTGACTTGAGGGATGGGTGCGCTCCAACAAACAATACATTATTTTTTCTTTCTGTGGCGCACTTCTCTCATCCTGTATGCGCTTTTGCTCACGATTTACCTTGATGACCTTTGTTAAGGCATGTGAGATAGCTTCTAGGCATGCCATTGGTCAGATTCCTTTTTTGTTTGTGTTAAGGCGTGTTTGGAGTAAGGAGAAGGCGCTTTTATTTTGAACTTCATCCCTTCTTTGCTTGATGTGTCAGATGACCCTTGGATGTGCCTTTGCATTGGACTGCAAACCAAATTTATGAAATGATGCCTTTTGAATTGGTTGAGTGGTTTGATTTTGCAAAGTTAAAATGGTGTATAGGAGGCAACGTTTGAAACAAACAAGGTTTTTGCTTGATGGATTTGACAACATATGAAAGTTTTGGATTGGATACAACAAGTTTTAATCTAGAAGCTTAAGAATTCAACATAAAAATATATGTTTGCATGTTGCTTTCCTTTGGTTAAAAAGTGAATATAGCTCTCGACCCATGCAGGTGCACAATTTCTATTATGATCTCTTCAATTCCTTGCATCTTCTTTGTATCTTTTTTGGTCTACAACTTTGTCTTCTTTCTGAGTAATTTCCTTCCTACTATTTTTTTGGAAATAATTTCCATTGCTAAGATTTTGGGAAAAAAATACTAAAATAGAAACATAATTCCTTCAATTTATCCAAACTTTCTATTTCATTTGCTTATATTGTGTCCTCAACACTCCATCTCTGTTTTACCACTATCCCTTGGATATGAGAGAAGAATTCAATGGTCATTACCAGTCAATGTCTCATTGTGGTAAGCAATTGAGTGATCACAATGAGTGAGGATTGCTCTAAGTGTATATTTAAGATTGCATTAGTATCAATTTCAAATGGTTGTAGAAGATCTAATAGTGAGAGCATTGGCGTTGAATGAAGTGTACATTCCAATCACTTGAATGCTTTTTGTTGTACAATTGTCTAGTTGAAAGTTGTTTACTGCCACGTGTTGATGTGTTTTTCTTGCACATGCAAACTCAGAATAAAATACTAAGTATTCTATCCTCTCTTGAACAAAGTCTCTCGAATGCTAAACAATGTGATCAATCGAGACAACTCCAAGGTTCCTTGTCTTCAATCCTCAACATGGGATAGACTCAATAGTTGATGTGATTTGCTGGTAATCACAAAGGGACTTATGCTGAATATGCTCCTTATTCCACTCGATATGTTACTTCTTCCTTATGAAATGTAACTTCTTGAACAACAATTACAAAGAAATTGCAAAAGGGTCAAGGTTTAGAGAGAATCTACTCTACTTCCAAGTACAATGAGACAATGAATAATGCCAAGATAGACAAATTCCTTATAACAAGCTCCACTTCGCCATGATGAATTCAACAACTATGTAGAACAAGTGCAATCTCCTAAGGATAACTAAGGATTTTCATATTGCAAATACTCATTCGAGTACCCACAGCTGGCGCAACTCGAACAAACATCAACAACCGAACTATTGCAATAAGTTGAGGTTCAGGCTAACTTTGCACAACGATTTGCCAACGACAAACCATCAAAGGTATGAACCTTGGAACTCATCAAATATCTCAACACAAACCCATCATATCAATGAACTTTCTAATCTTATTCTACTCTACTTGGAAACATTTCTCAATCATCTACGAGAATTTGAAGCCATGCCAACATCCCACAATCACACAAATCACCATGCAAGGCAACAATGAGCCTGTATTGATTTAGGAAGTATTTTACAACAATTTCACATGTCTCTTCAACGACTTTGAAGAATTTCCTCTACTCTACTCCTACAGAACTCTAAATCTAATGTCTAATCTCATATACCCCCCCTTACAAATGAGAGTAGTGAGCCTTTTATAGACTTCACAAATTACATGAGTGGCCGGGATTAATTTGCAAATCAATGGCCCAGATCATGCCATATCGGCAGTTTGTTACAAGAATTACTATTTTTAGACAACAAGAGAGGCAATGAAGGCACGCTTTCCAAGATGATAAGTGACATGTCAAAATGTGATTGCCCTGATGATGTGTACATGCCACCTCAGCATTGAGCGAACCAGTTTGATCTTCTCCCTGTTCACACTGCTTGAAACATTTTTCAAAATTATGAATTTTTTGAATTTAGGATTTTCAACGTTGGAACTTTGCATCTTGAACTTGCAAATTTGGAAAATTTTGAAATTTGAAAACTTGGAAATTTTGGAATTCTTCAAGTTGTCTTCATGCCTTAGTAAAATTTCGGGGTTTCTTGATGATCTCAACTTTGTGAAATTCTTATTTCATGTGCAGGCTTCAACTTTGGACAATGCAAGGATGTCATGTACTTCACTTCTGGAGTAGATTTGATGAAATGGATGATGCCTCTGCTTGAATTCTTGCAAGTGAACTTGAGATCTTCAGGAGTTTGTCGCTCTTGTGATGTTGTAGCAGACTTGTGCTCTTGAATTCTTGTGTAAGATTCTTGCAAGTAGACTTGACGAAGTTCTCCGGTGGAAGTGTGATGATGAACTTGGATCATTGATGAACATGCAAGGTGGAATGATAATCCTTCGCTTTCGGATGATTGAGCTTGCAAAATAATGATGAAGTTCTCATTTTTCTGGTGATGAATCTCTCCTCTGGAAGCTAAATGATGGCGGACTTGATGATACTTCGATGAAGAGTAGCATTCTTCTTCCATTTTGATGACGACGCCTTCTTTGATGTAAAGTGAATGATCTTGGTGAAATCTTGATCTTCTTGATGCCCTTCTTGTTGTTTTCCTTAAACATCCACGCTCCTTAAATCATGTATCATCAACCTACAAGTGAAAATACCACAAGTTAATACAATGATGTAACACTGGATATAAAGAGATTCCAACCCTTAATTTCGCCCTTCTTATGCATGTGGGATAAATAAAATCAAATTTTAAAACAATTTCCACAAATTCATCTAAAATCATTCAAATTCAATGCAATGAGATCATAAACATCCTTGATCATTTTTCACTAATTCAAACCTCTTAATAAAATTTTCTGCTAAGTCTGCTGTTATAAACTGCAGGTCTGATTTTCTTACTTCAAATTTAATGAAAAATGAAGAAATTTTTTTCTCTTTCTTGAAGCGCTTACACGCAAGCCTTTATCCTTTGCAAAAAACATGTCTTTCTTGATAAAATCAATTCCTCCTTATTGAAATCTGCCTTTCTTTTGTGAATTTCTGCTCTCCTTTAATTCGCTGCTCTGCTCTGCTTTTTGGTTTTGGATTTGAAATGATTTGAAAATGAAAATCTCCTCCCTTATATATAGCAAGTTCCACTTTCCCTTAGATGAATTTCTACCTTTTTCTAATGCAATCTGATTTTTAAAAGTCTGCTCTGCCTTAGCAGTGAATTTTGCTTCTTCCTTGAATGGAATTAATGCTTTCTCTTGATAAATTCTCTGCTGCAGGGCTTAAAGTTGCTGTGTTGGATTAAATTTCACCTTCTTTTCTTGTAATTTCTGCTCTTGTTTCAAGGCACTTACCTTACTCCTTGGATGAAATCTGCCTTCTTAATGAAGCTCTGCTCTTCAAGTCTGATTTTCTGCTTCTGCAAGTCTGATTTTCTGCTCTTCAGTTTGAATTTCAAATAAATAAGTTGTCTTCTTTTGCAATGCTTCCACCTTCAGCCTTGAGCATTTGTGAATTTACCTTGTTTCTTGGGTGAAATCTTCTTCTTCTTGATAAAATTCTGCCCTTATTTGCTGCTGATCTGCACTTTACCTCTGCTTTTTGTTTTTGAATTGAATGTAAAAATGAAGACTTTATACTTCTTTATATAGCGTTCATGCCTACCTCTCTCACCAAGTCGGCCTAGTTCAGGTCGGCTAGACTTTGGCATTAATTTTTTTTATTGATTTTTCCTCTGCTAGGGCCGACCTCCTCTTATGCTGAGCGGTTTTTTTTTTCTGTGTGCAAGGATAGATGAGGGGCGGATTTTCCTTGAGTGACTGGATTTTCCACCTTTTTGGAGCGCAAATTCCTTGTGAACAAGGAATTTCCGCTCTTCCTTACCCTGAATCCTCTCTCTTTCACTCTCAACTTTAACATCTTTAGGCAGTTTTTCAAGATTTTCAAATGGATTTTGATGAATTCGACTAAGGAGACAAAATTTCCCCTGTTTTGATCCAAGATTATCAAACTAAAATAGGCGCAAATTGCATGATCAAAGGAGATTTCACTAGGGCGCATAATCCTCAAGGACAAGGAATTTGCGCTTTTTTACTTGTCATGAATTTCCTAAGTGTTTTGATGACCTTTGCAACTCAACTCCTTTCTAACACTTTTCAGCGTTGGAGTGAAAATTTCATGGGAATGTGATGCAATATCAAGGTTTCTCAAGAGTTACAATCCTAAGCGCATGGAGACATGGTGTAAGGAAAGGGCTCATTTTCCTTGTGAACAAGGAATTTCCGCTCTTGATCATTGAAATTTTCCAGGTGTTAATGTACTCTTCAAGGGATTTTCGAAGGCTTTTCAATGATAAAACTTCATCATTTTGCCAATTTCACACCTAGATACCTCCATCCCTAGGGCGCATATTCCTTGTACACAAGGATTTTCCACCTTTTGCTTGGGCGCATTCTCCTTGTGCATGAGAAATTTCCGATCTTGGCTCAAGACTCAAACTTTTTTGCCCGATTTTGACTTGTCCTGGATGGAAGTATATTTAAAAATATATTTAAGTATATCCTATACTTTAAATATTTTGAATTATACTTCCAGGATGTTTGAGATAGGTCCTGGATCCATAGGATTTAACATGTAGATTCTAGATTTTTGAGGATCCACCAGATTTCAGACTAAGCCAATTTCAGGATCTTAGAACATTAGGATTCCAGACTTCGTCAATTTCAGGGCTCAGAACACGCATCAGGATCAGAAGATACAGACTCCGTAGCCAGAATATGCCAAGACTTAGGCAAAGCAACACTATCAAATCCTATAAGCTCGGAGAAAAAACTAAACCCTAAAACAAAATGAAAGAAAAAAGCAAAAAAAAGAGGGGGTCCCCATTTGCAATGGGGCGATGTGTGATTACACCACAACACCACGCTTGGCAATTCTAGTTTAAGGGTCACGTGATGTTTGAAAAACCAAGTACATACATGCGATAGAACTTCGCCAATTACGATGTTCTATGAGGGTATTTGGCGTATGGTCTTGATTGATGTATATCTTAGCTGGATTTATATGTACTCCATGTACATGAACAATTACATCTAAGATATTGTATCTCCTTCATGGCAAAAGAACATTTCACTTGATATGCATACGATCTATGTTGCCTCAAAGTGTTCGAGCACTTGTTGAAAACTTGAATATAACGTATGGGTATGTCATTAAGATGGACAACAATGAATAAAGCTATGAATATCCAAAGGATGTCATTCATCATCTGCTAAGTTAATGGGTCCGCAGGTTTTGACCCTTGATTCGGGTTTGATCCGGCCTGGATTTAGATCCGGGTTCGGTTCGCAGGGTGATTCGTCCAGGGTTTGAGAAATACGGTATGGGTTCGTTTGGGATGAACCCTGGCGAATCTGTCATGAATTTTGGCATTTTCCTCTACCATCAGGACGAATTGGCGAATTTTGTCCTCTATAAATCATCATTTTTTTCAATCCAAAATGCAGGCCCTAGTCGTCGATGATCAATCCGCTGGTCTATTACTAGTTCTTGCACCCATAGGAGGTTCAAGGAATACGCCGACAGGAACAACTGATGAGTTTAGAAAATTTTCCTGTGTGAATTTTTTTTATGGCGCGAGACAATTTTCCGAGCACTATAATGCTCACATATAAAAGCCTATCGGCTAATTATATTTATATCGATCATCATGTATATTTCATCAATATATTTATATGTTAGTAATATATTATTATATTTTAATTTATATTATGCTATCAATATTTATATTATTAATATTTATCTATATTATATTATAATATATATAATATATTATTATATTTATATATTATATTATAAAATATAGTATTTATTATTTTATAATATTAATATATTATATTATATATTATATAATATTATTAATATATTATATAATATTACTAATATATTATTATTTATAATATTAATATATTATATTATATTACTAACACACACACACACACACACACACATATATTGTACGAACGAACCCAACCCCAAAAAGATTTTTTGTCTAATCCATGAATCGATTCTGCGAACCCGGACTAGGATCCGAACCAGAACCGGCAACTTAGATCATTTGCATGAATGTTAGGGAAGCATTGTTCAAAGTTCAAATCAAAGGGCACAACTAACTATTCACACAAATATTCATTTATTTTGAAGCTTGTCTTCCAAACATCTAAGGGTTCAACAAGAATCTGATAGTACCTTGATTTGAGATCTATCTTTGTAAAGAACTTGGCACTATAGAGCTGGTCCAATAGGTCTTCTGCTAGGAAGGGGATAGTGATTCTTCACAGTGATCATGATCAAAGCTTTGTAGTTGATCACAACCTCCATGTTCCATTATTGTTTGATGTAAGCACTATTAGGCTGCTACAAGGTGAAGAGTTGGGACTTATATGTCCTTATACACAAGTTAATGAATTTGTTATTTGATCTCATCATTCTATAAGAATGAATGGTGGTATAGTGAAGGTATTAGGAAGAGGTAGTCTTGGAATCAGATCAATAGTATGCTTTACTGTGCAATGCTTAGGCGTTTTGATTGGGGACTGAAAATAATCCTTGTATTCCTCCAATATGTTATTCAATTGTTGGTTTTCTGTTGAAGATGCAGGTTAACTTGTGCCACAAGGATGTCTTTCTTACGTTCAAGTCTTAGCATCAAGCACACAAATTTCTTACTAGAACTCACTAGCTTCCGTCATTGCTTGGCATTGATGAGTGAAACTTAAGGATTGCTTATGGTAAGTGGCATCTATTCTTGTCAACATCAATGACAACATTACTGGGATTTGTTTCATAGATTATATGTCAATGACATGATTTTCCATGTAAAACATCATGGATCTATAATGGCACTAAACTACAAAGGACTTCATCTTGGTTGGGCTTTATTTTGTATGTCAATGATGTGGTTTTCCATGTAAAACATCATATATCTGTAATGCCGCTAAACCACAAAGGACTTCATCTTGGTTAGGCTGTATTTCGTATGTCAATGACATGGTTTTCCATGCAAAACATCACATACCTCTAATGGCGCTAAACCACAAAGGACTTCATCTTCGTTAGGCTTTATTTTGTACACCAATTGCCACTAACTAATGATGTGCTTCTCTATATCTAAGCTGAATTATCAAGTGTTCTATGGTTATGGGTGAAGCATCAATTGAAAATTCAGTATTTGAATTGTGACAAGAGAAGTCAGGTTTTTTCTGGCTCTCATTGTCAACAATGAAATGCATAGGTTGCCTATTGACACATTTGAGAATCAAACAATCTTTTTGCTTCCTTTAGATCTGAAGTAGAAGAGACTATGCTGGCAGTTGCTACAATAGTACTAGGCTCAGAGTCCATTTTTTTTTGCCTTTGTCAAGTGCCACTATGGTAGAACTTGATGCTTCCATGTCATGTCCCCATTTCCAGAGTGATCACATGTGGAGTTGATGATTAGCCCATTCACTATTCCTGTAGGCTAATAATTGTGGTGAGGGAATGATGTTGGTTTGAGCTTGGTTCTAGAGGATAAAAATCTATAATGTTGGCTCAACAGGTGATTTCATTTGGATTTTGGCTAAGTGTTACTTGGTGTTATTTTGCATATAGCCAAAATGTTGTGTTTTTCTAGCCAAGGATGGGAAAAATAAATGTTGGAGATAGAAAAGTGGAAAGATGGAAAATGCTATCTTTAATTGCATTTTCAAATATATATTTTCTCTATATTTTCCCAACGCCACTTTGGAGGAGTACAAAATAAAAATAATAAAATATTATTATTTTTATCAAGTGGGGCCCAACGCCAAGGAGGATAAATTGATAAAATATTGATTTTATTTGCTCAAGAGGAATCGTCGCCCAAGAAGGAGATATCATTTAAAAAAATAATAATAATAAAATATTATTTTTCATGGGATAGCTGTCCAAGGAAGAAAAAAATATTTTTTTAAAATAATATTTTATTATTTCTCTAGAGGTCGCCACTCAAGGAGGAATTATTTAATAAAATAATGAGTTTTTAAAATATGGGCGATCCATGGTGATAAAGGAAAACAATAAAATATTAATATTTTATTGGTTCTTTAAATGAATGAGTGCAAGGAAGTGCAAAGCATTTAAAATTGTTCAAAGAGGATTGCATTTTCATTGGTGGATTTGAAAATTAGCAAAATTGGGCAAATTGGGATGCCTAAGTGAAGGAATGCATAAATAGAGGCTCTTGATTTCAATTTGGAACTATTGATCATTTGGTAGTTTTGCATTTTGAGAGCTTCTCTTGACTGAAATTGCATTTGCAGTTTGCTCAAGGTGGTGTTCCCTTGGCATATTGTGGATTGGTGATGATCCCTTTCCACTATTACGGGATGATATCAAGTAGATTTCATTGTGGAGCTTAAATTTGATGTTTGCATGGAGATATATTGCAGATTTGGAGAGATATTTGGTTACATTTCATCATAGATTGGCATTGAAGCATTTGTGGTTGGATCACTTGGCTTGTTGAGGGTTTTTCATGCATTTCCAGCCATCATTATCAATCTGATTTGCAGGCACAGTAGTTTTATCAGAGGGTTTTATACAGGTCTGAGCACATTTGATCATCATTTGAAGGGTTTGAAGTCATTAGGATCCTCTAAACTTCCATCGCTGCCTTCCTAGAGCCTATTGCTAGCCATTGGAGACATTTTGGCATGATTTTGGCATTTCATGTAAATCTGGGCAGTGCATATCAGGTACAGCAGTCTGATCAGCAGGTACAAGTCATATCAAGGGGTACAACAGTGTTTCAGGATCAGCTACAGCCATACATACAACCCTAGTTGAAATACTACACCATTGGTCATCATTGCCTATCATTGGGTTAGGGTTTTGATATATATTTGCTCATATATTTCACTTATATGAGGTCTGATCCAAAAATCAGTCAAGTTTGATATAACAGACCAGCCAATTGTCATATGTAATCATCTCTTTGAAATCAATAAGAAGTGAAGTGGATTCCGGGTATGCTATTTGATGGTTTACACGCTTTGATTTGCTATATGGTATTTGATGTTTCATGTTCATATTGTTCCATTTGATTACATGATTGCAAAAGATTGAAAACATTGCATAAAGAATCCAAAAAAATTTGCATAGCATTA
This sequence comes from Cunninghamia lanceolata, assembly GCA_027924645.1. Classification (NCBI taxonomy): domain Eukaryota; kingdom Viridiplantae; phylum Streptophyta; class Pinopsida; order Cupressales; family Cupressaceae; genus Cunninghamia; species Cunninghamia lanceolata. The sequence goes on from BSBN01000774.1 coordinate 4,139,009, forward strand.
GTAGGGTTCTTTACAGTGGTATCAGAGCCTAGATTCTACCAGCCCACAAGAAGTTGGTCCTCACAAGTATCACTACAGTAGAAGAACATGACAACATAATAATCCCCAAGGAGAGGTTAATACAGGTAAAGGTACACAACCACACGGAGAGAGGTGGTGGTAATGGCAGCCCTAGAGGTCATGGTGACTATGGAGATTTTAATTTGGAGGAGTTTATGCAAGCATTTGGACAGCAGATGCAGGGTTTTCAAGATCTACTATAGGTGCCATTGGTGAATTGAGAAATGAGTGCACACATTCTAGGAGATCCAGGAGTGTGAGTAGTAGGAGGCATAGTGTTGTAGGTAGAGCAGCTTCGAATGTAGGTAGAGATACAAGAAGAAATACTACACATCGTGAGCCTACTCCTCTTACACTTAGAGGTAGAGCAACCACAACAGTTGATGATAGAGCTCTTTGTCCAAGATTTGAGCTAGTGAGAGAGGAGTTATCTTTTGAGGATGAGGATGCAAATACTAACCTCACTGATGATAACATGGTTGCCTATGATGAGTATCGCAGGCTTCTAGCAGAAGTTAGGACAACTCTAAATTTTAATGCATTCATGACACAAAGAAGAGATAAGAGCAAAAGCAAAAAGGAATGAAGACCTAAAAAGAAAGAACTTGAAGAGTACAAAGAAGCATTGAATAAGGTTTGTTTACCTAACTTTGATGGCAGCGGTAAGATGAGTGCTAGAGCATGGATACATAAGCCGGATACTTTTATTACACTCAAGCCAATGAATGAAGAGAAGGCCATTCAGTTTGCTATTATGCATTTGAAAGGATTGGCCTATGATTGGTGGAATCATGGACTTGTCTCACAATGGCATGATATGATCACTTCATATGATGAGTTTACTCGTAAGCTCATTAACAGGTTTGACAGGAAAGATGTGGAAGTCTACTACAGGGAATTGACACAATTGAAACAGTTTGGTAGAGTGGACTCTTACATCAATGAGTTTCAAAAGATTGCGGTCATGGTTCCAGAAATGCCTGAGAGGAGAGTCACGATGTTGTTTGTTGAAGGTTTGAATGATAGGATGAGAGGATTGGTGACGGTACATAAGCCTAAGACATTGGATGAGGCTATTGAACTTGCACTTGATTTGGACACCTATCCCACATCATTTCAAAACCAAAAGAAAAGCTTTAGAGGCTTGAGTTCTAATTAGAAAAAACCATTTCAGCCTAAGTCTAATCCTTATGCTATGGAGAGAGATGAATTGAGAAGGAAGAAATTATGCTTTTCTTGCAAACAACCATGGGATCCATGACATAGATGCCTTGGGAAAGACAAAGCACATCTTATTGAGGTGTTATCTGATGTTGAGAGAGACACATGAGGAGACAGGTTCAGATAGTTATGCAGATCACACGGAGCAGCAACCTACGTTGGAGCTTGAGGCTAATGATACAGGTGGTATAGGTCCAATGACCATTGCTACACTTTCAGGAGTGCCTAGGTATCATCTTTTCCGTGTGAAAGGGGTACTTAAGGGATAGCGAGTCACTTGTTTGATTGATAGTGGAGCCACACATAATTTCATTGATGAGGGTTTGGTTATGAGACGTGGTTTAGAGGCTGAGGACTTTGCAAGTTTCACAGTGATAGTTGCAGATGGTTTTACCATGAGTTGTCAGAAGGTATCTCAGCTTAGCATTCGGATGGGTGACTACACATTGACTAATGATTTTTACATGGTTGGGCTTGGTGAGATAGACATTGTTTTGGGAGTCCAGTGGCTTCAGTCTCTTGGCTGCTACATTTAGGACTTTCAAAAGATGGAGCTTGAGTTTATACATGATGGGAAGAAGATTGTGTTGAGAGCACTTTCTAATGGAGGACCTAGGGTTGTTACAGCTAGGCGTATGGAGGCATTGTTTAGACATGATGACATAGCATGGGCAGCCCAAGTTTCTATTTCTTCTTCCAAATGTTCTTCCGAGAGTCTAGGGTATCATGTAGACATCCAATCAGTATTGGATAAGCATGGTAAGGTGTTTGGAGACATTCCTCCAGGTAGACCACCAGATTGTGGTTTTGAGCATGTGATTGAGCTAGAGGATGGGACCAAGCCCATCAATATTCCACCATATCGGCATCCTTGACACTTCAAGATAGAGATTGAGAACACTATCAAGGATTTGATCGATATGGGACACATTCGGCCTTCATCTAGTCCATTTGCTTCTTCGGTGGCATTGGTGAAGAAGGATGGTACTATGCAGATGTGTATTGACTACAGAGTACTGAACACAAAGACAATCAAAAATAGGTACCCTATACCCAGGATTGATGAGTTACTTGATGAGCTACATGGGGCCGTATATTTTTCTAAGATTGATCTTTGTTCAGGCTATCATCAGATTCGTGTCCGTGAGGAGGATATTCCTAAGACATCATTCATATGCCATTATGGACACTATGAGTTTCTTGTCATGCCCTTTGGTCTTACTAATGCACCTGCTACATTTTAGTCTTGCATGAACCATGTGCGAAGTTTGTGGTTAGGACCGACCACAATAGCTTGAAATACTTCTTAGAACAAAAGGATTGGAATGAGAGACAACAAAAATTGGTGTCTAAGATACAGGCATATGATTTTGACATCCAGTTTGTAAAGGGGAAGAAGAACATTGTAGCGGATGCACTTTCTAGGAGGCCTACTATTTGCTCTTTGAGTGAGATTTCAGCTGATTGGAAATCTCAACTTTTAGTTGAGTTTTTCCAAGAGTACATTTGCATGTGAGATCATGGATGGATTGATTCAAGATGATAGGTATAAGGTTGTTGGTGATATGATATATTATAAGGACATGATATTCTTGGTACCTGAATCGAAACTTAAGCAACAGATTTTGAGAGCCATTCATGACACACCTCTAGCAGGGCATCCAGGGTTTTTCAAAACCTATAGACAGATTAGAGAGAGATTCTCATGGAAGGGTCTCAAGGATGATGTGTTGCAGCATGTTAGAGAGTGTTTGACTTGTCAGTAGAACAAGTCTGAGCATACTTTTTCCGCAGGTCTACTTCAGCCATTGCCTATTCCTGAGTAGAAGTGGGAAAGTATCTCCATGGATTTCATCACAGGTCTTCCGAAGGTACATGGTAGGGATTGCATATATGTGGTTGTTGATAGGATAACCAAATATGCACACTTCTATGCTATTTCAGCGGACTATTCAACACTGTAGGTTGCAGAGTTGTTCTTTCAAGAGGTGTTTCGCTTGCATGGCCTTCCAAAGACCATAGTCAGTGATCGGGATAGTAGATTCATCAGTGCATTTTGGTAGGAGCTATTCTGACTAGCTGGTACTGAGTTGACACCAAGCACTAGTTATCACCCTTAGACAGATGGACAGACAGAGATAGTGAATAAGTGGGTTGAGGGATACCTCCACAATTATATTGCAGGACAACAGCGTGCTTGGATCACGTGGTTATACTTAGGTGAGTATTGTTACAATACTACCTACCACATGTTGATTGGCATGACTCCATTCAAGGCATTATATGGGTATGATGCACTTTCTTTCATGGACTTGGCATTTGATGACAATAGAGCTCCTAGAGCCAAGGAGTTGATGCAGGATACACAAAACATCCTTAAGATACTTAAGGATAATATTCAGCAGGCACAGAATCAACAGAAGATGTATGCTGATAGGCATCGTGTAGAGAGGACATTTGATGTTGGTGACTTGGTATTTTTGCGCCTTTAGCCATATAGACAGAGTACTTTGAAGAAGAATGGTGCAGAAAAACTCAGGCCACAGTTTTATGGTCCCTATAGGATAGTGAGGACAGTTGGAGAGGTAGTGTATGAGCTTGATTTGCCAGCAGGGAGTTGGATTCATAATGTGTTTCATGTGTCATGCCTCAAAAAGGCATTGGGACAACATGTGGTTTCTTCTCCAGATCTTCCACCTCTTGATGAAGAGGGCATGTTGATTTTAGAGCCTGACAACATTGTGGATATGAGGGAGCGCAAGTTACGTAGCCGAGTCATTAGAGAGTATTTGGTGAGATGGAGGGGCTTGCCATTGGAGGATGCTACTTGGGAAGGAGAGCAAATTTTGGAGCATCCTAATCTTCGATTGCTTGAGGACAAGCAACCCGAGAAGGGAGGACTGTCATGTCCCCATTTCTGGAGTGATCACATGTGGAGTTGATGAGTAGCCTATTCACCATTCCCGTAGGCTAATAATTGTGGTAAGGGAATGATGTTGGTTTGAGCTTGGTTCTAGAGGATGAAAATCTATAATGTTGGCTCAACAGGTGATTTCATTTGGATTTTGGCTAAGAGTTGGTGTTATTTTGCATATAGCCAAAATGTTGTGTTTTTCTAGCCAATGATGGGAAAAATAAATTTTGGAGATAGAAAAGTGGAAAGATGGAAAATGCTATCTTTAATTGCATTTTCAAATATATATTTTCTCTATATTTTCCCAAAGCCACTTTGGAGGAGTACAAAGTAAAAATAATAAAATATTATTATTTTTATCAAGTGGGGCCCAATGCCAAGGAGGATAAATTGATAAAATATTGATTTTATTTGCCCAAGAGGAATCGCTGCCCAAGGAGATATCATTTAAAAAAATAATAAAATATTATTTTTCATGGGATAGCCATCCAAGGAGGAAAAGGCATTTTTTTCAAATAATATTTTATTATTGCTCTAGAGGTCGCTGCTCAAGGAGGAATTATTTAATAAAATAATGAGTTTTTAAAATATGGGCGATCCATGGTGATAAAGGAAAACAATAAAATATTAATATTTTATTGGTTTTTTAAATGAATGAGTGCAAGGAAGTGCAAAGCATTTAAAATTGTTCAAAGAGGATTGCATTTTCATTGGTGGATTTAAAAATTAGCAAAATTGGGCAATTGGGATGCCTAGGTGAAGGAATGCATAAATAGAGGCTCTTGATTTCAATTTGGAACTATTGATCATTTGGTATTTTTGCATTTTGAGAGCTTCTCTTGACTGAAATTGCATTTTCAGTTTGCTCAAGGTGGTGTTCCCTTGGCATATTGTGGATTGGTGATGATCCGTTTCCACTATTATGGGATAATATCAAGTAGATTTCATCATGGAGCTTAAATTTGATGTTTACATGGACATATATTGTAGATTTGGAGAGTTATTTGGTTACATTTCATCATAGATTGGCATTGAAGCATTTGTGGTTGGATTGCTTGGCTTGTTGAGGGACAGCAGGTTTATCAGAGGGTTTTATACAGGTTTGAGCACATTTGATCATCATTTGAAGGGTTTGAAGTCATTAGGATCCTCTAAACTTCCATCGCTGCCTTCCTAGAGCTTATTGCTAGCCATTGGAGACATATTTTGGCATGATTTTGGCATTTCATGTAAATCTGGGCAGTGCATATCAGGGACAGCAGTCATATCAGGGGGTACAACAGTGTTTCAGGATCAACTACAGCCATACATACAACCCTAGTTGAGATAGTACACCATTGGTCATCGGTTTTGATACATATTTGCTCATATATTTCACTTATATGAGGTCTGATCCAAAAATCAGTCAAGTCTGATATAACAGACCAGCCAATTGTCATATGTAATCATCTCTTTGAAATCAGTAAGAAGTGAAGTGGATTCCAGGTATGTTATTTGATGGTTTACATGCTTTGATTTGCTATATGGTATTTGATGTTTCATGTTCTTTACATTCCAGCTGTACAAGCAAAGCTTTCCTTGCATGGCATTCCTCAATAGAGTGATGGCTGTAGTTGTGTATGCTGCACTATTTGCCAGTCTTGAATTTCCTTTATTGCTTGTAGGGGGATTATTTTTCTTGTGGGAAGGATTATAGGTTCCTTTCCTTGTTTACTTTGAGTTTGGCTTAATTCTAGACTTGTGGAGTTCTTATTTTGTACCGTGTCCTAAGGTTTGAAGTCATCATTATTGAACTTATGTTGGATTGTTCTTCAAATTTGTATGTATGCCCATAGGCTTCTCCTAAGGATGAGATATGAAGGGAATCCATGTCGGTTTGGATGTATGGTCTCAAGCTCGACCTATATTTTAAGATTAGGTTTGCTCAGTTTCTCTAGAATTCAACATATGGAAAGGATTGGTATATTCTTTGAGAAATTACTCATGATCTTGATGAAGTTAGGAGAATTTGATGTACTATCGTCATAGTTTCCAACAAGGTAGCAGTGCTATTTCAAGGCTTCAACAATATCACTTTGGGTATCTAGAGGGGTAAGATCATTTTCATGGGCAGCAAAGTAGTCATTCCACCATTTTTTCACCAACAAGGAAACTCTTTGAAATGAAAAGGTAATCTTGTTTGAGTCAGAAAGTGAAATAATGACAGTTTGACCATATAGTCTAAGCTTCAAAGCAAGTTATTTAGATCATCAGCATCTATCCTGCTTGGAATATAGGAATATGTAGATTTATGTACACTTTGTATAGTGTTTTGCCTCTAAATGGCTTTGAGTTGATGAAGACGATGGGTTTGAATATTTCTAAGAGTTAGTGAAGTGATCAATGATCTGAACTTTTTCCTGTGCATAAGTGTCACTGCAAGTCATCTCTTTGTCCCTGCAAAGCATTCTCTCCCATTTTTTGAAACAATTCTGAAGTTGGCATCTCTAGCATTGATTTGATGGCCATCTTCCAGGGATGTGTAAAGTGACTTGGAGAATAAGACAAAGTATCACATGTTCTGAGACCAAGCTTCCTGTATGTAACATACACCCCTGGTATATGTCTGTTCTGTATGTGTTTTTGCGTTTTTCTGATGGTTTTGGGTTTAGGGTTTTATTGCATGTTTTTGTATGTATGATTTTTGCAACATTGACATAGAAAATGAACCATTTATGAAAAACCCAGAAAAACTAAAAGAGATATCAACAAAATAACAATGACCCAGATTGTATTTAGCCAAAATATGAATTATGGTAACATACCCAGATCAAGATCTACAACTTCGTCCGGAGGCTGTAGCCGGACCAGCAACAAGGGTCATAGAAAAATGCTCACAATTCTGAGATATGAAGATATTTTGCATTACAATCAGCAGCAGCAGCAAATATGACTATGGACGCCAAGATTGAAGTCAATAGAAGCCACAAATCGGTGGGAAATACCATATACAGATGCCAATGTTCCCTCTAGGCTGTACGGCCCAGCTGGAGCAAAGAATCAGCAGATAAACTCAATAAATCTGTCTTTTCCCTCTGTTCTGATCTGATTATAGTTGCAGCCCCTAGGCGACCTTGTCTGAAGAAGAACAGCCCCAAAAACTTCAAGAAATTGCAGCAATAAAGGTGTACGGCCCTCTACAAGAGGTATGACCAACAACAATCAGTACGGCCTGCACAAATACTTCAACACAACCACAAATCTGCTCCAGAATATACTCAATCTGCTCACTAAAATCTTGTTCTTGGCTGCAAATCATGAACTTCGGAAAATATAGCCATTTTATGTTCGAACCTTTTCCAAAATGTGTTTCCTGAATGCACAAAAGAGACCTCTAGATGAAGCCTCCTCGATCCTCTCCTGATATGATCTCTCACGCATGAGAAAAGGGACCAATGCCGGGGTTTTCGTCCCAACACAGCCAATTGAAACCCTAGAGCCAAGCTCCAAAATGTCAAAGCACAATAATCTCCAAAGAGAGCAAAATCCAATAATCTTCGCATAAGGCAAATGAGCCCTCTTTTTCCCTTTTTGTTGCTCTCAAGCCCAACGCTCGAGAAGGATTATTTTCTTAATATTTTAATCCATGACTTAAAGTCCCCTCAAGACCTTGGGCGCCCATCTCCTAGACATGCCACTTTTAAGTCACAACTTAATTTTATAAAGTGACATTATAATATAACTTAAAGTTATATTGGTCTCATAAAGTAATATAAGTTAAATATTTAATTTGACTTATATTATATTGATTTGAGCTCTAGTTACATCGAGACCATGAATATTGTGCAAAGGACTTGTTGTGACGTTTTCACACATCACCCCATTGCAAATGGGGACCCCCTCTTTTGCTCGCTTTCGCCGTCGTTTTTGCTTTGATCTTGCAATTTCTTGTCCTGACCCATGAAGCTAGGAAAGAATGTCCGAGTAGTCAGCTCACAGGGAACATTAGGAATGCTTGAAGTAGTGAGTTTTCTTGAGGATAAGTGAAACCCTGACTATCATTCCTCGATCAAAACTGACCAATCCATGGCATAAGTCCATCATTCCATAAGGAGGGTCTTGATCCTTCACTCTGTCCTGAAGTTCCAATCTAGGGTCCCGGAATTCAACAAAGACTGACACTCCTTGGCATGTTCATCTTTCCATCATGGAACTCAGTTCCCAGCCCGACAGCTCCAGTCCGGGAGTTTCTCCAAGGGATATCCTTTTGATCCAAATCCATGACTCATTTCATAACTCGGAAGATTCTCAATCAAACAAGGTTTCCAAGAACTTAAAGCAAAATTTAAAACTATCAACGTTCAGGCACCCCTCCAGAAGACTGAAATGTGCAAATAGGAATATTCTTGGTTGCATATTCCAGTACCAGCTGGAATATGCGCCCAGGGAAGAAATTTCTTCCTGGTCCCATAATCCAGTAGGTACTGGATTATGCGCCCAGGGATGTTTTTTGTCTTGGTCACATAATCCAGTACCTACTGGATTATGCGCCCAGGATCAGGATGTCCTGCTCCACTCCCTGTTCCAGTCTGAACTTTGCAATTTGGCAGACAGACATTCTCGGACTTGTCCATGAGTACCTGCATGAAAATTTCACCATCAGTCTGGTTGCAAATTTCACCATGAAAATGGGAGATTCCTTGAGGGGATGGAAGAAACGAAAACCCCATGTTTCGGATCCCGTGTCGTCATTGAACCTCTGTAAAGTAGCTAGAGTTCACCTTCTGCAAATTTCACCATGAAAATGGGAGATTCCTTGAGGGGATGGAAGAAACGAAAACTCTGTGTTCCGGATCCTGTGTCGTCATTGAACCTCCGTAAAGCAGCTAGAGTTCACCTTCTGCAAATTTCACCATGAAAATGGGAGATTCCTTGAGGGGATGGAAGAAAAGAAAACTCCGTGTTTCGGATCCCGTGTCGTCATTAAACCTCCGTAAAGCAGCTAGAGTTCACCTTCTGCAAAATTGAAACCTCGTTCAAACAACAAAACTGAAAGAAGGGATAAGTCCTTAACTGAAATCTTGAAAACTGAGCCTGCAGGATAGTTTTTTAAGCTGGGGCGCAAAATCCTCCTGTGGAAATGTGCGCTCAGGGATGAAAGTTGTCCTGGTTGCAAATTCCTGCTCCTGCTGGAATTTGCGCTCAAGAAGAAAAGATGTCCTGGTCGCAAATTCCTTGACCAGGTGGAATGTGCGACTCGCATGATGGAGTTTCGGGTCAGTCTGAAAGTGCGCCATGGAGGAATATTCCCTACCAGTCTGAGAGGTACACCTTGAAATTTGAAATTCCTTGAGGATAGAAGGTACTTCTCATACTGAATCCTATTTGAATGATGAATCTCTGATCAAAAGTCTATCCTTGCAAAGAAATGAGCAAAATGATAAATCCTTAGCCAAAAATCAGGAAAACTGGTCAAAGTCGCAGAATCCTGCATGCAGAGGAATTTGCGCCCAGGAGGAAATTTTGTCTTGGTCGCAAAATCCAGTACCTACTGGATTTTGCGCCTAGGGAGTGAGGATGTTCCAGGTCGCAAATTCCTGCAGGAGGTGGATTTTGCGACCTGGGCAGCAAGAAATTCCTATTGACAGTGAAAAATGCGACTTGGATAGGAAGGACTCCTGAACCAACTGGAAATTGCTCCCTGACCTGGAAATTCCTCCTGTGCATGCCTGGTAATCTTGGAATGAAAGGAAAGGTTAGTCCAAGTGTGAAGGATACTAGGAAGTGAAGAAAAGCCGTTGTTTATTCAAGAATTCATAAGTCAATTTGATCAATTATGCAAGTTTAGTTCCTATTTTATCTTTTGATTGCATTGCATTTAAGGACCTTGTTCATCATGACTACTCGAGGTTTCCCTTGTTTCGTAGGAATCCAGGACGAGGATGAGCTTCCATGAAGGCGGAGCTCAAGGATGATCAAAGACTATCTCAGGCATCATGGAGTTCCAATACCGGAGAGGAGGACTACTTCCAACGCCAGACGAGGAGACTACATGTGAATTCAACAACAAGAAAAGAAAGATTCAGACATCTCAATGATACAAGGAAGGCACAACATCAAAAGATGCCAGTTCAACGATAGGGAGACTTCGCATAAAAGACCAGAAGTCCTTTCAACACTTCAAGTTTCACATCAAGGATTTCAGTTCCGGACAAGAGGATCAATCGTTGGAAAGCCAAGAACAAAAGAACAGTTCACCATCCATCGAGAAGAACGAGAATCCATGCCGAGATAAGGAATTCCAACTCAAGAATCCATGACCTCTGAAGGACTGCAGCCCTGGTCGGAAGGAATTCCAAACGAAGGATTCCTGAACCTACTGAAAAGTGCGCCCTTGCTCAAGAAAGGATTCCTCCACATGAAAATCCTGTTCACCCTGGAATCTGCGCTCAGGATAAAGGATTCCAGGACACCATGGAATTTGCGACCAAGGAATAGACAGTTGATTGGTCTCACCTACCTACCAAGCAACTTAGTCAGCATGGCGTCCAAGACAAGTGGCAACTTTTCATCCAGAGCAGGTGGCGTCTAGGACAGGTGGCAGCATCCCATGGAGCCTATGACATGTTCATCCCTATCTCTTTAGGGTTTGCACGGATTTTTAGGAGATCAGATGTCCTCACCTCCTCGTTTGGGTTATGTTTGCCTATAAATAGGCTGGGGCACTTCATTTGAAACTCTCTCTCCATCTCTCTTTTTTTCTTTCTTTCCTCTCATCCTCTTCTCTTTTTTCATCCTTCCCTGCTCTCTGAGTAGCTGGACTGTACATTCTTTCTTCATCACTCCATTTCTGCACTTCTGTTGAGCTAAAACTCCAAGGATCAGTTGGATTGTTGTAATACAGACTTCCAGAGCAATAATATAAGCATTGAAGAATGGTGTTCATATGGTTCTTTGGATTTTTGACATGGTCTTCTTGATTTCTTGAAGCATATCTTAAAGTTTCTGAAGTTATTTCCTTTACTTTCAAGCTTTTCATAGTTAGAAGGATGGAGATTATTACTGTTGAATGATTGAATCTGTTTGTTCATACCATTGGTGATCTATGGCCTGCAAATCACCGTGCATGGTTAGCCTAAACTAATTCCAAGCCTAACTTCGACTGTTCTGCATGATCAATTCCATGTCCCTTGCGGGAGTAGTCTGAAAATCCTTACTTCCCCTCAGAAGATAGCACCATCCCTGCCTAGCTGTTGTCTCATGACGAAGCAGAGGATTGGTTCCAGTTTCCATCCTCAGCAGTAGTCTTTTCCATCAGTTAGATTCCCAAACCCTTATTCATCTTTTGCATTTTCTTTTAGATTTTCGCTAGGATTAGTTTTCCAGAGCCTCATTGCCAAATCATCCGCCTCTTCAAGAGTGGAACCTAGGAATTCCAAGTTGTCCATTTGTGAAGGAGTTCCATTCACCCACAAATCCGAGTCCGAGGAGTAAGGAACTATTCCATGTCCATGAAGGAGCAATCTCACGTAAGTCCCCCTCGTGATTATTACCAACAAATCACATCATTTCACTGAGTCTATCCCTATGCACGTCAAGACCTGACACAAAAGGAACCTTGGAGCAGTCTCATTCGATCACGTAGTTCAGCGTCTGAGAAGCTTTATTCAAGAGAGGATAGGATACTCAGTATTTTATTCTATTGTTGTGGTGTCACAAAAACATCATCAACATCTTTGGTGCTAGGAGGGCCGAATCAGGGAATTGCTCCATTCATTCCGGGTATGAACTACAAATTACTCCATTCATTCCGGGCTGGAAGAAGGATTGCCTTATCCATTTCGAGTCATTCCTCTGTCGAATGTTCAATAGAAGAGAGAAGGAATGCTGAATGAATTCCGGATTGTGAATGTTGAACCAAAGTGAGATTTCAAGGGAGAATTTTGAGATTTGCTAGATCTCATCATATGTGGAAAATACAAAAAAAAGTAAAAAATTCAGAAAATAAAAGAAGACATGGATTTCTCAGGATCTAGAAGGCAATTCAATGTGGATCATCCTGAAGTTAACCTTCTCCAGCTCTGGTGGAATTTGAGTGCACAACTTCACCCTAAGAGTTTAAAAGACTTTGCGTCACGGAGGGAATGTAGAATCCATGAGACCAATGGACACGATGAAATGTATTGTCTAACATTTCTATCTAGGATGGAATTAGCAGTGCAAGGGAAAATTCCCTTTTCACAGGTGCATGAGCTAGTTGTTCCTATGAAGGTGGTGCCCGACGCCCTATTTGATGAAAGGGAGTTCTTCAGAAGTTTCAAGGAAATGATCAAGAGGAGATTGAGCATTGAGAAGGATTTGCCTGCAGAAGACTTCTTGATTCCAGGTGGATGGTGCAGGATTCATAACGTAGTTCATTCGTAACTCACCTGTTCGTCTTGTGTGGAAGCTATTCGTCAAGTCAAGGAACAATTGAGGTTGGAAGAGGAATCCAAGACACGATTGAGATTGGACATCTTGTGGAGCAGGTGTCTTCAAGAAATCAATTGTACATCCAAAGGAGAAGACTTTCCCATTCCATCCAATAGTGTAGATAGTGCAAATGGCTCTGATAATCAAAACACTATTGAGGAGAACAAATTTGCATATCTTCTTCCAAGAAAGAAAGAGCCTGCTGAAGGAGAAGTTGGAAAAGTATTAGAAGATGTCCAAACAAATGCAAGTGACGAGCCAGGTGTTGATTCCTCCATCAAAAATGAAGGTGACTTCAGTCCATTGCGAGAAGAAAAGGAAATCCTTGACGAACACTCGTCCATACCACAAGAGGAAGTCATTGAAAATGAATCACAAGGAATTTCAAGTGTCCTTGGAGAGGAAGACAACCTTATGGATATGCTGGATAAAAAGGTACCAGCTATTGAGTCCAAGGAAGAAGAATAGTTCGAAGGGGTGCTGGAAGATCCAAGAAAGGAAGTGCCTGAACAACTTTTGCCAAAGTTATTCCAAGATGAACGGGTTGTTGCAAGAGGAATGATCCATCATCAACTGTGACCTCCTGATACACTGATGGAGATTGAACAATTTCCGCTAGAAGACGAAGTATCCCAGGTTGTTTCTCTCCCTGCCCTTAGTTATGAAGATTATGAATTTGATTATGGAAATTTAGGAAAAACAACTTGTGTTTGGATTAATCATGGTCCTTTTGAATTGCCACAACTGATAATCCTGCGTGAAATTTTGCTTGAATATGAGTGTAGTGTGCAAGATCTTTTCTCCGAATTCAAGGATGAACGTGCTAAATTCCGAACAATCACTTACGCATTATTACTCCTATTCATTCTGAGAAATCATGCTAAATCATGTATATATTTAGATCTTTTAAGTCTTGTTCACTCTTTGCTTGTGGCTAGGTAGGTTTCTTTTCAGTTTGCTTTAGCTTAGGTTTGCTTTCCATAGTTAGTTTGCTTTCCTTAGTGTAGTGGTTGCTTAGCTTTAGGTTTCTTTCCAAGGATCCCGATTTGTGAAGGGGTGATGAACTTCTTGAAACACAATCTGGCTTATCTTGAAGTGTTCATTCCTTGGATAAATATTCCTGAAATTCTTTGCAATCCTAGGATAATTTTCTCTAACTTCATCATCAGGACAGGAATTGTACTTGATTCGGAAAGGAGCCAATAATTGCGTCTTGACACTGATATCTTGCAGTCGTAATGTTTTTTGATCTATATTGTTATTGATATCTCTTAGTCTTCCTTCGAGAAACATGAGTCATGAATTGGAAGTTTGGTGTGGACTCCATAGTTAATTTTGAATAAGCATGAATGCTGGCTCCTGGAGGAATGATCGACTGTTTAGCATAACTTGAAACATTCAAAGATCTTATACTTTACACATTAAAAAATCTAGAAGTAACTGAGGGAGTCTCAATGATCTTACAGTAAGTGAAAAATCCATGGTCCACCTTTGCCGCCATCGGAATTCCACACCCAGCTAGCTGAGTTATCAACGTAACCTATGCCGTCAAAAGCATGTGTTGCAAAGGTTGCAGTACTGCATTGTACTCTGCCGAATTCTAGTCAGTTGAAAAACAAAAGAAAGAAAAGAAAAGGAAAACACTCAATCACACACTATAACTCAGTTGGATGGACGATCGAGTACTCCCTACTGGGGCTATGGACGCTCGCTGGCAGTAGGGCTCTGCTCGAGTGGAATTATGAGACAAACCCGTCGGGGCTATAGACGCTCGTTGGCAGCGGGGCAATGTCCAGGTAGTTCAGGAGGTGCGTACTAATCACGTAGCTTAATGTAAAGGAAGTTTGATGACCTCAGTTGCCGACAGATGGAAATGAATACAAATGCACGCACTTAGATCTCTTGGCTATGGATGATTGTGCTAAGCTTTCTGATTCTGATTCCACAATCATGTACTCATTTTTGTTCGAACTAACATGTGGGTGTACGCAGAAGGTTCCAATTCTGTGATTCTTGTTTATCATGTGAATACTTCGCAGAATCAAGGTATTTGTTAAGCATTGCACACACCACAATGATCAAAAGAAGAAGTGTTTTGATTCAATCCTTTGTTCTTTTCCCTTTCGAGTGCATTTCTGGGTTGATTGATAGGTTAGAGGGGATTATCCAAAGGTTCTTGGTTTAGAATGAGTCTTTATCTTTGAAATGTTCAGGAACATTTGTTCAAAGGTGGCGCTAGATGTTGTGACGTTTTCACACATCACCCCATTGCAAATGGGGACCCCCTCTTTTGCTCGCTTTCGCCGTCATTTTTGCTTTGATCTTGCAGTTTCTTGTCCTTACCCATGAAGCTAGGAAAGAATGTCCGAGCAGTCAGCTCACAGGGAACATTAGGAATGCTTGAAGTAGTGAGTTTTCCTGAGGATAAGTGAAACCCTGACTATCATTCCTCGATCAGAACTGACCAATCCATGGCATAAGTCCATCATTCCATAAGGAGGGTCTTGATCCTTCACTCTGTCCTGAAGTTCCAATCCAGTGTCCCGGAATTCAACAAAGACTGACACTCCTTGGCATGTTCATCTTTCCATCATGGAACTCAGTTCCCGGCCCAACGGCTCCAGTCCAGAAGTTTGTCCAAGGGATATCCCTCTGATCCAAATCCATGACTCATTTCATAACTCGGAAGATTCTCAATCAAATAGCGTTTCCAAGAACTTAAAGCACCTTTGGCAACCCTGTAATAAAGTCCATGGAGATACATTCCCATTTTTGGTTGGGAATAGGCAATGGTTGTAATAAACCTGCTGGGTAAGTATGCTCATGTTTATTCTGCTGGCAAATGGGACACTCACGAACATACTTCAGTACCTCCTCCTCAAGCCCTTTCCATGTGAACCTCTTGTTGACATTTCTTCTGAATCAGCATTAGGGTTTGCCACTTCTAATGCACAGGCAGATTCAGGCCAACTGAATACAGGAGGTTGCGTGAGCTCCTCCCCTTCACTTCTGGTTCTGCCGCACCAAGGGGGGTATCCCTATAACTCAAGATGTAACCTTGACTAGCTCAAAGATAGAAAGATCTAACTTGACAACAACAGGCAGAATACTCTCATGTATGGACCAAGATCTGCACGATAGATCACAAGGCTGGCAACATTCTTGGACATGATGTCTGGTTGAGTATGAGAGTATGCAGGGGGTTCCTAATCCTACTCCTACAACTAACAGGTGGAGGTGTGAGGTGTTTTGATATGAATTTGGATGCAAAGCTGGACATGGTGTATAACACAAGAACACAGCATGATTGGTGCCTATCCAGGGCTTGGAGTCGGTAGACATACACCTGTGAATGATCAGCATGAATAGCTAGAACTGGATTTCAGGGGGATACACATGATATCTGCCCTACAGATATCTCCCAATACAGAGTGTTGAGTCATCTCTACTTATGGCATCCCTACTGCAGTATACCCTTCCCAATGTTCAACCTGAAAACAGTTTAATCTGCCCCTTGAGCAGAGGTTAAAAGATCAGACATTCAACATAGGAATTCTATGCTCTAGAATCTAAACATAAGCAAACATCCAGATCCAGAAGAAGGATACATGCAATACTGGAGACAGAATTAACACAACACATGCTAAACAGCATTACTCATATAAGATCAACCATGAAACCAGTGGATTCATGCCAAGTCCTACAACAGGAGATACATAAACTCACAAGATAACTGTACAGAGCAACCAGATCAGCTGGTTATGGATTACAGAGCCAAAATCATCAACTTTCAACAACCTTAAATGAACAACACAACCTGCATTATATAGCAGGAGGGTGTCTTCAGCATCAACTACCAGGTTGACCAAAATTCCCGCCAGATACACCGTACCATAGAAATGGCGCTCAAACACATTAATGCAGCAGGTAGGGGAGGAGACAGGAAGATTTCTCGAGCCCTGCGCCACTGCCTCGGGATCCAGATCTTCAATCAAGTACTAGACCAGCCCACGCCATCGCCCATACCTCTGCAACAATCGCCATTGATGGCGCACCAACCCGCGGCCTTGGGAAGATCATCAAACAATCTATCGCAAGCCTTTCCCGCCGAGATTCATCATCATGATATTTGAAAATGCAGGATATCAATATCCCACATGCACCCCGCGATGACCTCAATAACACTTTATATACTAGGTCATGAGCATATATCGTGTCGGTGCTTTTGCTCCCGACGACACTAGTATAGACTTCATCATCATCATCCTCCAGCAGCATGATATCCTGTTGTTCGAAATATCACCCTGACGTCATCATGATATTTGAAACATAACCTTCATGATAATCGGCACAACCTGATCCTTCGGAGGAACGTCCTCCTGCTGAGCTTATAACAAAAGTCTGGCCGATGAACATCCTGATGACATCATCATCATATCCTGCTGACGTCATCATGATATCTGCCTACTGCGCACCTCCTCATATCCGGATGACGTCATCATCATGTTTGCAAATATCAGGAGGTCTCTTCAAGATGATCAATGTTAGAAATACAACCCCCCGGACCTTGATGACGTCATCATCATACTAACATCATCATGATATTCGGAAGACAACCGGATATTTGGAAATATCCTCCTGATGTGAAAATATCAGGCTGCACTGTAGCTCCTCTGTAAGATCGGGGCGAAAACTGAATATGATGATGCTGCTTGAAAAGATCACCCCCAGTAGATAACACACGAAACCAGCAGGCGGATATCTCCTTGATATCAACATCATCATGATGTTCGAACAAACATATATCCGGGTGATATGAAAATATCACCCCCTCCTTCGGAATATCATGATGCAGTTAGGCAGAAAGAAAAATATCACCCTGATATACGGATGACGTCAGCATCATCAGGATGAGAAACAAAGAACAAGAAGTGATACAACATCATCAGGATGATATTGACTAAGATCATCCTGACGTTCAAAATATGATGACCCTAGTGAATATCGGGTCGCACTTAGAACTCTTCAACATCATCATCAGGATGATCATAACCAAGATCACCCGATGATAGAAATATCACCCCGGCGAAATATCATGAAGGCAGAAAATACGATGACCTCCGCAAGCAGCAGGATGATAACTGGAAATATGATGATGATGAACACGACCCTTAGGAAAAAACAAGTTAGGTCGAGCAACTCAAAGAATAAGAAACATCATCATCATGCCTGCGCACGGTGATAAATGGAAGATCACCGGAGACTCTGAAGAATCACCCTCGCAAGCAGATCAGGGCGCACTGTAGCACATCAGCATCATCAGGATAAAAAACCAAACATCACCCGACAGCGAAATATGATGATGACGATGAGAAACCGGTCGACGGAGAACATGATGATGCTGACCCTCATGGAAACAAACATGATGATGATGACCTCCTCCTCAAGAAAATATGATGATGCAGCTGAAAAATACTGAGGAGGTCCGTTACTTAGAGCATTTTTTGGATACTTAGGGAGAGTGCCTGAATGAAAATTTTTTCAAAAAACTACCAGTCAATTCAGGCGTCAACACCTCTCACGAATTTGTCTGTAAGTTTTGTACAATTCCAGGATAGCCAGCCATTGGTGTGTCATGGAAAGTCCTTATCACCTTATGCGTAAACTGAGAACTGAGCACCAAAAGTATCCTGTCTTTGTAGATGATCAAATCCTTCACCACAGAATATCTATCGTCCTTGATTGTGCCCTCAATGACTCCTACTGCCCAAGAGTCCTTGGCATACTCTGCTGCAATTAACTCCCTCCAATCAGCAGATATCTCTCCAACTAAGCACAAGTGAGGTCTCCTCGACAATGCATCTGCAACTACATTCCTCTTCCCCTTGACATACTCGATGTCAAAGTCATAAGCCTGGAGCCTCCTAACGCACTTCTGCTATCTGTCATTCAGATCCTTCTGGTTCATAAAATATTTTATGCTGTTGTGGTCTGTTTTGATGATGAACTTCCCACCTACCAGATATGGTTTGAATTTGGCCAACGCATGCATTATGGCCAACATCTCTCGGTCATACATCGAGTAACTCCTCTCAACACCCCGAAGTTTTCTGCTCTCAAATGCTATTGGGTGTTTCTCTTGCATGAGCACTGCTCCTATTCCCTCGCCCGATGCATCACACTCTAGCTCGAATGGCTTAGAGAAATCGGGGATGGCCAATACAGGGCAAGTAGACATCAAGTACTTGAAATGATCAAAGCACTGCTGAGCTCGATCATTCCACTAAAAGGCTCCCTTCTTCCTCAAGTCTGTTAATGGTGTAGTTGTCTGAGAGAAGCTTTTTACAAACCTCCTATAAAACCCGCAAAGTCCAAAGAGGCCCTTAAGCTGTGTGAGGTTTGTGGGTGGGGGCCAATCAACAATTGCCTTAATCTTCTCTGGATCTACTCTGACACCATTAGCACTGATAATGTGGCCCAAATAAAGTAACTGTCATGTCAAAGTCACATTTTGACTCTTTGGCATAAAGGGACTCACTCTCCAGTATGCTCAATACCTCCTCCAGATGTCTCATATGATCCTCCCAAGTCTTGCTAAAAATTAGGATATCATCGAAGAATATTAGTACAAACTTCCTAAGTTGCTGTCTGAATATCTGATTCATGCAACTTTGGAAAGTAGTAGGGGCATTGGTCAGTCCAAACGGCATCACAAGAAACTCAAAGTGGCCGTAATGACATTTGAAAGCAGTCTTCTCTATGTCCTCTGACCTCATATGGATCTGGTGGTACCTTGACCTCAAATCAATTTTGGAAAAATAACAGGCACCATGCAGCTCATCTATCAGCTCATCAATCCTCGGAATGGGGTACCTGTTCTTGATGGTTTTCTTATTGAGTGCCCTGTAGTCGATGCACATTCTGATTGTACCATCCTTCTTCTTAACCAAGATCACTGCAGAAGCAAAGGGACTCTTGTTGGGCCGAATAGGTCCCATCTCCAACAACTCCTTGATGGTCTTTTCTATCTCATCCTTCAGTCTCCTAGGATGACGATAGGGAGTGATCATGATGGGCTTAGTCCCATCCTCTAACTCAATGACATGCTCTATGCCTCTATCTGGAGGCATTCCTGGTAGTATATCTCCAAGCACCTTGCTGTGCTTGGACAAGAGCTTTTGAATATCAGGATGATAACTGCCCTTTTGCTGTGGTGGGGACTCTGGCATAATGAGGCACTCTGCTGCCCACTCTACCTGGTCATGTCGCAATAACCTCTCCATCCTCTTTAGTGACGCCACCCATGGTCCACCATCTAACAAGCCTCTAAGACATATTTTCTTTCCATTGAATTCAAATTTTATTTTCCATCTTTTGCACATTCATGGTGAACTCTCCTAACTGGCTCATCCAATGCATGCCAAGTACAACATCTCTATCCCCAATGCCAACAACATAGAAATCATCCACCAACTCATACTCACCCATGATGATCTTCAATCCTGATATTTTTCTGTTACATCGTATTTTGAATCCGTCGGCTACCATCACTTTGAAGCCTTCGAATTCCTCTACCTTTAACCCCCGTTGGGCTACCAACCCCTCGTCAATAAAGTTATGTGTGGCTCCTGTATCAATGAGGTTGATGATACGTTGACCTCCAAGTACACCACGCACCCTAAAAGAACCAACCTTTTGAAAATTGGAAAGCTAGGCAAGAGTACCACCACTACCAACATTGTGCTGTGATGCCCTCTCATCTCCACTATCCTCATGGTCTGAAGGCTGATCTGAATGCGAATCAGATGCCTCTGATTGTGACTTTGCGGCCGAATAGTACTCAATCAACTTGGCCTTAGCCTTGTGTGGGCACTTATGTGAGGGATCCTATGGCTCTTTGCAATGAAAACAAAGCTTTTTCCTCCTGTACTCGTTGAGCTGGTCATCTGTTAGCCTGTTTGGTTTATCTCTAGGTTGCTCAACATCTCTCTGGAAGGGTCTCCTCTCCTCCTTATCCCTCCTGTGTGGGAAGCCCTTAGACTGAAATTTATTCCGCCACACTGATGACTCCATATCTCTGGCCTTCTTCATGGCCTCCTGTAGTGAAGCAACGTCAAAACCCTTAACCCAACCACGTAGTGGGTCTGATAATCCATCAGTGAATAAAATAACAAGCCTACGCTTTGAAATATCTGGGACCATAGCAGACAGGTCCTGGAACTCTGATATGTAGGAGTCTACTGATCCACTTTGCCTCAGCTGTGCCAGCTCCTTAAATTGTAACTCTGGGTCCTTTTTGTCAAACCTATCGATAGTCTAGTAGTGAACTCCACATATGAAGTGATCTGATCGTGACGCAATGTAACCTTCCCGTTGCTCCACCACTTATGTGCAGTCCCCTCCAAGTGTAAAGCTGCATAAGTAATGGTGTCCTTCTCTGGCATGGGACTAATCTGCAAGTAGCTGTCTAATTTTTGGACCTAAGCTCTCGTGGTGGTCTTACCCGATCCATCAAAATAGGGTAGTGTCATTTTGCTCACTTTCTTCTGCAACTCCTGGTTCTGAGGTCTACCTCCCCTGTGAGGTCTATTCTTTATCCTAATGTCAGAGTACTCGACAAATGTCATCTCGGCCCTAACTCTGCACTGGATGCTCTCCAATCCCTTATAATCTCCTCCTGAAACTCCGCCTGCGTGGGATCCTGTTCAGGAACTTGGTTCCTGGGAGCAAAAGTGGGTATACCAGGTCTATCACCTACTGTGAACTGCGAAGCCCTCCGGTGGGTAATCGATGCCTCACCCTCATCCTCTCTGTACCTGTGTTTGTCATCCTGGTTCATGTCCCCATTATTCCTGTCTCCCTGGTTCTTGTCACCATTGTGTCTATCACCCTCATTATTTTTGTTCCTATCACCTCCATTATCCTTGTTTCTATCAACACCATTGTTCCTGTTCCTGTCACCACCATTGTTGCTGTTCTTGTCACGGTGATTATACCTGTTATTCCTTCCATCCCGGGGTGCTAACTGCTCAAGGATGTGTGCTATCTCAGTATGTGATTCTCTCAACTCCTCTCGAGACTCCCTCAACTCTCTCTCCATAGCTAACTAACTCCTGGTGAGCACATTAAGGATCTCACACATGCTAGGTTCCTCGTTTTCCCTGTCACCCATTTCTCCTGTAGGTTCTGTGACTGGTGGTAGTTCACCTAAAAATGGATCCTCTATAGGTACTTCTCCCTCCTGTATCAACTGCGGAATCTGTATCTCTGGTTGTGACCTGTTCCTTCTCAAATTGTAATAGTGTGTCAATGACGGCATTGGATACATAACTCACTGCATATCTGTTTCTGGTACACAGGATGGCAAGATCTTCTACTCTGATACCACTGTAACATACACCCCTGGTATATGTTTGTTTTGTATGTGTTTTTGTGTTTTTCTGATGGTTTTGGGTTTAGGGTTTTATTGCATGTTTTTGCATGTATGATTTTTGCAACATTGACATAGAAAATGAAGCATATATGGAAAACCCAGAAAAACTAAAAGAGATATCAACAAAATAACAATGACCCAGATTGTATTTAGCCAAAATATGAATTATGGTAACATACCTAGATCAAGATCTACAACTTCGTCCGGAGGCTGTAGCCGGACCAGCAATAAGGGTCATGGAAAAATGCTCACAATTCCGAGATATGAAGATATTTTGCATGACAATCAGCAGCAGCAACAAATATGACTATGGACGCCAAGAATGAAGTCAATAGAAACCACAAATTGGTGGGAAATACCATATACAGATGCCAATGTTCCCTCTAGGCTGTACGGCCCAGCTGGAGCAAAGAATCAGCAGATAAACTCAATAAATCTGTCTTTTCCCTCTTTTCTGATCTAATTATAGTTGCAGCCCCTAGGCGACCTTGTTTGAAGAAGAACAGCCCCTACAAGTGTACGGCCCTCTACAAGAGGTACGACCAGCAGCAATCAGTAGGGCCTGCACAAATACTTCAACACAGCCACAAATCCCCTCCAGAATATACTCAATCTGCTCACTAAAATCTTGTTCTTGGTTGCAAATCATGAACTTCGGAAAATATACCCATTTTATGTTCGAACCTTCTCCAAAATGTGTTTCCTGAAAGCACAAAAGAGACCTCTGGATGAAGCCTCTTCGATCCTCTCCTGATACGATCTCTCATGCACGATACAATGGGCTAGATAGGGGACATTACACTGTAAGTCAAACCTTGTTTCACTAGGCATACAAAATGTAGAGAATGATTCAGATGAAAAACTCAATCTAATAACACTACTACATGATGGGAACTGTGCTTAGAGAAATTTAATGATCAGAGTTGTGCATCAAAAGAGAACTCAAAGACACAAAATGCTAGAGAACTGTAATGCAAGATTATATTATGTAAATTTCTGTACACCAATTCGAGAGAATGGATCTATCAACCAAAAGACAACCCTATCTAATTTGCCACCATACCATTCGAAGATTAGCTATATTAGATTAATATTTAAGAGGAGACTAATAGGCAACTTGAAAGTTACAAGAAATGCAACTGCATGCCTTCTGTAAGTTTGTATTATCCATTTTGTGTTTTTCTGAGTTTGCTGTAGAACAACTGTGCTAAACAGGAGTGAAATGTTGGAGCTGTGCAGCATTAATTATTGAGAATTGGATCTTCATGGTAATGACCATGTGTGTTTGGAATGATTTTGAAGTTGGTGGCGA
Organism: Cunninghamia lanceolata; assembly: GCA_027924645.1. NCBI lineage: Eukaryota > Viridiplantae > Streptophyta > Pinopsida > Cupressales > Cupressaceae > Cunninghamia > Cunninghamia lanceolata. Next base: position 4,162,400 of record BSBN01000774.1, read on the forward strand.
GCACGACATGTGGTGCGGAGCACTATCATTGTACCATGAGATGATCAAATTCTCGGATCCTCCTGGATCAACCCTAGTTTAGTTTCAATTGACTTAATGTTCATCCTTCACATGGCTTTGATGCAGGATGTCAGTGAAGATATTGCTTAGATGCTTTGCTTGCATTTCTTACACCATCTTCTTAGCATTGAATCTCTGTTTCTAATATCTCTATAACAAGTAAACTTGAAGTACAACTTCTTGGTGATTTTTCATGCAACCCTCAATTCTAAGGGATGAGCCACAATTTCCAGACCTGGGGATCGGGTCAATCTAGACAAAAGGACAAACCTATTATTAAATTGAGGATAGGAAAAGATCAATTCGACAAGAGTGGGATGACTCTTCTACACTTTGAGCCCTGCCAAGTTCAGGAGGGTGTTTGTAGGGACCTTTGTAGAATAAATGCAAATTGACTGACCCACACAGTTTGACCAAACCCTATGCACAAAGACAGTCCTAAGGTAGGCTGTCAGTCCATGTCGTTTTACTAGTTTATGGGGCTTGCAGGCCACAGATCTCTCAATATGGCAGATTACAAACAGGTTAAATGATGCAACATTAGATATATAAATTGGGTGATAATCCCTATATATAAAACCTTCATGACTCCTTACTTCCTCACAAACTAGAAAACTACAATATGCATAACCTTTCAAAAATTATTGACAAATTTGAAATTTTTAAGGTCACAAAAGATTTGGCAGAGATTTGTAATGCTAGATGTATGCATACTTGTGAAACATAACTTACAAATAATTTACCAGAACAGGGTGAATGATTTTCATTTTCATTTTAGAATGTTGGATCAGCTGCAATCAACAGAGCCCACTGCCTAATCCTATAGCAATAGAGTCATGCTAGAACCAATTAAAGCAATGACAAAGTACTTCACAATTTTTAGATGAGCCTAATTGACTTGGCTCTGTCTTGCAGAGTGTAGACCCTCAAATGCTTTCTTGCCCTCAATAATACAGTCCATTTTAGATTATCCATTTCTAGTTCAAATACCCCACATATCAAATTAGAAAGATTTTCTATTAGGGCACTCCTAATAGAAAGATTTACAGCATTCTTTGAATGCAAACTAACTAAATTCTTTTTAAAATACAACAAATGTGCACCTAGTAACTTGTTTGATTCCCTGAAATACTCAATAGAAAATGGAGACATATTGCATTATAAGAACAAAAATATGTCTTGTATTGATTTACTAGAGAGAAGATACAACACCATTACAGTAGTTGAACTCAAAAATAAAATTATATTCATGCTCTCCTGGAGTTTCATATGGATTCACACACGTAATTACAAAGCTAATTGCAAAGACATACCCTAGATTGCCCTAGATATTCTAGAACTTGCCTAGGAACCGACAGAGACAAACCCCCAACAAGACTTAGAAAATTACAATTTGTAGCAAATGGAACTATTCAGATCAGGCACACAACTGACACTTGGCATCATCTGAATCATTGATTTAAAACTGCACATGGGCATATGGAATACACCCTCAGGATCTTTGAGTTCCACCCTAGACCTTGCAAAATAAAATTTAAATTTTCCTAAATGCTTTGCCCCTTTTCTGCTTAGAATTTCACCTGTAGCGAATAAAATTATACCCTCTATGATAAAGATGCCAACAGTAAAACATCCCCCGCAGCTGGTAGCTCTGTTAAAATTTACTCGGGGGCAAATCTCCCACTCCATAAAAAGAAATAATTTCCCAGCATACTTTAGGCTCTTATGCATTTTACCCTGCCTCCAATCTACCGTGAAAAGATTTTACTTACCCGTAAAATGTTTCACTCATCCACATATGCACAGCCTTTATAGTTTACTTTATTGAAATCATACATTACCATAATAATGTAAGGGCCTTTGTGGTGGGGACTGCACTTGATCCTTTACGAGCAATGAGCCATAACTCTTTTTATCTTCTCTGTTCTATTTTATTTTATCTCCCTCGCCCCATGCTGTTATTGGACAATTAATTTTTGCTTTTAAGAGCATCAATCCTTACCAACATATGGCTGCATTATTGTTGTGCCTTTACACCATCATACAACCGCATACTTGCTCATGTTCAGACTTCATTCATTGTTTCTTCGTGGCGGTATCCCCTAACCAGCTCACACATTGCTCTTCCAACTCCGTATTTTAATATTGCTGTGTAGGTATAACAGAACATTGCCCAACGCAACCATATGCTGCACTATCACAAGGTATTGCTGCATTTTTGCTTACATTTTTTAGTTGGCAAATTATGCTACAATGCCCCCCCTTTTTGCAGTTTTAAAATCACTGGTTATGCTGAAAAATACAGGCTTACATGGTCCCTCCCTCATGCTAAAAACACTTGCTAAATAATGACAAAATCTGTTAATATGAGGCGCCTCCTTGGATCTTCCTATATGATGTGGACTCTAAACAAAGAAGTGAGCAAATAAGACAAAGGCATATTGCAGCGTGGCATTTCCTTCATGGATATGCTAATTTTGTTTAATGAAATACACCACCTTTGTCCTATGTGGTGCCCACCATAGCACATTTGGAGGATAGGACAAAACTTTGAGAAGGTGCCTACCTTTCTAAATGGAAACTTTGCAGATTTGAATGAAAATGTAGCCTCTTAAACATAGGAAACAAAACTATTAAAAAGCCTGGCGCCTCCCTTAGCTGGATCCCTTATTTAATATAAGGAGAAAATAATGTGTTTGCAAAGCTCATCGCATGAACTGTAACCATCGCTGAGTGAAATGGAAGAGAAATAATTCACTCGCTGATGTGAAGGAAGCTGGTGATGCAATGAGAGGCTTTCAAATCACCAATTTTTAACCATAACATTTGCTGCACAGTATGTCCAACGTGGGAGATGAGGAAACAATTAAAAATGCCTGCAAAACAATTTTATAAGATGCCACTGCCTTGGACCCACCATATGCAGAAAATAAAGACAGCTTTAAATTTTTTGAATGCTCATTGCAAGGCGCAAAGACATCAGCGAGTGGGATTAAAAGGAAGGCTGCCCACTCACTGCGCTATGCAATGGGCATTTTTTAATTCTAAAATTAGTACTCTGCTTCCCGATACTTTGCAAATAATTTGCTTGAAAACTTAATAGCTAAGAAACCGAATCACCCCTCCTGGAAGCCGATTCTGGGTACGAATTGTCTTGGAATCGGATTCGGGGCCGAATCATCTGTGGAATCGCACAGGGTACAGGTTTTTGCCGCCGGAATCGATTCAGGAAATTTGACTTCATACCCGGGTGTTTCAGAGGCTGACGTGACGATTCAGCGCCAATTCCAGGTTGATTCAGGGAAATATGTTGACTTTTTTGACTGTCCAAAACCCTAAAACACGTTTTAAGTTTGATACCCGCCGACTTTAACTCATTCCTAAAAACATTTTAACTTATTTCCGCCGTTTTTCTCACAAAATACTGCCGCCGATGGGATTTCTAAAAGCCTTCCGCTCATTCGTGGACACGACACGAGCCATTTTCTAGACTTCCTTCGCCTACGCCGGGGCCACGCGACGCCATTTTTGAGACTTCTGCCCACACCCGCTAGAGGTATTTAGGTATTATACTATTTAGAAATCTTCAAATCAGCAGTTGTTTCGATAATGTTACATGTAGAAGTAGGTTTGTTTGGAATATTTATGGGTAATATTAATAATCAGAAATATTTTATTATTTATAATCCTATTTATATTAAAATTTTATGGTAGTTTCGAATATTTGAATTTCTGATTATTAAAATTTGGTATTCTATATAATAATATTATTAATATTAAGTGTATATTAAAATTCATGTGTTACTAATATTAATATTTATTAATAATAAATAATGATAAATGATGATGATTTTGTTGATGCTGATTAGTGATTAATAATTGTATTATTTTAATTTTGAACAATTCAAAATAGAGTACGATCCGAAACGTTGAGGTAAAAAACTCACACAGTTAATTCCTGAAATATGTAATTACAATCATCATGGACTGTGGAAATCTGATGTCTCTTAATGATTATCTATCATGACATTCAAGTTTGAACTTTGATATCGAATTAGTATATTATATTTCGAATTTTGAAACTTGTAGTGGTTTTGTTTAGCATATGTGGTATTGATATTCTCAGATTCTGAAGCTAATTCTGTTTCTAGGCTGCAAATATATATATATATTTTTAATTTTTTATATGTATTTTGTACTAATGTACCCAAAATGTACCCAAACCCCCTTCCAAAAAATTGCTGTACGGGCATACCGGATTCACGTACCTGTACCCGTGCCAGATTCCAATTCGGTAACTTAGCTTAATAGTAATACTCTGCCTCCAATATTTGCTTTTGGTTTTCACCTTTTCTCTTCATGGAATATTATAAAATTACCCCAGGGTCCACTACAGCATTTTAATAAAATTGTAGGCATCAATAAATTGTGAAAATAAAATATCAACCCCCTCCGTCAAATAATTTTCCTTAAATTTTTGTGCCACCGGCCCACCCCTACCAAAAATATTTTCAATTTGAGCCGGCGCATGAAAATACTTCGGAGCTTCAACGGGAACATTGTCACAAACAAAAATCATCCCCAAATGAACTGAAAACTTGCAAGAAGTTGAATGATATATTTCTGCTCCTCACTCTGCCTTCCGAATTTGGAAAATGAATTTTTAACCCTGAGCTGTTCACAAACACAGCAGGCCCCTAGACTAACAGTTCTGGGCACTAGATATAATTGCTGCCATGGGCTCAATTTTCGCCAGAGAGACCTAAAATTAATATTGGAGGCTGATGATGAATTATCTAAACTTGCTTAGTTGCCAGAATCCTTAAGTTCAACCTCTAGTTCAAGCTGTTTGAAGACGCCAGGCGCAGCCGGCATAGCCTTTTGGAACCAAAAAAAAAAATTTTCGCCCAAAACTGAGCTGAGTTCCTAGGATATGATGGCACGGAAATTGGTGCCAACACAACCATTATTTAGAAGATATCTGTAGAGGTGCCTAATTTAAAATATGGTTGAAGTTTATAAATAGAAAAGAGGGCATCTAATCTGTAGGCCAAAGACTTAAGAGTAAAGATTAAATAAATAATTTGGATTGAATTTGTTTTCCTTTTCAGAAATCATTGTATGCAGCTGCACTAGCATAAAGGGAAGGACTGCCATTTTGCAGCTGAAAGGAGAAAAAGATAGCGCGAGGATAAAAAATAGAATCCAATGGAAAAAGAAAGGGCTAAATTGAACATCATATGAGGAAGATATTAATGCTACAAGGAGGATGCAATTTTGCTCTCCATTAGACAAAAATATCCATGCATAAATCCCACGTCCCCAATACGACTAGATTTTTAGCCCCTATTTACAATTATTGTTTAAAATGAAAAGGACAAGAGTTGAACTCTAAAACTCCCTTGCACAACACAAATAACCCAATCAACTCCCTTAGAATAGTTTGCTTTGCAGAATAATGGAGGACAACTATTAGAAAACTATAAACCAATGTACCTTTGGAACACATCCCTGGGGTTATTAAGCTGCCCCTGGAAATGGGGACATGCCAGGAACTCGGGGATGGGGAGGAATTGTTCCTTTCCCATCCCTAATTTATTCAAATAAACAGGTATGTCTCCTTGATTTGGTGGCATTGCCATGGATATCCCTCAAAAGATAAACAGCCAGGGGACGCCCTCATGTCCTCGGACTCCCTCAACTTCAAGATGTCTCTGATAGACTGTTCTCTGAACAACATTAAGAAAAGGTTATATAAAAAAAATCTGACAATCATGAGATTAGCATATCTCTATCATGATTGATTTTGTCACTCCCAGGCCTGTACTACAGCAGTAAGCACTTCATGGGAACGCTGATGCATCCTTTGAAAAGTCAGGGGTCTGTAACCTGAGTTTGGGCCGTTGTTCTTCTATAAAAACATGATAAACTATGAGTCGGCCTTATTCCTATCCCGTGTGCACCTTTACCTGAGTTTGGAATCTGGTCTTCAGCTCTTATTATCAGGTGTGCACCTCAGCTTGATGCGCGCACCTTTGAATGCATTACTTATTCCAAAATTTGCCCTTTCAGGTGTGCACTTCTGAACCAGGCACGTACCCATGAACATATTTTTATGTATTTATTTTCACTTTGTTTTCAGACGTGTTCCTGCTGTGTGCACCCATAAATACAAATCTTTTACACTTGTGAGGTGCATCCCCCTGTTTACTGTGCACACACTTGTACATTTGTAGTTTTTGAAGATAAAAGTTGTTTTTTATGCCCTAGGTTAACCTGCACATGTCCCTGTTGAATTGTGAATTTTTGGTTTTCTCCGTTGGCTCTAAAAATGATGTGTGATGGTACAGTATGAGGAATTGTGAATTTTTGGTTTTCTCCGTTGGCTCTAAAAATGATGTGTGATGGTACAGTATGAGCACATTTTTTCTTCGTTATTACTTGGCCCTTTCATTAGGTGCACAACCATGCATAAGGGCTCAAATTTTGATTTGACAGTTTCTGAATATCCTCATAAAGGTTCACACTGATCCTATACCTTTTTATGGCGCCCACCCTATATTCTTATCTACAAGCTTAACCCAAAACATGTATTCTTAATCAAAAGTGTGCGTGTTTGCATGGAATGTCCAGTTTTTTTATATTTTGAAAACCTTGTGAAGACAAGAAAATGATAAGAGGAAATAACATAAAAGATCAATGCAATATATCATATCTTTACCTCAAATCATCCTTTCTCCTCAGATAGAGCAGATTGGAATGCACCCTAGTTCCAATGGCTTTGCTCTCTTGATGAAGCTATTATGTTGATTGGTCACTAAACCAGTAGCATAACATTACATTCAAGTTGTGGATGTGTTGATAATTTTGACAGCATAATGTTACTTTGAAGCAATTGATGATAATGGCTTGATAGAGGTTTGATTTATAGATGTTTGAGTGATAGGATGAATGGCTAGGATTAAGAGGTGCAATGGATGGTTGAGATTAAGAGGTGGAGGATTAGGGCAATCCTTATGTGAACGGTTGAGATTAATAGGTGTAGTTTGAAATGAATGGATAGGATTAAAAGCTAGTTTGAGTTTTGTGTAAGTCATTTATTGTTTGTGGCAAGTGGATAAGAATGAGACAAGTGGGAAATAATTAATTAAATAAAAAAAATTATTTAATTAATTATGAGAGACGTGATATGTGAGGATAAAATTAATTAAATAAATAAAATTTATTTAATTAATTTGATTAGAGGGATCATGGATAAATTTAATTAAATAAATATGATTTATTTAATTAAATTGGGTAATGGAGGAAATTAATTAAATAAATATAATTTATTTAATTAATTTAGAAGGGGATATGGTAAAGGGGACTCTTAGGACAAAAGTGTCGCAAAGTGTCACAAGGTGATGTTGACAAGGGGATATCTAAGTGATGGTCAATTTCAGGTGTCTACACCTTGTTTTTACACAGCCTGAAATTCTGATGTTTTGAGCCCCAAACATGATAACCAGCTTCCCCATGAAAAATGATGTTACTGGTTCAATAATTGCTAAAATTACTCTTCAATGGTGATGAAATCTGCAATGTCTTTTTTTATCCTCCACTGTAGTTGATCTTTTTCTATATTTTTGCACTCCATTCTTCATCATGTGAATGCACTTGAGAGCTCTGTTATTGATCTGCAAAGATACAAACAAAAAACAACAAAATACAACATGGATCAACAGAGTATAACTTTGAAATTTGAATTGATGGAAAGATGAGGTTTTAGCTCAGAAACTTGACACAATACAAAAATTTGTATGGGTATAATTACATTTGTACTTTGTTCCTTCATGATCCAAGCCCTAGGATTGTAAACAGAGGTTTGGGCTTTCTTGTCAGAGTTCTAGCATCTGACAGAGTTTTAATAGCCATACCCTGCTGTTGCCAAAATCTGGGAAAGTTTTTGGCATCCCTAAAACTGTATCCATGTCTCACTGTCCCTGAAACTTGGAGAAACACTGCTAAAAATATCCAAGGATTTAAAAAAACATAAGAACGTAACCTAGAACTGACCTTCATATTTGTAAGCTGAGAACCAATAGATGGGGTATTAACATTGGCACTCAGAGACGGCCACACAGCACTCAAGCCTCTAGCACAGATTTCCAACTCAGCCCTAAATTTTTTAGTAATAATTATTCTGTGAAATGTAAAGAAATGTGAAAACAAAAAGAGGAATAATAGGTTATATAACATTTGTACTTTGTCCCTTCATGATCTAAGCCCCAGGATTATAAACACAGGTTTGGGCTTTCTTGTCAGAGTTACACTAAAGTCTCGTATTTAGCAGAGTTTTAATAGCAATGCCCCTGCTGTCCCAAAATCTGGGGCAAATTTTGCCGTCTCCACTACTGCATTCCTGCGTCCCACTGTCCCTGAAACTCGGAGAAACACTGGTAAAAACAACCAAGGAATTAAGATAAACATAAGAATACATCTTAGAACCGATCATATTTGTAAACCGAGAAGCAGTAGATGAGATTTGATGTGGTCACTCAGAGAGGACCACATGGCCTGCAAGCCTCTAGCACAGATTTCCAACTCAGCACTAAATTTTTTACACAGCCACACCCCAACAGGCACTTCATGCTGCTTCCATGTGAACATGCCCTCTTATTGATTCTTGTTCCTTTAAGGGAATGCCTTCTACTCTTGAATCTGAAATTAGTATGTTCTAGGTATCTACTCCTTGTGTGTGTTGCTTCTTATTGACTTTTGCTTCTGTTGTATAAGGGTGATCATAATTGGCTATATATGAGCAAGCATAATTCACTAAACAATTTTTTTTACTAAATAAAGAAAAGTATTTTTATGACTTAAAAAGTCATAACTTCTTGTGTGTAGGAAAACAACTTCAAAAATTATTGAACAAAAAATACAAGAAACACCCATCCACACAAAAATGCAAATATTTAATGTGGAGAAACCCTCTCATGGCATAAAAATCCACGAGGAAAAATATGGAACTGGTTTTATTCCTTCTAGAATATTTATGAAACAATCTCATTATGATTCATTACTTACAAAGATAGCTGCAGTGGTTTCCTCTGTTTTTGACTACTGCACTTAAGGTGGATACATAATTTGCATACTAGAGAAAGGAACATCTGCGAACATGGGTTGTTCTGGTGGAAGAAATGTACGAAAAGTCAGTATATGTTGGAGACAAATAGAATGACAGAAATTACAATATGTAAAGATGATCTAGGATAATTTATCTTGCAACTTTTCAGTGAGTAGTCCACTTGTATTTATATGTTTGTTTTTAAATTATTGTATCTATAGCAATGGCAATTAATGAGAGCCTGTATATGTATGTGTGTGTGTGTATTTGTGCTTATTGATGTGTCAAATTTATGTATAGCAACTCCTACTTCATTATATTCTTTTGCTATCAGTTTTTTTTTTTTAATGTTTATCTTCTGTAATTTTTTGTTCTCGATTTTTTCTGCAGTTTATTTTTTTCACAAGTTTACTGTTAATTTGGGCAGATTAGATATGGAGAAGCTGTTGGTATAATTGGACCATCTGGTACTGGAAAGTCCACTATCCTTAAAATAATGGCTGGCCTTCTTGCTCCAGACAAGGTTTCCAGAATCTTTTTCAGATGTTAATTTTCCCCATTCCATATGGTTCCTCATGAATAAACTCTGTTAAGGAATTAATTATTATATTGTCTTGATTCAAGTAACTTTTGTTGTGATGAATAGGGTGAAGTCTATATTTGTGGGAAAAAGCGAGATGGTTTAATCAGTGACGAGGAAATGTCAGGATTACGGATTGGCTTGGTATGTGCCTTTCTTCTTCCTCGACAGCTAGTAAATTGTTAGCAATAAAGGGAAAAAGTTCAAAAGTAGCAGAATGTGAAAACAGGAGAGAAAGAACATATGTTGGATGATAGCGAATGTTTAATGTAATGGCCACTCTCAATTCTGCCCTGAATTTCCTCTGATTTCTAATGGTTTGACATTTCATCAAACACTTTGCATATTGCTGGTTTTCAATGATTTTCTGAGTTTAATTATTGTGGACAGCTTCATTGTTGTTTGTGGTGATATTTTCTTATGTATAGTGAGACTCAATTCATGTTTAGTTTAATAGGCATTAGAGCAAACATATTGCATTGCATTTGACAATAATTTTACCACTAGAAGCAATCTATTAAAAATAAAGATTTGAATTACTATCCTGTTGACCACATCAGATGATAACAACATTCAGATACAAAATGGAGATTGCCAACATACCCAGAAATTTGTAGTAATCAGCATACATGATCTCCCCAAACTGCTGTAGCTGCTGTTCAAGCTCTTCCTCTTCACCAGATGACAAAATACACTACAGATTAAAAAAAAGTGACTGCTGGAAAAGAGACTGGAGTTGCTGTAGTTGTTCATACAATTGCACTCAGATTGTTTGAACACTTGTATGCTGCTTGGACAGGAGTAATAATATCAAAACCTGATTAAATCTCATTGAAAACTTCCATATAATAAGGAGTCCCAGCTTTTCTTCAAAACTTATGATTTCCCTTTGCTAAGCTAACGCAAGGGTGATTGGAGATAAAGTCTCAAAAGACTTAAATTAAATGATTTGATAACTTTTTATTTGATAAGTAGGAGGTATTTTTCGCAGCATGTCAAATTATGATTTATTTCAGGGTTTAACTGCGTAGTTTTTGAGTCAAACACATGACCCATAATTTATGATTTATTTTAGGGTTTAACTTTTTATTTCCTCACGCCTCTTCCAAAAGTCTAATGAAAATTCCTCTATCTAATAAAACAGCGGCTGACCAGAACCATTTCAAGAAACTTGTTATTAAGTCTTAAGGGGGAGTGCTTCCTTCATGAAGCTCATGCACATTCTCTTCAAGTCTTCGATAGCTAAAGGACTCCGCAAAACATCTCAAGATCCCACTATGACTTCCACGCATCTCTTGAAAAACTTCATGATTTCCATATTAAATGTGATGTCCCGATATTAAGACATTGTTTAAATTAAAGATTTAAACATCATGGTAAGACAGAGAAGTCGCTTTTAATGATAATCATGTTTATAATAATATATTATTAAAATATGATATATATTATATATAAATATAAATATAAAATATAAAATATAATATATAAATATAATTGTAAAACATAAAATATAAATATAAATATTTATATAAGCCAAGAGAGCAGCATATGTAATAGCTGCGATTAATAAAGGGGCAGCGAATTAAACATAGACTAAGACTGCAGCAAACAATGGTCAATATAACCTTAGCCTTGCAAACTAATACAAATAATAACAATTAGCATGTGATTCATAAACTAATGAAGCAGCGAATATACTAATGGAAATGAACAACGGTTATTAGGAAGACAGCGGACATGTCCATTGGGAAGGACACTAATATTAATAAAAGATACACCCTTTCATAATGATATGAAGGTATAAAAGGAAATGGAAAGACAATTCGATAAAAAAATAGGGTAGATGAGAAAGGAATATATGAATATATACATGTGGGATAAAGGAAGAGATACAGTTCTGATTTATATAGTCTGCAGCAGATAGATAGATCAGAAAAGAGAGATACATATGTAGAGCTATGCAGATCTAAAGTTATTTACAGAAGATATAAGATGGAAGTGGAAGGCAGAATATACATTATTCATTCAAGATCAAGTCTACAGATATAGGGTGATAGAGCAGCGGACAAAGAACATATAATCTGAGGAAGCAACATATAATAATAATAATCTGTAAGTCTGATAGTATAGTAGCAGACTAGAATTAATATCTATTGCAGATTGCATTACTTATGTATAATGAATAATGTATAGAATATGAGATGATAATACAGTAAATGATAATGCTAGTATTTATTATGCATCAATGTATTATAGATGTAAATTATATGGAACCTCATCATGGAGGAAAGGAAGGAGACGTAGGTAAGAAGGTATAAGGTTTCCATCTAATTACCCTAGCTTGGATGGATGTCAAAGCCCTGCCATCAAGGCCAAGAGGGTCAAAGTCCCGCTCTTGGGCTTAGATTGGATAAACTAAGAACTCCGCTACGATCCCCATACCATTCCTACTATGATGAGTTGTTAATTATAAGAGATAAGGCATGGATAGGGAAGTAAGACCAGCACTCTACTAAGTACCCCACTTTGGTGGATGTCTAAGTCCTGCCACCAAAGTTAGGAGGGTCAAACCTATCCTGTCCCTATCCCAATGCTCCAAATGTGTTTGATAGTAATAGTAATGTTGGAATTGTATTCTGAGTTTGATATATGTTCAGCTAACTCTAACAATGACATTAGTTTATATGTGTATATATATATGCACTTGTGTTTTCTATGTGATGAATGCAAAAATTTATATTCAAGAGCATAATGAAGAAATAACTACCTGTAAGTCATCTTCCTAACCCAAATTACAATAATTCTGATTGTAGGGTTTAATCTAGGGCAAATCTAGAAGGGGACATTACATGATAATTCCGAATCCCTAACCCTAAACTTGTGGTATTTGTATTTTTAGGGTAAAATTAATATTGTTCCAATAGGGGACATTACATTAAACTTAACGCAGCCCTCTCAAATATTTGCGAGGCTTCTCTTAAGAGGCGACTAGATAGATGAGGGCCCACGTACCCTCCAAGTCAGCCTTTGGAGATCTTCATATTACTTTAACCCTTCTTAATATACTTCAATGGCCTCCAATAAAATAAAAGGATGGAGCGGCTGAGAAAGAGTAAAGGAATTAAACTCTTGTGATCAAATGCAATAAATAGACTCTCCAATCTTAAAAAAATTAAATAACATCTCCAACAAAACTAAACTCCAAATTTATATTTGATTCAAATCTCATAAATTAAATTTGCAATGTAATCTTCTAGCAACCAAACTGAAGAAAGATAAATCTTTTCGCTCCAATATCTGGAAACTGAACCAAGTAATTGCACTTGCGAACTCTGTGTGAATCCGCCAAGGAATGACCAAGTGGGTTTTCGTCCACGAAGTCAAATGCCCTAGGGTTTTCGTCCTAGGGTTTGCTGAACCCAAAGCTCCAGCTCTCAAGGAAAACTCTCCATGAAAAATATCCAATTCCGAATATCTCCAATGAGCTCCAAAAACCCCTTTTATAAACTCCAAGCTCAACACCACATTAGGGTTGTGCAACCTTTTTAATTTAATTTTAAAATCACCTTATGACTCCCTAAATTGGCGCCCACCCCAAAAGCACTTTATTTAATTATTAAAACTTTAGGCGCCAAATAAAAGTTACTTTATTCATTTAAATAACGTAAAGTTAAATATTGAATTTAACTTTAATATTTAACGCTATTTAAAATAATACTTCGAAACACCATAAGTTGCCAAGATATCATCAATGCAATCACCAAACAACCCAAAAGATCAACAACTGCACTGCTAGAGAATGCAAACAATGGGGACATTACATTTAACTAAGGTATTAACAAGAGATGATAGGCACATCATAGACTGGGTTTGTGACAGACTGAAGTACTCAAGTTATTGTCTTGTTTGTTTTTGATTTCCTGCAAATATGCAGATTGTGATTTGCATACACAGTTGTACCTCTTTCTACAATTTTTATAAATATTTTTTGATAAATGAAAATGGATCAAAAGTAGTGTTTTCAACTATTTGAAGTTTGAACCATAAAACAGAGAATGAACCCAAGCATATGTAGTTTGATGCATCATAACTACTGGTTCAGATATTAAATATTGATGGTTAGTGGTTTTTGCAATTTGCATTTATGCAGGTATTTCAAAGTGCAGCTCTCTTTGATTCACTCACAGTTCGTGAAAATGTTGGCTTTATGTTGTAAGGACTAACTTGATGTCATGAATATTCAGATGCATATTTGGTTCCTGACTTTACATAAGAATTGTGCTGTCAAAATTGTATTATTTGGGTTTGTTGTTATGCAACAACTTATTACTTTGAATTCATGACTTGGTAGATATGAACATTCTAATATTCCACGTGAAAGAATAGCAGAGCTTGTTACTGATTCCCTAGAAGCTGTGGGTTTGAAGGTACACAATCCTATCATGTTTATGTATTGGAGCTATCCATTTGTTTGAATTTTATATTTAATATATTATGTGTTCTGTTTCATCCCATTGCATATATTCTACTAATGGTGATGAAAATGGCCAATGTGCACATATTTCCAAATAGAACCTTGACAACTTTAGGACGAAGAAATTATTGTTCTCATTAATGACTAAACAAAGTTAGGCTGAGTTTTACCATCTAAGCAATGGCAACCCATTAGTTTTGAATTTATAGTTAGTATCATGTGTTATCTTTTATCCCATTGCATATATTTCGTTAAAGGCGACAAATGTGCATGTATTTTGTAAGAGAACCTTGACGGTTTTATGACTAAGCAATTGTTCTCACTACTGACTAACTGAGATTACGCTGAGTTTTATTCTCTAAGCAATTGTTCTCACTTAATTCTATCAACCATCCTTCTCAATATCTTACATGATATTCTCACAGTTTATTAAAGTTGCATAAAATTTAAGTGTCTCTTACAAATATGTAAACATGAAAGTGTGGCAACACACGATCGTTATTGGCTTCACATCTTTATACATAGAATAGTATTTTCAATGGCTATGATATGTAGTCTATTTCTTGTTAATACTAGTGATTAGATTGTTTTGGAAACAGTGGGCTTCATGATATTGAAATGTAATTGTAAGTTGAACATTCATACACACGTTGAACTCAAACATGAATATGGGATTCTTGGAAGTTTATAATTCATGTAGTACATTGAATCAAGTGTCTGGGTTTATTGTGTTACTGTCTATTGCTCTAAGGTTCTTGTTATATAACAATGAGAACATTTGATTTAATAATCAAATGGTACTTTAGTGATGTTTTATATTAGTGTCTAGTTGTCATGATTGTACCCTGTATGTTAGTCCTTTCTTACAATTGATCTTAGTAATTGCTTTGGAATCATTAGTGTATATTTGCTGGATTATGTGGGTAGTTGGTTTTCCTACTTACATGTCCGTTTTCTTTTTCAATTACATTGAGTGGTCTTCTTGTTTTGAAGCAGTTATTTGTCCCAAACTTAGGACATTAGTGTCCTTGCTTTTTGAGTTTTGCTTACCAGTTCATGTGTGCATTGATGTCATATAGGTACTAGATTAGTAGATATAACACTTTTGTGGGCACTATCTTTTAATGATACATAATTTCTTTTCATGGTTAGAAAATGTCCACTCATGATCTTCGTGCCATAGGTATTGCTGCAATAGGGTGGACCTGATTTGCCATTAGTCCAACTCTTAAGAAATACATTTTTCCAAGCTATTTGATTTTTGATTGTTGTGATGTTCTTCATTGTTGACTTGATATGACATATAATTGGCTACTGTTTATGAAGGGTTGTCCTATCACATTGTGTTTCTGGTTGGTTTATGTTAATAATAATGGGGTTTGTAATGTTCCCTAATGATATGATGATCGCTATAAGTATATCATGGTGCTTGTTCCTCGATCATTTCTCAAAGTATGAGGTCACTTCACAAGATTCTTCATAGCTCTCCACCTAAACTTATTGTAACTTGTAAGCATTCCCTTTATATGAGTTATTCCTGCTTTAGATTTGATTGAAAAAGACATTTATATTGAAGAATTTGTTTGCATGCAAAAGGTCATATCATTCCATTGTATTGCTTAAATGAATTTTACAAAGTTATAAAACCTCATGTCTTTGTTTTTAAAATATTGTACTTAGACCCTAGTCTTATTGATTCAAATTTGAATTTTACAAGCTATGCAACCTCAAAAGGCTTCATTTTTATTTTCACACTTCAAAGGCTTTTCTTCTTTTGTGTACATCTAAATATAAGGAAAAGTTGAGAATAAAGTATCAAAACAATGCTCATTGTAATAATGGTTTATATTAAAATATGAATGCATTCCTACATAGACCTAGGTAATGCAATATGGTAGCTGAATTGTTTTTGGGATGGTTCTTACTTGAATTATTAGCAAGGATTAGACAAACAGCCCAAATATTCCATTGGAGGAGCTTTAAGAAGAAAGTAATTGAATTCACTAGATTCACTAATGGTTTGGGTGCTTTGGAGTTGCTTACATCATGTCTCTACAACTCACAATTTTGAGATTCTCACTAGGCTCATGTCATCATTTATTTCTCTTTGTCCTCTTGACAAATGTAAAGATCCATACTCAATATGCAATGATTGCAGCCTGTACTATGCCTCAAGGCTTAATGACTAAGTATGGATCTTTATTCTTTGTACCCTATGTTGCGGGTTCAATCTCGGGCTTGACGGTTAGGTAAATATTTTCCCAAATTTGGTATGTATATAAAAAATAATTATATAACAATATATAAAAATAATTATAATAACAATATAAATATATTGAAAATAATATAAATATAAATATAAATTATTAAATATATAATAAATTTAACATATAAATATAAAATAAATTAACAATAAATAAATAAATTATAATTTTATAAATAATAAATATATATAGATAAAAAATTAATTAATATATAATTTATTAATTAATTTTCTATATATATGTATGTATTATTTTTTACATATATATTAATTAATATATATAATTTTATTAATGTATAATATAAGTATATGTAAAATTTAGGTGAATGTATATATACATTCTTTTTAAATTTTTATTACTTGTTAGAATGACAAATAAAATCTAAACCTATGGGCAAAACTTTAAAAATTCTTTTTGAAAGTATTACTGTGGCTTAGACCCATTGTTACTAGGAGACATAGGGGTATCAGTGCAGGGACGGGGATGTCAATCAAATTAGGGTATGCGAGTAAATGAATAAGGAGATGACTATATTATATATAAATGTAGTTACCATAAATTGTGGGTACAGGGACGGGTATGTGTACGTGTATGCGGTTCACATTCCTATAATGGAGTTTCATGGCAACTATGCTTAGACCACATATCTTTCTATCTCCCTCATCTTTGCTCAAACAACTCTATTGGTCAAGCCCTACACAATCTAGTTTGATATACCATATTGGGGAAAGATATAGGTCACATTCGTAGAAATGTTGGGTCACCTTGAGACAACCATGGAAATCTTTTCTTTTCTTGATCAGGGAGTTGAGCACACCACAACTTTACATAGTCCATGAATGTGCTCTAGTATGCGCTCGACCAATAGGGGCAAGTGGAGGGTTTTACATTACATAAACTTGCAAACGTTTATTAAAATAAAATTTTTAGAGCTTAAGAAGGCTGAAAACACTTTTTCCAAAAATATACATTTTTCTTGGGTACATGCTAGGCATGCCTAGGGTGTGTTGGATATGCCCTGGGCATGCCTCGTGCTTTGAGATGTACGGGGGTGTACTCGAAGTGCACGGGGTGTGCCCTAGGTGTGTCCAGTGTGTACCTAGGCTTGGATCTATACTTGGATCTAATTAGGTTGGGTATGGCCCTAGGTACCCACGAACTAGGTAACATAGTCGGTATCCAATGGCTTTGTCCTTTCCCTCATAACTATTAACTTGATCTTTTCCTTGTTACCCAACCATTGTATAACTCTTAAAATTGAAAATTTGCTCAAAACCCTCACTAGATGCCCTAGTGCTCTTTTTGGCTCATAGATCTCTCTAAAATTATTCAAAACTTTATGGGGTTAATTGTAACGCTCTGGTACCATATGTGGATCTTGTTTACCCTTAACCAAGATTGACAAGTAAAATTTCATTCAACAAGAAAATTACAAGCAGATGAAGGATGCTGAAGAGGATTTTCTTTCGAAGTAGAATATTCTCTTAATTGCTTGTGGCTGTGTATTTACTTTTTAGTTTTTTCTCCAAGTTACATATGTGTTATTTTTTTCTACCATCGTGTCGGGTGATAGTTAATTTGAATAATGTTTGTAGTTGGCATTGTTGTAATCCTTTGTTATACTCTATGTTATATAATTAGAATTGACAATGATTTTATCTTGATACATATGTCAGAAAGGGTAGTGTATGTCATGATGTCGTGGTTAGTCTGGTTTGGTATAGAGACAGTTGTGGTCTAACCAGCACATCTCTCGGTCAACCAACCTATATTGAGGAAGATCTTGGTCAAGGAAGGGAGTTTTCATGTTTTGTCATACTCTTCCTGAACTATAGCTGTTGGATGTACATTACATTGGCTGTAAGGCCTTTCTTTGTGGTAAAGATGTTGCTGGAAGACCTTACTTTAATCTGTGATTGGTTCATTCAAAAACCTAATTGTACTATACAAAGTTTATTTGATTTCCCTTAACATTTAAAATGCATTTGATTCCATAGAGTACTTCGGCAAAGATATTTGATTGATTAGTTAAAGATAGAGTACTGATGCTTGTTTGAGGTATAATTGATGTAATGCATTTGTTTTATTTTCAGGGAGTCGAGGATCGTTTGCCTTCAGAGTTGTCTGGAGGTATGAAGAAAAGAGTAGCATTAGCACGGGCAATTATATCTGATGATTCACATGATGCAATTGAGCCTGAAGTATGTTACCCAACCTGTTTTTTTGGTTGATAGTTCATTATTATGTTCATATATTCTACTCTGATTTTTTATCTTATCCTGTAAAAGGTTTGATGTTATTAATTATAATTTTTTACACAAGATAAGAATGTTCCAAGCTCTACTTGTAAAAATACAGTTGAGTGTTATTAGGTATAAGTATGTTGGGCATTCTTAATTTGTTGAAGGCGAGGAATTAGTAAGTACTGTTTATTCAAAAGAACTTTTATTCAATGATCAACAGGGCCAGAGGGTGAATATCAAGAGACTAAAAGCCAAGAAGGTTCCGACAGAACTACATAACACAACAGAGCTTAAGGATCATGATTATCAAGCTTCACATCCAGATTAACATCCTTGCTATTCTGGCATTGACCCTCGTGGTAAAGCCAGAGGTGCACCTAGTGAACCAAATTCCTCATATCTTGCACCAGAGATCTCAGGCTATGATGGATGTCTTCCAAGTCCCCCCATGTTGACCTTGCTTGCATTCAAGGTTTCCGCTTGTTCATCCATAATTCTTCTACAATAATCTCCTTCCATTCTCATCATAAGGAGCTGCTTATTGGAGTTTTCCAGTAAGTCTTTGATAGCAGAAGTTAAATTTGCAAGTTCATACATTCAATCTGGATCTCTTGGACATAGTAATTTCCCATGGACAAAATATTATGTAAAGTAGGGCCGGCATCTGCCAAAGAGCTATGCTGCGAGTTACTAGATGAACTTGGGGCAGACCTAGAATAGATGGTGCATGCATTGACATGAGAAGGGCCATGCAGGCAATGAGCTTTGTTACACGACAAAGGGTCCGCCAAAACTGCCTTACGCTTTCCTTTCAAAATAGTCCAAGAGGAAGTCTCCATAGCCTCAGCATTCACTCTCCTAAATGGATTGTGATGGTCTGAGTGGTGGGAAGCATTCAGCATTATCTCATTATCTCTGATGTCATGGGCTGTAGAGCCAGAAGGAATATTAATATTGCTATTGACCATGGATGTGGAAGGAGAGGAACAACACCACCAGTAGCAATCTGTTGCACTTTGATACCCTTGTGCAGACTAGAAGAAAGAGAGTGAAGCGGCCCAGCAAGAAGTAAAGCCCCTTGAGCTAAGAGAAGAAGACAAATTGAAGGTGCCAAAAACCTCACAACATTCCAAATGCGCCTACCAACAACCAAAATAATAGCCCAATAGATAAACATAAATGAACACACAAACCAGAATGATGCCATAATCGCAATGAAAACAACACTCCCTAGGCAGGAAAAGAGTAAACAAGCCAACTGATAGCAAGGATAAGGCAGCGAAGAGGCTTAAATAGAGAGGTGACATGAAGAAGGAAGTATGTCTCCCATGCCTAGGACAAGAGAAACGATGCTGAAACAACAAGCTGGAGGAAGGAAACAACAGACAAAACGAAGAGAGGAATGATAGAGCTGTCAAAACCAGAATAAAGCAGCCAAAAAGGCGCAGGAAGGCCGCGAAACAGCATGATGACGCATGGAAGGGAGGTAAACAGGGAGAAAGACAAAAAGGATAGAAACAACATGGCAGAAAGAATACCATTCCAGCAAAGATGGATAAGAAAATTGGGCACCTGTCAAAAAACACCAGATAGACAAGGAGGGAAAACGCATGGGAGAGAGAAGGCGTCCAACAGTGAAAACTATAAGTAGCCAAAAAGTTTCCAAGTAAGAGGCTGCGCTAGTAAGGAAAGGTCCAAAAACAAGGAAGCAAGTACTCATCCCGCCTAAATCAACAAAGAAAGAGAATAAAGGAAACATCTAAGATGTTACTTCTGCCAACATGGCTTAACTCATCATGCAGATCTAGTTTGAAGGAAGTTATCTGATTTTATCATTATTGATAATCATTGGGAATTTGGAAAGTAAGGAAACTACTATCTTCAAAAAAGTCAGTCCCTATATACACAAAAGACTAGTAGTGTTCCCAGAAGCTCAGATTGGCCAGCCAATCAGCAGCTTTGTTTCCTTCATGCCTCAAAATAGATATCTTAGAAGGATTAGCTTCTTTTGATTTAGAGATGTTAAGAGAAATGATGCTTTGGGAGCATGCCTCTGTGATCTCTTCCCAGATTTTATCTTGAGTTTTTTCCTTGGCATTGAAAATTCTGTTATTCCTTTCTAACCACACTTTCCAGATTATGAAGCTTGGAGCCATGTCCATAACTCTTGGAGGATATTTAGAGTCATCGGGCATCTCCAAGCTTCCAAACTGTCCTTAAGGGGGTTTTGGAATACCCACTTAAGATTAAGATTATCAATAAATGTATTCCAAGTACCCTTTACAAATTCACAGTGTAGAGTTAATTGAGAGAAGACTTCTTCATGAGTTAAGCAAAGACAACAACGATTAGGACCAAAAAAACCCCTTCTTTGGAGATGGTCCCTGTACGCTCAAAATCGTGACTCTAGTTGCCTGGGGCTGTCGAGTCGGATTTCGGCACACACACAGACCCTTCCTTCCTTGCCACGGGGCGATCCGCTACATCACTCTCGCTCACGTGGAAGTACCTAGTCGAGAGGAGGCGAGACACGGTGGGGGTCTGGCTCGTTGGAGAGCTGGACTTCGCGGAGAGGGTTGGCAAGTTCTGTGGCCTTTGTTGTTGTTTGCTAAGTTGAATGTTTCGTTTGATGGTAGTTGTTGTTGAGAAAACCCTATGACCCAAAGGGTCACTAGTTTCTCTTCTCCTGTTGGGGTTTCTTCTATTCCACCTTTGTGTGGGTAAGCGGTTTTGTTCGTTTATGTCCTCTTGTCTCTCAATGCGTTGAATGAGTTCTCGTTGTATTTGCAATTGTCTACGTTCTTCTAACAATAAGAGGACAAATGGATCTTGTTGTGGTAGAGTAATGTCTCTTGTTGTTGTCATGGCTTGATCTCCTCGATCTCGTCACGGACAACCCTCACCCACTCTCCTCACTCCTAGGTACATTCGTGAGCCAAGATAGAGGTAGATGTGTGATGACCAATCTTAACTAGATTTAGGGTTTTGACCTAGGGTTTGACTGTGTTTTGACTAGTTTTTACCTTGTGATGTGATCAGGGGTTTGATTGAATCATTTAATCGTGGTTTACCTCGTGTTGGTATCGAGGGTTTGCAAGTTTGTCTTTCCTAGGGTTTCTATATGCATGCAAAGCTAAGTGATATGCAAACATATTTTTGTGCTTTTTTAGTATTTTGGAAATGAAAAGTGCTCTTTAATCTATGAAAGGGAAATATGAATGCAAGCTAATGTGATTCTTCCTAATGCAAGTTTAATCTATGTTTTTGGGTTTTTGATTGTTTTGAAAAAGGGAAATTGCTTCTTCAAATAATCTAGATCTAGGAATATGAAAACAATTATTCTAACATTCAAGATCTAATCTATCAAGGAAAGAGCAAAGATTTACTGTTCCCAAGAGCAAATTTGGTTTTCTAATTACTATGAATTGAAGAAAGCAATGAAGGAACCTGAAAGAAATGAAGATTTGTGTGACTCCACTACCCTCAGAAATCCTTGATATTGGCAACCTCGAGTCCTTTTGAAGCAGCGGGAGATCCTCTTGACGACAAAACGACACAAAGAAGCAAAAAAAAACTTGTTGAAGCTTGAAAGAGCTCAATGAGAGCTTTGGTTGAGCACAATGGTGTTGAATGAAGCAGTGTAACGATGCTTGGTTGAACAATAAAGCAAAAGGCACCTTCGTCCTATAAGAGCATTAGAATGTTAAGTTGGAGAGCAAAAACTGGCAAAAGCTGTGTGCACAATGAATTTGCCTCCCTTTGTGGTTGAGGGAGGGGTGTATTTATAGGTTTGAGGAATGGGATTGATTGAGAAGTTAACTCATTTGATTGATGAGTTAACAAGGATGATTGGGGAGTTAACAAGGTTGATTAATCAGTGAACTCAGCTAACTATGGAGTGATAAATCATTAATAACTTATCACTGAAGAGGAACTGGAGATGTGAGGATGCATGAGATTGATTGAGTTGTTAATTTTAGATCAAATGGAGTTAATTATGCATGTGTGGGTGCATGAAGTAGTCAACTCCATATTAGGCATCAAAAGTAATGTGAACTAGAAGAAAAACGGGCGAAAACGGAGCTAAAATGAGTGAGAAACTTGAGTTTTTCCGCGGCTGAAAATACGACAGGGTCGCCCGTTTTGCTAGTAGGGTCGCCTTGGGGAGATCTGGGCTGGACAGGGTTTTCCGAAGAATTGCAGGGGGGAATGAAAGAAGAGAAGAAAAGGAGGGGTTTTGCTTCCAGAAACAGGTCAGTCATCAGCAAGAATCCAAATCTCCATTTGCACCAGTAGGATCTCCCGGGGAGATTTGGAAATAATAGGGGGAGATTTGGATTGGTTGAGCAGAATAGAAAACTGAAAGTGGGAGATGGATAGGGGGGACCTCTAGAAGGCTTCTAGGGGGTGCAGAGGATGAAAAACACAAGGGAAAGGTGAAAACTCACCTACAAGACACTTACAAGGCTTAGGAGCAAGGTCGAAAGCTTAGAAAACGCAAATCGACAAGTGTTGCAAAAAGGTGCCGAGAAGCATCGCAAGCGACGAGAGAGAAATTGACAGAGGAATCAACACAAGACAAGAAAGAAGACATTATTTCACGCTTACATGTACATGACAAGGATTTGAATCATCATAGGGGTCCTCGTGGAGGTTGTGCGTGATTTTTGTGCTTACATATTTGCCCCCTCGGGGATGGTAGTCTACATGAAAGGTAGGTACCGTTCTCGAACTAGGTGTTACCTGTTGTCGATTTTCCGCAATTGTACCTGCAATAACTAGTATTAGTCCGACATTTAAATATATCAAAACAAATAATGAAAACTGAAATGATGAACTTACCATGGATCGTTCGATTTCGACTAGTTGTTTGCCTTTGGCGGTTTGGACCTGTAGGGATGAAAGCACGCAAAACAATGCATGAAAAAGATGCATAAAAGCAAACTAATCTAAAATGCACAAATGAAACTAAGCTAAGGGCAAACAAAGCAAGTCAAATTGTAAGATCGGAGCGAAACGACGGAATCGATCGTTTGGAAAGGTATCGTTGAGGAGATCGCAAAGATGGCCGCCTCTTCTTTAGCCGCGGAGAATCGGATACGTAAGCAGTGAAAAACCCTTCTCTAAACCCTAGTTTGAATTTTGTGAAAAATCTCTTGAAATTGTATGTTTTTGTCAATTTTTCTTGTTGCATTGTCTCTGTCTCGTCGTTTAGAGCAAGATAGGTTTTTCGTTTTTTGAAATCGGCTGAAAAATGAAGTTTAGAGCAAGATAGGATCTTCCTCTAGGGTCGCCCCTTTTGTCAGGCAATCCTACAAAACAGTAGGGTTGCCCGGGGGCGACCCTGTTAGGCTGATTCTGATTGAAATTTCATGTTGTTTGACGCTTGTTTCACTTTGATTTGACATGTTTTGGCTATTGTATTTGCCTGTTTATTGCAATTTTGAAGGTTTATACGCTTTTTTTGTGCAAAGTTTTTCTGCAGTTTTACGATTTTTACGAGTTTACGAGATCTAATCTAAAGTTCTCTTCTGATTTTGCAGGACATGCATATCCGATGGAATGCCTGCCGAGAGCAGAGATGGCTCTCAGGGATGTTTGCTTCGTTGAGTAATGAGGATCATGCTATTTTGAGGAGGGCAGGTCTAGCTAGAGTTTGTGAAAGATCCCTGATGGATCCCTTTGCTGAAATGAAGTGTTGTTTTTGTGATTTTTATTTGTTTTATGATTTTTATTAATTTTTTTTTTGTTTTCTTTCAGACTAGAGATGCAGAAGGGGTTTCAGTTTTCTTGAGATGTGTATTTGCCAAGATAGCAAATAGATATACATACAGCTGCAATCTCAAATAAAATGGACTAAAAATAAATATTAAATGATAGAAAGATACCAACTAAGAAATTGAGGCACATACCCATCAGATCTGTATTTTATATTCAATGTAAAGCTTGGTTTGCATCCCTACTTGCATACAAAGATAGTATTGGCCTAGAAGAGGCTATGCATGCAACTGAGAATGAAGGATCTGAGGAATAAGGCTGATTTGGTACTGCTGCAAGCTTAGATCTGTAATAGAATGCCTTGGAATCTGTCCAATGATGCACAAATGAAGACCCAGAGTAGGCCTCCCACAAACATGAACTGGGTTGTCGTCCAATTCACCAAAATCCTTGAGAGTTTTCGTTCCCAAGAGTCTGAATGCTGCTGCCCCCTTCCTCAGAGTTCAGAGCTGCCATGAAGCTTCAAAAGATATGCAAAAAGATGACTCCAAAAAGCACTTCAAAGTCACTTTATTTTTTTCCCAAAGTGGGCGTCCACTTTAGGGTTCCAAAAGGGCATCAAAATTAAGAATCTTTGAAAGATTCTTTTATTAATGAAGACTCATAAGTTGGGCGCCCAAGTTGAGGGCCCAACTTCATTATTAAAAGACCACCTTTTTAACACAACATTGTGTCAACTAGGTGGGGGTCCTTTTAATAACTTACTAATATAAAGTGACATGTTATTCACTTTATTTTATTTTATTTTTATTAAATATTAAAGCCACACTTTAATATTCAATAAATATTCCAATTCCATCACCTGGCCATCCTGAACTGAGAACTGTTGTAGCCCACGCCACTGGTGATGTCGCCACGTGTCATGCTAACTGACAGTGCCTCCCTAAAATGTAGGGATACCTCCTAAAAAATAGGGAATTTGACCAAAACTCCAAAAATGCTCCTGGAGGTCCCCTGATGCCTCCTAGTCAACTCTCGGTCAAACCCTAAAAAATAGGAACCCTTCCTAAAAAATAGGAAACTGTCACAAACTGTCTGGAAAGGCTTGTAAAGCTCCCTACCAAGCTACACTGCCTCTGGATAGGTCCCCTAACCACTCCGCTGACCTACGGGAACCCGGATGATAGGTCAACTCTCATGTCTCTGCTAGACAGCGCTAAAGAGGGGACATGACAGTTTGTCACGTGCTTGTTATTCATCCTGTGTCTTGTATATGCTATGACATTCTGACCTACTGAGATGCAGATAGAAACACATTCAGGTTCCCGCAGATCTCTAGAGAGTGGACCATCACTCTGTATGATGTGTATCATATACTTGGGGTTCTTGTGAGAGGACATCCTCTAGTCCTTCTAGCTATCTAGTCCTTCTAGGACAAGGCATCTTGGGCAGAGTTCATGGGGCTTAGTCGCCCCAGAGATCAGATAGGAGTCCAGCTCACTTCTGTGCCACGCCTTCGCATCCCAGTTTTGAGGAGATTCCTGATCGGTTTGATTGCATCGAGGCTGTCGGGAGATAAGGCCTCGGCTCGTTTGAGATGGTGTTGGGCACCCATCATTCGTGGTATTGAGGAGGGCATATTTTATGCTTGGGGACTGGACATCTTGGCCATGGTTTACAGAAACTTCTATCGTATCTCACGGCGAGGGGCTCTAGCTTTTAGCCATTCTTCTTTGATCATGACATGGATATTTGAGCACATGAGGCCCTATCAGAAGCTCATTCCGATTCCAGATAGACGTCTATTGAGAGCAGCGAGGTGGATGCATGTTGGTCACTTTGATGCTTCTTTACCCACTGTTGCTACTCTTACAGATGAGGACATGATCTTTGATGCTTATCGTGACATGGAGGGATCTTGGGCCCGTGATGGCGAGGTCAGAGAATACTGTCGCGGACTATCCGAGATTTCAGACCGTAATGGTCTAGTTGAGGCCCATCGGGTTGATCATGTTTCACAGCAGTTTGGCAAGGATCTCCCTGAGGATATGCCCCCAGTGTCCACATGCTACAGGACAGTTCAAGGGATGGGTGAGATTGGCCAGAGGACTGTAGTTTGGACTCCCTTGACTCCTGGAGTCTTCATTACTAGAGTTTTGAGATGAGGCCATAGGGGAGGGAGAGGGACTCCTTCCCGATCTCTGATTGTGGTTGTGGATTCAGAGTCTACTAACGAGGACTATGTTCTAGATGATGATGATTCGTCAGACGAGGTCTTTCGCGAGGATGTGCAGGATGAGGGTTTTGATGATACTGATGATTCAGATGATGGTCCTGATATCCCCGAGGATCCTCTTGTTGTTCCCCGAACTCCTCACTCCGATGAGGTGATGCAACTATTTGACCCTAACCGGCAGCCTGGCGTTCCACGGAAGTTTAGTCTATTTGCTTTTCGTACTCTTGTCCTTTTTTTGGGGGGGGGGGAACTGACTTGTTTTTCTTTCGATTCGCTTTTTCAGGTAATGTCAAAGAGTGGAGGGATTTTGTTCGCGAAATTAATGTTGGATTGCTTCTCCCTTCACTAGGATGACTCATGATCGTCTTTTAGATGATCCTGGTGTGCCCCCTGCTGCTGGGCGACACACTGACATTTTCGCACCTATCTACCATGGATGTCAGGTGAATGTTGACTTGAAGACCCAGGTTGACACCCTTAAGGGTGAGAATCAGGTACTCTGAGAGATGGCTAGTCTTAGTTTTGGATGGAATCAGGTACTTCGAGAGATGGCTAGTCTTAGTTTTGGACGACGTGATGCTAGTATGGTGGGGCCTTCACAGTCACATGCTTACAGTAGAGCACCTCACTCTCATAGGTCTTATGAAGCGATGAGTGGTATTCGTAGGCGAAGGAGCCGAAGTCCTGAGGGTTCCATTGGAGGGAACCAACCTTGACCTCCTTTCTTGAAATCGTGCTCCCTTGCATGGGGAGCCTCTACTTCTTTTGAGAGCGCTTTGTCCTAGCTCTTTGATAGTCTTGGTATATGTAAACTTCAGGTGCATCTATGAAAGTTTATCTTTTTATGGTTTTCGCCTATCGGATTTGTACTCATCTCATGTGCATGTTTGGAGGTTTGGAAACTTTTTGATTATCTGTTTGACCTTTTCAACTCTTTAATGATGCAAGTATGATAATGATGACATTTTTTTGTAATTTTTTATGGCATATATATGAGATGCAGTTCACGATATGATAATGCAGGAACACAAGAAATGCTGAAATGAAACATTTACTTCTACTGAATGTCATGAGATATGACATTTGACTTTATTGCTTTGGGACTCTTTCTGATTTTGGCATGAATGCAATGTGGAACAAACAATGTGACTGCTCTTAAATACGATTTTCGATTCAGGGGATTGCGAGTTGTCCTGATATAAGAAAACTATTCAAGGTTGTGAGATAGGATTGGATAACTCAAGTGGGGAGCGGGGATGAAGATGGAGTGTTTTTGAACTTTGGCTTCACTAAAGGCTAAGCACTGATCCTTATCTAGATAAGACAAGTTGACAAGCTTTCAACTTGGACAAGTAGCAAATTTTATTGGTGTTCGCTAGACTTAGTGCGTGTGTGCTTTGTACCTTTCTTTCTCTGTTAGAATGTCACCCTTGAGGCTTCAAGCTTAGACTGATCTCCACCCAAGAGTACGGACATTCAACAATCTTCTCTCACTCTTTTGTATCCCTTCATTTTTTTGCTTTTTCACTTTTTTGTATTTTCCTCACTTGATTTTTCTCATTTTTTTGGATTTTTTGACTTTTCAAGAAATGAATGCTTTTTGGAACTTTTGATATGCAATATTTTGATCTCTCAATTCTCACTTTTTGACACTCTTATTTTGATCACTCATTTTTTTATTCACTCGAATTTTAGATTGCTTCCTTCAGAGTTTTGATCTTCCTGACGTTTTTGGCTAGGAAAGATAAGGGACTGAGCGCCACCTAAAGTTTTTGTAATCTATTTGGACTTCTCTACTAGGGAAGAATTGGGAAGGTCTACTTGCAAGCTTCCTTTGAACACTGTAGGTTTAAATACTGACTTTGTTTAGACCTAACATCTTGACTCATTAAGACTGGGGTCAGTGTAAAGCTAAGAGCTAGGCTTTGATTAGAATCACTGGGAATGAAGGGGGATAGTGGCGATTGTGAAAAATGGGGAATCTCTAGGTCTTGAAATGATGACGTATATCTAGGCAACCTTAGACTCCTTATTGAAAAGAAAATAGTATAAGAGCAAGTCACTAACAGTAATGCAAGATGAACAGAATGATGCAGAAATGCAAGAAACAAATTGTTTTTGACATTTTAATTTTTATAATTTTTTTGATTTTTTTATGTTTTATGATTTTGTTAGTGTTTTTGGACATAGTATTTCTTGAGGTGAAAGGCATTGACTATTTCGCCAAATTCCTTTCCCTCCATTGTGCACAAGAGATAGGCACCGTTTCCGACGTCTTCTTTGATCATGTAAGAACCTTTCCAGTCTTCCAAAAAAGCTCTTTTTCGTCTTTTCTTATTCTTCGTGCTACCTCTTCTCAGGACAAGTTCTCCTATTCTGTAGGGTTTGTCATTTGAATCTATTGCTACCAACTCGGTGGTTTCTCTTGGCATTGTGAGACGAAGTAAGTCTTGAAAGGCTTGTTGATGAGAAGGAGTCCAATACAGGACTCCACAATTTAATAGCTTTGCTAATAGGTCGAACTGTTCTTGCATGTAGATTTGCACATCTGGTCTCTTTTGGATTCTTTGCAAAAATTGGAACAACTCTAGGGGCATGTTGATGATTGTTTTTTGACAAGTCAACAATAGAGTAAAACACGGAGTATCCAACTTTCTCTTGAATAAAGCCTCTCGAATGCTAAACAAAGTGATCAATCAAGATGACTCCAAGGTTCCTTTTCTTATGATTCGTGATGGATAGCTCAATGACTTAGTGTGATTTTGCTGATAAACACAAAGGGACTTACACAATTGTTCAAACAACTTGTTGTTTCAATGAAAGAGGCAAACACTTAGAGTATCTAAGTACTACAACTTATGACGTATGATATGGCAATGAAGTACTTGATCTTAAATTCTAACAAGATGAAAAGAAAAGACAAAGGATAAAGGGTTCAGTTAAACTAATCTAATCCTAGATGTAAGAGATGATTACTGCTTAGGTGAAATCAGCCAACTCTGCTTTGCCAAGTTAAACAACTACACAAAGTTGATGCTATCTTCTAAGGATGATATAAGATATTCAAATCACTTATGCTCATGAAAATTCAACAAACATAAAGATCAAAGTTAAGCTCACTTCGTTCAGACTAACCATACACTGCAACTTGCAAGCCACAAACTACAAATGGTGTGAACATAAAGATTTCACCACAAAACAATAATAAAACCTTCCACCAACTAACATAACACATAAAAGGAAACTCAATCTAACTTAACATTCACTTGAAGAAATCATAAACCATGCAACACTTAGAAACATATATAGAATCACCAAACAATGAGTCTTATATTATTTCAGAGAGCTCTTGCAACAATTTTCAAAGTCTTCAATCTTACAAATGAGAGCAAAAGGAGCTCTTATATAGACCTCAAGAATACATGAAAGGTCAAGATCGATTGACAAAGCCAATGGGCCAGATCATGTCACCTCACAAGTAGTTACAACAAACTTCTATTTTTAGTATATGAAAGAGGGAACAAAGGCACGTTTCCCAAGAAGATAAGGATGACAAATCAATAGCCTATGAGGAATCTCCATGTGAATAACCATCACTAGTATTATGAAATTCAATGAATCTAGACACCACTTTCTTGACATCATCAAAAGCTAATTTGGCGTATCTCTAGTGGTTCCTTCAGTTTCAAGTACATCATCTGCATAAAGGCCAAGTGTCTTCTCCCAATCGGTCATCCTAGCTTTGTTGGCGCCAAGGTGGACAACAAGTGAAAATATACTATCAGGCTTCTCATCAGAAACATCATCCTCTTAGAAGTAAAATGCTTGAACTTGTTCTTTCATACTTTCAATAGTCATCTCTCTAAAGGGATTGCATATCTTTATCAAGGATGCATGTATTCCATCTTGGATTCTTTGAATCACACTCCTTACTCTTGACATATCTGTTTCAACCTTATCAAGTAGTTGTCCTTTATTGCGAAAGCAATAGTACCAAGAAGAGAAATCATATGTTATGCCTTCTTCAATCACTTCAACATGTATCAACTCACCAACTGAAGTCTCCATCAAGCTCTTCAAATGTGGCATATATTGTCCTTTGATAGCCTTAAACTCAACACAAGCTGTCAACAATGCAAGTACTCTTTCCTTGAGATCAACAATCTTATAATACACTTGCATAATATCTTCCAGATGTCTATATGTTGCTTCCTTTGACCTTTTCATCCAATCTTTCAACCTATGAGATGAAGACCTCAACCCCTCAAGATGTACAACTATTTCGGGAGGAAGAAGAGACGGAGGTGTAGAAACTCTCTCCTGCTGATGGATAGGATGAACTAAGTGTTGAATATACTGTTCCAATGCTTGGCACCTTTGCTCAGCTTTAATCCTGCCTTATGATAGCTCGAGCATTATCAATTGAATCCTGAAGTTCTTCTACTTGCGCTTCAGTCAATGGACCCAAGTTAATTGTATTGATGTCATAATCTTCAGGCGCAATATCTTCTATATTTTTCTCGAAGTCTTGGAATAGCTACATGTACTCTCCTTACACCAGTTTCATCTTTAGTTATCTTTGAAAGAGTAGTTGCTTTCTTCTTTGGTTTTTCAGTGGACATGTCCAGAAGCAACTCTTCAACTGGGATAGGATGATATTTTTCCACTTCACAGCTTTCTTTAATTCTATCCTGTAGCCACTCTGGCAATGATGAAAGATCCCCTGACTGTTGTACTTGCCTCCCTTGCATAGGCAATGATTCTTCTTCAGCTTCATCTTTGTCTTCAGTGTTAGCCTCATCAATGATCTCAGTATCATGTGGACTTGGAGGCACCTCTTCAAATGGAGTATCCGGGATTGCATCCTCAACAATATGTACAACTATATCCTGATTCATTAGAGTATCTCTTGGTTGTCTAGATGAAGCAGTTTCAATAGTTATCTTTTTCTTCTTCTTACTTGATTCTCCTTGTGTAGATTCAGGTTGTTTTCTTTTCCTTGTTTGACTTGAATCTCTTTCATTATCCTTACTTCGTGAGCTCCTGCCAGGTGCACTATGTTGTCCCTGCTGTTCAACTTCTCCCATTTTGGTGTGAGCTTCTTCCCTTCATCTATCAATGCTTGTACTTGCTCTTTTACATGTTCCTTAGTGATAGCAATGATAGGTTCTATCAATTCTTCATCATAAACTCTTTCTCTATCAGTCCAGTCAATGTCATATGGCAGGTTCCGGATCTTGTTGTATTCATCACCTGAAAGAGTTCTATCATCATGTAGCTGATCAGGAATCCTCAGTACTTTTGTAGCTCTCACCAGGGCCCATCTTAACCTTGAACACTTCTGCATCCGTATATCATCATCATCAATAGCATTTGCCCAATGATCTTTAAGCTGCTCAACATGTTGGTAGGAAGAATATGATTGCTTAATAGCTCCATGTGGATCGAAGTTCTCCCTCCTTGAATCATGAAGATGCAAATGATATGCTTGAAGCTCAATCTCTGAATGTTCGGCTGCTAGAAGTGATGGACATGAATAATATCTCCCCAACTTGAGAGGAAATTGAACTCCAGTCTTCTTTCTTGCCCTTTGCATCTTATGGAACTCCAACAATTGTCTCAGAACTTCCAGCAACACCATCCTATTGGTAGGATACCTTGGCAATCGATAAGGAAAAGATGTGAAGCCCTGAATTCTGATATAGGTGAACTTATCATATTGAATGTAGTATCTTTCATATTGTTCAATGAAGTTCCTAGCAGCACCTGTCAACCTTCTATGTAGTTCTCCTCGCAACTTTCTCACTATGTACATGGCAAATGCATCATTAAATCTCTTATAATGGTTGATATTCTTCAAATGGAGTTGTGGATAGCATTGATATGATAGGATTTGGCCAGACTTTATGCCTACTCCTTTAGCTGTCAATCCTTTATATACCACATTTCTTGCCAGTATGTAAACAAGATAGGAAGACCTGAAGAAAGACTTTGACTCATCAAAATTTTCAAACTGCTCATCAAGGCAATGGCTTATAAGCCCAGCCCAATCAACCATCTTATTCTTTGTAAACACATGATCAAAGTATGTATACATCCATCCTTCAAAAGTCGATGATTGAGGTCTACCTGTTACTCGATTTAAGAACATGATGAAGTAACTTATCTCTTGTTTGAAATCTGCCTTGTGAAACTTTGGATCTTCCGAGTTGTATATCTTGATTGATGAATCTATCATCCATTTCTTCCTCACTTCTTGCATGTAGTGCTTGGAATTGCCTTCAAAGGCACGTTGGGCAGTTGTAGGACAAATGAACACTGCCTTCCGGTTTGAAATGTTGAAGATCTCCTGAATGGCTTCTCTTTGCAAGTAGGCTAGGATAGTCCCATCTTTAGCCACAATTTGTCTTCTCTCCTTGCCATAGTGTTGAATACATTCCAACACTAACTCAGTGCTAGGTAGGGTAGGTGGGAAGCATGCTGCTTGTACAATTCCACTCTTTGCAATGGCCTTGATATCTTCATTCCTTGTAATGGCGAGCAAGAAATCCTTCATCTCCTCCAAGTTGACGTGTCCCATGTTGGTGTCTCCCACATTCTTCCAATGAGTCTCAAGCTTGGAGTCGGGTATGGTAGACTTGGTATCCATCTTGATCATCACTTGACGTTCCTTTCCCGTCATACCCATCTACCTACAAGACAATATTTCAATAAGTGACTTGAAATGATGAAATTTAATTTCACAAACTTGATTTTTGGATGATAAAACTATGAAAATCTGCAAAATAAAGTAAATAAGAAGGCAATTTTATGAATTAGAAGTGGCTGAAACATACCTTACACCAATTTTCACACCTAAAAAAGTGCAGATTTCTGTAGAAATGATGAAAATCAGTTATGAAATAACAAAAAATCAGACTCAAAATGCAGATCTGCCTTCAAAAATTACTGCTCCTCCTTTAAAAAATCACTCCTTGAGTGAGTTGTGAATGAATGATGTTGAAAATGAAGTTGGTGCCCTCTTTATATAGGTGTTTTACCTTTATTAAATGCTGGGCGGTCAAGAAGAAGGTCGGCCAAGTTCAGGTTTTTGTAAAATTTCAAAATTTAAAACAATTCTTATGTATATGGGCACCAAAGTGGACAGGAAACTTCATAAAGGGCGCCTAGACATAACATGATATTGACTTTCATACTTTCTAAGTGCTTGAATAGATTCCTCAATAATTGGAATGCTCCTAAACTCCTTAGGTGTTCATTTCAAAGATTGTATGATTCTAGATCATTGCGAAGTTTCTAAGGAAGCCTCAAATACCGATGGAGTTCAACTTAGCTTGCTAGGGATTCAAATGGGGTCGTTGGATGTAATTCACCTCTTAGGCGCTAGAATAGGTTGATATTGATGAAAAGTGCGCCTTAGTCTATTACTTAATCTTTCATCATTCCAAACTTGTTTGACCTCCTCTAAGACTTCTTCATTGGAGCATCCATTCCAAAAGTTTCAAGAATTATTTTCAACCTTCATACCTTTAAGGCACTTGAATGGATTCCTCAATGAACTTTGGGAATCAAAATGAGGTAGGCTTCTTCAAGGCGCCAAAGTTGAATTCCCTCAACACATGGTGCGCCTAGACTTAGATGAATATTTCTTCCACTTTCCATGTGTTTGAAGGATCATAGATGCTCTTGAATCAAGGCATTGTTTGTTTAAAACATTCTCACTCCAAGGTAACTTCACAATGCCAGAGTCTTGCCCTTTTTACTCCTAGGCGCCCATGATGATGATTTGGGTGTAATAAGGCACCCTAGTTCAAAGTGGACATTTCAATATGCTAAATCATCCTCACAACTTCAAGGAGGGCTAGACTTCTTTAGGTGCCACCTTATATAGATTCAGACACTCTTTCATGTTTAGGTGCCAAAAGAGGTCTACAGAGAGGCAAATTTGCGCCTAAGCTTGGATGTAGTTTTCTTGACAACTAGGCGCACCTTTATGATGATAGAAGTGACCATAAGCGCCTAAGGTTTTAGGTGATTTCTTTAAGCTCTCAAAGATTTTAATCAAATGTATTCCCTCTAGGAACACCTAACCTTTCCTTCTCAAGGCGCTTAAATGGTGTTGTTTTGACTTAACTACCCTTAGGCGCCCATACAAGATGGTTTTGACCATACAATGCGCCTATGTCTCTAATGATTTACTTGAGACTTCAACTTGTGTTCCATCAAGGCGCTTATTCATTGTTAAAGGCCTTTTAAGTTAGGCGCCCGAACTCCTTTTAACCAACCATACACTCACTTTGAACACCATGCACTCCTAGGCGCCAAAAATCTCATCTCTCCAACCATCTACTCTCTAGGCGCTCAAGATGATCACAGTAACAAGAAAGTGCGCCTACACTTCATTTGACAAAATTTAGCCATTTTGGAGATTTTTACACAAGGTGCTCAATATTGTAGGTAACTTGAATATCATTCTTCCTTAGGCGCCAAAAAGTGACCATTTGGATGCAAATATGCGCCTATGCCTCTTGAGCTTTATACTTGTCATCTTTTATGCTTTTAAACAATTGTGAATGTCCTGAATGAATTCCCTCATCTAGGCGCCCAACCTAAGATGTCATTTCATGTATCTTCTTTCAAGGCGCCAGAATGAGATGATATAGACTAGAAAGTGTGCCTTGACTAATCCTTAATGTTTTAGGGTTTCATCTTGTATCCAAACTCTTGCCTTTAGGCACCTAAGCTTCATACATTCTACTTCATCCCTCATGCCTATAAGCCATTACAAAAGACTCTTAAAAACTTGTCAAGCTCCAATACCTTCTAGATTCACTACTTCAAGCATACTTACCTCTAGGCGCATATCAAAGCTGTTTTGAACCTGAACTGGCGCCTTGATTATATGTTTGCTCACTTCAAGATTTCATGATGCTAAGTTGTTGTGAAGACACTTAAACACTTGCATAGTCTAACATACCTTACTAGGCGCTCATGATGATAGTTTGAGCAGCAATAAGCGCCTTGATTATACTTAGCCACTTTCTCTGCAAATCTTCGCTCATTGGGGCATATTGAGTCCAAAACACCATTCTCACATACAGATCCTTCTCAACTTGACCTAAGGAATGCTCTACACTACCTCAGCAGGCTTATCAACTGACAAACTCTGAAATAATACAAACAACTATCCTAAAAAACGTCTAATCCTATGGAAAAAAACTGGGGGTCCCCATTTGGAATGGGGCGATGTGTGATTTGGTCACAACAGGGCGTTTGCTGCTCCCTTTGCTCGTTAGGAGGGACAAAGCTTATACTTGTCCTCCCGTTTGGTTCTGGTCTTAAGTCCATGGCATATCTGGTGTAACTCTTTGGTAGTTCGAAAATGACAGGGTCATCAATGCCGACTGTCACTCTCATCTTCCACTCTCTGTGAAAAATACCTTCGCTTTCTTCGTCTTCGTCGGGAAGTCTTTCAACCATTTCGATCAGAGGTGCTTCCCATTCACCGAGTTCATTTGATTGAACCGAGGCAGAGGTGATTGGTTTCTCTTGCGGTTGTGATACCACGAACATTCTAGGCAGCATTCCTATGGCATTAGTTGATTCATTGTCAATGGAATGCGCTTCTTCCATGGGTGTCAATGGTCAATATGAATCCTCTAATGGTGTGAGAGGTTCGTAAGATTCTATTTCTTCTGGTGTCTCGGGGACATGCGATTTACTTAGTGCTGACAATGGAGTGTAACTTTCCGTTATGTCTTCCTCAGCGTTTGAGAAAGCGTGCGGGTTTGCATTTCTCAGATCTAATGTAGTGGTTTGAAAGACTGGTCCTTCAGTTCTATGAGGCTTCTCCCCTATGCAAGGGAAGAGTTTGTAGGCTTCTTGGATATTGATCATGAGTACCTCTAAGGGGAATTGGAGTGGTCCATCCTGCTCAATCAATTCCATGATCTCAATTGTCTTATCTTTGGGAACCATTTCCTTTTGTTTTGGTAATGCCTCATTCTCTAAAGCTTTGATCTCTACAGCGTTTATGGTCTTCTTCGGGATTTCCATTCGTTTGATGTATATCGACTGAGGTGTAGGATTAGGGACAATTAACTTGTTGGTAGGGAGTTCGTAGTCTATGGGGATACCTATACGCTTGTTTGGCGTGTTTGATTTTAACATGCTGAAAGGTTCTGGATCTCCTTTTGTGACATACACCCTAAGTGCAAGAATCGAGCTTCTTGAAATAATGTGGATGGCACAGCTTTCATTCTGTGTATCCAAAGTCTTCCAAGAATCAAGTTATATCCCGTGTCTTTGTCTATGACATAGAATGTGGAAGGAATGGTTTTAGGTCCCAAAGTCACTGGAAGAGTAATCTTACCTATGGTGGCAGCCTTTAGATTATCATACCCGCTTAGAGTATCCCGTGAAGTGGTGATATTTTTATGCCCATAGCCCATCCTCTCCAATAGGGAGAAAGGAACTATGTTCACTGTGGCCCCATCATCGATTAACGTCCGCTTGATGCACGTAATGTAGATCCACACTTGAAGATACAACACAGGGTCTCCTTTTTTTGTTAACTCTGCCTCAGAAGGCATCTGTTGTAAGTCGAAGAACCTTGGATCTTTGAGTTTTGAGTTTGGTGGACTGAGGTCGTAGTCCACGTGATTGATTTGCTCACTAGGTGGTGGTGTAATTTGGTCGAGGTTATTTTAGACCTATTGCTTTTAGTAACGCTGAGCGATGTGAAGGGGAGTTCCTGAGTAAATCAATGAACGAAATGTGAGCATATGTTTTCTTTAAGTCTTCTATGAGCTCATAAGGTCCGATTGGAGCTGGTATTGGTTCTACTATCGAGATAATATCTTCGTATGCTTCTATTTGCTCATTTTCATCCTCATGGTCTTCCCCTTCTCCTTCATTGTGCATAATCTTGACTAATCCCATCATCCTAGCTTCTCCTTTTTGTCCTAGTTGCGGTGGGATTTCGGGGTTACTACTCTGAGCTGTCTTGTTTTGATTTGTCGTTTCTGTGTCTTTATGCGCGGGGAACGGGTCCTGATAAATTCTCATTTTTGCTTTTTCTGGTGCTATTGGAGCTTGATTCTGTCTTGTATCTTTGTTATCCGGCATGACTTCCTGTGGGTTTACAAACATCTCTATGAGCAAATGTTGTTGGTCTTTCGGCAGCCTCGCTATGAATCTGTTGTACTCTCTGCAAGATTCTGTGCTGTGCCCCCTTGTTCTATGAAAAGAACAAAATTGATTGAACTCGTATGGGGGTCTTTCATATCTTTCGTAGTTTCCGTTCCCATTTCCGTTGCCAACTTTGGTAATTGTCTCGAGGGTAGTACCCGTTGTTCTTAGGTCGGTCTATGGCATTTACGTTAGGAGGATAGTAATCTCTCCCATTATAATCATCTCTTACTTTCTTGATCGGGGGTTGTGTTGTGACCAAATCACACATCGCCCCATTGCAAATGGGGATCCCCCCCCCCCCCCCCTTTTTTTTTTGAGCTCCTGTGTTTTGCGTTTAAGTTTTGATGATGCCTTAGGTTCATTTCCTCTACCAATCCAATAATGAGTCTCTCTCCTAGAAGATTTTGCTTTATAACTGGAGGTCTTATCTGGAGGATGAACTTGCAGTGATGAAGACTCTTGATTGAATTCCATCCAAGTGATGAACAATGAGACCCTTCCTGATGTATGTTTGAGATCCTGAAAAGACTAAGTCTGATAGCCTGAAATCCTGAAAATCCTGAAAAAATGGCTAAGTCTGAAATTTGGTGAATCCTCCAAATTCTATATTTTGCATGTTAAATCCGGTTGATTCGAGACCTATCTCAAACATCCTAAAAGATATAATGAAAAATATTTAAAGTATAAGAAATTCAATCTCTCAACTTATACTTGAATATATTTTTCAATATACCTTTATCCTCACAAACCCTGAAAAACGCCTAAGTTTCCAGAGGATTCAAAAAGCTGATCCAATGCGACGGGATATCAAAGTGGCGCAAAATCTTTATAAATCACGCTGCTTTCAAGATGATTTCAAGTTGATGATCCCTTGCGCTTGAACTAATGCGCCCAAAGACAGAAGAAGATGATGATTTCGAATGCTTGAACCAATGCGCCAATTCTAGAAGATTTTCAACCCCTTAGCCAAAGTGCTTAGAGGAAGAGGATTCGAAAGGTATGAACTAATGCGCCAAAGAAGGAGGTGATTCTTTTCAAGTTTTAAGGCAAAATCAAGAAGGATCCAACATCATTATCTAATGTGCCCAAAGCTCAAGGAGATATGAAGTGAAGATCAAGTTGTTTAAAACCCCACAAATATCAAGAAGATCTTAAACACCTATCCAATGCGCCCAACCTTGTAGGGGCAGTTCAAACCAAAGTCTAATGCATCTTTTAAGGAAGAAGACCCCTATAACCTGATCCAATGCGCCATTGTTGAAGGATGATTGAGTTTGAATTTCTGAATTGGAAGAAGATTGGCTTATTAGACTGAGTTTTGTGAAGTTTTGAAAGATCTTAAACCTTCATCTGCTGCCCTTTTAAGAAGATCTCAAAAGTTTGATCTAGTGTGTCAGCAGTCAGCAAGAGATTCAGTTTTTTTTTAAAGCTAGAAGATGTCTGATCTTGGGTCTAATCCGCCAACCTTGTAAGAGGCAGTCCAAATGGAAATCTATAGCATCTTTTAAGAAGATTACAAATCTGCCATCTAATGCGACCTAAGGAAGGAGGGGTAATTGGTATCAAAATTTCAATCTAGAAGAACTCAGTACCCTCATCTAATGCGTTCAATGCAAGAAGATCTTGAAGACCTCAACTGTTGCCCCACTATGAAGAGGATTTTAAACTTGCTAACCAATGCGCTAGCCTTTGAGGATGTGAAAGTTTGATCTAAGGTATGTGTATTCTTCAGGAAGATCTCCTACACCTCAACTGATGCGCCAAAAGTGAGGGAGAGGGTAAGGTTTTTAGGAGGATTCAATGATCCTGATCCAATGCATCCAATACAAGGATGATTTCGAAACCTTCAACCAAAGCAACCAAGTTAGAAGTGATTCAAGACTAATTCGCAAGAATATAATATACATTTTTAGGAAGATCTTGAAGTCCCCATCCAATGCGCCTAGAAGGAGGAGAAGAATTCAGGTTTGTAAGAAAAGATCAAGAAGAAATCAAACCTCTCATCCAATGTGCCACATATGGGAAGGCTTTGATACACTTTGAAGGAGATTTCAAAAATCTTATCTAATGCGCTTGAAGGATGATTTAACTCAAGTTTGAAGTGATTTCTAGAGGATTCCAAACCCCTCAACTGATGCGCTAGCCCTTATAAGATTTGAAAGTTGATTCAAGGCACTTAAATCAGTGAGAAACCTGAATTATCAACTAGTGTGCCAGCTTTATAGAGCAGGGTTTTGTTTAAGTAAAATATCTTTTGATCAAAAGTTAAAATCTACATCCAATGCACTTAAGGTTGGAGAGGTTAGAAATTGATTTATAATGATTATTTTGTGTTGTAAGATTAAGGATTGATATTATTTCTTCCTTTGTGTTGTAGGAGCTAAGGAGTCGTTAGAGGAGCAAAAGTCTGGAACCACCTTCATGCTAGAAGGGAAGACAAGAAAACATCCATCCAAAGGACATCATCTTCATCAAGACTTTCCGAAGGCATCCACTCTACTTCAAAGAAGAACCTCATGTAGCTGTTTCAAGGGTATCCTTCATCATCCTTGTGTTGGAACTCCTCATCAAGTGGCATCATGTTCAAAGACAAGGCATTCACTCATCCAAGCTTCAAGTCAAGTTCTTCCAACCTTCGAAGATCATCGTGCAAGATCACTTCATCAACTTCTACATCAAGCAAAGATACTTCATCTATTCAACTTCAAGTTCTAGTAAACTTCAAGTTTAAGAGAGTCTCCTACTCCATGTCATCAATGAAGCATCATCATTTACTCTACTTCAAGTCATCATCATCTATATCAAGAAGCTACAAAGAAGGTCATCATCAACTTACCTACAAGAAGAAGAAAGAATTACAAAGTCAATCAAATGAGCTACAAGTATCATACATCCAGTTGCAAGAAGATGTACAAGGCGAGATCTATAAGATGTATTCCTAAACATACAAGTTCAAGCAATCACATTGAATACATCACACAAAGATGATACAATTTTCAAAGTATGCTGAGTTGGCACTTATGTGGCGAGTACACATCATTCAATTTTGATTAGCCACATTATTTAATGCATTCAATGTATCATTTAATAAAAGAAGCCAAAGGGATTCCTATGTGGAGGAATATTTTAAATGCTTTCGCCTTACCTTATCACATTGGAAAACGTGCCTTCATTGCCTCTCTTTTATGCTAAAAATAGCAAGTTGTTGTAACTACCTCTGAGGTGGCACGATCTAGACCTTTGGCTATCGAATCAATCTTAGCCATTCATTGTAATCTGGAGCACTATATAAAGGCCTTGTTGCCTCATTTGTAATTCGGTAGATCATTAATAGTAGTAGAGAGTAGATTTTAGGAGTAGAATAGGAGAGGCTCTCAAAATTCTCTGAGAGAACTTGGAGATTGTTGTAAATATTTTCAAGATTAATGCAAAGAACATTGGAGTTCACTTGGTGTTTAAGTGTTATCTTGTGAAATAACATGGTTTTCTGGTATCTTGATGGAATGGAGAGGTGTTTCAAAGTAGATTA
Organism: Cunninghamia lanceolata; assembly: GCA_027924645.1. Lineage (NCBI taxonomy): Eukaryota > Viridiplantae > Streptophyta > Pinopsida > Cupressales > Cupressaceae > Cunninghamia > Cunninghamia lanceolata. The sequence goes on from BSBN01000774.1 coordinate 4,203,803, forward strand.
AAAGTAGAGTAGAAGCTCTTTGATGTAATGTATGTCTGTACTGAATATCGATCAACTCCTAGCTCATGCTTTTAACATTCACCGCTGGTGAAGTGTTGTGTAAAGCTAGTCTGAGCCTCATTTGCTTAAGTTCGATTGTGGATGCTTGTTTGAGCTGCGCCGTTTAATGGGTGCTTGTATAAGTCTTCATGATTTGAAAACCATTCGCGTAACCTTAGGAGATTGCACCAACTCCATGTAGTTGTAGGCACCCTTGGCGAAGTGAAGTTAGGTTAAATCAGGTGTTTGTCTGTTCAATACCTCATCATTGCTTCATTGACCTTAGATTAGTTTTCCTAAACCCTTATCCTTTTTACTTTTTCTTTATCATTGAAACTTTGTACATACGTCATCCACACTGAAAGGAGGAACAAGCTAAACATGAATGAAGAGAAGTCTGCGTAAGTCCCTTTGTGTTTAACAGCAAAATCATACTTAGTCACTGAGCTATCTCTTACAAAATCATCAGAAAGGAACCTTGGAGTTATCTTGTTTGATCACTTCGTTCAGCATTCGAGAGGCTTTGCTCAAGAGGGAGTCAAATACTTTGTATTTCACTCTAATTGTTGACTTGTCTAAAAACAAACATCAACAGGTTGATCCGTCACCCCGTCTGTGGTTGCACTCCTATTGTTTTTAAGGATTTTAATGACAGAGGCATTACTTCCTGTGTCTTACTTCATCAGCTTTCCGTTTGTCCCATATACCTTTCTACCACTGTCAATGGCGGCTTGGTCAATCCTCAAAGCACTTTCCAATGCCTCTTCATAGGATTTGTATGGCAATTTTTGAACATCTCTCATGTCCTTGTTAAGGGCATGCAAAAAGAGGTCGCACAGTTCTCAGTGGTCCATGTTTGGAGCACTAGTCGAAGAATAAAGGACTTGCCTCCATTGAGTGACAAAGTGGGCTACGGATTCGTTTGGCTCTTGTTTTATTGTGAGGAATTCTTTGATCCCTGTTTTAATGAGTTTGTTCATGTCAAATGCCATGACAAACTCTCCGATTAGTTGTCTAAACGAATGGATTGAAGCTTCTGGCAGGCGATAATACCAATCCAGAGCGATGCCTTCAAGAGTTTTTGGAAAGATTTTTTGCTACAACCCCATCCCAAGGGAGGAGTTCTCTTATGGCCGTGGTGTAGGCTTTAATGTGGGAGTTTGGATCTCCTCCTTTGAACTTCGGGATATCTGGCAATTGCACGCTTCTTATGTTTTGGTCCAAAGGTTCCTTCAAATATTCGAGATATGTTCCTAGAAAGGCACTTTGAGATTGCGGGGTTGATAGTAATAACCCTGTAGGTGGGTTTTGATAACCCATTGTCGGATTTGTTTGATTGTTCTGAACAGGAGGATTCCCATTCAGACGTGTCGTTGCTAGCGTTCCGTGAATAGTAATTGAGGTAGGGGGATTTTGTGATGCCCCCTAGTCCTGTTCATGAGATTTTTGCCTTCTTTTAGGAGCAGCTTGCTCCGCTTCCAAGATTCTAATTCTTTGTACTAGGGTTGCGATTAAATCTACAGGATTAGCAGCTCTAGGTGTTTCTTCGTTTCTAGGATTTTCTCATCTAGAATTTTCATGGTGATATGCTTCTTCGCGTGCAACGTTTTCTCTTTGCTCTTCTCTCAAGGCAATCCTCAATGCCTCTTGAGCGTCTTTGGCTTCTTGTAGATGTTTTTCTATTCGTTTAACTTCCTCATCAAGATGAGTACTCGATGTGCTTGTGGAAGGTTGTTCGGGGCGGTGTATTTCCGATCTTATCCTTCTAGCTTTATGTGGCACATTTGGTATGGCCGGATTGTTTTCCCAAGCTGGGTTGTTGAAAGATAGAGAACGCCTAGATTCTCTTTGATCTGGTTCATAATCAGAATCTTCGTAGTCATAACAGTTGGTGATTGGTGCATCAAGGTGCGGCGGCACATACCTATCAAATGAAGGTGTTTCTGGTTCTCTTGAAGGAATGTTCCCTTGGTTTAAGTCAGGTTTTGTCATATTCAGAGGTGCCATAGACACCACAAAACAAATTGAACGGATGACTGCGTAGGCGATTGAAGCTGAAGCGGCTAAAGTGGCTATGAAGAATGGTGTGAAAATGTTTTGAAGCTTCTGCTAAAGTCTTTGAAGCATTTAAAATGGGAACGCAAAATTACTCATCCTAGAAGGATTTGCAACTTCACGTCGGGTTCATCAAATATGTGGTGAAGTTGATGTCGTATGTGACAATGATAATGCGATCCAAGTGATGGAAACACAAAAAGCATAACCCAGAGGCTTTGCCCTTCACGTCGGGTTCACCAAAATATGTGGTGAAGTTGACGACATATGTGACAATGATAATGAGATCCAAGCAATGGGAACGCAAAAAGCATAACCAAGAGGCTTTGCTCTTCACGTCGGGTTCACCAAAATATGTACGCTCAAAATCGTGACTACGGTTCCCTGGGGCTGTTGGGTCGGATTTCGGCATGCACATGGATCCTTCCCTCCTTGCCACGAGGCGATCCGCCATGTCACTCTTGCTCACGTGGAAGTAGCCAGTCGAGAGGAGGCGAGACACGGCGGGGGTCTGGCTCGTTGGAGAGCTGGACTTCGCGGAGAGGGGTCGGCAAGTTCTGTGGCCTTTGTTGTTGTGTGCTAAGTTGAATGTTTCATTCGATGGTAGTTGTTGAGATAACCCTATGACCCGAAGGGTCACTAGTTTCTCTTCTCCTGTTGGAGTTTCTTCTATTCCACCTTTGTGTGGGTAAGCGGTTTTGTTCATTTATGTCCTCTTGTCTCTCAATGCGTTGAATGAGTTCTCGTTGTATTTGCAATTGTCTATGTTCTTCTAACAATAAGAGGACAAATGGATCTTGTTGTGGTAGAGTAAATGTCTCTTGTTGTTGTCGTGGATTGATCTCCTCGATCTCGTCATGGACAACCCTCACCCACTCTCCTCACTCCTAGGCACATTCGTGAGCCAAGATAGAGGTATATGTGTGATGACCAACCTTAACTAGATTTAGTGTTTTGACCTAGGGTTTAGTTGACCTAGGGTTTGATCGTGTTTTGACTTGTTTTTACCTTGTGATGTGATCAAGGGTTTGATTGAATCGTTTAATCGTGGTTTACCTCGTGATGGTATCGAGGGTTTGCAAGTTTGTCTTTCCTAGGGTTTCTATATGCATGCAAAGCTAAATGATATGCAAATGTATTTTTGTGCTTTTTTAGTATTTTGGAAATGAAAAGTGCTCTTTAATCTATGAAAGGGAAATATGGATGCAAGCTAATATGATTCTTCTTAATGCAAGTTTAATCTATGTTTTTGGGTTTTTGATTGTTTTGAAAAAGGGAAATTGCTTCTTCAAATAATCTAGATCTAGGAATATGAAAACAATTATTCTAACATGCAAGATCTAATCTATCAAGAAAAAAGCAAAGATTTATTGTTCCCAAGAGCAAATTTGGTTTTCTAATCACTATGAATTGAATAAAGCAATGAAGGCACCTGAAAGAAATGAAGATTTGTGTGACTCCATTGCCCTCAGAAATCCTTGATATTGGCAACCTCGAGTCCTTTTGAAGCAACGGGAGATCCTCTTGACGACAAAACGACACAAAGAAGCAAAAAGAAGCTTGTTGAAGCTTGAAAGAGTTTAATGAGAGCTTTGGTTGAGCACAATGTCGTTGAATGAACTAGCGTAACGATGCTTGGTTGAACAATAAAGCAAAAGGCACCTTCGTCCTGTAAGAGCATTACAATGCTAAGTTGGAGAGCAAAAACTAGCAAGAGCTGTGTGCACAATGAATTTGCCTCCCTTTGTGGTTGAGGGAGGGGTGTATTTATAGGTTTGAGGAATGGGATTGATTGAGAAGTTAACTCATTTGATTGATGAGTTAACAAGGATGATTGGGGAGTTAACAAGGTTGATTAATCAGTGAACTCAGCTAACTATGGAGTGATAAATCATTAATAACTTAGCACTGAAGAGGAATTGGAGATGTGAGGATGCATGAGATTGATTGAGTTGTTAATTTTAGATCAAATGGAGTTAATTATGCATGTGTGGGTGCATGAAATAGTCAACTCCATATTAGGCATAAAAAATAATGCAAACTGGAAGAAAAACAGGCGAAAACGGAGCTAAAATGAGTGAGAAACTTGAGTCTTTTTGTTGCTGAAAATATGACAGAGTCGCCCCTTTTGCTAGTAGGGTCGGCTGAGGGAGATCCAGGCTGGACAGGGTTTTCCAAAGAATTGCAGGGGAGGAATGAAAGAAGAGAAGAAAAGGAGGGGTTTTGCCTCCGAAAACAGGTCAGTCATGTGCAAGAATCCAAATCTCCACTTGTACCTGTAGGATCTCCTAGAGGAGATCTGGAAATAATAGGGGGAGATTTGGGTTGGTTGAGCGGAACTTAAAACCAAAAGTGGGAGATGGATAGGGGGATCTCTAAAAGGCTTCTAGGGGGTGCAGAGGATGAAAAACACAAGGGAAAGGTGAAAACTCACCTACAAGACGTTTACGAGGCTTAGGAGCAAGGTCAAAAGCTCAAAAAATGCAAATCGACAAGTGTCGCAAATAGGTGTCGAGAAGCGTTGCAAGAGACGAGAGAAATCGACAAAGAGGAATCAACACAAGACAAGAAAGAAGACACGTCATCAAGAGGTTTGCTGCTTAAAGGACATTATTTCACACTTACATGTACGTGGCAAGGATTTGAATCATCATAGGGGTCCTCGTGGAAGTTGTGCGTGATTTTTGTGCTTACAGTCCCAAGTGAGGACCCATGAGTGGTAGGAGAGCTAGAGAAAAAAGTTTGCTTTTGACCAAGCCTTGGAATGCCAAATCGTATCCCAACCAAAAGAAGAAGAATTTAGAGTCGGAAGGAGCTTACAGTAACCATCCTTGATAGTGTAGAACCTTGTCCCATGTTGATTCTAACCAAAAAGATCGTCTTCTCTACTCTATATAGGCCTAAAGCCTTGAAGAAGAGCTATAAGATGTATCCTAGAATCTTTTGGAATATCAAGGAACTTAGGAATAGATTTCCACTTTCTTGACAGGCAGTTCACTTCCATTTTGTCGTAATAATCACTAACCGTATTGCCCTAGGAGTTCTCAAGGATATTCATAAGAGGGTGAAGATCCAGAAACTCATTGAGAGTTTTGTCAGAGATCCTGAAGCCAAACTTACTAATCAAATTCTTGACTTTCTTCATGCTTTCCCAAATAAATGATCCTTTAGGGAGAACATCCTTGTTGAGGAAACAAAGCAGATTGTCACCTGACAAATATTTGTCACTAAGAATAGTGATCCAACAAGCTTTAGTGCTAAAGATGAATCTCAAATCTAACTTGTCCGGGAGAGCTTGATTGAAGAGATTAGTGCCCTTTATGCCAAGACCACCTCTGTTATTACCTTTACAAATCTCACTCCATGAGATTAGGAGATATTTAAATTGATTCCCAGTACTCCTTCGAAGGAGGTTTTGCATGATAGAAGTAACTTTGGAAACACTATTTCTAGGGGCAAGTATAAGAGAATTTGTAGATAGGAATTGCTTGGAAGACTAATTTAAGGAGCACCACCCTACCTGTTGAGAAGAGCCATCTCCCCTTCCAACCATCTATTCCAAGCCAAGAGATCACAACTGTAATGTCCCCTTTCCGTCAGTGATCAATTTGGTTACCATTGGCCTATTTCCTAGTTTCCTATAGGCTAATTGGATGTTTTAAAGGGAAATAGTCTTTTTAAATAACTATTTTAAATTGCCTAAAGTTCTAACTTTATATTTTTATGTTGACAACTTAAAGTTATTTAAAAAGCGTCTTTTTAGGCCCTAGGTTGGCGCTGCGCATGGAAAAGACTTGGGACTTAAGTGGCGTCCCCTTTTTGGAGGAATATTTAGTATCTTTGAAAAGTCATAAAGCAATTTTATAATATTTCTCTCTTGAGTGCTCCATGTGGGAAACTATAAAAGGGCGTTTGGTGCTCATTTGGAGGTTTAAGCATTGTGATATCAAATTTCTTCCGTGAGTCTCTGTGCTTTGTCTTGTGGGTTTGAAACCCTCATTTCTTCTCTAGTTTCAGTTGTGAAAGATCAACCCTAGCTAGATTATTGAGTGATTTTGCCTCTGAAATCATAGAGTTTCAATGGAGTTTACCTGCTGGGAGGTTGAAATGGAATTCGATGTTTTCTAAATCTATGTTTTGATTTTGGATTGAGGTTCTTGATGCTACTGATGTTTTTGTGGGAGTTTGTGTAGAAAAGCCTCATGCTGGGCCGTACCATTATTTCCAGGTCTGCTGCACTAAAATGTTTGCTGGGCGTGTACCTTGGGTAGAAATTCACCAAATTTGTAATGACAAATCTTCTAATTCCTGGGTGACCCTTTGTAGAGTGGTTTAATGAAGTTTGAGGGGAGATTTGGAGGGTTCCCAGCTGGCCGTACTGCTGGTACAGGCCGTACCTCCTGTAGTTGGACATGAGGGCCGTACTGCTGGTACAGGCCGTACCTCCTGTAGCTGGACATGAGGGCCTAGTATGCAAAGCGTCTACCTTTTCAGTTTTCTTCTGTGATGAATGTTGGCGCCAAGGGGTTTGGAGGGGGTTTGCAGTGATTTAGAGAGTCTTCATGGTTTGTGAGGAGTTATGATGATCTATGGACTGCTGAACAGAGATTTTTAAGGGTTGCTACAGTGCTTCAGTCTACTACATCGGTGTTATAGTGCGCTCTGCTTCATTTCAGTCTCCTATCTTCAGTTGGGAAGGCTTCTATGCTGGTATACTTCCTTGTCTTCTAATTATGACTCGATATTGAATGAATTTCTCTCGATTTCTGATGTATTCAGAGTAAATAGAAATCTGATACGTATACTGCAGCAGTCTGAAATTTACATCGGAATAATACCATAACAGTTTGGGAACAATTTGAGTTGCATAGAGTCATTTAGTAGTGTTTGTAACCTCGGAAGGTAGTACCGCTGGTGGATGTTAATGCACGCATCATTTTGTAAGATTGGACGGTTTACCACCAATCCCTATAACATTTCATAATTGGTTAAGTCTAGTATTATCGACCATTTTGGTTTGCATTGAGACTTACACCATGCTAGTATCTTGCATACTCATTGTCTTTCATGCACTCCGTTGAAGAAGCGTAGAAGTGGTTGGCTACGCTACCTAGTGCATGCTTGTGTTGCACATTACACACTCTGCTGAACAAGTGAGGCATGTGGTCATTGTGAATGCCTGCTATGTACGTAAACATTTGCATTGCATTCAAAACATTCGCAGATTGAGTAGAAGTGTGATTCGGACACTGTATGCTCTCACCTTGCCCACCTCGGGATCTTGGTGATCAAAAAGTGTTTTGAAGACTCCCTGTGCTTTGGTTTCAGCTAACATTGTTTTAAAAAAATAAGGGTGACCATTACAACAACTGCTTCTTATTTCTCCCTAAAAACATAGGGAAACCCAGGTAGGTATCTAGAAGATCTCCTTTCCTGAAAGATAGGCATCTATAGAGAAAATCATGTTCTCAACTGTTGATATTAAAGAGGACTGTAGATTTATCTCTATTAACCTTTTGACTTGAAGTATGCTCATAATCACTAAGCAACTCCTTGATAACTTTGCACTATTGAATGGAAGGAGTAGGAAAGAGCATAGTATTATCAACAAATTGTTGGCGAGTAACTCTTTTTCAGTGGAGGAAGCCTGTAGACCTTTTGAGAGATCCAATATATTTGCGAAGAGATTCCACCATAATATAAAAAGATAGGGAGATCGTAGATCACTTTGCCTTAAACCCTACGAAGTCGAGAAGAGTCCTTTCCATCGAGCCATTGACCATTACTAAGAAACTAGCTGTAGGGTAGCAACTTTTGACGCAAGTTCTCCAATCAAAGCTAAATCTGGACTTCACCAACACTTGATCTAGGAAATTCCAGTTAACTCTATCATAAGCCGTAGAGGTATCTAGTTTGAGAAGCTTTCCTTTTCTCATGCTAGCCTAAATGGAGTGAATCACCTCATTCATCATGACTTTATTGTTAGTGATTCGTTTCCCTTGTACAAAACCCCCTTGCTCTTCAAAGAGAATAACAAGGAGAGTCCTTAATCTATTGGCTATAACTTTGGAGATGAGTTTGTAGATAGAATTATATAGAGCAATTGGTCTAAAGTCTTCAATCTTGATTGCTTCCTTCTTCTTGGGAATGAGGGTTAGGAAAGTGGAATTAAGGATTTCAAAATGAATTTGGAGATCTGAGATTCTTGAACTTCCCAGAGCTTGTTCCTTAGAAAATTCTAGAATATCTGGAAAAAGAGAGTTGTCAACACATTTGTGCTAGGGGCCCTATCCCTAGCCATACCAAAGAGAGCAGTCTGAACCTCTTCCTTAAAGATATCTTGCATGAGCATCTCGTTATTAGTTTTGATTAATCAAGGAGAGGATTTGGCCAATAAATAGATCCTATTTGTCCGTATTCTCATTATTCGCCAAGAGCATTTTGTCCCAAAAGGAAACTAAGGAGGACTTACAGATTTGAGGGTGTCAGTGAGGCTTCCATCCTCTAGCTAGAGTTTGGAGATGTGATTCCTTTGTCTCCTAATTTTTTCCATCTTAGAGCAATTTGATTCTAGGATTTTGCTTCTAGTAGATCTCTTGTTTGTAAATGTCATCCAGATTAGAAGATACTTTTCTTCTTCTATGATAAATTCTAGATTGTTATTATCCAAGAGTAGAGATTGGATCTGTCATTATGTTCTCCAGAAATAGTCTTTTCCTTAAACAAGTTTTTGAAGTCTTAGTGGTTCCACTCTTCGAGTCTATGCTTGAGAGATTTTAACTTTCAGTTGAAGACATACATTCTTGTCCCATAGTAATAAGTCTGAACTTTCCAAAAAGAAGACACCACTTGTTCAAAATTAGGGTGAGTAACCCACATTTTCTCCAATTTGAAAGGAGGACATCTAGAGAAATTATCAAGATCAATGGTCAAAGAAATTGGCCATTGATCAGAGCCTCCCTCTGTTATAACTTTAGAATTACAAATGAAGTTGTTCAACCATGAGGTAGAAGCTAAGAAATGATCAACCCTGGCCAACATTTGATCTCTCCTCTTTCTTTTGCTAGTCCAAGTAAACCAACCTTTTTTTAGGATGAATATCCCAGAGGGCATAATCTCTAAGGAGAGTGTTGATGATTGTTTTTCGACAAGTCAACAATAGAGTAAAATACAGAGTATCCAACTCTCTCTTGAGCAAAGCCTCTCGAATGCTAAACAAAGTGATTAAATGAGATGACTCCAAGGTTCCTTTTCTTATGATTCGTGATGGATAGCTCAATGACTTGATATGATTCTGCTGATAAACACAAAGGGACTTACACAATTGTTCAAACAACTTGTTGCTTCAATGAAGGAGGCAAACATTCAGAGTATCTAAGTACTACAACTTATGATGTATGATATGGCAATGAAGTACTTGATCCTAAATTCTAACCAGATTGATAAAAAAAAACAAAAGATAATGGGTTCAGTGAAACTAATCTAAACCTAGATGTAAGGGATGATTACTGCTTAGGTGAAATCAAGCCAACTCTTGCTTTGCCAGATTGAACAACTACACAAGGTTGATGCTATCTTCTAGGGTTATACAAGATATTCAAATCACTTATGCTCATGAGAATTCAACAAACATAAAGATCAAAATTAAGCTCAATTCGTTCAAACCAACCATACACTGCAACTTGCAAGCCACAAATTACAAATGGTACGAACATATAGATTTCACCACAAAACAATAATAAAGCCTTCCACCAACTAACATAACACTTGAAAGAAAATTTAATCTAACTTAACATTCGCTTGAAGGAATCAGAAACCATGCAACACTTAGAAACATATATAGAATCATCAAACAATTAGTCTTATATTATTTCAGAGAGCTCTTGCAACAATTTTCAGAGTCTTCAATCTTACAAATGAGAGCAAAAGGAGCCCTTATATAGACCTTAATACATGAAGGGTCAAGATAGATTGGCAAAACCAATGGACCAGATCATGCCACCTCACAAGTAGTTACAACCTAAGTCACCGCATTCGAATTCGAATTCGAATTCGGCAAGGATGAAATTCGGGAAGGAAAAAATTGGAAAAAAAATTCGTGATTAAATTCGCCTTAGCATAAATATGATTTTTTTTAAATATAATTAATAAATACACAAAACATTGGTAAATAGATGCCACATTTATAAACCATAGTAAACTTTAAAGTTTAAACCATAAGAAACATATGATATTATGATTGCGAATATTTTTCTTGTCAAAAAGTGACAATCAAGAGTCAAGAAACTAAAGCTTCAAAAAAGTTTCAAGTCATCACGGGCACTTCAAAGTTAAAAAAAGTTCCAAGTCATCATGTGCACTTCAAAAAAGTTCCAAGTCATCAAGAAGACTTGGCTGAGATGATGTAGCATCATCATCACTAGATGCACCACTCAATTCATCATCCAAAAAGTCAGGTTCATCTGTTGCAACTGCTGTGTCTTCTGAAATTTGTTGTGAAGAAGATGAGTCTATTGTTGATTTGTTCATAAACAATTGTAAATTACTACGGACAAAAACAAGATCTCCCAACTTTCTGGATAGCAACTTGTTCCTCTTTTTGGAATGAATGTGGTCAAAGCAGCTCCAATTCCTCTCACAAGCTGATGAACTTGCTCCTTGACTCAAAACTCTTATAGCAAAGCTTTGTAGTTCAGGGGTTTGTGATCCATAGGTCATCCACCATCTATACCCAAGCATGTCCACTCGTGCCCTGTCATATTTAGCTGATGCCATTCCAAATATCCCTTCTGCTGCCTTGTATTTCCAGCATTGGTCTCTAACTAGACTTGCCACTAGTGGATCTGGTTCAAGCCTCTCAATGGCTTCTAAAAGCCCTGCCATAATTTCACTATCAGTTTGTCTATCAATGTCAAATAGCTTAGGCTCCAAATAACAAGCTGCTGCATGTAAAGGTGTGTGCATCATTTTCCATCTAGAATCAACTGTTTCCCATATCTCCATGTAGTCTGCTTCAACATTATTGAGTGTTTTTTGAAGAGCTTCCTTACAACGGTCCATGCTCTCATAAAGCATGCCAAGACAAGGGGTGTCACCATCAACCATACGAAGCACATCAACAATCGGTCCACATACATTTAAAACTTTTGCTGCATTTTCCCAAAAATTGCTGTTCAAAATGATTTGCTCTATCATCTTCCCCTTAGGACCTTTAGAAAGCGCTGAATTCTCCCACTCATTGTTGCAAATAACAGACCTTATAGCCGCTTTCTCTTCAACCACTCTTTTCAAAGTGATATAAAATGAAGCAAATCTTGTGTCACAAGGCCTCAATAACTCCCTAGATGCCTGCTGCCTATAAAGACTCAATGTGAGACGATGATTTCTTATGAAATTTGCAATTGCTCTTCCTCTATCGATTGCTTCAAGCACCCATGGGAATTTAGCCAAGTCATGAAGCAACAAATCTAAACAATGGGCTGCACATGGGCTCCAATATATTTGTGGGTACTTTTCTACTATCAGCTTCCCAGCGCCCACACAATTTGCTGCACTATCAGTTACCACTTGAACCACATTTTCCAACCCCACTTCAAGAATAGCTTCTTCTAATATTTTAAAAACATACTCTGAAGTTTTCTTATGGTTCATTGTGTCAATCACCTTAAAAAACACAACACCTTGAGGACAAGCCACCAAAACATTAATCAATGGCCTCTGACATTTATCTAACCATCCATCACTCAATATAGTGCAACCTGTTGCCTTCCAAGAGGCTTTGATCTCAGCTAATTGACCAATCACCCTATCTTTCGACCGCTGCAAAAGAGTTGTTCTCAAAGCCTCTGAACCGGGAGGTGTGTACCCTTTGCCAAACTCTGATATTCTTTGAACTGCATTTCGAAAATGTGGATTCCTGGCTACATTGAATGGAATAGCACTTGAATAAAACATATCAGCCAATGCATCATCCACATGTTGTTTTTCTCCTGGTTTCCAAAAGCTGTTCAGTGTTCCAGTGGACTTTGATCCACCTACCTTGGACACATTGGGAGTGGAAGGCGTAACAGATGTGAATCTAGACACATCCTCTTGGATTCTCTGTTTCTTTTGTGCCTGCTTCATCTTTCCTACAATCGAACAGGATTGGTCTTTCTCTAGAGCAACTCTAATTTTTGTTGTCACCTGATCACATGCAATAACACCTCCTCCTGCACCCCCTGAAATGCCAAGCAAGTGATCATTTACCCTTGTTAAAGTTCCGGTAAAAGGGTGAGAACACAAGTTGCATTTGAGCTCGGTACCATTGCGGGTCACATATTTCCATCCTTCAGCAGTTGATTTCTTGGGAGACATTCTGCATGTTTCAAAAAACAAATAATATTTAATATTTAAAATATTAACTAAATTTTATTTTTAAAAGCAAAATAAAGCATTAAAACAAAATTTCCTTAATATTTTAAAAACAAAATAAAAAATACCATTATTTTATAAAAAACATAAAAATAAAAAGATATTTAATTTTGTATTGTAACTTAAAAAATAAAATAAAATAATTAGTAATGTTTAAAAAAATATATTAAAATTCATATTTATATTTTATAAAGCATATTAAAATTTATATGTTTATTTTAAAAACAAAATAAAAGAAATTATATGTTTATTTTAAAAGCAAAATAATAGAAATACTAATTTAATTTAAAAAAAATAAAAATAAAAAAATACAATATATAGTGTTTACTGTTTAGTGTTTACAGTAAAGTTTAAAAAGACTATAAAGAATTTAAATTTTATTTAAAAAAATTGAAAAAAAAAAACAAAAACGAACTAAAACCCTACCTGTGCGTGGAAGTCTCTGCTCACGAACTCCTCTGCTCACGAACTCCTCTGCAGCTCACAAACTCCTCTACTCACGAACTCCTACTAACGAAGGCTGCGGCAGAAGAATAGAACTCGAGTCCTCTGCAAACTCTGCGACCGCGACGTAAAAATAAAACAAATGCAAACTTCATAAAACTTTGCGGCGGACGACGGCGACGACAGAAGCGGCGGGTATCCCATAAAAATTATATTTGACGTTGACCGCGGGTATGATGCGAAACAAAACCTAAAAAACCACTTTATGGCAATAAATTATATTAAAAAAAATTACCGGACGATTTTGAACGAATTTGAACGATTTTGATAGACTCTTTATAAATATAGCGAATTTCGAATTTTTAGCCAGGAATTCGGCAAATGCGGTGACTTAGGTTACAACAAACTCCTATTTTTAGTATATGAAAGAGGGAACAAAAGCACGTTTCCCAAGAAGATAAGGATGACAAATCAATAGCCTATGAGGAATCTCCATGTGAATAACCATCACTAGTGTTCTAGAATTCAATGAATCTGGAAACTATTTGCTTGACGTCATCAAAAGGTACACTTGGCATATTCTTAGTGGTTCCTTCGGCCTCAAGTACATCATCTGCATAAAGGCCAAGTGTCTTCTCTCAATTGGTCATCCTAGCTTTGTTGGCGCCCAGGTGGATAGCAAGTGAAAATATACTATCAAGCCTCTCATCAGAAACATCATCCTCTTGGAAGTAGAATGCTTGAACTTGTTCTTTCATATTATCAAGAGTCATCTCTCCAAATGGATTACATATCTTCATCAAGGATGCATGTATTCCATCTTGGATTCTTTGAACCGCACTCCTTACTCTTGACATATCTGTTTCAACCTTATCAAGTAGCTGTCCCTTATTGCGAAAGCAATAGTACCAAGAAGAGAAATCATATGTTATGCCTTCTTCAATTACTTCAGCATGTATTAACTAATCAACTGAAGTCTGCATCAAGCTCTTAAAATGCAGCATGTATTGTTCTTTGATAGCCTTAAACTTAGCACAAGCTGTCAACAATGCAAGCACCCTTTCCTTGAGATTAGCAATCTTATCATACACTTGCATAATATCTTTCAGGTGTCTATATGTGGTTTCCTTTGACCTTTTCATCCAATCTTTCAACCTGTGAGATGAAGACCTCAACCCCTCAAGATGTACAACTATTTCTGGAGGAAGAAGAGATGGAGGTGTAGAAACTCTCTCTTGCTAATGAATAGGATGAACTAAGTGTTGAATATACTGTTCCAATGTTAGGCACCTTTGGTCAGCTCGAATCCTGCCTTCTGTTTCCTGCCTTATAATAGTTTGAGCATTATCAATTGAATCCTGAAGCTCTTCTTCTACTTGTGCTCCAGTCAATGGACCCAAGTTAATTGTATTGATGTCATAATCTTCAGGTGTAATATCTTCTATATTCTTCTCAAGCCTTGGAATAGCTACATGTACTCTCCTTACACTAGCTTCATCTTTGGTTATCTTTGAAAGAGTAGTTGCTTTCTTCTTTGGTTTTTCCGTAGACATGTCTAGAAGCAACTCTTCAACTGGAATAGGATGATATTTTTCCACTTCACATCTTTCTTTAATTCTATCTTGTAGCCACTCTGGCAATAATGAAAGATCCCCTAATTGTTGTACTTGCTTCCCTTGCATAGGCAATGATTCTTCTTCAGCGTCATCTTTGTCTTCAGTGTTAGCCTCATCAATGATCTCAGTATAATGTGGACTTGAAGGCACCTCTTCAAATGGAGTATCCGGGACTGCATCCTCAACAACATGTACAACTATATCCTGATTCATTGGAGTATCTCTTGGCTATCTAGATGAAGCAGTTTCAATACTTACCCTTTTCTTCTTCTTACTTGATTCTCCTTGTGTAGATTCAAGTTGTTTTCTTTTCCTTGTTTGATTTGAATCCCTTTTATTATCTTTACTTCGTGAACTCCTACCAGGTGCACTATGTTGTTCCTTCTATTCAACTTCTCCCATTTCGGTGTGAGTTTCTTCCCTTCATCTATCAATGCTTGCACTTGCTCTTTTACATGTTCCTTAGTGATAGCAATGATAGGTTCTATCAATTCTTCATCATAAACTCTTTCTCTATCAGTCCAGTCAATGTCATATGGCAAGTTTCGGATCTTGTTGTATTCATCACTTGAAAGAGTTCTATCATCATCTAACTGATCAGAAATCCTCAGTACTTTTGTAGCTCTCACCAAGTCCCATCTTAACCTTGAACATTTTTGCATCCTTATATCATCATCATCAATGGCATTCGCCCAATGATCGTCAAGCTGCTCAACATGCTGGTAGGAAGAATATGATTGCTTAATAGCTCCATGCGGATCGAAGTTCTCCCTCCTTGAATCATGAAGATGCAAATGATATGCTTGAAGCTCAACCTCTGAATGTTCAGCTGCTTGAAGCGATGGGCATGAATAATATCTCCCTAGCTTGAGAGGAAACTGAACTCCGGCCTTGTTTCTTGCGCTTTGCATCTTATGGAACTCCAATAACTGTCCTGAAACTTCCAGCAACAACATCCTATTGGTAGGATACCTCGGCAATCTGTATGGAAAGGATGTGAAGCCCTGAATTCTGATATAAGTGAACTTCTCATATTGAATGTAGTATCTTCCATATTGTTCAATGAAGTTCCTAGTAGCCCTTGTCAACCTTTTCTATGCAGTTCTCCTTGCAACTTTCTCACTATGTACATAGCAAATGCATCATTAAACCTCTTCTAATGGTTGATATTCTTCAAATGGAGCTGTGGATAACATTGATGTGACAGGATCTGGCCAGATTTTACTCCTACTTCTCCTTTGGTTGTCAATCTTTTATATACCACATTTCTTGCCAGTATGTAACAAGATAGGAAGTCATGAAGAAAGACTTTGTCTCATCAAATCTCTCAAATTGTTCATCAAGACAATGACTTATAAGGCCAGCCCAATCAACCATCTTATTCTTTATAAACACATGATCAAAGTATGTATAATCCATCCTTCAAATGTCGATGATTGAGGCCTACCTGTTATCAATTCAAGAACATGATGAAGTAACTTATCTCTTGTTTGAAATCTGCCTTGTGAAACTTCGGATGTTCAGAGTTGTATATCTTGATTGATGAATCTATCATCCACTTTTTCTTCATTTCTTGCATGTAGTGCTTGGAATTGCCTTCAAAGGTACCTTGAGCAGTTGCAGGACAAATGAACACTGCCTTCCGGTTTGGGATGTTGAAGATCTCTTGAATGGCTTCTCTTTGCAGGTAGGCTAAGACAGTCCCGTCTTTAGCCACAATTTGTCTCTTCTCCTTGTCATAGTGTTGAATGCATTCCAACACTAACTCGGTGCTAGTTAAGGTAGGTGGGAAGCATGCCGCTTGAACAATTCCACTCTTTGCAATGGCCTTGATGTCTTCATTCCTCGTGATGGCGAGCAAGAAATCCTTCATCTCCTCCAAGTTGACGTGTCCCATGTTGGTGTCTCCCACGTTCTTCCAATGAGTTTCGAGCTTGGAGTCGGGTATGGTGGACTTGGCATCCATCTTGATCATCACTTGCCTCTCCTTTGCCGTCATGCCCATCTATCTACAAGACAACACTTGAATAAGTGACTTGAAATGATGAAACTTAACTTCACAAACCTGATTTTTGATGATAAAACTATGAAAATCTGCAAAATTAAGTAAATAAAAGGCAAATTTATGAAGTAAAAGGTGGCTGAAACATACCTTACACCAATTTTCAGACCTAGAAAATGCAGATTTCTGTAGAAGTGATGAAAAATCAGTTATGAAATGACAAAAAATCAGTTCCAAAAATGCAGATCTGCCTTTAAAGTTGCTGCTCCTCTTGCCAAAATCGCTCCTTGAAGAGAGTTATGAGTGAATGATGTTGAAAATGACAAGGGGCGCCCTCCATATATAGTGACTTTACCTTCATTTAATGCTGGTCGGCCAAGTTAAGGGTCGGCCAAGTTAACTATTAAATGCGCTTTTTCAAAATTTTGAATTTTATGACTTACCTTAGGCGCCAAAGTGGATGGCAAACTAGATGAAGGGCGCCAAAGCTTCTTGAATGTCTTCTAACACACAATGCACCTTAACCTGGCCTAGATGATAGTAAACCTTTCTTCTCATATTAGGCGCACTTATGAGGTTGTTCAAGCACAAATTGCAAGGGCGCCAAAATGAAAGTGTTTTGACACACAAAGGCGCCTTGACTTAGATGAAGACCCCTTAACAACTAACCTTAATCAAGCTCAATACCTTAAAACTTCAATCATATTTGCCTCTAGACGTTCATGATGATACTTAATCCCCTCCCAAGGCGCTTCAAATAAGGTCTATTAGATACAACTTTCCCTAAGACGACTTGACATGTTGAATAAACTTTGGGAATCAAAATGAAGTAGGTTTCTTCAAGGCGCAATTTGAGGGAGTCTAAACAAGAATATGCACCTAGAATTCATTTGCTAAGACTTGGCCATTTTGGAGATTTTGACATAGGGCGCTCCCATTGGAGGTGATTTGAATGTTATCCTTTTCTAGCCGCCAAAACATGTCATCTCCAACCCTCCATTCTCTGGGCGCCCAAAATGATATTTTGAACTTCATCTTACATCAAGGCACCATTGGTCAGTTGTTTGAGCTAGTATAGGCGCCTAGCCTTAAGTCTAATTCCCAATAAGGCCCCAAGTGGGTACTTTTAACTATAAGTTTGTTGATGGCATCAAAGGTCCCTTAACTCCCCTTAGGCACCAATAAGAGATGGTTTTGCATAGAAAATGCGCCTATACCTCCAATGATTCTCAATCACTTTTCACATACATGTTTCTCTACTCCATATGACTAATTCACTCTTCAATTCCACATTTTAGATGTTTAAGACCCTTAGGCACTCATCTGAGGATGATTTGAGTGACAAGGAGCGCCTAAATTTGATGATGTACATTAGGCGCTTATTTGAGGTGATTCTGGTGACAAGGGGCGCTTTAGACATTCAAGTTTAGTTTTAGCCATTTAAAGGCTCTTAACACTAGGCGCTACCTTTTGGAGCCTTTGCTTCATATTCTATCAAGACATGCATTCATTGTTGAAGGCCTTCTTAGTTAGGCGCCTAAACTCTTCTCAATCAACCCTACTCCCTAGCGCTCAAAATGACAAAGAAAAACAAGAAATGGCGCCTTGGCTAATTGTAATCAACAAGATTCCCTCCTAGAACATCAAAGATGATAGGATATGACTCCAAGTTATTGTGAAGTGAATCAACCTTACCAAGGCACCAAAAGAGGTTGTTTAGACAAGGAAGTGCGCCTAAATGTCATCACACTTGCTTCCACACTTCATAATATCATTCTCCCCAACTTGGATCTAGGCGCCAAAATTGCATCTTTTTGACCATTTACTTTCTAAGCGCTCAAGGTGATCATTCAAATATGAAATTGCGCCCAAGATGAAATAGGTGTTTACCTCATCATGGATGGGTTCAAAGACAAGGTGAGGACTTGGTGGGATGGTCTTCAAACTTGTACTTCCTCAAGTTTTAAAAAAAAATGCAAGTGATGTTGTTAGGCGCCAATATAGAACTCCGTGGAAGTGAAAGTGCGCCTTATATTATGGCTTGTTTTGGCATTATAGAGCTTCAGATCCTTGTTTAATATTTCATGCAACTTTCCTTTACTAGGCGCTAACCCTTAGGGTTTCAAACTCCTATGCTCCCTAGGTGCTACCTTGAGGCTATACATATGCAAATTTGGCGCCTTGAAGACATGAATCAGTTGAACTCTACATTTGGGCGCCAAATGATGGTTAAACAAGCGCAAATTGGTGCCTAAATGCTCTTTGCTCAATTTTGAAAATCATTTCACTAGTTCTATGAGAAGCCAACCACTCAAACTTATGAAGTCAAGGGTCCTTTACTATAGGCGCAATATAATGATGGTTTGAACAACAATAAGCGCCCAAAACACCTTCAAATGTTTAACCTTCTCCCAAGACGCCAATTTGATCTCTCCCCTAAAAAATGCAATGAACAATACCCCTATGCTAGGCGCACTCATGAGGTAGAACAAACCAGGAAATGCGCCCAAACTTCCAAGGTGTTACTTGAGACTTCCACTTCATATTCTATCTAGGCGCTCATGATGAAAGGAAATCACATGAAGGCATAATGAAAGCTATCTTCAACCTAGGCGCTCATCTGGGGTGAAATGAGTGGCAAAGTGCGCCTAGATGCTTCAAGGTGACAAACTCTCTCCAAGGCGCTTATGATGATGATCTGAACAACCATAGGCGCCTAGATCAACACTCAACCTTTTCTATTTGTAGCTCTTACTTACTAAAACAAGTTGAACTCAAGACCTCACTTTAACATAAAACCCTCCAATTGTGACTTTCAGGGAGTCTTTGTATTGCATTTACAAAGCTTGATCGGTTGACTGACTCCGAGGTGATACAAACAACTAACCTAGAAACGACTAATCCTATGAAGAAAACTGGGGGTCCCCATCGTGATGGGGCGATGTGTGATTTGGTCACAACAGAGAGCAGGGATCCCCTCCTTTTCAAGAGAGGAAGGAGAACCACCTTGCTTTTCCAAGGAATCAATTGTAAGATTGAAATCTTCAGCAATAATCCACTTAGCTTCATTCATTCTTAGCATATCTTTTGATTTGGCCCCAATACTGAATCTCATTTTGGGTGGATTGCTGACCATAGACATTAATGAGGGAGAAACACAAATTAGAGGCCAGCACCCGAATTGATCCAACTAGTGAGTAATTTGAAGAGAGCATATCCTACAAGTTGATTTCTTGCCTATTCCAAATAACGGCTATGGCACCAGTCAAGCCTCTAGCAGTTTTATGCATGAATCCCCATTTTCCTTGGAAGAGGGACATAATATGAAAATCCTCATCTAAGTTGATCTTGGTTTCCTAGATTAATAAAATATCCAGATTAAATTTCTCCAAGTTTTTACAGAGAAGCCTCTTCTTGGAGAGGGGGTTCAATCCCCAAATATTCCATGACATCATCAGCATTGGGTAACCTTTAATTTCTTTGTGCTCTCCAAGCCAATCTCTAGCTGAAATTGGTTCTTAGTAATCACATCTGCCAAAGAAGTATTTTGTAAGGCAGTATACCAATTAGGTCTTTGCACCTTCGCTTGACCAAAGCCGTCATTTCTTTTTTTAGATCTCTTGTAGGTTGGAGCCTCACTTGAACTCTCTAGTTTTGAACCAGATTCTTGTTGGAGATCTAAGGGGTGACTGAGATCATCTCTATCCTTACCTTTTTAATAAATTGTAATGCCCCCCTTTTAGGATATACCTGATTTCTTGGCCTGCAAACAATAAGAACTACTAGAAAGGGACATTAGAAATATTAAGGATCAATAAATTAAGATAATATTCAATTCATAGCATCATTCTTATTAAAATCATCTATCATTTATATTAAACTCATCTATCATAGCATAATTATTAATGAGATCCATACTTCATAACATAAATTGTTATGTCGCCTTCCTGATACTACCCTAAAGCTTGCCCTAGAATCACAAGTTTAATGTAGTCAGGTTTATAACGTACCAATTAAATGCTTTGAGCAAGACGAATCTTGGTTTAGGTCCTGCAATCATGTTAGATAATATTGGAAATATAATTCATATATATAATGAATGTCTTATCTATTTAACCATGTAAAGAACATAACTATTTCAAACCTATATAAACTACACAATATCTATAGTGCATGATGGGAGATTAGCCATAATAGGACTTGAAGGAGAAACATGATACGACGCCCGAACCTATCCTCATGCTAAGCCCAAGAGTGGATATACCATCCCTCTTGGCCCCAAGTGGCAGACATGCAGCATCCAACCTGGGGTGGTGTACTTAGTGGATAAACTTGTATCTGCCTTCCCTATCCATGCTGTCTTATCCATCCTTCTTATGATTGAGACTCCTTGAATCCATCTCAACAACCAACCCATGTAGAAATCGGAGGGAAAGCTACAATGGGGTGCCCATAGATTCTCCTTTCTAAGCCCAAGGGCGGACATTCACTCCCTTGGCCCACAAGTGGCAGACACGCGGGCATCCAACATGGGGTGGCGTACTTAGAAGGAAATCTAGTATCTGCTCCCCCTTCTTGTATTTACCTACTCCTCCACATGGTTGCTTATTGGGAATGAACAATTTAATGACTAATAGGAATCTAGTTTGACGAACAATTCCATCAATAAACATATCTAGATTCATAAGAGATTATACACTAATAAACAAATCATCATTCACAATAATCATAATAGTGCATACCACAATACTTGCTAAAATATAAGACTGCTATATTCTAAGATGCAAATATATTAGCCAATGCTGACTTCTGCCCTTGTCTGCTGAGTGCAGATAATTATGTTTGATCTGCTCCTATTGCCTTGCTGTTCGATCTGTTTTTAATATTCAGAAGATGTTGCTTGCCTGAATGCAGATATATTTCTGAATATGATCCGATATTTGCTGATTTGATTGATACCATAATAGAATTATAGAACGATAGAAGAATAATAGAAGGATAGAATAAAGAATGATAGAATAATAGAATGATAGAATAGAATGATATAATGATATAAGAATAGAATGAGAGAATGATATAATAATCGAATAATAGAATGATGGAATAATAGATTAATAGAATGAGGAGATGATAGAGTTATAACATGATAGAATAGCTGCAATAAATAATTCTCTGCTATTATCAATTATATATCACTGCTGATCTGTTCCTGCAGATTTATCTCTGCTAAATCTATATATTTCTTCTTCTTATTGCCCTGCTTGCTTCCCTTTCTTTATACTCCGAAAATATCATTCCATGCCTCCTTGAAAACTCAACTCCTACCACCTTTATATCTTACCAAAGGATATGTTTTTACAAACAGGTATGTCTCTTACAAGAGTTTGCACCTTTTACCAAGTGATCGCTGCCTCTTCACTATGCTGTTCTTGACAATAACTAATCACTGCTTTATTTATATAATTCCTTCTGCTTATACTCTTTCATTAGTCGCTATTTTTGTTTTCAGACCACGTCATATTAATATCTTAATCGTTCCTCTTTTATATCCTTTGACGCCTAGTTTTAGAGCAAGTCGGCCCTATGATGTCGGCCAGTATTTTGGGAGTCGGCCACATTAGATACATTTTACTTTTCTTTACAATGGTCGGCCACCATATGATTAAAGTCGGCCAGCATTGTATGAGGGTCGGCTTCATTGTAAGGGAGTCAGCTTCAAGATATATTAAAATAATGGGACATTTCATAAATACAATCACACACATTAAAGTGTATGCCATCCAATTCTCACAAACTCCATGCATTCATTCTTCCAACAATATCAAGTTGCATGCCAAGAGATCAACTTTTTAAAATCCAATATTCAAGTGCAATTGCATGTAATCTTGGTAAACAGGAACATGTCACATTTGCACAAATCAAAAGGGTAAATTTTCAATAAGAAATGTTACCACCTATGATGAAATGTACATTGCACATCAGACCAATACTTCTACCACTGGGAAGGAGGAAGCATTACACATTGGATACGTTGATTAAATTAAAATAGACACAGATTAATTGGTACTTGATAGTTGAATTTGGTAGCTGCCAAAATCTCTCTGCAAGTTTTCCTTCTACATATATGAAAGAGATTTTCATTTTCAATTATGTTTAGTGTATGTCTTCTATCTATTTGTCTACTTCTCATTTTTTTGCTTATTTTTAAATATCTGTTTTTATTACCAAGTTATAGTGTAATTGCAATATAATGAGTTGGATTAAAACTGATCTCAATATTAATGGTAAATGCATATTTAGGGCTCCATTTAATAATTTATTGGATTCCCTATAATCTCTCATCAAGATTAATTTTGATGTGAGTATATTGAATATTCCGACTTGAGTTGACAATGATTGCAGATTTTGGCCTCAAGGATTTTCAATATTCTATTTATGACTTTTATCAGCATTTTTGTTTTCTGACTAAATGTTTGCACCTTGATTAATGATTTATAATCCTATGGTTAGGGCCTATGCTCTTATGGTTAGGACATATCTTTTCTCAAAGTTTGCCAGTGATTCTGTTGGGATTTTAACCATTGATTGAACAGGTTGATTCCCCCATGATTTATAATCCTCTAGTTGCTAGGATTGTGTTTCCAATGCCAATGCATTGTTCCCAGAGCCATGCTTTGGACATGGGCACCTAATAAGTATGAGTGCGTGCGTTTGAGAACAAATTCTCATTAGCCCAAAATCAAGATCAATCCAAATGTCCTGAAGGGCTGTTGGTTGAGTGCATAAAATGGCCTTACTGTGTCTGAGCACCACAAGGTTGAAATTTAATTTCTGAATCCTTATCTGAGGACATATTTTTTTATGCAATGAATAGACCACTAGAAAGCAAAACCTAGAATATCTTTATAAAAGCAACAAAAACAATATAAACTGATCCAAATTAATACCACGGCAAACTAAAGTGATCTAGTAGTTTTTGGAACGTGTATGTCAAATAATTTTTAGAGGAACAGAACATATAGAATAACTAAAATGGGAATTTATGCCAAATTCAATTAATTGTTGTTCCATGGACGAAGTGTATGTATTATTCAAAAATGAGATTCTTCACTGTCCTTAATTCTATTTCTGCATGTTCTAACTAGTTCATGTAACAGTAATGAATTTTGAGATCACTTGGTAATTTGTGGTCAATAGAAAGATTCTTGTTGCGAGGAACATATTGGTGCAATTCTGCCCTGTTTGCGATTGTCAATGCTTTTGATGAAGAAATATTTTGTATGTACAGTATAGCATCATGTCCTTATATTCTTCTTAGTTGTTTTTGGTCTTTTAGTTGGCTTTTTAGGGGACCGCGTTTTATATGGATGGAACTTGTGACAATATATGCTCTTCTTGTTTTATCCTTTTCAACATAATTTAGGAAATACGACATTAAATATAAAAGAAAGTAACAGATATTCAAGTTGAATCAATATGCTGTGGATTAATGTAGATTGTCATGTACGATGAACCGACTGCTGGTCTCGATCCGATTGCCTCCACTGTTGTCGAGGACCTTATCCGCTCTGTCCACATTAAAGGATGTGATGCAGTGGGGAAACCTGGGAAGATTGCTTCATATATTGTTGTAACCCATCAACATAGCACAATAAGGCGGGCAGTTGACAGGTAAGTTAATGTTTTGGATATATAGTTGTTAGTATAGGTGCACTTCTTTTCAAGTTTGCATTTGACATAAATGATCTAGTTGTCAAGCAATTTCAGCATTAATGACACCTACATGTTGCATAATTGATGCTTTTTGATATCAATTATATTGATTTGTCAGGTTGCTCTTCCTCCATGAAGGTCGGGTAGTGTGGCAAGGTATGACACACGAGTTTGAAACATCAACTAATCCTATTGTACGACAGGTAATTTGCCCTTAATACTTCTTGTAGATCATCCTCATTGCTTAGTTTGACATATGAAGCTTGATTTCATGATCACAAATTAATATCTACTCGTATTTCTGATTGTAGTTTGCTGTAGGGAGCTTGGATGGACCTATTCAGTACTGATAATTTTATCAGGAGGCTATAAATAGCAAATCTTACCAGCTTTGCAGAAATTGCAGTGCAGAGTGTGTCTTTACATATTTTGCATGTAATCTGTACCTTATACCAACATGCTCTACATTTTAGAGAAGATGGCTGTTTTAGTTTTCCATTCTTCCACAGTGTTTTCTCTTTCTGTACTGAGTGCTTGGTTATTTGAGGCAGTCATCCAGGTTGATTTCTTTGTATCAGCTTCCTAAAAGAGAATAAAAGGCAATGGCTCCTCCACATGCATTCCTACCTTTCAGATGGAATTTTGTGTGTTGGGTTTAATTTAAATTGAATATGGAGTTAGAACCAAGCTACATTGGAGAAATATTGTGTTGTTTCTCCCCTACGGGAAAACACATTTCCTCTGATTATTAAATATAAAATACTAACAATATCAGTCACATCGTCTTCTGTGTATAGTGCACAATACGAGTTTCCTGCAATTAACTAGATTGCAATCGTTTGTTTTGAATAGGATTCTGATTTCCATGTTCATTGCTACCTTTGCATTTAGGGCCCTGAAAAATATCTTGATGGTTTACTGAACCTTAAAGATCCTAAAAAGCAAAGTATTGTGAATTGTCATAAATGTGTTGCTGTAAGGTAATTTATACTTGAAACATTTTTGAATAATGATTCAACATATACCCTCTAATTTTGGTTTGGAAGGGAAACTATTATGAACACGAGGTTTTCACTGTCCATAAGGATGAGTGAAAAAAGCTTCTGGAAACTGCATCAAATAAAATGCAGTTAATTTAAGAAGGTAAAATATTGTAAACTGGAATTATTGATAGTCAATGTAGTAGTTAACATCCAATTGAAGAGATCCTGTAAAAGAATGCATGGTCCACTATAAATAGTAGGAATATTATGCTTATGTAATGTTTGTTGCCAGTCCACAAGTGTGTCTAACCCCATATTCAAACCTGATACCATAAAGCATAATCCAGCAGATGTGATGTTCAAGCAACTTTGAATGGTAAATGCTAGCTGCGTCATGATTGAATTCATGGACTGCAGAATAGGTCACTATCAGTCCACCATAATAGCAGGAATAACATGCTTATGTAATGTTTGTTGACAGTCCACAAGTGCGTCTAACCCCATATTCAAACCTGATGCCACTAAAGCACAATCCAGCAGATGTGATATTTGAGCAACTTTGAATGGTAAATGCTAGCTGCATCATGATTGAATTCATGGACTGCAGAGTAGGTCACTATCAGTCCACCATGGACTGCTCAACTTGAGTGCGAAATGTATTGCAAATGGACATATCAATACTTATTACGTAAGGGTGGCATTTTCCTTGTTTGAATTGTTATAGAGATTATCATTTGAATAGCCACGTCTGATTTTTTTTTATCAACTTAATGATTGGAACATGTGAGGCAACGTGAGTTGATTAGAAACTACACATTGAACATTCTGCCAGAAGTTTTCTGCTTTATATTGTAAGGTGAATACATCCTTCTCAGAGAAATAAATCAGGGAGTTGGTTATTGTGATGACGATACATAAATCACATAGAGTGCAAAAGATATGTGTGTTCCATTTACAAAATATTAATCTCTTATGTTACATTTCCGTGGTTGTTTTCCATGTTTCCTACTTTGGAATTCAAAGTGACAAGACTTATCAGGTATGAAGAGTTCTGCATGACTGTTACCCTCAGCTCAGAAAAATGTTTTTATCTAAGCTCAGCATGCTGGATCGAGTAAAGAATTGCCGAAATACTAAACAATGCTCTAGGTTAATTGTTGAAGTGTGAGGCAGAAGCATGTAGCATATCTAGGGAAGCTCTGAACAAAATTGAGAAGTCAACTTCAAAATTAAAAGCAATAAGCCTTCATCTATTCTCCTCAAGGAAGCTTGCATGCTACCCATTGCTAGTGAAGCCTTAGATGTTATATGTTAAACAAATATAAGTTGTCTATCCTTTGTTAGGATAGGCTTCTCGTGATTGGTTGACAACCATGTTTTTGGGTCTAACAAAAAAAACAGCTGACAAAAATATTTGGATAAATGGTTGAAGCATGGGGATATCAGTGATGATGTGATATTGACAAACTCGAATAATCTAAAATGAACATCCAAATTATGAAGTAGAAAACAAAGAAAATAAAAAACAATATTGTTATAGATTGAATACCATCAATCTCAAATGCAAATGGTTTTAAAGAAACCATACTTTAATTCTAAGAATCAGTTTGGACAAAACATATTGTGAAATTGGTAGACCTTGGGAACCATGAATCTCTAAGGTATGTAATTTTAGTAAAATAAAATGCGAGTATATAATGATCTAGGACACCATTATATAGGCATCTGCACCAAACTTTTTGAAATTTAATGTCCAGAAAAGCAACAAAACATAGAATGCTTGACCTGGTTGGACGATAAGTTTAGAAAATAATTTTCATGAGAGGGCCATATCTAAAATTACAATGTAGATTTAAACAAAGAAACCAACAACAATATTATATTATTTGAGAGAATTGATTGAACATTGTTTACAAAGCTGCTTTTATAAAGGCACAACATCTAATTGTCAAATCTACAAAGAAACCCAACAACAATATTATATTATTTGAGAGGATTGATTAAACATTGTTTACAAAGCTGCTTTTATAAAGGCACATCATCTAATTGTCACACGGATTTTTTTGGTGCAACTACCAACAGTTAGGACTAATACTAACCTGTAACACAAACCACATAGACCAATACAAATATTAGACCTTTTGGATTGCAAGTATCCAACAAAAACTCCCCTTGATCTAAGAGAAAAATAACAAGATGTTTTGAGGCCTTTAGAAGCTATTCCGCAATTAGTATTAGTCAACTTGTGCTTCAAACCTTGACTTGATCATGTTGAAGTATTATTGACTCAACATGCCTCTAACCATCTATACCTTGCATGTGGTGTAAACAACATATGCCATTCAACTAAAATGACTGCCTTGGTGATCAACTTGTACTTATAATCATTAAATTCATATCCACCTAAGATTCCTTGACCACTTCGCTCCCTTTTTTCTGTGAACAACACTTGTCAATTTGTATTGATCACCACAAATCGTCGATTACAAAAAAATTCAACCTCTAATTAGTCACAAGGGAAAAATGATAGAAGTCCACCACCTTTGCTCCTCATCAAAGCTCAAAAAGAGAGAATTGAAATTGCAACATATTGAACTAAAAAAGTGAAATAACTGAAAATAAAAGATCTATTCCTACCAATAATGTTAATCAAGCATTTTACCCAATAGAGAAGCGAATAACAAACACAAGATGAAAATAATCCTCCATCCTCTGGTGGATCCTATAACCTCCACTTTTATTTTTATTTTTATAATAATTCTTAAAATTTGAGTTTTCTTTCAAGAAATATAACATTTCATATTCTAGCCCAAAATCTATCATATATATACCTCATTTGTCCACTTCCCAAAATCCACAAAAAAATTATCAAGCTTAAGGTCCATGTGAATATAGCTCCTTGCATGTATATACTCCCCCCTATTAAACATCTACTTTGCAAGCATAATAACAAATTTTTAAGAGCAAACTTCCTATTGCAAAAGTTAAAGAGATCTTCAAGACTTAGCCCTGTTACAATGAAATGACATTATAGTCTCCTTCAATACTAAACCATCGTCAATCCATCTAATGTCTTATCTTTGTAAAGACATTACACTTCGATTAGAAACAAAAGAACAAATTGCAATGGGTGGCCTATGATTGAGTTGGCACAAGTTGAGGGTGAGCAAGTGTAGCTAGTGTGCAACCTTTATGTGCACACTATGTGAATGGATGGATAGAACCTTATTTTCAAATTATAAATTTCCTTCACTGGAAGAAACACTTTGTCTAAGTGACTACAATCTTTCACTAGTAACAACATTGGAAACTCCAAAGACTGACTTTTTGATTGTACTAGGACTCACCTGTAAGAAATATTGCCTATGCCGCACTTAGTGGGTTAAAAATGGGCTACCAAACTTTAAATGTTCAACTTGCTAAAACTAGTAGCAACACATAGGGAAGATTAGACAAAGAAAATGTGTTAGCACAAGCTTGACAACATAAAGATTTATAGAAACTTGCATTGCAAGTTGGAAATGTGACATTTAAATAGGTTAGAGGGTAGCAACAAGATCTAGACACAATTGTGTGACACATGTAGCAGAACATTGCCAACATTTTGTGAGGTACCAATTCTAATCCACAAGCATCTAAAAAATGCCATGAATATATGCACAACTAAAAACCTTATGGAGGAATAGTTTAGCTGACTTAGGGCTTAACATAACATTTAGAACAAAATACCAAAAATTTTAAGTAGAATTCTGAAAACATGACAACTTATAAACTTGTTTTATTTATTTAATAATTGTGATGCTAAGTTACCGGGGACATATATACAAGTAGAAACATGAATATTACAAATTTAAGGAACCTAGATATGATATGACTGTAAGTGTAGTGCCCCCTCGTCGTTGGTTTGTGATAGCGGTGGTTCTGCATTGATCTCTGTCAATCAGAGACAGTTGTTAGTCGTTCATTGCATTAATTCAGCTCTGAGATAGTTGATTAGTAGGTTATAATTTATGTTTATTTTGATCGGGATGAACTAGGTTTGACTGATATAATTATACAGGTGTTATCAGTTTATGATGGCATTACTATTAGTCTAGTTATGATGCGAATTAATATCATCATGTGTTATTTGATTGTGGTATTTAAATACAGATAAAAGTTGTTATGATATTGTTTCAAGAGCGGAGACAGTGTAGTACTACTCGCTTTGAGTACCCTACTGCGCTGCGATTCTCTGGCTCTCTGTGTGTAGACATATATGAACTTGATCGTATATAGCCAACTGTTTGAATGCAGGCTACAGGTACCGAATCTCGACTCCACCTAATATAGCAGGTTTGAGCAGGTTCTTACACCAATGGGTATTAGTGATGGGAGATAATGCGAGGTCTATTCCACTAGGTCGGTCCTTGTCTTTGTTGCGGTCTCGAGTCGTATGGTCCGTGCCTTTTATGTTTGGTAATCTTGTTTCATGGAGTATCGTCGCGTCGTGTTAATTTTGCCCTTGTGTAGTTGGAAAATACTTTAATGTTTATTATTAACTAATAATGCTCCTATTGTGTTTTAATATTTGGTTTAGCTTGAAGCATGAATGACACCTTGGGTAAATTTTATTATAATCTAAAATTAATTATCTATTGCCCAAGAGTATTTATGTCGTAAATTTGGAGTTTCGGGTTGTTAATATATTATTGGTGCAGAATAATTTTGATATGCAAAATTAATGCCTTAAGTTGTTGAATATGAATTCTTTGATTTGTGAAATCTCTATTATTAGTAAAATTTTAAATTTCCAGAGGAGTGGGTTACTGAGTAACGGATGCATGTCCATGAAAATTTATGAGTTGAACCATTTTTATGGTGGGGAGGATTTGGGAAAAGAGAGAGACAAGATTTGGGGGTTTTTGGCAGAAGAGGAACAGTAGAAGGAAGGAAAGCAAAAGGGTAGAGGATTCAGAGACTCGAGGATAAAATTCCAGGTATGTCAATCGAATCAATGGATTAGATATTGTTTGTGATAGTTATGTATTCAAATGTGTATCTCCCTCGCTCTTCAGTCATTGGTCTGTAGCAACTCTTTTGATCTTTTTAGAACTACACGTCAACAATTTCTTCCTGCTGAGTGTAACAAAGCACATTCTTTATCATCCATGATGAGTTTATAAATACCTTGATGATAAAATTTATCTTGGCTCAAGCATCAACCCTTGCTCTCATTCTGCCATCTCATTCCTTTAATTCTTTCCACTTGTTCTCTTTCCTTCATTTTTGTGAAGTTTGATATGAGGACTCAAGGCCATTTTATGGAAGACATTTTTCTATGCTCGCCTAAGTTTAATGCTTCAACCATAACTCCTAAACCTTTTCGAATTTGGGAAAACTGCTCGCGTAACTACTCAATATGGGCCATTCTACACAAAACCCATGTCCCAGAATTTTGAGATTCGTCTTCATTTGCGCGCAGTTTGAGACAGAAGTTGGCTGCCTAGAAAATACTGAAAATATGGGCTTGACTGTATATTTTACCAAATGGTTGACCTTCTCATGTGCAAACTGGGTAATTCAATTCTGCTAGACCTACATTCGTTGCATTCCATGAGTTTCTGTAATCATTGCATTCTTAGAAACATCTCTTTTAGGCATTCTAACAAAACAGTCCATGTGCTTTGGTTATGATTCCACATTTCACATATGTGTAAACCGATCCTTACCAACTAATAAATCTGTTAATATTTACCTAACGCCATATTTGGATGGACGTTCATGCCTCATTCAGTGTCTCCCTTAGGCAGTGGCTATGAGGATGCTGGAGAAGAGTGAGGAAACTACCTTGCACCCGCCAATTGTTTCGCTTGAGGGTCTCTATAAGCCTTTTCAGCAATCCATTTTGCAATATCCCACAATCATTGCAAAATCTGCCAGCCGTTCTTGTTTAGACGATCTTAGGCCATCCTTGTAGTTCAATGTTGATGTGCATCACCTCCATACCACTTCATCTCCTTGAGGATTTCTGTCAAACAGATTGCATGCCATGTTGTGTTTTCCATCTTATTTGCTGTGAAATCTTGATCTAGTCTTGCTGCCAGCGATTTTCCCATGACGTTGTGCTTTAAGGGAGATTGATGATTGTTCTTTTTTTTTTTTATGAACAATGTTTCTTGTTTCAAACTGATACTCTGAGATTGCTTTCTAGAAAAGAACCAGTTTTCTTGAGTTCCTGACAGATTTTCCCTTAAGAGTTAAGAGTTTATATTTTTTAGTTAAGAAAGTATCATTTCTATATTTTGTCATTTAGGAAACAATTATACTATGATATTTAGACATAATTTATAGGTGCTTTTAGAATGTTGTAGCTTAATGTTTTGATGTTTGAGATTAAATCTCTATTTTCGTTAGGAATTGAGTTAACCTTTATGTTATTAATTTAGGAATGTATTAATACATGTTATAATAGATTTACACTTGAGTTAGAATCTTTGAGTTGGTAATTTATTTTTAATCTTTTATAAAATCATTATTAGACAGTTCGAAATAATATGATTGCCACGTGTCCTTCTTGTAATAAACATGTATAGGGCTCATTGAAAACACTAGCATTTCCAGGTAATAGTTTTTGTATTGGTAATTGTATCTTAAGGAAATGGTAATTAGAAGAAGATGTTTGTGCTTGTAGGAAAAGTGTAGAATTATTCCTTGTATTCAAGTAATCGGTAGTTCTTGAAATATATTGTTCTTGGGTTATAACTTAATGGCGTGTAATGTTAGACCTTGTTTTAAATTCATTGTAAATCAAATTATTACTCCTTTTATTTTAGTCTCTTTTCGGTATATAGGACTAGAGATATACGAAATAAATGATGAATGGAAATTTATTGGAAGAGTTATATATTTATAGTTGTTAGACTAAATTTGTAGTTGGCTACATGCTAAAGGATATCATATGATCATAGGAAATATATTTGTAATTAAAGTTGTTTGAAAGAAAATTGTTTTAGTTGGCCGATCGACGGAAAGTGTGGCATCTTAGCAAGTTTATACATATCTTTGTAGTAGTTGTTCCTGCCGGGGAATATCATTAGTAACCATAATTGGGAATTCTTGATTAGCAAATTTATTATGGTTGTTTTCTTTTAGCTTGATAGTTAATAAATGAACAAATAGAAGTTTATGCCTTGTGTTGTTAGGAATTGATACTTTCATATACTTTCATATATCCTTAACGAATGAGTATATTCTATCTCATTTTATTTTGGGGGTTGTCGTCCTTAACGTATCTTAATGTTGTATTAAATCCTTGTGTTCTTTTGGGAAAGGAAATTATTATTGTTGTGAAAGTTCTTTTAGTAGTTGTTGGAAATTGTATAATGTTGGATAAGTATGTTATGTTTATAGGGAACTATACGTATTTAAAATAGTTGTGATCACTAGAAGTTTTATACTTAACTGAATTTGTTCTTAGTGGGAAGCATTTTAGTGAAGCTTAGAAGGAAAATTCTTGTTGGCTTTTAGACTATGGTTTGTTAGGAGGTTGATTATGGATTTGAAGGGAAATTATCTTCCGCAAACTTGTGTGTTATCTGAAATAAGTAAAATCTCTTAAGTTGTTTTCATGATTGAATTAGGAGCTCATTGAATTTCGTATGCGTGATTTGCCCTCCTTGTCGTATCTTTATGTGGTTTTGGATCATTATGTTACTTTGGTCTCTATCTTGGTTAATTATGATGTGGGAATCTTGAGGGGTGTCATGTGTACTTGGTAATAAGACGCAAAAGCGTTGTCCTTGTCGGATAATGGTCACATTATCAATTGTCACGTACCTAACTCCAGAGGTGTAGTTCTTGGTTTTGGTTCATAGTATGGCATGTCAATGTATTGGGGTCACTAGACTTTTGTATCTTGTAATGAATGGGGAATGGCCCTTGGCTATAACACTTGGTTCCTTATGGTATTGCTTCAATTGTGATGGGATTCTAAGGACCGTATGGTTGTGGCCTAGTGAATGGCGTAAGTTATGGTCCGAAACTGATTTGTGACTTTTATACCTGTATGTGTGGTATGCATGTTTGATCAGAGAACGCTAAGGGAGTGGCTTTCATGGTGGGGCCGGTGCCTAGTGAGAGGCCGCCTGGGTAACCTCATGGAAGTTGTAAGCATGTGGAAATTTAATAACTTAATCAAGAGGGTTGGGGTATCAAAACACTTAACAAGATAAGTAAGAGACCTCACCCATGCC
The DNA here is from genome assembly GCA_027924645.1 of Cunninghamia lanceolata. NCBI lineage: Eukaryota > Viridiplantae > Streptophyta > Pinopsida > Cupressales > Cupressaceae > Cunninghamia > Cunninghamia lanceolata. The sequence continues at coordinate 4,237,302 of BSBN01000774.1, forward strand.
TTGAGTGCTCTCACAGGCTAAGGATGGGTTGAGAAGGCCTGGTTGGCAAGGCTGACCTCCTTGTCTCCATGAGAGGACCTGTTGGCTCCACATGTGTAACCCTATGGGGTCGGTGCCTAGAGAGAGGCTGCCAGGGTAACCATAGATGGGGGCTGGCTTCTGGTGATAGATAGCCTGGGTAACCCATGCTAGGACAATGCGATGACACTCTCCTTACGCAGTTTAGTTGTTCTTATTATTTGTGCCTTTGGAGTAAAGTCATGGATTCATGTTTGATCTTGATTGAAAGTTAGTTCTGTCTGGTGGATTACTGTCGTATCTGTGCAGTTTTGTATCTTGTATGCCTGTGAGGAGTCTGTATCTTACTGTTGTCTCACTGTTGTAACTTCGACCTAGTGGAGCCTCGATGTTATCTCTTTGCTTGGTGGGGTGGACCTCAGGGTTCCACATGGTTGGGAGGCAGAGCTATCCATTGGTATTCTTGGAGATTCAGATCGAGCCTTGTGTAGAGCTATTCCAGTTCCAATTTGCTTCTACCTTCTGTAGTGTTGTATACCTTCATAGGTATTCTTTTGTTAACCGACTTGATCGGTCTTGTAATCTTGTACCAAGACTTTGTAATCAAACTATTTTGCTATTGTAAAAGTTATTTCAGAAGTTTAATGTTTATCACTTAAGTGATTTTTCTTTATTCACTGATGTAGTTATGTTGCCCTAGAGTTGTTAGAAGAGTAATTTCTTTTATGTTGCGTAATATGATATATTTGGTTTCTATTTTTGCACTATCTTGCTTTAAAAAAAAAATTATTCCTGGAATTTTTCTTTTGTTAGCCTAACTCTCAGGGTTACATGACGGGGCATTACATTTGGTATCAGAGCTAGGTTTAAACATTGGGTACTCTGGTTACAGTTGAGCCCATTATGTGACCTAGTGCTTAAACTCTGTAGATTAGCTATAGCCTAGGATGCAACACAGAGACCTCTGGATTATTGTTTTTGCCCTAAGTTAAATGATTTATTTTGTTGTAGTGAGTTGATAATAGTATCTCCCACCTGAATGCATCAGTATGAAGGTTGATAAGGTTATAAAATTTCTTTCTAAGAAATGAATGCTTTATGCTACTCATGTGTCTGCTATGTTCTTTCTCCTACTTTGGAAAGGTGATGTTACATCTAACAATATGATCTCCCTGAATGTTAATGCATTTAATTATCTGGTGGCATCATGCATCATGAGTTAGGTGGTTATGTGATGCTGACATCTTTACATGGTTGCTTGAAAATCTATATCTAACTCCTAGATGGTCATGACCTCTTATGGAAGAAATGTTGTAATTATCATCGTATATGCCCGTGTAAGAACTATATGCAGGAGATCAAATGACAGCTTGTGTTGGGCCTATGAGATCAGGTATGTGATAATGTAAGTCAATTATAGTTTGAATCATTCCTATATGTGATATCATATATTCCTTTTATGTCTTCTTGCATAAGGAAGCAATTGCATATTTCCGTAGTTTGGTAGAAAGAAATGGTATTGTAATAAAGATAGAAGTTGTTTAGATAAGAGGATGTAGTTAACATAATTGTTCGAGTGTTGGTGTACATTCTCTAACACATTCTGGATTTGGTGTCCTTGAGTGTTGTGAAGCAGATACTCCCTTTTTGTGGCTAAAATTAGTCACATCGTGATGTGAAATTATTGTAATTTGGTTGTTTTGAAAATTTTGACAGTTGTTTCATGTGTAGTGAGAGGGGTTAACAGTGAGTTTTCTTTCTTTGAACCTTCTTATGTCAGGAATGGTCACCCAAACCTTTTTCTTTATTCTTGAATTATTGAAATTTGCCGGCACCTTGTGACTTAAAGTTGGATTTGATTGTTTTCCATGTGGGTTTGTATTTATTTATTTTTTGTGGTGGATATTCCAAATGTTTGATTCTGTTGACCCCATTTTGTGGCAAGTGTTGTTTCTATCATGTTCATATCGAACCTCTGATAGTATGTTCAAGGGAAGACTCCGCGGAGAATTGCACTTTGCATGGTTGGTAATTAGTGGAAATAAGATATGAGATGAATCTTTTCGTAGTTGTATGTGACTGCAATTATTTTGATTGTATAAGATTGCCAAAAAAGTGTAATTAGATATGAGTAGATTGCAGGATGCACCATAAAGGTAAAGAATAGATGCTCTTCTTATCTTTTATTGAACATTTGTGCTTGTTGGTGAACAATTGTTGAAGATAGGTGAGAATGTTGGCAATGGTATATGACAATGTTAATATTTTATGTTTCTACCCTGATTTGTGACTTCCAGGAGTAAGTCAAGTTTTAGGGGGGTAGGATGTAGTGCCCCCTTGTCGTTGGTTTGTGATAGCAGTGGTTCTGCATTGATCTCTGTCAATTAGAGACAGTTGTTAGTCGTTCATTGCATTAATTCAGCTCTGAGATAGTTGATTAGTAGGTTATAATTTATGTTTATTTTGATCGGGATGAACTAGGTTTGACTGATATAATTATATAGGTGTTATGAGTTTATGATGGCATTACTATTAGTCCAGTTATGATGCCAATTAATATCATGTGTTATTTGATTGTGGTATTTAAATACAGATAAAAGTTGTTATGATATTGTTTCAAGAGCGGAGACGGTGTAGTACTACTCGCTTTGAGTACCCTACTGCGCTACGATTCTTTGGCTCTCTGTGTGTAGACATATATGAACTTGATCGTATATAGCCAATTGTTTGAATGCAGGCTATAGGTACCGAACCTTGACTCCACCTAATATAGCAGGTTTGAGCGAGTTCTTACACCAATGGGTATTAGTGATGGGAGATAACGCAAGGTCTATTCCACTAGGTCGGTCCTTGTCTTTGTTGTGGTCTTGAGTCGTATGGTCCGTGCCTTTTATGTTTGGTAATCTTGTTTCATGGAGTATCGTCACATTGTGTTAATTTTGCCCTTGTGTAGTTGGAAAATACTTTAATGTTTATTATTAACTAATAATGCTCCTATTGTGTTTTAATATTTGGTTTAGCTTGAAGCGTGAATGACACCTTGGGTAAATTTTATTATAATCTAAAATTAATTCTTTGCTGCCCAAGAGTATTTATGTCGTAAATTTGGAGTTTCGGGTTGTTAATATATTATTGGTGCAGAATAATTTTGATATGCGAAATTAATGCCTTAAGTTGTCGAATATGAATTCTCTGATTTGTGAAATCTTTATTATTAGTAAAATTTTAAATTCCCAGAGAAGTGGGTTACTGAGTAACGGATGCATGTCCGTGAAAATTTATGAGCTGAACCATTTTTATGGTGGGGAGGATTTGGGAAAAGAGAGACAAGATTTGGGGGTTTTTGGCAGAAGAGGAACAGGTAGAAGGAAGGAAAGCAAAAGGGTAGAGGATTTAGAGACTTGAGGATAAAATTCCAGGTATGTTAATCGAATCAATGGATTAGATATTGTTTGTGATAGTTATGTATTCAAATGTGTATCTCCCTCGCTCTTCAGTCATTGGTCTGTAGCAACTCTTTTGATCTTTTTAGAACCGCACCTCAACAATTTCTTCCTGCTGAGTGTAACAAAGCACATTCTTTATCATCCATGATGAGTTTATAAATACCTTGATGATAAAATTTATCTTGGCTCAAGCATCAACCCTTGCTCTCATTCTGCCATCTCATTCCTTTAATTCTTTCCACTTGTTCTCTTTCCTTCATTTTTGTGAAGTTTGATATGAGGACTCAAGGCCATTTTATGGAAGACATTTTTCTATGCTCGCCTAAGTTTAATGCTTCAACCATAACTCCTAAACCTTTTCAAATTTGGGAAAACTACCCACGCCACTACTCAATATGGGCCATTCTGCACAAAACCCATGTCCCAGAATTTTGAGATTCATCTTCATTTGCGCGCAGTTTGAGATAGAAGTTGGCTGCCTAGAAAATACTGAAAATATGGGTTTGACTGTATTTTTTACCAAATGGTTGACCTTCTCATGTGCAAACTGGGTAATTCAATTCTGCTAGACCTGCATTCATTGCATTCCATGAGTTTCTGTAATCATTGCATTCTTAGAAACATCTCTTTTAGGCATTCTAACAAAACAGTCCATGTATTTTGGTTATGATTCCACATTTCACATATGTGTAAACCGATCCTTACCAACTAATAAATCCGTTAATATGTACCTAATGCCATATTTAGATGGGCGTTCATGCCTCATTCAGCGTCTCCCTTAGGCACTGGCTACGAGGATGCTGGAGAAGAGTGAGGAAACGACCTTGCACCTGCCAATTGTTTCGCTTGAGGGTCTCTATAAGCCTTTTCAGCAATCCATTTTGCAATATCCCACAATCATTGCAAAATCTGCCAGCCGTTCTTGTTTAGACGATCTTAGGCCATCCTTGTAGTTCAATGTTGATGTGCATCACCTCCATACCACTTCATCTCCTTGAGGATTTCTGTCAAACAGATTACATGCCATGTCGTTGTGTTTTCCATCTTATTTGCTGTGAAATCTTGATCTAGTCTTGCTGCCAGCGCTTTTCCCATGACGTTGTGCTTTAAGGGAGATTGATGATTGTTCTTTTTTTTTTTAATGAACAATGTTTCTTGTTTCAAACTGATACTCTGAGATTGCTTTCTAGAAAAGAACCAGTTTTCTTGAGTTCTTGACAGATTTTCCCTTAAGAGTTAAGAGTTTATATTTTTTAGTTAAGAAAGTATCATTTCTATCTTTTGTCATTTAGGAAACAATTATACTATGATATTTAGACATAATTTATAGGTGCTTTTAGAATGTTGTAGCTTAATGTTTTGATGTTTGAGATTAAATCTCTATTTTCGTTAGGAATTGAGTTAACCTTTATGTTATTAATTTAGGAATGTATTAATACATGTTATAATAGATTTACACTTGAGTTAGAATCTTTGAGTTGGTAATTTATTTTTAATCTTTTATAAAATCATTATTAGACAGTTCGAAATAATATGATTGCCACGTGTCCTTCTTGTAATAAACATGTATAGGGCTCATTGAAAACACTAGCATTTCCAGGTAATAGTTTTTGTATTGGTAATTGTATCTTAAGGAAATGGTAATTAGAAGAAGATGTTTGTGCTTGTAGGAAAAGTGTAGATTTATTCCTTGTATTCAAGTAATCAGTAGTTCTTGAAATATATTGTTCTTGGGTTAAAACTTAATGGCGTGTAATGTTAGACCTTGTTTTAAATTCATTGTAAATCAAATTATTACTCCTTTTATTTTAGTCTCTTTTCGGTATATAGGACTAGAGATATACAAAATAAATGATGAATGGAAATTTATTGGAAGAGTTATATATTTATAGTTGTTAGACTAAATTTGTAGTTGGCTACATGCTAAAGGATATCATATGATCATAGGAAATATATTTGTAATTAAAGTTGTTTTAAAGAAAATTGTTTTAGTTGGCCGATCGACGGAAAGTGTGGCATCTTAGCAAGTTTATACATATCTTTGTAGTAGTTGTTCCTGCCAGGGAATATCATTAGTAACCATAATTGGGAATTCTTGATTAGCAAATTTATTATGGTTGTTTTCTTTTAGCTTGATAGTTAATAAATGAACAAATAGAAGTTTATGCCTTGTATTGTTAGGAATTGATACTTTCATATACTTTCATATATCCTTAACGAATGAGTATATTCTATGTCATTTTATTTTGGGGGTTGTCGTCCTTAACATATCTTAATGTTGTATTAAATCCTTGTGTTCTTTTGGGAAAGGAAATTATTATTGTTGTGAAAGTTCTTTTAGTAGTTGTTGGAAATTGTATAATATTGGATAAGTATGTTATGTTTATAGGGAACTATACGTATTTAAAATAGTTGTGATCACTAGAAGTTTTATACTTAACTGAATTTGTTCTTAGTGGGAAGCATTTTAGTGAAGCTTAGAAGGAAAATTCTTGTTGGCTTTTAGACTATGGTTTGTTAGGAGGTTGATTATGGATTTGAAGGGAAATTATCTTCTGCAAACTTGTGTGTTATCTGAAATAAGTAAAATCTCTTAAGTTGTTTTCATGATTGAATTAGGAGCTCATTGAATTTCGTATGCGTGATTTGCTCTCCTTGTCATATCTTTATGTGGTTTTGGATCATTATGTTACTTTGGTCTCTGTCTTGGTTAATTATGATGTGGGAATCTTGAGGGGTGTCATGTGTACTTGGTAATAAGATGCAAAAGCGTTGTCCTTGTCGGATAATGGTCACATTATCAATTGTCATGTACCTAACTCCAGAGGTGTAGTTCTTGGTTTTGGTTCATAGTATGGCATGTCAATGTATTGGGGTCACTAGACTTTTGTATCTTGTAATGAATGGGGAATGGCCCTTGGATATAGCACTTGGTTCCTTATGGTATTGCTTCAATTGTGATGGGATTCTAAGGACCGTATGGTTGTGGCCTAGTGAATGGCATAAGTTATGGTCCGAAACTGATTTGTGACTTTTATACCTGTATGTGTGGTATGTATGTTTGATTAGAGAACGCTAAGGGAGTGGCTTTCATGGTGGGGCCGGTGCCTAGTGAGAGGCCGCCTGGATAACCCCATGGATGTTGTAAGCATGTGGAAATTTAATAACTTAATCAAGAGGGTTGGGGTATCAAAACACTTAACAAGATAAGTAAGAGACCTCACCCATGCCTTGAGTGCTCTCACAGGCTAAGGATGGGTTGAGAAGGCCTGGTTGGCAAGGCCAACCTCCTTGTCTCCATGATAGGACCTGTCGTCTTTGCATGTGTCACCCTATGGGGCCGGTGCCTAGAGAGAGGTTGCTAGGGTAACCATAGATGGGGGCCGGCTTTTGGTGATAGATAGCCTGGGTAACCCATGCTAGGACAATGCGATGACACTCTCCTTACGCAGTTTAGTTGTTCTTATTATTTATGCCTCTGGAGTAAAGTCATGGATTCATGTTTGATCTTGATTGAAAGTTAGTTCTGTCTGGTGGATTATTGTCGTATCTGTGTAGTTTTGTATCTTGTATGCTTGTGAGGATTCTGTATCTTACTATTGTCTCACTGTTGTAACTTTGACCTAGTGGAGCCTCGGTGTTATCTCTTAGCTCGGTGGGGTGGACCTTAGGGTTCCACATGGTTGGGAGGCAGAGCTATCCATTGGTATTCTTGGAGATTTAGATCGAGCCTTGTGCAGAGCTGTTCGAGTTCCAGTTTGCTTCTACCTTCTGTAGTGTTGTATACCTTCATAGGTATTCTTTTGTTAACCGACTTGATCGGTCTTGTAATCTTGTACTGAGAATTTGTAATCAAACTATTTTGCTATTGTAAAAGTTATTTCAGAAGTTTAATGTTTATCACTTAAGTGATTTTTCTTTATTCACTGATGCAGTTATGTTGCCCTAGAGTTGTTAGAAGAGTAATTTCTTTTATGTTGCGTAATATGATATATTTGATTTCTATTTTTGCACTATCTTGCTTTCAAAAAAAAAAAATTATTCCTGGAATTTTTCTTTTGTTAGCCTAACTCTCTAGGGTTACATGATGGGGCATTACAGTAAGAGTCAATGGTGGACTCAAGAAGGCTCAAAAACACCTGCAATTACAAGAACCTTCCACAACAAGAGACAAAACAATAATGCCAAGAAATGATGTAGAGCTTGACTTCACACAATTGGATTACATTGCATACAACATGATTACAATGTCTTGTGTTTTGATTTACAATGAGAGACCTCCTTTATATAGGCAAGGTGAGAGGTGAGACTCATGTCCAACATAGTGGAACAACTAACTAGATGACACAAATAATTAATGCACCTAGACACCACTAATAAATAAAAACATATAAGACAACTTGTAATATGACAAGTGTCTTAATGCTATGACATGAGACAACTAGTGCAAAACTATTAAATGCACAGAGTTATACATTATTAAATGCATATAGACTCAATTAACTAATGAAAACAAAATATTAAATGACATAACTACTACCTCAGTAAGCTAAAGTAACTAGTGTGAAGAGGACCTAGAAATGACAAGGTAGGTAATCTCTTTTTACACTAACACCCCCCCTTAAGTGCAACTTAGGGAGAAACAAACTAGGCATAAATGCATGAATGAGTCCCGGCTACTAGGACATGTTAGGTACTCATGAACAACAAACCTCAAGTGGAGAAAAGGAAAATACCTCATGGGACAAAACTCCTCTCCAAAAGTGAGAATGCATGCAAACAAACATGTACAAGTGATGGAAGGACTTAAAACCCCCTAGAACAACATCCATCATGAATATACAATAAATTATCTGTTAGGGTTAGCCGACAAAAGATATCAATTAAATGCAAATAAAGATAAAATAGAGGAATGAAAAATACACAGAAATAATAACAACGAGAGACAAGTTTTAACGTGGTTCACCCAAACGTGGGCTACATCCACCAACAAAGAGTCCAATATTATTATTCAGTAAATCAAACCGATTACAACCAACAATCCTTGCAACTCAATACCACTGCAAAATGCTACAATACATCAACATAAACCCTAATCCTTGGCTGCTTTTAACAAGCCTTATGTCAGTTACAAAATAGGGTTTTTTATGTTGACCAATATAAAAAATAACTCCCGATGCCTTTATAAAATGATAGGCAATTTTTGCTTTGGGGACGCTGCCCCCAGCAGCCCTCGTTGGGGGCATTGCCTCCAGACCCCCACTGTGGGCTTCGCCCCCAAGCATCTACCAGGGGGATAAGCCCCCCAGGCCCCACAGGAGGGTCTCTACCCCCCTGCACTCCCCCATTAAATAATTTGGAGGAAAACCACGCCGATAAAAGTGGGGAAAATTTAACCTCCGAGTCTGATTAGGATCCATATAACAACATTATCCCCCCATAAAAGAGAATGAATGAGACAAGATATCCCCCCATAATGAAGTGGCTCCCATGCCAATGGTGCATGCACAAAGACTAAACATGATTCAATGGCTGCAAACAACATTTCTCCCCTTGGGAAGAAACAAATTCATTGGTAGATGTAGAAGAAACTCCAACTCCAAAACAAGAAGTGAGGGAAAAAGTCTCATGAAGCATGATGTCTCTAAAAACTGCGAAGACAGATGATGTGACAATAGCTGTCATAATTGTCATCAAAGAGGAGATGAATATCCTCATATGTGTTCTCCAAATCAGAAATGTAAGACTCCACAAACAAGGATGATATGTCTACAAGACAAGAGTCCCAATCAAGAAGACTGGAATAATCCTACTGCAAAGAATCACTGGAAGCTCTACAAGAAGCATTTCTAAACTTTAGTGTAGCAACAAGTGATGTAGATGATGTGATCTCATCAAGAGGAGAAGAGGGAGCAAGAGAAATCTTTGAATCCACAGAATCAAGATATGCCATATACTCAAGCTCATCTAAAGTATCATCATCATAGGGTATGTTATCTACATCATCAAGCGGAATGAGACAATCTGGAACAAGATCACCTGGAAATGGTGAGACATGAGGGTCTCCAAACAACTCCCAAATTTGAATCCATAGTCTGCGTGGTCCTTCATGAATCAAAAGCTTACACCTAGTTGTTGAAATGCACCAGACAACTGAGAGGGGGGGGTGAATCAGTTATCTCCAAAACTTTAACCTCTTATGAACATTAACTCATCAAACACTTGATTACTGTTATTTAGATTTAACAATGAAAGCATGAATTAAAAAACTTAACACAACAATGCAATCAACACATGAGACACCAGATTTTTATGTGGAAAACCCTATAAGGGAAAAACCACGGTAGGTGTTAGCCCACAGAAATATATACGTTATAGCAATACTGAAAACCAGAGGCTCACTGCCCAAAATGCTCACTGCAAATGTTTAGGCTCACTGCCAAGATCAGCTCACTACCAAGATTGGTGAACTAATTTGATAGCATCTACTCCATGCCTGAGTTTAGTTCCATTGAAGTACAATATATCTCCTCTGCTCTACTTTTTTACACCTTCACACTTATCTTTTCATTTTTGCACTCCCACACCTTTTTCACAACTACATTACATGTTTTTATACAACTCATCAACCTTGGAATGTACATCAAGGTCGGCATTACATTCATCAACCGTTGAAACAAACTCCAAGGTTGGCATTTACAAACATACATAGAAATAGGTCTGGACCTAATACAAAAATTTGCTAAGGGAAAGATGTAAAGATGTATGCGGATCACACTATGCCTTAGCTGGGACTCAAATACAATCTTCCATGCCACAACACGCTTCTACAATCTTCAATACATCTCTGCAAATAATGAAAGCAACCAAGTCGGCCAAGATTGGTGTTCACATTAAGACTTTCAAGAACAATCTTTATCTATGATCCAAATTTCTCTTTGCGGACCAATCCAACTATAGGAACACGATTAGGAGACATCCACAAGCACATTGAAATCATCAGGAACAACCACACAACCTCTAACCACTCTGTCAAAAGGATTCTTCAAATTGGAGCTCATAAACAACACTGTCAGCTATTGTCATAAGGAAAAGATCGTTTGCGGACCACCAAATCACGAACCATTAAAGTTGAAGGCACATAACATCATCTCAAACTTAACTCTAGAATTGCAGATCAAAATACTTAAATGCAAAGGAATGCAGAGCATAATACATTCTCCCTATCACCAGTGAATACTCAGAAAAAACAACTTTTACTCTGGTGAACATAACTCACTCAAATCTTCATACTGGAGGCTTAAACTTGGAATATACCATCTTCAGACATGCCTATAAGTAACTTCCAATCCATAGACAAAGATATTCATTCTACAAGAAATGCGGAGCAATGTGTTGGACTGTTCTTCTGTAGACAAGATATTTTGCAACATATTGTTTCTACTAGAGGAGCAAATTTTCTCAATATCCTTAATATCAGGATTTCCACCACTTAGGCAAATACAAAACATCTAACTCATTACAAGCAAGCATCAAAACAAGAGCATAGTTGGCACCAATGACAACACTGATATGTTGACATCAATGACAACACCGGTTAGGCACATACTTACAACACTAGTGTCATAATCAACAATAGTGCCAATTAAACCAACAATATGATCCATATTGAGTTCTCAATTAAATTTCTTTTGAGGTGATTTTGGTTCATGTATGAGCCCATAAAACAAAGGCAAAAAATGAATCCACCTAAGATGTGTCAGGATGCCTTTTTGCCAAGACTCATAATTATCCTTAGTTAGATTAACCACATAAGGATGAATATCAAAACCCATGATAACTCCTCAAAATGATAGAGATCAAAAACAAATATGCTCTGATAAATGAAGCCAATAGAAGCAAATTTCACTTCTCCAAGTGTCAGGATGTCCAAGTTACCAATCATAAGTCATATAACTGACAAACTGAATAAAAGATACATGGTTCTACAACTAAAAAAAGTGCATGGATGGCTTTGTAGAGCTCCTCAATACCTTTCCAATGCTATAAGAATCACGAAAATAAGAGATTGTGGCAAAATGTTATGAGCTTGGAAGCCAAAAACGATGCCTTGAATTCAAACAACAAAAACATGTGTCAAACAATAAAAAAGATGATCATACCATCAAAAAGTGTGCAGAACCAACTTTCCAACAATATTTTGTTTCCAAAAAACCTACTCTATTTGCCTAAGATATGCCAAAAAAAAAAAACAACTCCTTTAGGGCATGTAGAGGAGGGCAGGGGCTTGATAAGTGATGTCACTACTGATGCAGTGCTGGCATCAGTAGTACAATCAAAGGAATATACTCTACCTGTCATCAGAATATGCTCCTGAGATTCCAAAACTACTGCTAGAAAATGAAAAACTGCTCTAAAAAGATGAAAAAACCACTGTTGAAATGGTGAAATTATCAGTTTGAAGGTGTAAAATTGCCCTGTAAAGGAGAAAATTGCCATTCGGGTGCGCTGGGAGGGTGAACTTTCTGCTAGGTGGTTTTTACTCATCGGGGGTGGTTTTTGTTCGTTGGGGGTTTGGAGAGAGGCTGCCGGGTAGGGAAAAACTCCCATTGGCGAGTTTGTGTCTGCCTGTGGGGCCAGGAAGGGTTGCCGACCAGTGGGTAAACCCCCATTGGTGGCTCCCAGTAAATGGGGGTCCTGCGCCTTAAAGGCACCCCCTATCTGTAGCATACATAGCCAACAAGGGTGTCAGTACCCTGTTGGTACCCTGAAATCATTTTGTCTTTTTTAAAAATCACTGCAAACAAAAACTATAACCTGCAAATAACTTTTTTAACCAAAAATAACTATAATATCTAGCAATAAGAAATTTTTTACCCAACTTATATTGCCTATGCAGAGACTGATGAATTTGAAACTGATGACATAGACCTGATATGACGCCGTACAACTACATACGAAATTTCGTAGATGCCAACTGAAACCCTATAAAAAAATTGCCAATTTTTTTTCCAGTGATGAAATTTGATGATTTGACAGGCATTTTATAGGTTTTCAACCCTTCTGAGCACAACCGTGTGGTCATAATTGCTCCAAGATGCACCAAAAACATAGCTCCTAGCAAAATCTCTCAAAAATTTGGGAAGGAAACCACAGATCAAGCTCTGATACCATGTAAGAGTCAAATGGTGGACTCAAGAAGGTCGAAAAACACTTGAAATCACAACAACTTCCACAACAAGAGACAAAACAACAATACCAAGAAATGATGTAGAGCTTGACTTCACACAATTGGATTACATTGCATACAACATGATTACAATGTCTTGTGATATGATTTACAATGAGAGACCTCCCTTATATAGGCAAGGTGAGAGGTGAGGCTCAAGTTAAACATAGTGGAACAACTAACTAGATGACACAAATAATTAATGCACCTAGACACCACTAATAAATAAAAGCATATAAGACAACTTGTACTATGACAAGTGTCTGAATGCTATGACATGAGACAACTAGTGCAAAACTATTAAATGTACATAGTTATACATTATTGAATGCATATAGACTCAATTAACTAATGAAAACAAAATATTAAATGACATATCTACTACCTAAGTAAGCTAAAGTAACTACTGTGAAGAGGACCTAGAAATGACAAGCTAGGTAATATCTCTTTTTACACTAACAATGACATGTATTTTTCATCTCCATTTTTGCTACAACCCTTCATCCTTCTATTTTCACATCTTTGATAACACTTGTAGAATCAAAATGCACCAAATTAAACAAAGAAACATAGCAACAATATTATATTATTTGAGAATATCGATTAAACAATGTTTTACAAATGAGCCTTTATAAAGGCACACCACCCAACTATCATACAATAAACTTTCTATACAACTACCTAATAATATTTAACATTCTCTACTAACCTATAAACCTAACCACACAATCTAACACAAATGGAATAGTTTTGAATCACAAGTATCCAATAACATATATTAGGGGGAAGAATCCTTCCTTTTAGGATGGTTATCAATTTCAAGTTTGAGAAAGTAAAACTCAATAACTCCTAAAGAAAGATATAACATAGAAACGATTTCAACCTCAGTGAAAAATGACACCCCCTTGTGAAGTGGATATCAATAAATAAATGTGATCTTAGAAGATTAGTGTTTTCTAGAAAGATGTCAAGCACTAATGAAACCACAAACTAATATGCAAATTTAGTGCAATTATGGTTCAAGAATTTCATTTGAGAAATTGGATTCATGAGGTGTGACAATATGAGGTGATATATAAGATTAAGTTTAGAGATAAGGGTTTTTGTACAAATGTATTCATGAGTATGTAGGATAAATAATGTACTTTTGAGAATGACCACTACTTTACAAAGAAAATATAAGGGTTGGTCTATGTACGTATCTCTAAACCTTGAGATTTGAACAAAAAAGTATTGTGGCCTTACAACCTAATTGGGGATGTAATCATAGACTCAAGATGCATGATAAAATGTTAAATATAAGTTTCACAAGGGTCTATGTAAACATCGACATGATCCATCCATTTCTAGATAAAATAACATTCTACAATAAATATATGAGGCACACAAAGCATATCAATTGAATATACTCTATTTGGGTGTCATAATTTTGAGAGAATGATAATTTGGCTTATTAGTGTCCTTTCAAGGGTATTTTTAATAATCAAATTAAGAGGATAACAATCAACAAGTGGAGCAATGAGCCTCATGTTTACCTTGTTTCCAAGCCATGATAAATAAGAGAAAACAATAGGAAAAACATACCCAAATCATTACTTATTACATCATGATACTAAATTTGCATTTTAAATTAAATGATTGGCCCATTTTATCACAACCTATTTTTTTGGGCTATGAGATTCACTGAATATTACTCATTGATATGCTAACAATTACAAATATCTTTAATATTCAACATCCCAAGAATTAACATCAACTAGGTTCTCACATGGTAATAAGTAAAAGCATAATTTACAATTGTAGAAATAAGATGACAAATGTATCTTAAAATAAAATTTACATATGTAAACATGTCTCATTGAACATAACCACACTCATAATGCAACCGACCTATAAATCTTATACAACTTTTGTTTAGAGATTATAAAATGCATATAATAACTAAAATGGTTTATAATAACATGCCAACAAATTGATTTATAAACCAAAATACTAAAATTGAATATAGTACAATAAATTATCTATTTACTCATGTTTACAAGCGTTTCCTTAAAATTATTTCAATCCTTAAAATTTCTTAAATACACAATCCAATTATTATTGAAATTTGGGAAACACCCAGATACACTTCTAATTTAATCAAACCAATAAATGATAACAACACACTAATAGTCTCCAATTGAATAAAATAATGTCAATTACCATATATTAATACCTCTTGAGTATCATGGACTATAACACAATCATATGATAATGTAACAACAATCAAAGGATTGCTAATGTCTTAGGGGAGAGAGGGCATTATGCAAGCACTCTTCCACCAATCACAGTCATATGAGCTCCCCCATGCTCCACCTTTATCAAATGGGACCCTTCCATTCACAAGTGTGGTCATAATAGAGTACCACATAGAGTGAATCTAATTGAGTTCAACGTTAAGGAAGCTAGATCATACAAAAACTTCTACAACACATTGATGATGCATTCTTATATAGCCCTTGATAAGGTCTTGGGGTTTGAGACACAATGAATTTGCATTTACAAGTTGTGAATAATTATGAGGACAATATAGTTGTATATGCCTAACATACTATGCAAGTACTCAATGACACATAATAGTAAAATACTACCATACAAGTATGAATATGGCCACTACCTCACCCATTATCATGAATTCTTTGGGTAGACATCCCCTCAAAGTTGATCCACTAAACTCTCCCTGTACTTAACTCTAAATTATGTGTATTGGATTACCTGTAGGATGACAAAGAGAATATGGGAATAGGTTGGGCTTGTATAATCCTCACCCATTACCCCTGCTTACAACCACCCTATGAGTAACTAACCCAACAATGCTAGGTAATGAAAACTTATAGATACCTAGTTGACATTTCCAAATGACTTCTTTCATAGAAAGAATAAAAGTGTATTGAATTCAATGATCAAATAGGTAAATAAACAATTGATACCTTTCCAAGCAAGAGTAAAAGTGAAAATAACTGTAAAATAAAACATGTAGTTTAATAGTTTCAGGTTCTACACAATTATAGCAATCAAACTAAGCCATTGTGAAAATAAAACAACTTACTAAAGCTACTCATTATCTTTCAATTTATATTTACAAGATTCATCTATTCAACGATAGACCTACAATAGTCATCAAAGTCTATGCTGAATTAATGATATAAGAAAACGATAAAGGACTCCCTTTTACCCATATAATTTAAACATTTCAACACAATAGAATTTTGTGTAATGAAAATATCATGCTATAATATAGCTAAAACAAAGAATAAACCTTAAAAATAAATAATATACAATCTTCTTGTATCAGTCATATAGTCAAATTATCCATATATGCCAAGTAGCCCTTGGTCTATTGGTAAATTTGAATGACTCACAAAGAGTCCACTAGGGATCAAATCTTACTAATTGGAAGGTCTATGACACTTTAAAAGGATGAGGCTAGGATCATGCCCTAGGTGACTTGGTGGAATGGATACCCTTAGTCCTTAGATCTTAGTCAAAAGAGGTCAATTATTCATGTAGCTTTAATTCATCCTCTTAATACTAACAAGTTGCAAAAATAATTAGAGGTTGTTATAAATCCTCTCAATAAAAAAAATTAGCCATATATTTAAAAATAAATCAATATCATTGAGTAGATTACCTTTCACATTTTCACAGTCATAAAACACAAAATAGTTCCAACTAGGATATACCAATTAGCATAGTTAAGTCAATTGATTTTAACCTTCCTACAATTGACCTTTCCACTATTGTAAGGTTTCATCAATGACAATACACTACAATATTATAACCGATATTGAAGCTATAGTTCTCACTCTTTACTCAACCCAAAGGATGACTTAGTTTCAAATTGAACAACTCAACAAAGTAAACTTATCATAGTCAACTTCTATGGCCTATTCAAGTCCTTACACAAAGTCATAATCAAAGTTGTTAATATAACATTGACATTTTTTACTTGTTATCAAGGAAGGGTTTGTAATGGCTAGGGAGTGGATTGTGCTACATTTGCTTTCTCAACTATGCAAGAATCTTTTTGTGTAGCAAGGTCGAGGATGTGGGCACAACATCTTCCAAGCCTTGGTAAATACAACTTTATAAGAATTTAAACACAATATAAATTTCCTTCCAAGGCATACAATCACAATACTAATACACCCTTCAAAGGCATTTAAACACAATGCTATAGAAGCTCAAAATCATCTATTAACTTAGAAATAGAAATTTAGAACTATCTATGAAGTCAAGTGATCACTTATTGGGCTTTATGAAATTCCCATCAACCTTTGAAATGATGTTGAAATAAACATCAACGGGAATGTCAACAAAAGTTTCAAAATTCCAACAATCCAAAGGTGTGTATATTGTCAACTAAACTTCAAATACATTTTTAAATTTTTTTTATAGAATCCCCGACACTCAAGAAATTAGTTTTCCAATAGTGAAGGCACCCTAATCAACTCATACACTCTAATTTACATGCAAATGCAATCACCCATGATTGCAAATAACTACATTGGGTCGAGTTGTTGACGACCAATGGGTGCTAACGCTCACCAATTAATCCTCTCCTTGCACCATGCTTAAGTCTTTTTGACACTTTTATGCAATATCGAATCAAAAACATCTAATAATTGCATAGTTTGCCCATGGGTTCAAAACCTCATTTTATTTAATATATTTTATTTTCTAAATAATACTATATCCCTTTCCCCTTTCTTGTGGTCTAATACCAAGTTTAAAATAATATCCCCACAAGTGGATTTCAACATAAATGACCACAATTAATATTACCCATAGTGCAAATCAAGCAAGGTAAATTGCACCTAATGCAATGCAAAACAAGCAAGATTAAATGATTGTAATACATATTCAAGAAATAATATCACTTAGAATCATCAAGACACCAAATTGTAACTAGGTAGGCTAAAATAAAATGATTCATTTGTCAACACAATCACACAGTTGGCTTGGCACCAAATGCATTTATATTCTAATGTCCACAAACTATAAATGTTACTTATGGGTCTTTGACAATGAGATATGTGAATGGAATTTCATGAATTATTCACCCCCATTTCTACTAAGCTTTTAAAACACTCTCTCACATGATACCCTCCCCCAACTTAGGGATGACGTACCTTGCAAAAACCAAAAAGATTAAACAAGTAAGTTATGATGAATAATCATAATAAAATCACAATTAATGATGTAATGTTCTAAAATCAACATCACATAAATACATATTAAATCTAAAACTTATAATCAATAATTAATCATTAACCTGATCAATTATCATTCATCGTATCAAATGTATCTATCTAATAAACTCAACTATTAATAAATTAGATAATAATAATTATTGTATATATTTATGGGGTACATCCTTCCCCTATTTTTTAAGTTTCATCTCAAAGATAAATTCTTAAAACAAATTAGGAAATAATACCTTCATTTCTTTAGTATCTTTCCATGTTGCACTCTCTTGAGAATATTGGTCCCATTGGACCTTGCTCTAATAATTTATATGCTTTGACAAATGCACTTGTCAATGCTTGAGCACCAAGTCACACATTTTTATACCACTATTCTTTGGTCTTGTACCTAAAATGTGCTCCAATTAAGTATATAAATCAAATGAGATACATATTGCTCAAGAAGTGACACATGGAATAAATTATGAATTTTATCTAGAGCTAGTGGAAATGCTAGCCAATATGCCACTAGGTTGATCACCTTTAGTATTTCAAAAGGTCCCACATAATATGGTGCCAATTTTTTAGGTCTCCCGCACTTGATAAATCTTTTTTGGGGTTTGACTCTTAATAATTTTCTTAGCAACTAAAAAACTACATAGGGATACTCCCTTTGTTTGCATAGCTCTTCAACATATATGTACCTTATTTTCAACCTTTGTCTAATTAACTTCACCTATTCTTCCATTTCCTTTAGCATCTCTAGTCTTACAAGTATTCAATCCTCTAATCTATCCCAACTAAGTGATGTGCTAGATTTGCACACTACATTAATTCAAAAGGTGCCATACCTAGAAAGTATGATAAGAATTATTGTGGGAAAATTTGGCTAAGGGAAGGTTTTCCTCCATTTTTTACTAGTGATCCGTGCAATACATTCACAACATGTCCACTACCATATTTACACTTTCTATCTAACCATTGATCTTTGACTGATATGATGTACTAAAGCTTAAGATAGTTCCTAAAGATGATTGCAGAGTGGTCTAAAATCATGAAGTCATGTGTGTTTCCCTATTAGATATTATCTTTTATGGAACACCGTGAAATCTAAAAAAATCTCTTGTACAAATTTTCTTGCTAAGGTTTGATAATCATTTGTTAGATTTTTAGGGATGAAACGAACCACCTTTGTCAATTTGTCCTCTACTACCAAAATTATGTTATGTTTGTATGAGGTTAATTATAATCATTGGATGAAGTATACTTATTATCTACCACATATATATTTTGGTATCTTATGTACGTATTGACATAGTTGTACATGAATGGTCTAATGAAAGACTATCTATCCATGAAACAATGATAACACTCAACAAACTTGCACAACAAAAAATAATGAAAACATTTTTTCTTTCAAGACATAGTTACATCATAAGATTCACAAGATTTCAACAATATTCAAGTAGTGGACTTAGAATTAAAATGATTTAATACAATTCAGATATTTGAAACTCTAACTCTTAGCCATGAAACTAGACCAAGGTCCCATTCACCGTCTTCATTGATTTTCCACCTTTTTATAAGAAAGATTTATGTAGTAAGGTAGCATCAAATAAAATGTAGTACATTTCTCTAGGTAGATGTGTTATGGACCATGGGTCCCTTATTAAATGATTCTAGTATTAATTTTTCTTTGGAATTGGACACCTCACCTTGAAACATGTAAATGTCCAAATTTGGATATACATTGAGATGTGGATCACAAAAATTTGTGTCTCCTTACATGATCCTCCCCATGAACAATAATTTAATAGGTGACCTTATAATTTGACATGAAGTTCAAATCCTTTGGTGCACAACTCTTTAGGTCTCCTCTATAATGTGGAACAAACCACAACTTACAATAATATAAAATTAGACATAGAGACATGTAACCTAGTCATGAGTGTTGATAAACAAGATGAAACTATTGCAAGAAAATCTTCTACAAAGTGTATGTAAATCTGAAATTTGTTCCTTTTTATGAGATTACCATAAAGATTATGTGTAGATGCATAAATTAGAAAATGAGAAATAAATTCAAAAAACTATAGTAACACAGGATTTATGTGGAGAAACTATTTCAGGAAAAAAACCACCAAAGAAAAGATGAGAATTATGTATTAATCTTCACTGTGCATAATACAATATCAACACACCACCACTCCAAACTCTGACAATAGTTTGGAAACACCTATGTACTTGTAAAACAATACTCTCAAATCCACAATCTTGTACTCTCAATTTATAGGCAAGGAAAAGGCCAAAACCACAAATGGTTTTACCAAAACAATAGGTAGCAAAACCATGGTATGTTGCAAAAATCCCATGCACAACTCAGAAGGAGTCTTTCAAGAATAGTAAATAATCAATGACTTCACATGCACTTCACATGGACTTCACATGGGCTCAATCAATGAGTCTCCAAATAGAAAACGTAACTGACAAAGCATCTTTGACTTTAATAACTCCCACATCCTCAAGTGTAGAACTATGAAATGGAGTGGCCAACTCATGTGGGTCCCATTCATCATAACAAGATTCCTTTCCTCAATCCTAGCACCTAGAATTGGGAATATGCCATAAATGAGTCCAAAGTAGAAAATAAATGCCACCGTTGTGCTCCACCTCCTTCGTGAAAGTATATAATGTTACACATATGGTTCCTAAGGTTGTCATTGATGTCAACACTATCACAAGGTTGTCATTGATGTCAACACTATCTTGGATGTATGATGGTGTTCATGGTTGGATGTCATGTTGAATATAATAAGGTTATTGAAGTTCATGGTTAGATGTCATGTCCTATTCAACAGAGAAGATACAGTTCATGGTTGGATGTCATGTTGAATATAATGAGGTTACTGAAGTTCATGGTTGGATGTCATGTCCTATCCAACAGAGAAGACACAGTTCATGGTTGGATGTCATGTTGAATATAATGAGGTTACTAAAGTTCATGGTTGGATGTAATGCCTTGATCAATGCATAGTTGAGTATGAAGTTATATTAAGATGGGAATCATATGCATCTTGAGAAGATACATTAATATGGGAATAGAAGCACTAAGATGATCAGATGAGTTGCTGATGTTGAGAAGATGTTACTGGTGGCCTGAAGCATATTGCATGATCTCTCCTACTATTCCTAAGAATTCATGTGTTGATACAAAGAAGGTTTGGCCTCCAGAAGTTGGTGATAGTTTCTACTACAGGATGACTACCTTTGAAGACTGTTTAGGAGATTGCTTTGCATTCCTCTGTATTAGCAGTTATGGCTATGCAGTTTTAGAACTATGTTCAAGGTGCAGTAAAGGTGATAATTCCAAAGTTTCAGATCATCTGTCCTTCTGCCGTGAAAGTTATGCATGATAGAGTACTGATATGTGTTTTGACATAATAAGGTAGTTTTGAAGGCCTATTGGAATGCTCAACATTCCTCCGAATGTGAATGGTTGCCTTTATAGTTCTTGGGTCATGGTTATGGATGTGCATTACATGCTTCCTTGCAGTTTTAAGCTTCTTGGTAGTCTGCAAGCTCAATTTTTCAATGACAGTATGTTGCAGTGTGTTCTGGATGACTTGTTGCTCTTAGAGTTCATAGTTGAAGATGTACAACACAAAATCTTTGATGTGCGGAGGTAAAGGAGTGTTTGGAGATGTTGTATGAATCTTGTAGACTCATCTGGAAAAATTTCATGAAGATCTTTCTTGTTTCCAGTACCACACAAGGTTTTCAAGTTGCTGTGGCCATTATGCTTCAAGTTTTGGGTATGTGCAAGATCATGATGGCCCAAACTATACCTCTAAGTGGCAATGAAAATACAAAAAAATAGACTTAATCAAGTTCATGTGAAAATTTGAATGGATTATCTACACAATTTGAAAAAGATGTAAGAATGAAATTTGTAGAGAATTGAATCTAGTTTATGAGCTACTATTTAAAAAAAAAAAAACTAAATTTACTTAGTGAAAAATGAATATTTCAATGAACAACTATTAAATTTTTCAGAAAAAAATAAAAAGTGGGTGTTTGTCCAGCCAACCTAACTATGAGCAAAAAAAATATTTTTTTTGAAACTTTCAAAATAAGTAGAGGACTCATGCCCAAATGTGACGCATATTTTATTGAAATTTTTTTCCAATAAAATAATTAGTTATGATTTTTTTACTCTGACTTTTTTTAAAAACTAAAGAGTAATTGTCCAGCCAACCTAACTCGATAAAAAAAATTAGAATTCAAAATTTTTTTAACCTGTAGCCAATGAAGCATTGAGTGTGACACATCTTTCGGATCTAAAAAAGGTGAAACGGTTTGAAAGTTATGGATGTTTTTCAATTAGTGTATCCATCAGGATTTCAGACACACACTATATAGAAAATTATTAATAATTATTTAATAAAATGATAATCAAGAAAATCTTATATTTTTAGAAAGCTGACAATTTCCTCTATAAACCCTTTTTCTTTTATCAATTTTGCATAAAAAAAAGTTTTCAGCATGAAGGGTGAAGTTTGAAGAAGAGAGTGAAACCAGTAAACACGTTAGAATTCAGGGAAAGTCAACTATGACAGTCCCAAGCCTAAATACAAGGCAAAACCGAAGCAAAACGGATATCCGCTACTAATAGATATCTGTTATTTAAATAATGGATATCCATTTTGTGGAGCAGGAGAATGATTTTTCAAGGTTCTAGAAACGGATATCCTTTTCCAGAACCTTAGAAAAATTGGTTATTAATATATTTTTATAAAATAATTATAAAATTTGATGAAAATTGCATGATTTAAGGGTTTTTCACTAGCTTTTCATTGCTTATCTTCACAAGACTACTCTACAAGCGTGTTGTAATAGAATTTGAGACTTTATCAGACTTATATTAGACCTATTTACTTCTTCCCTCAGTCACATCCTTTACAACACCTTTTGTTTAACACTTTTGCATTGAAATTTGATCAAAAACTGCATGTTTTTAGGCTTTTCACTAGGTTTGACTAGTCAACTCTCTACAAACACTCTAAAGGCATGTTGTGTTTGATTACATGGTTATTATCTGATATCCATCAT